>CM052078.1:5962454-8362454 GCA_020010945.3 Muscidifurax raptorellus | reverse complement strand
TCGCGTTTCGATACAAACTTTTGCAGCTCTCCACTCATCAGCTCACACACACCCTACGAGCACAATTTGTAAAACCTCTCGCAACCGCGAGCCGCAACTTTCATAACGAACTCGCGCTGGAAAAATCGTCCAAACTTCGGTAAATTACTCTCCCTCTCTCTCTCTCTCTTTCCCTCAAGACGCGGTATTCTTTACGACGAGAAAGAGAGAGAAAGAGAGAGGGACCATCTCCCCGGGTAATACCGTTTTCAATTAAACCCCATCGGCTCCGGCGAAAAGTTCGGATAATTAAACGGCGCTGCTACTACCGCTGCGTTACTTTGAGTGCACTAAACCCTCCGCGATCCTCTCGCTCTGACGATGAAAATTTTCCTGTCTGTCCACAGAGCTGCCAGAGACGAGCTTCACGCGCAGTATCTCCAATCCGGAAGCGGTGATGCGACGTCGAAGACAGCAAAAGCTCGAGCGCAAGCTCCAGCAATTCCGAAGCAAGGACGGTGGCCCGGACACCGGGGGCACCTTGAAGATCTACGGCGAAGCCCTGTGCAAGGATGTACCCTACAAGACGCTGCTGCTCAGTATAAGGGACTCGGCTGCACAGGTCGTAAGGGAGATGCTTGCAAAGTACGGCCTCGAGAAGGTCGACCCACAGCAGTACTGCCTTGTTCAGGTAAGCGAGCTTGATCGATATTTATGTGCATGCTAGATATGTATATATGAACACACACGGTAGATAAGTGCTCTCGATGACGGTGTGTGTGTGTATATATATATATAGACATGCGCACTTTACAGTCGCTTAACTTTGCTTCTTCTTCTGCTGCTTCTTCTTCTTCACGCTGCATTAGTGCTTTTGTTGTAGAGTAGAAAGTTCGTCGCTTAGGATAACGCGCTTCGCTCCCTCTCTCTCCCTCTTCGCTGTGGGAATAATGACGCGAGTTTGAAAATTTAAAATTGCGGCTGCGTGGCGGTAGATTTTTTCCTATATGCTGATGCAGCTGAGCTTCGCGCTAGCTATATTGTACTGTTTATCGAGCGCTTATAATGCGCTGTGTTTTGGGAGTCGAGCACGTTTTGCTCGTACACGCGTATATGTAGTATATACAATGCATGTATAGTCGGTAATTTAATCGAGGCCGAGTATATGTGCGCGTAACGAAGCGTGTGATTCGCGCTTATTATTACAGAGCCGTTTAGAAGCTGAAAGTAAATACCGTAGCAGAACGAGAACGAAACGCATCGCTAATTGACTTTTAAATAAAGTGCGCAAGTACACTGCTTTTCGCGGTTTCTCTCTCTCTCTCCCTCTCTCTCTCTCTGTATAAAGAAACGAAGAAACAACCTCGATAAATCTCATTAGACTTTCCCGCAAAATTAAAAAGCTCAACCAGTCCGTAGCTCCTCTGTAACCATAGTTAAATAACCAACTCGATGCTCTTTGTGCAACGCTAATTTACGTAACTCCCTGAAATGCGCGGCTCGCTCAGGAAAAGAAAACGCCGGCCGTTAACTCTCTCGCGTGATGTATGCTGTGTATATACATATATACGTGCACCTCGAACTTTGTACAAAACGAAACTCGCGCTGCTCGTCACGCTCGATAAGGCAGCTACAAAAGCAGTCGCGCGACTGGACGCGGCGATTCCTGTACTGCCGGAAAGCAGTCGGTAATGCCGGGAGCTTGAATATAGGGAAAAGCTCGAGGCGGAAAGGCGCGCCACCACTTATATTCGGGAAACCGCTGCGGCTTGTATATACACTCTGCGTCTTTTGTCGCGCGTGTTGTACGCCTTTCTTTATTGTCGTATATACCAGTTTCTAGGGGGGGGGGGGGGGGTTACAATTAAATAACGCAAGTGCTTTGTTAGTCGGATCGCATGATTAAAAAGCTTTTACTCGGACGAGAGAGCTTCGGAGAATTGAAAAAAAGCTATGGTATACATATGCATATATAGAAGTTTCGGTACGCTTCGATGCGGTAATTGATTTTCCGCGCGGGGGATGCAAATGAACAAGCTCGTTTCACATTCGAAAATCGCGCGACTACACCTTTTTTGACGAACAAAAAAAATAATAGAGCGAGGGGGAGATACTCGACTGGGATTGAATTCTCGCGGCGTCGTAAAAATGCAAAAGGGGATTCGCCGCGCGCTCGGAATCAGCTGAACGAGCCGAAAAGTTCTGGCCGAGGGCCAAGCTTAATCCCCCGGAATTCCGCTAATGCCACGCTGCAGTTGTGTTTTATTTTAATATTCTTTTCCGACACAATAATAATACAAACCTGATTTTACACGCGAGATATAGAATATACATGTATGTAAAAATATTAATCCCACGTACATTTGTTCACGCAGGTCAATGGAGAGAACGCGAACGGAAACGCGCATCAGGAGTACATTCTCGACGATGACGAGTGTCCCCTGGCAATTCTCATGAACCATCCGTCCACGAGAGGTGAGTCACGCATATACACTACACGATCCTCTTTTATTTTTTGCATTTCAATTATTATCAACGCTGCGCCGCAGTAATGTAATGCGTCCGTCTGTGAGCGCCGATTGCGCAGATAAAAAATTATATAGCAGTGTGTGTCTGCGCGTAGCTTCCGCACGATAATTACACGCGCGCTCACCAGGCAATATTTTATTTGCCTCGTCGATTATTGGGATGCGTTTGTTAATTACGATAATTGTCGGCGAAATTAACAGTCATCTTTTCAGAGAGCGCCGGGACGACGAGGGCACGCTGAGCGTTAATTAAATTACTTTTATTACGTCGTTGTTTATTTGTCAAAATAAATTCGATGTATGAAGTTTGATTAACGGACTTTTCCGAAGTGCGCATGTTACTGAGAATGGACTACAACGACGTTGATATATACTATATAGACGTATACGCGAAAAAAAGGATTCTTCTCGCTGAATGCAAGCAATGCCGGGGAGGAGGAAGCGACTTGTTGGAAAATGAAAGTGCGTTGCATAATGCCCTTGCTCTCGTGCGCGCACAGCAATAAAGTGCTCTCTCCACCTCCGAGATCATATTATTATTCGCCGAGGAAAAATTCTTCTCTCTTTCTCGCGCAGATGTATAAACCCATTATTACGGCAAACTAGAAAATTGCACAATTAAAGCCATCAGCCATAATTAAACGCATTAGTTTTTGTGCGAACCGGATTTTCTACGTATATCTATATACGTTCCCTCTATCTCGAGTGTGCCATTAAATCTCGTTCGCGCGCGTATAGCGAAAAACGCGTACGAATTCAACGACGGCGAATTTCCCCGGGTATTAAAGCGATCGAAAAGTATTAAATTTACAACCGGCTCTCTCTCCCTCGCTGACATATATATATATACACACACAGGTATACGCGATTTCCGCAAGCGCCGAAAATTCATATCTCGCGCCGCTGCCCTGGACAATACTCGTCCGGCCATATAATATTTTATCGTCGGCCGCTTCGACATACCTATATTTATATATAGATATGCATACGCGCCGCGTACACGCAATCAATTTGTCCAAGTGACCTGGAAAAAAAGAAGCGCGCGATCATTATTTTTGGCTGCTGGAGCCCTTTCGATAACAGCGTCGAGCGAAAATCAATTTAACCCCTTCAATTACAGCTCTCGGCAAGAGTCTTCTCGAGTGCATGAATCCTCCGGCCCTCGAAAGGTATGGAAATTTTTCAGCCGCTTCTTTTCTCCGCGCTTACGCAAATTAAATATATACGTAATTGCGTTACGAGCGTCGGGTTAAGTTCGCGCATGTAATTAGTCGAGCTAATGCTGGCTAGTTGCTGCAGGTCAAATTTGAATTTTCGCTTGTACGAGGGGAAGGTTATTTCAAGCGTATAACGCGTGTTTGCTCAACTGTTTTTTTTTTATGTACATACATCAGCATCTCGTTTTTCTTGTCTTTCAGATAGATTGATGGGGCGTGTTGATGTATTTCGAGGTGATATTATCCGAACTTTTTTCGGCGGGAAAATTTTAATTTACAGAATTTCGACGTGGGAGTTTACAGGGACTATCCATCACCAGCGCAAGCTTCCAGGCGCCAAGCTTCTCTCTCTTATGGCATAAAAAGAAAGAAAAGCGCGACAAAAGCGGATAAATGTAAAACTCCGTCAGCCGTATAAACCTCAAAAATCTTTCATCCGCACTCGGGCCGCAAATACATATCGGCTCGTCTCCCCTGTCGTAAAGCTTTCACGAGGGCAACATCTCCCTCTCTCTCGCTCTCGCATTCCCGAAGCCCGCAGCCCCATGAAAATCCTCCACTCATACCTCTGATCTTTATCGCGTCGTCCTCTCTCGAGTTCTATCAAACTTGAACCCTGGTCGAATATCTCACTCTCTCTCTCTCTCTCTGCCTCTCGTTCTCTTCAAAAGCTTCGCGAGCATATCGCTTCATGAAGAGAGAACAGCTACGTATGCAATAGAAGAGATTATAACGCGGAAGCAAAGCTCAAAGCTACTGCTAATACATACGCGTGTATCGCAATCCGCGTGGAATTAATGCGCGCTGAAGGAAATTCCCGTTCCATCCGGCAATTAAAGGACGACAAAAGCCATACCGGGAGAGAGACAGAGAGAGAGAGAGCATTCGCGCGCAATTTCGTTAGGCGGCATGGAGAAGATATAGAGAGCGAGAGAGAAAGAGAGAACTATAATACTGTCAGCGCGCTGCACCTGCAAAATCTCTGCGGCTTGTCGGAGGGTGGTTCGCACGTGTATATATATATATACGTTATAACGCAAGAGGGGAGGGAGACTCGACGAATTGCTCGGATACTTATTGCCCGCCGTGTGGAATTCTTGCCCCGAAACTGCAGAATTAATTTGCGGCTTGTGCGTGTACGTTTGAGAGCTTTTTCTCGGATTATTCGTGCATTACCGCAAAGCGGGAATTTTGAAAATTCGAAAGCTCTGAAAGCCCGCTGCTACAAAAGAAAAGTATATTCGAGAGTGCGCGCAATCGATGTAAGTTTATTAACGGTAACAAAAAAGCTCTTGAAAACATTCCGGAATAGAGCCGCAAGTTCTCTCTCTCTCTCTCTTTCTCTCTCGTGCAGAGCATCGTAATTCAAGAAAGAACTATAATACTCTGCCCCGCCTACAACCGACGAGAAAACTCGATGAAAACGAGAAAAGTCGTGGAGCACGTATTTTTTACGGAGGATACACTTAGCTGACTTCATATTATCTGGCTTTCTCCCGCATTCCCGTAAAAATTGCCATCAACGAACTGACATTATATATATATATACAGGGCAAGTTGTTTGCGGGCTTGTAATTTGAATTTTCAAGATGCACTGCTCGCGCAAAGAGAATAAATAACTCTATACATACACAAAGCTCGGTTGAGCGAACGCGCGCTGTAAACATAATTATAAGCTCATCCATCTCCCTTTGGATTTCACCTTCCGCTGCAGAGAGTCTGTTCCATATATACATTAGCCCTCTTCTGATTTTTATTCTCAACGCATATAATATAGTATATATAATAATGCGATACGCGGGTTAACGAGCTGCCTCATAAATATTTTTTTCGCTGTTGCAGATTAGTAAAATAGAGAGAGAGAGAATGAAATCGGAGCTTTGATGTTGCCATTATACAAATTCGCTTAATTAGATGCGCACTCGTGATGATATTCGTAATGCGGAATAATCTCGGGCTATGTAAATACATACGAAGCAGCGCTTGCGCTTGCGCGCAAGCTCGGGCTGTATATGGTAATGAAATTAGCAGCTCAAAGGCGCAACTTAAAATTTCCAGCCGACCCCGCAAAAGCTTAAACTGCCGAGGATTTAGCTGATTACACGATGCGCGGAGAGGCGAGATGAAGGAAAAAAAGGGGTTGAACAAGTGCAATCGCGCGTACACATATACGTATACACATACATCACGAAAGCGCAGTAGTATACACACATACACAGCTCTCGACGATCCAACCGTGTTGTATACGTATATACGACCGACGAAAATTCTCCCAACTCCCCTCCGAAGAATCTCCGCGGCCACTTAATTTCGCGGCGGCGCACATCCGAGGAACGCGACTTGTCCCAGGCGCGCGCTTGCATAACTCGGCATAACGGTTGCGCAACGGCAATATTGACGCTCTGCAGCAGCAGCAGCAGCAACAGCTCTCTAGCGACTTAATGAGAATACTCTATACTCTACTCTCTGCACCCGGGTGTATATATATATATGTATATATATGTATATATATGTATAGACTATGTGCATAACGATCGCACGCGGATGCCAATTTTCTCGAGTTCGGCGCTATGGCTCGACTATTATTCCTTCATTACGGATTCGCTCCGATATCTGCATAGCGAAACATCCTCCTCTCTTATATTCCACCTGTAATAAGCCTCGACGATTCGTTCTTTTCGCTCGAGTCCTCGTAGGAGCTTTTCCTGCGGAGTATTATACTAGAGAGATGGATCTTCTTATTGCGGTATGAAGAACCGCGAGTAGAGCAGACGACTCTGTTTGAAAATGGAAATTCGTTGTTTGGATAGTCGAGCTGATTTCGACATTGTTTTCCCGCGATTATATAAAAGCTTCTTTTCAGTTGCGGCAGTGCAGCTGGTATAATTTATGTGATTCGCTTTGGAGGATGATTGAAAAAGTCGCTTATGGCGGCCCGTAGTAGTATAGAGCTGAATTTATTCGAGCGTAACAAGATTGTCGAAAACGAGAATAATTGCGTATGTATGTGTAGTCGCCGTGTATTGCTGTATGTGTACAGTATAATGGGATTTCCCTCGAGTATATAGAGGAGAGAATTATTTTCTTTCGATTTCCATTTTCTTCGGCGACGCAAACAAATATCGGTAATGGACTGTGTTTAAGTATATATATATACAGAGAGTGTATATAGTATAAGCCGATACACACGCGCAGAGAGACTTATATACCTATATATATATACCTACTACAATGGCCAGAGGCGGCGGCGGCGGTCGATATGCGCGTGTAAATCGTCCCGAAAAGGAGATTGGTGAGCTTCGAGGTCACTTGGAGCGTTCGATAAACGCCTAATCAGCGATTTGCTCCTCTAATGTCGGAACGTTAGTATTAGAAAAGGAGAACGACGGTAATTAGAAGTTAATAGCGTCTCGTTAAACCTCCACGGATTACCACTAGTTTTAACGAGGTCTAATGACGCTTTCTCGAAAAAGTCGCCGATTATATTGAAAACGCCTATACATGCGCGCGGCCTACGCTCCGTTTTCAATTTACCGATAAGAAACAGCGCGCGGCAGTTTGCCTTCGCAGTGTTCTCCAGAGAGAGAGAGAATGAACGGCGAGGGGTCATTTTCAAGATCGGCGATAGCGCGCGTCAAACTATCGGCCAACTGTCCTTTTTAATCAAGATCTCATCTCTGCTGTGTATATACTATATACGCTATATACGTGTCGTCCCTCTCTCTCTCTAGCTCGTTGAATAGCGCACTTTCATGCCCACGACCGCGAAAATCGATGCTGCCGCCACTGGTGGCCCGTATATGCTCCGAGCTTCTCTCCTCATCCCCCGATTGAATGTAAACTTTGCAATACAATGCAATCCCATTTAGCGGCTTCTCTATAGCACCGCGAATATACACACACACACACTCGGAGACTGCAAAAGCTCTTTCTCCGCAGCCACTCGACTCGGGAGTCACCGAAGGACATAATGCAAGTCGAGTGAGTGCGTTTATAGTCTATATATGTATATATATATATATATATATATACGTATGTCCGCACGCGCTTGCGGAGCGAGAGAGCGCCGGTCAAAAGAAAAACAAAGGAGAGTCATGCAGCAAGCTTCAAAGCGCTTTCGAGTGTAGCCACTGCCGCCGAATAAAAACAGCAGCACGCGCGGTATATACTCTACTACGCTATACTCGCTCTTTTGTCGCCCATGGGGATTAAGTGAATTTCCGTTCTTTGAAGCTATATATACGCTCGGCGCTGTTCTCCACCGGCGCGAAAGTGTGTGAC
Source organism: Muscidifurax raptorellus (assembly GCA_020010945.3). Taxonomy (NCBI): domain Eukaryota; kingdom Metazoa; phylum Arthropoda; class Insecta; order Hymenoptera; family Pteromalidae; genus Muscidifurax; species Muscidifurax raptorellus. The sequence continues at coordinate 8,354,449 of CM052078.1, read as the reverse complement.
GCCGCTTAATCGCGCGAACTTCGACTTCGACAAAGAAGAAGAAGAAGAAGAAAAAGAAGAGGAGTGGACTTTTTCAATCTGCATGTATTTTCTGCGCATGAAGCAGCTACCGCGTGCTAAAGTTTTAATGAAAGGTCTCGCGCGAATTTGCATCGCCTGATTGCTCATTTTGCGCGCGGATTTCGCGCGACGATGAAAAATTCGCACATATATATATATATATATTTCGCGTACACAGACTGCACACGTGGCGAAGTTTCTTCAGGACAGAGAGATGTATACCAGAGGGTGAGAGAGAGAGAAGTGTAGGAAAACTCGATTCCGAGATTTGCATGAAGATTGCAAATTGATAATTGCCGGGACGGACGGCCCGGAAACACAATTGAAACTGTAACTGCGACTGCGCGAGCGCTATATATACCGGCAATTGTAATCTCGTTAGCTGCGCGCTCTGGCTCTAAGTAAGGACGTATACTGCGCGCTACAAGCTCTAATAAGTCTCTAACAGCGACCTTCCGTTCGCTTAGCTGAAAAAGCTCCGGGGCTAATTGCCATCTCTACACACGCACACACATACACAGACACACTATACTGCATATAAGAAGAAAAACCGTCTCGTCCGCACATATGTTCCAAAGTCCTCTCCCTACGGGCGTATATCAGCGCAGACGTTGACCTCCATAAGAAATTCAAGCATCTCCCTCGACAAGAAGAGCCCATCACAAAGAGGAAAGAACTTGCGCGCGCGCGATAAAATGGAAAAGAGGGTTCTCGCACGTGCCCCTCCCGCACGATGTAGGAAGTAGTAGTAGTATAGTGGAAAGAAGAAGAAGCAGCGGCTCTCGGTCAAGACGGCCCTTAACCTTCTGGCGATCATCGTCGCGGTTGTGCTCCGAAAAGAAAAAACGAGGAGACGAGCCGAAATCAGAGTATGTAGCGCCAAGGGAATGTCGACTCGACTATTGGCTGCGGACCTGCGCCGGCGCGGGTATAGCCCGCAAGCCGCGACGGCGTAGAGGCGGACGTGCTGCTCTAGTCGGCAAACGCTCGTCGGGTCGAGCGCGCGCGCTTCCCTCGTTTCTCTCTTCGTATATTATACATACATATATAGACCACCGCTCGGATATCATCAGCTGGACATACTTCGCTGTTGAATAATTTCAACATTTTTCCATACATATAACTCACGCGCAACATGAGAGAAGTAGGGGTGAAACTTATTTATACGGAGGATTCCATAGCTTCCGAACAGCTGTGCGGAAGAGTGTAAACAGACACGAGGTGGAGGAGGAGGCGGAGGAGGAGGCGGAGGAGGTCGAGTGCGCGCGACCTTACAAACAGGAGCGTGTACTGAACTTGCGTGGCGTTATCGACTGCGACGCACACGAGTGCACGAGTACCGAGAGCAGCAGCAGAGCAGCATCTGTTTGAGACATCGGCGCGGCGGCCGCGAAAGTCGAGCTTTCTGGCTAATGGGGTCGGCTCGTCACTCCCGACCCCATTGCGGTCTTGACTGTACAGCCACGTGTATATATTACGGTAGCGCTAATGTCACGACGCTGTTTGAGGAAAAAGCGTGAGTGAGAGAGAAAAAGAGAGAGAGAGGATTAGATCGATCGTATACAGCTCCGTGGATTAATGGAGACGGACGGCTGCGGAGGGGCTATTTGTATGTAATGGCATCGTAAAACCGCGCTCGCCGAATTCCACTGCGCGAAGAGAGGATGAGAGCCAAGGTGAAATTGCCCGTGAAAAGCCCCGAGTTTACGGGCTCGACGGCCCCCGACGATTGATTTATACGACGATGCTGCTGCTGCCGCTGCTGTTGTTGTTCCATCATTAGCGGAGTGTGAGAGGGAGAGGACCAAGCGGCGATGACACACACGCGCACGGCCAGAGTGATCAATCAACGAAACTCAGACTCGAGGACCAACTGCATTGGACTGGCTGATCTATGATATTATATATACCTATTGTACTGCGTACTCGATGTTTTCTATATGATCTATATAAATATATATTGCACATGCATAAGTGTGTAGAGGGCTACGCGAAGATCTTTTTTCATTAGATTACTATATAGTTCCTCTGCAAACGAATCGTATAACAACTACGTACATATACGATTCGCAACAAACGACGTAACCAGCAAGACTATGTATTATATATACCTATAGTGGACCAAAAGAAACAACCGAACTCTTGATAGCGTTTATTTTTTGCTGGATATATTCTATATATACACACAGACACACACGTAGAGGAATAGACCTACTTGTATACCGTAAGTCTGTTTAGGCATAAGATCAAAAGGGTAGGGAGAAGGAGCTGCTACGTAATAGGAATTTCGATCGAAGCTGACACACTTCAACGAAGCGCACCTCATCGAGAGTATTATAGATTATGTAATAAGGAAGATTGTATCGATTGATCGAACGAAAAGTATACATAGTTTTACCGAGAAATCATCAACTGAAGAGTTAAGTGGACCAATTAACGAGTCAAGAAGACTTTTTATTCTTTGGCTTGGATTCGCAAGTACCATAATATTATATACAGTAGTCGAGACACGGACTCGACGACTCGAGCTTTTTTGAGAGGAAGAAAAGAAGCTCAACCATGATGGATTGGGGGATAAGAAGTAAGAGCCCATCACACCGAATCACCCTCCATTCATCTCTTTCTCTGTCTCTCGATCATCGCCATCATTCTGTTATGCATACACACACTCACACACAGTGTGCCATTGTAAAATAAATGTCTGTCACACGCATCGTTTCATCGGCATGCATATATATATTTCCAAGGGGGGAAATTGAGTTTTCAAAACTGTACAGTTCCGACGCATAATATTTCACACCAGTGCCAGAAGGGAAATGATAAATCTCTCTTATACTCCAAGTTGAGCATTAAATTAGCGAGTTAATCTCCATCTAGAGCGCACTGGGAAATGATTAATCGAGATGAGAAGAAGCGTGAAAAAGAGCGACCTGATAATTTTCGAATACTCGAGGCAAAGTTTCCATCGACTCTAGCTCTCTATATGCATGCACGACAAAGTTTAAGAAACTGAAAATTAGTCATACAGCCGCACTAGCTCTCATTCTCTGCTACATCATTGATAACGACTTTTCGCGCATATATATATGTACGTTATAAACCAGCGCCGAGTGAAAGAGTTGTCCAACTTTTAAATCTAATTAAATGAGGAATTCCACTCGGGTGTACGCGGATTCGTCGTTATAATTAGAAAAATGTCTCTTCCCTCCCACCACCTAAGGCCTTAGTCTCTCTCTCTCTCTCTCTCTCTCTCTCCGGAAAGTTTTGACTGCGCGCAACCGGTATATATTCACTTGAAGGCCTGGTATATAGCAAAATCTAAAGTGCACTTCGATGTCGAGTTACATACTTAAATTGAGACCGCAGCGGCGGCGAATCACAATGAACTAATTTCAATTTTAAAGCCGCGCGTATATCACTCCCGCTCGGCTGCTGCCGCGCGCTGTCGGACAAAAGAAGTTTAATGATACTTCACTCGGATTTCGGGACTTTATCGCCGCGTGTATTACCATCGAATCTCCCTTTCCCCCCTTTTAATTGTGCCAACTTTTGCGCTGCCGAGAGTCTATTAAGAAAAAACGATCGGCTCGAGCACATGTAAGACTCTTTGTCGAAGAGTCGCTGCGCGGACGAAAAAAGCCTCGACGTTATAATCCACTGCGCGCGCCCGGGCGATACATCACTCGATATAATCCCGTCGAGAGAAAAAAGTGAGTAATGGCCGCGCTGTATATATATATATAAGAAAGACGAACGAACTCGCGAAACGGTAGATAAATTTTTCGTGCGGTCTAAGCTAATTTTCCGCTTCCAATAGCCTCGCGCGGGGCCATTCACTTTTATATATATATATATACAAGAAAAACGCTCACCGATCCATGACAACCGTCAGCTGCGACAAACGACGCAACAGTCGAATCGATTCCTGCATCATCCGTCTTTCCTTTCTTCCTCGCGTGTAGCCACACACGGAGACGTATATGCGCGTATAAGTGCCCGAACGGACAATAACAACGACGGATTGCGGAAGTTCTAAAGAAAAGAAGCTTCTGCGCATCCTGCTATTAGGGACTCATTGCCCTGGAACTAAATAAAACTCGGTGGCCTTTATACGCACGACAGAACAACAGCGCGCGGCGCTCTGATAAACACACCCGTGTCGTTTCTACTTCTTCCATCTATAGCAGGGATTGCCGTGTATTGTTTTCCCAAACACCAAGGCTTTAACCGCGCAATTCATTCTTTTTCATATATATATAGATATACGTGTATAGAAGAAGAACGCATGGATCAATCGATAGCGAAGCGTTCCCTCTCTCTTTTTAATTGTATAACCGCACACTCGTGCGCTTGGAGGGAGAACGTGACCGAGCTTTCTTCGGAGGATTTTTCTCGCGACTTTTTTTTTGCTCTCGCAGTGCGTCGATGGAAACGTTATCTTTCCCGCATCGGCAGACGCACTAGGTCACCTACAAATCATGACGCGTATACACACGATTCCCGCGTATAACCTTTGAGGCCTCGACGATACATAATTGACTCTTCCAGCGGTACGCGCGCTCGGACAGATATCTACCTGCGCGACGGTCTGCCGTTTGAATTATTGAGCGTCTCGACCATCGCGCACGGACTTTCTTTTTTTAATGCTACGTAGCCACCTGTGCCTCTCGTTCACTCCGCAATCCCGAATAGCTACCGCCCACTTGACTCGCGACCAAAAATACACGCGAACGAGCTTCTGCCTCGCTTTTGTGTTTATTGTTATATTTTTTTTTATAATTTTAATTCAGCAAAACTTTGCGTCTGCATCGAGTGCGCCTACACGCACATGCTGCTCTAGGCCTATTTTCTTTACATTACAGTATATAGCTGCGCGACGGTCGAATGTATCGATCACGACCCCGCCGGACATCCACCTTCTTTCCCGGGGGTGGAATGTTGTCGGCGGCCTACTGACCGATGCTTAATATATAGTACACGAGCGATAACTTTGTGTTTTTATTGCGCGATCGTGACTCTATTATATAATATATACTCGCGGGTATCCGGTATATAATAATCGGCCGCGCGGGGGAGGAATTTTAAAGCGCGGCGTCGGCCCAGTTTCTCGAAATACATGTACTCTATAAATCGAATGATTTATGCAACGGCCGATCCGTGCATTAACAAGTCCGTCTGGATACTTTATCGTCGTCGCCGGCGCGGATCCTTTCCACGTGCAGGTTTAATGATACGTAAGGGCTCGCGTTATGTAATCGCGCATCGTTTTCGAGCTATACAGCCGCGCGCACAAAACTGCGTAGAAAGGAAAAAGTATTGCCAGCGACGATCGCACAGCTAAAGTAACAATTACTGTCCCGCGCGCGAGAGAGCTGAACTTCAATTATACGAGTAGCAATATTTGCGGAGTGGAATTGCCGCAAACGCAATAAAAAAAGCTCGCCGCGCGGGCACTTTCATCAAGTTCGCGCGAGAAGAAGAGCAAACAATCGAAATGTGCAGCGCGCTTGGAAATGCAATCTGCAGGCCGTAAGCACACATACAGTTTATATATATATATATATACAACAGTACTATATATACGTCAAACAAACCCTCGCCCGTCGAAATATAAAACGCTCCAGTGGTACGTGCTGCTGCAACACACAATGTGTATTTCTGTGTATATATATACGCTATATAGGCGCAGCAACTTCCCGACGTGTCTTAAACAGGGCGACTATACATAGTGCGGGAGTATAGCATTTTCGCTCGAGAACACGTTCGAGTTTGTTTTCGCGTGACAAACGAACCGTTTCTCTCTCACTGTACACCATGTTCTACAGTACAATATACGCGGATAGATATAGGCGTATACTCACTGGATGCGGACGCAGTCTCGCTCGCGCGCAGAGAAGCGATAAACGCCCCAAGGTATCGACGCGTGAAATCGGGTCCGCTTTTCGTCCGTTATCTATATATGTATATATCTTTGCTTTCGTCGTTGAAAATGGCGAATTAGCTCGGACTACTGCTGCCGCTGCTGCTGTTTATCTCTCCAGGGAATTCTCGAAGCGAAGAAAAGTTTTACGAACTGCTCTCGAGCCGCTCGTAATAAATGCTTCTTTATGGGGGAGGCTTGTGCTGCGCGCGAGAGAGTTCGATCGGGAAATGTATTATTGAATGTAATGCCATTGTGTCGATTCCGGAGGGTATGATTTTCAATACGGCTTTTCCCGACAGATGCGGATTTATGTATATACTTTGTTTTTTCCTTCGCGCGAGTGAAAACAAACGTTGTCTAATTAGCCATATATAGCAATTCATTAGCAGCCACTTCAGTATAATACGCCTCTGATTGCGCGAAATTATAATAGCTACGCCGGTATATAATTAAAAAAGAAAACAATCTCGTGCTCGACTCGGCATTATTAGCTATATATGTAACGACTGGCGGATGGAAAAAAATCAGGTGTATATAATGGCGCGAAGCCTTATATTAAAATGCCATATATATATTCGATGTATAATATACACACAGCGCGAAGCATTGGAAACCAGCAGCCCCCTTGATTAAAATCCTCAGTCTCTATACTGCGGGCGCTTTATACCCGGCTCGTCGTCGGAATTCGCCCCTCGAAATTGAAAGAACCTCGAGAAAGCAAGAGGAAATTAATTTTAACAAGCTACACCGCATATAACGTTATTGCTGTATACCTCGATAAATAAATCGGCCGTTACGTACACGTTGCGCGTATCACGCAGCAATAAACCTGGGCAATTGCCGCTTCGACACACGCGGACATCGGTATAAAGTCGAAAACACAGCACACGGGCTCTTGATAAAGAGTTCGATCGATATAACGTACAGAGGATGTTTCCAAGAGAGGGAGAGAGAGAGAGAGAGAGAGTAGCTTAATGCTCTTATATCGAGAGTTTTTCGCGTGGAACGCAGTTATATAATACAAGAGAGGCAAAGTTTTTCCCCCTTAATCAATGCGGAGAAGCGAAGGGAAAAAGTCAGTCCCTTCTGTGTGTGTATGTGTGTGTGTGTATATATATATAACGCAGGCGAAAAGACACTGCGATGCGAATTCGATAAAAAAGAAGAGCAGACGAGAGAGTTACGTCGAGCAGCAGCAGCAGCAGCAGTAGCCGCCGCTCTTATCGGACACTACTCGCTGCAAAGGACTGTCAATTTGCGGGCAATTATCGTTAGGCGCCTGCGCCGCCAGTATATATGTATAGCTCTCACGTGTGCGTCGAAGGGGGCGGACTTTTCCTCCCTCTCTATACACATACACACACACACAAACATAGGTGTGTACGTCCGTATGTTATATACATGCACAAAGGGAGGGCGGCCCGTTGTACGTCTGCTCGGCCGGACACACAGGTATGACGAACCTGCGCAAACCGTTAGTTTAGTACAGGCGGCCGTTCGGTCAGGACGTCTCTTATACACATATATGTGTGATGCATGTGTTAACCGGGGCTACACCCCCTCACGTGTCGTCCGCGAGGTGCCAGACTGGCGATTATTCTTATTATTGTTATAATCATGTGACTACGCGTATGTGGTGTGTGTGTATGTGTATAAGATTCTCTTGCGTGTATGTATTATTTACACGGAGATCGGTTGGGTATTTGCTCGCTGTGGGTTATTTCTTTTTATTATTAACGTCTATATACAGTACTCGTGTATGCGGGTGGAGTAATCATTACTTTTGAATAATTTACCGTAAATAAAAATAAACGCGCATAGTGACACACACTGTCTCGAAATGAGATGCCGGAAGAGCTTGTATATGTGTATACCCTCTGCTTGAATAATCGAGGGGATCAATTTCGAAGAGCGAATTGATTTTTCTCTCTTCCCCATGAATTCTCGAGCCAGACGCGCGCAAGCGACTCCCATATATATGTATACCCGAGCAGCTCGTAATCTCGTCGCATAAACCTCCGATCGAAATCAAAGACAATAACGCGACGAGCAAATGCCCAAAAAATAAAATCTCCGTCGTGTATCGTACATACATTAAAAAATAAACATAAAATAGTGCCTCGATCAGCTCTCGATGACTCGTTCCCTGGGCTATGCTCGATAGTCAGGACCACGTCGACCTAGGCGTCGTCACGACTCCGTCATATATAATTATTATTATGATCGGCCTGTGGTCGTTCAAACCGAGACGAGCCGGCAAGGCGGAGATCATGCTCGGTGAGTCGTTTCCGTTCTCTATATATAATGCACTCTCATCGTGTGCTGCAACCCCACTATGCCGGAATGTCTATATATATATGCGTGTGTGTATGCGCCAATTTCCGCAGAAATAGCGTATAGGGCGAGAGAGGCCGGAAAGTTCCCGCGGTAAACTCTCGCGCGGAACGCGCGAATGAGAAAAAAGAGAGGCTTATTTCGCGATTTTTATCTCTGTCGGGGCTGATTTTACTTCTGGCTGCTAAATAAATAGCGAGAGAGAGAGAGAGAGAGAAAAAGAGAGCTTCGCTTTGTCGCGGGTAATCTTGCCGGGATATTTTTTTTTCCTTCGGAGCTAGAGTTATATCGTCTGCTTTTTCAAGCAAATACTCGTTTGGGATGGCTTACTTTGATGCGGCTTCGGTTAATTCAAATAAATACAATCCCCGCAATCGCGATTATTAAATATCAGCGCACAGGAGGTTCTCGACTCGATGACACGTTGCATCGCGGGCTCTGCTCGCAAGTCCGACGTGTAGGATAATGTCATGTTTATAGATTTTTTCTTCGCGCGCGCGTACGGCTATAACTCCGGCTAGGTATAACGAAGAGGAGAAAAAAAGCGAAGGTTGACATTTATGCTCGTTATGATATTTTAATCGCTTTATCAGCTGGTTCCGCGCGGCGGGTATACAAGAGCTAAATTATACTCGAGTTATATGTGTCGCGTGGCGGTAGAGCGACGTACAATGTCACGTTTATAATCCGGCAGCTGCATGCCTCGATCCCTCGGGAGCTGCCGGAATTACTTTGAGCCAATCAAATGCATACCGCGGCTGGATTGAAAATCGCGGAATATGCGACAGCAGCTGTCGTCTATGTGGTATTATATTATATATATATGTGTGTATATGTGTACAATATGTAGTCGAAACTTTCGAGGACTCGATTCTCGTACTTTGTGCGATCACGCGATACGTCCTCGCTACACGCGCGTATAATAATAACGACGGCAATAAAACTCGCTGCAATTATTAACCCATTGGCTCAGTGGGTCGCAGAAAGTTCATTTCCTTATGTACGCTAAAGACACACGCACGTATATACATAAGTGATTCCGCGTCGAAAGGAGCACTGGAGTATAAACAAGCCCAAGACTATAATAAATATGTAGTATATATATGTTATAGCCGCGAGGGGAGCGTTCGTTCATCGCGTCGTCTCGCGAGACGAAACGTGTCTATTTTAAGGATCGATTTACACAATTTTCCTCGAAAATCCCGGCAAGTGTGTTTACCACCCCCCCCCCCTCCCCAGCCGCTATACTCTGTCGATCTTCTCGCTCGCAATTCGAAGCAGCGAAAGCTCTCGCAATACAATCGCAGTATACTTATACTGCTTTTCCTCGAGTGGAAAGTTTTTTAGGGTCGCGCGCGAGCTTTCTCTCATCTCCCCCTTCGCGAAAATTGCCTCTCGGGCGACAGTCACGTCTCCCGCTCGTGTGCGCGATCCTCCGACACTTGGCATTTCGAAATTGGAACGCGCGTCTATCCGTCCCCGCAAGCGTATATAGATGTGTGTGTGTGTGTATATGTATACGTGTCCATGTGTCCTCCCTCGTTCAGAATCTATATATATATACGCGTACGTGTGTGACGTCCTGTCTGACGAAAAACTATAGGCTGCTATGCTGCATCCTTTAAGGGTATACGTGTATACAGCCTTTTATTTATCGGCGTACCGTTTTACTGTCCGAAAAAGGGTGAGAGCGAAATCTATATTGTATGCGCGAAGAAATTGTCTGGAAAAATAGGCGAGGGAATGAAATCAGACTCGAGCGGTGAGAATTGAACGCTTATCCCACAGCCAGCACTGAATCATTAAATTATACGACCACAGCGAGAGAAAGAGAGAGAGAGGCAGAGAGAGCAGAGGCGCCTGCTCTCTATATAAACCCCTGCTTCGTTCATTACCGCATTCATAATGCAGAGCCGCAACAAACGCCGATGAATATTGCCGAGCGCACGCGTTGCTCTCGTATCCCGAGAGGCTAACTATTTCGCGTGGCGGAACTTTCGTTATATAGCGCATACGTATTATACGTGAACGCGCGCACGCGCGCGCGCCGATAACTACACTGAATAAAATTAGCATAATTAAAGTTATAGTATATATGCGTATATATATATATAGAGCCCGGCTTGTGTTCGCGAACATGCGCTGGGGATGAACTTGACAAGGTAGAACCTCACTACTCTCTCGCATTGTCGAGAGCTAGTGTAGTATAGTATGTAGAACAGCTGCGGGGGAGCTGGACGAATTTCAAGTTTAATCAAGTTTGCTCTAAGCATAATGCAACTGGTAAACAAGCGCGATACAGCACACGTCAGAGCAACGGCTAACTCTCTCGTGAATATCGACGAGTAGATATATGCGCGTATACAGCATGCACGCAGAGGCTAGTATACGTATATATATATATATGTATGTATATGTGTGTCTGTGTGTATACAGTTATTACACGGGTCCCTGCCCACTAATCTCACCGGGGAATATGTATATAAAATTTTTCTCTCTTTCTTTCTTTCTTTCTCTGGAAAATACGTTATAAACCGCGAGAGAGGGAGGGATAGAGAGAGAGAGCTCTAGATCTCGTTATGCGCACGGAAAAGGGAAGAGAACGAAAAAGAGCAGCGACACGCAAATTGAAATCTCTCGTCGCGCGAGTTTATACAATTTATACATCATCCGGACTGGTATACGGTAGCAAAGAGAATAAAGAATATACAGGGACTGCCGCTATATAGACTGCACTATATATGCCAATGGAAAATAATTTCCTCGCAGTGGGATATATGGGTCAGGGCGCATTAAAGTCTAATTATTCGAACTCGCGGCTGATTAATTGATGAGAGGGAGACATGTACACACACACACATACAGGCACTCCTTCTTATTACGATAATCGAAGTGCGCTACTGCGCTGATCGATGGGGTCGGATGACGAGTCTGATTCGCGCAGTAGTGTAATATCTGTATATAGTCCACATGTACAGTACTTTTTGGCTTGAGCGATGAAATATATATATATATATATATATATACAAGAGCGCGATAAGGGCTGTTTGGCCAGGGTAGCTGGCATAGGAGCAACTACTGCAGCCGAGAGCGATTTCGTATATATTTCGGCCTTCGATGCGTTGGACTGTATATACTATGCTATGAGGGTTTGCTTTCGAATAAATGGAGCTAGTTAAATAACAAGTGGCCCCGCGCGTGATTACAGACAGTTGTGATGCAAGAGCACTCGCCGAGTGTAATTAGTGAATTTTTCATGATGCTTTTCTCTCTCTTTCTCTCTCTCTCTCTCTCTCTCTTTCTCGTGTACATCGTGTAACTCTTCACGTCGCTGAATGACTTAACGGAATATGCATGTATAGATATACAAGAGAGAGAGAGAGAGAGAGAGAGAGAGAATATTTTTCCACGAGCGATTGCGATTAAGCGCGCCAAGGGCTGACACGTCTATATAGGTATGAATGTTTTATTTTTATCCTTTGTCGTTTGGAAATTTCCGCTCTATTGCTGTAGAATACTGAAAGTGCAGTGCAATAAAAGGCAAGCATATTGTCACTAATGGAAAACAATTTGTTGTTACATTACCGTTGCAATTACGCGTTGTTATTCGATAATTACACTGCATTCGTCTGCCGCGAAAGAAAAAATTCAAGAACACCTCCGCACGCGTTCACTTTGTTATACATTTCCGATAAATTCATCCGTCCGTCGTCTCTCGGTAATTGCAATTCCTCTCACGATCGAGTTTTATATATATATATATTATTCTCTAGATGTTTCGCACTGCGCGTATAACTCATTTATACAGGAGAAATAATTGAGAGAGAATGGAAAATTTCGCTTGGTTGCAGCGTATATATATATATATATATATATATATATATATATATATATATGAAACATATACGAATCGCGCGATGGAATTATTTTTAATCCTTTTCGTCGAATTTTCGCATCGCCGCACTAAAATTGCGTAGGTACATAGTACAGGAACAATATGAGAAACGAATCGTCGGAGAAATATTAAACGCGCAAAAGTATATGCGCCGATAAAAGCGAACAAAGGGAAACCCGACACAAAGGCCTATTTCGAACTATACTTTGAGAGCGACTTCCCGAAACCTTGATCCACTCCAAAAATATAACGCCCCCCACTCTGCGCACATACGAATTTTCAAATATACACCGGTATAGAGTGCGTCTCGCGCTTATAAATGCAGACAAAATTTTAATCGATTCGAGTCTCATGTGCCATAGACAGAAATTAATTGCCCGTTCGAGCGAAGTCTCCAAATAATCCAAGCTGATTCCAGCAATTTATATATATATGTATATATGCAGCGGCTCTGTGCGCGGTGCACAACGAGATACACAACGTAATCGTAAAAAGGGCACTTTGATCGGTACCCCGCGAAATCGGTCGCAAGGTCCATCCTGCTTGCTTCCTATATCTATATATACGTATGATGATATATACATGTATAATATCCAGCTTTGATAAAGGGTCAGCCGATATTTATGCCGATTTTATTATATACCAGATACAGTTTTTTTAATCCTTTTTTCTTTATTCCGCGAGAGCTATTAATAGACCCACACACACATACGCCACATCGTACTGACCTTTTTCTTTGTGTGTACCAAAGCGCGGCTACTCTCTTTGACCGCACTCGTACATACGTACACATGTACAGCGCGTATTTATTCCACCACACTGCGCGATTGTTTTTCTCCATATAGTGTCAGGTGCAAACAACCCGAAAAATCACCGGACGCTTGGAGTTTTTCTTTTTTCTTTTTTTTTTTACATTTAATCGATCGTTACAGTCCCGTGCATTAGTGGATGTAATATGCGATTTTGACGCGAACGAGATGGTTATAAAGTTCGGCGACAAATGTGCTACACGCCGCGCATAATATTCTATAACGTATATACGCGCGGGAGTAGGAAGTTCGGTAATTTACGCCCGACTGCATCAGGCGCAGTGCAATTAATTATAATTCAAAGCGCGTAATGATACAATTATATCGCTACGGCATGTATATGTATATATAGACGTCGTGCGCTTCTGTGTGCGTGTAAAAAGGCACTTCCTCAATTCCGCAAAACGACCCTCGAGACGTCTCGTCGTTCTCCTCGCATCCACCCCATTAGCAATCAAATCTCAGCCCATAATCACCTGTGCCGATCGCCTCATCAATAACGTGCCCCAGCTCTCTCCCTATGTGTGTGTGCGTTTCGGACCGTTGAAGAAAAAAAATATATATATACGCGCATCACATGCGGGAAGACGGAAAAGGGTCTCCCGCGCGCGCGCACACATGTGCCTATAGGACTAGAATGTATTTACGTATATATGTATATATAGAGTACACAAGAAGAAAAAGAACCGTAGACGCGTGAGAAACTCCGCCGACTGTCGTCACGCTTGCGTTGGTGTGCGCCTTTGTTCTTCAAGCGGCTCCTATACTGCTATACATATATTCTCGGGGAGAGAGCCCTTTACGTATGGGTATATCTCTCTCCACTACTGCAGTGCTATCGCGATGCCGGTCTCGCTCGCTCTCTGTGTTTTTAGAGCTACGAACAAGCGAAAAAGTGTGGGTGCGAGCGAGCGCCGTATAGCGTCGTCTGCTCTATACACCCGAGACGGCGACGCTCTTCTTCTCCTCTTCTTCGCCGAGGAGTATCGCGTCGTCCGGCCGAGAGTACGCATGTATACATATATATGTCTATACACACACGCGCATCAGCTTGTTATTTTCGCCTCGGACTAGCTTGTTTATAAGCTTTTACGTGTACGCGTGTATACCGCTGTGTTAATTATAAGTGTTAATGCGCGAGAGCGAGTGAAAAGTTTTGACAATTACCGGGGTGAAAAAGTTGATTAAACTTTCCGAAAATTACGTCCTGTATATGTACCGCTGCGCGGCTGGATAATAATAATTATACAGCGTGTCTCTGGCCTCGGTGCAATGGGTAGGTGACACGCGTATACATATACGCGCAACGAAATTAAAAAACTTTTTTTACGATCCTCGTCTGACTTTCCAGTCTACTTACAATCCTTCTGCTCATCAACATAGCCAAATAGTCACGAAGAAGAGGAAGCGCGCGCGCATAACTCGCGTGTGCCTGTGTGTGTGTGTGTACACGCTTGGCCGAGGCTTATACCGGAACTTTCTTTTTTTTCGCCGCTATATACACTTATACTCTTGGCCGCGAAAGGCTCAGTTTTCTAATTTTCATGAAAGTGCGCGCGCGCTGCTATTCGTACCGCCGTCTTTAGTATTTGCTCGCATTTTTATTTAAGTAAGTAGACTCGTTTTTATATGAAGATCGTGAATTATTCATTCCCAGTGCCCCCTAAACTTGATCTTGAAAATCCACGATATCGATTACTCCTTCTCGGTTTTCACGACGTAGTATACAATATATGTATGTATAGTGCACTTTGCGCATTTTCATCGCGCTAATTGGACCGTTTTACGAGTCGGCCGTTTTACGAACTGCGTAAAACTGAACACACAGCTGCAATTTGAATATTCACCCCCTCCCAGCCTTTGACTTTGTTTACCTATACGCATACCTATATACATATATACGAGGTGAGAGAAAACCACAGCGGCGAAACAAAGCGTCGGGCAATAAAGTGTGTACACAGTGTATATATGTACGCAGAGGGGAAAAAAGTTTCGAATAAAGTTATTCGAGGCGCGCCTGCAGTGTGGCGCCGGTCGATCTTAAAAGTTACTATCGTGTTTTGACTCAACTTCTTTGTACACAATTTTTCTCTCCCGCAACTCTCGGAGAGACAACGTGTCATATATATTATAAGCTCGCGTTGCAGCCTCGAAGCTTCATATATATATATATATACTATACACATTGCGAAAGTATTCGCAACAGCGTTATCGCGCGCTGTTTAGAAAGAATTTCAATGAAAATTTTCCTACATATATAAAAAATAAAAGAAAAGGCGCACTGCATTACTCTCCCCCTATCACTCTGTTCTGAAAAAAAATCACAATATTAATACCATTATCCCTCTTAAATATTCCAGGATCCATAATGTTCCACGTGCGCCGAAGGCCGGCGGACTACGTGCCGCGCAAGCGCAAGAAAAAACCGGCCGGCAAGTGGAACGAGCTGGAGCACATCAGGTACGAGGACGAGCGACTACCCTTTCTCCTCGAGCTCAACCCCGACGGCACGGACATCTCGAGTGGCGCAGGTGTGCGCCATCGACTTCAGCCTAACGTCACCGAAGTCGGCAGCGAGAGACCAATCGGACCCCAAGCTGTGCAGGCTCAGACGCTCACGCTCACGGGACCGACGGTCATGCCCAGACACTGCGTCATCGCGTTCACGGAGAATATCGTCACCCTGACACCTTGTTCCAGGGACGCCCATACCTATGTCAATAACCAGAGGATACATCAGACCACCATATTGCAGGTTTGTGCTGTGCTTGCGAGAACGACGGCGTCTATAAACATTTTCGAGGAATTTTTTTAATAGACAAAGATATAAAACCGAAGCATCCCCGCGCGCGCGCGCCCTTTCTTATTCCCTCTTGGGACACGTAAAAGCTAAACTTCAAGCCCGTAAAGCCGAGCTAACTATCCTAGATATTCCATCCAAACGCGTGCTCATAACGCTCGCTCTGGTTATTATATAGAATATTATCCCCGCGACACGTGGCTTTTTACACACACAACATACCCCTAGCCACCCCCTAAAAAATCCACTGCACCCGCCGCCTGGAATTCCACTCTACTTATTATATATATATACCCGCACCACCGTCATCATCAGGACGCGATCCTTATCCTCGTTGTTTTTTTTTCTCTGCTCCATTATATATACACTCCTCCTCCTGTTTCGCTTCCCTCGCCCTATGAGAAACTCAAGATAGGCGCGCGAGTTGAAATAATTAGACCCTCCGAGGCTCCTTTCTCTCTCTCTCTCTCGATCGACGTCAGGCTATTCGCGTCGGATTTCAAATTACATCGTAGAAACCGCGAAACTTATGCGCGACGCGTGAATAATGAGAATATATACGATCGCATAGTGCTGCCGGTGGTTTAGTATTTAGCGCTGCAAGAAATTCGGCGATTAGTGCCGCCGGGGGCTGCAACAAATTGCGGTGATTAGGAGTTCCGAATTATCAGACACGCGCGAACTTCGTATACGTATATGTACAGGCTTGCAGTGCGCGTAATGAATGCGAATGTGTAGTTATAGCACACACGGAGCGGCCGAAGTTTCCTCCGTCGCGCAGCCGTGAATAATCGTCTTTTTGTTTCCCTCGCACACACGCTGTTTATGTAGTGATGCATGTACTGCGTGGCATAGTTAACTTTTCGAAAAGCGTTGGAGAGGAGATTATTTTATCTTGTTTTCGAGGGAGAAGCATCGAATTTCAATTCGAATTACCGCTTGTATAGAGGCCGGAATTATCGGCTATTAAAAGTTAATTCGAGACGCGGGGATGATGATTGTGCACGAAAGGACGAAAGAAAGAAGGAAAGAGGGGGGGGGAAAAAGCACAAACGAATTACGGGAGATAAAGCCCTGTGATTGTCTCTCGCTTGTGACCATCGGGCGATGTGAATAGCCTCCGCTGCGAGAGCGTTCAATTGCTTGTAATTCGAAATGATGCAACTGAATAACATTATCCGCTGAATCAATTAACCGGGCTGATTGCTTGATTTATCGACTTTGAATTTAATTAACTCGATCGCACGAGAGGGATGCACGTATACACCTCATATATACGTATAAAATGTGTGTGTGCGCGCGCGTGGGAGGACCTGCCGACTGCGTGTGTAATGAAAAATCAAAAGCGATCATTAATCAGATTTGACCGACCTTGCGCTCCGACCGTGTAAATAACCCGGACAAATAACGCGAACGGATTTTTTTCGCGCGACGTCAGCGTCGAATTATGCATGCACGTCGCGGTGTATTGCTGGATTTAGAGAGGATGGCTTTGACTACCGCCTATTGGTAAACCTTAAAAGTGCTCGTTTTGTTCAATCGAGTGGTCAAAGCTGTCATCTGTATATCTCGATGATATTTGAAAAATCGCTTTGAGACAGACTTATGCACGGCGAAGCTTTTACTCTAAATCGCATTATAATCACCGACCAAACCACTGTTTGCTTGCAGAACGGAGCTATCATCAAGTTCGGCCGGATGCACACCTTCCGATTCATCGATCCGGCACCTGAGGAGCGCATCAGGCAGCGACACGACTCGGGTCGCCAGATGGACTACTCCTACGACAGGTAAGGGAAAAAAACACGGCATCACTCTTATCTGGATGGACGCGACGACGCGTACACGTGTACGTGTCATCGTCGCGTATGCGTGTGTATTATATTATCATGTGTACGTGTATAGAGAGAAAGTTATGGCTGTGCTTCTCTTTATAGCTGTATATAGACACGTGGCTATGCGCAGCTTTATTCGTAGCACTTTGTGTATATCCACACACGTATGTACACGCGGTTACTTTTTTTTATCCATGTAATAAATCATCTCATATATTTTATTATTTGTACAGCATTGGATGCTTGATCGATTTTCGTTGTTGAGAGATTTTTCGAGTCTAATAACACACTCGACTTCCGGCAAATACTATAGGCTATATATGGGGAAAGCGGCAGCAACAGCGACACAAAGGAGAATATTGACTTCTCGAGCGCATTGTAGCTATATAGTTATATATGGCGTAGCCAGCCAGTCGAAAAGGTTCTCGTATATACGAAATATATATATATATATATATATATATATATATATATATATATATACTTGAGTGCTGGCGCTCGCTTGTTGGCTACGGAGAGAACAAGAGCATGAGAATTTTCGGTGCCTAAGTGGTCTCACTAAAAATGCTTCAAGATTTATTGCCCTCCTTATATACGTATGTCCTTGTTTCTTCTAATCTCAAGAAGCTCTCTATTTTCGTCGAGCTTTTTTACCCTCCGAGTGTAATTGAACTTACGCGTTCGCCCACGCAGAGATCCGCAGAAAGCAAGGAAAATCGATCAATACGTCTCTTACTTATTTTTATTTCCAAGCATCATCGCCTCATGTCGTTATGTTTATTTTTCGTTCCTCCCTTCCTGCCGCACACGTTCACCCCCCCACGTAGACGTTCGCCAGACAGCAGTAGCCAGCAGGAGCTAAGCTCGGAGAAGTACCGACCAGGTTCAGGTATGGGTTCGCAGACGCCAAACGGTGCGACGAGTGCCTTGCAATCGCCATCGGGTTCGAATCCACCGAGTCCGACGAAATCCGCGGCGGCCAGTCCCAGGAGTCCGACTCGAGCCAGTCAGGCAGAGCCGACCCACAACTACGAGACGACGTTCGACCTCGACGGCAACGTCGAAACCGCCAGCCTCAGCAGTAGTCGCGACGGTCACAGGTATGCCGAGCATGTGATGGGTAGTTTGATATGTATAGGAACAGAGAGAGAGAGAGAGAGAGAGAGAGAGAGAGAAGGGGTTGTTTGATCGCGTTAATTGACGATCGGTGTTCGGAATGGGATTTGTACTCGCGGCCAACGGGCTTAAAATTGACGAGACCACGATGAATGGCTCTGTCGAATCGAGTCAGTTTGGTATTTAAAAGCCCTAATGCCAGCTGGGGATCGTCAGTCGAATTAAACATTGTTAAAATCGTCCGCTCGAGTGTATTATTCGCGTATTAACCTCTTCTCTCTCTCTCTCTCTCTACATATATATATATACATATATATGAGCTATTTGCACCACTTGTGTACCTATATACGTACGTACGCCAGATTGTTGTTTGCCATTTTATTTGCCACATATATCTCTCGTATGTGCTCTAAACACACAAAGCAGAGAAAAAATACGAGCAATCGTGCGGATGTGAGAGGTCGACCGAATAATTTGCAGGTAAGCTGCGCGCAAAAATACCGCCCCGTCCATGTCCGCGTTTGTACAGTTCCAGCCCGATCGATTCCGGGCTATATACACGCTTCTTCTTTCCATTTAGCCCGTGGGAATATAATATCGCGGAATTTTTTTTCATTATAATTCAAAGCGACTCCAAATTAACGATCGCCCAATTTGAAAAGTAGTCGCGACGATTTACAGGGCTTACTAAAACTCGAATGCGCGATAATTAGCGGACGCTGTATAGAGCCACTACTCCTCCATGGAATATCCAGCGAGACAATGGGCTGCGGTTTATAATAAAGGGTGATAAGGGCCGGAAAGGAAAGTTTCGAGATCTCGAAACAGCAGATGTTAAAGCCTTCTGTACTTCTTCGTCTCTCTCTCTTGCGATGAAATTTTAATCCTATTATTATGCATTCGACCACGTAGGCTCTCCCAGTACGAGCGACAGCAGCAGCAACAGCAGCCTAGAGGTACGGATCCGATTCTACCGGCTGTGCTCGAATTCCTCGAGGAAACGGAGGAGACGTTCCTTCACGCAGTTATCACCGACGTGGAACCATCGGCGCCACAGTTCAAGCTTGCGCCGACCTACACCCTGTACTTGGCAGCGAGATACAGAGCTAGCACGCATTACAGGCCTGAATTACAGCCGACCGAGAGGGCGAAAAGACTGACGGTAATGCTGGCCAACGTCGCCACTATGATACAGCGAGTTATTCAGGTGAGTGATTGTGGTTTTGTTTTTAATAGGGCGTGTTATATAGAATTTATCTGTATACAAAAACACGGAGGGTTGTTTTGCTGCTCGAAGACTTTTTCGCAAATACTGTCTGAACATTTTTGCGGAGATTCGTATACTGTGATAGATAGTCTATCAGCCTTTCTTTTCTCTTGAAATATAACGTCTCACTCGATTCATTCTTCATTTTCCAGAGGATAAAGTAATATTGACCCTTCGTTTAATTATCGGTTCTCTCTTGTAAGAGGATCAATTTTTTTCCCTCTCGCTTCCAAACACCCATACTGTCTTATATATATATATTCCTTGACGTGACGCATTATATTTGAAAACGCAAAGTAATCTCCGGAACACTTCTATTTATAAATCACGAGTCGTCGACATTGTAGAACGCTGAGGAAACTTTTCTCCAACTATAGGAGCACTTTATTAGCAATAAAACACACGCAGTAGAAGTCACCCGGACAATAAATCCATTAAACCTCTAGCTTCTATCAAATGGATCGGAAAGCTTTATGTATTCGAAACATTCGACTTTATGACTCCTATCTCCCTTCCTCCTAAATCTGCGAATCTCAAAAAACGCCCTTAATTTCACCTCCCCTTTTCCTAATTCAATTAAGCCCGAACAATCTCTCTCTCGTTCCCACAGCCGCTAAAATAAACTCATCCAGCTCTACTACTACTGCTACTACTATTACTACTACGACTATACTCCGCGGCGTAGAACTTAATCGCTGGCGTTTAAAACACTCTTAGCCTGATTAGCCCAGACTTCTCGCAGAGAGAGAGAGAGAGAGAGAGAGAGAGAGAGGGAGAGACATAGACAGAGACAGAGACAGAAAGGCACGCGAGACGCGTTAGTCTGGAAGACACGGCATTAGCCGCAGCAGAGAGCGCTCGCTTTAACATCAATTTGCACACTGCAGGTATACACTCGAGCTTTAACAAGACGACATAGGGCCAAAGGAGCTTCAGTTTATTCAGTCGCCGTCTCTCTGAGAAAACTCGCTCGGTGCTGTAATCCCGGACTCGGATTTAATAATTATATCATACCTTATATGTAAGGCTCTGCGCGTGTAGTGTACTAGATACAGAGACTCTCGTACACACACACGCTCTCCCCTTCAGGGGCCACTTAGTACTCGAGGACCGCGAGCCTTTATAGTCGACTCTCTGTGTCGCCTCGCTCTCTCACTCTCACTGAGCTTTGATGGAGAGAAAGAGCGCGCGCGCGCGCGCGTGTGTGTGTGTGGAGCTAGATCGCGATGCTGACCCGGGGAAAATGCGCTTTGCGCTCGGCTGAGAGATAGAGGAAAAACTGAGCGGAAAGTTCCGAGAGTGTGGGAGAGCGACGCCGAGATTATCGGGCTTTAGGCCGGCGCAAAAAAGCGAGCTTGCGCGAGAGCTTTATAGATGGTTCGATTGAATTGGCTCGATACTTTTTTGGGGGAAGCACTGGCACTTTTACAATTCGCGCGAGATCTTTCTTCTTTCGCCGCACTCCTGATTGCTCGAAAGAAATTTAACTTTCTAGTGCACGTCGATTATGACGTTCTGTATATAAGGTTGATGAAAGATACTTACTTCATGATGGAGAGGAAAGCTCGTGGAATTGCAACAAAAAACTTTTAATACCTATATATACCCTCACCTGTCAAGAGAGGGGGAGAGGGGAGGGAGAAAGCCACAAGCTCTCGCACCTACTCCCCCGCGTCTATCCACGCCGGATCGTCGAACTCGTCGGAAGTAATCAAACTTGTCAATTCCACACACGTCCTCGAACTCGACGCTAACAACCACACCCCCGCAAAGTCTTCCTTCCCATCACCTCCGCGCACCACCACCAGCAGAACAAAATAAATACAAAGCGCGCTTGCGCGCACACTAATCCAAGCCCTCTTATACATGTCCACACAGGAGCGCTACATGGACGCATCGTCCCTCGCCCTCTGGCTGGCCAACGGCTCGGAGCTGCTGCACATGCTGAAGAGCGACCGACACGTGGGCGCCTTCTCCACCCAAGCTCAGGACATCCTCGCCGAGGCGGTACACACGGCCTTCGACTCGCTGGTGCGCTGCGTCTCGCTCGAGCTCGCCCCGGCCATGTCGCAGTTCATGGCCGATGCCGACGAGCCCGCCAAGGAAGCCGGCGTCCTCCAGATCTTCTCCAATAGCATGGCATTACTCAGGCGCTGCCGCGTCAACGCCGCCTTAACGATACAGCTGTTCAGCCATCTGTTCCACGCCATCAACGCCACGGCCTTCAACGCCCTCGTGTCGAACAGCAACCTGTGCGTCAGGTGGTTCGGCAGGAGACTCAAGGCGAGGCTCAACGCCCTCGAGACCTGGGCGGAGAGACAGGGACTCGAGCTGGCTAGCCAGTGTCATCTGGCGACGATCATGCAGGCCACGCACTTGCTACAGGCACCCAAGTACAATCCCGAGGAGCTCGCGACTCTCAGCTCGACCTGCTTCAAGCTGAACTCGCTGCAGGTGCAGGCGCTACTGCAAAAGTACCAGCCGGCAGCCGACGAGCCGAGGTTGCCCGCCGAACTCATTGAGAGCGCCGTTAGGGTGAGTATATTTATGAATATTCGAGTGCTGTATTAATCGTCGACCAGTTAATACAGCGAACGCTCAGAACAACAAGTAGACAAACAAATACTGACGCGCGCAATAATCGCTTAACGGGAGTGCACTAACGAGAGGTAATAATTAAACCCTGAATTAGATGGCGATGAGCGTAGCGGATGGGCTAGCTAAACAAGACGGCCGCGAGATCCGACTCGAAGAGGAGCCAACTCTCAACTTAGCTCTGCTCCTGCCCGATGACGGCTACAGCTGCGAAGTAATCCGAGGAGTGCCTCCGGGTCTGGCTGAGTTCCTGGCGCCGCTCCAACGAGACGGCCTCTGCCGCATGGCTGCGCAGCCAACCTCCAGCGGCTACTGGACTATCTACATGATCGACCACAATAACGTGAGTTTTTTCTTCTCCGGCTTTTGTTTTTACTCCAACGTGAGAATGCGAGAGAGAGAGAGAGAGAGAGAGAGAGAGAGAGAGAGAGAGAGAGAGAAGAGTCGGGAGAGTGACATTGTTGCCTGCTTTTTATTGTAGTTCCGAAGCCCCAGCGCGATGAGCAACAGGTCCGGCGGTTACTCCGGTCACATGGGACAGCCCCAGAGCCAGCCCGAGATACAGATTATTAAGCTGCACAAATCCACCAGCGGCATGGGACTCAGTATAGTAGCTGCCAAGGTAATGCAGGGATTTAATGTAATTTTTTTTTATTCTCTTCATTAGTTTCTTTTTTGATATTAAAAATGATGTTTGTTTTTTTCGCTTTCATTTGTATACTAATCCTTTTTACGTGTCTGCATAGGGAGCTGGCCAAGACAGGCTTGGCATCTACATCAAAAGCGTGGTTGCCGGAGGCGCAGCCGACGCCGTAAGTTTCAAACGAAGATCCAAGAAGAGTATATAAACTCGCAAAAACTAATCCAATATTCAAATTTCAGGACGGACGACTGTCGGCCGGAGATCAACTTCTCAAAGTCGACGGACAAAGCTTAGTCGGAATAACCCAGGAGAAGTAAGTCGTTATACAAGCTTCGCTCGAGAGAAGTTCACTTCTCGAGAGAAAGAGCGCCTGCTAAAAATCTTTACTACCTTTCAGAGCTGCCGAGTACTTGGTTCGCACGGGTCCGATAGTGACGCTGGAAGTTGCGAAGCAAGGCGCGATTTACCACGGCCTGGCGACACTGCTGTCGCAACCCTCTCCTATAATGACCAGAGGTAAGTAGTCTGTTTGCGCAAGCTTGAGACAGAAAAAAATAAAGGAAACATATTTCGGGTGAAAAGGGTTTTCTCATAAAGGAAGATTCATAAAAAAAAGTCACTGAGGAAGGAACGGTTTCTTGGATTATAATTTGTTTGTAAAAAGCTTTGATTCCCTATATGCTTACAGCCTATATGCTTTATTTAACATTACGAGCTCTTGACTCTAATTGTCTCTAATACAAAACTTCAGAGATCGATCGCCGAGAAAAATATCATCAACGTCGTGGTTTGATATGGTTTTTTGTCAATTGTCACGAAGGAATTTTTCTCGGCGCACGGGATATGAAAACGCTTCGCTTGGGAAAAAGTCCATAACATCTACTAATGCTTGAACTAACCCTTATTTTTCATGCAGCCTCTAAGGCACGACCAAAATCGGAACACTTTGACCCCCCAAGATTAGGAGAGCTGATGGCTCCGGGCCAGCCGACTTCCGCCTCACACTCAATGGGCAATCTCCTGTCGGTGCCTCGGCACTCGGCCGGACAGGTCTACCACGAACAATACGTCGACAATTGGGATCCACAGCCAGGTGCGAGTATAGCCCGCGTCGGCAACAATGTTGCCCCTCAGTACCGCGCGAACGCGAACATGTCCTACCGTAACTACATGCCCGCGAACAGTCCCTATCAAGCCTACCAGCAACTTCCACCTGCTGCAAGGCCCAACACTCTGCACACTTCTACTGGTGCAGTGATGCGCGGTCATGACGTCGCCGCAGAAGTTTATCTCAATCCGGAGATGCCGTATGAGCCAGCTCAGACGCGTCTGGGCTACTGGCCGGGCGAACAGAGCCGACAGCCCGTGATACCGATTATTCGCGAGCCCACGAGCGACTCGACATTCCTAACGATTCCGAGCCAGTACACCGAGTGCTATCCCCACGGTTACGCCTCCGCGCAGGTGCACGCGAACCCTTCGACCGTGCGACACTTGCCTCCCCCTCAACAGTACCAGCAGCAGCAACAGCCCGTGGCGGCGGCAGCAGCTGCGAGCTCAAATTGTGGCGCGCAGTACGGCTATTATAGCGACGACAAGACTGAATTAGTGTTCCCGGCGGTGAGGAGCCACTCTCAGGACTACCTCGAAGCCGTCGACGACCTACAGGCGGCGGCCAGACCCAAAATCGCTGCTCACCAAGAGGAGGAGCAGTACTATGCCTATCGCAACAAGGACCAACAAACTACTACTACTATTACTCGGGAAGAATGCCAGGAAAGCTGGCAGGAAGCTGCGGCGGCGATCGTCGAACAGGAGGAGGCGGACGAGGAGAAATCAGCGGACAAGGCCTGTTCGGCAGAGGATGCCACGCAGTCGAGCACTAGGGACAACTCGGACAGTCCTTCTCTGGATACGGAAGCCACGGTTGTGCCAACGCCGAAACTGCACACGGTGATGCCAGAGCTGAACCTCGACCTCAGCGGACTGAACAGCAGCGATGTATCGAGCGACGAGAGCAACGGCGAAAAGTGCTGGAAATCCCCAGAGGACGTTCGTCTGGGCTGTGGCAGAGTTGCGGCGCTGGCCAAGCATTTTTCGCAACTCGGTGAGGCCGGTCTCATCAAGTTTAAATCGCGAAGATTGGTCGGATCAAGGCAGTTCATGTCCGAGCCGGACATCGCGTCGCCTTCGAGCGCCGACGCGAAAAGGCGCACGAGAGCCAGTATCGAGAAATTCAAGTCAGAGACCGAGCTATTCAAGTCGGACAAGAGCGTTGCTACGACGCCTGAAAAGGAGTGGAGTATGATTCTGTTGGATATACAAGCGAAAGGCACGCTGGAGTACCAGGAGGAGGAGGAGGAGGAAGAGAACCGCAAACGGGTGAGCAAAGAAGAAGAAGAAGAAGAGAAAGAGAAGGACGAGGAAAGAGCGAAAGAAACCGACGACAAAAGCAGCTCGAAACTCTCCCTTGCCGAGCAAGAGCAGATAATCGAACAGTTGAAAGAATTCGCGAATCTCGACAACGTGGATGCACCTCTCTTTATACCCGGCAAAGAAAATGGCAACAGTCGCCGAGGCAGCGGTTCTGACAAAGAAACGATGACGGACTCGGCGGAAGGCAGCATCGAAAACATCCACAAAGTCAGAAAGCGTCCCCGCACTCTGATAGCCGGTAGCGTGAAGCTCGAGCAATTTCGCAACCATTCTCTGCCGACGATCTTTAGCACCCTCAACGTCTTTCCCCAGCGACGCTGCAATGGAAACCCCGCAACGACCATAGTGGCCAAGGGCAAAGTCAACAGCCTCTCGAAGTACTGGTCTCTGAAGGATCTCGCCTCGAGTGACGAGCTCGACTCGAATCACACGTCGAACGATGACATGCTGGACGACGACGAACGCGAGGACAGCCCCGGCGCCAACAAGTACGCGGTTTTCCCCACCTGTTCGCGCGTCGTGTCAGCTCCCGAGATATCCGACGACTGCGCGAGATACACCCCCGTCACCGGCATCACCATCAAGAGCACGATATCGTTTGGGCGTCGACGCAGCGACGAGAGCGCGACGGCCTCTTCCACCAGTTCCTTTCACTCGACGGTGAGGCTATCCAAAAGCACGAGCGACATATCAAGGGACGCAATCGACGACTCGATTCCGGGAAACTGCGAAGATGACGACGAGGAAGATGACAGACTGAGTAAGTCCTGGGAGAAGCTTAACCCGAGCTGCAACAAGAAGCATAGTCGGTGTTACGTACGAAGGGATCACAGAGGTCACAACAGACGCGGTAACAGCAGACTCGTCGTCGTCAGGAAAAAAGCCAAGAGCGATCTCGACGTTTCGGAGAGAAAACCCACGCCAAGGTTCGAGAGAGGAGACTGGGTCTTTCGAGACATATCGCAGTCGATATCTGCAGCAGCGAAGAGGGATGAGCCGGGACAGCGGCAGCGTACGGAATCGCGTAAGCCGGCGATGATGTTTCTGAGTCTCAGAGCACTGGTCGTCGTTCGTTTAGCGCACGATTGTATTTGATGGAGCCTGGTTCAGTTTTCTTGTTGTCAGTTATTTACCTTATGTTTAGTTATGACACGATTATTCGTTGTATGATTTTTTTTCGTTACGTCTTATATAAGTTTGACTTGTTGTTGTTAGAGAGAGGTTTATATACCACGGTTTCGATCGTCCGAATGCCAAGAGTTAGCAGCGTCAGAATTAATGTCTATAGTTTTATCGCCCTTTGACCGACGCGCGATACGTACACTTCGTATTTACGACGTAGTTTACGAGACGCTTTACTCTGCTGTTTTTTTAGATGCAATTATGCGCGCGGATGTTCGAAAGAGAAAGTACGTTTTATGCGGATTGTACGTTTTACGCCGGTCTTTAATATCGTTCAGTTCTACATGCAATCACGTTCATTAACTTTTTTTTTAATGCTCATAACCTGGTGAATGTTAATACAATGCCTTTATATCACACCCATATCTGCTTATTTCATAAGGAAATATTGCGTACAAACGCGGAGCTGTGCTCGTAAATCATCTTGGATGTTTTACTAAGGCTAAATTATATCCTGCAAGTTCCGCTAATTTCATCTAATATTTGAATTCTCGTTTAACAGCTCCGCGTTCGGAACACAATCGCCGTGTACCATACCTATATGTGCATACATAGTCCGTAAGATACGCCCGAAACTCATTAACGCAAGTGGCGTCGTCGCTCGTCACCTATAGTCAAGGCACGTTCGCATGTTTATACGGAGACCTTCGCTGGTCTCCCGCATACTTACATATACATATATCTATTTATCCATATTATATATACATCTGCCAATTCGCACGAGCATGTGACAATTAGATGTTTAATGTTGTGCATTTGTTCTTGTGCATCTTGTTGCGCGCTTCGCCCGCAGGTCCCCGCCGCATGAGCGAACGCGATTTACCGTCTCGCTTGGGCCACGATGCTCCTACTCCGCAGCAAATTCACAGCAGCAAATCCGTTCCCGCTCTTCACAGTAAGTATATATACGTACATCACCACCACCACCACTTACAGACACCACTTCACACTCGCAGTGTCTATATATATATGTAGAACATCTCTGCAGCAACAGCAACAGCATCAAGTCTATTTACACACATGCTTTTTTCACGTCAGGCACACTCACTCTCTTGCATATATACACTCAACTGTTTATAAATAAACCTAAGCGCAAATTGCGCGCGCGCGCTCGAGGGCCACGACATTCGCGCGACTGTCTGGTACTCGACGTCGTATGCTGAAGTGGTGTACATAAACTATATATTTATATATAATACCGGGGGGTTTTTGCACATTGTCCTACTGTGTTTTGTCTATAACGTTGTCTCTCGGATGAAACAGATGTAGGAACCGAAGGCAAGCTACAGCACGAGGTCTTCAATCCAGGATACAGTAGAGCATCGTCCAGCAATAGCGTTACACCGCCAGTCCAGCCACCGCCTATGCCCGCCATGAATGGAGCTACTTCTCTAAGATCAAGGTGAGGCTCTCTTACATTCCACGGATGTAAAAATAGATTTAAGACTGTTAATCCTACTGCAGTTTATTGAATATTGAATAAACAGTACAGCAGTAGTATATTGAACTGTTTCATTGCACAACATCAATAAGAGTCATGATTAATTCCTTGCATTGACAATTGCAGGTCCAGTCACAATTTGCATGACCCGAGCAGAGCCGGCACTTTGCCGCCAAGCGGTTTATCGAACAGGCAACAATCTTCGCCCAATCTGAACCCAAGTCATCCCCACGGAGCGA
Source organism: Muscidifurax raptorellus (assembly GCA_020010945.3). NCBI lineage: Eukaryota > Metazoa > Arthropoda > Insecta > Hymenoptera > Pteromalidae > Muscidifurax > Muscidifurax raptorellus. The sequence continues at coordinate 8,325,874 of CM052078.1, read as the reverse complement.
ACAATATGCAAAGTAACGAAGCCGAGAGATTCTATCAAAACTTAAGCGTATACAGAAACCAAGAACCCGGACTGAAACAGCACCCGAGTCCTTCTCAATCTTCCGATGATAGGTATATAAAAACTTTTAATTAATTGTCTGCAATTTTTCTGTTCAATCGGGCGAACATTCTGTAAATTGATCTCGCATTTTCCGTTACAGAAGTCCGCTTCACGTGCAGAAGCCCTTGTCACGAGGCTCGGAGTCGGCTCTGCATCGTGGATCCTCGGAGCAGGGCAAAGAGCGGCCCATGTCCGCTTACGTCCCACAGGGTCAGCAGCCCCAGCAACCAGGTTACCCTGGATCGCAGCCTCAGCAACAGGGCCCACCGGCCAGATCTCAGTCTTCCCGTGACATCATCAGACAAGAAGCCAAGCTCTCGGAAATGCAGGAAGAAGTTCGTCGGCGCGAGCTTCGCGGAGGCCAGGCACCCGGGACGATGGGAGCCCAGGGAATGGCCGCCTACCGCAACAATACGTACAACCCACGCGCGGCTGCAAGCGCAAGTGGCATGCAGGCGAACTCGATCAGAAACGCAACGCAACGACCGATTGGCTCGACTCCGAACCTTGGTCCTACTTCGCCCAGCTACGTTCATTCAAGAGGACCTGGTCAGAACTATGGATACCTCCCAACAGAGGCCCAGCAGCAGCAGCAGCAGTACAATCAATATGCACAGCAGTTTAACAAGTCGTACACTGCTGGAATGATGGGCAGACCTTTCGGTGCTGAACTCCAGCAGCAACAATACCAGAATGAAGTTGAGGCAGAATTAGCGGCGGCTAGATATGGAAACGGTAATGGCATAAACAGATCGCAGACGAACGGAGATATTGCTAACGAAAACCCTCCGGCAAGACCGTCCCTGCCGCAGTCCAGTGGCAGTCCTCCACCACCTGTCCCCAATACCATGACGCACCCGTTATTTACGAAGCAGATGGATCCTTCCTCTAGGTAAGTCTTATTTTTCAAAATGGCCGAGGCATTATAGTTAATAATAACCATATAAATAGTTTCTAATCGATTCTATTCTGCAAGCAGCAGATACACTGCGAGCATGCAGGATCCTCCTAGAGGTGGATATTATCCTACGACTGCTGGCGGTTCGCAGCAGCCGCGTCAGTATCAGTTCAGTGCCACGAATCCTTGGCAGAGAGAAGAAAGAGAAAAGGTAAATATGAAGATGATAAGAAGCATTATTTCACATCCAATTGAAAAATGTTTACTAACCTCTATCGTTTCCAGGAACAAGCACGACGCAGGGAAGCAGCAAGGCAGTGGCGCGACCAGCAGATTGCTGAGCTTAGTGCATTGCCCCGTAGAACACCCCAGCAAGAGGAACAACTGCGCGCGCTTCAGCTTGAGCGTGACTTCCAGAAACGCGCTGAAGAAGCTGCGAACCAACAAGACGATGACGAGGAGGGCAACGAAATGGACAACGAGAATGCTAGCACTAGCCAACGTGTCCAAGGTCTTCTACGTAGTGTCGCTGCTCAAGACCAGCAGCGAAACCAATCAAACAATCAAATCCCGCAACCTGGTCCCGTACTCAATCGCACTAGCGCGACCAATCAATCGGGCAGAGGAGCCCTGTCGCCTCAGCCTGTGGGCAGTCAGATTCAGATGACGAACGTACCGATTCACACGGTTAGCAGTCAGCAGGGTACTATGCAGAACAATTACGGTGGTGGACAGAATGTCGATGCTATGGCAAACAACGTGGGAGGATACTCTCCCCAGAATCAAAACGTGAATAACAGTCAGTCGACCATGTCGCCGTCGTATGGCTCACCGAACCTCAATCAGCAATCGAGCGCTAGTCAGAAGGCAAGCATGGAAGTCGCAGCTGCTCAGGCTAACGAGGAACGAGAAAGACAACGTAGAATGGAAGAGCTGAAGAGACGGCAGTCGGAGTTTGATGAGAATCAGAGAAGAAGACAAGAAGAAGAAGCAAGACAACAGCAGCAGCAAATACATGCACATCAGCAGCAGATGCAGCAAATGTACCAGCAGCATCAGTCGAACCTCCGTAACCAACAGCAGCTGCATCCGGGTATGCTGAGACTGGATAATCTTGTCATCGAGGAGCCCAATTCACCGAGTGAGTGTTAGTTTGGAAATATTGTGTTGAATGTAAATTTGTTTGTGATTGATAAACAATTATATTTTTATTTGCCACAATAATTACAGATTCTCAAAGCGGCAACGAGGCTCCTCCGCCGCCAGAGCGAGGCTCAAGCTACGCCGTGATGTCGCAACAAAGCGCATTACGATCCAACACTTCGACCACGTCGAATTCCATTCTAGGATCTCAACCACCAACGACAATGATCAAGAGGGTTTCCTTCCACGATCCGAATGCAAATACTGAATCACCGTCGCGCAACAATACGTTAAACACCTCAAATATCGTAACTCCTTCTTCTGTAACGATGGATACTATTCGAGAAGATCCAAATGTAAGTATTAAGCTAACGCACCGCTTTCGCAATTACACTAACCAACAGACAGCATTTATATTAACAATTATTGTAAAACTAGAAGCTAAAAAGTATCAAACGATTCTTCGTAATGCGTCCGATGGCAGATAAAGAGTAAGAGGTATACCAAGGTTTCGATGATCCACTTGATCGTTCATTATTGATCTTGTTTTAATTAATTAATAATAATGCATGTGGCAATGTTGATCCTGTCAAAAAAAGCTGTAATCATCTGTACTATCATCGCCCATCATGAGACATTGTAAACATTATCATTGCCATCATTGCAAGCGTGTACATTTTTTTTTAATTTGAACGCATTCTTGTCCAAACTTTAATGTGTGTGTTCCTTTGATTGTTTTTTCAAACAGATTTGACGATCGAAACCATGTAGTAGATATTTATTTAGATCTGTATATATATCTATGTGTCATGCAATAGTAGATGTTTATGTGTATAATCTCATTATACAGTATAATAATTTTCCATTTCTCTCGTAGAACTTCATAAACGATGCAGAGATGCTGTTAGCTTCTCCGAAAACACCAGAAGGTCCCGGAGGTATATTCCAAGGAGCAACACCTGGCGTGATAGGCGCTCAGGAAGTTTATAAGTGAGTATCATCTCCTATTACATTAGTAACCTCATTATATTGATACTGGATCTATTAACAATTTATTATTTTTTCAAGGGATCCGAGGACAAGAAGATTAGCGGAAAAGCAGAGACAGCAACAGAACTCGCAGACTGGTGCCGTGCCAGAGAAACTTAGTTTCAAAGAGAAAATGAAGATGTTCGCCATGGAGACCGGAGAAGACGGTACCCCTAGAGACAAAGTGAAAATCTCGAGAGCCCAGCGTGAAATCGATAATATTGGTAGCCCTTTGAGTTCGAATAATAATAATTGAAGCGAGATTGGGTCATGCAGCATTCAGTTATGTAAATACCAGAGTTATCCAACTGCGTGCTTGGGTGCACGACAATCATGATAGGATCATCGAGCGAGGATGTTACCGTTATTGTTTCAAGTTTAAGGATTAAGGCTATCCTTTGTTATTGTTGACGTACGCAAAAATCTTGCAGTTTTCTTTAATGACGAGCGCGATATTAAAATTATTGCGAATGGTATTAAAATGTGGAAACTTTTAATTTTAAACTATAAATATGTTCATGGGTACGCTTCATTGTATGAATGATAAATCGGACATAAAAATTTATTTTTATTATTGTACCTTTTTTGCAAGTATTAGTGCCCTAGGATCATTTTAATCGTTTACTACTGGAGTATTGAAATATTTTTTATATTATTTTTTATCTAAATTGAAGCTTTTTTAAATCTTGATAAAGGCATCTATATACAGTTTAATTTTGTACTTCTTTTGCAAATAATCTCTACTGTATAAGTTCTTAATACTTACCTTAGTTTAGAGTTCTACCGTATAAGAGTAATATTAACTTGGCAAAAAAATACAATAGCATTTTTTTTAAGTATTGCAAAGTTAACAGGAATCGATTATTTCAAGTATTCAAAAGTAAAATTCTTCGTGTACATGTATTTAATATTTATGTATGTATGACCGTATGCATGCCTTCTGTGTCACTCTATGTATATACTTAATTTGACAGAGTGATAAAAAGCGACTGCGTTGTACCGCAGAAGAATATAAGTCATTTGATACTTACATTTATACAGAAATAGATCGGCGTGGATCATATCAATGCTTGGCATTGATGACTTGAGAAGCACTGATCAATATGGGACCTATTTATCACTCCAAAAAATATACCTTTATCTCTCGTGCGTTTTGACAAAAAGAAGTTGTTTTCTTATTTATATAAAACACTTACTTGTTTATACATATATTTTCTAACATATATGTCATTTGTACATGATGATATTTTGAAGCCGAGATAGATCTCGTACTATTGTCGTTACTCGGTAACAAACTTTACATTTTCTGAGGCAACTCTTTTGATATTTTATGAGAACAAAGTCAAATAATATTGCACATTTTAAAATATGTATATCGAACAATACGAGATGATTACGAAAAATTCTAATTTATCTGTGGCATTGTGTAAAGATAATTAAAGTTTTAAAGATCTATACATAGAAATACAGCTTTGAACTAAAAGTAAAAATCAAATTACGTAGACAAAAATAGCAATATACGGCAGATGTTTCAAAATCTACCAATTGTATGTTGTTTCAAAGTAAAACTGTGTCTGAGCTATCCATATAAATAAATACAATAAGATACATATGCATTATATAGTAATACATGAATCTGCGCAGGGACGCGTGCACGCAAGTACACTCACATAAATAAATATATTATAGATTATACATAAAAAGAAATAAAAAAAGAAAGAAGTTTACACCATACTAAATGTTTTAAGTAGACATGAGACAAATATGATGACATCGGGCCAAACTCCAAAGAGCCTAACGCCCGCGTTAACAAAGCATAGCAATATTAGCGTATAAATGTTGTTAGTTTGAAAGAATATGCGAGACAAATATGAGATCGAAAAGTGAAATACAAGCAAGAAAGTTAGGGTTTTATATCATCTAAAGTAGATTCGGTCTAAATGTAGACTGCAGTGGCAATAATCTAACTAGCGTAGGTTCGTCTTTCGCGTTTTTGCAGAGCGCAATAGCCATTATTACAATATACGAAGAACATTCCTCGCGATTCAACGAAAAAATTAAAAAAAATAAAATTAAAAAAAAATACAAATAAAGGAATAATAGTAAAAAAACAAGCATGTAATTTGTTGTATAACTAAAAAAATTAGCGTCGTCCCGCTTGCGTCGGCGTGCTCGTTTTCAATGCTAATAAAGTTCGTCTCACACTCTGTAGAAATGATAATTGTAACAACTGTGAAAACTTTTTCTTTCTGATAAAGTTTTGTAGAATGTAGATGAAATTTTATTGGAGAAACGCATTATACGTGCGCAGCGTTTGAGAGTAGTCAAAATTCGTTATTCTATTTGAGCAAGATTTATCATCAACCGTAAGTTACAATATAGAAATCGAACTAATCGTGGAAAAATGAAGAGTTTCTTTTGTTCTTTTTTTAACAGGGACGCGCGGGTCCTTTTAACTTTGTACAGCGGATGCGTTCTGGATATTGTATGTGATATAATATAGGCCTTTCTTTCAAATCGAAAGATAATCGAGTATGTTATTCCCGACTCGTAAACGCGTGTAAACCAAGATGAGTTAAAATGAAGAGTAACAATTAATGTAAGCACTCCAACACATTTACGTAAACGGGATATAAATCGGACTAATCAACATCTCTGTGTCCGGCAAAAAAATATTGTTTATTGCTTGTTTTTTCTTTTTTTTAATTTATTACCTACGTATATAAAAATTATAGTCTTCTCTTACTTTTTTATTAACAATTTTTAAAGATTGAGAATAAGAGAAATATGTATTATGCGAGCAGCTGTTGTTAAGTTTTTCATATAAGTGAAGCAGGCAGAAGCGCGAGGAAGGAAGATGAGTTGATTATTAAGTGAAAAAAAAGTTTTAAACCTGCAGGGAGGAAGATAGATATTGTTACGAAACATGAGTCCCTGCAGAGTAAAAATAAACTGACCGTTGTTTTTCAGGCCTTACGCTGACAGCAGAAGTTATTCATGAGAATTAACGGGACTCTTTTTTATTTTCATGTTGATTATGCAAAAGAAAAGAGATAAACTTGTGTTATGTGTTTATCAGTCCCGATCGTTCGAGAGATGAAATGTCAAGATTTTACGAATAAAAAAGGGTAAAAACACAGAACCTAGGAATGAGATTGAATGATAAAAGTTGTGTAAAAAGAAAAAAAGCGTTAGCACGTATCCACATGTAAGTTAGTTGCAGCTAGAAGCAGCGAGATAACAAGCTGAAAAGCGAAATAAAAAAGAACGGTTACGTCCCTCCTTGTTGTGTATAGCAAACGTATTTGCACTATATATTTTGTAAGACTTTTTAATTGTCACTAGGAGATGATTCTAATGAGCGACAAGGTAGATTCCTTTCTGAAACGCGCGTCATCCGATTCTTCTGAATTAGTAATATCTTATCTAAATTAATAACTATGTATATCAATTGTAATTGTAGAAAACACACTATATTTTTTAATGATTGTTCATCGTGTCATTACGCATTATTAAGATATGATATTGATGAGGATTTAAATAAAATAAATATCGAGCAAAGCTCTCGAGTGACTTTGATTTCCGAAAACCTCTACACAGAACACTATGGATTTATACTTGACAATTTTATAATAACGAATAAGTATACTTGTAAAAAGTCCGTTATCAAACGTCGAATTTAAAAAGTCAAACGTGTAAGTTTGTATAGACGCGCCAGACAGCCGCACAATTCCGCGATCGATATGTTTGTTTTTGATGGCTGATTATCTATCATCCGAGGGATTGATTGATTAAATACTTTCGTTTTTATTTAACAAAATGACACACACTTACGTTTGTTTTTCTTAGATATGATTCAATTACTTGCGATAGAATATGAATTTTTCCGAAATTGCGAAATCAAACTTATCGCGCCCTCGCAGACTTTACTTCCGTTCCGCGCGTCCATCACTACTTCCTCTCCATCCCATTTCCGTGTTTCCTGCATCCCGTCCACGAATTCCGCGACCCGTAGGCAGATAAAGCTCTATACCTATGTATATATATGTATGTGTGTGTGTGTGTGTGTGTGTGTGTGTGTGTGTGTATATGCGGGACTGTGGGAGAGTAGGTACTGTATATAGGTAGAGTAGAGACTGGTGCGCGCGCGCATTTTGCAGTTATAAGCACTAAACTTCTAGCTATATACATGCACGCAGTACGCTCTAGCTGCACGCAGTAGAACATCGAAGTGTGTGTTCCGCCGTCGTTGGCTATATCAGCATTTTATATATATATAGGTATTTTTATATATATATATATTGCAGCACTACTGCGAGTTGCGCGCTGCTGTGGACCGGGAGAGAGACAGATATATAGCCGCGCATACACCAGGCAGAGTACAGTATACCTATAGAGAGAGCTCGAGAAAACCGAGGAATTTTCAGTGAGCCACATTCGTACGCGAACCGGTCGACTAGACGGACGGTTTTCTCTCTCGCGAGTTTTTGCAAATACATATACAGACATACTCGTAGTGTACTTGTCGTATACGTACCACATCGGCCACATCCTCATCCATTGCGATATATCAAAGTACTCGCCAGTGCGCCGTCTGCATTTCAATCAAAAAGCCATCAACCTCTAATCAAAAAAGAAGAGTACAGCCTTTGCTACGTAGTGTCTAAGAGAAGAGAACTCTGCGACGAGTAAGAAAGAGACAGAAGGAAGAACGCGTTGCCAACGGGAGCCGGCGGACAGACTCCCCCTTTGTCCGTGCGACACGACATCATCGTCGTCATCCCCCGTTCGCTCTAGAGTAAGACCGGTTCTCTATTCTTTCCCTCTGCAATAATTACTGTGCGTGTGTGCCTGTACACTGCGTGAATGTAAACGACTGCCGCCGCACACCGGGACTGAAACGAACGGAGCTGTGCCGGCGAGTCAACCTACGCCCCGAGGGAGGAGGACAACAGCGGATAAGAGCCGTCTTCTCCGCGAGCCAAGACAAGCATCCATCCAGTGCTAGCACCAGGTAAATCCACAACGATCAATGGTCGCGAATATTACCGGGACACACACACACACAGATTCATTTATCTTGCTTCAGATTAAATTATCATGGCGGACACGTAGGTATATAAAGTATAATACATATATAGGCCAGCTCGCCGAAAGGAAGAGAGAGCGAGAGAGAGAGAGAGTCTCATACGTGTACACCGCACCACATCACCGTCGGCACGTTGCTTCCGGTTTTCCTACGTGGTTCCATGGCGGCGTTCTAAAAATAGCATCCAACACGAGGAGCCGGCAACCATGATTATTTTCGCTATTTTTATCCCCAATGCGTCCTATACATGGAGAGCGTCTTCGAGAGCCGATTTCCAGCCGCCGCGTTAATATACAGCTGTTTTCAGGCTACGGCAGCGCCGATTCGGAGTATACCGTGAGTTCGTGCACTGCGCTCGGATTCTTTGCAATTTTAAAGTCCGTTTTATTGTTTTACCGTTAAACGGGAAAAAAGCTAAAATCTTCCTTCCTTGGCTATTCGTATACATTATGTATGTACAGCCCGCGAGATTCATAGAGCGATCTTCGCGCTCGTTGATTAAAATTCAACAACTCAGGCGGCTCGTGATGCTTTATTCCATCAGACATCCAACTAAGTTAAGTACAGCGGCTTTCTAGAAAGCACATCGCAGGTCGATTGATTTTTCTCGCTGTTTATGACTGTGTTGTATAGGCGCTCTTTCTCGCGTTTAATATTTCATAGTGAGTCTGTTGTTCTATATAAGTATACCTCCGCGTCGACGACGAAAAAAAGCGAGAGAAGGGCACGGCCATCCCTTTTTCCAATCCGTATATATCATACGACAGCGCGTGTTCGCATAACAGACGAAGCTCGCGAATCAATAAACCGCACGCGCTTTACACTCGCGGCTCCCTCCCCCGTTATAACAGCTGAGGAACGGCTATTACATAGATTTGCTCTGTGTAGCGCAGCTGTGAATTATCCTAACTCGGGGTTGCATGCGAGAGTGTGTTCTATTATCGATGCGGAAGGCATACATTGTTATCTAGCTGAGAAGGTTTCTGCCATATTTTACTGTAGTAGTGTGCGTGTTCCGGTAATTCTTCTTTTTAAGCTCTTAATAATTTTTTTTCTTTTACACGCTTTTACCGATTTTTCATATTTGCACGAGAGAGAAATATAACAATGTTACTTGCACGATGCTATAAGATTTTCATATAATATAAAATTCTATTTTTATCCCGTTATCGATGTGCACATACGCACCTATATACCGCAAGTGAAACAATATCGCACGCATTAATTACGGGAAACGCGATCCCAGTGATCGTTTGACAAAACGCAAAATCGACACTGTACACCGAGTCGAGCTGCAAACACAGCGCATAATTGAAATTCCCATGCAATTCGAAGTTCAGACTACGTAGCAGACGGCTCCCGAGGGGACGAAACTCGGTCAATATCTGGAACGTTCGTCGTCCTACTGTATGCATTATACATACGTACACTCACGCCTATACAATTATATACAGAGACTGATCACGTGGTATACAACGAGTCCGAATGCCTATAAGGCTGCATCCACAATTAACCATATTTGTTGGCGGGTACTTGGACGTAATCGTTTTAGACATTATTTACAATTTAAAGTAGTTTGGAATGTCTGGGACCATATTAGACATTCGAAATTAGTTGAAGTTGGCGACAATATCCAAAACGTTTACGTATACGCTAACGAATACGTTTACTTGTGGACTCAGCCTTATGCAGTAAAAACAGGTTTTTTCGCCGATTATGTCGAGACGTGAGAATTGACGACTCACCGGTCCAGGCAGGTGATTGCAGTCTGTTATACGTTGCCAACGGCCATGCGAACACAGGTGTCGAGTAGTTTAGACGATAAGTTTGTATTTTTTTCTTAAATTTCTTAAATTTCTTTTTGTTGCGGAAAAAATGTTGTTTTTTTTTATTAATAGTATATCTTGAATTAGTTGGCGGTTGCACACGCACACACTTTAATCTCGAATTCCATTGACACGATTTGGAAACCTGCCGGTGATTTATCCTCACCAGCTCCCTCTCCTCTTTATAGGGGATTCAAGGGGGATTCCTGCCTTATCGGTATAATATACATCCCTTCTCTCGGATATTAAAACTTTCACTAGATGTAAAGATGCTATAATCACAGATAGGGTGATAAGATATATACAAATTTCATTAGAATCTAATCCATCAATATCGATATCTTGAACGTTGATAAAGTCAAAACAAAATATTTTTTAACTCCAGTATACAATAGTATGTACACACATCGATCGCGAGCGATTGTTGACACCTGACGAGTTCAAGGCAACTCGATCGTCTGGACAACTGACAGATCGAGTTCTCGTCAAATATAATATCCTGGATAGAAATTTAAAAGGGCGACTCTCATTTAACAAACTTCCTCCACTGACGTATTTTCTCTTATATTATATATTATCGCATATAATGTAAGTTTTTTCTGCGCAACTTGTGCATCGATTCTATCTCTCTGGCAATTTATGTAAGCGACCGGTTAGTCCTGTTTAATGATCCGTTCACTGTGTTAATACAGATAATTATTTAAGAAAATGCAAGTTGCTACTGATGTGTATATATGTATATAAGGTACATTTCCGAATCGACAAAATCTTGTCCCGTCATCGATGATAATAATTCTCGCGGACAATTAAATTCAGCGATATTGATAAGCAGCCACGAATCAGGGGAATTCCATATTTACACACATACACAAGCACATCGTTTCGTCTGGAATCAAGCCAGACACGAGGAAAGAGAAAAGAGAGAAAGAGAGAAAGCGATCGCTGCGCTGCGACGCGTCTTATCGCATTGAGACGGAGCCGCGTCATTATATATGTACACACCTTGAATTATCCTCGTATAATATCAAATGACGAGTTTTGAAAAATACGTGATGCGTCTTCAGCATAGATATGCATATCTCTCTCCAAGGGAGCTCCACTATCATACATATGTATATCCTTTTTCCCTCGATGCTTCGTCTTTCTGAATACCGAAATTGCTGATTATGTAACGAACTTGGCGAAAAAAAACATATATTATCTGCGGTGACGGAGCTGGAAAAGTTTCGACTGTTGCTGTGCGGGGTCAAAGTCTCTGGCGCCACGATAAATTTTATGTATTAATACACGCTACAACCCAATATAGTTTTTATCGAATCAGAAAAAATTGTCGCTATTTTTCACTATTTCAAAGTCATTGTTGTTCTGCCTTCTCGATCGAGAGACCCCAATAAAAGGTTCGGTCGGTTTTTCATTGTTTTTTTTTTCATATTACCGATAAACTCTTTGGAGACGTTAATTGATGAAGCTTATTAACGATTGCGAACGTTTGTTTTTATCAGTTTGACTGAAATTATATGTACTCATGCTAGAATTATTTAGGTCAAAGACCTATAGCTTAACCCGGATAAATATTTTTTTTTATTTTATCAACACTTTTTTCAGCATCTAGCCGATCATATTGCGTGTACATATAACGAAAATACTGCGTTCTAACTTCGCGTTATCATTTCCTATGAAAAGAATGTTTTGCTGCTAAAATCCCCGGATCAGAAAAAAGAAACAAAAGCGGCAAAGTGTCAGCACTTACGATACAGCGTAGCTGTATTGGCGCCATAAAGGATCGATTTAGAGCAGCATCCAATCCACGCCATTCTTGGCATTTCAAATACCATACAAATAATATACAATACACAAACGTAAAACAGAGAAAGTAAGATGTAAGGCTAAGGACCGTCCACTAGAGATAAAGAAACAAAGGTTTTCTCGAAACAGTAGTGCACGGTATATACCTTTCATCTTTCTTCAAGAAACGGATTCCGCCTACTATTATTAGTAGGAGGTTTTTCGCGAGTTTACTTATACTTTTAAAGAGACTCTCCTCCTGTTGAGCTTTTCTTGGAGAGAGAAAAAAAGACGTTGTCTTGCCGCTGTAATTATAACTTTTGCGTAAAAATAGTTCTTTTGGAATTACCCGAAGGATACCAGTATACTTGTTATACGACCACCATTTGCGCATAAGTAATCGTTATCGAGCTTGCTCCGTAATTTACAAATACATAAATTCCGCAAAATATAACAACAAAAGAAAACATCCTTTCCGCGTATACAGCTCATTTTTCCGACAACAGTACACCTCGTTATATGCATCGTGTATAGAAAAAAAACTAGTGTCCACCGGAAACGAAAAATAATCCTCTTTCTAGTCCTGAAAAAATTATTTACGTCACCGAAGACGTAACCCTCATCACTGCTGTTTGGTCGATTCTACCATGAAACACGCGCGTTCTCTCTCAATGTAATAAAACCACATCACACACACACGAAAGGCCGTTGAAGAAAAAAACGGCGCTTGATAAGCGAGCTATCGAGCGCGCCGAAAACGCGACTCTATCGCGCACAAGGGCAAGGAAACTGCGTCGTCGTTCTTTGGCTCGTTGCCAGAGACGTAGAAAGAGGGATCCTTTAAAAAACCGTGCCGGGCGTCTCTTTTTGTTCCATTTGCGTGTGGGTGGACTTCTTGAGGCCCCTTTCTCACGACGAAGGCTTTTTCGCGCGAAATATCGCTGGTACTGAAAAGGGTGGATTTCTGCTGAGAAATGACTATATGAGAGAGGACGATAAAAGTGCCGAAATTTTAATTTTTTTTTAAAGTCGACGTTTTAGTTGCATTGTTTTTGGAAGCTCGTGAATTGAACAATTGATTCGACAGCGCAGTAGGCGATTCTGATGAATTATGAAAATATTCGCTGATGCCAAGAATATACGCAATCAACGTCAACTTAACTTTTTGCTCGAGAATTTATACACCGCAGTAGTCAAGCTGCCTCTGCAAACAAACTTATTGCAATTTAACTGAAATAAAGTTCAACAAGCAGCTCGTCTTTGCAACTTATTACAGTAAGCAAAGACTTAACTATTATGAATATCGCGTCTAAATTTAATTAAACCCTCTACTATATACGTACTCCCTTAAATCCAACCCTCCTTTAACAATCTCGCTGCACAGCATCGCACAATCATGCTAATTACCTCTCCATCGCCTACGCAAAGCCCTCTGAAATCTGTAGTACCTATATACACAGAGATAGATCTCACTACAATTATCTCAAACACTCGCATAAATTTCCCCTTTTTCGGACACCCCCACCAACACACGCGTTTTTGGCAGCTCGACCTACACGTGCGCGGCCTAAGGTCGATCGATATCCGGAGTCTAGAGAAAGAGATAGACACAGCTCTCGGACGTCATACTGTTTCCTATATACATGCGGAGTATACGGCGGGGGCTTTCCATCTTCTGGCGGCTATAGGCCGGATATACTATACCTATATAGACACGCGGACATGAATTATTATATCGGCTCTCTCGCGCGATGGATACACGCGTCTGGCGCCGCGCAGCGTTTCTCTCTCTCTCGCTTTTTTCTCTTTCGCGCATGCAGCATTGATGTACACGCATCTTTCTGCAGCGGAGAAAAAAAATGCACGTCGAGAATAGCAACAGCATCTGCGTGCACGTATTCAGAGAGATACTCGATGAAGTTAATGGCCCATCGAGGGTATGCATGCACGATGCCTTTCCGAGAAAATTTACGAGTTGCAGTGTGTACGTCGACTAATGGGAGTACCGCGCGTGTATTATGCGTGCTACGTATATTGAGCTTTATGCGGATTCTGCGCTATACTTGCGCTCTAGTTACATTATGACTACTATTAGCGTTATGGCTGTGCTGCTATTATATATATGGGATTGTCTTTCGGGGAATGTGTACTTGGTAGTGGCGACACAATGCGTTTTCAAGAAGGTGCGCACAGGGCCGGGATTCGATGTGTACGCGATAATTGAAAATCGATACACGTAGTAAATAATAGACGTATAATGGTTTAGCAATTTGTGGAGAGTATATTTATGAGGGTAAATAAAGGGCAAGGGAAATTGAATGATGAAGTGTATATCATTGAAGTTTGTTTACGTTTGAGAATACAATAAAAACCCGATGTTACGTTGGTTTACGTAAGAGGTAAATTAAAAGCATCGTATCTTGTAACTCGTATACAATTTTTGTAATAATTCAGAATTCTTGTTGTGCTTGGAAACTTTGGCTCGCGACCTGCAAAGTTGACAAAGTAGACGTTCATTATCAACAAAATAATGCCTCTCCAATAAATTATGCAACAACCCAATATTCTACATGCAACACAGAGAGACGCACAGGAAACACCAAACAACTGTCATTATAAACTTCAAAATTAACATATAACAAAACGTAATTTTCCGTTACATCTAAGGACACACAATATTTTTCAACCGACATCTGCGCACACAACATTCCGATGAGGAATAATAATAAACTGCGAAGACGGTATGTCCGCGGCATAAAAAAAGAGGTAATCGATATCATAATGTTATGATCTCAGTTCGCTCCGTAATTTGATTATACCCGCAGCGATACACGAGCGCACAGTACATCTCTCGCGTTTCATCTCTCTGCGACGCATTTTATTATCGGCCGATACTCCACGCACGTAATTGAATCATTACGAATTGAATAATCAGATTACGTTCAAATAAAAGAACTTTGGATTTCGAAAATTAATATAAAGCCAACTCTGTAGAATGACGTGTTCGAAAATCCGTTATCTACGACTCACGACGCTGTGATTGACATTTGCGCAGCAGCGTGTGCTTGGATTTAGACTTATCTCGACTTTCTAGCGCCGTCATTCATTGTGAAACGATTCGCGATACGTTCACACATATACATTCACACATATACCTATACACCCTTTTTTTAACCAGCAGCTTCACGTGAGGAATACGTGAGCGTGTTATATACATTTTCCGTTTTGGTCGGCTCGCGTATTTCTAAGCGCCTAGATAAGAACCAGTGGAAATTTTCAAAATCACTCGGCGGCGAGAGATGCGATGTGCTGCTCATGTTGGAGCGAGCTTTTAATCCCTTTAGATTTGTATCGAGTCTCGCACGAGCGCGCGTCTCGGGTAACTTCGGGAAAAGTAATGAATCATCGAGTTGATGCGGAGGTGAAAAATTAATTTTCTCAAGAACAAATTGTTTATATTTTGATTCTCTCTGTAGGTTTATGAGATATACTATAAAAGTTAGCGAAAAAATCCAGAAGTATAAAAACGCAAACATTTTCATCCACTCTCGTAAAACCGATTCTTTATAGACCAATATACACAGAGTATGATTAACCGCCACGCGAGAGCTACGGCAATAAACCCCTCCAGCGAGCGCTTGAGCGTGACACTCGCCGAGTGCATTATTATTGGAAGCTTTAAAAAAAAGAGCAAACTGTCGGGGAAAAAATTACTCGATTCATGAAGCATTCTTCCGCGAAGTAGCTCTCTCTTTCTCTTACTCGATAATACTGTCTCTCATAAAGCGTCCTTGAATCGGGTGCATATGCAGAACACTACTTATCCGTACGTTTCTCTCTAAGATGACAGTATAGCGCGCGGTGTGTCGACGACGATATCGGAAGTATAATAGACATGGCATACAGAGCTCGTTTGTGTATACGTTACATAAGTATAAGAAAAAATTGATAACGCATCACGACCTTCACCCTTCAATTCCGACCCATATTTTCATATACGACGATCCTTGGCTGCTGCGATAAGTTCGACGCAGCTGTCGAAAATTTCTACCACACGCGTGTGATACAGAAATTTCTTATCGCTTCTGGTTCCAGTAATTGCCAAACTTTCACCGCTTATGTCTCGGCGAAAAGAAGAATCGCAGGGGGCATAAGGAAAAAAATACAAACACGTTGCGCAAAGATGCTTCGTTGTCGTTCGATCCCGCGGGGGGTCGCGTCACGGGGAAGTACACACAGATCCGAGAAATCGGGTCTGCGCTGTTTACACTATATACTTACGTAAATTTCTTACTGTGTATTCTTTGTAATTCACGTTTTTTTTCTTCCAAATGTTTATCGCTCATAGATATAAATAACAATCTATGATCCAAGTCACTATACACTGTAAGTTTAGCATCATTCTCCGCTGTCTATTACGTTTCAAAAAACCCAAAAATTTTTCTCACTCTTCCGATAAAGACTTCTTTTTCACGCTCGCTATTAGAACGCAGATTATCTCCACTTATAGAATGTACACTCCACTTTTAGTCTTGCCTCGTTAATACCACCAAATACTTCTCCGACACGCTTCTTATTTATTTTCACACATACAGAGAGCGAAGTTTTCCAATCGTTATCGACGCCACTTGTATTACATATTTCCTCCTGACACCCGCACGCGAACGAAGTATTCTATCTCAGTTTAGCGTGAAAAAAAGAGCGTCACACGCACACGTCGTTAATTCGCGGGGGGTAGCATATATACACCTCGGTAAAAAAAATATATATATATCGAGCGATTCTCCTGCTCGCGTGTAGTGGGGGAAACCGGCGTCGAGTACTGCGCGCTTGCAGCCGGAGAGCTTTATAGCAGCACAGACTCCAGTCTGGCTTCGCGCCTCAACCCGACGCTATCGCCCGAGTCGTCCTCTAGACTATTTTTGTGCGTGAAGACTTTTGTTGCTGGTATTACAGACACGCGAGGATCAGTCGAAAAGTGATATCCGCACAACATTGAGGCGAGAGAGAAGAAAAAGTCGAGGAGACGAGTCTTGGTTGACTGTCAGCCAGATCCAGCGTAGACTGCGGCAGACGACCTTGAACGATCGATCTAACAAACTATAAGCGCATACTTGCAACGGCGATACACTGCACTAGAAGAGAGAAGATAATTTATCGAGGTACGCTCACGCCGATTAGTCGCCTGACGAGTTGCCGTAATCCTCTTTTTATTCTTTCGCTCTGTCGTGCTTGTTTTCAGAGCACGAAAGGATCGGTTTTGTGTGACAGGGGGCCGAAGGATCGACTTAGTTTTGCCTTTTTTAGATATATAAGTCTTCGAATTTATTAGATTAACACTCGAGTCTCATGCGTCATTATCGTCGTCAGTCGTAGAAGAGATGATTTTTTTTCTCAGCGAACATTGCGTAACGAACAACACAAGTAGGGCTTTGCGCTCGAGCGATGCCATTGCAGAGAAATATTCCGTTTGACGAATTTTTAAAACCTTTGATTGAATAATTTCATTATACCTCGCATCTGAGGTCTGTATATAAAGTCTATATATACGCGGCCATTGCAAGTATTAGACTAAACTTTTTTCTCTTTGAAATAAAAAGAATATGTGCTCGAGAGTAATGATTATAATAAAAGGGGCTGTCGTTGACGTAAACAGAGCGCGGGGAGTGTTAAACTTCCAAGGCTGTCTCTTACTCTCCTTCATTAATTATTTACCTCGAAAGGTTCTCTCTCCTCCCCGCATCCCACTGATGCGTACAAATCCTCTCCCGTTTTCTCAAATTTTAATCTCGCGCGCGCAGAAATCAATTTCCAGCCCTTCCTCGTCGATGCGATGATTGAAACCCAATCACTGACTTGACCTTCGCTTCTCGCAACAACACACCCACAACACAACACCCGATACTGAATGAAAACGCACGCGCGACGAGTCGATTCACAGAAAATAGAGGCGCCGCAGATGCATACATATATATACCTCCAAAGTCACGACGTCGTGTGCACATCTCGGCACGTCATCGTCGCGCGCAAAATACCGCCGCCGGCGGTGGCAATTACGTCGTGCATAAGAGTAGAGCCAGCTCCGGTGAATGGGGTCGCTCGTGTACTTCTCGGCGCGCCCACGCGGCCGAAAAATCGATACGAAGCCGCTCTGCCGCCCCCGTCATCGTACACTGTGTGCATGTATAGCCGAAATCCCGGACGGAGAGCTTTTTTCGCTGTGTGTTTGTATCGGGCCGGCGTTTTATTGGCGGTGATGAGAGTAGGAGTTCGAGGACGTACGTGACGTAGCTGTATAGGGGGTGGATTATTGTATTATAGGTTTTTTTTCGCGGCTGATGATCTTTTTCTGGGAATTTTTTCACTCTTTAGGAGAGCTTTTACAAGCTTTTATTTGGAGAGAAACGCAAAGAGGGATTTATACCACTCTGAGGGTGGCACTGTTGCCCAATGTTGCTCAATGTTCTCCAATAGCTGCGAAAATCCGAGAATCGCGTGCGCCCGTAATTGCATAAATTTCATTTTTTCCCTTGCACGAACGTTCTCCCCGTACACGCATCTACGTGTATGCAGTCAAAACGTTTCCAACTCGCTTCTTCCTCCTCAAAAATAATAATCTATAGAGTCAACAAAACGCGCTCCGATCACGCCTCGACCACGTGTGCATATACATGTCATACGTGAATTGTAAAGTAAACTCACGGTGCAGACGAAAGAGAGATAAAAATCTGCAGCGCAATCGATTCCGCTCTCCCGATCATTGCGATTTCTGTTCTCGCAAATTGTATATACGCGCGTGACGACGTATACGCCTTATCAATGTAGAGACGCTGATTTGGCGCGCGCGACACTCGTAAGCCTTTTTTCGCCTGTGTAATATGTCTGTTGTTGGCGCAGACGACGGGACGATGTGTATCGGTATAAGGTTATCTAATCGACGCGTGTGATCTAATTATACACAATTGGGTTATGTTTTACGATGTCATGTATATATGTGGCATCGGCAAGTGTGATCATAGATGGTGGGCTTAATTGTCCGTAGAATAAAACTTTGCGGGAGCTAACATTTTTTAGTTACGGCGTATCGAAAAAGCTTACCCCGCACTGACATAAAAATATCATCCAAATTGAATCAGAGCAAACCAAGCGCGGACTTCTTGCGTCAACACACCAACGACGACGTCGCGCTTCTCAGATCCTCCCTTCCCCTTTTCGCGCGCAATTACTCAGAAGTGCAGTCGCGACATGATAGGCGGTATGCTTGCGCGGCGGGTGTCGAGTTCGCGGAAACTAATCATCGCAGAAGCTTCTCTCACTCTTATCTATCGGTAGAATTGATTGTCTCCGGTGTATGTGCACTGGAAGTAGGTATACACCTCTGTATTTACCGACGTCTCTGTTTCTGTAAAAAGGATTCATTGATAAACTATCGTCTTATAATACTGAAACCGGTCGTTCTTAATTATACTCTCGTGTGGCAAAAAAAACACTTGCCTCGGTCGATGCACAGTTTGGGAGTCCGATTTCGCCTGAAAACAGAAATCTCGAAAATACCCGGCGTCGTTCTATTTTAAAGCGCGAAGCAGCAGCGTCCATCGACCCATAGCGCAAGCTCTCGGGGGTCATCACGTGAATAGGAGCTGTTCCCCGAGAGACTCCGGCGCAGCGTCTTATATACATACCGACAATGACCAGGGACAGAGAGAGAGAGTGAGAGAGGATGTTATACATATAGAGGACGTTGCCGCGAATCGATAGTTTCCAGTATCGCTTATGTTCTGCGGGTAAAGTTTTGATTGCGTCAGAGACTGAAATTTCGTCGGTGGGGAGAAATTTATTGTGCGGGATAATCGATGCGTTGATTAATTCACAAATGGCATACTTATATCTCCAGCCCTTACACACGTACCAAAGCTCACATACCTCCGACTCTCTTTTATCTGGCACACGGAAATAAAAGAAAAAAAGCACTGCTGCGCGGTCCTCCTCTTCATTGTATATATTCACACGCATCAGGTGTCTGGCACTACAGACCATCTCTTGTGTATATATTTGCACGCACGTATACGCATCAACGAGAGATTGAGCGCTGCAGCTGACTCTTTCTGGCATATATTGCTGTTTGTAATTATATCGAGACACACGCATGTGTCTCGATATAATTACAAACAGCAATATGTCACAAAGAGTTGGTGGACTGCCGCGATAGCGTGTCGTTTGCGTGTAAAGGGTGCCGGATGCCAATTTTAGCTCGCTAATTAAGCACCGACCGTCTCTTCTGCATTATAATTACACAGTATAAACTCTCCGCGGTTTAACATTTTCTCCAGCTCTAGCTCCTTGCATGTATACAATATACGACGCATTGTGAATAATTTCGCGATTTTTTAATTTTTTCTTACTTTCGAGAATAATAGGGCGCGCGTTGACGAATGTAGTTTTGCGACTCTCTTCTGAAATTCAAAATAGAAAAGAAGAAACAAGAAACTGCTTATAGGAATTGCTAATTTCGCGCGCCGCGTACACATTTTTTTAACTACGCGTCCTCTCTGCTATTCTTAGAATTCTTTATCTCCCGAGAATTCAACTTTTTTTCCTCGACTGCGTGGAAAAACGTGAGAAACCAATTTTTTGTCCTCTTTTATACCTCGTGTGCGATATCAAAGAATGCAGAGAGTATAAGCGAATCTCGAGCGGATTTTCGCGGTGTAAGCGCACCAAAAATGCAAGGAATATTCGAACGCATGGTCGACACGTGTGCACGCAATGACATTATGGCGAGAGATGTCGTAACTTTTTTTCCGTGCGCGAGCCAACTGCAGCATTTCACGACGACCGCGCGGCGGTTCAACGATAATCCGTAATTATCGGCGGCGGCGAGGCTGTTTTCGAAAAGACGCCAAGGTCTCCGTCGTGCTATGTGTATTCTCGCTTGTTTGCGCACTAATTTTTTTTCTGCGCAGCACATGCACGATTTTTGCGTTTTTCGTACCTATCAAGCGGGCGTAAGGTAACAGTTTTTTACCTGCAAAAAATTATTTTTTAATAATAAGTATTAAAAGTTGCTAATTTTTCGTGCTGTATATCTATGCAAAACGTACATGCGATACAAAAACTATGGAGTGCACCAAGGGCTACATGGACGTTTTTAGATACTTGAGCGGTTTGCGCAAGCACTTGTCTTCGGCTCGTGCTACCTCGTCTTTGCGTCGTACTATGAACTCCACATTTGGCCTAAAAAAGCCCACTTTACTTTCTTGGTATAAACAATGTATTACAATAGTAATTAGGCGCGAGGATCTTGAAAGTTTTATATACACCTGTCAATCACTTTTTTTATCGCTATTAAAATATTTTGGTAATTAATCAAATTGTGTCCACGCTGATTGTGTATTTCATTTGTTTCCTCAATCAATAAAACGATTGACTGATCTTATCTGTAAATCAATCGGTAATTAGTAGCTGCGATTTTAATGCGTGATTGAGGTAAAAAAGCTAGACATGCAGTGTAGATGTAACAGTTTCATGAAAATCGTAAGAAAATATTATCGTTGTAGTGATTCAAATACGTATCAACATAATAGCACATAGACTGTCAGCAAATTGTTTTTATCTGTACGTATGCATCGGCAAATTTGTATTGTAATGCATATGACGTTAATGGAGTAACTAATAATTCTGCATAATGTGATACGGAAATGAAATTCTGCATTAAGTAACAATTTACAAAATTGTAATTCATTATCAGACGCGGTATTTTTAGAAAAAAAATTGAAGTTGCACAGACAGATATTGACTCTCTTTATCTCTGTTGTAGCTGAGGCGCCGTTTAAACCGGAAATAAGCAAAGTTTACCGCACACATACTGTGCACTCTTGAGAGTAAATTGCCTGCTATTGCCAGGATCTTTTCATTTCCTCCGCGTCGCGTATAATATGCATGTCACAAGTTCTGCAATTGAAAGCGGGATCTGATTATATTTTTCAAAATTAAATTTTGTTGCGAACGATTACGTGGAAATGATGAGATTTCAAGTCATAAAGTTAAATATTGATCGTGAAAAACTCTTTTTTTTTCATTTAGTCAAGTGTAATTTAATAAACGAGAATCTACGTTGAAAAAAATTTGTAAAAAAGAAAAACTTCACTACTCTCGTGAAATATTTTCTCTTCCATGCAAATTTCAATAAATAATAAAAAACCTTCGTGTTTCCATCCATCTACTTTAATAAAATTCTTATATGCCCCCATTTTCATTCTAGTTACAGGTTCCAAGTATGAGCTACGGCGAGCCCTGGTCACTTCCGGCGAAGCAGGGTCTATACGATCCGACGCTCGAGCGAGATGCCTGTGGTGTCGGTTTCATCGTTGCCATTGATGGCAAACGTTCCCACAAAGTAAGTATACCTTTTCGATGAAAATTGCTGAAATGTAATAATAATTTTCTATTAGAGCTTTCACGTAGGTCAGAATGTCCATCGGTCACAGTGCACTTAACCTCCTTCATTTATTGCATCGTTGTCTTCGAAAGTGCGAGCTTTTTTCAAGCTTTCGGTTTCATGCTGCATGTCTTTTTTAAGAAAGATACTTTTTCAAGGGTGTCCAATGTCCCGAAGAAACAAAACTTTCTTATTTAGCAATTCAATGTAAAGTCAGCATTTGTTGGAAAGTTTCTCTCGGCTCGGCGAGTCGAAATTGAAAAAAAGTTTTAATCCCGCACAGAGTCTCTCTTTTTTTTGCATTATCGTGACGCGCTCAGCAACGCATACCCGCATCGGTATAGTGCGACAATTTTTTTGTCTTATTTATATATATTGTACATATGCTAAAAATAAACACACATTACATTCAATGCTAAAATGTAGAATTTTATTTTTTCAGATCGTACGCGATGCCGAGAAACTGTCGGCGCGTATGAACCACAGAGGCGCCTGCGCTTGCGACAACGATACGGGCGACGGTGCCGGTGTTCTCGTCGCTATACCACATCAGTACTACGCTGACGAGCTTCGGTGAGCCTCTAACGCCGTGGCGTCTTTTTTCATGATCAATTTTCATGGCTAATTTTTTTTCATGATTCCATCTATAAAATAAATTGAGCGCAATCGAATCGAAAATCTCGATTTCGATTTTTATCTCGTGTACTTATAGCGCGAGCTCGATTTTGCGTCGGTTCGATTTCCAAGACGTCGGCGCGCACCTTATGACCCTAGTTTCACGAAAGAATTCAAAGAATTCTATATTTTCTATAGCTTTTAAATCAATATATAGAGCGCGTTATTCGCGTTTTATTCTATACTGCGCTCAAGTGGCTGCCACGGCGTCGAGTGAACTATGAAATTTTGCATCGACTCTCTACGTATAGCTTTATAATTTGATTTGTCTGCGGCGCTTGCCAGAAGAGATTAGTTGAAAGTGTGCCTCTGTGTGTGTGTAAGTGTGTGTGTGTGTGAGAGAGAGAAGTCAACGCAGCGCGAGTCAAAGTTTTAATCGAAAAGTATATTAATAAAAATCCAAAACAAAATGAAAGAAATCGAACGTAGACATCTAAACATAATAAACAAACACACAGACTCTGAAACGGAACTTTGAACATTGCCCAAACGGTCGAATATTCCTGATAAGCAGCATAAATAAAGCAGACTCGTTTCCCCATACGATAGAGCGGCAGCTTTCATAATTGCACGCGACGACGCACTTTGATCCCCCGCGTCGATAAATAAAAGTATATACAAGTACATGCAAAACGACAACGACGAGGAAACAAGGCCGGACTAGACGTCGCGCCTGCGTCAACATCACGAGCGACCTCGTTGCGCCGTTCTCTCAATCTCTTATTCTCTCGCTTCAGCCTATTTTTTATCTCTCTCTCTTTCTACTTTTCTCTACAGAGAGCAGCAGGGGGTCGAGCTCCCGGAATTTGGACGCTACGCCACTGGAATCCTCTTTCTTGACAAGAAGACCCATAAGGAGACCGAGGCCGCCTTCGAGAAGATCGCCAAGGAGTGTCACTTGAAAGTGAGTTTATTTAGTTTTCTACGAATTATTGCTAATCGATTAGAAATGTTTATGCGCAGTCGGCGCATTTCATGTAATATTCTAAAAATTGAGGTTTTTCTTGGGTGTTAATGCTTGGATGCCGAAAACTAACCTCATTCTCGGCGTGCGCCCACGTGTTCGTTGTAGCATTTTGGAGCGCTTTGTATACTCGAGTCTATAAGTATTTATGCATTTTACCTAGATCAATGATTAAAATTAGGATCCAATTAATGAACAATTCTTGATTCAAATTTATTATGAGATCTATAGGTGAATGCAAATAAATTTTCAATAAAAAAATATGCAAGAGTCGAGAATATTTCAAATGATTAAATAAATGTATTTTAATAATAATCAAGCAATCTATTTTCTGCTCCTCAGATAATTTGTTGGCGCGACGTGCCCACAGACAACTCTCATATCGGCCGGGTGGCAAAAAAATGCGAGCCTTACATGCGCCAGGTTTTCGTGACCGGCGATCAAGAAGTCGAGGCCTTGAACCGTCAGGTATATGCTTCCGCACATCGAATAATTGAATCATGCATTCCCTCTTTGTCGTCTACCCCTACGTAAGCACGCGTGTGCGCCAATTATCGCCCCTCCGATGACGTGTTATAAAGCGCCGCTTATCGTCGTTGTGGCGGATCGAAATTTGGCGCCGCCCTGCCGAATCAATGCTATTTTGGACCGAAGCCAAATTTCTACACTCCCCTGACTCTAGAGTCGCTTGTGATGCAAATCTGGTTTTTCATAAAGGCTTGCTGTTGAGGTGGACGACAAATTTTGGAAAATAATTGGTTACAACCGCCACCTGGAGACATCTATGTGGTAATAATAATTTCTGATTTTTTTTACAGGTGTTTGTATTGCGAAAGAAATCCTCGCATATCATACCGAAGCCTGGCCTGAGGTACTACATTTGTTCCTTGTCCTTAAAGACTGTCGTCTACAAAGGACAACTAACGGCCGATCAATTATGGCTCTACTTCACCGACTTACAGGTGTGTAAAGTTTAACAAACTATAATGAGATAATGAGTTGAATGAAAAAGTATCGCTGACAAAAATAATTAAATTAATCGTTTCTTAAATTCCAGTCGCCAAGATTCGAAACCTATCTGGCACTCGTGCACACGCGCTTTTCCACAAATACTTTCCCAAGCTGGGAGAGAGCGCATCCGCTACGGTGAGTCAGTCGATCAAAAACAGAATAATATTATATACAAATAAGTGTTTATCACGCATAGTTGATTCTAATGAATACACTGCAATTTTCATTTCAGATTGCTCGCTCACAATGGAGAGATCAATACGCTGCGGGGTAACGTGAACTTTATGAAGGCTCGCGAGGGTGTGATGCGCAGCAATTTATTCGGTGATGAGCTGAAGGATCTCTACCCGGTTGTAGAACCCAATCTCTCCGACTCGGGCTCTGCGGATTGTGTGCTCGAGTTCCTCGTCATGGCTGGACAACGCTCCTTGCCTGAGGTGTGTATCTATATTTTTTTTTAATTGCTTTGTAATTCACTACGATCAATGATTATAACAAGGATCCAATTAATGAAATTGTTTGTGATTCAAACTTTTAATGAGGAAAAGACATTATATCGAGAATAAAGTTTTGTTAAAAGTATAACGTCTAATAATTAATAAATTGTGTATGTTCTCAGGCCGTAATGACAATGGTACCAGAAGCTTGGCAAAACGACTTGACGATGGCAACGGAAAAACGAGACTTTTATCATTGGGCGGCATGCACCATGGAACCGTGGGATGGACCCGCTCTGCTCACTTTCACCGACGGGCGCTACGTCGGTGCAATCTTGGACAGGTAGAAAATTTGTGCTATCCCGGGTCAATCTTTATTCGATTTTGCTTTCATGAGCAGTTTTTTGACCACATCAGCCATGGGAAAAGATATATTGCTGGCTTATACTATATGAATTCTTGAAATAATCATGAGAAAACTTTGCGAGTCCTCATTCATACATAGCACGCAATTAAATGTGTAGTGTAGTGTGATTACTGTTTGATGTTTTAACGGTTGCGGAAATTTCAAATGCAGTAGAATCCTTCTTACAGTCTGAACTTTCTTTGAACCTCTGCAGAATGCGAATAATAAGAAATAGCAATAAGAAATATCAGTTTTGATTTTATCTTCTTTGGTTGTATAATTTTATTTTGAGGTATGAATTCTTTTTTATTTTCAATGTTTTTTCCCATTTCTTATCGCTATACCTTGTCACTCAGCATCATGTTAGAGCTGCACTTTGTCTGATGTCTTATCTCTGTGTGACACCATTGACTTCCAGGATAAAATGAGAGAGAAAGAGAATATTGGACTGACTACGAAGAAAGCTGAGACAATAAGAAGGAGACTAAGTGTAATAAAACGACTCGTCAAGTTTATCTTGTAACAATATTTTTACACAAGTCAGATAACAGTAGAAGGTATATTGTGTAACGACATTGGCTTGTAGAGGCAAAATTGGACGGTTCGCCATTGAATGATCCTGATCGAGCGCCTTCTGCGTCGGTTGTCTAGGAGAGAGGAAGTCGGCAGTACTCATACAAGCATTGTCGTTCGCTGGCATACCGCTCTGCGTGTAACACAAACATGAGGCGGGGTTCAAAACTGAAATACAAACGTGTGCATAACGACGATCGATCACAGAGAAAGAGAAAGAAAGATGAAAGAGTTTGTACGAATGCCAGCAGGAAAGGCAAACGAACGAACTGTTCGAAAGTGAGAGAGAGAGAGAAAGAGAACGAAAAGACAAATGAAGCAGCAATAATACTCGAGCCGATTATTACAGCGCTGCGCACAGACTGAGGTGTGGTACTACAAAAGACTTTTTTGAATTTTTGTTTGGCAGAAATGGCCTGCGCCCATCGCGCTTCTACGTCACTAAGGATAATATGATGGTGATGGCGTCCGAAGTGGGCGTCTATGACACTCCGCCTGGCAATGTTATCCTGAAGGTAAACAAGAAAGTAAAGAGAAACAGAAATAAGCGTCCCACCAGAGAATGAGAGACAACGGAGTCATAAGATGTGGAAAACCTGTGTGCTGGCGATGATAAAATGGGCTTCTCTGGGCATTAAAGAGCAACGCACACATCGCGACTAAATCCAAACATTACATTACACGCATACACGATTTATCTATTCTCCTCAGGCTCACGAAAATTAAATTAAATATGCTAACCATAACAGTCTCCCAACCCCTTCACCTATATATTTTTGTATTCCTTTGAATACGGAAAATTTCAGCTGTATATAGGCCCAAGAGATTCTTGTGGGACACCGGGGATAAACGATCTATGGAGATGCGTATTTATTGTACTTTGTTGTAGCGGAATTTTCGCATCAACTTGATAAGCGATTTGGCTTATATACTACTCTTCTATGATTCTCTCCACTTTATTTGTTTTTTATCATTTTCAATTTTTTTAAGTTTTTAGTTTTGTTTTATATATAAGTGTCATCTACATATGTATTTGATTTTTTTTCAATGGAACTTTGAGAAGCAGCTCTTTTGTACTGGTATTCTGTTTTCACGAAATAATTCACGTGTTGTCCATACTTAATTTGTTAATGCGTGTAGTACGCAAGTGTGAAAGAGGATATGAATAATTATATCGTAAAAACAGAGCATCATTTAATGACTAGAGGAACATTTTTACAAAGTGTCTGCAAAATAGAAGATCATACTGTATTTTTAATTTATTTTTAATCATGTCATGTATTTAATATATAATTTGTATCATCCAAGGACTAGGTTTGTATAGAGGAGTAGGACCGTCATCCAGTGCTGTCATATAAATGTTAACCAACTCGAAGAATTTGCTCACAAATATTCATGATTAATTTGTTTTATTTTCAGAGTCGCTTGAAGCCTGGCAGGATGCTGCTGGTTGATACTGAAGAAAAGCAAATCATTCAGGACGTGGAACTAAAGCTGAAAATTGCTCGAAGCAGACCTCATTCTCTATGGTTGAAAAATCAGGTATTTATGTCATTAAAATAGCGCGCAAATATATACTTACGGTGTAACAGTGAACCGTTTATTATACATGTGATTGTCTTCACGTTCATATCGGTACTTATTATCCTGGAACCATGACGATGGAATGTAAAACATTTTCGATATTTACACAAAAATGTCACTTGTTTAAATCCAAATTAATTATGTCTAAAACCAAAATAAAAATCCAAAAATGACATTGACCATGACAGGAACACTCATTACACAATAATTGGCAAAATTGTTAATTCGAAATCATTTTTTTCCAATTTCTCCATATGCTGACTGTGACTGGTGTTTTTAAAGAGGGTGAGTTCAGATAAATGTCATCTAAATTCATGTGTGTGTGCTTCTCTGTTTTCTCCAAATTTATTGTCTTTGATTCTTCTCAAAATTATACGTTCTCTCATGTAAACACGTAGTATTTTCAAATTATTCACGACTACATATACTTTCATACTTTACCCTTTCATCTATTTTATGTTTTTATAGGATACATTCAGTATTATAGTAGTTTATATGTGTATACACTGTTTAGTTCTTTGTTTATAGAGTTTATAGTATTAGAATATCCAATGTTTGACATATTTTGATTTAAATAAATTAGTAGTGCAATAGAAATCTTTACTTATACTGACTTCTGATTAGTTGGAAGAATCGATTAGCTTTTGTACTCACAGATACAATGTGTGAATTTAGATAACCATGGAAGACCTTCGCAATGCTCACACTGGTGGTGACAGCAATGGTGTGGATGCAGATAATTTCACTCAATCCTTGGTTCCCAAGAATGGACTTTCAAAAGCTGATGGAGTTTCCGCTGTTAATCGTGTTTGGGGAGGTGACAAACGTATTGCTCTGTTCGGCTACACTCTTGAAACCATCAACCTATTACTTCTACCAATGATCAAGACCAAGTAAACAATATACCAATATATTCTTTTTTTTTACAGAAAATTATGATGAAACAAGTTTGTATTAAAACTATGGATGTGTTTTAAATAGGAAAGAAGCTCTTGGATCTATGGGTAACGATGCACCATTGGCATGCTTGTCTGAATTCCAACCTCTACTCTATGAATACTTTAAGCAGCTATTTGCTCAAGTATGTATCGCTATAGTGAATTGAAAATATTTTGATCGAAAAAAACCATGTAAATATTTTCATTTGATGTTTATTACAGGTAACAAACCCACCAATTGATCCATTCAGAGAAAAAATCGTAATGTCACTTTTATGCCCCATTGGTCCAGAGAGTAACATTTTAGAACCCAATGAAATGTTCGTACATCGTTTATTTTTAGAACAACCTATTTTATCTCTACACGATCTCGAAGTTATCAAGAAGACTAGCTACCGTGGCTGGAAAGCTCAAGTCATTGATTGTACTTATCCCAAATCCGAAGGTCCATCTGGTTTGCTAAAGACCCTGGATAGAGTTTGCAATGAAGCTAATGCAGCTGCTAGAGCTGGATTCCAACTTATTGTTTTGTCAGATAGACAGGCAGGACCTGAAAGGTAAACGTTGTACAATAATTCCTTTTAAAATTTGACAACGAAATAGAATAATTTTTATTTTCATTATCAGTGGAAACAAAACCTTCATCATCTTATGCTCTGCGGTACAGTAGCAGTGAAGGTTTTCATTTTCCTGATGTGTAATGATCAGTTGATTATCGTGTATATTTTTATCACGCGCAAAATCAAATCATTAAATGTTATTTTTGTTATTGCAGAGTACCCGTCAGCATCTTGATGGCCCTTGGAGCAGCTCACCACCATTTGATTGAAGAGAGACAACGTATGAAAGTTG
Source organism: Muscidifurax raptorellus (assembly GCA_020010945.3). Lineage (NCBI taxonomy): Eukaryota > Metazoa > Arthropoda > Insecta > Hymenoptera > Pteromalidae > Muscidifurax > Muscidifurax raptorellus. The sequence goes on along the minus strand of CM052078.1, from coordinate 8,296,125 downwards.
GCATTATTTTAGAAACTGGCGAGGCACGCGAAGTACATCACATTTGCGTTTTACTCGGCTATGGAGCTGACGGAATATGCCCATACTTGGTCTTTGAAATGGCTCAGAACTTGAGAGCTGATTTTGTCTTGGACGAATCCATGACGGATGATGTCATTTATAAGGTAATGACTAAATTTTTTAATTTAAACTTGCATATTGTTTCATATCTTAATGATTATAAATAGGATCCAATTCATGATTTTAAATACCTGATTAGAAAATTATTATGAAAGAAATTGTTCTCCAAATGTTTTGATTGTAATAACAATATTTGCCATTTTTAATATACATACATTCAAAATTTTCAGTGCTATTCGGAGGCCATGGAACGAGGTATCGCCAAAGTAATGGCTAAGATGGGAATTTCAACTCTACAGTCTTACAAAGGAGCCCAAATCTTTGAAGCGGTAGGCTTAGCTGATGAAGTGATCGAGAAATGCTTCAAAGTACGTAACTATCAATTATGGATAAATAAAAACAAGCAGTTAGTCAATGATTGTAACCTGGATCCAATTCATGATTTACATTGATTCAATATTAGAATGAGACTGATGTAAAACAAAGAAAATGTACTGTAGAATGAACCGAAAAATCGCGATAATAATTTCATTCTTTCTTCAAGGGTACCTACTCACGAATTGGTGGCGTTGACTTTAACATTTTGGCTCGAGAAGGCTTTGCTAGACATCGAATTACCTATTGGGACGACAGCTTTGACACCGTTGTCATCCATAATCCTGGCATCTATCACTGGAGAGCTGGAGGAGAGAAACACATTAACGACCCTCGCAGTATTGCTAGTTTACAGGTAACATGCTTAATTATTCAATTTCTTTGTTTTTTATTTTTAATAAATATGTTAATCAATCAAATTATTTCTCACAGGAATACGTAAACTCAAAGAATTGGAGTGCATACGAAAATTACCGCAAGACTTCTATGGAAGTTGTCCAGGCCTGTACTCTTCGAGGACAGCTTGAATTTGTTAAGGATAAAACTGCTGTTGATATCTCACTTGTGGAGCCAGCATCTGAGATAGTAAAACGCTTTGCTACCGGTGCCATGAGTTTCGGCAGTATCTCATTGGAAGCTCATCAAACTCTGGCTATTGCGATGAACAGAATCGGAGGCAAGTCTAACACCGGTGAGGGTGGTGAGAACGCTGATAGATACTTGAATCAAGATCCTCAGTTTAACAGACGTTCAGCAATCAAGCAAGTTGCCAGTGGTCGCTTCGGCGTTACTTCAAGCTATCTGGCTAATGCTGACGATTTGCAAATCAAAATGGCTCAAGGAGCTAAACCAGGTGAGGGTGGTGAGTTGCCAGGTTACAAGGTCACTGCTGACATTGCTGCTACCAGGCACTCCGTGCCAGGAGTAGGTCTCATTTCTCCACCACCTCATCACGACATCTACTCCATCGAGGATTTGGCTGAACTGATTTACGACTTAAAATGCGCAAATCCTCAAGCCAGAATATCTGTAAAGTTGGTCTCTGAGGTTGGGGTCGGAGTAGTTGCCAGCGGTGTAGCCAAGGGTAAAGGTGAGCACGTCGTTATCTCCGGTCACGACGGCGGAACTGGAGCCAGCAGCTGGACTGGAATCAAATCCGCTGGTCTTCCATGGGAGTTGGGTGTTGCCGAGACTCACCAGATACTCACCCTGAACAATCTTCGTTCGCGCATGGTTGTCCAGGCTGATGGGCAGATGCGTACTGGTTTTGATATTGTTGTTGCAGCTCTGCTCGGTGCCGACGAATTCGGTCTCAGCACTGCCCCGCTTATTGCTATGGGATGCACCATGATGAGAAAGTGTCATTTGAATACCTGTCCCGTGGGAATTGCCACTCAAGACCCTTATCTAAGAAAGAAGTTTGCTGGTTCTCCCGAGCATGTGATTAACTTCTTCTTCGCCTTGGCTGAAGAGGTTCGATCAATCATGGCTTCTTTAGGTATAACCAAATTCCAAGATCTCATTGGACGTACAGACTTACTGCAAGTTCGTCAAGATATCAAGATATTTAAGGCTAAGACTCTGGATCTCTCGATGATTTTGCGCAGTGCCCTGGAACTAAGGCCTGGCGTCAACATTCACGGTGGAAGCGTTAAGCAGGACTTTCAGTTGGAACAGAGGCCTGAGAATGCGCTCATTGAAAAGTGCGCGCCTGTGTTGAATCGCGAGCAAAAGAGCATGACGGTTGAGATGACAATTAATAACGAAACTAGAGCGTTTGGATCAACTTTAAGCTATCATATCTCAAAGAAATTCGGAGAAGAAGGACTCCCCGAAAATAGCATTCAAATCAAACTTAAGGGCTCTGCGGGACAGAGCTTTTGTGCGTTTATGACCAAGGGTGTCCATGTGACTTTGGAGGGTGATGCCAACGATTACGTGGGTAAAGGTCTCTGCGGTGGTGAGATTGTCATTTACCCGCCCAAGGAGTCCGAGTTCAACTCTGAAGCAAACGTAATTGTCGGTAACGTCTGTCTCTATGGTGCAACCTCCGGTCGCGCCTACTTCCGTGGTATCGCAGCTGAGAGGTTCAGCGTTCGAAACAGCGGGGCCATCGTCGTGGTCGAGGGAGTCGGTGATCACGGTTGCGAGTACATGACTGGTGGGTGCGCTCTCATTCTGGGATTGACCGGAAGGAACTTTGCAGCTGGTATGTCTGGTGGCATTGCATACGTCCTGGACGTTGATGGATCGTTCAAGAGGTGTGTATTTCAAAATGATAGTATTTTATTTTATTGAAATGACTATTTTATAAATAATATTCTATACTATTTTTAGTAAATGCAATCCAGAAATGGTGGAATTGTTGCCACTTAACGGCAAGAAAGACATCGATTACGTTCAAAAATTGTTGGAGGAATTTGTAGAGAAAACTGGATCACTGATTGCACAGGAGCTACTACAAATATGGCCGGAGCCAACGAATCGCTTCTTCAAGGTGTTCCCTTATGAATACCAACGAGCTTTGAAACAATTAGAAGAAGAGCAAGCTGTGAAGGAAACTCAAAAGGAAATTAAGGCACCAGAGCCCCTCGCAATCACGAATGGTAATGGAAAAGCTGATGCTGTAATGGATATAGAAGATGTTGTAGCCGACGCTGAAATAGCACAAAAGAAACTTGACAAAATCAAAGGATTCATGAAGTACAAGCGACAAACTGGTCATTATAGACCAGTTGAGAAGCGTGTTGAAGACTGGAATGAAATCTACAACTTCCAGGGTGTAAGGAAGGGACTCAAGGTTCAGGCTGCTCGGTGCATGGAGTGTGGAGTTCCATTCTGTCAGAGCAATCACGGTTGCCCACTTGGAAATATTATTCCAAAATGGAACGATCTTGTGTTCCAAGACAATTGGAAGGAAGCCCTTAATCAACTCCTCCAGACCAACAACTTTCCGGAATTCACTGGCCGAGTATGTCCAGCGCCGTGCGAGGGTGCTTGCGTCCTCGGTATTAGCGAGCCTGCCGTCACAATAAAAAACATTGAATGCGCTATCATTGATCACGCGTTTGAACAAGGATGGATCGTGGCTCACCCACCTGCAAAGAGAAGTGGGAAGAAGATTGCGGTGGTTGGGTCAGGCCCTGCAGGTCTTGCTGCTGCGCACCAACTCAACAAGGCTGGGCATTTAGTCACTGTATTTGAGAGAAACGATCGAGTCGGTGGTCTCCTACAATATGGCATTCCTACAATGAAACTTTCGAAAGAAGTTGTACAAAGGCGAGTCAATTTACTCGTCGAAGAGGGCATTACTTTCAAAACTGGAGTCAATGTTGGAAAGACTGTTACTGCAAACGTGAGTGATTTTTTAACAAAAAAATCTGTATATTCGTGTAAATTACTTGTATTTTTGTAATCATAAAAATTAAAATTTATTTCTTTTTTATAGTCATTGAGACAAGAGTATGATGCAGTTTTAATCTGTACGGGGGCTACATGGCCAAGAGATCTTCCAATTCCTGGACGTCAATTGCAAGGCATTCATTTTGCAGTTAGCTTTCTTGAACATTGGCAGAAAAAACAGATGGGAAATAAGGATCCTTTGAAGCCAGAACTGATGGCGAAAGGAAAAAATGTGATTATTATTGGTGGTGGAGATACTGGGTGTGATTGCATTGCAACGTCACTGAGACAGGGAGCTAAGTCAATTGTCACTTTCGAGATTCTACCTGAGCCACCGAAGAGCCGGGCAGATGATAATCCTTGGCCGCAATTCCCCAGAATATTTAAAATGGATTACGGTCACGAAGAAGTTGTACACAGATTTGGGGAAGATCCTCGACGATTTAGCACACTCAGCAAGGTACGTAACTAAATGTTTCTCGGACTACCAAAATTATGGTCTGTGTATTTTGAATGTGAATAATACGTATGCATATTTTATAGGAATTTCTGGATGATGGAAAAGGTAATGTAAGCGGTATTAAAACAGTCAATGTCAAGTGGACAAAGGATGAGGCTGGTCGATGGAAAATGGATGAAGTTCCTAATTCTGAAAAGGTAATGATAAACGATATCACATATAACTTTAGTTTTAACTTAAATATAACTTGGAATGTAAACATCTGCCTCAATAACAAAGATTTTCGAAACTTATCTATAAAATTTTTGCAGGTATACAAATGTGATTTAGTATTACTTGCTATGGGTTTCTTGGGTCCTGAGAAATATATAGCTGAAGAATTGGTGACCAAGATGGATGGTCGTGGAAATTACGAAACGCCTGTTGGCAAATATGAAACAAGCGTACCTGGAATCTTTGCAGCTGGAGGTAACAATAAATCTTGAAACACTTTAATGATTTTATAAAATTCAATTAATTGCAATTTCTAAATGCATTACAGATTGTCGTAGGGGTCAGTCTCTGGTAGTCTGGGCAATTACGGAAGGAAGACAAGCAGCTCGGGAAGTAGATTTGGCCTTAATGAAACAAACTTGTCTCCCTGAAATCGGAGGCATTGTCACCACTGTTACGAATGCAATCTAAGCATATTCTTCCGATTTCGTGGAGTAGATTTTACATACACGCACTACCACATTTATTGATCCCTCCGTGAGGAATGAAGTTTTGAGAATTAGCTATATTTTGCAGTTACAAGATCTGATTATGCAAAATTTTAATCGTTTAGAAAGATTAGAATGATGATTTAATCTAGGGCATTTTCTAATCATTCAGCACTACGAATATCTCTCTGAAATGCATACTCGTATGTAAATTAGTTTTGACGGATTTCGAATTAATAGCGCTCTGAGAATCGCTATGAGATCCGTTAAATTACCGTATCGTATTCGTTTTAAAGTATACAAAAATTAATCTTTTAAATTGCTATTAAGTCATGCAACGACTTCTTTAGCTAATAATTATATTGCATATCAAGCAATACCAAATGCTTCTAAGCTACAAGATTCGCCCAGTTTAACGCGAGCGGTAAAGACGTTCGGACGCTTTGCATTCCTTGATAAAAATTATCTTTTTTTATGAGGCATAGTTACTATAATAGTCGAAAAACTACTTTTTTAGACGGCAAGCGAATTACAATATATTACCCTTACATATCCGTCTGTGTAATGGTAATTTTCAATTTATTCAACGGAAATGTCGACTTTTAAAACAAGGCTGGTGAAATGTGCGTCCATGCGTTGTTACTAATAAATAGTAAACTGCGTGTTTGTTGATGATTATATTATTAAACATCAAACGATAGCTTGATAAAAAATAAATTTAAAAAAAAATGAAAATACTGTACGCAATGAGTTTGAAGCGCAACCACCATGAGAGAGACGCCTAAGCTCTCGTGGCGAGTAATTTTTATTATTGTTTAAAAAGACATCCTTTTGCGTGAATTGAAAATGGTCAATTACCTCTCTACGCTTTGAATCCCACCAATCATAGTATTGCTCCAGCGATATACATAGCTGTGTAGAGAGGCAGAAACTATGCCGGCTCGTGAGTTATCAGTATGAATTTTTTCGGTTCTTTTTTTTTTTGTTATTTTCATAGTTTTATTACTTTAGTCTGTAAGCGACGTACTATCTAATGTCATTTTACTTACGTAGAATGTAATTTATTTATGAATTGCTCTAGTATGAGAAATATGTAAAAATTTATATTTCATTCACCTTGAATTTCTATACAAGGAAATCCGTTTACTCGACAATTGTTTTTTTAATATTGTCATTTGTATAATGCTACAAATTTACATGCGTATAATATAAAAAACTATCAAGACAATAAAATTATATTAAATGTTTCAAATGTATTTCGTATATTTTTAACCATTTATTCCTAAAATTCCTTATCCTTTTGTTTAATTTCTGGTTTTTAACAAGTACATTGTTGCACGTTCAGCCAAGTGAGTTTCTTAGCCTAAATCCATAGACCTTCTAAATTTGAACGCTTTTAAACATTATTTTTAGATTAAATTCTCTGCCAAGTTCTCTCGACATATCTCATGCAGATTTTGACGGTTTTGAACTCACCTTTTAGAACCGCGTCTATTTGCAAACTTGTCAACTGGTTGAAGGTTAATTTATCATTCTAGTACGTTCGTTAAAAACGTATGAAAATTTCAAATGTATAATTTTATTTTTTTCAAAACTTTTATAAAGAAAACATGAATACATCTTTAATAATACAAATTGCATTTTTTGTTCCCAAATTAAATGCTATAAGTACTTTTCATTATATAGATTTGAATTGATAAAGTACGGTGTTACTTGACTCTAATAAAAGATCACCCGAGCAATTTTAATGAATGAAACTTAAAGTGTCTTTATATCCTAATAATGGATATAAAGACTGAAAAATAAAAAAAAAACAAATATTCCGGATGACGTAGATGCTGCTGTATATATTTCTGCCAGATATTCACATACGAATGTTAGTGTGCACTATATAGATACGCGCGAGTATGCGTGTGTCGGCGTCACCGGCAAGCTGTTATTATACTTTATATTACCTATTACACGTATAGCGACTTTTTCATACATTTACTCGCGCGTAAATATGTAGGTTTCAATTCACGTACGTACATACATAAGTATATACATTTTTGCTTGAAAATCATCGACAAATAAATTTATCTTTTATCTTCATGGCATAATGAACAAATATTTGTTTTTGCAATTCGTCAAACAATACAAGCTATAAAAATAAAAACAAAGCTTCTTACATACTATACATAGGAGAAGTGTGTTAATAATTCAGTAGTGACTGGAACGTTATTTATTAATAGCATTGTTGCATTATATGTTAATGAACATTGCATAAAAAAAGCGTCAATGTATTCAAAATATGTACCTAAATAGAATGTATGTACGCTGATGATAACCAAATTCGTTCTAATTGTGGAGCAAAAACGCGTTGCCAAAAATAGGCGGCGTATCTACATATACAGACCTATAGTCCAACGTTTAGCAACGTTTTATAAAGGGCCGACTCTCTTCCTCTTGTCCTTGCTTCGTAGATCGACCCTTTGCCGAAATCGAGTGTGCGCATGCCTTGCGGAAATTGTCGTTTCGCAAATTTTCACAAGAATTTATTCAGGCGTTTCAAGCTAAAATTCAATGTTAAAATAACATAAAACTGGTCGTTATTGGATTATTTTTGAAACATTTCACAACTGTGTACGTACAAATAACGTTCTGGTCGATTCTTGAATCTTCTAGACTATTCTAAACGTAAATTTCAATGAAATAATATCAAAATGTAATATAATAATTACATACCCGTAGCGCTACAAGTTAAGAATACATTGATTTTAAATACTTTAAACATATGTACACAAGTATGTATTTATGTACACAAGCACGTGGAATAGATTTACTTAAATAAATAAACAGCATAATTGAACATTTAAAAGCATAATAACTGCCCAAACACTGTTAATATTTCATGTTCTAGATTCTTATATTATTAGTGAAGTACACTAATATATTATTGTGTAAAATACACAATAGGTGAAAAAAACGGGTGGGGATGAAGGCACCGTTTTGTAACGGTCACTGCTGTCTATACTCCTCTGAATTCGTTCGAAAAATTTTACAAAGTAAGAAGTCATTTGATAATTTCAGATATGCATAACGAAAAAATGCGATATATCTCGAGAATAATGCAATCCAATAATTATCTCGATCATTATATCGCAATTATATTTCTTTATACACGCAATCATTGACGATAAGCGAAATATGGGTAACAGAAATATGAGTGGACAGAAAAGAGCCGAATTTTGCTCTCCAAAAGATAATAACGTTGAAAGATATGTATGTATAATATGTATATCAACAAGTTTACCGTATGGTATACAAGGTTTACCAAGGTCGCTGCTCCGCGCGTCACGAAAAGACATTGTTATTATAACCGGCGGCGAAAATACGATCACGCGATCTCGTGCAAAATGGAGCTGCTATACAGTATTCGCTATACAGCTATTACGTTCCCTGATAACAGTTGGAGATTATAATATAAAACCGATTAAAATGATTAAAAACGCTGGATTAATTAATTAATCGAAACTAATCGGCAATTGTGCGTATAATTTCAATCAGTTATAATGTACATACATAGTTCCAACTGTTAGCAGGGTAGCTATATATCTTACTCTCCCCCACATGCGATACGAATATAGCACCTACTCAAGTACGCATTATACGCGTGTATACGATACATAAGCGACCCGGCTATAACCGCATCATCTCTCTTGGCGCATCGAGAAAATTCTAGATAGCCGCAGCCAGCGAGCGAGCATTGAACCTCTGGGCTCTGCGGTGGATATGCCGCAGAGGCCAGACGGCGACGCCCCGGACAAATCGATACGAGAGTTCTCGTTGTATATGTACATACATGTCTATGTATGTACATTAAGAACACCTATGTTGTATGAATGTATGTACGATGTTGATTCTAGGCGAGCCGGCGCTAATAATAAACAGTGTCCCTGTCGTCATTTTTTATGTAGATCAGCTGCTCTCTCGGGTTTAGTTTGATTAAGCGATTAATTTGTTGAATCCGTTGAAGGCGCAAATTTGTGCGTAAGAATCGCTTGTTGCTAGGCGAACCGAGAAAATTTTTTCTGAGCGTGGTTGGTTTGTGTATTTATACATGTCCCGATGATGATACCCGAGCCTTCTGGAAGCTTCTTCTGCTATATCGCATTCTCGTTCGGTTTTGCTTTTCTTTTCTTCGTCAGCGTGTATGAAAGGCGCATCCGAAAAATCGCGAGCACGTACGATTTTTCCAGCGTTATTCACTGGTTATAACTGCGAGTACTGCGATTTTGATAGTTTTTCTAAAACAAACGCCGGCGAAACGTTTCGGCGAGTTCGTTATATCCATTGTACATAGTATGTATATCTGTATATGCGCGTATTTTCGAGCGTTGTCTCGAAGCTTCCGGAGTAGCCCGCCGTCGCGAGTAGCCTGTCGGTGGCGCCAGCGTCGCTCCACTCCTCTTAGAAAAACAGTACAAATTAACGCTAAAACCGGCTAATTTGCATAAATAGCTCGTTGCGGGTAAATGCAGCCGGTGCCACGAACTATCCTTTAATCGGGGTATAGGTAAAGGTGTTGCAAATCCGGCGGCAAAAGCGATGGAAGTCGGCGGAACTCGATCGAAGGGGGGTGAGGGGAGTTCGAGAAGATTCTCGCTGCTACGACCGTTGGTGGGAGCGGGTATAAAAGGCCGCGCAGCGCTCCGGAGCCTCAGTACATGAAAAGCAACCAAACGAATAATTACAAAGCGAACGATTATTATAACGAAACGACAAACAAAATGCCTGCAATTGGTATTGACTTGGGAACCACCTACTCCTGCGTGGGAGTCTGGCAACAAGGAAAGGTCGAAATCATCGCCAACGACCAGGGCAACAGAACAACACCCAGCTATGTTGCCTTCACGGACACGGAGCGTCTCATTGGAGACGCCGCCAAGAACCAAGTGGCGATGAATCCTGCCAACACAGTGTTCGACGCCAAGAGGCTTATCGGACGAAGGTATGCTACGTGTATATTTTTCAATTTAATAATCTTTGATTTGTAACTTGAATTCTATAACCTAGTTTCTTTTCTTCAATTTCTTTGTATACGGCGAGTGTCGTTATCTTAAAGCTACGTACGTGTCCTAGTTTTGATTTATTTTTCATCACCTACTATTATTGCTCTATTTATAACGTTTGATATGATATTTTCAGAAATTAATTTGTAAATTTAGATGTGCACGGTTTGGCGTTCTGAATTTTATTTTTTTACTTATTCAAAACGTTGGTTGCGTAACGGCCTTCATCCGCCATTATAGTGAATTGAATCGCGACTAAAAATAAATCGCGCTCCGAGCAAGCAACGTAAACTAAATTTGCATGTGCCATTTCGTGTTGCAGGTTTGACGACGAGAAGATCCAGAGCGACCTGAAACACTGGCCGTTCAAAGTCGTCAACGAGGGAGGCAAACCGAAGATCGAGGTTGAATTCCGCGGTGAGAGAAAAAGATTCAATCCGGAGGAGATCAGTTCGATGGTCTTGACAAAGATGCGGGAAACAGCAGAAGCGTACTTGGGATCGAAAGTTAAGGACGCGGTCATCACGGTGCCCGCGTACTTCAACGACTCACAGCGCCAGGCCACCAAGGATGCTGGAGCCATAGCCGGTCTCAACGTACTCAGGATCATCAACGAGCCCACAGCCGCGGCCCTCGCCTACGGTCTCGATAAGAATCTCAAAGGGGAGAAGAACGTCCTCATCTTCGATCTTGGCGGCGGAACCTTCGACGTCTCTATACTTACCATCGACGAGGGTTCGCTCTTCGAGGTGAAAGCCACGGCGGGCGACACCCATCTCGGAGGTGAAGATTTCGACTCGAGACTGGTCGACCACCTGTGCAAGGAGTTCGAACGGAAATACAGAAAGAACATCAAGACTAACCCGAGAGCCCTTAGACGTCTGAGAACTGCGGCGGAGAGAGCCAAGCGCACCCTGTCCTCGAGCACCGAGGCTTCCATCGAGATCGATGCACTCTACGAGGGCATTGACTTCTACACCAAAATCTCCAGGGCGCGATTCGAGGAGCTCTGCGCTGACCTGTTCAGATCAACTCTGGAGCCCGTTGAGAAGGCTCTTGCCGACGCCAAGCTGGACAAACGCTCCATCCATGACGTCGTGCTCGTCGGTGGTTCAACTCGCATTCCGAAGATCCAATCGATGCTGCAGAACTTCTTCTGCGGCAAGCAGTTGAACCTCTCCATCAACCCCGACGAGGCCGTTGCCTATGGCGCGGCTGTGCAAGCTGCCATTCTCACTGGCGAAGGCGACAAGAACTCTGCCCTCCAGGACGTCCTGCTGGTCGACGTAGCACCTCTCTCGCTCGGCATTGAGACCGCCGGCGGAGTCATGACCAACATCGTCGAGCGCAACGCCCGCATTCCTTGCAAACAGACGCAAACCTTCACTACCTACGCCGATAACCAACCCGGCGTCACCATCCAGGTATACGAGGGTGAGCGCGCTATGACCAAGGACAACAACCTACTTGGCCGCTTCGAGCTGAGCAACATCGCACCGGCGCCCCGTGGCGTACCCAAGATCGACGTCACCTTCGACATGGACGCCAACGGCATTCTGCATGTCACCGCCAAGGACACGGCTAGCGGTCGCAGCAACAACATCCGAATCACCAACGACAAGGGACGCCTGTCGCGTGAGGAAATCGACCGTATGCTATCCGACGCCGAGAAATACCGCGAACAAGACCAAGAGCAGCGTGAGAAGGTCTCGGCACGCAACCAGATCGAGAGCTACGTGTTCTCGGTCAAGCAAGCGGTCCAGGATAGCGGTGACAAGCTCACGTCGTCCGATAAGGACAGCGTGCTGAACCTGTGCGAGGACACCATCCGCTGGCTCGACAACAACACTCTGGCCGAGAAGGACGAATACAAACACAAGCTCGAGGAGTTGCAGCGTCAGTGCGCCCCGATCATGACCAAGATCCATACGGGAGGCGCGGCGGGACCGCAGGACTGCGGCAATCAGTACAGACAAGGTGCTGAGAACAACTACTCGGGACCCACTGTGGAGGAGGTGGATTAAGCCGAACAACTGGCTTTTAAAAGATCTCACATTTCCGGCTCCTACCATCCGAGAGCCGTTGACGAATAATTTTAACGCATTTCCAGCTCATAACATCCGGGAGCTGTCGACGAAAATCTTAGTTATGTAACCACGCGCGTATATTCTATAACAGTATTTCCAAATTGTCATTCCCAAGAGACTGATATTTATTTCTTTTCCAAAGTTGTTTCATCGACACGAAACGCAAAGTATTTAAGACTGTAAATTTTTTTCATGTCGGGGCTTATTGGTTCAGTGTTTGTAACTTGCCTGGTATTTAAGGCGATGATCCTGGGGCCAGCAATGGTTCCTGGAGCTTAACCTTAAGTATCGGGAAAGCTATTTAAAGACCGAACCAACAAGTCCTGTAGTCAGTTTTATCAACTGTCTGTAATTGTGTCTAAAGTTCGATGCGATTGTAGACAGGTGATAGAACTGGTTCTTAAAAATTGTGATACTTGTTAAATAAATAAAATCGTTCATATTTTTTTTATAAAAACAAATGCAATGTCTTATCATTTTATCTTCCTCAACCCTATTTCCTTCTCAAATATGGTAGTTTAAAAAAATACTTGCAGAAAGTCAAGAGAAAAACATAAATTTGTGATATGAAAAATTATAGCAACAGTCAAGAAATTAAAGCATTTATTGGTTGTAAAAATAGTAAGAAAAGAAAAAATATATCTGGCACTTCTTAAAATAGAGAAGTTGTATCTTGGATTATGTAATTGCTTTACATAATTGTTTCAATTATCGTTGAATAACGCTTATTTTCGGTTTTAATGTATTTTTGCATTGATCTATCATTCAGCAGATATCTTTTCAATTTTATTTGCTTTACTTGCATTCAGCATTACTTACGTGCTACCGCAACTTATTTATTTTACTAAACAAAGTACAGCAGACAAACGCATCATTAGAGTAGAGCAGAAGATGCATAATCCACGTGTGCTCGGGTAACCTAACCTAACTTAACCCTGTCTGCAGGACGACGAGTATATCACGTTATTAACCTACAGTAGTAGAGCACAGTAGCAGACAGAGTGCTTAGACGCTCAGTGCTGCGAAGTAGCGCACGCTGTTATATATACATATATAGTTATACATTACGTTGCAGCAGCACGATTGCGAGTGTTACGAAGCATTTCGAAATCTTCCCGCAGCAGCCCAGGTATTCGAATATACGGATTTCGCCGAAAAGGCAAAAAAAGAAGAGGATTTTTGTGAAAAAGTAATGCAGTGAAATTCGGCCTTGGCACCGCAACTCTCTCGGAAGCGAGAAAAATGACGTGCATGTTAGGTCTGTGTCATGATAATCAGCAGCAGGGAAGAACGTAGAGGTGAAATTAGGACAAAAGAGAAAGTTTTTAAACGTCAATAAGCCACGAATGCTGCGCTGGCCAACATGTGAAGGAATTCCTTTCGTGAAGGCTCATTCAGTTAACGGCCAGTCTGCATCGCGGAACGCCGAGAAAATGTCTGTCAATAAGTCGATATTAACAATGTTTCGGCGGAGCAGCGCCTTGTGCAATAGGTACAGCCTCCTCTGCGCCGACAGCAGGCCAGTGACGATTTATAGTTATAAAAATTATGGTACCAAGACGGCCACTAGTCAAAAGCCAGACTGGAACAGAGCTGTATCTGAAGCTGAGAAGATTGTTGGCTATCCTACGTCCTTCCTCAGTCTTCGCTGGCTCCTCAGCGATGAGATTGCTAATGTGGCCCTGCACCTGCGCAAGCTTGTTGGTTCGAACCATCCTCTTCTCAAGACTGCCAAGTAAGATGAAAATTAAATTTTTTACTACTAAAGTTTACAAATTAATTTTAAATTTCAAATATTTTATCGACAGGAGTTTGATTTACAATGGACGGAACAATATGCAAGCTTGGGGACTCATTGTTCTCTTGATTTCCAAGGCTGCAGGCCACATTAATGTTGATGATATGGAAGAGGATAAGGCAGCGGGAGTTTTGCATAGGTATGTACGAGTCATTGCCAAGTCAAACCACAGGTGCATCCTAATTGAGTTGTAACATATATTCATTTATTCCTATGAATAAATTATTAAATATATCATTGACTTTCCAGTCAAAGGGCCTTGGCAGAAGTTACTGAAATGATCCGTACTGGTCACTTGGTGCACAAAGGTTTGGTAAACATGCAGCCAGGTGTTTACCCTGAACCAGCTGAAATGAACGATATGACTTTTGGCAATAAAATTGCTTTACTTAGCGGCGATTACTTACTTGGAAATAGTAGTGCTGAATTAGCAGCTCTTAGAAATCAAGAAGTATGAATTTGAAATTTATTTTTTCATTACTTTTCTATTGCTTACAAAATATACTATAAATATACTATTTATTTTATGCAGCTTGTAGAACTCATGTCCAGTGCTATTAGAGATTTAGCAGAAGCTGAATTTATTGGTAGAAGAGATAGTCAAAATAATCCACTCCCATCTGTACCTCCTGCAGATCGCACAGACTATGCAGTCAATGAGTGGACTTTACGCAATGTACTGAGCGCTGGCGCTCTTTTGGGCAAATCCTGCAAAGGCACATTAAAATTAGGTGGTCACGGTGAAGAAATACAAGAACTTGGCTATAACTTTGGAAAACACTTGGCTCTCGCTTGGCAAGTAAGTATATAATAGTTGCAAGGTATTTTCTTAAAAAAACTTGGAAAGTATCTAAAATGAAAGACATAATTTTTATTATATTTACAGGCTTGCCTTGATCTTAGTCCATTCATAAATAAAGACAGAAATACACCTTTTAGTTTGTGCTGTGCACCAATAATGTTCCACATCGAGCATGACCCCTCCATTTTGATAGAAATTGACAAAGGTCTTGAATCAGTTGCAAACGTAGATTATGGCAAAGTTTTCGACATTGTCGTCAGTGGTCCCGGAATTGAGTTGACGAAAAAATTGCAGCTCGAACATTCTCAACGTGCAATGGAAGTGTTAAACGTCTTCCAAGAGAGTGACGCGCGAACGGCATTATCAAACATAATCGCTGCAATGGGAGATTTTTAAATATGACAATAAGTCAATATACTTATTGCAGGTAGATGACTTTGCCAAAAATATTTTTTAAGATGCTTAATCTGACAATTGAAAATATTTTATAATGACCATTATTATTTTTATAAGACACAAAAAATCAAATTTTTGTTACAAAGATAACTAGATTAATAATTGAATCTATTTATAATATATTTATAAATAAAAATGCTGTTAAAGAATTTTTATACATTTTTAACGAAAAATGTAAATACTTGTTGAAATATGTTATTCATTGCATTATTGTATTAATTTTGTTTGTACAAAATTGTTTTGTACATATTAAGAATATATAAAGTTTGAAAATATATGTATTTTTTAATTTTTTAAATTTTGTGTTTACAATTTATTGCCTTTAATTATATCCTTGTCTCATTACCAATATGGGTATGTGATTTTTAAATAACAAATAAGATGCAGCAGATTTCAGCAGACATAATAATATTTATTTACAAAATGATTGATGTATAAGATGAATGTATATACTGATGTCTTTAAAATTACATATACTTCTCGTAAATCTTTTAAAGTGAAAAAATATAACAAAAATATATTTTTTAGTCTATCTATATAAGACTAAAAATATTTCTAATCTCATTTGACCAATTCACTATTCGTTATGCAAAACCTACTTTTAGCAGGTCACGATAGTGAATATAGTTCAATTGATATTTCAATGTTATACAGTATAATTTAATCTTTACTATTTTTATTATTGTCTAATTTAGTATCTGAAAACAGTTCTTTCATTATATCACTTTTCTTCTTTGAATGTGTAGGTATACCTCTATACAAATTTTCCGTTATCTGCAACCGGTTCGAAGCGCTATTTCTTCGCGTTTTTTGATCAATAAATTCGATGTTTTCATTGTCATCGATCGCCTTTATAGCTGCTAATAATTTTGCCTTATCAAAACTTTTAGAATTTTCATTATCAATCTTCTGTTCTACTTCTCTCTTGGAATCAGACTCTTTAATGTTACCGTAATTAGATGCATTATTAGATTTATTATTTTTTACGTTACTTTCCGGTAATTTGATTTCCTCCAACTCTAGGTTCGAATCATCGGATGGCTTTTCAGCTTTATCTGTCGTTTCGTCGTCTTTATGATTAGAACTCACAAATCGATCCAAAACTGAACTTTGCTTAGTTTCTTTTGACAAACTTTTGGTGTACCTATCATCATCCCAAGGAGTTTTAGAAAAAATTTCTTTAGGAACAGTTTTTTGCGCTAACTTATCAATGGACATATCTACATCCTCTTTGATTGATTGCGTATGAACCAACAAACCATTTACCGATTTGAACTCACTTTTGTCGTTATTGCCGCTGACAATTGATTCAGTTTCATCTTTATCCTTTTTAGACTCATTAGACGGATTGTAAAGTTTAGTAAATAAATTCGATAAATGTGACGAGGTATTTGACTGTTTTGCCAGCTCTGTTTCGTCAATATTAATGTCGGATTTTCTAATTACGTTCAACTCGTCCTCATCAGCGTGGAATTCAACGGGCAGTTCTATTTCACTCTCCAAGTCACTATTACTATTTGCGTTATCTATGTCTAGGTCGTCTTTCAACATGTCTTTGGAAATCACGGTAATTACAGAGTCACGATCGTATTTCGTTTCTCTGTCGTTTTCCATAATATTGTCCATATTCTCTTTCGTCAAAGAACGTGATCTACTTGATACTCGAGTTTTTGTTGTGCGTAATCCCTCAGTGGCAGAACTGACCAGCCTATATTAAAATAAATAATATATCAATCAACTGAATATAACATAAAATGTATTACACCACTTTAGTTGCACTGACCTTGCATGCAATAATCTCGATCTAGTAGTAAGATCGAGAGAATTCTCGATTTTTTCAAAGTTCTCCAACTCATTTTTATTCTTATCTTCGTCGCTTGAATATGCAAATTCCTTCTTCAGCGATTTTGGAAGCTCGTACGTCCTTTTAAAATTTCTTTCAGTTTTGCTGTTCGAATCTTCATTGCCCTCTTCAGACTCCTTAATCGGCGAATCCCGTATGCTACCCCTGGAAGTGGAAAACGATGTTCTCAGCTGCAAAGCTGGTGAAGTTTGTGGTTTTTGAAGACTGAAATTTTGTATTTGCTCTAAGTCTTGGAAGGTGTCAGATATAGGAGAAGATATTTCCCGACTGGTTTTCTGCGGACTTTCTTGAGACTGGCTATGCATTATAGATATAGGCCTGTTGAGAGCTGGTAGAGATTGACCTGTTGCCGCTTGACTCGGACGTTTCCTAAAACTAAAAATATAAATTTTATAAATAATAGAAACATTTTCTACTCATTTAGAGAAAATAATTCTAAAAAACGATGAATTGTGCAGTACCTGACTACTCCTTTGATATCTGATGGTGATCTGGTCTCGCTTAAATTCGTAAGGGACTGGCTCGATATAGCTGCCCTTTCCCTGTTGAAATAAGCGAGATTACTGGCTTCATAATACTGTTTATCTCTCTGTTTATTAATTTGCTCCAATCTTTTCAATTTCTCCTGTGTGTCTTGTAGCGTCTTTTGCGTCTCTTTATGTTTCACCAATTCAGCGTGTAGTTGATGCTTCAAATATTTAGTTTCCAAGGCCAATTTCCGTTTTAGAGTCTAAAATACGCGGATGAATTAAAATTCTTTCGACGAAGCAGTTATCGTTAAATTATGAAAAATTCTCTTCACCTGAATAGTCTCATCCTGTTGGTTTATCCTGTGATTCAAATCGAAAACCTGCGTCTGCAATTTTTCTCTTTCTCCCAAGTGACGATCTTTGCTTAATTGCACAAGCTTCTTATTTTGCATCTATATACATGTATTAAAAAAAAGTTGATTAGTTTAACAATTGCAACCTTCAAGCCAAACCGTTGTAATAATTCTATTTACATCTAGAGGATAAACGAGATTACGGAAACATAATAGGGATAGGGAATTTTCTCGAGGTAATTACTTGAATGCACCTGCAAAGAATGCAGCTCATTTTCCTTCTCCTTTAGCTGGTCACATTTCTCCTTATACTGAGCCCTTAACTTTTTGTACTTGGTCTGCAACACCCTCAGATCCTCGTGATGAGTATTTATTATCCTGGGTAACTCGGCGTTGGTTCCTTCGTAACGTTTCAGAGCTGCATCTTGCCTTTTTTGTATGGCTTTGAGGAGTTTGTTTTCGTTGGACAGTTCCTGAAACGGTGGATTATTTAATGAGAATCTATCGTCTGGAATGTGTATGATATAGCGTTACTTACGTTTAGGTGAAAATGAGCGTCAGCTAATTGATTTTGTAATTGCTTTATGCGTAACATTTTAGCGGAGCAGACGCGTTGACCGATTACACTTTTATTCGTGGACTTGGCCGTGTCAGGTGGATTGAAACGGGCGCTATTTTTGTAAGGACTCGGCCCAGCTGTCATATTATTTTGTTTGTTTTAATGCAACGTTTTTTATTTTTTATTATTTTAATAACGTAAAGGAAGCGTACGAACCGACTAAGGGACGTTGCGGTTTTCTACTCGACAATAGTAATAATGTACTTCGGTTGCTCTTCTGAATGGAATTGTTTTTGCTGTCTTGCGTGTTGAGCCTCGTTTTTAAATTATTGCTGTTTCTACAACCCAACATGCAGGCGTTAATAATGTATACACACATGCTTTCAACGTCCTTTGAAAATAGGCTGACTATTTAAAATTGATACGTACCTACGTAAGCGGGTATTATCGGTTAAACATGATATCGGTAAAGGAGGAATGTCACTTTGCATTTTTTAAAAGAAAAAAAGGAAAACCGTCAATTGTTACTTGTCACATTTTTAGCAACAAAGTCAACGGCCTTTATGCAACGATAATACACGACGATTGTATGTATCTAGTGAAACGTCAAACGCGGGACGCACAGTCTGATTGGCATCCATGACTGCGTTTCCTACATGTTACCATAGAGACTAGAAGAGTAAACAATTCCTACCTATGTTGTACAATGCACATACACACAGTGTACAGGTTTTTTCATTGATTTTATTTGATCAGTACCATAGTTTTATTTGTTTTTTTTATTCGCTACAGTGTGAAAACTGTCGTGAATAGCACACACACATCGCATAAAAGACGTAAGCTTAATAACATGTAGAACATCCTTTTAATCATATGTTCACTTTATCACGTTATTTTTACAAAACAATTTTACACCTTTTTCGATAGACATATTTTTCATACAACTATTTACAATATTTATACTTTCTCTCTTTTCATTTTGTTGATTTATAATTACGTCATAGTTGATCAACTTTTAAAATAGTTTATATAAATAACAGTATGATACACAGTTGTACATACGCATAAATCTTTATTTGTTCGTTGATTGCTCGCCCGCGGTACCAGCCGCGGCGCCAAGATGCTGCGCTTCCCACAGTTTGCTATAAAATGAATTTGGTATCTTTAGTAGATCTGTATGTTTGCCTCGTTCGACCATTTGACCGTTATTCAGAACAAATATTTCATCCGCGTCTACGACCGTAGACAGACGATGAGCAATCACGATTGAAGTTTTTCCGGCTGTGGCACGTCGTAGAGCCTCCAATATATGCTATAATTAATAATTAAAGTTGTATTAAAAAAACAATATATATGTTTAAGAATTGCGAATATTCACCTGCTCTGTAATAGAGTCCAAAGACGAGGTAGCTTCGTCGAATATCAGAATAGGACTATCTTTAAGAATCGCTCGTGCAATAGCAACGCGCTGTTTTTCTCCTCCGCTGAGTTTTAATCCACGTTCTCCTACGGGGGTATCATATCCTTGTGGCCACTTGAGAATGGCATCATGTAAATTTGCCATTTGGGCGGCTTTGAACACGTCTTCCTGTGGCCTCTTCAAGTTTCCGTAATGGAGATTATAAAATATTGACTCGTGGAAAAGAACAGAGTCTTGTGGAACAACGGCAATAGCACGGCGGAGATCATCCATGTCGACATCTTGAATATTCTTTCCATTTATCAAGATGTTTCCACTTATTGGATCAAAGAATCTATAGAGTAATCTTACTAACGTTGTTTTGCTGCAATAAAATGAATTAATTTGTAATTTTTTAAACATTAGTTACGAACCTCTACTAAGAACGTATTTGTATTTACCCCGATCCAGATCCACCGACAATGGCTACTTTCTTTCCGCTAGGAATATGGAAAGATAAATCATTGACTATATTTTTTCCTTTTATGTACTGAAAGTTGACCTTATCGAAAGTTATGTCCGAATTCTGTGGCACAATATGGAAAGGTATAGGATTGGCCTTGTTCTAAAATTAAACAATCATGAATTAATATACTGTTCTGATTTTAAAAGCTCATTATCCAAAGTAAAACGCAGACTCACTTTGATAGCTGGATCCGTCAGTGTTAGAGCAAACATGGTTTGCATGTCTATAAAAGCTTGCCTCACCTCTCTGTATACAGATCCCAAAAATCCAAGAGGAATTGATAACTGGAACAACAGTCCATTGACCATGACTAAATCTCCTACAGTTAATGTTCCTAAAGAGAACATATTTAGAATTATTCATGAATGATGCTTTCAATTATTTGTTTAAGGAATACTTTATATAATGTAAATACATAAGTACCATTCACAATATCTCGCGCAGCCATTACCATAATTAAACTTAGTGCTCCACTGAAAATCGCATGTTGTCCAAAATTCAAAAGAGCTAAGCTTGTACTTGTTTTTAAAGAAGCAGCTTCATATTTTTTTAGCGATTCGTCGTATCGTTCTGTTTCGAATTTCTCGTTATTAAAGTACTAAAACATAATTTGCATGCATTGATTATAATCTTACAGAAAATTAATCATCTTTAAAAAATAATTCAACCCACCTTTACTGTTTCATAATTTATAAGTGAATCGATTGCTTTGTTTCCTGCTTCGTTCTCTGCTTTGTTCATATAAACACGGAATTTCGTTCTCCACTGGGTGATTGCAAGAGTAAAAACTGAATATGTACCAACACAGCCAAGTGCAACAGCCGCATATTCGGGACCACATTTTATACCCAATATGGTACTAACAAGTGCCAGCTCAAAAACAGTCGGAACGACATTGAAAACCATAGCTGACAGTACAAAATTTATACCACGACTACCTCTATCAATTGTCTGAAAAAAATCAAATTAGTCTTCCGCTTTCTGGAATGTATGTAAATTCTTACAAAGGCTAAATTGCTTACTTTAGACAAGGCACCAGTCTGTTTACTCAAATGAAATGCTAGATCCAGATTATGAAGATGAAGGAACACATTTCGAGCGATTTTTCTGATAGAATGTTGTGCAACTTTGGCAAAGACCGCATTTCGGAGTTCGTTAAAACCAAATGCTCCCATCCTGGCCACACCATCTAGCGATGTTACAACGTTATATATTTTGAGTTTCAATAAATACATTAAATACTTCTATTCTTACATCCAACAAGCATAGCAGTTCCTATTGTTGCAACAGTGTCAGGAGCAGTTGCTAAAGCAGCTCCAGCTGTTCCTACACTAAAAGTATCAACTGCATGTTTGAAAAGAAATGGCACACAAACATTTAGTACTTTGGCACCAATGAGCAATCCAAATGCCAGTTTGACTCTGTTTCTTATTTCAGGTTCATCCTGCATAGCAAGAACAAAAAATTGTTGATTTTGAATCATTCAGATAGCATTATTTTACAAAAGATGTGAAAATATTGAATGTACCTTTGGCCAAATAAAGTTGAACATTGCTTTGACCATGTC
Source organism: Muscidifurax raptorellus (assembly GCA_020010945.3). Lineage (NCBI taxonomy): Eukaryota > Metazoa > Arthropoda > Insecta > Hymenoptera > Pteromalidae > Muscidifurax > Muscidifurax raptorellus. The sequence continues at coordinate 8,274,135 of CM052078.1, read as the reverse complement.
TTGGCTAGTGACCTTCTTATCTTGGCCAAAGTCGAGTACATCTCGACCCAAGCTAGAGGCACCAGGATGAAAACAATTCCTCTTTTGTTGAGCTGGTTTTGCTCCAGTTATGCTTGCCACCACTGAAGACTGTTTGACAGGTGTTACAATTGGCTTGGATTGAGGTACACTTTTCTTTTTCTGGGCCCGATCAATGACATTCCCACTGCAAGACTTGAGATAAAAAAAAATTAACTCTCAAGTCAGTTTAGTTTAGGAAAAATAAAAGGTAATTGTTTAAGGCTTGAAGAAATTATGAAAAAATTATAGAAAATACTAAAAATTTATTAATTAGATGGAAAAAAATGTCTTACAAGAAATCTTACATGATTACATTTTTGCTCATTTTATTTTGTTAACAATTTTTTTATGTTTTTAAATGACTTTTCTATAATTTCTAAATATTCTTCAATAATCCCAATGGCCATAGAATAGCTTTTACTTTTGTAAACAATGTTTTTCATGTTCTTGAATAATGCTAAATGCTCAGTTTTCAAATTTTGTAGTAACATTAAAGCTAGTTCATGTAAAAGTTGTAAATCTTTACAATCAAATTTCTCCTGGTATATCTTTTCATTCCAAAAAAATTCTCTTGATGATGAATTTGTCGAAGTGACAATGAATAATGCATTTTTGGCATTGTAATTTAAACCTTCCAAAGCAGTAAAGGCCATATTTTTATCAAATCCATTAGATCTTATAAAACTAGAAGCAGATTCCGAAACTTGATGACATTTTTTCACATCAGATAGATTAAAAACCAACTGGTCTAAGGGATTCCCAGGAATAAAAAAGCCATATTCCAAGTATAATTTTAAGCTACAGTGTGCTCCATAATTAATGAAAACTTGCATTTTTGGATCGTAAGATCTTAAGGCTTTAATGTAATAATATTCTTCACCATTTAGATCAAAAGTTAGGTGAGCATCAGCAACAGTTTCACATGTGTGATTGAATAAATCTAACAAAGGAGCCATGGCTAAATTATCGTCACCCTTAATTCTAATTGGAAAACATTTTTCATTATTTATATAATAAATAGCCCTAGTATTGACCGTATAGTATGCCCAAACAAATTTGTGAAAAGTGAATATGTCATGGAATGATTGATGACAATGGTCACAGGTGTCATTGCGTAAGTTTCTAATAGATTCCATTAGAGATATAAAACTAGACTTCAGCTTTTTAGATATTGTCTCCAATTCATTAGAAATAAAAGCTGGCAATAGCTTTTTTTCAGTTTTTGTACAAAATTCTGGATTAGTATAAGAATTTGGGAGAGTATCCAAATATGGTTTCCAATATGATAATTCACCTAGATGTTTTTCATAAATTAAAAATGTGGCAATGACACACTGGGCGCTGTAAGTTTTATCCAGAGTAAATAATTTTCTCACAGAACTTTCAAAAACCACAGTAGTTGTAATCAACAGTGACTTAGGAACTTTTAAGACTACTTGGTTTGCATCTACTTTATCTAATGTCATCAAGCCTCTGCCCGTAGTTTTGAAAACATAGGGTTTCAAATTGCAGATAGGTTTCCAATTATTGATCAGCATCCAAGATCTCAATTTCTCATAAGGATCTTCATTGTCTTTTGGAGGATTATAAAAAATTTTCTGGTTCTTCAACCGACGCTTTCTTGCAGTACGCCCCATATCAAGCAACCAAAATATTTACATCTGCAGAGTAAAAGCAAAAAATTGTATTTAAAGTTTAAACAGATAGCAGCTGGCGACTTTATCCGAGTAAATAATCACTCAAAAGTAAAATCAATCAATATTACATAAGCGTACAAGTAAAATCAGTGCTCCAATTTAACACTTCAAATTAGCGAAGTAAATAGACTCCTATAACCTCAACCTAACCTCAAACCCACTTCAAAATTCTCAATCAAAGTCGCCGAGTTGAGATAAACCCTCATCCCTAATCAACCCAATAACATCAAAATCTCACTCTGGCTCCAAAGACACCGTCATGTTTTGAGAGAACGAGAAGAGCCGTTGATTTCTTGCTGCAAACAATGGACCGTCTGAGGCAGCTGTTGGCGTAGGGTAGATTGATCTTCGTTGCGATCCTCAGGCTTTGGCTGCCCTTCGAACTCCTCAAGAGCCTCCCGCAAAGGAACAGGGACATTGTTGGCAGTACACTCCAGAGGACGACGTCCCCGTCGGCTCCTTTCCAAACCCCCCTCTAGTGATCTACTATTGGATCACCTTGATGGGATCTCGCATCTCGAGGCGACGGTTGTGCTGAGTGGGTAGAAAACAACAGGCGCGTTCTAGTTCTAGATTAGAGTCTGCGCTCGAGAAACATCAGCTGATGATGCCGGAAAATCACACATGTTTTGATTATGGTGTCAAACACGGCTGTAGACTGTAGGGTAGAGTTTGCTATTATTATTATTATTCTGTCTAAAAATAATTTTTTTTTCATTTACTAGTAGTATATTTAACTACATACTTGATAATATTACTTGATTTGCATTCGGGGGATACCCCGATACCGCGTCTCGGCATACGACTGTATGTAAAAGCGGACATAGGAGCGATATTGTAGATCTTGAACACATATAGCATCTGGAATTTAACAACAAATTAAAAGTAAATAATTTTTATAAAAAACTTTTCATTTTTTAACTTTGTAAAATTTTGAGATTTGTTTGTATTCTTCCATTTTTTCCTCAATTGAACCAACTCAATAACCCAATAAAAACAAAAAAAAATCACATTTCAAGTAATATATAGTCGCGAGTTGTGCTGCGCGTGGAGAATTTGTGAGTCGTGCTATAGTCGTATAGAAAGTTTTACTGTGCGTAAGGACTGACATAGTGTTGATTAAAAAAAAAATAATGACAAGTTATTAGATCATATTCTATAGGACACCATTAGGTACACCTATATAGAATAAATTATAAATAAAACGTATAAGCTGCAGGAATCGAGACATATTTTTTTTATCTTCTTCTATTTATAAATATTATTGACTTTCTCTAGTGTATTTTATTTTAAAAACATGGGAAAAAACGAAATAAAATGCTCAATAGAAATAATATTTATTTTTACTCGGTTTTTCTTTCTCAGTATAATTATGGAATTATTGATTGGAAAAATCAGTTATTTAAATGGAGCACAAACATTTATTCAAGTAGATATAAACACCGGATATGGTATATCGGTATATGGCAGTCTGTCTGACAATACCTGCCTTTTATCTACTCATATAGTACCTATACATATAAGGTACACATCGTATACTATAATATCGGCCAACCGTTCGCCTGACGATTCTCAAAACAAAATCCGCTTAAACTTTCGTGCAGCCGCATAGCCTTGAATTCCCAGTCCATATATATATAAGCGGTGATTCAGGTGTTTATAATTCCGTCTGCATCGGCCTGCATGTATACAGGTATACACACCCGTGTATTATTTCCACTCTCGATTCATTGAAACCTTTCAATATAATAGCCGTCTCTCGCTCGAAACACCCGAAGAGGGAGAAAAAAAAAGTCGTCACCGCTCAGCTTCAAATTAAATTATCCGGCCAAACCGAGTTGCTACACGAGGCATCGATGCGTAAGCCGCATCTGTTTATCAAATTGAATTAAGTTCGAAATTCGCCCTCGACTCGTAATCCCACGCTGCACACTTACTGTACACGACGATCCGCTCATCGCGCGTCGTAAAAACATGAAAGAGCACCGCTAACGAGCAGGTGCACACGGCGCTTTATGCTGTAAGTGTACCGCGAAAAAAGGCATGAGATCGCGACCGCAATATAGAGTCCGTTTATATATAGGTATACGCGACTGTGTTAAGCGTAATCTTTGCTGTGTTCTACGCAGTGATCAAATCGTATATAAACGAACCAGCTCATATATCATATATCGCACCTTATTTTATAATTAATGATGATACATCCTAATGACTCACGCGCACTCTCTCCTCCCGCCGAGTACTTATCACGTATATATATATATATATATATATATATAGTTGTATACGTCGCAGAGAGACTATATACTGCGTGCTTCGGCGAGGGGGAAGCGCGGTGCAAAAAAACCGAGAAAAAGAGCACGCGCTCATCGCATATATGTATATATGTCTACGTATGCACGTATGTACACATTACGCTTTTCAGTTTGGATTGGTTTTGCTTTACGCCTCAAAGTCCGCGGGAATCGAGGGGAGAGATAAACAGCTGCAGCGAGTGCGTGGGAGAAGGACCGAGCTATATATGTATATTATAAGCACACACGAGGGGGAAGGGGTTACGGGAAGAAGCCGGGAAGGAAGTCGGCGGTATAATGTGCGTATATAATGTACATACTTGCGGCTGCACGTCGAAGCTAGAGAGGAATATACCTATAGTGTATAATAAAATAAAATATGTATACAAATAGATGCAGCTAGCTGCTGTAGAGAGAAAACTCGCAGAAGTCGCAATCGCGATTGGTATACATATATACGTACGTATATGTATAGGTACACGTACATGATATATATATATAATATATATATGTATATGTGCTCGCGCGCTCTCTCTCTCTCTCTCTCTCTCTCTCGCTCTGCAGACAGAGTAGGTAGTCGAGCGGCAGCGGGTAGCCGATGTAGTCGTCGTAGCGGTTCTTTTTTTGAATTTTCGTGCGCGAGGGCCGCGCAGAGTGGTAGGTATATCTATATATATATATATATATATATCTATACGTGCTGTATCGAGATTCGCTTCGCGACACATATACAACCTATATACAGTACACGCAGGCCGAATCATCGCCAGATACCTCACGTCCGCGTACTTGAGCCGACAAGACTGTGTGTGCGCGCGCGCGGGGAGTGTCTTTGCTCGTGCAGTAGGTTTACACAAGGCAGCGGTGGCCGGTGACTCTTCGCTTCCTCGTGTGCTATACCTATGTGTTATATATACGCAGCTAGAAATCGGGAAGTGCAGTGGGAAATTCGACTGCTGAGCGCGGCACACAAGTGTTGAGGGAAAACTGCGCGCGGTGCGAGTGTGTGAGTGCGTGTATTATCTGTGTGCGCCGCCGCAGCCGCCGGTTGACAGCCAGCAGCCAACGAACGAACGAACGAGTCGAATATATAGGATATACGGAGGAAGAGAGGAAGAGGAGGAAGAGAGAAAGAGCAGGTAGCCAGGTTGGCTCAGGGCAGACACGATGGTCATCAAAATCTACGTATCGGGTATCAGCGGTAATAAGGAAGTGAGTTCTTCTCCTGCCTACGTATATATCACACCTTCTACTGTATCTATACTAAGCTCATACCGCATACATACACCTATATATACTTAGATCCGTAGGTCGTCAATTGTCATGTATACTCCAAGCGCACACATAACCCTCTTGCCGATGGAGCATAAGTATTCACGAATCCCCGGCGAGATCGACCTTGCGGTTACGCCACAATTTTTTCGGCTATGAATTATTTTCGCGGCGCTCTACACCTACCTCGTCGGCCGAAAATGCACAGATACTAGACTAGCGCCGCTCGCGGCCGCGCAAGTATCGGATTACAATGAAGATCGACAAGCTGTATGACTAATATTCAAACCCTACCCCGTGTATGCACAGCCTCTCTGTAGCATACGTTTGTCTAACAAGCCTATATATAATTGACTCTGTTGTAGCTTATCGTGTTTCTCTATCTTACTCTCTTTTTCTCCATCGGATGCATGACCCGCATCAGACGTTGCTCTGCAGCTTTAGCCCGCGTATATAGCAGCTGCGTCGTCTGTCTGTGTGTGTGTATGTGCGCCGCCTCGTCTCTACACACACGTGTACTTTGTATTATTTATAACCGCGCGCATGAGCTTATTTATCTTTTTCTTTTATACCCCTTCCAACAATAACATCACCCGCGATCGATCTCGCCAAGCGCGCCTGATTATTATTTTTTTACATTCATTTTATCTCGGCCCCTATGCTCTCACTCTCTGATATATAGTTATCTTAGTCATCTCTTTCCGAGATTATGCTTCTGTTTCTTTTAAGCGATGATCTGCTGGTTAGGAGGGCAATTGTTAAATAAGGATATGTATTCTATTTATGGTACTCGATGATTTGTGCAGGTGAAGAAGAGGCAGCAGAGGGTCTTGATGATTCTGGAGAGCAAGAATGTATCATACGAGGTGATAGATATCACTGAGCCTGGTAAGGAGGCTGAGAAAGAATATATGCAACTCAACAGCGTAGCGAAGGACAGTAAATATCCACTGCCTCCTCAGATATTCAATGATGAGGACTATTGTGGAGTAGGTTCAATTCACTGCCACTCTGAATGATTTTATTTTAGACTTACAATTTGAATTTGTAATTCAACATACTTTGTTCTTTAGGACTATGAAGATTTTGATGAAGCCAATGAGATGGATGAACTTGAAAAATTCCTGAAAGGGGCTTCCATAAGTAGTGTTGAAAACACAGAAAACAAGTCGCAATCCAATGATGTTCAACAGAACGGTAACGCTTCTAGTCGAGAGGTAAGATCAGCAAAAAATCTTTTAAATGTAAACTCTGATTAAATAGTACAATGACCAAAGAGTCACCTAATTGACTCTAAATATATTTTTTAGCCTTCCATTGATAAAGATACTTCCATAGGAGGAGAAGATGGGTAAATAAAATTAAAAATCAGCCATACACGATTTTCAGCAATGAACTATTAATAATTATTTCAATTTTGTTCTTAGTACCGAAGAAAAAAGACCATCTGAGACTGAAAATGATAAGCTTTCTGATAACATAAAACGTTCTGGGTCTGATACTGAGATTAAAGACTTGACTGAAGATGATTTGGGTCTTGAAAAGGATGATGAAGAAGATGCTGAGAAAAAGGAGGATGATACTTCCCAAGATCAACAAGAAAATGATGAATAGACATGCAACCCTTCTATTCAGGAAATATCATGTTATACATATTAAGTTTCAGTGCGACCATCACTTCCTTTATAAATGATTTATTTCATTTTTGTAAAGTCGCCTTTTTTCAAGATGATGAGGTAAAACTGCCAGCAATACGTCCATGCGAATTTTAAGAGTTGATGTAGCTTGCTGATTGCACTTGTTAAAGTGCTCTCATCAAGTATTTTTGTATGCTGTCAACTCGAAAACAAGTCCAAACATACTCGCTTAGTTTTTACTTTCATAATTTTTCATTTCGTTAGATCTATGAGATATTGAACAGAGAAAATTATATTTTGTGCTCTTATGTTGCAGTTAAAACAATTGTACATATGAATTTAATTCTATACTATTAAAAAATTTATTGAAACAGATTTATTTGTAAAGATCATATGGATAGCTTAAAGCAAATTGTATTTGAATCAAGTTACAAGAGACTGCTAGCTTATAGCAAGAATAAATGTTAAAATGTACATTCCTGCAGCTTAAAGTTGTCCTTGCCTAATACGATTTATTTTGACTTAAAATTTTTAAAGTAAAAAGTGTCTTAAAAATATTCTTGTAAAAATAAGATAGGGAATCAAACAAGTTACAAAAAAATTAATAAATAGATATTATCTTATATTTGCAGCAAGAAAATGTTTTACAATATGTTTCTAAACATTCGAATTTCTTAACATAAAAATAAACATATTTTACTTTAAATCACAAACTTATACTACTACTATATTATAACAGCTACATTTTCACTATTAACCTATGAAACGTTGTTAAATTTTCTCATTTCATACTTCGGAAACTTTACAATGAAAAAATATATTTATTAACTAATAAGATATTGAGCTTTGGTATTGAGATTTGAAGAACTATATTCTGTCCATTTAGTTTTGATCACAAGTTGAGATTCCTTTGAATAAAAATAGTTGTTATATTTTAGGAATGCTTGAAAATGTTAGGCTCTAATTTGAACGCATATATTTGTCTTCCGCATCTTTGTAAATTTCTTTGTCAGATGAAAATGTCAGTCTATCAATTTCTTCGTTACACCACGTTCTGTACAGCCTGAAATTAACAACATAATCAGTGCTTTTTCAAGAACAACTACATCAAACTACTAAATTTCATTTTATATTAAATCATAAGGAAATTTACATTTCTCGATATTTTTTGATTTAATTAAAAATTTACTAAAGAGTGATAAATAAATAGATATTTTTGTAACATTTGTTTTTAAATAATGCACAAATCAACACACGATTTATTTCATCATTTATTTTTATTTCAATTTTTTCAATTTTATTTTTTTTTTTTATTAGTTACATCTTAATTTTAAAAACGCCTCTAAATTATAATTTAGTTTTAAGGATATTATGTCAACTTAATCTATTTGAGGAAATCAAATCAATCTATAAATTACACTTTTTTGTTAAAAAGGTAATCTACCTTTTTAACAAAATTATAAAAACCTCCAACTGATTGAATCAAGATTTGATTTCCTGACCTATGCTATATTGGTATTGCAAATACGGAATTCTTAGACTATATATTTACAAAAATATGTTTCTTGAATTTTATTACGTTTACAATTCTTGATTTATTGTTAAAATTTGTCTTTCTCTCAATAAAATGAGTTACTAATAAAACATACAAAGATAAACATATTACCCAACAAATATTTTATATAGATGCATGATTGTACACCATTCATCAATGATTATTAGTCTTCACATTTTAACAAGTACAAATAAATTGCTATATATTTTCATCATTAGTTGAAAAAAAGCAATTTCCTTTATGATTAAACAAAATAAAAAATGCGAGGTAACCAGACCATAAAAGAAATAAAATAATGTTTAGTGCAACTGCTATTAATAAAAAAATTGTATATAAATATATTATGCAATGTTTCTTTTAATTTGTGATAGAATTAACGCAATGATTAATTTTTATTATTATGCGAGAAAAATGTTTAGATATATATATATTTAGAAAAAGATTTTTGGTATAAAATATTGTTATAAGAACACATGATTTTTATGGACAATAAACTTGTCATAAACGTCTTCATAAAAAAAAAAAAAAAAAAAATGAAAATGCTTGACACACAAAAGTAATTTTGTATCATTTTGCGTAATGTACAATTATGCTTCATGAGTGTTACAATTGTCATGAAGGCATTGGAAATTATTACATCGTGATATCAGTCTATTAAGTGATTATTGGTAATTTATCTTTAGAAAACTTGGGTGGAAAAAAAGAAAAAAAATTAGCGCTATCACTTTATCTATTACCAATAAAAACTTAATTGCACACATTTTTTATACAAATAGAAAATAAATTACCATAGGAGGCATCAGAATCATACAGAGCATTGTATAACAATTGACTAAAGTAAGTAAAGATTTTAAAAATATTCAAATTCTAGCAATACATTTTATAAAAAGACATAAGAAATAGTGCTACAATAACTAACTATGATGCACGTACAAAAAAAAAATAACTAAAGTGCAAATTATGCAATCATTAAAAAATATAAAAAAAAACTTTCACAGCACAGTATTTTTACAATTGCAGATGGCTTTAGGCTACAGTCCCTCCTATACTAATTTACTTTCTACAAAATCTAAACTCGGCTTTTTGCCCTTGTGACAGCCCTGTTTCAGCAGTTGATGCTAGTAAAGCTCAAACTAGTTTAATCCGTACCAAAATATTTTTGTCCAAAGTGATTTGGAGCTACAGAATGGATTTCTGATGTCAGGATCTTCATCTGAAAATATGATTTCATAATTTCAGCATTCTCTGAATGATACAATTTATAAATATTAAAGCATTACCTTGGGAAAAGCAGTGACTAGAGTTCTGGCTGCAAAAGGTGTGCAAAACAAGTTGGACAGTATGATATTCTCTTCTGGCACATTATGTTCTTTCAGCACAGCTATAGCTTTTATCACAGTATTTCCAGTACCTGCTCGGCAACAAAGAGGCAAAAGATCAGTAAGCTAATTTTCATTGTTCACACAAATGCGTCATATGATACTAACTCATTATAGGGTACATCAATAAAATTTTCCTCTCTGCAATGTCATCAGGAAATTTGGCATAAACAACTCTTGCTTCATGTGTGTCAACATCGCTTTCCACTAGAATTTTACCGATCCTAATGCTACGACAACAATCTCTAAGGCCCTGCTCCATAGCTTCTCCACTTCTGACAATGGAGACTCCGCAGTTTCCTTTCTGATACTTCAGGCCCTTGTATTTGGCACCAGTTGGAGTTGTGATAACACATTTTGAGAATGGCAGCTGATTTAAGCTTTCCTCGATCACTAGCCTTATCTAAATAAAAACAAAAACAAATTACAAACACTCCACGGATAAAAAAGAATCTCCAAAACAGCCAATGAAATTACCAGTCGATCTGCGTAGAACTTAAAGTCGCTCCTTGTGGTGGTTCTGCAAGTCACGAAAGACAGATGCAATCGTTAGGTATCTCGCAAAAATGCACTTGACGACTACTTACGTGCATCTCACGCGAGGTTATGAAACGAGCACGTTGTAAAAAACTCACTTGTCGCGTAGAATGGTCTGTAATTCCTTGACCTGGTCGTTGGTTGGTAGGATCTTGAGGTTCTGACCGTATTCCCCTTCGGGAAAATCATTCTGGGGCTGAACGGCGCAGCCGTTCTCCAGCACAATCTTCTTCGTTGCCGCATCCGCGCTACCCATTTTACTTATACCAACGAATATTATAGACTCATATAAGTCATATACTACTTAGAAGAACACTCAGGGTTGGAAAGCGGGGACAAAATCTTGGGGAACAGGTATAGTACGTTATAGGTTTCTCCTGTGTAATCTTGGCGAACAGCTGTAGTGTAGTATAGACTTGCGACTTCTGCGTGTATTCAATTTTGTCCCTGGCTTCTAACCTATGAACGTTCTTCTATATGAGTCTATATTCGTTGCTTATACTGTCGTCCGAGCTGCCGCCGTTCGCCTATAATATCGTTATTACTACTCATATACCCACATTACGGTATACCTAAATACTTATAGGTACTTATATATTTATATTTTTTCGTTACACGCATGAACAGGCTGATCGTGTAGTAGTCGTGACAGGCTCCTGATAATTACGCCGGCAACAGAACTTTTTGTTTATGTTTTTGGGACTGCGAAATTGAATATGAAATATAGTAAAAGGGATAATAATTAGGTAAGTCATTAATGATAAATTGCGTGCGGTTTATTATAAAAAATTGTATTCTAAAGATGTGTGTAACCAATAACTTTAAAAGCAATAAATCGTTTTGTTTATGTATGTATGTATGTACAAGTTTTATATTTATTTACAATAGGTAAAAATGCTCCGATATGTTTATTAAATTACAATTAGTGTGCATCTGGAGATTGTGAGAAAAGTACAATCAGGACCCAAAATTGAAGTAAAGCCTAGATAGAAAAGACATAGATTATGTTTGATATATTATTTTTTTGTTATGGAAAAGGTTTTGGAAATGTTTTACTAACCATGTACAGGATAACGAAAATTCTTGCCAGAGGATACCTTCTCAAAAATACTCCAATTCGTATACCAACAGCATCCAATGATGAATAAGCTCTCTTCACACGTCTGGCAACTCCAGTGTCAAATGGGCTTTCCATTAGAAAACTTGGCAGTAAGGCTTTGGCATCATCGGTGTCATTTATGCTATTAAATGTTAAATTTTTCCTCCAATTTTGATATTCGTGCTGAAAGTAAAAATAATAACATTATTAGTTCAATTTTGAAATAATATACTCATTTCAGTTTATAGCAAGCAAAATTCACCTCCAACTTTTCAAGCTGCAACCTTAGAGCATTTCTTTCTGTTGTCAAATGTTCCAATTCTTGTTGTTTCAAGACCAAAGTTCTTGTCAAACTTGACAGTCTAGATTCAACTTCTGAGTTGGGTGTTGCTGCTGCTGAAAGTTGTGATCTCAGTCTTGAAATTTCAGATTCTTGCTTTTGTAGTTTAGCTTGGAATGTACTCTGTCTGAGACTTAATTCTTCCCTCAGTGATCTTACTTCCTGTAAGATAATTAAAATATTGAATTAATAATAAATTATTAGTAAACATAAAAAACACTATTATTTGAGAAAATCGTCAAAATACATCGCTTCTGAGTTTTGCATCCTCTTCTGCATCTAATCTTCTTCTCCTCTCATTAGCTACAGATTCTCGAGCTTGAATGCTTGCTTCCATTGCCCTTTGCCTCACTTTTTCAGCATTGAGATCGGCATCTATAGATTCTTGACGCGCTAAACGTAGTTTTTCCCGAATTTGCCGATTTTCTTCTCTCAATGTCTCTCTTTCTTGTCTCAATTGATTGAGTTCAACAAGAACACTGGTATCATCTAGTTCTGCTCCAGAGTTATTTCTTAATTCAGCTATAAGTTTGTCTCTTTCCTGTAATGTTCTCAAAGCCCTAGCTCGATGCTGCTCAAGCTCTGATTCGACAGAATTTATTTCAGATCTAGTTTTTTCCAATGTAGAACTAAGATCAGAGATCTCTCTTAAAAAACGAGACCTCTCTGAAGTCAGAGTGCTTATTTTTTCCCGCAGAGATTCAATTTCCTTCAAGTACTCTGTTCTAATTTGCTGTTCTCTGTCAGCTTGTTTTATGCTTTCTTTTGTAGGTAATGTGGAACTTATGATTTGGGCATCACCTATCAATATAAAGAAAAATAACAAAATCAGAAAGTTAAAAGCGTCTAAAAATAAATATTATCGCTACACTGACCATTTAGATTTGCAAACTGATTTGAGTCATTTGGTTTAATTTTGCTATCATCAACCACTTTGTAAATAATACCAGCTTCTTCGGAATCAATATCACTATATGGCTTGTCTACAGGAACATCTAATAAGCTGTCCTTTGGGTCCGAGTTCAGTGCTGCTTTGTCAAGCCAAGCAAGAGACTCCGACTGTAGGTTCATTGGTCTCTCTGTATGCGCAGGTGTTGTAGGTGCTGACAATGCCATTTTATTAGCAAAAGGTGGCTTCTTCTCAATGTATGCTTTTGAATCCATATATCTATAAATGAATGAGCAATGTTAACATTGTTTTGGTTGAAAATATCGCATAACTTCAACTTTTCTAAAAAACTTTCTCCTGATCTTATAGAACAATGAATTGATTTACTAAACGAACTATTGCAAATTCTCAGCGATAAACATGGTACTCACCTGGCTTCATTTCTCAAAAACTCCTCAACTGTCAAATTAGAATCTGGTGGCAGCGATCTAACCTCCAATAGATTCGACTCTGTGAAATCCCGTTTCTCATCTTCCTTTTTTAGCACAGCAGCGGTGCTCCTGTCGATGTTGTTTAACACTTCCTCGGCCTTACCTGCCAAACCTGACAGCCAGGCCATGTTGTTGTTCAGGATGGTGAAACAAAAAAATCTGCCCCAAAATCTCCGCGAGTTGACGTATCACACTGACGTATATAGCTTGCGCATCAGCTGCGATCAGCTGATTATAGAGAAATTGCGTTCTGACAAACGCCATCTTCGGGAAAGCCGAGGTTTAGAAAGTGCGCATCGGGAATGAACGAATAGTATTTTCGATTATGATATTATTTCTACTAAGCGTATGAAGAATTTATTTGTTAATTATGAAAATTGTTTTGATGTCTTTGAATCGTCAGGTATTTTGGCATTGATTTCCAAAATATCAACACTTGCTAAAAACTGTTTTGAAACATAAAGCATTTGCGAAAATAAAAGATAGGATTTAGTTTATTTATCTATAAACGATACCACCGTTTTTGCATAACCCGCTGAAAAAACTTGCTTGAAAAGTGCTGCCCTCTGCAGCTACGCGCATGCGCGCTGATCGCGATGACAAGCGAGCCGGCGTGAAGTTTGAATTCGTGTTTATGTGCAAAAGTGATTGAGTCATCGTTGAGAATGGCTGAATGGTTTTTAACTAAATTAAATCGCTTCGGCGATTTAAACGAAGTACAACCCCGAGAACAAATACTTACGGAGATAAAAATCAAGTTTGCGAATTTGAAGGCCGACGAAGCTGCGGAAATCACGAGGAATCTCGATCTGAGTAGGTTGTTTTCCCAGCTAACCTCAAATGATAGGTATGTGATGCAGTGAAAGTATTTTCTGGAATGTTCTTTTGTTTAAAAAAAGGCATGACTTGAGTCGATTGTTTACAGAGATTTCGTGGAACAAATATGCGATGCTCTCAATACCGTACTTCATGCCTCTGAGCCAGGGCAGATCTTGTGGCGTTACACTCCTGAAATATACAAATTGCTGTCTCATCCGCTACCAGCAGTGAAAATCTTTGCTCTAGATGAAATACACAGGGTTGCATCGAATTCCAGTAGCTTACCCCAGTTATTGACAAAAGTGGATCTGTTAAACCTTGTCACAAATACACTGATTGATGAAAATGTTAGTGTTGCACAGCGAGCAATGGATATTTTGAAAAAAATTGGCCAGAATACGGATGGCTTGAAATTGATATATTCAGGTGTACTGTTGCGATCCATTGCAAAATTATTAAGCATGAATGATGTTATCAAGTTCAGAGTTTACGAAGTTGTTGTTGACATTGCTAAGAGTAGCAAAGAAGGCCTAGAAGCTTCGCTGAAATCAGGTTTCCTGCAGAGTCTAATTTCTATGCTTGAAAATGATGACATCTTGCTACAGTTGAATGCATTGGAAATGCTGAGAGAGCTTGCACTATCTCAAGAGGGTTTAAACTTTTTGGAGCAGCAGGATGTATTGCAGCAGTTGGCTCAAAAAATAGCTAAAGCTCATGAGACACCACTTTCAAATTTGTTGATACCAGGCCTAATGAAATTCTTTGGCTATGTTGCACAATTATGTCCCAATGAAATATTTTCCAGATACCCAGTTGTTATCTCTTCACTCTTTGAAGTCATTGAAAGCGATGATCAAACTATATTAGCAATCGCATTGGATACTCTTGGTTATGTCTCTTCTACAGTTAAAGGCAAGTATGCCTTTCAAGAACTTGGAAATGCAATGCCCTCTGCATTGAAGAAAATAGCAGAAATCATCGAAAAGATGCCTACAGAACTCAGATTGCATGGATTGAACAGCTTGGCACGAATTTTGTACGTGGACAAGTCAGAGCAGGATAACAGAATACTATCTCTAACCAAATCCTGGTTCGATGCCCTTTGTGAGGAGCCATTAAAATTGATTGTTTCCTTGTGCAAGCAGCCGTTTGCTGACATAAGACAAGCCAGTATGGAAGTTCTGGTTGTGGTTGCATCTCAAGAGTGGGGACAGGAGTATATCTCACAACATCCTGGTCTAGTAGAATTTCTCTTGGATCGAAATATCGAATCGTTCAAGGAATGCAAAGAAGCCAAATTTGCAATTGTTAAAGCCCTTTCAGAGTCGGTACCCAACATATTCGATGCCCAAACCATTCAGAGATTCAAAGAATTTGTCAGCAAAGGACCATTCCACGTAGACACCATTACAGAAATTGCTATCGAGGGTGCTTCATAATGTTTATTTAAATCTCTAAGAGTAAGACTGTTTTCAAGCGAATGTAAGTGTTTTTTTTTTTATAAGCCTAAGTTAGGTTAGTTTTTTACAAAAAAACAAAAATTATGCTTTGTAAAATGCATGATGTATTTTCATGTAAATAAAATTACATGCTTCTAATTTTTACTGATCGCCTCGCAAATTTCATACCCACTCGTCACTGCGCATACAATTGAGGTATAGGAAAAGAAAACTTGAAACCACCCGCGCTACTTTAAATTGTATATATACAAAGAGAAATAATTTATTTTACATACTTATAGACTATGCATAAAAAATAAAAAACACAGTTAAGGTCTCGCCGACGCTTCGTTTCGGTCGCAATGTCTCGTCCTCGTGGATAAACAACAACCTCTTGCAATTAATTACAGCTTAAGGATAGAAATTACTTTCGCAAGACCTAAACGCGACGAAAGTAATTATCCCGGAAAACAACTTGTGCATCATCTAGCACTTTTCGTTCGCTTCTGCTTTATTGAATACGATTTCGCTTCTTGGGCGACAGGATCTTGAGCATACTGACTACCGGCGCCTCGAAGGAGACCGATATAACGAAGGACAGGATGTAGGAGGCTACCACTTGTCCGAAGAACGTGATCAGCTGCAAATAAAGCGGAATTCGGTTAATTTTTTAAATAAATTTATTCGATCCATAAAATACTCTTGACGAAATGTATATTTTTAACGCTTACCATGCTGTCTTTGCCCAGATGAAGCGGCGAGTCCATGTTCATGGCCGTCAACCTGATGACGATGGGGTGAACCAGATACGCGCAGTAAGTCACTCGGCTGAACGGGTACAGTATCGGCGCTGACAGGATGTCGTTCACGTATCCTGAAAAGCAGCGAATCGATTTTATTAGCTTCGACGGCTGTTTTTCCCGGCGCATCGCTTTCACCCAAGTGATGATTCGTCGAACTCGACGTTAAAAACCCGCGCATGATTCATACCTCCGTAGCCGGTACTGCAGGCGACGACGATCCAGGCCAAGCTGAGAGCCCAGGCGCTGTGGCTGAGGGAAGAGTAGGCGGCTCCGGTGGCCGGTGAAAGCTCCGTCTCGTAGAGCCCGTACAGAAGGCTCAGCAGACACGCGGCTGAGAGGAGCCATCCTATGAAGACAGTTGCCTGCGGAGGATGATGAAATTTCGCAACGATTATTTATTTTTATTTTCTTTTTTCACGTCAAAAAAAATTACGATATTTTGCAGCGTCGAGCTGAAAAGTACTTTTCGCTCAAGGTACATATATATCCTCTTTAATTTCGCAGCAAGAAAATATTACGAGCCTCCCGCAATTGCCTCGGCTGTAATAGCACGCTACGCGGAGAGCCGCGCGCGGCGTAATATCGCCTCGGATTTCTTCGCCGGGGACTGTTAAAGACACAGGCAGACTCGGAGAAAAATGTAATTTTTTTTCTCTCGCCGAATTTTAAGAACCTATATATATATACATATTACATCGTGTGTAATTGCGTATATATAGGTTTAATTATGGAAAAATGCCGTGCGTGAAAAATCATTATTCCAACTTGTGCAATACAGCGCGCAGAAAGAGAGAGTGAAAAGCAGTTGACGTTAATACCAGACCGTGAATATATACACATTGGCGCAGCTTTCGTTTTGTTTCTCTTCCTGAAACTCGGTATACAACTGTCGGTATATAGATCTCGATAAAGCGATTTTCACGTCGCGTACACTCGCGACGCGCACAGTATATATACTCACTTTGGACATCTTAATCTTGCAATCAGTCTTGAAGAGAAAATAACCGACGGACATGCCAATGAGGTAGGGACCGAGTCTGGTCCAGGGCTTGTCGTAGATTTTGTCGAAGAGCGCGAGCGGATCATCCGTGTTGGGCATGTGGTTGTTAACGAGGGCGATGTATCCCGTCGTGATCCACGAGCTGACCATCAAGGCGACCAGCGAAAAAGCCGCGATCTTGAAGTGGTTCGTCGCCAGGATCAGGATCACAGCGCCCACGATGTAGAACTGCGTGTCGTCGGCTACGTACCAACTCCACAGCATGCACTGTTGAAGAGAAGCAGTTTTAAGGCCGCATATAAGTGCGCGTAGGCAAGAGAGACGCGAGTTTCTGAAAAATCAGCTACCATCTGATCGACCGGATAGAGCGTGTTGATGTAGAGCAGATTCCTCCACCAGTAGTTCTCGCAATTCTCGTGATCGGCAGTGGGCGGCTCGAACACCGAGTTCGAGTGGAACCACTTCATCGAGATCTGCGTTATTCCCAGGACGAACATGTACGGCGCCGTGAGCCTGCAGAACCTGTAGCCCAAGAAACCCAAGAACTTGAGGAAACCAGCGACGAAACCCCTCGTTCCCTGGGTCAGCCGGTTCAGGTCGCCCTTGGCGTTGGTCCTGAAGTAGAGGAAGCTGACGAGCAGTCCACCCATGAAGAAGAACGTGTCTACGCTGAACGCGCCGTTCTGAATGGTCTGGAAGAGGAATCGCTTCTCCACGATCTTCCGGTACTCCATGTTGTCCGAGTACTTGAAGACCACGATGCAGGTGTGGCCCAGTATGACCCAGGCCATGGAGATGGCGCGCAGTCCGTGAATCGTGCTGATCGTGTCCCGGCCGACCTCGCCCTCGCAGATCACTCGGAAGTTCGCCCGGATCGAGAAGGACAGCAGCAGCTCCTCCCACACGTCTGGTGCCAAAGACAAGTGAAGAATTTTAGCTGGGTAACGAAGACCGCGCGCGTAAAATAGACATACTCAATTTCTGGAGATCCGGCGTGGCCGGTCGAAGGCTGCCCTCGTGGTCGTTGTTGTTGTTGACCGGCGGCGAGCTGCTCACCTGATGCTGTCCGGGCTCGGCTACTGGAACAGGAATGTAGGCTCTACCTTGAGACCCTGTACGGGGAGGCAAGGATAGAGGAACAAAAAAACAAAACGAATGAGCTACTGCACGCCCTGTCCCGCTGTACATCGTCGATCATGATTATTCTGTTAGTCATCGGTAGATAAAGGTATGCTATATATATACATATATAGTTGCAGAATTCGTGCACTAAGCATCAGTGGCTGAGATTATTATGCAATTGTAGTATATCGGCGCAGACACTGAGCGAGAGTTGTGCATAGTTTGTGTGACAGTAGTAGTAGTAGTAGTAGTACATAGTCAGAAGATTTCGCCGAGAGATATATAAGTTGCACATATAACGTTGTCGGAGAGCCGTTTGCGTGTGCGCGTGTTCGAAAGCTTGACAGCAGGCGTGAAGGAGCGAAGGTTTTGCTGTTCCTTTGGTTGTCTTATCGACGCGGATAATAGTTACCGTTGCGGATCTTCCCGTTGGCCAGCTGTTCGAGCTTCACGTGCTTCTCCAAGTCGTAGGACATGTTCTGCTTACGGCCGATGCGTTTCGTCAGGTAGACGTCGTAGCTCGTGCCGCCGATCAGCAGGAAGAGGACGACTGTGCTGACTCCGCTGTAATGTATGTACATCGAGCGTTGTAGAACGATTGCGGAAGAATAAAGCGAGGAGGAGGTGACTTACAACAAGATCCAGAAAATCTTGTCGGCGTACATGTCGTAGTAGTCGTGCTGGTCGCGGACCTTCTCGATGAACGAGTACTTGGCGGCGTTGTCGCTGGCGGCGAGCCTGGCGATCACGGCTACGTCGGCTGCGCGACAGGAGAACGGCAGGCAGACTCCCAGATGCAGCAGCCTCGTCTGGAACACCGGAGGAGTTGGAAAATAAGCCGAGTGTGTAAGTGTATACATATATAAATTTACATTTATATATACACTCCACCAGCAACGTCGCAATGCACATTATACATATAGCTGTATATTGTAGTACAGTAATCATCGCAACGGTGCAGGAATGTAATTCGAGTGAAATTGACGTAATCTCATTGCGAGCTTCTTTACCTTTCTGGTTCAATGTCGTAATCTCGCGGAGAACGAGCAACAGTCTAATAACTATATGTATATATGTATATAAATAAGTTTGAATTACCACAGGCGCGAGGGTTCCATTAACGGCGATCCTCATCATGAAGAATCCCAGAGGGTAAGGTGGCCTGTCATTGACACCTTCGGGAAGGACGATACTCGATGCTCCGGAGTGACCGACGTTGGCGCGTTTCTTATGCGGCTCCGCATTGAACTCCTCAGCTTCGCTGATCGATTCCGGCGAGGACGACGGCGACTTGCCGCCGGCCGCCTGACCGATGTACTCGCACTCCGTAGCCGAGCCCACGAAGTACGAGTTGCCCCAGAAGAAGCCGTTCGTGTAGCGACCCGAGGCATCGTCGACTGCGATATCAGAGGTAAGATTTATTGATTAATGTTTTTTTTTTTTTATACTGACTAGGTTTCACAATGGGTACGCTTGACAGTTATTTTTCTGTTTTCATCGTAAATCGGCTTTTAAATATGTGGGAATGACGCGTTGCACGCACGATTATCTTATGTTGATGAGAGAAATTTGAGAAAAGTGCCGCGTTCGCGCGGGGATCACAATGGCTGCGCAACGACGTACGTTATGTAAATTACGAATCGATGTAATTACATGACCAACCTCGAGATATTCATTTATACATACTGTTAACGCGTGTATCTAATAGCGGTATGTACAGTAAGCACTAAAGAGGTCAAACCATAGCGTGAATCATCCGTAACTGTCGCGTTAACCTTTTTTTTTTTCTTCTTCTGAAAACTCGTCAGGTGTGGTCCGTACACGTGAGAAAGCGACTAATTTTCGATGGACATCGATAAATTTCGTGCCCACACGCGTGACTAATTTTCGTCAGAAGAAATTACGCTCGTCTATATAATAGCGATGGAATTAGAAATTGCGAGCTTGGATCGATCGTCGAGATAAATTACCGTAAACTCTCCGCGCTACTACTCTCCGACGCGTTTAACGGTTTGTTACACTGGGCTTAATACGCGGCCGATACATTTCTCCGATACACGAATTTGCATACGAGAACGTAACGCGTGGAAGCGAGGACGATGGTATTATTGCGATATGCCAAATTGAGATGTCGAAGATGCGCGGATATAACTGTTTTTTCTTTTAACGTTACGATAATAATAATAATCAACAGGGTCATCGTCGAAATCACCGCATGAAAGCTATAAACCGATTTCTTTTTAAAAAAACAACGGAATGACCCCGTGCGTTACCACCCACAGCTCGGCGATCTCCGCCAAAAACGCGCAAAAAGCAGTAAGTACACTCGACTTCCCACGCGGACACCTCGACGTATAAATATTCACGCGTATACCGGCGTGAACTTTCTCCGCCTCCGTATATAAGCAACGAGGCAATCGACGCGTTAGGCGTCAGCTTGTTTTATTCTAATTCGATCCGGTGGCAATAAAGAACCGGAAGTGTCGAGGTGCCATAACGCCGAAGTTAGTTGTATATAAACATACAATATCTTCGCGGCGGCGAAAGTGTCCCGCGGCTGATACGGAGAAAGACGGGTGTCAAGTGGGTCAGACATCGATGAGAGCTGCATCGTCCTGGAATATTTTCGATAACGATATTTGTTTTGAATTTTCGGCAAACGCGTCTCCTACATCCTTGACCTCGCGTATAGGCGAAGGTTGCGAGGATCGTTCGTAAAAGCGTCGACTGTTTGACGTCGATTCTTTTAATATTTGTTCCTCGTACACCGGCGCAATAGTCGCGCGTTATCTCCATGAAAAAAGCCTATTCTGACTATAGAATTTTTGCGTCGCTACGCCGCGATAAATCACTCGAAAAAATTCAGAAACAAAAAATCGGTTACCCTCGAGACGAGCGTGAAAACTCCGGACAAAAAGCTCTTGCCGTAATTGCCCATCGGCTTAATTTCGCACGCATATTTATCGAGTACATTGATATTCCTCTCCGGGGATACGCGGCTTTTCACGTGTCTGCGCATAGGTTGATTTTCTCCGGGCGGCCGTCACCGGTTGACATAACGATTGCGGGTATAGTCCATTCGTCTCCGTGACTTCTTCGCTATGCGAGTGTGTATATAGGCAAGCAATGCGTAGGCATCGACTCCTTTGATTTTTCGCCATTATGCGCGCAGTACTGATGTAACTATAGACGGCAGGGAGTAACAATTATCGTCGCCGCGGGCGGGTTATGTAAAGAAGCTACGCGTTCATTGCGATTTGAAGCCGCTTGGATTTTTATCGCGATTAACTTTTCCCCTTTGATCTCTCCTATAAATATCCTTATCACGGCTCGTTTCTCAAACGAGTCTCCGCGAAGAAAATTACGTTAATATCGTTAATACGCTAATACGCGCGTCGCACCGAGTGATCGATTCGCACGTATATATGTACGAGGTGTCCGTTGCGTGCGGTAGTAGAGCGAAAAGGAATTCGAGCTTGTAATTTCGATGGGAAATTCGTTATACGGGTCTATAAACGCGTTACACGCTAGTCGAATAAGGAAATCGCGATTGCGGTTGTAACGCGTTTTTATTGATAAGCCGCCGCGCACCATAATCAAAGGTTGCAACTGTAAACTTTTTTTTTTTCGTCGTCAATGTACTGCAGCAAAAGCCGCGTGCATGTGTCCAGTATAATACGCGAGGAGGACTATACTCTCGACGCCTCGAGAAACGAAGTAAGAACTTTCTATTCGGGAAGCGATCGTTATCTAATCTCTCTCGACTCGAGTCAAAGATTCGCGCATTTTTTCCTCCTCGTATGTGGACACCTCTCCGATTCACCGGGAGTATACTATGTATAAGGGAGAAAGTATTATGTCAGCATACATATACGTATGTACATATGTGCGTCGGGATCGTATGTGTGTATATATATATAGGTGTCGGTACGCGATTCGCGGATTACATTATAAATTGGCATTATTGCGTAACGGGTGTGTGCGGTAGATTTATGTAATTTATATGCGAGAGTACGAAGCTATGTGTTTTGATTTACTGACTCTCATTGGAGTGTGCAGGCTTTTTCTTCGTCACATCCTAAAGCGGAGCTTTATGCGCCGGTTTTAACGACGGATCGGCGCTTTTACGGGCTGAGCGATTGATTAACCATATATATATATACATTTGAGGCAGTTGAAAGGAGCGCAAGTTTTTCAAAGCTTCCTTATTACATATACCACAAAAAGGCATATTTATTCAAAATCCTTTCTTCGCGCGGAGATGCGGAAGAGGTACAGATATAGCAGTGCACGTATAGTCTCGCGCGGGTTTAAAAAATGGGAAGATACATATTTACTCGCGCGTGTATACGGCTATTCATATACGCGAGTGAAAGGTTAAATACGTGCTTGGACTACCCGCGGCGAAGCTGCTTCGGAAATTTATGCGAGAGAGAAATCGGCTCGACAATGGCTTTTCGGCGCTGATACTTTCGATGCTCAAGCTATATATACGTATATACAGCGTACAGTCAAAGTCAAGTTCAATATCGCGGCTTGTAATTGTTCTGATTTTCTTGTTGAATTCGAGGGGACATCAATTAACATCACTGCGCGGCGACACTTTGTCGCATGACTTTCATCGGATGGCGTATTGCAGCTGCGTATTATAGTATACATAGGAGTATACGAGAACCGCGACCGGTTTATCTCGCTGGGCCGATCGGATTATTGCGTCGACGCTGGCCGTTACGTTCACTGCCGAGGCTTTTCCCGCGAGTCTAAGTAAGTTCAGGGGCCTCTTGGCTAAGCTCGGTCAGCTCAAGGATTTCTTGGGGTGTGCTTATGTATCGATAAAATTTCGATTGAGCAATTAGCGAAAGGCGCTAGTTTTGAATGACGGCGCGCTTTATGTAAGAAATTCTTCGATTTGTCCACATTATATGGGCTTTTATCGATACGCAGGAATCTCTGAATGTTCGCTATATTATCGCCGCCAATTTGCATATCGCAATATCGAAAACTCGATTTCCGAAATCCCGCGCGGGTATATACAAACCGCGTAAACCGCGAAAGAAAAAGCGACGCGCGACACTTCCGACGTGAGCGCGTACATGTGTATAATTTTCCAGCGGCGATACAGTAATCGCGAAACGATCGGCTGCACGAATGGGCCAACGCGCATCGACCGGAATACCATGAGGGACGCGGCGCATGCGGCATGATAATAATGCGTTTGAAAATTTACGATCGGCGCATAATGATACATAGCGAGAAAGAGACGGTTGCGCAAAGGGCCGGAATTTTCTCTTATATACTCTTCTTTGTCGACGCGTCTGCGTTGCCACAATGCCTGGAAAGTATGATTTTATTGAAATACGGCGCAGTGATCCTGGCGATTCCAGCATTGCGCGTGAACTTTCTTCCTTGAATAGCACGAGAAAATTTTTGACGATTTCGCCCGCGTCTATATATATCACACGGGCGCTCGTATAAAGACACTACGCTCGCTGAATCGGAGCGAAGCCGCATCAGGGAAAGTGATTCGGAAAGAGAAAGGCTCTCTTTTGCATTCCCTTTCGGTTAGCATGATTAAGGCGTTTTAGCTCATTGATTTATGCGCCGCGGCAGACGAGCATTTAGCTTTTGGCTTTTATATTGTAATAGCTGTGGACTTGCGAGGCTTTTACTTTCGTTGCGTTTCGATGCGGTCAGCTCGGCATGAATTTTTCTTTTCTATATACGCGTATACCTATAAGTCAGAAGTTACGTTACGCATCGGGTCGTCTTTCGCGCGTAAATGAGCAAACATCCTAATATCCCACCGTTAGCAAACGAACATAATCAGCTGGGCGACCCCGAGAAAACGAAGGAGCACAGCAATATATCAATATTTCTCTACGGTTTTGAAACGACGCGCGGGTGGCCTTGTCCGCGCGTGTATAAAATCGTCGACCCGTGGACGACAGACTTAATTCGAATCATTATATATACATCGTCTTCGCCCACGCATATACGGTGAAATTTCCGAAAGGCTATTTTTTCTTCTTATCTGGACTAGCCGGATGCCTTTTTTTCGAGAGCTATGCGGTTCTAGTTTTTTTCTTCTCGGGATTTTCGAAAGTTCCGCCGAAATTTGCCGTTACGCAATACTCGGGAGATCATAGCCGCTCCCGCGGGTCACGGACCAGTTGATGCGGTTTCGCGGATTTTCGGCCCCGTAATTCTCGAAAGTTTTGTTATATTGCGCGCACGTGTTCGTATATATTTTCGAGCTAGAGAAATGAGCGCGAGCTGCTAGCGAAAGTGCGATATATAGTTATTTTACGGCTGCTATATATATATATATATATATATAATATCGGTATAAACACCGATTGAATATAAAGGAGCAATTGACGTCGGTGTATATACGATCAGACCTGAAAGTAAGACTAAGTAAATATGAGTTTGGTTAATTATATTTAATGTATAATATTTACAATATGCTGTTGCGCACCTGAATGCGTTTGTAAACGCGCGAAAGCGGTGTAATTGAATTTGCTATACACTAATAGCGCGTATAACAGCAGCTATACCGACCGCTGACTAATTCGAGCGTTATATGCATACGAGCTTCCTTCGGATATGTTTATTATGATTCACGCAAATTTCTAGCCATTAATTCCAAGATTGCGTGTGTTCAATCTACGAAGGTTACTATATAACCTTATACATTCAACCACGTGGTGCGAATTCGATAAAATCAAGCGACACTCGCGTGGCGTTGCTTTTATACATCGTCGCGCGAAATATGCGTCGTATATTATCTCTCGGATGAGGCTAAACATCACCGGCAGCGAAATTCTCGAAAGCAACATTGACCCAGATGCTAATTGAAATCCGAGAAGCTTTCTCGCCCGAACAAAGACGCTCCCTTGTCCATCTCCCGAAAAGGGCATACTTAATCGTCGATTAAAAACTCGTCCTTCGAGTACGCGATGCATCTCTTTCTCGAGACCTTGAATCTCACGACGTACACGCATATATATATATATATATATATATATATATATATATATATTCGTCGAGAGATGCATCGGTTGCCTAACCGTCTCGCGATGATGCAGGCTTTTCGCCCTCTTGAAATAATAATTCATTGTTATTACACAGCGCCGCGTTCGCATTCCTGTCCGATCTTTATTATCGCTTCACGGCGAGAATCACCATATCGATCGGATGATGGACGCAGCCTCGTAAAACAACGCTGCGATACACCTCTTGACGTTATTTTTCTCTCTCGTGCGGAGATTCATAATTGCCCCCGGTACAGAGGCAGAAACGCGTTTACGCGAAACTCGAAACACGTGATAACATAACGTCGCTCCGAATTAGCGTATATGTATATATGCGCGTCGACCTGATTTTGTTTCGTGCACTGGTGTCTAGACGTTGGGTGAGAGTTGGTATACCGGAATGTGAAATGCTTTCTTGTAATCAACTTGCGGACATACGGATTAATGAGCAGCGTGTGTTTGACATTTTTCCGAAAGTATATATAGGAGCGCAGTTACGCGATTGATTAAGAATTTTTCCTGTACCCAGTGATTTATTCGATGAAACGAGAATTTCATCGATAGGTCATCGTGATTCACGCACGACGTGCATTGTACGTACTTTAATAAATTTCTCGACATCCATCAAACTTACCCGTATAATATGCAATCCGTCAAAATCAATCGTCGCCGCACTTTCTATGCGCGTGCACGAGCCATCTGAATTGCAATAATTTTTTCCACGACTCGTCTTTCTAAAACTTACGCGCATAAAACGATGTAGATCACCACATCCATTTTTCGTATACACACAAACCAACACAGCGGACTTTCTTCCCAGACGAAAGCGAGAGTGCAAAAACGTCGCTTTTACCCCCCCCCCCCATCCCCCTCTCTCTATCCATCTACTGCGCAGAAAAAATCATAATTCTCAAAGTTGAAGAGAGAAACTCGCCGTGAGCACGGGGCACAGCTGATCGCGCGCATATATTTACGGGCGCATTAGCCTGGCATTCCGCATTGTGAGCGAGAGTCGCTCGGCTATATATATATATATATACATATATATATATGCAGTTCTTCTCACTAATGCCGCATTGACTTTCTCGCTCGCCGGCGCTCTGTTGTATCGTGGATACTACTCGATTGTTGAATGAATATTATTATGTAAAGTGCAGTTGAAAAATTCAAAGTTGCGCCATTCGCGACGCTGCTTTATTATCGAGCGCTTACGTCAGGTGCATATACGCGTTTACGGGAGCGTGCAGACTCTAAATCCAGCCGGAATCTTTGGATGAAAATATAAAAACGTTTAGGAGTGTGTAACGAAGTTACATAACGATTCGTTCGCCTCCGCGCGATAACAATCGTCCGCTGCTATTACTGTACTCGATTAATTAACTCCTCGTAAATAATGTATATATATGTACGCGTTATAAATAATGCGTACCACGCGACCCACTCCTTTAAGCTCTGTATTTTCCGGCTGTGAGAGATCGCAATTCGCTTTCTATGACGGGCTACAATCGCGTATTCGAAAGCGTCTTCTTTTTGCCGAGCTCGGCGATTATATATTACTATTGTACTATAGGTCATTGAATTGACGATCGTCGCGCGCGATTATGTTAATCGGAGCCAGGAGAAATTTCACTCTCGTTGCAGCGCGCACATCAGCGTCGGGGTTTCGAAAAACAATATCGTATATATATATATATATATATATATATATAGCGCGGCGCTTATTCCCCGTTTAAATTTTCGCGCGAACAATTCGGATCGCGCAAATTTTCCGGGGAACGCGCATAAAAAGCCCGCGCCGTCAATTTTCCCTATCGTAAACTGCGTGAAAGTAAAAAGGAATTTCGACGTAGTACGGCGGCTCAAATTAGTTATGTATATGTTTTTAAGAGACATTAACCGCATGCAGCGCTTTTTGTTTTCTCTATTTCAAATTTATGCCCCAGCCGATCCGCGCGCATACCATCGACTTATGCAACGACGATACGAGCCTCCCCGCGGCATGACTGCTACATTTTTTTATCGGCTCGGTTATTGGAATACAATGAACGATAAAACCGCGGCAACGTAATCCGCGCGGCGCGCACCTATACGCGTCCTCTTCCTTATGCAACGGTCCCGATGTATATTTGCATCAGGAGACATCGATACGGATTTTCCCGAGTCGCGCTTTCGGAGAGTCTATATTCCCGCCCTATGCCGTAACTTTCTAACGCGAGACGTTCAATTAGCGTCGTCGCCGCCGCGGAGAAAGCGAACGGGTGCGAGAGAGAGAGGGGGACAACGAACATATATATATATATATATATAGACGGGTCAGAGCATAATGCTCGATGCATGTAACGCCGTGAAAATATCGAAGGCTGCGCTGTTACTTACATCTTGCCGCTTATGACCTGGTTTTCCGATGTATTCGCGTAGCCGTTCAAACGCATCATTTCTTTTATTTGTGTTCGGCTTGACTTGTAGCGTTAAGACTCTTCTTCTTCGTTTGCTTTGTTGCCGATGATATCGCGCGCCATCGTAGGATCAGGCTGATTTTGCATCGTGATGATCAAATCCGCCTGACGCTGATCTTAACTACTTGGTGGTCGATCGATTTAATTATACGAGTATCGTTTATCGGCGTTTCATAGAATTCATCGTTTCTCGCGTTCAAACGTCCTCAATCCGAACCTTGAATTTCTATGAAAATGAGCCATCGCTTAGCTCGCTCGAATCATCGTCGCTGGACGTAAGGGTAGAAAAGTTCTTACAGCTTATTCGAAAAAGAAAATCTTCCGCGTCCGTCCTTCCGTCTTGCACAAGTGACCGCGTGGCATATATCGACTCTTTATATATATATATATTGCCCAACCGCGTCAATCGGCGCTCATCTCTTGGTGCATCGACATTTCTTATATTATGAAAAATTCGTGTCAAGGTCCCGTGGGTGCGCCGCGCAGCGATGTTCGAAAAGGAAAAAATTACAACCGGACGAAAGTCAGGATATGCGTATGCGCGCCTTTCTCTTTTTTTCTTATAATATTCCTCGGGAAGCGATGATGCGCGCGACGCTAACGAACAGTCGAAGCTTCTTTCGATGGGATGCGAGAAGATTTTTTTCGCTTCTTTCAACTTTACCAAGTGCACGCGAGTAAAACGCAAAGATGTTAAAACTTTTACGGCGAGTTAAGAGAATAAGGTTTTGTTGAGGATAATTTTAGGATCATTAAAATAAATTTACGAGTACATTATATACTGCATTTTTTATGCAGATGTTTAAACATAGTCGTTAATGTTTGTTTTTTTAAAAAAAGTTTAATAATCGGCGTATCGATCACGATGATATATTAAATACACCGGGGAATCCCCTTGCGACGTTTGAATTACGCGTATCGCGCGGGAATTTCGAATTACGCTCGTATATAGACGTATAGTAAATCATAAAAATGTCGACCGCGAATTTTTAATAAATAAAGAAAAACGTATGAATTCGTAAAATAAAAATAACACTCGCGCGGTCAATGCCACTGTACTTTTAGCACGGCCCGGTTGCTCGACGAGCTGAGAAACGGGTTCCCGGCGAGGATATGCACGTGTGCTCTGCGGTCGATTCTCTTTCTTTCATCGTGACCCAAATTTCGCGCGATCGATTTTTCCTCGTCTGATGTAACAGGAGGGCGAGCTCTCGAATCCAGCATCGTCGTTTCACGTAATCGTCTGCTGATTTTACAAGCTTTTTCTCTTTATTTTTACAGGGATATAATATCGATATTTCTTGCGATTCGCGATATCCGGTCGATTTTTCCTCGTACGACGTAACAGGGTGAGGTCTCGAATCAAACATAAAAATTGCTTCGTTACACACGAGAAACCGTCACCCGATTGCGCAAGCGTTGATTAATTTTTGCAGGTATATATCGACATTTTTCTCGCGATGACGCGATCGCATAGTCCGCGCGCTGTGGATCGCCGCAATTATAATATATCATTGCGATATTTGGTTCCGCGTATGTTTATTACATATCTATTACACCGAGCAATGTTCGAACGCCGATCATCGGAATTCACCGCGGAAAAGTGGAGTCCGGCGTGATTGACGCGTCGATAATTTTTCAATCTCCAACCAATAAAGCAAAACCTATCCGGGCTCTATCAACACCCCGACGATTAACCTGTTACATCGTCATATGGCTATATCATTACGTAAGCCCTGTAAATATTGTAAATACGCAACAATGTAACGAATCCTCAGAATATCAAATATACCCGTTCCCTTTTATGATAAATAAATCCTAATAACTCCGCGCCGCGCAGTGTCTTTGTAGTTCAAGTGTATAGCAGGTGGCCAGAGTAGTGGCCTGCTGAGGGACACATAGTGTATATGATACATATATATATATATATATATATATATATATATATATATATATATATATATATATATATATATATCATATACACGCGCTTTGCCGCCGGTAAAAAGTGAAACTCGCGCGCGATGAAAGTACGGCGAGACGGCTGCCGGCGGCGATCCCACGGCTGAAGAGGCACATACGCGCAGGCTATATGCGATCGACCGAGTCGGGTAAGCAACCGATTCTGCGCGTACGATTTTTCTTCTTCTTCTTTATATACGTGGGATGACAGATGCGATAGAGATGGATCAGTCGCCCGCATTGATAAGAATGGGGTCGGTCGGAGAAATCTATTTTTACAGCGATTTCTGACGAGACATTATTCTGCAGTGAGGATAAAACTGTTACTCTTTGTGCGTATAAAAAGCTGAAAAGGATGCATATCAATTGGTATGCATAATTATATCACTCGCGTATAGTCTCGATTAGCATATAAAATGAACTGGCGTGTCGATCGAGCAGCTTCGATAAAATTTTTCTCCAATTTTTACACTCGGCTAAAGAATGCAAGAACCAACGCACACTTATATACGAGCGTAAGCTCGATGAGGTAATTCAAGCGTTCCAAGCACTCCTGTATATACATCGATGCCACAGTCGAGCGGAACCGATACCCAACCCCCGTTACGAACTCGCACAAATGCACTTCTCTCTGTACGTATAATTACCGTTTTCGTCACGCTTTTTACACCCGGACGACGTGTGCATGCGTATATAGCAAAACCTCCCCTCTTACGTAAAAGTCCCGCGCGAATCGCGGAAATATCGCGCGAAGGATAATAGTCGCGGCGGCGTTTTCCACGCGGCCGTCTTTTTCGGGAACTCACGCAATTGTGCGATTTACCGCGGCCGCCTGACCTATGCGGTAATGGATATTACACGCGGCGTTTGCGTTACAGTGTAAGAAGACGTAAATTATGGCATATGGCTTTACGTAAATTCGTTTGATGGGGAACGCGTATGTATGATGTGTTATGGTTTGTTTTGCTGTTGTGTAAGTTGGTTTTTCACTGCTGGCACGATGCTCGGTATACCGAGCAAACTATTATAACAATATATATATATATAGATATATAAGCGTTACCGAACGGGGTGGTATACTGTGCGTACGTGTGTGTGTGACTTTGCGTTACGATACACCGCGCGTGAATGAATGCAAGTCTCAATTGAAAAGCGTATATTATATGCTAATGAATTTGTTGTAAAAAGCGCCGTTCATCGTGTATAAAACTGGTTTGATGCTTGATAAATATAAGCAGCAGTTATAGCCTTGCCACAGTAAGTTAATAACTTTATTTTGGACTCGTCGCAACGCCGAGTATGCAAACTTCGAATAAAAACACGGATTTTTCAAGCGCTTCAAATATTTTCTTACGCAGGATCAAGACCACCATAACTTTCCGGTTTTCATCGCGAGTAAAGTACAGCCGGCGGAACGTCGTCGTCGGCGTTTTATATACATTATTTTATAACCGCGCGCGATTACGTGATATCACACTGCGCCCGGGATCTATATATAATACGAAATGCGCAACCTTGAGAAGGGCGCGGATCAAAAAAGCTATTATTGTTATTATTATTTTTTTTTTTCTGAAAGAGCCTCGTGTCCGGAGCACACATTGTAACAGATGACGTTTTCGCACTTTCTATTGGTACAACGATTTTAGTCGCTGTTTCACAACGGCGTCTCATTCGAACCTCCAATATTTGCCGATGGAAAAGAGAGATAATACGGGTCGGAGTTTTTTGGGAACGGGATGTGTCTATGTATACGCGGTTGCACTTTCTATAAGGATATACACACTTTCGAAGTGATTTTGACTTTTTTCCCTCTCGCACGGCTATTATGATCCCTCAGTGTAGTTTATTGTTATACCGGGCGATTTGCATAGCTTTTTTTTAACGACTCAATTACGCGATTGTTTTATATATGCGTACTTTCACTCGCGGCTAAAAACGCTCATCTTGTTTTCTAAATTCGTACATTGCGCGCCGCGATCGGGATTATCGTCGTTTTCACTTTTATACAGAACCGTGTGACTCAATTGACAGAAAAATTGTACACTCGCTCGGTACCCGCGAGCACAAGAATGGCTTTCCTTCTCGTCTCGTTAAAGAGAGAGAGAGAAAATTTTCGAAAGGTATGAATTTAACTTTCTCTGTCCGCGTGATGATCTTCATTTCGGTGAAATCTCTCGTACTTGGAACAAAAAAAAAAAAATAGGAGACAAGCATAGACTCACCCTTGAGCGCCCAGAGTTCCTGTCGCCTCAGTCCCTCGATGTACCTGGTGACGTCCCTCTCGCACTCCTGGTTAACGGGAAACTTGCCCTCCTGCCAGTTCCTGGCCAAGTTCCTGGCGCTGAAGATATCGAGGGCTTCGGTCAGCGTCGTCCAGTTGGTCGAGTGTTCTTCCGGTGTCCTCGAGGGATTCGGGGCTGCGTCGCCGTCCTTGGCCGGCTCGCTCGAGTCTATCGTTGGCACGATGGACTGTAGCCGCACCGATGCCTCGCTGTCGCAAGATATCCTGCCGATCGTCGCCAGCAGAAGAAGCAGCGAGAGCCACAATGACGAACGCATGTTGTCGCTGTTTTTTCTCGTTGTTGTTGTCTTCTTTATACTCGAGTGTGACGGCTCGGGCTATTGGGTCAGCTATTCGGGGGGGAGATTTAAGTTCAGCGATCGGTAGGGACGTATCGTTCACCACGGCATTATCGCGATCGAGATTCGATGTGGTGCCGGGGAGGATCAGGTCGACGTGCTTCTTTTCATCGTTCTTCCTCTTCCTCTTGGAAACACGGTTCGCTCGATCGTTCTCCGGAGTTCGGCGATCTAGGAAAAATCGGCGCCACTCGGCAGCTCGCACCACTCGTTACTACTACCGATCTCGACGGTCATCACTCAAACTTCCCCGGGTATGTCTCGCACTTTTCTCCAAAGCAGCAGTGCAGCGCAGCCGCTGCTTCTTCCTCGTGTACCGAAGACACGGCCGATACACCTTTCTCCGAGCGACGGCCAAACTCGCGCGACTCGACTTGCGCAACCTCCGATTCCAGGGAATCTCGAAGATCGGAGTCAAAGGTGTGTATACTACTGCGACGACTGCTCTTCGAGAAGTGGTTTCGCCCGCGTGCGACGTGGGCCCCGAGACTCGAGTCGGTATACCGCCACCGACGTCGCTATAGAAGATAGTAGGGGAAAAAAGGAGCGCGCGCGCGCGCACACCGGTGAAAACTCTAAAACCGTATGGGTACACGGTGGGCCTTTCTCTCTCTCTCTCTCTCTCTCTCTCTCTCTCTCTCTCTTGCTCTTACTCCGGCGGCTGGACTTTTTTGAGTCTGTGCGAGCGGAGTCACGTTCTCGATGGTGAAAGACGATGTGCAGTCGCGGTCTTCCGAAGCTCTATGGGAAGGGATAATTTTGGAGAGTTTGGCTTTTTTTGTGCTGGATTTCGATTTTGGAGCTTATAAATATTGGCTCGATGAGAGAATAGCCATTTTTTTGTTATTTATTGGTCAACGAGACGTGCTAAAAGCAACTCGATTATTGCATCAACCTGAAATTTCTAACATAACCGCGATGCATCAATTAATAAGCAATAGTCGCTCGTTAAGAACCAGTCCAAACCAGTGGGTATACAGTCCAGTTCAAGGCATACCCGCTCTTAACCTTTAAACAACTCTCGAGACGATAATCACGTTTCGTTTTTCAGCTGTAGGCTCGTTAGAATCCTCTTTTTACGGCCCTCTCAAACGATTTCCAAACGCTCGTCTTCGCGACCTTCAGCCTCTCGAGGATCTGCTCCAAACACCTGATGAGATTTGCCACTACTTATGATGATGACAGCCGATGGCGGCGCTTTTATGTCTAGGTCAACCTTGGCTCTTTGTACATTATGTTCTCCTCGAAAAGAGATGAAAAATGTCTCCCGCGAAAAGTATATTAATCGGAATGGCGCTGTAACGAGTGAAGCACTATGTACAACTGTTAATTAATTGATCTTTCGGAGTCGCACAAAAACTATATCACTTTCACTCACACATATGCGCGGCCTATATCAATTTGCAATACAGCAGCTCGCGATTGCTTATAATTCAATTAGCAGCGTTTATAAGTGTGTGTCGCCATCGTTTATCGTTGTCCAATGTAACTTACGCGAAGCTCACGTAGGCAAATAAAGACCGCGCAACAATTGTCAAACATACGCTGCGTCAGCAGAGAGAACATTGCATTTATTATCCACTACTCTTCTTACAGTCCGGAGTGAGATCGGAACTGGAGATTTCGCGGATTCGTCCGGCGAGATGATTTTTTGCGATGTGTACAGGGTTTTTGATTTACCGTCGGACAACCGGTAGGGTTCACTGAATCCTGTACTATGTGATTATCGTGATATTGGAACCGTTACGTGGAATACATATTTTTTTCCATCGGATCGACACTCTTTTGACGCGATTCCCGTCTTCTTTATAACGTATTAAATAAGTTATTTCCAACTGCTCGACTCCTCGCTCGTAATGTTCAATTTATTTGTTAAGCAATGTATTGCATCTATATATTATCGAGCTCCGGTTACAGCACATTAAAGTGTCCGGAAATTTTCCCTCTACTCGCCACTGACAGTTGCTCATTTCGAATAACTATTCCACACAGCTTAACTACCACTTCCTCGTTCACCTATACCGATATTCAGTATACACTACACCAAAATTTTCGGTGCAGATATATACGCGTATACCCCAATTTCACAGATCAAACCGCAAAACGCTCACTTTGTAAGTATTACGTGGCTCTCTTTTCGCCGCAATCGCGTTATGTACAGAAATAACAATTATTCCTCGATATACGCGCAGACTTGCGGGGAAAGCCTCTCTATCCAAACAATGACCGCTACGACGGTTACATAAAGACACTGGAGCTGGCGCATAATGCAAACCGCCGTAGAGCGTTATCTATTAAAATGATGCAACGTATAGCACATAGTATGCGTGTATATATATATATATATATATATATATATATATATATATATATATATATATATATATATATATATATATATATATATATATATATATATATATATATATATATATATATATATATATATATATATATATATATAATAGCGAAAGAAGGTTTCCAGGTTAATCGACAAAGCCGCCAATCCGATCCTATACACACTCACACGCGAGCCGATGTGGAAGACCCCTTCGTGACTTTAACACACATAAACATATACGTATACGTATACGGGCAGAGTTACGTCAGTTGCATAAGGCAGACCGCATTCGTTAGAATCCTTTTGCATAATAATATTTTAATCGGCCAACGTGATTCATTACGCTCTCGCTTTCGTCGTCTGCCCCGCTCGTTTTCCGGGATAGCTCCTTTCTCTGCAGCGCCGACTATATATATATGTATACACATATACATAGTCACTCATGCAAGTCATCGCACGCGATTCTAGTTACGCGCAGCGCGAAAATCGGCTCCTTTACGTCGGGGGGTTCCGGTGTGCGTGGATATCCTCTTTTCTGCTATAGTGAACGATCTGTCATACACACGCATCTTTCGTACGTTGGAAATTAGCAGCGAGATTTTGCGCGATATATCGGATTTTTGAAGAAAAAACTACATGTCGTTTGACTCGGTTATCGCCTTCTTTTTATATAAAAATGCTTTCCTTTGTGCTGGGAGATATAACGAGGCCGGTGGGAATTACATCGGTGCGCAACAAAGTGCAGTAACCTGTTATGATAATACACTGCACATTATATAAAGATTCTTCACGCCGATATAGGCGCTAAACGCATAGCAGAGTATAACAAATTGTTTTACAATTTCTTCAAGCTGTGTCCATATAATATTATGAGGATTTGAATAGTATGCGGAATAAGTACTCGATCGAGAGCGACGCGAGTTTTCAATTCGATTCCTCGAAGAGTCCGCGTAGAAAGTCTTGGATTATAGAGAGCCTTCTAGGCCTTACATTGTGTTCTCCTCTTGTAATTCCATAGCAGAGAGAACAGCGTATGTACACGCACAATCACACATCGCAAATAGTCGACTTATGTCCAGCCACGAAGCTTTTAGCCGTAATGAGTGGCATTAACGGTTTACCAAGAGCCACACCGTAACGCTGCACTCGTTCAATGTGAAATCAAAGACAACAAAAAAAAAACCCTATAATCAAACTCCACTTTACATACAGAGCCGCTGCAGGAAAAAGATCGTTCGATTAGCCCTAAGGTCGCGCATCCCAATAAGCCTTGTACAGCCGCAATAATTATCGTGTCTTACGCAAATTCGACGGAACCGAAGAAGGAGAGGCTCATCACTCAAAGTCGGCGTGTATGCGCAGTAGGACTCGATATTATCCATAGGACTCTCTCTGATACATAGGTATATACAATAACATTCGAATCCTTGACAGATACGTCCGGTATGTAATAAGCGGGTGGCGCCAGTTCTCGCTATATTATAACCACACGCGACGACTGTACCCGGCCGTTTGCTGCGTATACATCGCATACGCGCATATATATACATGAAATTTCGAAACTGTACGTGTCGCGCGCGATATCGGGAAAAATTTCGACCGCTGCGGCTCTTTCGAGGCCTGTGTTTAGACGCATGCGAAATTCGAGTAGAAGCGCGTTGCACTTATATATTTTTCGTTATTGAGAAATACATTATCGTTCGATGTTATTCGTTGCTTTTTATTTTCGCAGCTGTTATGAGCGATTAAATGGAGATTTGGTTTTTTGTATTTTACGAGCTGTACTCGCTGTACTCCAGCGTAGCTTTTAAAATAATTGAAAGTAATTACAACGCGATCGGAATCGAGCAACCTTGGCACGCTTGCGGAGGCTTATTTGAATGAAAAAATAAATTCTAAATTCATATTTCCCTCTCGCACTCGTTGCCCAAGAGAAAAATTTCGTTCAACGGCGCGGGTATCGATCTCGCGTATAGCAGATGTGTCTTCGTTCCAACATCGCATTATAACTATATATACACGCCGCACGCTGCAGACAGACGGGCTATTATCGGATGCTCAGTCGTGCTGAAATTCGTTTTCTCGCGGTTCGTATACATCAGACTCGGTTTTATCCTCGTGACTACTGCATCCAGTGCGATGTAATTGTTTGTGGAAACGTCGCGTATTATATAGCGGCGGCGGCGCCGCGGCAAGTTTCAATTTCACTGTATAGACACTGCAGCAGAACTGACGAGAACTCGGAGAAATTGCCTTCGCCAATTTCGACACTCTTTCATACGTCACCTCTTTCACTTAGCGTTGTGTACTGTAGAGTACGAGGATTTTAAGAATCTGCGCGACGGAAATAGGATGGAGTTTTTTGACAGAGAAAACTAGAGCTATAAACGCGCGAAATTCAACGTATAATATATAAGTATATACACGCTGAAACTTTCTCGGCTGCTGTTGTTGCTTTGATGTCATTTTTTTTTTTTGCAACGTCATTGATTCTTTCATAAAAATGTATAGATATACAGGAGTCTACTGGAGCTGCGTATAGTGGCTATATGTAGCTATCTGCATAATTTGCACTTTTCGAAAGTAGATTTTCTTGATATAATGTGAATCTATAATTCCAGAGTTCATTTGCAACCAATATAAGCAAGGTGCGATGTATATATATCTTCATTTTGTATAACATCCGTAATAAAACATGAGCGACAATTACAAAAATTACTTCACTCGTTTCGATTTAATTACAGCTAGATAAAACTGTAACAAATGCCTTGGAGGTGATAATTTCCGAGTATTTCTTGCATAAATTATTTCACCGACACTTTTTCCTATCCTCGAGTAACCAGCTCTCGCGGGAGATTTACATCCACTTCGTTACTGCATATTCATTTCAGCGGGAGTTTTCTGTGAAAGTGTATATAACACACATACGTAAAGGATTACGCGTTTAATTAGGAGAATCCTAATCCGAAATCAGCGAAATTATAAAACCATCGTATTATAGAATACATATTCGCGAAGCGATCCTGAAATATCTGATTTTGGATGGCAGCGAAAATAATTTTATGCGCCGATCCGCAGCTTCCGTGTTCGGGTTCATCTTGGATTGGTTATTTTTTGACAAGTTTTAAAATATTCACTCGCTAAAATTTGATTATAAAGTTTATAGCATTGCAGTGTGTAGTTTTGGAGAAGCTTGAATATTCACACTGAGAACAATTTTTAATGAAAATTACTATGTTCTATATAGTTATCTATATGATATACTTTGATTTGTGACAAATTTTATACTATGTAACAGTAATTTTTGCTATATATATATAAATAGTAAAAACTATTATATATATAGGAAAAATTACTATGTTTTTACTGTAGAATATAGTAATTTTTATTAAAAAATTGTCTCAGAGCACAGAGAAAATGACATATTTACTGGGCCGATTTATCAGTCATTTAAAAACTTTATGTATAAACTGACCCATGAACGGGCAGCGGTAGCATCGCAGTGTCCTGATGAAGGTGAACGAATTAACTCTGTTTACTTTGGATTTAATGGGCGGCGAGTTACCCAATATCGACAAGGTCGAGAGCGGATGCCGTTTGAGAATTTCGGCTGCTCCTTTCAAAATGATTCAGCGGTATTATGCGAGCAACGGATGTAATATCCTAGACGATCGAGAAATCGAATTGCGATATAGACGCTTGGGTGGAGAACGATCGGAAATTTATATGGATATGCGAAAAGGCTATATGTTTGCTTGTAGGTAGAGGTGGAAGGTTCACGATTTTATTAGGAGAGTTTGACAGCAGGTGGCGTTGGTGTATGGACGTCCGAAGTTTAATTATAACAGATTCGCGTTATCGGGTGTTGATAGGCGTGAATGGAATGAATACCGATAATTCAGCCGGTTATCGGTTTTCAATGGCATAGAATTCAAAATGTTGGTTATACAAGCTTTCACTTTAATATTAATTTAATAAAAATGCATAATAACGTCGATTGAATTCTTGCCGATTTTTAAATAGCATTTTTACAATAAAAGTCACTCAGTCGCAGCATTATCCTTGTGATATCATATTACAAGGATAACGCTGCGTTTCTACATAATATATTACATGAAAAGCTGCAACTCAGCCTAAACTGCCCAGCGTGATAAATAATTCAAAAGGGTCACATCGATCGATTCGCGCAGTAAATTGGCAAAAAACTAGTACACACGATGCTCTTGACATAATAATTTCAATTCTTCAATATAAAAGAAACCCGATGAACTGGATCTTTATCGATCCGCTGAAGGAATACAATAGAAAATCCCCATAATACGATAACGATCCGACTGCACCTGCGGAAAAAAATGGCTGAACTCCAGTAGGCGATGCTAATCCCAGTCGATTAATTAAACGGAATCTCAAGCTCTTTAAGCCGATCAACGCTTGCAAGAGCGAAATGAATCTTCCGCGATAGTAATCTGCTACCGCGCGAATAACCCGTCATTAGAGCTCTTGGAAATCGTTGCGATTTTCCTCGCTTTTCTCTTTCTCTTCCCTTGTCGCGTATACCGGATTGTGCAGTCGTTGGCTTGGGTATTGATGACTGCAAAACTTTCATTGTCACGAGTCTGAATCGTAATAATCTCGAAGATGTGAAAGAGAAAAAGCGGTATTTTGTAAAAGAAGGTACGCCTTGTGCTTCTTCTGTTGCTTCAGGTGGCGGTTCGTTCGGATAAGTGAACACAATTAGAGACGGAGTTTTTCAGTGAGATGAGAGGAAGAGGTTTTTTTCTCAAGACATTATTAACTCTTTTAACGCCGAGTTCGTAAGAAGCTTTTCCTTGGTCACAGAGTGGTTCATAGGTCAACCTTGCGATCTTTATCGCCTGAGAAAATATTGTCGCGAGAGTTTTTAGAAATACCGATATAAATGCGTAACCAGTGGCAAAAGGAAGACTGTCATTAATTTCAAGCCTGAATATAAACGCCCGGCGATAAGAAGGAAAAAGCGTTGCACTTGAGGTGTTTTACCTTAATTTCGAGTTTTACATGAATGCGATAATCAACGTTTCTGATAAAAGCTTAATCAGATAAGGCGGGATATGTTACTCGACATCACTTTCCAAACGATCACCCGTTCATCTAAATTAAAAAATGCGTCATTTTACGATACACACAAGAAGCATACAAATCTCGACCCACATCTCGGCACACGTGATTTTCCTCAATATTGAAAAGGAAAGCGAAGGCCGTGCACTTGTTTTTGCACCGGGCGTCACTTTTGATCCGCGTAACTGATGGCTGCCTCAAGGGGTGAAAGATTACATCGTCGAGAATCGCGAGGTCAACGAACACAGGACCACAATCGAGTGAACGTCGTGATTTTATTTATAGAATCACCGATGCATAAACGCCAAGAGACGCGAGATTTTTAAATTCGACGATTTGAACATTGCGATTTATTGGCGTGAAAATCAGAACGAAAGAGATATGTGTGTGTGTGTGTGCACCAGCAACCCTATTTTCGAAAAATCTGCCTTGCATCATTATGTTGCTGCGCGAACGGCTATTGCTTACCTATTGTTTGGCTCGTTTCAGGAAGCTGTAAATATGCTCACTTTTTTCATCCTCGTAAATCATTGTTATTTTTCCTCGACCTTATACACGCTGACCCCAATAGCAATAATACTCCATTGAAATTACGATATTTCTTTTTTCTCCAAAGCATTAATAATACACTTGATCGATTATTAAAAATACGAGTATATAACCAGGAAGCGCGGCATAACCAAACATCGATCTTCGCTCGCGGACAGTAATTTGATCGGAATCTCGCGCTCATCGCGGAAGCTTCGAGTCAGCAGCTCCGATTCCGCTAGTGTATTTCCCCAAACTTTCTCCGATGCTTCGCTGCGTCGCAAACGTAGAATCATCGCTTGGTATTACGTGTGAATTTGGTAAAAAAAAAGAGCAACGCGGCTGCGCATAGCGCAGTTACGTGAGTGTGTGTGTGTGTGTGTGTGTGTGTGTGTATGGCCAGCACTTGAACAATCGCGCGGCGGGTTACGCGACTAATTTCCTTTTCGTCCGATTCCTATACTTTTTTCCTTTTGATTAATTCATTACTTCGGACTTTATGCGGGCTACTTTTTGCATGACTGTACAGCTTGCGATTGTTATGCGCTAATAAGTCCGGCAGTTATACATATTACGTAAATAACGAGGAAGGAACGCGCGTGTAATTTTCTGATGCAAATCTTGATTTTCACTCGAATTTTATTTTCACCGCTGACAAAACGAAACCGCAGACCGGTTGACAAAAAAATTCATGATAAACAAGTCCACCGCGTCGTTAAACGGGGGATGATTACGCGCACTTGAAAAACGAGTATATACGGAAAAACAATAATAACTTCGCTCCCGCAAACATTAGTCACTTCGCCATCATTAGGAACAGCATCTATCCTCACCACAAAAGATCAAAGTCACCGCCACCGAATCTCTTTTTCACATAACGCCTCTATACAGTGTTTTAAATTTTCGCGGCGCGAATTCTCGAGCTTTCACTGCATCGTCGTCGCTCTCGTTAAGCGCATCCGCGTGAGATAAGCCTCTCGATCTCGATAAAGCACCGCCGCTGCCGCTCTGATGTTGCTCTATACATACCGGCTAGAAAGTCCTGTAATTTATGAGTCCTTGCAGCATTTACGTATAAATAAATAACGAAGTAGTTTTAAAATATAGAGCCGAATCACGATTGTTCTACTGCTTCTGTATACATAGACGCTTCGCTCTTTTGTTTCATTATTAACGGCGACTTGATACACGATCTTTTACGAAGCAACAATTTTGCTTCCATTTCTTCGACTACTTACATTGAGATATACGGATGACGGGGTAACGGATCGGGAAATTAGAACTTAATCGGCGGGACTATCCGGAATCGCGCGAAGGACGAGAAAAAGAGAGAAAAACCGGTTCACCGGTGTGTTTACACGCTTCCGTATATACACGTGCGTAAGTGAGTAAACAAATACTCGAGAGGAGAAAATGGTTTATATAAATTACATTAGCGCACGCATCT
Source organism: Muscidifurax raptorellus (assembly GCA_020010945.3). Taxonomy (NCBI): domain Eukaryota; kingdom Metazoa; phylum Arthropoda; class Insecta; order Hymenoptera; family Pteromalidae; genus Muscidifurax; species Muscidifurax raptorellus. The sequence goes on along the minus strand of CM052078.1, from coordinate 8,232,197 downwards.
TAATTGTTGCTGGATTATTTTAATTGAAAAACTCGTGTATGATAAACCTCTGTGATTAAAATATTCGTGTACAACGTACCGTCATGATGGCAGGGAACTATGCGCGAGAATATTATAATTAAAGCACAAACGTTGCCCGTACTAGACCGCAGCAATCTGCAGAGATTCTATATATATATATATATATATATATATATATATATATATATATATATAAGAAGAATATTAGACACCGTAATATCTTGCGATGGCATAATTCAACGGACCGAGATATATTTTCGGAGTACAGCCTTACTACAATTACTTAATGTAATGATGACTTTACGCAATTGTTACGTGAAATGTTCATCGAGGAAGTCGCAGGAAGAGAAATCGAATTATTAAATCATCAAAGATACAGTGAAGTGCTAGAATGCTCGTAAAGACCAGATCGGCGTAGTGATATTTCTAGTTAATTATACTTACTTTTCTTCTACACTTCATCTTTAATGAACTATCCAATTATCATCGAGAAGTACATGATATGCGATGTCTCGATATACACGATACCAGTCGTATAAATCTTTCTCGGAAAGAAAAAACCAATCATTATTAGGAATCCCCGATAAATTCATCTCGGCTGAAAATTCATCGATCCCACCCTCCATTTATTCAATTATTATTAACCGGTCATTGTGCGAAATATACGAGACGTTTGGAGAATCGCAATTGCACAACGTTCATTATTCGTTGAGTAAGATATCGCGCGGCGCGTTACGTTCGCGTAATTGCGGTCTCATAATCCGCGATGTTATGAGGAAGAAAACCGCACTGATGTGATTGATAATAAATCTCGTTTAGCCGCGAGGGGACGAATTTGTCGGTCATTTGTAAGGTTTATGAGAAGTTTGCGTGTCAGTTAAAATTGCGCTCTATGTCTATATTGCGTTTTGAATATAATTTTTTATAGTGTGTATATTATAATGTCTTTTGAAATGTAAGAGTTTGTTTAATGCCCGGGAATTTCACGTACGTCAGAGAGCACGTTTGTATCAAATTTCAAACTTGACACAATTTTTGTCATAAGAAATCATCCTCCAGAGGTCATCGCTTTCGCTCGAATTGCTCGCGTTTGCGTGTCAAACATAAAAAAGGACAAGAATTAACGGCGAGAAAATTACGAAAATGCGAGAGGAAAAATTGCCACGACAACGTTACTGGTTTTCGACCGGCACTATGTATAAAACGATTGAAAACGTTTTTAGCATTTTAGTTTACAGCATTTACGCAAATGTAATTTTACCAAACGTTAATTATCCTCGAACATTATTATATACTCGGTAGAAAAAAATGACACGTGTTCGTCGCCAAAACAGTTTTTTCAGTAGGTATATGTACGCGCATATGATATAGAAATATTCGCCACTAATGTTAGCCGTGTTTTCTAATTAACAGAGCTGAGTAATGTTCGTCGTTCGTTATAATACCTGACGCGAAGAAAAAATATCCGCAACGGTTACGTTGAACTTAGACGTCATTTTCGTTTTGCCGTTCACGACTCTTTTATGATTTTCCTGTTTGCCCAGCAAACTTTGTACAGTTTAGTCAACTGCAGTATAACATTATTTTTCTGCATATGCGAGTGCATTGGCCTCGGACGATAAGTATTGAATGTACAATTATCGAAAATCGTATACAGATCGCCTCATGAAAATAGAAAAACCGTCTGCTCCTTTTTATATGTAAATTTACCATCATTAAGCTCGTGTAAGAGAACTATGCATCATAAGCGACAGCAGCAATTCCGTAATCTTGTAACGATGATTTCATCGGACGCTATAAGCGCAGTTTGTTCGAATATTTACATCTCTCCTCCGGTTCTGCGGAGACATTATACTGTGAGTTGAAATAACTGAAGTTGGTACGGCAGTGGTCTGCCAGACCGCAGAACGTGTCGAATGTTGTTATACAACATGAGAATTCCAACGATGCTCGGACGGTTCATCTTTGTTTTTCAATCGGGAAAACTTCTAAGCGTCGCTCTAAAAATACTATATAGGGTTCAATAATGCGTTTAATATCCTCCAATAGGCCGCCACGTCTCACCGCATACTTGACACTTATACCTACAATACAGATTACGCAGATCTTCGACCTTTATATACTACGCGCAAGCTTTATCAAGCTTATATCATTCCAATCTCGATTATAATCGAATAATTTACATCATCGAATGTAAAACGTCGGAGGAAACTATTAAGACCCAATCGTGCTGTACAGATTTATCTCAACGCCGAATCAGCCAGCGAAGTGCATGAGAATGCATAATTCGTCACTTTCCGTACATACGTATCTATATCTAGTGCCAATAAAGCTAGCTATATACATTATCGGTTCGCTGACCGATTTTCCCTCCTTTGTTACACGTACGCGCGTCGCGTATGACTCTTACTACAGTTTTTTGCTTTCATTGCACTGCGCTCGTTTCCTTCCTTATCTGCCTTTTCTTCCTCTGAAACGAATATGCGCTTTGTTTTTCCCTATGATATACATGCAAAACGTTGTTCTATTTATATAAATCAAAATATTGTAATACAGAGCTCTTTTGAGGTAAAATCGTACAAGCCATTTATTTTTCTTTCTTTCAACCGCAATAGCGAATTCGCCTGGACAATGCGCTTCCTTGTGTGAGTTTTATTTATATATATACTAACTGATAAAATTCCGCGTGTGCGCCAGACCCGATAAGGATACACACTTGGTATAACAAAGAGTATAAGGTAGCGCAGGCTTTGAGGTGTTTTTCTTTGAGAATAATTGAAAAATACTTGACGAGTTTCAAGTATAATCACAGGCTCGAGATTACATTAATCGGTTTCAATGTGAGAAGGAAAATCATTACTCGCATTGTGCGATAACTTTCTAGAAACTACATCGATAATCGTACACCATCGCACTGGAGATCTACATCTCTCGATTTTAAAAAAAATTCGCCGAAATCGCGTACCAAATTCAAATTTGCCTCTCGCCGCGAAATCCAGCCTCACCGCGCATGCGCGTCCGCGAGATAAAAAGCTCCCACTCTATGCTTTCACTGCTTCGAAAACGCGCAGCTGTCGCATAGCTCGTAGGTATAGAGTTCGCAGTGCAGGAGCAGCTCTCCCCGCGCTCCGTTAACCCGTGACTCACGTGACTATTGTACGAGTGAATGCCCGGAATGAGAGCAGCTGCCTTATCTTACGCAGCGACAGCGACTAGGTTCGTTCCACGATAAATTCCTGTAGGCAAACTATATAGTTGTTCATAACTATCTTCATCCCCTCCTCTTTTCTATATAGTGGAGTGAAAAAGTACACCGTAAGAGACCTCTGCTAGAGCCTCCGGATGCAGCGTCGTAATCGCCGAGGCGGCACGTGTTTTTTTCGCCCGGAGCGGCTGCTGCTCAAGGTGGGTTGAGCGCCGACGCACATTCACTTTTTCATGTGCTCTCGTTGTCGCTCGCACAGTAGAAAGTCCAGTTCTCGAGTTTCCAATGTACCTAAAGTAAAGAGTGTTGTACTGCACCTGCAGCGTTTGCTCTATACTATATAGTATCTTATCTGTTTTGCAGACTGACTAAGCCCGGCTATACGGGAGGAAACAGCAAACATGAGTGCTGGGAAGAACGAGTGGAAGTACCTGTTCAACGAGACGAAAATCGACTGCGAGGATGAGGGCAGTGCGCTCCAGGAACTCGGTATGCCACAGCAGGAGGCCGAGGATGAGGAGGGACTCAGCAGCTGTGTGATAAGCATCGAGGGGATGACATGTATGTCCTGTGTCAACAGTATTACGGAGATGCTGTCCGGTAAGAATGGAGTGGAGAAGGTCTACGTCAGCTTGGAGACACACGAGGGGACTGTCTCCTACGATCCCAAGCTGATAACGCCCCAGGAGATTGCGGACACCATCGAGGATATGGGCTTCGGAGCTGCTGTTAAGAAAGTAAACAACGATGTTTTCATCAATAATACAGACTCCGTGGTGCTCACGATAAAGGACAGCTCGCCTGCTAAGGAGGCAAAAAAGTCATCCCCGCCTAAGGAATGTATAGAGAGGTGTTTCCTTCATGTAGACGGTATCACGTGCAATGCCTGCGTCGCTGCGATAGAAAAACACTGTAAAAAGTTGGTAGGTGTGAAGAATGTTTTGATATCATTCATAAGCGGGAAGGCTGAAATCGATTATGACAGCAATGTAATTCGACCCGCTGACATAGCAGCCAGCATAACAGACCTGGGCTTTCCTGCACTGCTGATTAATGAGAAAGGCTCGCGGATAAAAGAGGTGGAAATGCATATCACGGGAATGACTTGTTCATCCTGTGTCAGCAAGATAGAGAAGACTGTCAAGCAACTGCCTGGAGTGCAGTCTGCTATGGTGTCTCTGGTAACCCAGAGGGGCAAGATCAATTACGATCCCAGTAAAATTAGCGTTGACGAAATCACAAACTGTGTCAAGAAGATAGGCTTTGGAGTGTCGACAAAAAGAAACGAGGCGGAAAATAGACAGTATTTAGATCACAGATTGCAGATTCAAAAATGGAGAACATCCTTTTTGGTCTCACTTGCATTCGGAGCACCCAGTATGATAGCAATGGCATATTTCATGATAACTATGTCTTACATGGAGAAAGAAGAAGATATGTGTTGCGTACTTCCTGGTTTATCTTTAGAGAATTTAATTTCATTTATACTGTCTACACCAGTCCAGATTTTTGGTGGCTGGCATTTTCATCTTCAAGCTTACAAAGCAATCAAACACGGGACAACAAATATGGATGTGCTTATTTCAATGACTACAACAATATCTTATATTTATTCCGTGCTCGTTCTTGTCACAGCAATGATAATGGAAGAGAGCACCAGTCCCAAAACATTTTTCGATACACCACCTATGCTTTTGGTTTTTGTAAGCTTGGGAAGGTGGCTTGAGCATATTGCCAAAGGAAAAACTTCCGAAGCTCTTTCAAAGCTGCTATCTCTTCAAGCAGCGGATGCTGTAATAGTAACTCTAGGTCCAGATAATGAGATTTTAACTGAAAGACTGGTAAAGATTGATTTGGTGCAACCAGGAGACATTTTGAAAGTTAATCAAGGAAACAAAATCCCAGTTGATGGTCAAGTATTTATAGGTCACTCATCTTGCGATGAGAGTTTAATCACTGGAGAAAGTATGCCAGTGCCGAAAAAGGAAGGTTCCATTGTTATCGGTGGTTCTATCAACTTAAGTGGGCCCCTGTATATTAAAGCAACTCACACAGGAGAGAAAACTACTTTAGCACAAATAGTACGTTTGGTCGAAGAAGCACAAATGAGTAAAGCTCCGATTCAGCATATAGCTGATAAAATAGCTGGATTTTTCGTTCCCTTTGTAATTACTGTATCTGCTTTAACGTTGATTGCATGGGTAATCATAGGTTACATCAATATTGACTATTTAATGTTAATGGGCGATGATCATATGCGTCATCCCAACAGAAACAGAGATGAAGTAATTTTTCAGAATGCATTTAGAAGCGCGCTGTCAGTCTTAGCAATTGCTTGCCCCTGTGCACTGGGTCTTGCCACACCAATTGCTGTCATGGTAGGCACAGGAGTTGGTGCAATTAATGGTATTCTGATAAAGAGTTCAGATTCTCTAGAGAATGCTCACAAAATCAATTGTGTAGTTTTTGATAAGACAGGAACTATTACAAAGGGTTTCCCGACTGTTACTAATATAGGATTATTTACCAGTAATGGTGCATTTAATATAGGAAAAATATTAGTGATTATCGGCATAGCAGAACTTAATAGCGAACATCCTATTGCATCTGCAATAGTTCACTATGTAAGAGAAGTCATTGAAACTGAATTGAGTGGACGTTGTACTAACTATCTGTCAGTTCCAGGCTGTGGTATGAAATGCAAGATTTCCTTCATTTCAGATACTCTGAAGAGCGTCGCAAAGTCTACAAAGATTACCAGCTTCGTTAATAACTTACAAAATAATGTAAAAGATCCACTAGAGCTGAATGATGTACTGATTGATTTTTCTCAAGTCTCAGCTGAGCAAGAAACTGCTAACTTGGAGCAGGAGTCGCAGTTAAATGCCATAAACACCGATACTAGTGAGGTCTATGAAGTTTGCATAGGAAATAGAGAGTGGATGAAGAGAAATGGAGTCAGTATACCTCAAGATGTAGAGAACACCATGAGAAAAGAGGAGGACATGGGAAGAACAGTAGTTTTAGCTGTCATCGACGGAGAATTATCCGCTATAATTAGTGTATCCGATGCCATTAAACCAGAAGCCCATCTTGCTATCTACACCCTTAAAAAAATGGGATTCGAAGTTATACTCTTAACTGGTGATAACAGACTAACTGCTAACACAATAGCTCAACAAGTCGGTATAGAGCAAGTTTTTGCCGAAGTATTGCCGTCTCACAAAGTAGAGAAGATCCAGCAACTGCAGAAACAGGGAAAGAAGGTAGCCATGGTTGGCGATGGCGTCAACGACAGTCCTGCTCTAGCTCAATCAAACGTCGGTATAGCCATAGCTGCTGGAACGGATGTAGCGATCGAAGCGGCAGACATAGTTTTAATGAGAAACGATTTACTGGACGTCATTGCCTGCATCGATCTTTCAAGAGAAACGGTACGGCGCATAAGATTAAACTTTTTGTACGCCAGCTTGTATAATATTTTAGGTTTACCTATAGCTGCTGGAATATTTACTCCATTAGGTTTAAGATTGCAACCGTGGATGGCAACTGCGGCCATGGCACTTAGTTCGGTGTCGATAGTCGGAAGTTCTCTGCTCTTGAAACTGTACAAGAAACCTACGCGAGAACGACTGGAGAACCAGGAATACAAAAAAATAGCAAGATTTGCAAAGAGAAACATGCAAATGATCGATAATCCGACGAAAGCGTCCATCAATGGGTCTTCACTGAGTTTGTCAAAAATAAGATATAGCAATTTAAGTAACCATTGACTGACTGAAAAAAATAAGATATATATATAAGCAAATTTAACGAATCCAAAACTGTAAAGACAATGCGAAAGAAAACAAGAAATCAAATATTATGACTGTACAAAGGACCTGCCAATATTTATGATGGACGAAGATGAGGACAAAATAGCTGAATATTCTGTATGTACTGTAAAAACAACGTTTTCCAAGCCCACTTTTTAAAAATATTTTTTCAAGAATGTTTCGTTAATATTATTATTTTTTATTATTTTTTTTTTTGTAAAAATGTTTGAATGGTGAAATAATTTTTCTATGTGTAAATTACCAACGCATTTGAATAAGATATACTTAGTTATAAGACAACAATACGGCTGTACATTTTTCATAATAATAGAATAGGTGTATCTATTATTAAATCTGTAATATTCTGTAATATATGAAAACATATACTATTGTTGAAAATGCAAAATAAGAGAAAAACATTTATGACGCATAAAGCAGTTTGTGTAATACGTTTTATTATTTCATAATAATAAATTGTAAAACTTATTTCTATAGCGCGCTTATTTTACTTATACCTTTAACAATTTTATGCTTACGTTTGAACTTTCACCCTATACGACGATGGTAGCGCGCGTGTATTCCTTTTACAAACCGTAGTATAAAGCACATATGGAAAGAAACATAAGAAATAAATTATAATGAAGAATGTTGTAATTAGAAGGTGAATATAATTATTTCGTAAATGTACAAATAATTAAGTAACAAAAGATATTTTTGTATTAAAAGTTTAGTACAAAAATGAAAAGTATTCTCAATGCAAACCACCAGTGACATCGATTGAAGCCCCATTGATGTACGAGCTCTTTACTGAGGCCAAAAACATAATCAGCTCCGCTACTTCAATTGGTTTTCCCAGACGCCCCAATGGAATTCTTTCAACAAACATTTGCTTTACTTTGTCAGGAACGGTGTCAATCATGGGTGTTTCTATAATTCCAGGCAGCACAGCATTCACTCGAATTCCAAATCTAAAATCAAACATCATGCATTACTTGATTTTTGTCTATTATCTAACATAGACACGAAAAATATCCCTTACTGTCCAAACTCCATTGCTGCAGTTTTCGTAAAAGCTTCAACGCCTGCCTTGGACGCAGCATAGTTACTCTGGCCGATATTTCCCGTTTTTCCGATGATAGACGCCACGTTGATCACCGAACCGCCTTCCGCTATTCCGGAGCCTATCATTGCCTTGGCAGCATGTTGCGTTATGAGAAACGTTCCTTTGAGATTGACATTGAGTACAGCATCGAAATCCTGTTCGCTCAGCTTCAGTAGAAAATTGTCTCTGGTGATACCAGCCGAGTTGACCACGATGGTTGGCGGTACCAAGAAATGCTTTTTCGCGTGGGTGAAGGCATTCTCAATGCTCTCTGCACTCTTCACGTCGATTTCGACCGGCACATGCTCCGATCCTAAATGTCAGTTAAAAGTTTTCTTTGTATTACTATAGTCTTGGTTGTAATTTCCGAATATTTGTTACTCGTGCTCATTTAAAAAGAAAATTATGTCTCCATACCCGACAGCGCGTATCCCAAATAAGATAGCGCACAATTGGACAAAAAAGTGTAAACAGATTAAAAAAAACAACATTGGATTATTATAAGTACTTATACAGTAGATGCAGACGAGTTGAATCAGACAAAATCTCCAACCATTCTCAAATCAGTTCAAAATCAGACACGCATCGATACATCTTACATAACCGTGACACAACAGGTGCTTGAAATTCTGTCATACAGAAGCTTCACCACCGTTCTCGATCCTTCAGTACCTACATACATATACATACATACATACATTCATCGTTCATCGAAACCTCTGCTGAGGTTAGGTGCAGCGTCACAATAAGAACGTTCGAAAAAGATCATTCTCCGCAGTCTCACACAATAGCATCGGAGAGAAAAGAAACGCCTATTAGGCATCGCACAAGATACTTAGCAATTCCAAGTTGAAACAGGTACTCACCCTCGAGCGTGGCGGCTGTGTCCTCGGCGGCCTTGACATTTTGATCCGCGGCTATGACCTTGGCTCCCTCGCGCGCGAACAGCCGGCAGACCGCCCTGCCGATGCCGCTACCCGCTCCTGCAGAAATCAAGATCAGAGAGCCGCGCGCAGCAACCTCCCGTATACGCGGTAATGAGTATGTATACGTCAGTCGCGAGCTACATACAGCTTCCTCTGCTCTATTACGTGCTATACCATCCCTTGCGAGTGGCTGCACGTTGGCCGCGCGCTTTTTTCTACTATACCAAGCGGTGCAGCAGCTGCTATTATGTGTATTATTTTGAATTCATGCTTACCTGTTACAATGGCGAGTTTTCCAGCGAGAACACCCGGTGTCATGTTGTCTTTTATGTATTGTATACAAATAGAGCGCTTGTGTATTCACACTGGAGGCTACTCGGCGACTGCGATGGTGCGCTTCGATCGCTACTCTCCGGCGTTGCCGGCGATAAGTAATTCTGCGTGTGCGTGCAGTGTGTGAGATGATAGCGCAACATAAGTACCGGGCTGTTGAAAGCTGCGATGTTTTTGTACTTACATAATATGGGGCTGGGGATTTTTCGATGGAGACGCGCTTTCTTCGAGTGCAAGTGCGCACGGAGAGATTTTTTCAGGATTCTTCTAGACGCTGTTTTTTTTGGTTTGAAATATGTACTTATATGATAGAGTTTTGAATAAAAATGTCTCCACCCCTACGTTTTGCGAATACTTCTACTCGTGTGATCGACGTTAACTTATTATTTCCTTATATGGGTATACGAAAAAACGCGCAAAAGCGTCAGAGAGCTCGTAAAAATTGAATTCCCACACAGCAACGTCAAGCTGTTAAACGATTATAAGCTCTTCCACTATGACGTCATAGAATATCACCTAATACAAGTTCATCAGCCATCGAAAAAGAAGCGTCATAATCAACCACCGCGTGTAAACTCGCACGTCACGCTCGCCGCCCCCACCCCGCCAACCCCATCAATTAGCTCCATCGAAACATATCCGCAGTCATTTTTCACTTTCTCTCTTTTCCATCCGAGAATTAATGAGATATATTCTGGTCCGGTACAGGGCGAAACAAAGCCTGCATATAGGCAACATCAGGAGTACTGGCGCGTACAGCCAACATTTAGCTGTTTACTTAGTTATAGAACAATAATGTGGCCCTCCATTTTCATAGTAGTATAAGTGTTATAATCCATTTTTAATTCTGTAGTATTTTGTAATGTATGAAATGATCGCAAACACGTTTAGTTATACATTTGAACTTCCCGCGTTATGTGGTGGCGCACGTGTTCCTTTTCACGCATGCGCCGAACCGTCTGCGATTATAAGCGACACACATGGGGTTTGGGGTTGAGGTCTTGTTGAAAAAGTAAACAAGTATTTGTTAACGATAAAATGGCTTTTGTAATTGATACATGCGGTCAGAGTGATCTTGGAAACAGGGATCGACTTCTGGAAAGTGACGACGATGATGTGGAGATTGAAGATATTGGTAAATAACAATTGCTTATTATACATCAGATTCTCTCTATTTGAGGTTATACTGCGTGTTGTCTATAAAAGCATTTCAATGTCAATTATTTACAATTTTACAAGAAAACAAAGTGCTAAAATCAAATGAATATATTTTAGGACTCGACCCAACAAAAATCGTAAAGCGAAAAGATAAAACCAAAACGAAGAAACGAAAAATCGACCCTAACGACATTGATCTGTCACAATTTGAACGGGATATGGGATGGAAACCTTCAGTACACAAGAAGACTCCACTGGATAAAGCAGTAAAAGTTATATCAAACCAAATAGCACCTGTTACCAAAATTCTCAAAAAGGCTGTCGTGAAGCCAGGCTTTGAACGTCTGAAAAAAGTTCCAGGTTATGATATAAATGACAAAAAATTGAAAGAAAGGAGAAAGAGGGAACGAGAAAAGACAAAGGGCAAGAAGTGGTTCAATCTTCCAGCTCCAGAAATGACAGAGGAAGTTAAGCATGATCTTGAAGTCATCCAGATGAGATCGGTATTAGATCCCAAACACTTCTACAAGAAGAACGACATGAAGGCTTTACCGAAATACTTCCACATTGGTAAAGTGGTTGATACACCATTGGACTTCTACAATGGACGTCTAACCAAGAAGGAGCGCAAGCGTACAATTGTAGATGAACTGATGGCGGATGCACAGTTTGCCAAATACAACAAACGAAAGTACAAGGAGATCATTGACGAGAAACGCAAACAACAGTACAAAGCACACAAGCATGCAAAGAAGCTGAAAAAGAAGGGAAAGAATAAGTGATTGTAAAGAGTGTTGTAATTATAAGCTGAATATAATTATTTTGTAAATGTATAAATGAGTAAGTAACAAAAGACGTTTGTTTATTAAAAGTTTATGAATACATAAATAAAAAGGTATTCTCAAATCAGTTGCAAACCACCAGTGATTTCAATTGAAGCCCCATTGACGTAGGAGCTCTTTTCCGAGGCCAAAAATAGAATTAACTCTGCCACTTCCATTGGCTGTCCTAAACGTCCCAATGCGATTCTCTCAATAAAACCTTGCTTTACGCTCTCAGGATAGTAATCAGTCATGGCTGTCTCTATGAATGCGGGTAGCACAGCATTCACACGAATGCCATATCTAAAATCACAAGTCACCGATAGCTCCAATTTTTTCATTACTCTCATAAAAGCATGAAAAACAAGCATCCCTTACTTTCCAAATTCTATCGCTGCAGTTTTCGTAAAAGCTTCAACACCTGCCTTGGATGCAGAGTAATTGCTATGTCGCTTGATTCCCGTTTTTCCGGAGATCGAGCCCACGTTGATGACCGAACCGCCTTCCGCTATTCCGGAGCCAATCATTGCCTTGGCAGCACGTTGCGTTACGAGAAACGTTCCTTTGAGATTGACATTGATCACAGCGTCGAAATCGTCTTCGCTCAGTTTCAGGAGGACATTTTCTCTGAGGATACCAGCTGAGTTGACCACGATGGTTGGCGGTTTTGAGAAGCGTTCCTTCGCGTGGGTGAAGGCATTCTCGATGCTCGCCGCACTCTTCACGTCGATTTCGACCGCCAAATGCTCCGATCCTAAATATCCGTTACGATTATCGTTTATTTTACTAGAATCTTAGTTGTAATATATTTTTTGCTCGCTTAAAATACGAAGAAGCACTCGGTGCTCAGTGGAAGCAGACCAGTTGGATCGGACAAAACCACCCTTCATTAAAGCCTTGATGAGATGGTTCAAAATCATACATATAAATTTGACATGACAATCGCACATCGTGTGCTTGTCAAAAAGCTTTAGCTCCATTTAAAAAGAATCACTCACACACACGCACGCTTACACATCATCGGAAAAAAGCCTGGACACTGCACAGAGAGCAGATGTCGTGACGTGGCGTCGTTATACCTTCGAGCGTGGCGACCGTGTCCTCGGCGGCCTTGACATTTTGATCCGCGGCTATGACCTTGGCTCCTTCGCTCGCGAACAGCTTGCAGACCGCCCTGCCGATGCCGCTGCCCGCGCCTGATGCAGAAATCAAGATCAGAGAGCCGTGCGCAGTAGCCCCCCCCCCCCCCCCGTATACGCGGTAAATACGTCAATCGCGAGCTACACACAGCCTCCTCCTCTCTTTCTTCTCTATCTGTACTATGTGTACGCGTTACCACCCCTTGCGATTGGCTGCTCGTGTGCAGCGCCCTTTATTTTGCCCCTTTTATGGCACTACGTGGCATAAATTCGCACTTGTGACACGGCTAGCCGGGTCACAAGTAGTCCATTATTGCACAGTGCTTTTATGTATATATATATATATATATATCGCACAGATAGGCGTGACTGCGGATTTATGCTGCGCAGTGCTGTATAAAACTATATTGTAGGCTGTCCTTCATATAGCAACTAGTATCGTAATGTACTTTTTTCCTAGACTACCTATAGCGGTGATAGTGTTTATAATATTTTGAATTTACGCTCACCCGTTACGATGGCGAGTTTTCCAGCGAGAAGACCCGGTGTCATGATGTGCGATGTATGTGTAGGTACTTGGCTACGTGGCGACTGCTGTGATGCGATTTAATCGCTCACTTTTTCTTGCTGATGATAAGTATGATACATCGGTGTGTGTGCATTTACATGATAGTCGCAAATTTAAGCATTTCGATAATACATCCCCAGCCGATACAGCGGGATGGAGGTATTTTTCATCAGAATGTTGAAATTTAGCATATACTTGGTATTTTAAAAGATCGATATTTTTTTAAGAAAATTGCAATTTTAAATTGAATAGTATATGCTCTATATAATTCTAAATATAAAATATCCTCACCCGCCAGCGCCGCACTAGGTGTATTATGCGGGCGAAAGGTTGGATTTTTGTTAGGTGCAAGACTGGGGATTTTGACGGAGACGCGCTTTTTTCTGGCGCTTATCTTTAGATTTTTAAGCTTGAGAATCTGTTAAGTGCACGGACTGAATTTTCGCGCGAAGAACGATTCGAAACGTATATTTTAAGGGATTGTCTGGCCATTGTGTCTGTCACAAGTGAAAGTATCGTTATTTTTCCTGCATATTTTTTCGTGCGTCTAGAATTCATTTTTTGGAATCGCCTACTATGTTCGCTCAACCTTTTACCTTGAAATATTTGAGACAGTTTTGAATAAAATCGAATATTTAAATAATGCAAAACTGGACACTTCCCTTCTCGCATATATATATATATATATATATATATTCCAGCTCGTGATCGGCGCTTAATTTTTATTTCCTCATACGAGTGAAAAAAAACGTGCTATATACATTGAGGAAAAGGCAGAGGCGTCAGTAGAGATCTCATAAAAATTGAATTCCCACACAACAACGTCAAGCTGTTAAAGTATTAATCTCTCCCAGTGTGACGTCACGCAATATCACTTAATACAAGTTCATCAACCACCCAAGAAGAATCATTATAATGAACCAGCGTGTAAGTATGTATCCCCGCACGTCACGCCTCGCCCTCCCTATATATATATATATACCCCATCAATTAGCTCCATATCGAAACCCATCCGCATTCATTTTTCACTTTCTCTCTGTTCCACCCGAGAGATCACTAAAGCAGTCTCTCTCTCTCTCTCTCTCTCTCTCTCTCTCTCTCTCTCTCTCTCACTCTCTGTCCAGCGACGACGTATAATTAATGAAAATTCGCGCGCATATCCTATCCTCCGAAAAGCCCGACGTCAACAATCTTTATAGCGCTGTATTATTATATATTCTAAAAATAAAACTACATACAACCGCCGCGTGCAGTCCGGCACAGTCCTCCTCGAGGAATCAGCTCACGCTCGCAGCGGCCGCGATTGGCATGTAAACAGCGACTCTCTCTCTCTCTCACTCGCGGATTATTCAAATTAAACGCGGCGCGGCTCGAACATAATAATTTCGCGCACACATCGCGCGTATAATGCGTGTATAATCAGCTGCAGTAGCTCGTGACGCAGTACGCCGTAGCGAAGGCAATACGCTATAGCCGCTTCGCAGAAAAAAAAGAGCCGCAGTGATCGGACGTGGCCGCAATCGATCATTTCGAATTGAAGAGAGAGGGCGGGAGAGGAGAGAGACTCTCTGCTGTAAGGAACAGGGGGAAGAACAGAGAGTCCGGTGTGTATGTGTGTGCGATGACGCAACGGCTTCAGTCTGCAGCCTCTGCAGGGGAGGGAAAAATGTACACACGTATTTATATGCGCGGCCTCGACAGTCAAAAATTCATTTCCGAGGCTGGCTTCCTTATTATATACATCTATATTGCGATGCCGCGTGCATACGCAATTGCAAGCACTCGATGGGGGTAGATATACGCTGTACCCCCACGTATACGCCGTACATAGTTATATAATTGTCGTCGTTTGTGTTTTCAGCACGATGACGATTACCTATATATCGATCCGTGGAACTTGTCTTATACCTGCACCCGATCGGTTTCCGATTATATATTATAATACATACATACATACATATACGCGCGCGTAATTTTCTCCAGTATAGTAACCTTGAACATCAGCCACTGCGCCGAGCTCGCATCGTAGCGCGCGTCGATAAAAAAACGAGCGAAAAAAGACACAACGTATAAATACATCCTTCCTCTCTCCTTACCCCGTGTGTGACGACATATCGGAAAACTTGCTGCGATGTGTATACATCATATATAAGTATATACAGGCAAGAAAACAGAGAGAAGGTGTCCCTGGGCGATTCGGAAACAAAAATGGCCCGCGCGGTGAGGTGCGCGCACCCTTCGTCCCCGGCCGCCTTCGCGGCGACGGCAACTAGAGGATCCTCTCTCCGGCGTCGCCCGGGCAACGCTTGCGATGTATCATCTGTGCTCTTGCCGCAGCGTGTATAGGTATATATATACGCCGCTCCCGTATAAGCTACCGCGCGTATGACGTCAGAAGTCCCGGCCGCCGGCGCCGCGTGCGTACGCTGCTGACGTCAGAGGGACTGCCGGAGCGCCGGTGCAGCGGAAGTGCGCGCAGCAGCTGCCACCGGCCGGGAAAAGCTCTGCAGCCGATGCTATACTTATATACTGTATATATATATATATTGCTGAAGCCGGTTTGCAGCATATATATATTTATAGTGTATAGAGTCTCTTCACTCGTCGGGAATGTGTATGACGATTCGAGGGATGCTGGCTGATTGTTGCTGTTCTGGAGAAAGATAGAGTGCGAGAGGGAACGGAGGGTGTGAGATGAGGGTATTTTTGGACGACGCTGAGCTTTTTTCGGGACGAGCGGCGATTGTGAATGAAGTAGCCGGGGATCTCTGTGTGTTTTGTATAGCTTCTTCCCCGCTTCTCTTCTTTCACTTGAACGAGAGAGCTGTGGAGGGAAGTTTCTTTATTATAGATATTCGCTAACATGCGTATAGAAATATATGTAGAACAGGTCCATTGTTGAAGCTTGCACAGTCCGTGAAAGTTTCCTATTATCACTCGTTGTATTTATCAAGATCTCGTATTCTTGAAGTAGGATGATCAATACTCTTGTAGGTATACAAGGATGATGAATTTAAATTTCCCGCCAATTTACATGTAACTACGCTGGTCGATTTATACAACATTATAAATAATAATATCGCAAAGCTTTTCAGCCGAGCTGATTACATGAAAAAATACAATTTTTAAAACGTCTATAAGCGTCTATTTCGTATTGATTGCTTCGAAAAGCCAACATATACTTACGTACTCCGCATTTATATAGTTAATCATATGAATACAATCGTTTTATACGACATCATTACATTATCGCACTGCGTAAGACGATCGGATGCAAAGTGCGAAATTCAATTATAAATCGCGCCGTCTCGAATCAATAATTTCGTTTTTCCAAAAGCACCCGTCCGGTAGAAAAGTGTCGAATCACCACAATTTTCTGTAAAAATAGTCGTCTCATAGACATAACCTATTGATCGATCGAATACATCAACAATCCCAGCATCCTTCTAAAAATAAAGCAGCCCATCAACACTGTAGAAAATCCTCGGCTAACCTCAAAAATATATACATATCTATCTTTCGCCCCTCCTCCCGGGCAACGGGGTGCGCGCGCGCTTATACTACGGTCGTCCCGTATAGGTATTATATGCACAGCATCAGAGCAGCAGCAGCAGCACACGACGTCGACGACGACACAACCTGCACGACTGCGGCGGCGGCGCGACCTTGCTCTTCAACGTTTTCCTCCCTCCATACCGCATATACGTATCTATACGCTCGTCGGCGCGCGTGTGCGGCGGCGGTGGCGGCGGCAGCTACTCAGATCAAGCTAGTGGTCGAGACGCGAGAGAGCCGCAGAGTCGAGAGAGAGCCGATCGTGAGCGGAGCTTGGACGAGCTGCTTCGTAATATACATTCGTGTATATATAGTATAAGTAGTCTCTCCGTCTCTGTTTTTCGGAGACTGGAGTACAGTATATATAGCTGTATACCGCACGCGAGTATCGAGGAGTTGCTGCTGCATCGCAGAGAGAGAAGGCACGACGTGCAGTTTTGGCTCTTACTACGCTTTGGGAACGGCACACTGCGGACAAAAGAGAGAGAGAGAGGCCCACCACGGCTATTACACATATATAGGTATACACTGCATATACCTAAACAGCAGCGCGCGACTCGTCTTCTCTGTCTCTCTTCCGCGCGACTGTAAAGTAGTCCAGTGCGCCGCGTCCCGAGCCAGAGCGAGAGAGAGAAAGAGGATACATATATAGATATACACCACGTCGCAGCGGGGCCACACGCAGTCCGCCGCCGCGTACACTCTCGTGCTTGTATCTCTGTGTGAGTGTGCTCACTCTCTCGTACGTGAGAAACCCGAGTCGAGAAGGCAAAAAACAGCAGCAGGGACAAAGGAGGCATCGCAGAGACCCGATCGTGTCGAGACAACGAGAGCATCAGTGGCAGTAGCAGCAGGTTAGCAGCAATCGCTTGAGCCAGCAACCCCAGGTGAAATCGTCGTTGGGCCACGGCATGCCGCGCAGGATCACGACGGCAGCGTTGTCGTCCCCCTCGCATCAGCAGACAGAGGAAGCAGCGGTTGTGCAGCAGCAGCCGGAGCAAGGCCAATCGTCGTCCGGGGCCTCGCACTGTCATCGTCGACAGGCAGTGGTGTTGCTCGCCGGAGCGAGGTGGAGGGCTGCGGCCGCCGAACTGAGGAGCTGAGCACGCTCGGGCCGCGTCGCCGCTGCAGAGGACGCCGCCGCCAACAGGGAAGTTGTCGGGCACCAGGATGCTGCTCTACCTAGCCAAGGAACCATGGCCGTGATCGGCGAATCCAGGTGGGTTCTCTTTTTTGCCGAATCCCAAAGGGCTAACCTATTCGCGATGCTTCAACTCGAAACTCGGAGGTATTGATTTGTATAGCGAGAGTCAAAATCAATTCTTCTGTAGAAAAATTGGACATTTTTGACATTCGACACACAGCTTTGCGTGTGCAGTTTGGAAGGACTACGTTGACCTTGCTAAGCGCTGCTCTTGTTATTTGGCATTTGCAGAGCGTACCACTGGCCTCGATCTCGATAGCTTGTAGTTTTCAGCTTGGACTCTTTTAGTGGGTTGTGTAAACAAATTATTTTATGGCTTCATTCACTGATAACCTCCTATAGAAGTAGTTTGTTTGATAAACTAGGAAAACCTAGCAAAATGTAAATTCTCGTTCTCTCTTTTTACACTGACATCTGTGTGGTGTTTGATTTTCATAAGAAGTTCAATAAATTCAATATTGATTGTGCTGTTTGTAAAACAGGTACTATTCACTCATCCCAACAAAGGAAATCGGTGAACATCCAGCTCGTCGCAACAAAGGAAGAACTGAATCACCTTGTGGTCGGCGACACAGAAGAAGAAGGGTTCGCATGACCCTTGAGGGCACAATGTGTTCCCGAGGGGTAGACCAGGTTGACCTCAGCGATTCAGAAGATGTCTACCTGGATACTACAGATCCTGTGAGGTACGGAAACTGCATTATAAAAAAATTCAGTTACTAACTGTTCTTCCAAATGAGTGACTCATCCTACTCATTGCTGCATGGTTGTATTTAAATACATGGTGGTCTGATGTCCCAAGTATATTAATGTCTGTCCTTGTTTCATAAACTTTTTGCATAAGTATATATATTTAAATAATTTTTATCATATTTTAAATGAATCTAATGATAATATGTTGAATGTGGCAGGTATGAGCTGCGCAACATCCAGAGTGTAATCCACGTGACCCGGCAGAATATTGATGCCCTGAACAATCGATTCGCTGGCTTCCAGGATCCGCCCACAATCTACCTAACCGAGTACCAAGAGCTCACCTCCAAACTCCACGAGTTCGAAACCAAGGAGCAGAAGCTTATAGAGATCCTAAACTCCATGACGGAGGTCTCCTCTTCCTCGGCACCCAACAGTAGCAGCAGCAATGACATCGTCACCAATGCCTCCTCCTCCGCGAACAATTCTGATTTGCGTTCGAGTGCCAGCAGTATCTACACATCGTCCCGTGGCACTTATTCCCGACAGGTCGCTCCTCGCACGCCCCTCAAGTCCCTGCTACGCGCCCATCTACCCAATCAGCAGCGCACCAGTGTCCAGGTGCGCGAGGGGCTCTCACTACGCGACGCCCTGGCCAAGGCCATGAAGCTACGGAACCTAACAACCGAGATGTGCGTTGTTTACATCGTGGCGAGCAACGACGCAAAGTACCCCATACCTTGGGATACGGACATCTCCTCCCTCGAGTGCGATGAGATATCCGTCGAGATCCTCGATAAATTCCCTATAACCACCTCGATTTCGCACAACTTTGTGCGCAAGACATTCTTTTCGCTGGCCTTCTGCGAGTGCTGCCATAAGCTGCTCTTCCAGGGCTTCTACTGTCGCACCTGCAATTACCGCTTCCATCAGCGTTGCGCCAATGGCGTACCCGCTCTCTGCCATCAGGTGCGCATGCAAGACGCCTACTACCAAGCCCTGTTGGCCCACAATCCCGAGAGGACTGCGGGCATACTGCAACTGCCCTCGGGCTACGGCATCTCGCCTTCGCTGGTTACCACCTCCAGACCCCGGCCTCCTAGGACTCTTGCCCAGCAGGATCGCTCGAGCTCGGCGCCCAACGTCTGCTTCAACACGGTCAAGCCAGGTGGCCCAGGCGAGCCGATCAATCTCGACGATTACACGCGCTCGCAGAGCCTCAGTAGAACGGCAGGTACAACGCAATCACCCGTTTCACCGGGAAGCAGCCCAAC
Source organism: Muscidifurax raptorellus (assembly GCA_020010945.3). NCBI lineage: Eukaryota > Metazoa > Arthropoda > Insecta > Hymenoptera > Pteromalidae > Muscidifurax > Muscidifurax raptorellus. The sequence goes on along the minus strand of CM052078.1, from coordinate 8,212,383 downwards.
CAAGCACAGCCAGTCAACGCAGGCAAGCCCAACCAATACTCTGAGACCAAAGCGGCCCAGGGCCCGCTCTGCCGACGAGAGTTCGAAGAACTTACTCGCACCGAGGGAGTCCATCGAGGACTGGGAGATACCTGCCGATGAGATACTCGTTGGGCAAAGAATCGGTTCCGGATCATTCGGAACTGTGTATAAGGCGCACTGGCACGGACCAGTTGCTGTTAAAACCTTGAACGTGAAGATCCCAACATCTGCTCAATTGCAGGCTTTCAAGAACGAGGTAGCGGTACTGCGCAAGACGCGCCACGTTAACATTCTGCTCTTTATGGGCTGCGTGAGCAAGCCGCAGCTAGCCATTGTGACTCAATGGTGCGAGGGTTCGTCGCTCTACAAGCATCTACACGTATTTGAGTCCAAGTTCCAGTTGCTGACTCTCATCGAAATCGGTAGACAGACGGCTCAGGGTATGGACTATCTGCATGCGAAGAATATAATTCATAGAGATTTGAAGAGCAACAACATTTTTTTGCACGATGACTTAACGGTGAAAATCGGTGACTTCGGCTTGGCCACGGCCAAGACGAGATGGTCGGGCTCGTTGCAGTTCCACCAGCCCACGGGCTCGATCCTCTGGATGGCACCTGAAGTAATCAGGATGCAGGAAGAAAACCCCTACAGTTTCCAATCGGATGTCTACGCCTTCGGGGTGGTTTTGTTCGAGCTGCTAGCCGGACAACTGCCATACTCCCATGTAAATAACAAGGATCAGATACTGTTTATGGTGGGCCGGGGCTATCTGCGCCCGGATCTAAACAAGCTGCGGTCGGACACGCCAAAGGCTTTGCGTCGACTCACGGAGGATTGCATCAAGTTTTCTCGCGATGATAGACCAATATTCCGGCAGATCTTGGCTAGCCTAGAGAGCCTGCTCCGCGGTCTTCCCAAGATCACAAGATCGACGTCCGAGCCGAATCTGAACAGGACCCAGCTGCAGAGCGACGATTTCTTGTATACGTGCGCGTCCCCCAAGACGCCCGTCAATTTTCAATTTGGCTCCTTCCCGTTCTACCCTAGTGGCGGGAACATTTGAAGGCACGAGCAAATGGAGGTCGGGCGAAGATTTACAAAAGACACGATAAACATAGCGACGATGTATCACTACTATTACCAGGCTCAGAACAATCTGTATGATAGGTTTCTAAGATTGTACGGAGGCGGAAGCAATTATTGTACGAGGGAGGCGTAGACTCCTCTGCATTACTTTGTTTTTCTTCTGTCGGTGTAAAGTAGGTATTGGATGAGAGTGAGCAGTGGCGAGAGAAAGGTACTTCCTATTGAATAAGAGGTGTGGAGTAAGGATGCTGTTGACGAGACTCGTGGGTCGAGCAATGAAGTATTGAAAATATAAGGCAGTCATTAATGCTTGAATAAAGTTCTTAATATCTTGACAACATAAGTAGCTTTCCAAAGGTAATCGCTCCACGAAACACTGTGTGCAGTATAACAGACAAAACGTCAATCGAAGCATTTAAGATTATTGATAATTTGAGTCAAATGAAACATTGTTCGATTTCGAGCCTTGACAACTGCTATTGTTCATGTACATATATGTATACATAATTTCTCTATGTGTACACACGCTTTCATACACTTCTACACTGACACAGACATCAACGAGAGAAATAAAATAAAAAATGTCGTGTAATCTACATTTTTTTAGGCTAAGCCATCGGTTACTTTAAGAAGATATCACGATTTCAAATGTGATTCGTAATCGCGTAAGAAGATGACGATTTATTTTCACTTTTTTGCTCTATTTATTTAAGCGGTTCTATTGAGCCTTGAGAACTTTGTGTTTAATCGTAAATAATCGAAACATGTAACGAATTGTATAAGAAGCACGTATTTTCTTTTTCCTTAATTTATCTTAGAGCTAATAAAACTTTGATTTTCATCGCGAGTTCCTTTTGACTCGAATTATGATCGCATCACGCGCGCACTTCTTTCCTCTACGTGCAATAAACTCTGAAAAATCATTATTAAGTGTAATTTTAAAAAAACTTCAAAAATAACTTGACAAAAATTTAAAAAATGGAGACATTCCTGATTAAGGAGCATAATTGAACCTTAAGAAAAAACCTATTAACCAAAATCCCCCAGTCCAAAAAAAATCATTGACGATATTTTGCGCGTGCGTTGAACATTTCATCATCAGAGTTACATATGCATTAATATACAGACAAACATTAAGGTAAACGAAAAAAAGAAGAAAACACTACAAATACGAGACATATGTGAGCATAGTGATCCGTTCATTTTTTCGCGGCATCCTTAAAAAGGATGTAAAACTAAGGATAATTTTACTAGGAGTATATAAGAGAAAAGACGGCATTTAAAATTTGCTCGACGGATTTACGAGGCAATCGTCCGTGGAAACATTGTAATTCCTAAAGGGTGGTCGATAAAAAAAATGAGACTTTTGTACCTTACGAACCTTTCTCGGTTCTCGTCTCGAGTATTATATAGAAAACAAAAAAGCTCTTACCTACGATTAAGTACGAATGAGCGCGTACCCGCACTCGTCTGTCCCTTATATTGAATAAGCGACCTACGACTGTGCGATCGTGCAAAGTATATTATTATTAATATTATTATTATATTATTTTTATTATTGTATTTCAATTTTTGTTTTTCCTTTTTCGTTTTATAGCGGAGAGTAAAAGACATATATAAGAGTGATGTTGATATCCTTTACACGAAAAGTACTTCACCGAGAGAGAGCGTTCTGCGTTATATATCGTTGCCAATATTACGTTTGTAAAGCGTGTACATGTACTATGAAGAATTTCTGCTGTTACTCCTTTTTTTTTTTGCTGTTCGCGTTTTTCGAGTAGATCCGAAGGGCATCTTTTTTGTAAAGTGTGAAAGCATCTTGTGGTTAATTACGAATGTTCGATTCATGAATTCGCAATAATGAACTACGTATACTTTGATTGTTTGCACTGAAAATAATTTATTAAGCATACTACATATTACGATGATTTTCTTCGAAATTACCTTGCAAAAAACGTTTCTTGTATAATGCATAATTGGATTTGTGATCTTTAAAAAAATTGTACATAATTATTGAAATATTAAAATATTCAATAAACATTTCAATTCATTTGAGAATCCGACTTTTCACTGATTCCCGTCTGAAGTTATTATTTATTTTGTATCTACAAAAATGCGTTATCATTTTAATTTAAAAACCAACAAAATAGAAGTCGTAGATTTTCACCCCAATGAAATATGTAACCCCCGAGCGGCAGCCAAAAGTTTTATTTATATTTTGCGAATATATTTTTGTTTGCATGACGGAAGCTTCTGTTTACAATTTATGTTACTTCACGATAGCGACGTTGTATAACGAAATAATTGGAAGTTATAGCGCGACACTCTCGTTCAGAATCAGAATTACGAGATCCAGATTAAACGCTCGCGTGGAGACATCCAAAAATACACACACGCACGCGCGCGTCGACTTCTCTCCATTTCTGTATTATCGATTTGAACTTTGCGTATATACCCTATTCACCGTTATATATAGACATATATAATCGAAACTCCGCAATGCGAATCAAAGGCGGATAATAGAGCGCATAGATTATTAGTCCATCATTGTCATAAAATACAGGCGATACGCCGAAAAAACATCCATCAAGCGAAATAACGGATTTCAACCGCGTTATCTCTATTTACATCTGCTCTATCTACCAACGTTATCGAAAAGGGTGTCCTCCTCGCGCGATTACATAGCGAAAAAAAGGCGTTGAGCAAACAACGCTCTTTTTCATTGCTCGATCGATATCGCACTTTATCGGGCAAACTCTCCTCCGGCAGATTACGCTCTCCATCGAACTTTCAGCGCGTTTTATATGCAGCACAGCTGATCCCCGATGACGTGCGTTTCGCAAAATGTTACGCGTATGTATACACCGACACATGTGTGCGAAGATATAATAAAGAGCGAGCGCGCGCGCGCGCACCTGTTGATGCCGCGTCGGGGGAAAAGAACGAGAGAAAATCAATCGGGGTGTCGACGTGAATTGCCATTGCGGATTCTGCGTGAGTGCGGATCTTATATATGTGTGCGTGTGTGTGTGTGGAAGAGGGAGATGAGAGAGGAGAAAATGGTGTTTGTGTGTGTGTTGAGAATATCGATCGATGTAGCTGCGTGGTTGCAGGATTGTCGTAATTGAAAATGTATAATTTGAAAACGCCGCGGCCTCGAGATATTGACTATTGTTATAATTACCGTTAGAATTTCAAATCGATTGGTCATTTTCTGTATACTTCTATTTGGAAATGTTATCATCAGCTGAAGCGCGTTTGAGTTTGGCATTGACCTTTATTTTGCGACCAAATTTCGACGCGTTTATCACGAGTACACGCACCGAACTCGATATGATTGATATTTTCGAACAACAAATAATGAAAAAAAAATCCTCGCACTGATGAGGGCTTTTTTAATTAAAAAAACAGACGTTTTTCCATTTGTTTGCGTTCTTCCTTGCAAACGCGCCGAACAAATATAAAGCTTTGTATTTTTTTAAACGAGCGCTAAGAACAAACTTGCGTATAACAACATTGCGGCAATTATCAGTGAAGAGAATCGTCGGGTTCCGGCACTCAATTTGAATTGTCCTTTTTCACGAAAGCAATCTTATTATAGCTGGTGTTTCTCGCTCGAGGCTAACTCTTCGAAAAGTAGCTAAATCCTCAAAAGAGCCATAACTCGGTAAAGTGCGCGAGTTCCGGAAAAACGCAATTGAGGAATCAAGAATCGGGCCGTAATCCCGTTTACGAGATAAAAGGATTTCCGCCGAACCGCGAGTAAAGTCTGCTCTTCTCGTCTTAATAGGTCTTCAACGCGATAGTAAATGTATATACGTATGCAGCTCATATACACGTTTATAATCACGAAAAGAAAAAAAATCGCAATCGGAGTACAAAGTTTTTCACGCTAGAATTTTCGTATAATGTGTGCCAAACGCAGACTTTACACTCGTCGCGACGCGGCGTCTTTGCCCATTAGTTAGCGCGAAGATCGACTCTCGCGGCGCCGCGGCATCAGAATGTTTTTTTCCCTTTCGCGAAGTTTACTCCGCGGATTACCGCTGAGACCTTAGAAATTGGCCTGTACACAGCGCACACGTCCGCTAATCCGTCTCGTTCCCATTTTCAATTAGTCGCGCGAGCTGGATTTAATTTGCCAATGATTAGATGTATGCGGGAGAGGCTATTGCCTTGTATACCTTCGCGATGTACATAATGTATATACGCACAGTCGCGACGGACACGCGGCGGCGGTTCGCTTATTCATAAATTGAATTGTCTCTCGTAATTAAATTACTCGCGCGCGCGCGCGCGTATATTGCTGATGGATGTCCGGCTATAAGTGCGTATTACTGCCCGGGGTAGATTTCCATCGTCTTAACATATAGAGTTATTTGAAATTCGATTAAAATAATCGACGCTTCGAGAGTGCTTCTATTTGATTTCGGGGGTATATTACGTATCTATATATACATATCTCCTGCCAATAATATTTCACCCGCAGCCTCAATTGTCCCAAATGTCGCAATAACACATTTAATTAAATTTCTCTACCATCAGCCACAACGGTATAGTCTGCCGACCGCGTATTTCTATTCTCGCCCTCATTACCTATATAATAAGCCTCCAGTCTAAACACACACAGCTATGGCTTCCTCTCAAGTCTATACATACTCCTAGTTTCGTTGTTTCTCACCCTTGACAGTCGTCTACATCTACGCGTACATTCAAACTCTGGATGCTGAAAAAATCACCTATGTCTCTCTCTCTCTCTCGCCAGCCGAATAACGCAAAAAGAAGCAGACAACGGAAAAAGCCCCAGCAGCATCCTCGTACATACACGTCACAGACATCGCACTCCCCGAGGAGCCGTAGCGTAAAATAACTCGGCGCCGCACGTAGGTGTATACTCGGCGTGCCGCGAATTGATATACGGGCATCCCGGCGGTCTCCTTCTTACGCGTTTCGCGAGGAAATTTCTGGAGGAAATATGTACGAGGGCGGCCCCAGGAGTCGCGCTACCGGAAAAAAATAAGGGAAATCGCATTGTTATTTTCAGCGGGATCGTTTATAATATACGGACGCTAAACGGAAAATCATTTTCCTCGTCGCGCGCGCGACATATCACAGGAAAATTTATTCCAACGGCTTCGAGTCTCGCGATCCGGGAATCAAAGTTCGATCAGTCATCGCGTGCAGCTGTGTGCGTATACCTATTATGCGATCGTCGCCGGCGTCCCCGGGAATCCCCGAGCTGTGTACTATATAGCGAAGGTCGAAGCTGCTTTTTTCTACTCTAATCCTCGCTTGGGCTTACAGGCTACGTACGTACGAATCGGGAAGTCGTCGCGTGCAAGAGAGAAAGAAAGAGAGAGAGAGATGGAGTCGGGATTACATTATTATGGCTGGCGGTCGGCTTAATTTAATTAAAAAGTACGTACTTGAGGCGACTTTGCGCTCTAAGCACGGCTGACTTTTCTTCCTTGACTTTTGCACTTCTTTCGAGTCGCTATACGAGATATGACGATAGAGCCATTCCGCATACTCTGTATCAAAGTCGCAGGGTGCTGCGAGGGTAGATTTTTCAATTTCAAGGCCAGCACCAGCCTATATTCGCTCAATCAACAGGCGTCGAGCATCTGACACCATCCCTCTCTCGTCACTCGAAAATTAACGACACGCACGCGGCGTGAAAGAGACCCCCATGAATAAACGAGAAGCCCCCGACCATAGCCCTAAAATATTTCCGTCCCGACCTTACGGTACTACTATATATATATATATATATATATATATATATATATATATATATATATAGAGACCGATAGTCTACCGCACAGTAGCACCAGCAGCTCACCTTCCCCTTCTACCTTGCGATGCTCTCACTGACCCAGCTAGTATAGCCCCTCGAGAGATGCTGCTTCTGAACGACGCGAGGATAGAGAGAAAGAGAGAGAGAAAGCACATTCCACCCGCGCGCCGGCGGCGGTGGCGGCGCATGCGCCCCAATCCCGGTCGCCGTCGCGGCGCCTCGGCCAGTCGATGCTGGAGGCCCGCGCCAACAGGAACGCGCTTTTCTCGGCTCTTTCTCTCTCTCTCCCTGAAAATTCGGCCTCTTTCGTCGTAACGCTAGTATCGACGAAATCTCGAGAGTGAGAGAGAAAAAAGCCTTTTCTTTCCGATTGATAAATAAACAAACAGTCGGGAGCCAGTCGAGAGGGAGAGTAAATATACACCGACAATGGGATGAACGTCGCGCTAGTTGTCCCCTCGCCCTTATACCTCTGAATTCGCGATCGAATCGCCAGTTGCGCGCTTTCGTCGCGGAGATAAGTGTGATACTGTATATACTTATATATATATATATATAGGCACACGCAAGCGCGAGCTTCGCCCCATCTCGGCCGATGTGAATTCCGTGCTGCGTTTCCGCAGTAAGGTGGTCGCACGTGACAGCGTGTTGTATATACGCATTAGCAGAAGAAGATACGAAGGTGAGTGTTTGCGTGCGCGCGTGTGTGTGTGTGTGTGTGTGTGTATAGGCTCCGAAATTCGCTCGATCGAGCCTCGTGGGCTGCACTGCCGGTCATAGCTGCTGTTGGTTTTATCGATTCGCCGAGCTTTAGAGTGTAACTGACCTCAGCGATAGCTGCCAGGCCGACGGCCCGGAAGATCATTGCTGAGAGATCGGGACTGTGCATTATAGAGCGTGATTCTCGCACGTGCGTATATGCGCGTCTATTCGATTATAATCAATAACAGCTGATCGTGTATAACTCGCTCTCTCTCTATATATAGACGGGTAACGGATCAAAGGCTAAGTGCAGCACTCTTCCTCTGCGCGCGTTTTAAGTGGTGTCTAATAATTAGGAACAATCCATTTTTACGAGCTTCTACTCTATATACGATCGATATTCAAATTTCGCGGCGCCACTCGACGTCTAATGACACTGTGTATCATATATATATACACACCACAGCTGGGCTACCTGTTGAGGTCTTAAATCCTTTATCTCTCGTGAGCATCGCCGGCGTTCTCTTTACGACGTGGAATGTACACGAGCGATGTGGATCTTAAAATTCGGGGGAAAAATATAGCTTTTCGACGCTTCCCCTGCGGGAGTGTATATATATTAGCGTTTGATTAAACTCGCAATGAGAAATGCCTGTATACGTCGCTGCTATCAAACGCGTGTAATTAATATTTATTGATCACAGCCAGATAAAGTAAATATAGCTAATAATTGATTGTCGCAGAATCTACTTTCTCGCATTTAAAAGAATCTCGTCGCAGTATTAATACACAATATACAGACACACACACACACACACACACTGCAACTAACTCGGACAGAACGCCTACTCGTCTCTTTCCACGCGACGCAGTATACTTTCCCCTCGACGAGGCTTTCCAACCGAGGAAAAAAAGTCGTCGGCTCTTTTATGCACTAATCCGTCGTCGTCGGCTGAAAAGCGCCAACGTTTTGCCTCGCTGGTCTTATATACTTTGCCCAATACTCATCGCGCTTGAATTTCTCCGGACGGGAGAAACTCGTGTTTCTTATCTTTATTTATAAATTACTATGATTCCCGCCAATCGTACATAACAGCCCACAAAATCGGCGGCAATATCAATCGCCTTTCGCTGCAACGGCAGCAGCTGCTCCTGCAGTATTATACGTTCGCGCAGGGAGAATCGACGCACACACACACACACACACACACACACAGGCGTCGCGATTTGACCCAGTTCACGGCGGCGGTTGCAGACACCCCGGGGGTAACGCGATAGCGCGATGCCACCCACCTTCTCTCCCTTGGGACCTCTATATATATATACGTGTATGTGTGTAGTGCACACCACCTGTGTGCGCATGTAGATGTTGATTGCGCGCGATTGTCTTACCGTCTTATATGCGTCGTCTGGTGTTCCACGTGTTTTTTTTTAACGTAATAATATACATAGTAAAATATGACAGAACGGTTTTGCCGAGGAAAGTATAAAAGATTTGAAGTATCATCCCGCGAAAGTCGCGTACGACGGCTGGCGAAAAGTAATTACGCCGCGACACGCAGGGCTTCTTCCTAGTATACACCTACAGTCGCAGTGCGCGCGAATTGTATATATATAGTCCCGCTAATCAGAGAAGGCCGCGCGCTTTGGGCGAAATGTTTCCTTTGTCTTCTTATTCTTTTTTTTCGGGCTTCCCTCGCCAACGCGTGAGAAGAGCAACTTCCTCGTGCGGTTGGTATATAATTAAGCCGATCGCGGGAGTATATATATACGGGGTGCGAATTGGAGTTTCCGCGTTTCTCTGCGATATTGCCTCTTTTTATACACAGAGACCGGAGCTTTCCGTTTGCTATAATCGTGCGAGTATGTAGTCTAGATTATCGGCGGCTTATATGCACTTGCGTTGAATATGTTTTTGGAATATTAACGTCGCGGCGGCTCGAGATATATATAGTTAAAAAGCACAAATGATCTTCTGCTGCGGACAGTCGATTTGACGTGGCCTAATTCAATGCGAGAGCAGTAGGGATAATTAGACGACGTGGGTGGAAAATTCGTTTAGCGTCGCGTCTTCATTGTAAAATTTTTAATTATCATCAAAAGGCAATTAATTAAACTCGCCTGCGCGTAGGAATATGGCCGCGCTAATGGAAAAATAACGACGGGCTTTTATATTCGCGACAGCAATTATATTTTCATCGTGCGAAAATTCTTGTCCGTACATATACTATAAAAGCTTCGATTCCAGTATAACATCCGCTTATATTTAGCCGGAGAACGATCCCGAGAGAAACCCCGCAAACGCAGCTTTATATAGCTTCCGATGACTTCCCTCCTCCCTTTATACGATAATCGCGAGCGAGCATCATTTGAAGTTGATTTTTAATATCGGAAACAATGCCCGGGTATAATTTCCTCTCTCGACGCACAAAAGATCGTGAAAATCGCTCGACCGATCGCAACGCGCGTGAAAAACTCGGTGTCTATATTATCGAGAAAGAGACACGAATTCGCAGTCCGGCAAAATCAACTTCCGCTTTTTTCTCGCTAGAGCGACGCTTTGTTTTCCCGATAGAGAGGACACAACATATATATATATATATATACCGCGCCGTGTGCGTTTTTGTTCGGATAATGGGCTGGATAGGATCGATATGGGCGCGTATGTGCCCGGCGTCTCGACTAATCGAGGCTCTGTTCAGCGCAATTCGCGATCCTTGATTGCAAAACCAGCCGAGATCAATCGTGACGATGCTTGGATTATTGAAAAATTTCACCGAGATAAACGCAAGTCACTCGGAGAAAGGCGCTGCAGCGTCACGCGATATTTATATAAATGGTCGCAGCGGAGGGCTTTTGATACTAATGAAGAGTGATTATTATACGTCCCGAGATATAACGGGTAAAGATTTTCGCGAGTCGTTGATTCAGCTCGATGCGGCCATTAATTTTAATTCGAGCCGCGTCGCAGTTATACTATCGCGTCGATTCTTGTATATATATAAATAAAAATCGGCATTGGAACGAAGATCAAACGCGAAATCTGTTGTGTGCGGCGAAACAGGACACGCGCAAACGTTATATATACAGTCCGGTATATATTCAAATGATTCCACTCCTTCCGCGCGAGAGTGAGAAAAAAAGTCAGGCGCAGTAGCTTCTCTTTCATCGGAAATCGAAACCGCGATGCTCGAATATTGCGAGCACGTTTATGGACTATCTCTCTTTTACGCTCGATTGCAGATGATTTTTCAGCGCGCTTCTTGCCGCGTTGAACTTTTATTACTCTCCCCGCGACGTGATGTTTCTTGTATAGTTTTTTAACGGAAAATCTATTCGTATACATAAAGTATATATCCAGCGGACTATGGACCTGAGAGAAAGAGCGTAACGTATACGCGTCTAACGGGGCCAATGTATATATGTATATTGTATATATGTGAAATATAGACTTCTCGTCCCCGTACAAAGCGTTAAAATGTAGACTAACGTCCGGCGTTTTGCTTCTTCTTTTTCCAGAGCCAAATTCGATAATACTCCGGCAGCAGCAGCAAGCTCGTAAGAATCGAGAGAAAAAAGCAAGGAACATGAGGGAGCCAGCACCTCGCTTCTTCAAAATCGAGTTTCCACTCGCTCCGCGTTGATTGAGCGCGAAAAAAATCGGCCAGCAAAATGAAAAGCGACGAGTCCTAATCATCCCCCCGACTAGTGTGAAATATAAAACAGCTCGTCGGAGAAGCGAAGGATATGAGAAGCGCTGGCTGCAACGATGCGACGCGCGGAACAACGACGGAGGTGAGGTGATAGCGAAGGAAGCGAACGTCATGAGGCGCAGGACGTAAGGGAGAATCAAAGACGCCGCGAAGATGGATTGGCTGCCGGGTCGGCTCAGGTAGCCTGCATCGACAGCGCGCTGAAGAACAATCACGGACCACATTATATATATGTATATATATGTTAGGATACATATATACACACACACACGTAGCAAGCAATAGGAGGTGGACGAGGAGCCAGGAGACTGTACAATAAACAATAACATGTAGTTGTTATTAGGAGCTGTAAAAGACTATATTATATGTAGAGAAAGAGAAAGAGAGAAGGGCGTATATACCAAAGAGGGGGATTTTCGCAATATCAAGAGGACACCCACGACGACATATCCGACGACGGGAGGAGAACAAAGCTGTACAAAGAACAATATATAAAGGGAGAAGCGCCGCGGCGGGAAAAGACTGACGAGTATAAGAGAGTTATATATATATATATATATATCTTTCATCCGCGAGGGCCTCGACATATCAGAAGAGGATCTTCTATATCACACACTCGCGCGCGGGCGCGCGCGAAAAAAAATACAAGTGTCTTCTACTTACGAGTGCGTATACGTCGTGCAGTATATATATATATGATATAGATGTGAATATGTGATATAATATAGATCGGTCTCCGAGTAATATATATTGAGTGCGCGCGTATACGAGAGCTGGTGGGCGAGTGCGTGGCTCAGAAATGGGTTGCGGACAGAGCAAGATCGGTAACCTCTACCCCAAGAACAAGAAGAACAAAAACGGCGGCTCCAAGAGGAACGGATACTCGACACGTGAGTATAAATTCTACTTAACTTATCTGCGCGCTGCTTTCGATATTTCAGCTGTATATACCGATTTTCCGAAAATCGATCGCTATAGTTATATATATATATATGCGCAATTATACATAACACGACAATCATCTGCATGTGATCGTACATTCGCTTTTCGCATTAGCATCTCTCTCTCTCTCTCTCTCCCTCTAGCTCTGACACGATAATTAAACGCCGCCGCGTATAGTGTATATGCTCGGTTAATTTAGTTAGAGACGCAGCACGCGGCGACTGTCGCGCGTCGCATTTCGATTATCATAATAACAATAACCCGTTGAATGATCAGTGCTTTGTTTTCTCTTATTCGAATCAATCGTTCTCGAGCCATAAATTTGCATTCGATTATTTATGTTTCTCTAGAAAACTTAACCGCGGCCGAAATATTCGCAGAAGCAGCGCAAGAAACGTCCGTATCGTAAGGTTTGCACTCGACGGGCCGCACGGAATTACAATAAAATTAGCCTTTTCTAATCTCGTCGAACTTTGGGAAGAAAAAACGAGAGAAAAGAATCTCTCCCTCGGAATAAAAAAGCTCGTAGAACTCGGCCGAGATAAGCTCGCGTGCGTTTCGGCGAATCAAAAGGGAACAGTAGGCGGAAAGTCGTCCCCTCTCCCGTACTCTTTCTCTGCACGCCATCCGCGTCCGATTCAATTTTGCAGTTTAGCGACTTTGGTACACCCGTCTCTCGCTCTCTGAAACTCGCTCGTAATTTTCTCCGTCCACGCGATAATTGCGACGGATCTATCTCCTCCTTTTTCGAGCTTCGCGCAAAGCTTTGTTCTTTGAGACAGGAGAAACTCGCTTTTTCTCATCGAGTTGCGTTTTTAATCAAGAGGACAGCACGAGCGGGAATTCCGGCGTCAAAAGTTTAAAAATTCAAAATACAATCTACGCGAACGAACCTTTTTCCCTGAAAAATCATCTGACGTGTTGTTTGTTTGCTTAAAATTTCGCTTTTCCAATATTTCAACGAAATTTCGGCGTAAGAAAAATGAAGCGTCGAACCGAACTCGATGCAACTATTTGCTTCTTCTGTTGTGTGCGTATGGATTAATTGTAATAATAATATGCCGCTGCATAATGAACGCGTAGTATAAGTATATTTGGAGGTTAGGTCGGGTCAGCGCATGTGCGAGGATGGAATTGGAGTAAGTCTTAGAAAGCTGGTTTGTCGTTGGACTTGTCTTTACTTTTTCCAAGTTGAAGCGCATATTCTGCGATGATGCGACTCGTGTCGTGTCTCCAGTGGATTATTGGGCTAATATGGCAGCAGAACGATTTTCCAGGCTTCCTCCTTCCGTATTTTTCACCAATCAGAAAAGCAGGAATAAGGAACGTGCTTCTTAATGACATTTACCAAAAGCTTGGATTTTCGGGTTCAGACAGACCCAAGCGAGGCCAAAAAAAAACGATCATTTGCGAGCGTCGGCAGTTCGCAAGTGGCTATTGTTGCCCGGGACCGTACTTAGAATCATGTAGAGATCGATATTCGCTATAGAAAATCGTTGCGAGCACGTCGGTGAGTGTATGCGGTTTAATTACAGAGTGGGTCCGGGTGTATGTGTGTGTGTGTATGCAAGTGAGTCCTGTGTGGCCACCACGTGTACATAATAGGTTATATCGGAAAAGGCGAGATTTTTTAATCATCTCGTAAATCATCCTTATCGAGGTACAACAACACTGACGCGATTCTGGAGCAATGGAAAATAAGACGCGTAAGCTCGTGGTCACACCTACGCAGAGCTGATAACGCAACAACAGTAGATATAAATTTCTTTTATTCCTTCAATATATTACTCTCGTGACTCAAAGCGAAGGAAAATCGAGTTCAATTCCGATGACGCTTTGGATTTTCATGGCGTGTCGTCGAGCACGTATGTTTCCTCTGATGAAAATTGAAGGGAATGAAAGATTTGCAGCTATGATGTACTCGAGAAGCTGAGTTTGGAATTTACGAGGAGTCGCCTTGGTTATCGATGGAAAGGGCACTTCACCTTCGAAAAAGAAGTGAACTGTCTAATAAACACGTCTCGGGATCCCAAGAACGTGAATCGTATCGCTCTGGCTATTTACAGCCCGCACGTGTTATAAATATATATTAAGTTTGTTTTCGAGCGATCTATATACACTGTAAATATTTTCAACTATACGCGCGTTCGCAATGTTTGTCCCTTTCTAGTAAAAATCGTAAAAACGTTCGCACAAACGACGGAAAAAAGTCCAAGCTCTTTGATGGTATATACATATATCGTTATCTTGATTGCTATATCTGGGTCAAGTCGCAGCTGCCACCGATCTTCTACACAATACACGCTGCAAATATGCGTGATTTAGAACACGCGCTAATAATACCGTCTAAATACGGCAAATACGTGGAACGAAAAATTCGACTTAAAAGCCGTGGTGTTCAAAGGTAAGCTATACATAATAATAGCAGACTTGAAAATTCCGCCGAAATTCGCGAACAAATTCCGCGCGCGTCATCGCGCAAAGGCCTTGTGCGCGTCTGTTTGTGTGCACATAATAATGCTCAGATAAGAATCTTGAAGTTTATATACTCGTCGTAAAAATTTACGGCCCGTATCTCCGAGAGGATTTGCCTCCGTGATGTCGAATTCGGCATATTTTGACGCAGTTTTATTATCGAGCGCTGATAAGCGGATATTATATTGCTGATCCGCAGTCAAATAGTCGCGATTCTCTACCGGGATTATACGTGTGCACAGGCATGTAAAGAATCGATGCGCATTATCTAAATTCACTTCGATTTTTATCGGCCGATCGACTTGCGCAATTCAAGTTGAAATGAAAAATAATCCGTTAGTCATCGACGACGAGTGCATGAGTTGGCGCAACAGTTTATCGTCCGTCTATCCTCCGAAAACTCGAGCCGATGAAGCGATACAGAGAGAACGTGGAGGAGGAGAGAGGATGCGAGGAAGCGATCTGGGTTTGCCCGACGGAAACGCGCTCGTATCAGCGATCCAGCGGGCGATATATAGTGCGTTTCCCGTTCTGGGCTGCCTCTTATAATTTTCGATCAATCTTAGTCTCGCGCGAAAATTAGAATACCCCCATCAGCCTGATGACAGCGTATATCGATCGGGGAAACGCGTATCCGAGAAACAAACGCTAATGTAGTTCGACAGATGCCGAGGCGTCACTGAAAAATTGGCCTTTAATCGGCCAATTGATTTGTTGACTCCTGGCACCTACATTGGCGCCGCCGTGCCTCTGCTGATGGGCTCTGGGAAAATTTGTTTATATACGCCGATTGACGTTTCTTATTAGCTCATTTTTGCGCGAGAGTGATTAATATGCGGAGACCTGCGAAGGCAGACCTTCGTCGAATTTGTCCTCCTACATGGGTATAACTAACGAGCTATAATAAACGCGTCGCGCTTTCCAAACATTGTTTTCCGAAACTTTTTCAGCCAATAACCGAGATTGCGTTTGCGCGAATCGTCGATTTAATCTTATCAACGGTTTGCAGGAGATGGAAAAAAACTATAGAGCGAACAGTGTCACGCGTGTTGTGTGGATTATTTTTTTTCGAGAGCTTCATGCTTTTTTCACTCTGAAAATAAAAAAAAATAATCGAGAGACTTTACTGCCCCCCCGAGATCGCGTTGATTAATTAACGAGAGCCTCTTGGTTTGCGTAACGAGAGCCCCTCGTTACAACGGAGATTTTAATAATCCGTAGAATAAAAGGAGGCAATAAATTAAACTCGCGACGGCGATAAGGATCGAAAACGTTATAAGCCGCGAAATTAATGGCATATAAATGTCCGGCTCGATTTGAAAGTTTCCCCCTCTCGGCGGTTATAAACTTTGAAAAGTCCTCTCTAACTTCGACGCGGCTAAATTTCCCGCCAATTGAAGGCGCTGCGGCGTCGTGCTATACGTACCTACCTATAAATAGAAAGAAAAGCAAGTTGCATCCTGCACGACGTACGTCAACGAGCTGGACCCTCAAGGCTACCTGAAATCAAGGGGAAGGAACAGACCGCATCGCACAAAAGATGCGAGGGGGGCAGCTGCCGAAACGGCGACGGTTAGGCTACGTGATGCTCGGCCCGTAAGCCTCCCCGTAAAAATACACACACAGCCGGCGCAGTTTCGCCCCACTACTACGCCACGCGATTGTACACACGACGCCAGCGCCGCAGCTCGTAATTTCATGGGTAGCGCAACCGGCGAGTTCTTCACTCACTCTTCAGTGAGCCACTGTCTCTCGGATCGATCGTTACGCGCGCTTGTGGTGGTATCCTATGTGCAAGTACGTACCATAAGCCAAGCTGTGCACGTCCGTGTCTCATCTGCTTCTTGGCGCGGATCGAAAAGCTCGTGTTTACCTTTCTATACGGACGAGCTTTGTCATTTGGTTTTTTGTTACACCGCTACGCGAGAGTTTTCTATAGAAAAGTGCCGTGTATATAACCTGCTGTTACAGCGTTTTCCCGCGCGACTCGTGCGCGTGTCGATACATCGTCGCAGGGGAAGAGAAAACGGAGCCGAAGGTTAGAAGTGATGCGCCGAAAGCCCTGAGAAGAGAGACGCCGGAAGAAAAACAGAGTAGACGGTAGATACCGTTGTCGTACAGTTGAGTGCAGGAATACGCCGCGGCGTTTCTTTATAGCCACTGTTGTATACACGGTGGAGACCGTGGAAGCGGAAATCCTGGCTGTCAAGGGGAAGCGCACCGGTCTCGGTACCAGAATGTGGCTCAAGATACTCAGGCAGAACATATCGCACCTCGCGCGTCGAGCCAAAGGTACGTCTTTTTGTTTTTCTCTGGTGCAGTGAAAATCGCAACAAAGTTTAAACGGGATACGCTTAGGACGACGTTCATTGCCGCGGACACTTTACGAGTGAACAATTGGAAAAGCGGTTTTGCGTATTATCTATCCGCAAACTCGATCATTTCCTGTGGAATCGAACGCGACCGTTGCATTGTATATACACAACGCGTGTACGTATTTACACGCTGCGTCGCGGTATCTGCCACTTGCAATTAGAGCGCATTATGTTATACAAGAATACGGCAATT
The DNA here is from genome assembly GCA_020010945.3 of Muscidifurax raptorellus. Taxonomy (NCBI): domain Eukaryota; kingdom Metazoa; phylum Arthropoda; class Insecta; order Hymenoptera; family Pteromalidae; genus Muscidifurax; species Muscidifurax raptorellus. The sequence goes on along the minus strand of CM052078.1, from coordinate 8,195,076 downwards.
TTTCGCGGAAGCGATGACGCCCGGCGAAAAAAATCGATCGTTAATCACCGGTTATTAATCATTGACACATCTCGATATCGACGAGGTACACGCACTCGATATCTAATCAGAGCGTATACGCAGCAAATATTTATTTCCGCTCGTGTGACTCGCTGCATTGCGAAGCAAATATGTTTATATACACACAAACAGTGCACGCGTGAGGAGAGAGAAAAAATTCAACAACCAATATCATCGATTTTCGAAGAATCGACCTTCGCTATATAGACGCTGCACGTATTCGCGGAAATGAATATTGTTTAAACAGAGCTACGAGCCCATAAAGACGCGCGCTATGTCTATACTCATTTGAGAGCGTCTGGAACTTCACATGACGCAGTGCGAACTAATTTCTTCATTAGCTACGTGGCGCGCAGAGGCACAACTTTGACTTAACGATATTAGCCGCGCAATGCGAAGTAAGGGCTAATTTGATTACGCGTACAGCACGGGTTTACCGAAGTGCACTTGGAGCCTCAGCCAGTCGCACCGAAGAATTAACCGTCGAAAATTCGCTGATTCGCCTCTAGCTTCTCGATCTTAACTCGATTTCACGGAAGTGGATCAATCTAGCCGTTTATCCAGGCTTCCTAAAATCAGCCCCGGGACGACTATATATTTACTTACTGCTGCTCCTTTTCGAAAGTTGTAATAGACCTTCTTTCGCGCGAGGGACAGTATACAGTATATAAAATGCTTTCTTTAATGTTAATTCCGCGTGCGTCAATCGGCTCGATTGTTCTTAATTCGGCTTATTATAAGCTTCGCTCAAGTTAAGTCATTATCGCGCCCGTATATAAGTACATATACGCACACCAAAGCATCAGCAGCGAAAGTAAGTACACTCACACGCGCAATTTAAATCGCGATGATTCAACGAAGATATTATGTTCTATAGAAAACAAAGTGTATTATATCTCGTCAATCTCGGACACTTCATGCTCAATTAAGCCGTTTTCGCCCTTATCAAAACGCCAGCGCCTAGCCGATAATGGAAGAAGAAAACTAACAATAATAACAATACGAAAATAGCCGCAGTCGCGGCGCAAAAAAAAACCGGCACTTTATTTTCGTGCGCGGCGGCCGTGACGTTGTGTCGCGACGTAAACAACGCGCACGCTGCAGTTTTGTGTGTATATATATATATATATATATATATATAGGTATATGCAAGAGCCGCGATCCTGAATCATCCAAGGTGCGCTGCGTGTGTCGAGCGATGTAATGATCCTTCGCTTTGCTTTCTTTATTTCGCGGCAAGATTGATGGCGAACGTTGCTGAGGTTTATATACATATGTATGTATATGATAGAATCTATATATATAGCCGGAGGTTTCTTTTTCTGATTTTTTGGCGTGTTAGTGTGTATCGGTGAGATCGTATACCGATATGAGAAAGAAGTCATTGAAATTTAATCATGGAAATGGAGTGAGTTATTAGCAGAAATAGTAACTGCCGAATGCAAAAAGGACATAAAGGGGGACGGCAGAAAAGAAGTGAGTATAGGTATAGAGAAGTCGGCGAAAGCGAGAAATAAAAACAAAAGGGAGCACAATAATGCGCGCATGTTTGTATACGATTTGGGATTTATAAGGATAAGAGTTTCTCAGGTGCACCAACCGTTAATCTTCGCACGTGTGCTTGTATAATTATAATAGTAGAAACGCTCGTGTTATTTATGTTTTGTTTTGACGGGAGCAACAAATAGAGGTTTGTTTGTTTACCGCAGCGATAAATAACGACCAAAATTTCTTTTCTAATATACGTAGGTGATACACGTCACGCACGTGTGATGCACCGACAAAGTTGACACGGCGGATGATAAGCGAGAAGCCATATAACGATGGCCTAATGCTTCCTCTAATCTATAACGAGGAAAACTCGATCCGTCGACCGAAAAAAGCTATGGTCTCTAAAAATAACGCGCCTACAATAGCAATCCCAAGTATTCCCCCCGTGCATTCGATAAGTGCGACAAAAAGGGGACACCTTCTTAAAAAATTGAACCCCTAACGAGCGGAAGGTCGTGTCTTTCTCTTTTTATAAGCGCCGTGTATATACATACCTATCTATATATACGTTCGGACACATGCACCGAGAGAGTCGGAGTGAAAAGAGCCGCGCGACGGGCTAAGAATAGAAACGCTCGCGCGCGACGACGTAACGCGCGTAGCCTGTCGGTCGGAGGTCTGTGAGTATATGTATGTACATATCCGATCGGTTAGACTATAGCGTAAGGTATAGGTTGTTTACCGCGCGGGTGGCCGGCCATCGCTTTGAGATTCTAAAAATTCTCATACTTTTGTAACGCGATGATCGGATCGGTTTTCGATTCATATTCATAACAAGGAAGTCGTAAACTCTATCGAAGGCTGGAAAGGAATTGTTCTCCGCTCTGCACTCCCACGCGAAGAGTAACAAGATCAATGTTTTTAATTGGAAAATCCTCTCGAAAATTCCGGGGTCGACTTTACGGCTACTGTTTGCACAATAGGCCGTAAATAACCCTTTTCAAAAACGTTATTCGCGCTTTCGCGATATCGGCTCGTGCGTGCACGTATAAACGGGGAGAGCAAGAGAAACGACGATTCGATCATAAAACGCTGCACAGTAGCGGCGCTTGTTTACGTCGCGTATATATGCGTACATAATATAGTTTATCGAGGCGACCCGTGTCTTCTCGTTATTATGTCTTTGCCCAGCTCTTCTCTGCGCGTATGTTTAACGAGTTTTTCAGAAATAAGCATTATACGCGCGCGCGACTGGACGACTGTCTATTTATAAGGTGAATTTGATCGCGCGAGGAGATGAGTAAGTATATAGCCATCTGGATTTCTAAATGAAAAATTTCGAGGTTTTACGATCGAATTCCGCGGGCACGCGCATTTGTTTTTTCAGATAATTTCGCGCGCTTAGCCGAGCGGCCGTTTTAGAGGTGGCAAGGTCGCGATTAATTGGGTCAGTGCGGATACGTATAACATCGGTCTTCCATACTCTCTCGAGATATGAAGTTGTAAAAACTCGGATGCGAATTGGGTCGCGATCGTAGAGAACAATCTCGAAATTAAAAACTGTAATAGTATTAAATATATCGTCGATTTTCAATCGCGTCGTCCGAGTCGAAAAAACAATCGAGCAATAAACCGATCGATCGCCGATCGAATTCGTCATCGGCGTCAAGTATCTGTGCACGTAGCAGCTCGCGCGCACACACACATACTTATATACGCGGCAGCGGCTCGAGGTCGTCGCAGTTAGAAAGTGAAGGAGGAAAAACGAGGTGTAACGAGTAAACCCACACACACACGCGCGCACACAGACGAGTCGCGGCCGATAAGACCGCAGCCAACGCCTGGAGAATCGTAATTGTTTTTCCGCATATAAATATATATATTTTGATAAGGGGGATCCTGCACGTGTCAGGGCATTGTCGATTATCGAGAGATTAATCTCGATGCTTATATATTATAATTTATGTTTTTATAGCGCGAGATCTATACTGCTAAAGATTTATGGATACTCTATATGTACGTCGAATATTGTAAAAAAATATTGAATATATCCGCACTTGTTTACTCGGCTGTTTACGCGCTATCGCGCGAATTCGCAATGCCCCACGACTTTCTCCTCTTACCGAGAGAGAGAAAAAAACATTCGCAGTATCTTCTCCCTTCCTCCGAGAAACTAATTAAAAACAAACAGAGAAACACTATTAACTCGACCGATCAATTATACGCAGAGAGTATGGAACAATCAAGAAGAGTACAGAGCCGAATAGAAAAAGCGCGTGTTTACACGCTCTCTCGGGTACCGCACACCGGTAACTAGGTTGTAATCGAGGCGGCGACGAGACACGAGACGCCAGCTGAATCATCGCTACTGCTGTCCCGGCGCCGAGGAAAATAATACTACCCGGGGCTGAACTGGGTCGCTAAAAGAGGATCGCGCGACGAGTCAAAGGCATTCTTCGAGCGGACACTCACCTCTCTCTCTTTCTCGGCTGAACTTTTCGGTGGAAAGCGAGTGTATGCGATGGAGAGAAAGACCTGCAGTAGCTGCTGCTGCTGCTGTTGCTTTCGTAATGACGAGGAATGCGATGGAAATTATGTATATCCGTACACGTAGAGGACAGTTTCTAAGCACGTGTCGACGATGGCCTATACGTGTCTATCTACGGATCATCGCGGCCGCAATTTTTTTCGTACGAGCCGCGCGCGCGCGTGCTGAATTTGAATTTCGCGCGATGTGGGTTATGCTTGCCGTAAGCTATCTTTCTTTTCTTCGAGTGGAATGCGGAGAGAGAGAGGGAGAGAGAAATTTCGGTGGCATCCGAGAAGGGCAATTCATGGGTCTCTCGAGGGTACTATACTATATGAAGCTGCTGTAAGTGATTCGGTCAAGCTCTCTCTCTCTCTCTCTCTCTCTCTCTCTCTCTCTCTCTCTCTCTCTCTCTTCCATCGATCATGTTTTTCGTCCTCTCGTCCATAAAGAATGAATTAACCTATGTACACCGCGCATATAAAGTTAAATTCCCGGGTGTGTTTACCTTCAGCCGCGTATTTGCGACGCTGAGTCCATTATTTGATAAACAATTTCCTTTGATCCAACGCGCGCAGTGCTTACGGTGAGAGCTTTTGTGATTTGTGCACTGCATAATGACACGCGTATGGATTATTCATCGTGCGGCTCTGGTATATATCTGTAGGTTCATATAACAACCCCGGCGGTTTAGCAACTTGTGTACAGTCGTAAATTACGCGTCGGATATTTAGACGCCGCGCGTGCGCGCGCGGGAAAATTGGCCGGGCGTCTCTTCAGCCGCGGGAAATTCGAGCACTAATGTATACGCGTGTAGAGCAGCGAACTTTCTTTGCATTATCCCAGCGTAAACCCGATCTGCTCTCTTTGAAATTTATTTTTTTTTTTCATTTCACGCTCGACTCGTGTTCTCCCTTGTTATACTTATGACAGTGCACATTTTAATTAATTTTTCCTTCACACATAGCGCGTACAACAAACGCCGAGTGATGCTCTGATGCTATTATTATACAAAGCGTTGAATTATGGCTCGTACTAGGAGAGCCTTTGACACCTGAAAATTATAATTGCCCTTGCAGGTACACCCGCTGCTACTGCTGCTGTCTCTTTATTACACTACGACGAGCAAATTAGAAAGTCACCAATATATATAGATTTGCCGGTTCAATATATACAAAACTACGTGCCGCGGCCGACAGAAGTGTATATAAAGCAAGCCATCGGTGAAATTGACGCACTCGCCGGTTATGCCGCGCCGGGCTAAAATAGGCGAGGCCGTGTGGCGATTCCAGGTACGATTCCTATTTCGAGTGCGCGCGCTGCAAAGCCTCGAGGCTTTCGTCGGTCGTGCGCAGCGGCAACTACTCCGATAAACTTTCCGAGAGCTAACAATTCTTGCCCATACATTTTGCGACTCCGTTTGAGAAAAATATAACTAATTCAATTAACTCTCTCTCCCTGTGTGCGCGGCGCAATTGTAATGCATATATATATAGACGCACTGTACACTCCGATTGAGAAATAGCGTAAGGTGCAGTAGCAATAACCCACTCCTTTAGCTCTGCAAATGAGCCGCAACGCACAATTCTCGACGCTAAACGGCCGGAAACCGGAAATTCCCCCTTCGCTCTCTGGCATACCCCTTATCGTCATTGGTTAACGATAAGACACAAGGGCAGCTCGCGCGCCGCGTTATTATTTCGATCTGTATATGCTAATGACACGGCTACTGTTGCTGCCTTTGACCTCTCGGCTATGTATACAGACACACAATCGCGTGATGCTGATGATGATGATGATGCGCCGGCTTCCGGCGGAAGAAGAGCTAAAAATAGACACTCGGTGGTCTATTAAGCGCGAGTCTGCAGTACAGTATACGCATGCGAAGGAATTTTTTTATTACCGAGGCGTTTCGGCTGATTCTGAATTATGCATATCACTATACGGAGGCTGAATTATTCAGTGCGGATAATTAATTACGCTTTATCGTAATATTTGCCAAAGTCGTGCGCGCAAAGAATAATTTCAGCGAATTCGTCTCGGTACTTAATAAGCCCCGCTAGAATTAACGAGCTTTGCGTGAATTATTGTGCATTTCGAAGTAATGGCGCGAGGAAAAATCACGCGATAAGAAAGAGGCGCGCAACGTTTCGAGCCGGAGCGATTTGCAAGCGGAGAACGGGAAGAATTGGGTCGTCGGTCACAGAACATCACACGACTCCGGCCCCGACTAAACGACTCTTCTGCGAGTCCTCCATTTGCGCGGGCTTATATTAAAATTTAGCCAAAATGCGGGCACCGATTGCCCACTGGATCTTTGGCTTCCTTCTGTAATCCAGACATTTGAATATTTATTAATCTTCCGAATTCTTTTGCTATAGAAAATTATAAATGTATAGCGTATATACTTCTTTCTTCTAGTAAAAGCTTTACATTTAAGTATAGCAAAACTTTTCTCTCTCGTAATTAAATATATACAATCGAAATTTAATCAACTCAAATCAGCAGTATATATAGCGATTGGATTCGTCCGCAGTATGACCATTACATGGCTTACATTTACGTCCATTATCCCATACATCACTACGGGCGGCCAGTTTCTCGAATAATACCGAGCTTTCGTACACGGCACTCTACGGATTTTCTCTTTATTGTCGAGGGGTGTTTCCCGGAAGAGAAAAGAGAAAGGAGAAGATTTTCGAGGGATGTTTATACGTATCAGATAAAAGCTTTCGCTTTTTATATGCAAATGATCCCATAGTCTATATAAGGTATATATGTATACTGTCTCTCAATATAGCCGACTTGTTCAACTAGACGCAATTTCCAACTCCATAATCCCGATATCTAATTATACGAGTACGATTCCCGGCAAAGCCTTCGCTCGTAAAAAATAACGACGGCAGTGAGACAGTCGAACGAGACGTAGAGCGGTATAGCTTATAATACACATATATATACACGTAAATGCGGTATAGGTGACCTCGCCGGGAAGCAGTCGGCTACTGACACCGTCAGAAGTGCCCGGAATTAATTTGCCCGAGATTCGCGCGCGCAGCTCGGATAATCAGAGATGTTTACTCGCCGTGCTGCCCGCCACTACTGCGCAGCGATGATGAAGCTAATTGACAATTTTGATTGAGTTATTTTTGCGAGGGTGGCTGCTGCAATTTCGTCTAAATTGACGCGAGCCATCGTCGTTGTGTTTTTTTCTTTTTATCCCAAATTGTTCGGAAATAACAAGGCCATTATAAAGGGCTGTGTACCGTTCCCCGATGAATATTTGTCAAGTCACACGTGCACCTGTGTCCAGTATGCTGTACGCATTAGAAGAGAGAAAAAAAATAGCAAACGTCTTGGATACGACCTCGTCCCTCTTAAAGCAAAGCGATGGAGTGCGCGACGTTATATAGAAAGGAAAAGAGAGCAAGAGAGACAAGCAGTGACTTCCGTTTAGCCGACGACGACGATGACGGGCCGCGATTAAGGTTAATCGTATATTTACCGACGAGTCTCTCAAGCTTATATACGAAGGAAATTTAGCTGATCTGCAGTTTGTATAGAGGTGTTTTTATAGCGCCTAAATTCGTAGGTACGTAAGCATACGTAAATTGCAAATATACTTGACTAGATATTTATTAAATATATTCACTACAAACTAAAGCACATTTCACACGAACGTCGGATGTTGAGTGATATTACACAAATGCAAAGAGAATACAAATACTAAGTCTGCACTTGGAGATATTCTCCAATGTGCTTTTCGCGCAGCTGTTCAATCGAGGATGTATGGGGAGTTTACCTAAAATATTTGCAACAAGGTTTGTCATTGGTTAAGGTTTATTTTGGGTAGGATTGGAGAGGGACGGAGGAGAGTGTACCTTTCGAGAGGTGATAGTGCAAAAGGTGATGCAGATAAAAAGGGGACGCGGGAAAGGTGTTCGTCAATAAACTCATTAATTACGGTACATAGTATTGTTTTAATTTAGAGCCATGGGTGCACATATCTGCGCAGCACATGTACAAGCAATCAAGATGACGGTTTCTATATAATCGTAAATGACCTATTGGGGATGTTATGAACCTACGGTACTGCTGCTACTTATATATATATATATATATATATATATATATATATATATATATATATATATATATATATATATATATATATATATTAAGCTAAGATATTCAATACAAGAATGCTGGAGATAATGTCGCGAACCTATAGTTATAAACAATATATGATAATGTGCGCGTTGTTAAAATTATTTATCAACTATGCATAGTTCTTAATAGTAAATTAATTATAAGAGATATAAGAGATTTCATATATGGTAAATTAATTACATAAAACTATATATCGATGAGACGCAACAGTATGTATAACTCAACGGACTCGTGGCAACAACCGCTATTACAGCGGGTCATACACTACGCTCATCACATCGTAAATATTTTACCGCTGCAAATTGCAACTGGAATCGTTTATACATCGACCTCGAATATGCGCACGCAATACACTCGAAATGCCCAAATCCGCGCCACGTGTTTATCCCCTTTACCATCTCCGCGCATACACTCCCAAATCGAATCTGTCCCCGGGGAGTCAGTCGTCGCCTCTCCGAAAGAAAGAAAGAAAGGAAAAAAAGAAGTCTCGCTGAATTCGTGAATAAGAAAAGAGGGTCTTATCAGCGAATTCGTGATCGGAAATATTCAAGTTAGGAGAGAGGGATGCTCTTCGCACGATTGTGGGGGATAAGAATCGGAGGTAATTTCGCGACACGTGCGGATTTGCATATACTTTCTTCTCGGTTATATGCGGCTGATCTCGTATATTTTCTTCGCGAACGGCGATAAGAAAAAGTTTCAGCTCACGCGATATGTACGTATAACTCGGAAATTCAATTCGCACAGGTATATCCGGCGGCGTTGCAGGTATTGCAAAACATCAATTCAGCTATACTCTCCGCTGATGTACCATAACAACGTGTTCCGATTTTCGCGACGTAGATAATATCACTCCAAGGTCGTATAGACACGTTCGTTTCCGCCTCGATGCAAATCGAGAAATAACTATCCACGAGACTGGGATTGAGTTTCTACGACGTTACTTTATATTAAAAAAAAAAAAAAGGAAAGAAGAGAACGCGATCGTGACGGGGGATGTTTTTTCTTTATTTCGGTTGTATAGTGCTTTGTCGAAAGTTCGAGAGCAGACACGTGTCCCCGGTTTTTTCGCGGCTGATGTGTTTGCCGAGCGGAACAAGCCAAACACTCGACGACGATCGTTCAATTAGATGGGTCGGAGTGGATGAAATCTTGATGAAACAACGGGGGTGTGGTGTGTCTAGTAAGATTTCATTAAAACATATATATATATATAATCGTTTTTATTAATACTACCCTCTTGCGCGAGTATAGAGGGTAAATTAGCATATTAAGACAAGGCGTTTCATTAAACTTTCATTACCCCTCGATGATGAGCGCATAAAGTTTCTTCTTGAAAACACAATCTCGTCTTATCCGCATTAACTCGCTTTTATTACACACACACATACACACTTCGCTGCGCTGCCTATCTCCCGTCGCGTTTTTCGATTCGCAAACACAAATCGTCGTCACCCTTTGGAGGCCGTCGTCTTTTACGGCTCGCTGAATAATAAAGCTTCATTATACATTTGTGGACGCAAGTGTTATATACGCTTCTGTGTTTGTCGCGCTTTTCGAATTAAAATTTCGCGCTATCTTATCGTGGGGCACTTTTTATTTTCCTTTTATATTATACTCCGCATTGTACGCTTTCTGTGAGGTTATGTGAGCAAAGAAAAAAAAAATAGCCGCGCGGCGTTTCCTGGTAACGTATATGCGCATTATTAACGTAATGGACAGTGATTGTATATGATGCGGGAGAGGAAATTGAGCTATTCCCGGCATGAGCTGATATAGGGTTAATCGCGCGCTTCGAGATTACGATGTTGTGTGCATAGACGTCTGTAGTAAATTTCAAAGAATATTTTTTAATGAAAATTTATTTCTTTTTGTTGCAGGTGAGTAGTGCGCCGTGGCCAACCTACACATGCGAAAATCCTACGGTCACGTGAGTCATTAATAGCAAAGTTTCTCGCGGAGAATCTTGCTGTGATGAAAAATGCATCCTCTCAATCAAAAGCTCAAATCAATAACCTAACGCGTTCGAACGACTCTTTCCGGGCGGTAACCGTGTACATAAGATACCATCAACCAGTATAACAGCAGCGGCGCAGGCGCACCGGCTCTTTTTAGTCTCTCCACGTATTATCCCCTGAACTATTGGACTATAATCGCGACCCTGGGAGCATCAGGTCTTCGACGCGGCAGACACGTGGCTCCGCGCGTGTGCTTAATATACGGCTGACCCTTTATGGGAGAATGGATTGACGGATTGTTTTGCCTCGGCTCTCGCGTGTGTATAAGGGCGTTGATCGGCTTCTCTCTTGAGAGAGAAGACGATTGAAGGATTATCAGAATTTGGGATTTCGACTATATTGATGGCACGTCGTTTTTCGAGAGTGACCGCTCGTGCGGATCAAATTTATATTCAGGGTATTTTATTATCGCGCTCGATTATACGTTATTTCTCTACCGATGACGAGCGTAAAACAATGTGTATATTAACAAATGTTGTTTGATCGAGGTGATAAATTATGAGCCTTGGGTATGTATATAATAAGTCACGGAGAGATTTTGCACGGATGATTGATAAGCGCTAACAGCTGCCAGCTTGAGTCAACAGAACTTTCCTTATTAGATAACTCTGCGATTTCAATGTATTAACTTAATATTATTATTATTATTATTTTTGCGTGGATTTTTCGATCTAAATATGGTATCCGAGTTTTTTAAAAATCCCCGCGCGATATATCGTGTTCCGTGTGTAAGACAATACAGCTTGCGTCACACTCGCGCACAAGTCACACGAGACACTTTTTGCGCAAGAAACTCTCTCAAACTCCGTGTGTATAATAATTTTATTTTTCCATTACACACACCGACTGCTTCTCTCCGTGCGAAAATCAAGTTCAAGTATATATTTGTGAGAAAAACCCGATAAGCCTGTACAAAGGAGCGAGTTCACGAAAGGTCTTGCCATCTCGGCACAAAAGCCGCGGCCAGACGGTGTGTAGTATATACGAAGGGAGAGAAAATAGAAAAAAAAAGTGAGAAAGAACAGGCATAAACATCGAGCGTTGACGCAAAACGGTCCACGCGAACGAGATGACGTCGACGGGAAAAGCGTGCGAGAGATGCGTAGGTGGAGTTGGTATATATATCCTAGTATAGGTATATAGACACGTTCTGCGTGCGTATACATATACTATATATATATATGTGTAATGTGTATCGAGCCGGTGGATCTGCGATAGCGGATATGAGGTTGATACGCTCGAGTCAATTATCGGCTAGCGAGTTTGCCTGCATATTTTATTTTTTCTTCATTAATATAAGCAGACGCAATAATGAAATGTTCTGAATAATCAAAATCAGGCTTTTATAATATTAAACTCATTCAACGGAAATGATGAAGCTTTCATCAGCAATGGTTGCTCTCAGGAGCCTCGTAAAAGGGAAAAGCGTCCCAGCTCTCGCATAAAACTTTCAGCGCGCGAAAAGCTCTCGCCGCATATCCGTATATCGACGTACTATAGGCATCGACTATACCAACACCTCCTCGCGCGCATAACTCGCCGCTCTTCACCCTTTTTTTCCGCGCGAGTTTCCCCCCTCCTTTTTTATCGATAGCTATTCGCTTCTTTTATAATTAACTACCTTATAGCTCGTGTTGAATCAATAGAGAGAAAAAAGCTCTTGTTTTGCGCAGGGTATGAAAAATTCAAATTTCCCGCGCGCGGATGAAAGCTTTACGAGCGCGATGAGTTATGCATGCGGGACGCTGCGCTGAATTTCCGAAGAAACGCTTTATATTCCGTTGGGGAGAGAGATTTTCGAGTCGTCTCCGAACTCTCGCTCGATTATTTATCCGGCAGCTCGGTCGCGCGTTCTTGATTATTCTAGCAAGCTGCACATGCGGCTATCCTTAATCACGTTAAAGAGTTATAGTATACTTATAGCGATGCTGCCTTAAAAGCTGGAAATTAAGCCGCGCCTAAGGAGGTACGGATATATCTCAGATGAGTATAAATCTTATACGTAAAGGTATATACAATGTGATGAACATCTGATGAGGTTATGGCTCGCTGCGTTTTCTCTCTCTCTCTCTCTCTCTCTCTCTCTCTCTCTCTCTCTCTCTCTCTCTCTCTCTCTCTCTCTCTCTCGCTCATGTATATGGCAATTGATTAATTAGAGAGTCCAGAATTTTTCCTGCTCTCGAGTAACTGTATTTGTTAGCTTATATATACACACCGAGAAGTCTGGGGTGTAACTCAAAGTTCTGACTTTGAACTATATGCCAGTAGTCCTAATGATTAATCACGTACGCATAAATCACGAGACTAGGACTAACTTCAGGAATCTGTGTTTTTGGGATAAAACTTCGTCCCTGATGACAGGAAGAAATAGGAAGTACGAGTATAATCGTAATCTCAAGAGATTACAGTGTACTCTATACATAATATATATTGTTTACTCAACTCTTCCTCTTTGTATACGAGCGTAAACGTCGTCTAGTTTAATTAGCTCCGTTTCATGTTCGTTTCGGCACGTGTGTAAAGGTCGCATGGTATTTAACGTATTTGCGTAGGATGAAACTTCCCACGGCAAAGTAACATCAGAGTATAGACTGAATTGTTGGGAGAATTCTTGGAAGCTTTGATCACAGTGGATCGGAGTTTGCAAAGAACAAAGGCGACTAATTATCTCGATTTTTCTCTCTACAGTCTATACCTATTACGTACAGATAAACGCGCGTTGATTAACAAATTCGTCCATACGTTGTTTATCAAGTTTCGCCAGGGTATTTGGCAATTACGCGAAATAATTTCGCGCGTTCGCTACGTATGATATACTTTCGACGAGTAATTTGTCGCCTACAATTGAAAATTAATCACACTGAGAGATGCTTTTTGAATCCTGTGTATAACGAATTTTGAAAGACTCGTGTAACGAAGCGTATAGGCTGTGGATAATTTCACACAAAGTTATAGATACCTACACAGATCGGTGATCGATGCTGCGGCGTTATATTAAAAAAAATAGCGAGGCGTGTACATCAATTCAGAGATTTGTCAATGTGCGAGCAATCAATGGCTTTGACCGATGATTAATTGGACGTGCAGTGTATATAATCACAAAGACGTAGAGCGGGGCTTTGGAAATCAATTTTATTGGATTATCGACTCTCTCTCCCTCGAAAATAGCCTCGTTTATTAATAAAATTTCCGATCGATATACCGGCTGTCTGCAGAGACAAGCATAATATGTCGTCTACTTCGAAATCAGCGAAACGATTCGCGCAAGAAGAAAATCTCGCGATAAAGCTCGACCCGATAAATCTGCAGCGGCCGCAATATCCGTCGGCCGCGCGCGATATAATTCCCTGAACTACGGTATGGAAGCTTCTGGATACAATAATCGTCGCGAATTTTTGGCCGCAGTTCTCGATCGATACACACACACACACGTACACACAGCGGTGCATCGAGTGAGTGGTAGGCTGCGCGCATGCGCACATAGACATTTGCCTCGGTAAACAAATGCCTCTTTACGGCCTCTCCTTAAACGGCCCTAATTGCACTCGCGCGCAGCGATTTTTTATAGGCCACGCGGTCGTAGCTCCCGCTCTCGCGAGACTTTTCGTAATTTGCGCTCTATATACGCGGGGAAGAGTGTGTATAGTGCGCGAAGAGCGATTTAGCCGATGTGTGTGTACATACGGGCTCGTAATGACACGCGGTGGTTCGTGCCTGAAAGCTTTCAAGCTTGCGCCGAATTTTCGCGTGTTTGTGCGCGGCGCAGATGTGTGTGTGTGTCTTGGGATTCAGAGTAGTGCTTTCTTACACGTAAGGAGGGTGAATATAGGGCCGGCTGGTATTTTTTGGAGATTAGTGTATGCGTGTGTTTTAGCTTTTTCCGGTAATGCTTTAGTCGAGTTTTTCAACTAACCTTACGTAAAAATACAATGCGTTTGTGCAAACACCCGAGAATTTCGCATAATAAACCCGTCGGTTATATATATACGTCGTGCATGTAGATACCTGTTTATAAGCGCTCGAAGGCGGTAGTTTGTCTTACAACCGACAGTCATCCGTTACCTGCTGCTGTTGCCGCACCGAAACACGCAGCGTCCCACTGTTTGTTACTGCTGAATTTATTGACACTTGTTCCGCTCGGCTGAATAACGCCGCGTATTACACCGGATCTATTCGTTACCGTGAGATTACGTAAGTATATAATTGCAAAACAAACGAGAAGAAGGTGATTGAAATACCGTATACAGCAGATCATGTCTTTAATTAAAAAATTCCCGGCGGTTAAATCGCAGCGCAACGGAAGCCGATGAATACTTCCTTCGAGCGGAACCGATATGCTATGTATATAATACTATATAGAAAAAATTCACGCGTATCGTACATAGAAAAATACCTGATACAAGAATGTGTTCACACCGTATATATACAGCTTGTTCGTTCGTTACGAGCAGCTAAAGACTTTTATATTATAATAAAGCCATGTCGGCCGCCGCGTGACGAATAGAATAGCAAATCGCTGCGCTGCAGTATATAGCGCGAATCTTCTTGTGTTGCGCCAGTGCGATGGTTAAAAGCCTTCTCGCTCGCTCTCGTTTTGCTCAGCGAGTTTTCTTTGTAATTCGAACCGCTGCGCTGCTGCATCGGGATCATCAATCTTGCGCTACTATATATGCAGCCCGCGCTCTGTGCTGTATATATATATGTATAAAACCGCGAACTCGTTCTCTGCAATGGAGTAGCGTGCGAAAACTTGAGCTTTTCCGTTCGGATTTTTCAGAGGTTACGGAGGAATGTAAGACCGCTATTACGAGAGTAGATTATCATACGGGGGACAGTATAGCGAAGAAAGTTCTCGATCCTCGCCCCGCGAACTACAACAGCAACTGCGCGCGCAAGTTCGATGGGCCAAGGTGGTGGTGCGCAGGGCGCCTCGAAATTCGAGTTTACAAACTAGTTTTCGCTCCCTTCTATCTACACCTCTGGCTTTGCGCTCTCTGTACCATACACACGCACACATATATATATACATAGTAGCAGACGCCTCGCCGTACATAGAAGAGAACTGATAACTTTTGCCGTTTACTAACTTTCGATGCCGCTAACGCGAGAGCTGCAATTTCGTTTTCAATTTCTTCATCTCGCCCGTGGCTCTTTCGCGGAATAAAAAGAAGAAAAGAAAAGGATTTCTCGCGAACGCACCTTGTCGGTAAACACACCTTGGCAGAGCGGAGCATCCCTCGAGTCTAATTGATTGGAAAGCGCTCGCGAGATTGCGCTTTAAATACACAGCGAGGCCGAAGCCGTCATTTGAAATTCAGTGCCGCGTAAGCGGTTTCACGGCAAATTGGAATTTCAGATCTCCGGCGCCTGTTCTCTCTCTACTCGCGGAATATCGAATGCGTATAATAATAAGTTATCGCGGGAGAAGTGAGCTGTATATATCAGGAGCTGTTAATGTATCAAATGGGTTTATTGTTTTCAATATAGCATAGTATGTAGACTCGATTATTCATTGAGGCAAACGCGATTTATAACGGAACGTCGGGAGTTTGAACTGATTATGAAGGTAGTAATCGTTTTTACGAGAGGATTCCTGCGAATGATGCACATTCACTATAATTGATGTAAAAATTGTGTGTATAACCAGAGTTGATGAAACGACACTTTGGTGACAACTGATCCCGTATCCACATTTTAAAGCTCATAACTTTCGCGCGAACAAGTTGGCTCTTACACGGAAACGACACCCTGATAATCAGCCGTGGATGCGATGCCTATTACCAGGCCGTACAAGACCAGTGGTCCCACAGAGTCACCCTATAAAATTAAGAACACATGTCATTAGCATACACGAGCGCGATAATTTAAACAAGTCCATATTATTATATCATTACATTACTAATGCTCTTGGAGCCGTCAGCCGCCGTGCAAATATGATGGTCGGTCACATAAGGATAGTAGAATCGACATTCTTCATCGGTCATAATTCCGTACTCTGACGTAGAGAAGCTTATCGGGAAAAGTTTTTTCAACCGCCTGCAATGAAAACTGATTGAGATAAAATTCCAAATCGCTGACTTTTCTTTCATGCGAACGTACACATTCCATTCCCCATCCTACGACTATATTACCATTTGATTGTCGTATAAGATTCGACGAAAGCAGCCGGTAGAATCGCTGCTACATTTTGATTGAATTGAATATCGCTGTCCAGACGCACAAGTCCAATGTCGTTCGGGACAAACTCGATACCCTATTGCGTATAGTGCGCAGAAGAAAGTAAAGTGAATTAAAAATCTACGCGATACTTTATTTATGCTTACGTTGTTTTCTTTTTCCGATAAAGCAACGAAAAAATCTTCATGAGGAATCAATTTTTCTGCATAGTAATGCGCATTGCCCACTTTTCGGATGGTGCCGAGCAGAATTTTCGGATCCGGTTTTTCGCTGAAAGTGAATATCTCGCGGACGTATAATTGTAATATGTATATTTTGTCGATAAATGCCATACGTTTGGATGCAGTGAGCTGCAGTAAGAGCTCAGCGCTTGTGTATTATCGTTGCACCACAGTAAGCCTCGTCGGCGTAGTAGAATAGAGCCAAGTAAGGGAATTGACCCTCTTCTGCCTTGTCCCCGTTGATGACCCTACGAGGAGTTTTTTGAGACAATTACAAGAAAGCTTTTGTTGTTGAAATAATTTACCTTGACCACTCACGAGAACGACTACAATAGCAACAAGGCACAATAACACGAAAATCATGTTTGCTGTACTGCAGACACACGCATCGTGTTTTGTGTTTTATACAAGCAGAGCTTTGATTGGAAAATTTAACGAGTCCATGTTAACATGACACAATAACGGTAGAACGTTAAAATAGAAAACTCGCAATAAAAAAAGCACAGTTTCTCAACCTCTCTTTTTTTCTTTTCATCCAACCTTGAGACTGCAGACACTCCATTAATCCGCGATTTTAATATCCTCCCGGCAATTTTCGCGACGTTCAGCACACATCCTCCGCGCCAGAAGAGAGAGAGAGAGAGAGAGAGAGAGAGGGTAAGAGAGACACGTGAAGCTTCGAATAAATAATCCCGATCTAAATCCAAAGCTAAATAGTCGGCGCTGAAACGTGTAGAATAACGGGGCGATCGACCTTCGGGCTATCGGCCAAGAAAAACATTTTCGAATCGCACACGCGAAACGGGTGAATGAATCCCGCGATTTGCAAAAGCGAGCCGCCGCCGGCGGCAACAAAGAGCTTTTTGCTGTCGATATGTTTTGGCTCTCGCGCGGCGAGCAGCTGCAAATTCTAAATACAAGCGTGTCTCGCACGGATTAAGCAAGCTCTCGGTAGTTTACACCCGACCACTGAAATATTTAGCTAGACTCGGCGCCGGCTATTGCATAATGAACATAATATGCGCGATGTGTGTTATCTCGTCGCAAATATATATACACCTCGAGACCACACCTGCGTATCAAATATTTGATGATCGTCCCGAGTCGACGACCATCGAAAGAAAAAATAAAAATCCTGCTTCGCGAAACTTCCTTCTATCGCTAAGCGCACAATGCGCGCGTATATGCGCATGTCGTTACGTAAAACGACTCGACGTCTGATCCGCTTAGCGGGAAGATTCTGGAAAAGTATATAGGAGGATAAGATCGGCCTTGCGGGGGCAGGTGCACTTTTCGGCTGGAAAGTTACTCGATGAAGAGTGGAAGCTTTCGATGTCGTATACAATATGACTTGTATGATCGTATTTATAATACATAAAGATCATCGGCTCGATTTCGGTATAATCGTTCTCTCGCTATTCCATATGCGGTCGGTTGTCGTAAATCACTGCGCTCATTCATAAATCCTAGGGCACAATAAGCTAAAAATATAGACCCGGTGTATTAAAAGCGCGAATCAAACACGCGGGCAGATGTATAATTTACGTGTTTCAACCCGTCGCGGGGCAGAAGTTAAAAGCCCGAGAAATCTCGCTGCTTGGCATCTGTTCAAGCCTGCGTAGAAGAACTTTCTGGTACAGCTTTCGAAATACCCAACGGGTTCGTTTTTCCTTTATCGCCTCTTATCGGCGTGTAACGCGCGATCGATCGATTGCTATACCAATCGGCTATAAATATTAGATAATTCGGTGGTGTATAATGTATACACAAAAAGAGTACGGATAACGATCGTTCGCGATTACAACAACGTCGATGCAATCATTCAATCGCCATCCAGTCGATTTTCAAAGTCAGTCGGATTATAACGTGTAATCGTTCCGTAAAATTATACGGCCTTATCCGAGAGGATGAAAAACCTAATGAAGCGTGTGGAAAATCGATCATCACCGCACTATGTACCTCGCAATAATCCGATGAATATTCAGCTGAGATTTGAATATTCAATCTAAACGTCCGTCAAAGCCGCTCGAAATAAAGAAGAGAGAGAACCGCAAAAGAAAAGCCAAACAAAACGATTCGCGCGCGGGGGTGAATCCCCGTGAAAAGCCAATTTTTATATTCGACTTGTCAGAGATCAGCCATTATACGATCAAACAAAAAGGTGAATATCTGCGCTTGAAAAAAGCGTAGCAGCGTTGATGCAGGGCTGCGATCGTATAAGTAAGAGTGTACAGCGCTTATAAGTTAAGAAATTGGATTTTTCTCTCGAGTATAATGGAGAAAGCCCTGTAGCGACTACTTGCTGTATGTGCGTATCGCATTTCTATTCGATTAACCAATTCTGATGCTTAACGCATGTGTGTATTATATATAACGAAGAGTATAGTAGTCGTTGTGGTTTACTCTCCGTAATGAAAGGCTATGTTATAATAAAAAACAGGCCATTAATTTGATTGAGCTGTTATAATTCAACGAAAGAGAGCTGCGTTGGCCTGTAGAAAAAGAATTTTTTAGTATAAAAAAAAGCTTGAACTTTTGATACGCATTTTCGTGTCCCAACGTGTCATAACGCAAGTGGCACTTTCGCTTTACGAGGGCGTATAATGCATGTGTTGTACACCTTTCTCGCGCCACCTCTTCTCAGGGCTTTTACATCGTAAAGCTTTGCAATTTCCAAGGAGGCTCGCTCGTGTGTTCCTTTTTCATTAGACGCGGTGACGTGTGTGTGTACGTTCTTTTTGCGCTAATGGATACGAGATCACGTAGAGGAAAAAAAATCCACACATGCCTTCGGAATCACAGTCGTGGTAGCGTCAAGTCCAAGTAGCCAAATTTTCGACTGGCCTGCTTTCGCCTAATAGCTTTTGGATAGCGAAGATAGGTGGCGCACAGCCACTTTTCCATTTCCCTCTTTACTGTATTAAAGACACGCAGAATGTATGAAAATAATACGTTCATTAAAAATCATTGTTCGTAAAAGCTTCGAAATCCATCGTAATACCAAATCAAAATTATAAATCAAACCCGTTGAAGCCAAGTCCATCCTCGCCGCAGCTCTTTTCCCGCGGCGCACTATCGTCCAATTAGCTCCTCCTCGTATAATAACTGCGCAGAATATGAGCTCTTTGCGAAACGGATTACGAAAATCGCGGCGCCGGGCAAGCAAATGCGCACTTGCTTAGTGTACACTCTTTGTTTCCTAATATATCTTCGGTCCGCGTGACTGACGCACAATACCGCTGAGTTGATCGCGATAAAAATCAATCGACAAGTGGATCAAATATTTCTCTCGGAAAAATTAGCTGACTCCTCGCCTTCTCTCTTCGCACGTCGTCGCGGATGTGTATTATATATCGTACACAGATATACGTCGAGAGAGCCGACCCTCTATATCTTCAATTGCCATAAATTCGTTTCCGCTCGAGCGAAGAAGCGGATACATACCCCGAACTTTTCCACTCGGAAATTGCGTGCGCGAATTTTTCTCTTTGCCGCCGGTAGCAGTACAGCCGGTCGCCTGAAATAAAGCCGAAGCTGGAAACTATATCAGCGAATACGTATATGTTTGCGCAGAGATGGGGGGCTTCGTGGAAGATTTCAGGAGGAAGTTTCCTTCTCGGAGAATAAAATTTCTGCATTACCGCCGTGGATACAGCTCTTCGAGAGAAAATTCGGTAGAAATTTCTTCTCCGTCGGTGTGACATAATTTCCGCGCGCAGTTTGTCGATAATCTAACGAATACATAAAAGCTGCATCCAAAATCATCCCGATAGCGCAAGCGTTGACGAGTGCGGGAAAACAGGCCGCATCGCCTAGCTATATATATATTCTCGTAACAATAACATCGTTATCAGTTGCAGCGCGAGTCGGTCGTGTGCGCTGGTCACTCGCGCGCTTTGTTTACGACTCGGTGTTGTTACAGCGATGCGCAACGCGAGATCATTGTCGCTTGGTGTGCACACAAGTATACAGTCGAGACGAAATCGATGCTCGAGCACCTGCGACAGTTTCATGTTGCGGAACAATTCGATTTATTGTAGACCCTCGCTCGAATCAACATACCTACACCGGAATTTTTTAACTCGTGCATCTCGTTCACACTTACCCCCCGCGCGTCTCCGCGCGATGATTATCGAGTGCAATAACAGCAGCCGCGAATCTATTTTTCGCTCGGCGCGTTCTCTCTATGTTTATCCCCGCAGATTAGGCTAATCAGCTATTTGCTCGTTCTGGTTTCTTTCGTTCCCTGTCACTACATATATATATATATATATATATATACGTACGTGAGCGCGCGTGTATTCTCGTTGGCGAATTGTGCATGCAGCGCTGCTATTTTTAGAAGCAGCAGCAGCAGCAGCGAAAACACGATATCGAGTGTGTATGTTACGTTGCGCCGGTTACTTAACGACTCTTGCGTGTATAGGCTTTTATCGTTGTTTTAAAAAATTCCGCCTTCACGAGCGAGGCTGTGACGGTGTCGTGAAGTATTTTCGAATTGTAATAATATAATACTATAGACGTAGAGCTGCGCAGCTTGCAAGTCGTTGTTCCAGAGAAGGGGGGAAGAGTTCATTCTCCGCTGAGTGGGTGAATGGACCGTTATATAGTGCGTGCGTATATGCAGCCTTTATACAGAAGGCGTGGATTGATTTATCGCTTCGACCGATGTCGGAACTATCGAGTCGGGCTCGCCGCGAAAAATGATATTCCGCTGATCAATACTCGCAGGCGGTCTTCTATATAAACACCTTAACGAAGAGGACGTATGTTTTTCTCTCGCGCGCACGCCTTTATCTAGCCAGTTGCGAAATCGAGTTCATTCGCTCTATGTATATATAATACTGTATACTCATTGGCGATGAATGGCGGCTCGCTATCTATTACACGCTAGAATTTATGTAGAATATAGCCGCGAACGTAGCTCAGCTTCTCTCTCTTTCTCCCTTCACGAGAGAGAGAGAGAGAGAGAGAGAGAGAGAGAGAGAGAGAGAGAACAGTCTGCAACGAGGAGAGAGTAATCGAGGATAATTTTTAATACAAAAGGACGCCGATAACCTTTGCGTGTTGCGAGACATACATGCGTATAATGTAAGAGTCGATGAATAGAGCCAACGGCGAATTGTTCTCGCGATGGAAGATTACCCCTTTTTGCTCTTGGTATTATATAGCCTCTGGAAATTTTTTACTTTAACTGACTGCGTTTTTTTAATTGAAAAACGTTATGCTTGTAATGTCAAAGTCGCCAGTGCATATGTATAATAACTGCTGTTCCTAATATAATGAACTCTGGAATAAAAAAGTATCTGATGGAATAAACAAGTCTCCTCTGAATCTTCTACGACAATAATAGGAAATAAATCGAAATTCCAGCGCGACGTGTATATAGTCCGTATCGAGTATGCGGTTATAGACATTCGCGCGCGAGAAAGGGAACGAGTAGTGCATGGTTCAGCGACTTTTTTTTCTCACACCTTTGACTCTCTTTTTCCCGCAGGCGAATCGAATTGAACGAGCAGCACTTTTCGATCGCGTTTCCCAACCGTTTAATAGGCAAGAAATTCCTTCTCCGCACCGCATAAAGTCGAGCGATTATAAGGAGAAAAAAGTTGACGACGGTTTCAAAGTTCCAGAATCGTATAGCGATTATAATTATATCGCCGCAATTGCAGCAGTAGCGATTTACCGAGGAAGAGTAAAAAGTATATCTCTGAATTACTTCAGTAGTATATGGTATAGCAGTGACGAAAATGAAAACAAACAGTATAGTCGCCGCCAAAAATTAATATACTCTCTTTCTCTCTCGAGGGAGATGGAGAGATATTGCACTCGACTCTCGGTAATTGCGCCTCGCTTCATTAAACCCTATATACTGCCTTACAGCGAAGAGTGTGTGTGTGTGTATATATGTATATACTGCGAAGAAAAAAAAATCCGCGTTGCTTTTCTCGCTGCTCTCTTTCTCTCTCCCGGCATTATGTGCATGGAACGCGCGCAATAAGGTCGAGGAGGCTCGCGGCTATCAACTTTTCTTCCGCTTTTAGACACGTTCTATTCCCGGACGCCTCTAAGGTCGCGCGGAAGTTCAGGAAGAGAAAGAGAGAGAGGGTTGGCCTTTGACGATGTTTTTCTTTTTTCTCAACATATTGGATGCGTTTTCTTTTAATTTCCAGACCCACGTATACGCATCCTTAACGCGAATCGAAAAACCCTACGTTTATGCAAATCACGCTGCAGAGCTTCGATATTTTCTCCCTCGAAAATTCCGCGAGCGTTTTTCGGAAACGCATTTCACTCCCCGCAAGTAAGTTCCCGGTATAACCTTCGCTGGGGTTCGAACTTGCGAGTAATTGGTGCGGCGAGCGCGCACACGTAGCAGCGATAAGCGATCGAACTTTGCTGAATTCTCGGTGTGCAGCCGAAGCCCTGCGCTGTCAGCTGTTTAATAGTTATGCGAGCCTTAATATTGCACTGCTGTATGCATATGTCTGTGCACAGTGCGAGAACGATACCCTCGAGGTACACACACACACACGCGCTCACACACACACACACACACACACACACACACACCCACACACACAAATGATATAGTATATACATGGGCTTAGCGTATGGTGACTAACGACTCGGGCTTTTGCGCTGTTACAGGCTCCGCGTCGATCGAGCAGAAAAACGGAAACGGCAACAACAAGGCCAGCAAGACGAACAACAATGGGGCCGAGGTCAATAGAAACGAAGAGCAAAACGGCTCGCTCGACAAATCCCAGGCCAAGAAGAAGCCACAGGCGCCCGGCGGCGGACCTCTCTTACAGCAGACGTAAGTACACGTGCACTCGTGATTTTTCATTATTATACACGTTGAAAAAAAAAGTTAGAAGCAGAAGCTAAATTAAAGCTCCCGGAAACTATAATTAAATAATCCATCACAAGCTCTTTCGGTAAATTGTTTCGCCTCCCCCGCGTCGTCCACGCATATATATATATACACAGTATAATAAGCCGCGATCCTTCCGCCCGGCCGAACACACCCTAATACTCCGAAGACAGCACACTCGTTTTACGCTCGGCCGACGCGCTGATTTTGCAAGCGCGGTGCGGCGGCCTTTATCGATTTCGCGGGGGTCGTCTCTCCTTTTTTTCGCCTGTGTTGTATATACATATACTCCATACTGTGTAATACACACGGCTTACCAGGGTGGCGAGAAATTTACGTATATATATATATATATATAGCGCTGGTTTCTTTAATTGGCTTTTCTCGCACACGGTGGTATAGCTTGCTTTTAATTACCGGGAGAAATTTCTACTTTTACAATTGTGCTCGATGAAAAGAAAGAGGGAAAATTATATCCTCCGAAAAGAAGCTCCGCGGAATTCCCCATAGACGCGCTCGTTTCCGCTGGCTATATATATGGGTATAAAGGACGAGAGGAGCACAGCGTTATTGCAATTGATTCCCCGGATCGAACCGGCGGCAAAGTGTGGCTCTGGAGGCCGTGAGATAAAAGCGCTGCACCAGCTCCCGTACACACACCAGTCCTCAGTTCTTGCGGGGAAAATTCCAGGGGCTTACACGCGAGACGCGACGGTAATGGAAAAATGCCGCGAGTGCATAGGAGATGTAAATTTGTATTCCGCGCTGGAATCGCGTATACGTCGTTTTTTTTCTTTGCCATTTCGATGGATTATTGCAAGAAGCGCGTGTTTCGAGATACGCTTTTTTTTTATATATTAATACACTCGGTTGAATTACGCGGCTATACTTTTATCTATCCGAGAGCAGCGGTGCGGTTCGCGTCGTTTGACTTTACTTGCGCGGTGATACATCGCCTGGAAAGCGATATTTGTTGCCTCTTATCGGCGGTACACCAGAAAGAACGGCCCTAACGAGTGTCGCCTCTTTTGCTTTCAGAGAGATATCGACCAGCCAGTTGGACTTCTTCAGGATGCTCGACGAGAAAATCGAGAGCGTAAGTGTATACATATACATATATATATATATATATATATAATGCAACCGCACCAAAATGTGCTTACAAGGCTCGTATAATACAGCCTTACACGATCGATATTAACAGGCTCTCTATTCTGTCCCTCGTGTGTGTATACACACGATTATAGTCGCGATCGTGCGAGCATTGTATTGTCATATATAATAAGTCGATATACACCGGCGCGTGACACTGCAATACGAGTAATGGGAGTATACGTATATAGGCTCTTCGCGATTTGTCACGTTCGAAGATCAACTATAAATAAACAAGTATGACTTGCGAAAAAAATGCTTATATCCCAACGCGAGAGAGAGAGAGAGAGAGAGACGAACTAAAATTGCTCCATATACTCCTCCGGCACGTTCTACATGAATATATATTGCAAACGCGGCGCCAGACGACACCACAATGGCTTCTCTCTCTCTCTCTCTCTCTCTCTCTCTCTCGAAAGAGAGAGAGAGAGAGGCTTATCGGCTGGCCACTTGCTCGCGGCCGTTTCACTTTTCTCTATATCCGCCGTCGTGACACTTTGTGTAACCCGTTCTGCTGGCGTCTTCTTCATCCGCATCTGTCTCGTGCACCGCGTGAATAGCTCGATCTACCGATATACTTATACAATTTTTCCATTGCAAGCTTTTGTAATTTTGTTATCCTCGGGCCTTTGACGCTGCGGCGACGTGGTAAACCAGATGCTATATACGCGCGACCAATGAAGCGGATCACGCACATATTGGAAATTTGCGCACGGTTCATCGCAAAGTGTCATCCCCGCTCGGCTGAACAGCAGCATCCCTCTTTTAATCGCCGATATATATATATACGCGCTTTGTATTTTGTCGATTAATTTATAAAAAGAACGCGGTATTTTTATCGGGCATTACAGAGGCAATGTCGCGTGCTATCGTCTGTGAAAAACTGTATCGATGAAAAATTCTGATAAAACTTTTTTTCAATGAGAAAAGGAGGTGAGCTACCAATAAGAGGAATTCTCTGAATTACAGGGCCCAGACTACGACGAGAGCGCGGATTCTCATCGAGCCGAGCACGTGACCGGTCTACTCCGTCGCTGGGAGCTCGCGAGCGCCTCCTGGTCCAACGTCGTCGAGCTCAACGCCAGCAATGCCCTGAAACAGCAGCAGCAGCAATACTCCTACCAGCAGCACGGGCCGAGCAACCGGGCCCTGGCCAACCTGCAACAGGCCCACCGCGGCGGGGCCTACAAGAGCCTCCCGCCTCCGATCAGCGGCCTCGGCAGCAGCGCCCTCACCGCCAAGGACCGCGAGGGTATGCGCAACATAATCGGCGGCCGTCCCGAGAGCGCACCCGTTTACGTGCGCAGCGCGGCCGCGAGAGTCGACGGCCTCCAGGACGTCGTTCACCACGCCGGGCCCTCGCCCAACATGCCCCGTCACGTGCTCGAGTCCATCAGCCAGTCGCCCACCCAGAGCCTCAAGACGCCTCCCGGAATCTCCTCGCCCACCCCGGGCAATCGCTACCAGCACTACCACCATCCGGACTTCCAGCAGCAGCAGCCGGTCAAGGTGAGCAAGGCCCAGTACAGCCAGGGCCCGAGTCCCCTCAACGGCGACTACTACGGCAGACAGGCCTACGACTCGCCGGGGCCGAACGCGCTCATCCGCAACTCGCCCAGCAATCCCTACGTCCAGCAGTTCCAGATCACCTCGAGCCCGCAGGCGCCAGTCGTGCAGCAGCTCGCCTCCGCGGCTCAGAGGAAGCGCCAGCAGCCCGGAGGATTCCAGATGACGTGACCGGGACAGTACCGCACCCGGCCCGAGCCCGGCACCGCAGGCTGGACCGCGCGATAAAAGACTGACTTATCACATATACACACACACGTATACACCGAACGAACGTTCTGCTACGAGAGCACCGATGCTGCTGGATGGAAGTCGATTTTCTTCCGGCTGCTCATTTGGTTTTAGTTTTGTATATATGATATGAAAAGGGAGCCGCGAGAAGGTGGACTATATATTATGCCCGGTGAACCCGACAATATATTTATTCGTTCGTTTTTATTATTAAATATTATATGTATTAATGCGGATTCTCAAGTCAATTATATATCGTGTAACGCAATCGAAATTCGTTGGAAAAACGGTACAAAACGCTGATACTTGTATTTCTCTACTGCCCGAAATTTTGTTATGCGTTGTAGGAAGGAAAATTCACGATTTTTTCTTATATATTATTTTATACACGAGTTTGATGATTTTTATACCTTAGAATTTGGCATTTGTTGTTTCTAATCGAAGTATAGTCCGCCTCTGTGATTTACCGAGTGGGAGATACATACACAAGGCATTATTCGAATATTTTGTAAATATTATAACGTGTATGCAAGGATTCTTCGCGCGTGGTGAAGAAAATATCGAGTGGACAGTGTGTGTGGTCTTGTGCGATGACGATACCGAAAAACGTTAAACATAAATCAAAACAATACTTAAATTCTAACGGCATTTGTAAAAGTCATTTCTTTCGAAATTTACACAACATCCACATGTGTTTTATAAATTTTCATATTTTTTATGAACTTTTAAATATACCGCGTGTTTCCATATGAGTTTTGCATTTTTAATCGCGATTCATTTATTGACGAGAAAGAGATTCTTTAGACACCGCGACGAGAAAAAAAATGATGTTACACAAAAAACAAATGTATAAGAGATACAGCCCGAAACCAAAATGAAAAAACGAATCATAGTCTCCCTTTGCTGCTGACGAATAGATCAAAGATCCTCTCTCTATTGCAAGTGCCAAAGGTCGTACACGAATGGAACGATGCTACGCAAGTAAAAAAAGGTGAAGCGACGTCGAGCGGAAAATCTCGACGCCCTTATAATACTGTGCGACGCACTGAGCACGTAAAACTCGCGCACGACGGAGTGCGCCATAAAACTCGTCGAAGACGACAATTGTATGCGAAAGCTCTCGATTCGGACTTGTATAAATGTATTAGAGCTCTATTCCAGCGGGAATATGCGACGGACGGAATGAAAGGGGTGTATTACATGTGATATGTATACATAGCTTTATGTATATATATTAGTGAACAAAGCGTGCTGCGTTTTATATATATGTACATACATATATGTATAAAATGGAAGCTCAGAGCGAGATTTATAGTGAACGCGACGGTGTGTTTGTTTTAGAGACTTGAGATATATATATTACGGCACGAAGAGAAGCGTTATATAGGCTTAGAATCGTAACATTGTGTATAGATTCATTATGTATGTAATAAATAATTAACGTTAAGTACGCTAAGTGAATAATGAAAAAATAATAATAATATAATAAACAAAACTTCGACGTGATGACTGTATATTTCTATGTTGACCATATTTTCAAACGATGCAGACTAAAAAGGGATGTTGAGCGATAGACAGCGATGAAGAATTAATAGACGATTGCGACGAAATGAATAAAATTGACGACAGAAATGATGAGATGAAAAAAAACCATCTATATATATATATATTATTATATATAACATATAGTTGAGGCTGAAACAAATTTTATATTTCATGTTACGATATTATACTATATAAAATATACACTGTATTACGAAGATATGAATTATAATTCACGTTTAGAGATACTTTCGCGCATTATAACCATGTGAACGACGACGACGATACAATTCCGCTGCGTAATCGTGAAAAATTATACCCATTTATGACTTTGCATCTTCTTCTGTTGGATCGGATCTTACTTTTTCGTATAAATAAATTCATAATTTCTCCTTAGCTCACTGCGTATAATTTCGCTCTTCACCTGCACACAATCCCGTAATTAAAGGAAAAAGCCGTCTTATCGCATTCGAAGTTTAGACGACGAATAAGAGGCGGTACCCGCTATACAGTGAGAGAAAAATATATACCGCGTGGAAGAGAGTCTCGAGACGTGCGGCAAAGACTGCACGTCGGCCTAATCCGATTTAATGCGGATACATATACGGCCTGTTCCGTGTCGAGCATACGTATATACCGGCTGGAAAAATGTATATATATATAGCTACTTCCTTTACGAAAGGATTGCATCAAGTTGAAAGAAAGTTTATACTTCTTTTCAGTTGCGTAATGTATTGCAGTTTTTCCTTTACTGCGAAAGCCTGAAGTTTATTTTGAGAATCGCTATAATATATATCGTCGATGTGTTTTATTCGATACTTTTACGAGTATAGAATCGAAGGAGCTACGATTAGGCTGATAAGAGCTTTGACCTACATACGTATTTTGTACAAGCACACGTATCCCGACTTGTGGAGGATTGAAATTTTTTCCAAAATTCTTTAGAACACGTAGCGGCTCGAACGCTCCAATATACTAAACGCTCGGGTACCCGCACGGTTTTTTTCGTCGCCTCGAGCCAATGACAAAAGTTTCGCGGAAGGTTCAGCATAACCTGCTCGCCTAATAGGATCTCCGAGTGGATCAGCAGTCTGCTCGAGACCCGTGGGGATACTTACGTGTAATCGTATTTGATTCGCAGTGCGCGGATTTCTCCATCGTCAGCGGATTCTCAAAGGGCGAGATTTCCAGCCCCTCCGTAAGTACAGCAACGATATTCGGGTCAGAGAGCTTCTTCAGACGTCTCGCCGTCGCGGGCTTGATGCAGCGTCTGCGTTATTGTTGTTACCTTTTGTTACTCTTGAAAATCAATGCTGACGTATTGTTTTGTAAGTAAAGACATTTTACAGGTATAACCGTCGACAACGTCTTACCGCGTATACTCTATATATCTACTGCGTGTACTGGATCTGCTTTACCGACCAAACTCTGACTCTGATGATATATGATGTCCGTCCTGCATGACACCTGCATCGTACCGCTTTCGCCATCTGTAGTTAAACTCGTCGAACGAAAATGCGGCTGCACCTGTCAAACGCTCTGCACTCCACTTGACAGTCGTATTTTGAATAAGGAATTTCCCGGACGATGATTTTCGCTCAAAGGTTAGTCGCTCGCCAATTGGTCAACCTATCGCCGATAACTTTACGCTAATATTTCGGAAACCAGATTTACAAAAAATTTTCGGGGCGTGGCACGCGCGAATCTCCTCGGCGCGACTCGCAAGCAGCCTGAATTTCGGTCACGGTTTTCTCGGTTTCTCGCTTCGGCGATGCCTATCTGTGGATTTTACGAGATGGATTAGTCATCGGATTGTTCCTGCTGACGTTTGACTGGAAGTTTCATGGAATTTGCCTGCGTTTTATCAGAGGATATTTTAATCCGACGGAGCGCC
Source organism: Muscidifurax raptorellus (assembly GCA_020010945.3). NCBI lineage: Eukaryota > Metazoa > Arthropoda > Insecta > Hymenoptera > Pteromalidae > Muscidifurax > Muscidifurax raptorellus. The sequence goes on along the minus strand of CM052078.1, from coordinate 8,165,150 downwards.
GTTGAGGTTAGGTTTCCAATTGAGATGGAATGTTGTTTATTAATGTAGACGTTGACTCTATTTCTAGTTCTGATTTGCTATGTACGATAAATTGTCGTAGGTACATAATACCGAAGAGTCATCTTTTTACGGTTTTGTTCTCGGAAAGTTGGGAAAATCTCGGGTTTACGTCTGACGTGCCTTTTTAGCTGATATTACTATAAAATATGCTTGGTTTATGCTATGTATTTTATTCAATATCACTAATTTATTTACCTTTTCAGACAATGAATTGAGTAAACAAAGTGCCAGTTTACCATATGATGCCACTCTTAAGAAGATAAGAATTCGTCATAAATAAAAATCATTAGGATGGAGAAGAGAGGAAGCGCTGAGCTTCTCAATGTAGAACAAAATAATTCCAAAAATGCTAGTTCCGATTCCCTCAACTCAGACAGCAAGAGCAGTTCGCTCAATTCGAAAATGGGACAGGAATCGGTAAATACATTACGAATAATTTTAAGATTAAAATAGATTTAGATAAGCAATGATACTTCTATTACAATATACCTATACTTTTAAAAATTTTACCTGTGTGTGTGCGAACTTCAGGAGAGTTGGGAAAAGGCATCTCATTCAAAGAGTTTCTCAACGAGCTCTACTTCTACAGATAACAATATCATTTCTGCTCTAGAAACTAAAAAAGAAAGTCAAGGAAAAGTGGACTCGGTAAAATTGTCTATGAAATATCAATTGAGCACTTATTATTTCACTTTAGCAGTTAAAGATTATTTTTTCATTAATTTTTGTAATGCTTTATAAGGCTATAGGACCATTTGTCACGCATGAACGTTAGAGTTATTCAAAGGTGGATGCAGATTGCATATTTAGTACAGAAATCCAAAACTGGCACAGAGCATACATTGCAATGTACATCTAAACACAAATCTAAATACATTATTAATTTAATGCGCTATTTTAATTTTTTTATTACAAACTTTGTTAAATATCACGATCATTGAATTGTAGATGAAATATTTGTAGCATAAGCTAATCAAACTTATTTTTTGTATAGAATTTAACTGGAAACGAGACAGGGCCACCTCTTCTTAATGGTGAAAGAGTCCAAGGTGTTGCCCGTGATGTCACATACTTGTGCCCATACTCAGGACCAGCCAGAGGTGTACTCAGTGTCACCAATTACAAGCTGCACTTCCGCAGTATCGATAGGGAAACCCCCTACGTAGTAGAAATGCCTTTGGGAGTTGTCAGTAGAATTGAAAAAGTTGGTGGAGCGTCCAGCAGAGGGGAGAATTCTTATGGAATAGAAATCTTCTGCAAAGACATGAGGAATCTAAGATTTGCACACAAACAAGAAAACCATTCCAGACGAAATGTTTTTGAAAAATTACAACAGTATTCTTTTCCACTGTCGCATAATATGCTTTTATTTGCTTTTGAATATTCCGAGAGTTTTCCTGAAAACGGCTGGAATGTGTATGAGCCCATTGCCGAGCTGAAACGAATGGGAATCAATAACGACATGTGGAAGATATCCAAGATTAACGACACTTATTCCATATGCGACAGCTATCCTGCCGTTTGGGCAGTTCCCACTGCAGCTACTGACGAGGATCTTCAGGCCTCCGCTGCATTTAGAAGTCGCGGGAGGCTTCCTGTTTTATCCTGGATTCACCCGGAGAGCCAGGCGACAATAACACGTTGTGCGCAACCTCTCGTTGGCGTTGGCGGAAAGAGGAGTCGCGAAGATGAAAGGTATATACAGTTGATAATGGATGCCAATGCTCAGAGTCACAAACTTTTTATAATGGATGCACGGCCAATGGCTAATGCAGTGGCTAACAAAGCGAAAGGTGGAGGATATGAAAGCGAGGATGCTTACCAAAATAGCGAAGTCGTTTTTCTTGACATTCCCAATATCCATGTGATGAGAGAAAGTCTCAGAAAATTAAAAGGTGCGCTACATTATAACTGTCCTTACATACGAGTAATTTTACGATTTAATTATTCATGATTTTATTTCAGAATTGTGTTTTCCAAATATTGAGGAGTCCAGGTGGCTTTCTGGGTTAGAATCAACAATGTGGTTGAAACATTTAAAGTGTATTCTTGCCGGAGCAGGTAAAATTGTTGACAAAGTCGAAACTCATAAAACTTCTGTACTAGTTCATTGTTCTGATGGTTGGGATAGAACTGCTCAGGTGATTAAATATTGCCATTTGTATTTTTAGTTACTCATTGTCAGTCAACTTATGTAAATATTTGTTCTTTTCTACACAGTTAACGGCGTTGGCGATGTTATTATTAGATCCCTATTTTAGAACTATTAAAGGATTCGAGGTTTTAATCGAAAAAGAATGGCTAAGTTTCGGTCATAAATTCCAACAGGTAAATTGAATGTCGATATTTGCTCCGAGAAAACTGTACATTATATATATATATATATATCTGTATTTTAAAATTTTATTTTATTATGTTAGCGAATTGGTCATGGCGACGAGCACCATAGTGACGCAGACAGGTCGCCCGTGTTTGTTCAGTTTATAGATTGTGTTTGGCAAATTAGCCAACAATTTCAAAATGCCTTTCAATTTAATGAACACTTTTTGACAACGATATTGGATCACCTTTACTCTTGTCGATTTGGCACTTTCTTATGTAGCAGGTATGTTGCATCTTTCTCAAATAAAAAATGATTAATTTAACACTATTAAACCTCTGTCAATTTTAACTTTAGTGAAAGGGAAAGAATGCAAGAGAGACTAAAGGAAAAAACAGTATCGTTGTGGTCATTCATCAACAGCCAGTTGCCATTGTATCAAAATCCACTTTATTGGGACAGTCCAAATCAACAGCAAGTGTTGATACCCGTCGCAAGTATGCGATATATTAGGCCATGGAAAAGCTTCTACTGCAGGTGGAATCCCAGTATGCGGCAACAGGTACTGTACTTTGAAATTAAGCTATCTAGCGTCGTATGAAAAGTAAAACAATCTAATTTTATTATTCTGTGTCAGGATCCCGTGTACCAGCGCACGCGCGAACTTCTAGTCCTGAAGGAGCAGCTGAAGAAAAAGGCGGAGGAGTGCCGTAGGGAGCAGGCGTCACGTACGAATCGCACACTCAATTCGTCGACTGCACCGCGATTACACTCTCCCGTGCATTCTTAGCAGTGTCCGGTTGATCAGCCGCGGCTCCTCTTAACTTGTAGTTTTGTAAATGAGCCTTAGAACTTTTTTTTTTAAAACTATATCGTGATATGTAAACGCAGCATAACAAGAAGAAACGCAGAGCAGCTCTCGAGCAACTATATGCCTATTGTGGTGTATCGCGTAAGAAAACGTTTATCCTTTGACTGAATCAGCATCGCTGTTGTACAAAGCGTTACTATTATAGACACTCGTGTCGACGATAAGAGAATGGAAGAAAGGAAGAAGATGCGAGGAAGAAAAAGAAAGAAAATAAGCACGCTTTTTGTGAATCTTAAAAGTATGTATATGTATATATTACAATCTTAGGGATAAAAAGAAAACAAAACAATCGTACATTTATACATGTAGTGAACGGTATAAAAAAAAAAAAGATTTGATATATGATAAAGCTAAGAAAAAGAAGAAAATTGTGTGTTTCTGCTTTTTATCGAAGTCTGTTTCGCGCGCGCTTCGTTTTGGCCTCGAAGGGACTATATCTAAAGAAGTAAAAAGTAAAATCTTGAGTACGGAGCTGCTGCATCATCGCTTTCGAACACCGAAGAACGAACGCATCAGCAGGACCGTCGGCGTCTCCAGCATAAGGGAAAGCGCATACGAGCACAAATATGTCATCATCAAGTTTCCCAGGAATATAGCACCCTGTATGCAGATTACAAAATTATTAGCTAAGTAGAATTGTTTAATTTTAATAAGTAGACATTTTTTTTTACTCTGTGCGATAATATGAGGGCATACTTACGTTTGGAAGAAAATCCACGTGAACAGCCGATTCGCTATGCAGGTAAATCGAATTAATGAGAAAGGGATTAAGCAGATAAGCGCAATACGTCAATCTGCTTAGTGGCACCCAAGCCTTAAAGCATAGTATTTTATTCACAATTCCTGAAATAAATAATCATCATTATGTTCTGCGGTGAAATTTTCCCGAGGAGAATAACTTTTTATGGTTTGTAATTAAAATTTTTTATCAAGCCCCCCCTGTTCTTATGTGTATCGAGTTATATATTCTGCATAAATGCTAAATTTTGTTAAAAATCTATCATAACTATTATTGAATAAAGTGTTTTTTTAATACATTGAATCTTCGTTTTAATAAGTTATAGTGTAATCGTTGTATATATGCATACCTCCGTGCTTTGTGCAGCAAGCGACGAGGAGCCAAGCCAGACCGATTGCCCAGACTGTTCTGCTGAAGGCAACATAAAAAGCGGACAGAAGTACGGATATTTGCTTATCGACGAGGCCAAAGAGCACAACCAGGTTGCAGGAGCTACCGAGTAGCCAACCGATCACGACGGTTCTCTGTAAGAACGACGAATTTGATTGAAATTTTGTCTTGCGTGTACAGTACAATTAGTTTTTTATTTTCATTTTGTACGTACTCGTCGTAATTCTAGCTTATTATTCAGTCTTATAAGAATATAGGCTGTTATCATTCCGACAATATAGGGACCGATTCTCGTCCATGGCGGATCGTACAACACGTCCAGCATGTGATACTGCTGATCCATTCTACGATTTCAAGTTCGATTTATGTTCATGTTTATTTATGCAGAAATATTTGTTTGCGTAAGTGTATACCTACGTGGGTACGTAATCGTTGATGTACGCTATATAACCGGTACTGGCAATCGAGCCAATTAAGAAGCACAGCAGAATCACTGCTGCCGTTTTAAAATATCTGAAAAGAGAGTGTCGTACATAAATCTCGCCGCAAAAATAATTAATCAGTCAGGAAACACCGAGATAGAAACTTACACAGAAGAGAGAATCAACAAGAATATGCCGATTATAAAAAACTGCATATCATTCGACAAGTACCAACTCCACGACATACACTGTGACAGAGAAATAAACTTATAAATTTGTAATCGATCGAATCGAAAGTAAATTATGTAATATGTTTAGTTAATAGACGGTTCGTTTAGTTGCGTAAAACGTAGCTACTCACCATTGTGTCTCTGCCGAAGAGATTATTAATGTAAAGTATGTTTCTCCACCAGTACTTTTCGCAAGTCTCGTGGGGTCGCTCGGTCATGTAAAATTGCGAAGTCCTGCCGTACCAGGAGGCGTTGAGCTGTAGAATCCCCACCATCATCATGTATGCAGGGGTCAAACTAAAAAGTTTCGTTCATCTCTTTGAAAAGCTCGTTCGCACAGCTTTCGAAATATCGTAATGCATCGTCGGAGGTGTAATTATATAGCCTACCGTACAAAACGTCGTATCACCGTGACGATAAACTCTAATACTTTGAGCTTGTAATTCGCTTTTCCTGGCCTGTCGTCTCTGTGAGCCGTGAGATACATGTAGGCTACGAGAAATCCACTCAGAAAGAAGAACGTGTCGACGGATAGAGTGGAATTGCTTATTACTTGCACGGCGAAACCTTCCGCCATTCTCCAGGACCAGGGCTTATTGTCTGAAATATAGCAAGGGGCGAAAATAGATTTGTACGCGTATATCGCGTTTGTATTCGAAGTGTAACTCGACTCACCAGCATAGTCACTCATATAAAAAATCGTGTGGATCATGATGATCCAGACCATTCCGAGGAACCTCAAGCCGTGGATGGGCGCGACGGAGTTGCTGTTCAACTTCGTACTGAAGATCGTCCTGGTGTTCGAGTATACCGAGAAACAGAGCAGAATCTTGCCCATGACTCCGGGTCTTCGTTTCCTCTTCACCACGGCGGCTTCTAAATTATCACTCAGCTTGATTCTTTCTGACGGGGCACGAGATGTTCTTTCATTGATAATGTGCTTACTGCTTTGATTGTTGAAATATAACGATTTATTATTACTATTTTTATACCGTTGTTATTTTCGCAGAGCTCGGATTCCTCTTTCTCAAAGACCCATCGTTTTCGACGCAGCATCAAGTCGTAAGCTGTGCCGACTAGCATCAACGCCAGGATCAATGCTATGAAAAGTCTGTAAAAAAATTTTGATTAACCTCAGAATAAACTTTAAGTTTCTATTTAAAAAAAACGTACTTTATTAAAATAATTCTTCCGTTCAGCAGCCAGAGGTGATCATCTTTTAAATCTCTGACCTGGACCAGTCGGAAGTCCGCAGAGTAGAGTTCGCCGACGATGAGACTTCTCTGTTTAAACATCGCGCTCAGAATCTCGCCCAATTCGCTCGTCGAACACGAGGCTGGCAGGCACAGTCCCAAACTCACAAGATCCTACAATTTGAATTCGCAATCATCGAGTGGAAAAAAGTAAAATCTAAACAAAAAATATCCACCTCGTTGGGGAGCCTGACGTGGTACTGCAGCGTACTGTTATGCCTAAAGTACGCGACGAAGTAGTTGATTGCGTAAGGCGGAAACTCTTGACTCGGATCTCGAAGCCGGGAATTATTGTTCATAATGTTCAAGTCGAGGACGAAGGGCGCACGGTTCTGCGTGTCGAGACACTGGCTCCTACTGCCCAGCCAGTAGTTGTTTCCGTATATGAATCCGGGCTTCGGCTCACCGCTCGAATCTAGCACTGCAAGTCGATCGCTAGTTTTATTTTCCATGTTTATTTTCTACTTACTCTGGCCGCGGCAATTTAAATTGATTGTAACTCTCGCTCTTATTTTGGTATATATACGTATACTTGTTATCGTAAAAGACGCATTAGATTTGAATTTCGATTGTCGGTAAATCGTTGACTCGCAAATGTACCTCCAAAGTTGAGCAATTTCTGTCTTCGCGTCAATTCCAGAAAAGAGCAATTGAAGAAAACCACGATTGCGAAATAACGCGCAAAACTCCTTATATTCTTACGAAATCTCGACGTGCGTAAATCACTTTTGATATACGTTTCCCGCGATAAAAATTCATTGTTTTCAAAGAATATTATGCCGTTTCTGTACATAAAATTGAACGTCCCTAGGTGCGATCTCGCTCTAGAAGGAAGAGAGACGACGTTGCGCTCGAGAAACTAGTTTCTTGTGTAACGACGCGCGAAAGTGCAACTGCAGGCCGCCGCATCGGAAAAGCCCGCCGCATAAATGCATACGAAAATTTACCGGACAATGGACCAGGTTACACGCGAAATATGTGCATTCCGAAAGGCTCGAAATCGACGCGAAGCATATAGGGTCAACACGGAGCTATAGTTGCACAATTTTCTTCGCGAATTTTATTGCCGCGAAGCAATTACTCGTATATAAGCATCGAGCGGTGATTACGCTCGCTCACGGAGAAACGGATAGATCCAGTTTGAACTTTCTTCGGTGTTCGCGGATGTATTGTTTTTTATTTTTCTATTTGTGCACATAAGCGAGCTGTGATTAATCGTCGATCTTGAATCGCGCGCATCGGTTCGACGAGTGAAAATTTCGTCCACGCTTGATCGATCGACGCGGAGGTGCTTATAAGTGTACGTTTGCATTTCTCCTCTTTTTTCGCGGTGATTAATCGGTTCCGCGTGCGTAGACTCACGCGCGAGCTTTCTTTGTCGATTTACATAAAGCGTGCATTCATCGCGATCCATTTGGATTTTGTGTATATACAAATACGCACGCAGGAGATCGAGCGTTACTTTCCTCGAAAATCAAAACAAACGCTGTGTATACGATATAAACATACAACACGCGACGATCCCTTTAAACGTCACCGTTCATCATACGTTACTCTATACACTAACCAGAAAATTTTGCATCTACGTACTTTTCATAGCCCAAAGCAGCCTCTGGTCAACGGCCCTCTTAAAAAGCTCGAGTTCACCGCGGCACGCGCCGTCGCTCGCCTCGAGTGCGTTCGAACTCGCAGCAGCGGCGGCCAAGCCGTAGACCGGCAGGATTCGCCTCAGGATCTCTTCGCTCTCGGGAGCTTCGGCCGTTCCCTTCTGAACCAGCACCAGGAGGACCAGCGCCCGCACTGCCGTCCTCGTCCGCATTTTTCAATTTTACACCGACGTGTCAGGCTGAAGCTCGCGCGTTGATATTTCTCGTTCGAGAAGAGACACTCTAGCGCCGGGCGCAACTGCACCGGCTGGTCATCTGTGTCCTGCGTGCGTTTCCCGCGTCGGCGATCGGAAGAAAACTAAGGGGCCGGTCGGCTCTCGCTACAGTTGGGAGGACGTGTACGGAGCAAATGAGCTCTCTGTACCCCACTCGTATTTTCCGCGGAGATTGTGACGAAATGCCCCGCGTATAATGTAGTGTAGCTGTGTGCCTTTTTATGCGCTCGCGATAGGTACTGTTTTGCGGTATGGACGAATGAAGAAGCTAATTATTATTATTCTTTCGTGGGTGGTGTCGGAACCCTTGACTGTACGTAGTTGTCTTTTTGTATACCGACGAGGAGTACGACGATTTTGTGTTATTGTTTTGATGTGGAAACGGCGATCCGTAATTGTGTTGTAAACATTATGACAGACCGATCAAGCAGGGATATTTTGACAAATTACTGGGTTCTGCATCGATGCTCGCAGCGAAAACGGAAGCTCTCGTTTTGATGATATTCCACAATTTTCCGATCGTAACGAGAACACGACGAATCTTGCTCAACAAAGACGACCATTATGAGTTGCATTATAAGTTGCAAATGTCTTAATCGCCGCAGTATCATAGTCTCTGTTTATAATATGCGGGACTACCTGGAAAAAGGCACACATTGCGTAATTAAATCGATAATATCTCTTATATACGAATAATCTAGAATGAAGCCATTAGGCTCTCGCAGTCACTCAATAACCGACACAACTTCATATTTTACATAAAATTCGAAATATATAAACTTTCACCCGATCACCGGCTCTAAATTAACACAAACATGTACCCATCGAGTCACCGCGCGCCTATATGTATCTATTTTCCACTAATTAAATGGGTTGCACATGCAAAATCACACGCGGCTCCGCAACTCGTAATTTCCTCGAATTCCGGTATGTGTATGCGCGAGTATATATACAACGCAAAAAAACCATTTACACTAATGCGTCTATATATATAAAATGCGCGTATAGGCGCACTTAATGTAATATATTACCGGTATCGCGAGCGGACATTACATATCGGCGGCACACCAGCAGATCTTTTCCTCCGCGTCACGTCTCTCCATAACAGAGAAAGTAAGCGTTTTCCGCTTCCCGGTTTGTCGTCAGATGCGCGACGGCGGCAAAGTCAAGATTTGCGAACGGCGACAGTCGTGATTCGTCTTCTTCCTTTCGCAGAGTGTTTTATTGGACGGTATATAAAAATAACCAAAGGTGAGGCATTTTTGACCGAATTTTCGAAAAATAATAGTCGTCACCAATTTGGACAAAAAAATTTTTGAAGAAAAAGGGTAGTTAAGGGAGAATGGGATCGTGTGAGTTATATCAGTATAGAAAAAACGGTGCTGCCGATTCCGAGGACAAAGTGGAAAAAGGTAGGTAATTTTATTCTCTTTCAAATGCATTACAGCTGAATTTTTGTAATAATGGGATGATTGAATAATACGCAAAATAGTGTTTTTCGAAAATCAAAAAATGGCCATAAAACGAAAACTAGTTGGCACAATAAAAACTACTGCTTTTCCTGAATTCAGAATCCAAAAATAGATATACATGTCAAATTTTATTGATATTGACTGAGTAGTTCCAGAAATATTACGATATACATCCACATCCACACGCAAACGCACGCACACATCCATACGGACATTTTCTAAAAACACGTGATTCCAACTCCAAACATCTCAAAATGTATTTCTGACCCGTTTTTGACAAAGTCGATAATTTTACTATTACAACGCTTCCTCTAGGAGGAAGCAAAAAAAATCACCTAGTATTACTAAATTGTAATTCCATGTGGTAAACAATAAGGTATTTACTATGTAGTAATTTTAATTAATGAAAAATAAGTATAATATTCACATTTACTTTCAAAAATTCAAACATTTTGGTACCCAAAGTTGAGCAGACCTGCGAATTCTAAATTCTGACAATGTATATACCTAAATGGGCAAAGAAAACTGTGATCGCCTTATCGGCGCCATCAGTGTCGCTTCTACCTAATGCTATATAAAAAGTAATAAATACGCAAGTCCAAACTTTTCCTCATCAGTATAGCCATAAGCCCCGAACCTTTTGTTGTGGCAATTAAACGCTGCATGTATCCACCGTCGGCTCGACAATGGCGCCGAAGGGCAATAAAATGCTACGAGAAGGGACAAAGTCGTTGTAAATCGGCCGCGCACAGTTGGGAGATTATTAAAAATTCGTTTCAAAATTCAACCTCTCTGACTAGAAATGAGCTAGCCGCCTGAAACTTTACAGACTACAGGCTAGAAAAGTGCTATAAAACTTTTTTTCTATATATATATCAGGATGGCGCTTATTTCCCAAGTGCTAGAATACCGGCTCCCGTGTCGGGAATCACTTGCATTTACCCAAAAACGATGAATTCAGCAATAAAATGTGATTTAGCAAGTGTTGAACCCGTTTCACTTTTCAAAAAACATGATTTTTTCGCTCCTACGTATTTAATGCCGTAGCATTCAAGGATACGTACGGATAGGAACGTTAGGTTCCAATATGTAAGATATGTTTTCGATGTATTTTTTCACGTAGAATATGATGGCGCTGTTGCTTTTATCATAAAAGATAAGCTAAAAACGCTAGGCGCATAAAATTGTGTTTTTTCGTGTTTTTCGGTGATTCTTGGCCCCTACTGCTTTAAGGTTATGTTTTATGATAAAATTAATATCACCATCGTATTCTACGTGAAAAAATACATCGAAAACATGTATCGCATGTTTGGAAATAAATTTGGTTGCTCTTGAATTCGAAATAAAAGAAAGTATATCGAATTCGATGTTAGTCTGAGAGTAGGCTGGCGCCAAGTGCTGTGAGCATCATTTTATGTATTCAATTCAATTGAATACATTAGCGGCAAGGAAGTTTTATTTCCTAACATGCGATACATGTTTTCGATGTATTTTTCACGTTGAATACGATGGTGCTATTAATTTTATCATAAAACATAACCTTAAAGCAGTAGGAGCCAAAAATCACTGAAAAACACTAAAAAACACAATTTTATGCGCCTAGCGTTTTTAGCTTATCTTTTATGATAAAAGCAACAGTATACGATATATTTTAATTAAGCATTTTTTATGCGATAATTGACACGGCGAGAAGATAGGACAACGTTGACTCGAAGTTTGTGCTTTTGTTGTTTGTGATCGAAGTTGGAAAGTAGAAAAATTGGTTATTAGATAGAAATACATTTCGCACTGTTGATTTTTTCATTTTGTACAAGTTTTTTTTTTTTCAAAAAAAAGGTTCAACGGTTTTTGCGAATAAATACATGCGCTTTTATAAATATTTACAGCCACAAACGTTGATATATGTGTAATCTGCGATTCATCGTTTTGCGGGTTATGAATATCCGTACCTTCTACTAAGCCACGTTTGTAAAGCTACCACGAGAATTCAATATAAATGGGCTTTGACGGATGTTATATTTAAAAACGTTATTATTATTTATGTACTATAGAACTACTACCGCAATTATATACCTGCAATCGGAGAATAACTCATTACATGTGAAAAATGCATTTCACGGGGGCTTTTGTACCAATATTGCTATTTTATTAACACTGAAACAATAAGGAATCGATAAAAAAGTAATGGATGAACAAATTAATAAATGACAAGAAGTTAAAATCGTTTATGTAACGTAACTGTCGCGAATAATAAATATTTTGTATTATCAAGCCACACTTATTTGGTCAATCGATTTTATAGCGTACATATATATACACTGCCGAACCCGATTTATCATGCATTCGTAATAAACATAAATTACTTCAAAATTACCGTGATATTATATTTATATCTCCAAGATAAAAGCAACAGAAAAATGAATAACCCATACAGTCGCTCATTGAAAATTTCACCCTCAGATATAGTGCTCTAAAGTAAAATTTACTGGAGAATATATAATACTGAGCGAGAGAGCGTATCGACCCTAACTCGTCGCTGTAATGCATTTTATCAAGACAACATAAAATATAGATAGACTTGTACGCAAACGCGTATCGTAAACACTCGCCGTTTTGGGGGAGTGAGTGGATCAGCCTAATACTGATTGTGAATTATTGCCTAACGCAAGACTGCGCGATTAACATAAATCATTTTTCAGAAACATTGAGCCCAAAAGTGGAATAAGCACTTTATAAAACTTTTTTTTATCATTCGCCCACTTGCGGGGAGAGGGCAAGTGTCTGGAAGGAGGAGGGGAACGAACGCAAGGGGATACACGTCTCTCTCATTGAGTGTGTATAGGTAGGGTCTGGACATTCATATTTCAGTAAAGGTTTCATAAATATTAGAAAATAAATTATTTAAAATGCTGAACAAACTTTATTGTGTCATTAGTGATCTACATTTTTACGGCGCGTTCTGGCTCGAAAGAGTACAAAAAAAGGTTAGTCATAATAGACGTTCGCACTTATTTTCTATTTATTCTTTTTTTTTTATCCTGACCTACCTACTTTATTGACCTTTCTACATAGTCCCTATGTTTCGCATTTGCCCAGGTGTAAGCCTGTAAGGCAGGGAAAACCCGAAATTACGCTTACGGAAAATTCCGGGGGAAAACCTGCCTTGAAACAGCCGGTGTCCAGGGTTCTTTTCCTGTTTGAAAAACACTCAGAAAAAATCCGAGTGATCTTAGCACGCTAACTACTGATCAACGCCGCTCTCTTATTTTCTATTTATTAATCCCGACGAAAATCACTCTCGCTTTATTTACAATGCCAATCAAATGAAAAATCGAGTATCCCGCTTATTTATAACAATGTACCTAAAAAAGTCGCTTTATTAACTAAAATTTCAAACGCGTCAGAGATCCTGCTAATTTTCACAAGTTGCGGCAAGCAAGCAACGCGTATATATAGAGATACATCATTTTCTAGCTAACTCTATATAGGAAACTAGATACTGCGCATATATAACGTAAGGCCGCGGTATATAACGATGCTTTAGCGAAATGGTGGAGAATTTTTCGCCAATATTTGTCGCAGTCTACGGCAGTCGAAGTTATACAAATCAATGAATACTTAATTTTTCTCACTAATTAGTCAACTATCTTACAAAAATGCAGTGTATAAAAGATACGTCACGCGGAATCTTTGCGAACAAAAAAAAACACTCGTTAGTCCTTCAAAATGTAATTCGGGCACGTATACTCAGCGATCATCCTCACTATTGCATGCGGGAATGTTCCATAAACAGCCTCGTCTATCAAGTCCTCCCGGTCAATGACAAATTTATACAACTCCTCCGCGCGTTCGAATTTTTGCTTCATGATTTCTGAATACTCGGGGAATTCAGTCAGATCGTAGTTCAAAAATTTATCCTTGAACTCGGTATGTCGCATGAGCCCGCCTATTTCGGAATCGTTTTTCGTCAGCATATCGAAAAGCGTGCACGTTCTGATGAATCTCGCGGTCTTGGTCCTGGCGATTTCTTCGATGCACTTCTGATAGTAATCCCAGAGTGCTGGATAATCTTTCGAGATCATGGTCTCGTCCTGGAGGCTGATGGACGGCTGGCAGGTCCTTTTTAAAGCCAGAGCTTGGAGCATCAGTTTGACGCAGGGGCTCCTTATGCTCATGTATTCCAGGATGGAGAAGGGCGTACGGCCGTTGTCGTCCACGTCGAGGATGTCCGCGTCGACGGATAGAAGAAGCTTGATGTTGTGCGCCCGAACGTTGTAGCAAGCAGCGTGCAAGGCCGTTTGACCATTCTCCGTCTTCTGGTCAATGTTGGCGCCGTTTTTCAGAAGAACTTCCAGGGTCGCCGATGTTCTCGCATTGGCCGCGAGGTACAGCGGGAACACTCTGAACGCCGCCTGCGCGTTCACGTTTGCGCCGTGATCCAAGAAGAGTTTTACCTGAAGAAAGAAAAGGATTTAGCGAGGGAAATAAAATTTACGCGTTGCGTACATAAAAAGGTCATATTTTTTCTACTCACCATTTCATTCTTCCCGCTCTCAGCTGCAAAGTGTATCGGCTGGTAGTTTTTCTCTGTATCCTTCTCAAAGATGGAGACGCCCGCTTCGATGAAGCTCTTTGCCAGTTCGACGTACTCGATCGGTGCGCAAGACAGCTGGTGCAAGACGTTCTTGCCTAACGTGCTCCTCACGGTCACATCGGCGCCGCGTTCTATCAACAGCGGCATCAGCAGGTCGGCTTTGCTGCTTTTCGCAGCATAGAAAAGAGGTGTCTCTCCCACGTGGTTGACGGCGTTGACGTTGGCTCCTTTTTCGATAAGCAACTGGGTGATGGAAACCCGGCCCGTAGCTACCGCGCTGTGCAGGACAGTCTGGCCCGTGATGGTTTTAGCTTGCACGTTCGCGCCGTGTTCTATTGCGATACGGATCAATCGCTTGTTCCAGGCGCTCGGAGACTTCTCCAGCAGTACATGGAGAATGGTCGAGTTGTGGTCGAACCGAGGATGAGGTCCGAGGAGCTCGTTGACGTCTGCGCCGGAGCGGATGAGCACCTCCGCCGATTGCTCGTGATTATAGAGCACCGCCAGCCACAGGACCGAGAGCTGCTCGTTCCAGAACTCCTTGCGAAGAATAGGTCCCTGCTGGAGCATCAGCTTGAGCATGGAAGTATTATTGGTCGTCACGGCGGCGCAAAGAAACTGCTTCATTTTGAACGTGCTGAGCAGACGAGCGCGGCAGAGATTTGTGAGGATCTCTCGCGCCTCACTCACATTGCCCGACCTGATGCATTCGTACATCAACAAGACGTCGAAATGGGATCTGCTGTCGGAAATCATCATGGTCTTGGGATGTGTGTACAGCCGAGAGAGAGAGAGAGAGAGAGAGTTGAGTTTGATGGTGTATTTGCCAGTGTCCTGGGAGAAATGCGAAAGTTGTATTAACTTTGCTGGAGAATAGCTCGCTCCGGGGTCGGAAATAGTTTATGCAAAATACTGCAGCGTGCTTAGCGATCCTGGACTGTGAACGAGGTATGCACTTCACTTTACACTGTTTCACTTTACACGATATGCGATAGACTGTCGATGTTGCTGCTTCGATGCTGTATGACGTTCTGTGAGTGAAGAAGGCCGGCTCTTCTATTTATATATGATGGGGATGCAACCTACCGTTGCCGTAGACCCTGTAGACTAAGGGTCCTGGCCAGGGATACCTGCATTCATCGGTATTGTAATAGTGACGACATTCAGAAAAATAAATCTAATGACCGTCTGATAGCTTTCCAGCCGAAACCTTTGACTCCTCCCACACTTCATTAGGAGCCAGACGTCGGCTGCCAGTGCTAATGGCACCATTTTATGGCGCTGTCTAGTTTGGCAGAGAGGCCGGTAAGCCACACCGTTGTAATGAACAAATTGTATTATTGCAGTTTAAATGCAATTTGCAGTACGCACAACTAATTAAAAATATATATATATATACATACCGCGTCGTACTCGACCGCCCGAATATATATATATATATATGTATATATATACTGCGTTGCACTCGACCACCCCATACATGTATATATATATATAAAAGGATAAGTTTTTGTACGATCAGCCAGCAAAAATATGTTTTTCAATTATTTACAATATTGATAATTATTAATTAAAAATCTGGAAAAATTCAGGTGTACTGCAAACAAGTATATAGAACGTATAAAAAATATTTTTGATTAACAAAAATATTTTGCTGGCTGATCTTACACAGAAACACAGACATACACACACACACACATATATATATATATATATATATATATATATATAGGGCCGTGTGCTCGGCGCTATATACCGATTTTCTTGCGCGCAAACGTATCAGATACGTCGCTTCACTGAGAAAAGTATTTCTTTACTATAAAAATATCATTCGTTAATATTTAAAACGCGAACTTAATACACTATTATTGAAGTAAAATTGCAATTTGCAGTACGCACAACTAACTCGACCACCCGAATACATGTATATATATATATATAAAAGGATAAGTTTTTGTAAGATCAGCCAGCAAAAATATGTTTTTCAATTATTTACAATATTTTTGATTAACAAAAATATTTTGCTGGCTGATCTTACACAGAAACACAGACATACACACACACACACACACACACATATATATATATATATATATAGGGCCGTGTGCTCGGCGCTATATACCGATTTTCTTGCGCGCAAACGTATCAGATACGTCGCTTCACTGAGAAAAGTATTTCTTTACTATAAAAATATCATTCGTTAATATTTAAAACGCGAACTTAATACACTATTATTGAAGTAAAATTGCAATTTGCAGTACGCACAACTAACTCGACCACCCGAATACATGTATATATATATATATATATATATATATATATAAAAGGATAAGTTTTTGTAAGATCAGCCAGCAAAAATATGTTTTTCAATTATTTACAATATTGATAATTATTAATTAAAAATCTGGAAAAATTCAGGTGTACTGCAAACAAGTATATAGAACGTATAAAAAATATTTTTGATTAACAAAAATATTTTGCTGGCTGATCTTACACAGAAACACAGACACACACACACACGCACATATATATATATAGGGCCGTTTGTTCGGCGCTATATGCCGATTTTCTTGCGCGCAAACGTATCAGATACGTCGCTTTACTGAGAAAAGTATTTCTTTACTATAAAAATACCATTCGTTAATATTTAAAACGCGAACTTAGTACACTATTATTGAAGTTTAATTGCAATTTGCAGTACGCACAACTAACTAAAAAAATATATATATATATACCGCGTCGTACTCGACCGCCCGAATATATATATATATATATATGTATATAGATACTGCGTTGCACTCGACCACCCGATACATGTATATATATATATATATATATATATAAAAGGATAAGTTTTTGTACGATCAGCCAGCAAAAATATGTTTTTTAATTATTTACAATATTGATAATTATTAATTAAAAATCTGGAAAAATTCAGGTGTACTGCAAACAAGTATATAGAACGTAGAAAAAATATTTCTGATTAACAAAAATATTTTGCAGGCTGATCTTACACAGAAACACAGACACACACACGCACATATATATATAGGGCCGGTTGTTCGGCGCTATATGCCGATTTTCTTGCGCGCAAACGTATCAGATACGTCGCTTTACTGAGAAAAGTATTTCTTTACTATAAAAATACCATTCGTTAATATTTAAAACGCGAACTTAGTACACTATTATTAAAGTTTAATTGCAATTTGCAGTACGCACAACTAACTAAAAATATATATATATATATACCGCGTCGTACTCGACCGCCCGAATATATATATATATATATATGTATATAGATACTGCGTTGCACTCGACCACCCGATACATGTATATATATATATATATATATAAAAGGATAAGTTTTTGTACGATCAGCCAGCAAAAATATGTTTTTTAATTATTTACAATATTGATAATTATTAATTAAAAATCTGGAAAAATTCAGGTGTACTGCAAACAAGTATATAGAACGTAGAAAAAATATTTCTGATTAACAAAAATATTTTGCTGGCTGATCTTATACAGAAACACAGACACACATTCACACACACATATATAGATAGGGCCGTGTGCTCGGCGCTATATGCCGATTTTCTTGCGCGCAAACGTATCAGACAAAGTGGAAAAAAGTAGGTAATTTTATTCTCTTTCAAATGCATTACAGCTGAATTTTTGTAATAATGGGATGATTGAATAATACGCAAAATAGTGTTTTTCGAAAATCAAAAAATGGCCATAAAACGAAAACTAGTTGGCACAATAAAAACTACTGCTTTTCCTGAATTCAGAATCCAAAAATAGATATACATGTCAAATTTTATTGATATTGACTGAGTAGTTCCAGAAATATTACGATATACATCCACATCCACACACAAACGCACGCACACATCCATACGGACATTTTCTGAAAACACGTGATTCCAACTCCAAACATCTCAAAATGCATTTCTGACCCGTTTTTGACAAAGTCGATAATTTTACTATTACAAAGCTTCCTCTAGGAGGAAGCAAAAAAAATCACCTAGTATTACTAAATTGTAATTCCATGTGGTAAACAATAAGGTATTTACTATGTAGTAATTTTAATTAATGAAAAATAAGTATAATATTCACATTTACTTTTAAAAATTCAAACATTTTGGTACCCAAAATTGAGCAGACCTGCGAATTCTAAATTCTGACAATGTATATACCTAAATGGGCAAAGAAAACTGTGATCGCCTTATCGGCGCCATCAGTGTCGCTTCTACCTAATGCTATATAAAAAGTAATAAATACGCAAGTCCAAACTTTTCCTCATCAGTATAGCCATAAGCCCCGAACCTTTTGTTGTGGCAATTAAACGCTGCATGTATCCACCGTCGGCTCGACAATGGCGCCGAAGGGCAATAAAATGCTACGAGAAGGGACAAAGTCGTTGTAAATCGGCCGCGCACAGTTGGGAGATTATTAAAAATTCGTTTCAAAATTCAACCTCTCTGACTAGAAATGAGCTAGCCGCCTGAAACTTTACAGACTACAGGCTAGAAAAGTGCTATAAAACTTTTTTTCTATATATATATCAGGATGGCGCTTATTTCCCAAGTGCTAGAATACCGGCTCCCGTGTCGGGAATCACTTGCATTTACCCAAAAACGATGAATTCAGCAATAAAATGTGATTTAGCAAGTGTTGAACCCGTTTCACTTTTCAAAAAACATGATTTTTTCGCTCCTACGTATTTAATGCCGTAGCATTCAAGGATACGTACGGATAGGAACGTTAGGTTCCAATATGTAAGATATGTTTTCGATGTATTTTTTCACGTAGAATATGATGGCGCTGTTGCTTTTATCATAAAAGATAAGCTAAAAACGCTAGGCGCATAAAATTGTGTCTTTTAGTGTTTTTCGGTGATTCTTGGCCCCTACTGCTTTAAGGTTATGTTTTATGATAAAATTAATATCACCATCGTATTCTACGTGAAAAAATACATCGAAAACATGTATCGCATGTTTGGAAATAAATTTGGTTGCTCTTGAATTCGAAATAAAAGAAAGTATATCGAATTCGATGTTAGTCTGAGAGTAGGCTGGCGCCAAGTGCTGTGAGCATCATTTTATGTATTCAATTCAATTGAATACATTAGCGGCAAGGAAGTTTTATTTCCTAACATGCGATACATGTTTTCGATGTATTTTTCACGTTGAATACGATGGTGCTATTAATTTTATCATAAAACATAACCTTAAAGCAGTAGGAGCCAAAAATCACTGAAAAACACTAAAAAACACAATTTTATGCGCCTAGCGTTTTTAGCTTATCTTTTATGATAAAAGCAACAGCGCCATCATATTCTTCGTGAAAAAATACATTGAAAACATATCTTACATATTGGAAATTGACGTTTGACTATCCTTGAATGCTACGGCATTAAATACGTAGGAGCGTAAAAATCACATTTGCTAAATCATATTTTATTGCTGAATTCATCGTTTTTGGGTAAATGCAAGTGATTCCCGTCACGGGAGCCGGTATTCAAGCACTTTGTATATATATACTATTTTTTAACGAATTTTTTTAGTCAGTTCCACAGATTTTGCCCTAATGGCCATATAGACCACCTTGAACCACTTTAAACATGATCCAACGATCTTTTTAATAATTTCCCTCTAATTTGTATTATTCAGACTTATATTTTGTAAAGTTTCAGTCGGCTAGCTCATTTTTAGCGAGAGCCGTTGAATTTTAAATCGAATTTTTAAAAATTTCCCACTGTGCGGGGCCGATTTTCCGTACATTGGGAGATATCTTGCAGGTACAGTCACTCGAGAGGCAGCCCTCACTAAATATCAGATGAGTAACTGCGTTTACTAAGAACATCCTTCTCGTATACCTCTTCAAAACCTTTGTATTCAATAATTAACTGTTTCATTTTGCAAAATCAATTAAATTCTTCATTCATCTTATCCTTCAGTATATAGGAGGTTCAGTAATAATCCAATCGGTGTTCGCTATATAATAGGGCCTAATTGCATTTTAACACCCCCATAAAACTTACACGACGCCATGGCGCAGGTATGACTACCATAAAACTTTTCGGGAAAACCCCGGACTCCACCTCTTTGTGATAGAGGAGGGGATGGAGTGAACACACAACTACTATAGAGATGGTAAACCCTTATATACCGTCAGACCTAGCCAGTGATCACTCAGTCTGACAACTGCATCGCAGTCGCAAAGTTCAGCTTTCACATTCGTTCGTTTATCTCAGTCTTCCCGAAGATAATCAGTGCCTCGAATACCATGACCAACGACAACTCCACCAGACGTAACAGCGACACGGCCCTGCACATAGCCATCCGAAATCATCAAACCCACGTCGCTAGTCAACTGATAAGATTCGGCGCCAATGTTCGCGCCAAGAACGACAGGGGTGAAACTCCGCTACAACTCGCCGTAGTGAACAAGAGCCACATCGACCCTCTGACGGAGATGGTACCCCACGGTTCTCAATACGACCAGATGAAGTTCCTTCGACCCGTCAACTCGCTCCGTATAGCCATTTCGAGCCGGGACGAGAATACGGTTCGAGAGCTCGCTACCGGCAACGGTGCCACCGGTGTGGATCATAGTCTCGTGAAGATGCTGCTAGACGCCGATGCCGACGTCAACAGCACGGACGTCAACGGCTGCTCCGCCCTCCACTGCGCCGTCTACACGGGCGATGTCGAGCTGGTGAAGACTCTCATCAAAGCTGGTGCCGACGTGAACAGCCAGAACATCATAGGCGCTACGGCCCTGCACGCCGCTGTTGTGTGCTGCAACGAGGCAATGGTCGCTCTGCTCTTGGACAACGGAGCTAACGTCGCGGCTAAAATTCTGCGAACTGACGAGACCCCTCTGCACTGGGCCTCGATGATGAACAGGAACAACAGCCACGGAGCCATTATCAGAAAGCTCCTGAAGTC
This sequence comes from Muscidifurax raptorellus, assembly GCA_020010945.3. Lineage (NCBI taxonomy): Eukaryota > Metazoa > Arthropoda > Insecta > Hymenoptera > Pteromalidae > Muscidifurax > Muscidifurax raptorellus. Next base: position 8,143,961 of record CM052078.1, on the reverse strand, counting down.
TCGCAGCGACGTGAACGAGAAGAGCAACGCAGCCATCTCGTTCAACCGTACACCCTTCCTTTACATCCTGATGCACGGCGACATCGACCTGGTGAATCTCTGCATCGACCAGTACCAAGCGGACCTCGAACAGCCGACAATGGACGGAAGCAGTCCTCTGGCATTCGCCCTCTACAATGACGATCCGAGAGTGAGGGACATGGCCCTCGTGGAAATTGGAACAAAGGGCGCCGATGGCGTAACAGTCGGCGCGCTGAACTATGCCAGCAAGCTTCACAGACCGGAATACGTTCGGCAGCTCATCGCCAAGGGTGCCGACGTCAACGCCAAGAATGAGTGGCGTTTGACGCCACTCGTGGCCAGTATAATCGAGTGCTGGGAAGAATATACTGGAGGCCGACCCAATCTCGCGGAAGAAATTAGACAAGTGATAAGACTACTGCTGGTACATGGCGCCGACGTGAACCAAAAGTATGGCAACAAGCCGCTCCTCCACCTGGCGCTGAAGTCGGAGTTCCGCCAGATAAGGAACGTCGCGCCGTTGGTGATCATCGAGTACGCGGTCATTGTCGAGGAGAAGACCAGGAGGCAAGTGCTCGACGATTGCAGCCTGGCGATGATCGACGACGACCTGAGCGCCATGACACACTACGAGGAGTGTCAGGTCGAACTCGAGGCCATGAAGAACGACAAGATCAAGGGTACGACGATCCCGTACTTTTTCGTTCTGATGGAACCCCAGGAGGTCGTGACTTGGTATGCGGAGACCGAGGAATTCCGCAAGGCGTTCGAAGCTAGCGATTACCAAAGCGCGTATCCGATCTACGGATGGTGGCTGAAGGAGAAATACGAAGCGGCCAATCCTAAGCAGAAGGCGACCGAAGTAGTAGCCACTAAAGCATTGAGCAAGAAGAAGAGTCAATGTATCATCTCCTAAAAAAGTGATGGCCTTTGACGAGTATAATATTTTTTATAAACTTGAGTAGTTCAGTGACGAAATATCGATAAACAGATATTTGTATTAGTAATTCAACATGTAATTTCGTAGTTTTAATTTGCGCTTGTAACGATGAATTTTTGTATGATAAAACTAATATTTGGTAAAATATATACAATATTAATTTAAAAAACAGTGATTTTTATTTAACCAGCTCCTACTACCGCCTATCATTCTATTTACGCATAATAGCGATACCCTGTGTTTTACATATTTATGTTTAGACTAATAAAACTTTGATGGTAAGGATTAAGGATGAGAGGATTGGATTGAGCAAAAAATGTCGAAACTAGTTTCAATTTTCAAGATGTTATTATTAGCACATGGAAGTTCGCATCTTTTTAACAAGTTAGATAATGACGAACGGTCAATAACGGTAAATCATACAGAAATTAACCGAAAATATCTTGTAAGGCGCTTTCGTTTAGCGCTTAGAATCGCTTCTCTAAATAAAAATAAACGTTATAATACAATCGGTAATACAGGTAATAACGGGTATTATTACATTGTAAAATATCACAACATTAATATCTGAAACTTTCACTTATGAAAAAATTAATTACCTTTTGTTTTATATGTACAGAAAAAGCCTGATGTAAATTAATAGAAAACAAATATAAAAATATAGAAAATTACATTCGAAAAAAAGGATAATTTCGAAGTTTCGTCAAATTTTTACATTTTTCATAAATTTCTATCAGACTTTTCTCTTGAGGGGGGCAACTTTGCTCGTCGAGGGAGTTCTATTTTTTACTTTTGCTTTTTATATTTGCTTATTTGCGGCGCGCTAAGAAAATTTACACGATGAGAGAAATAATCAAATTGGAACGCTCTTACGCGCTCGGATCCTATTTTTCTTTTGTAATGTACAAAAAGAGGAATCATTCCATGCTCGTCCGTGGATATAGCGGAGTGAAGGGGCAGAGCCGCTCCATTTCTTATCTCATTTTTAAATAAATAAAAAATTCTTCGCCGTATCTACAAATAAAATATATAATTACGCAAGTTGCTATGCAGTATACTAGAAAAAACAACTGTACAGCTCGGGCTCGCTTGCACGTAAACTTACAAACGCGAGTATAGACTAATTTTGTAACGTTTTTTTAGTTCGTTCTGTCTCTTTTTTCTCTATTAATAGATGATTATTTGACACTTCGTATAGCGTTGATGATGAATGAGTTTCTATGGCTTATTGATGTGCTCATGCAATTCCATATTATGATAAGGTATACGTCCGTGATTGGCAAATGCTCTAAAATCGAAGATAATGTACTGCCCAATGAGACAATTCATTTTATACAAATTTCAGATGAAAACGATCGCTTGGTACTTTTTTTTATCTACAATGAAATTTTAACCACTGCTCTCTAACGGTATCACATCTAGAAAAAATGATTTTAGTCGAAGCAGGGATCATAGCAAATCAATCATATAATATTACAATCATACAACTTGTTATTTATTGGTATGAATTACGAACCAAGCGTGTTCAAAAATCGTTTGCAAGATATTAGATAAAGGAAAACATTGTATACTAACGCGTCAGTCCATTGGCAGTACGTTAGCATTTCGATGACGTTCGACCTGAGATTTCTTAAGCCAAGACTACAGCGGACTCGACATTTTTATATACTTTCTTGTAGGGTTTCTCGTCAATAAAAACGTGTAGAATGCTCTTTTTTTCGATGAAAATTTATCTAAGTTTTTAAGTTAAAATTTTCAGGAAAAACATATTGCGATTGCAATTTGATTTTAATCAATTGCATTAAATTATCAAACGCTGTGTCAATTCCTCGCTGATTTGTAAGAAGCCAAATCAAATTTGTTAACCATGGTAGGTAAATTTATACAATTTTATACCTTATACTTCTAATTGTTAAGGTCAGGTTGACCGATCAAAGATTTTCAATGTTTTATTTTTTATTCGAATACTCGATAAAGTTTGGAAGTAGTCGAAAAAATCACGCAACGGTCAGTACAACGAGCAGCATTAGCAAAATTACAATTTTTATTTGACATCGAAGCTTACATTTTTATCATTTACTGCATCTGATAATGATCTACATTAAAGGCGTAGGCTGCGAAATCAAATAAAAGTAGTAATTTACAAACGTCCGTATTTCATTATACAGTTCCACCTTTTCATTCGCAAAAAACGCCATTTCTCGTTACATTTATACACGATTTGCCTCTCATAATATACGCTTCATACCGACACATCAATACAAGTTTTGTTTTTCAATTATGGAGAAAATGTATATAACACCAGCCATTTAACTACATAACAATGATTACACTATATTTACAAATGATGTATTATATTCACGGGTTGCACCAACCAATCATATGTGACTTATTCAAAAACCAATAATCGACCTCGGGTCAATGCGTTAAAAAGCATCGCCTAAATCATCCCTTGTTCCTCAGAATCAAAAAATTATTATTATGGTTACGAGTTTGTAATGATTTTCTTATCTTAAAAAAGACCGAAAATTAAGGAAGATACTGAAAAGTGTGAGAAAATCACAGAAAATAATAGGGGAAATGTTCCGGAAAGTAGTTTGGCATTAATAGTAATAAATTACCAGTAAATCTTAAAAATATTTTAAAAATCCGCGTAAATTTACACTTTTTTTGATACTTCAAAAACTATGTCACTTGACAAAAACTACTATTTCCGAAATAAATTGCGCTTAAAATCAGTTCTTTTCTATAAAAAGTTATTTAAAAAATTCACGCATTCACATTCAAAGAAATTTTTTCTGCTCTTTTTGAATAATCCGCAGCGTCAGCGACGGACACCTTGTAGCCTTTGTAAAAAAATTCATTGACCAATAAACTTATCACTGGGTTCGAAAGAATGTCTTTGGAGCTATTGCTAATATAAGAACACATGAGTTTATAAAACACGAAAAAATATATGCGTATATTGAAAGTAATTTATATCTGAAGGAATGACGCGAATAAGAAGAAAAATAAAGAAGCAAACTTAATACTGTGCATGAGTTTGAAAAAATAAATCGACTTGTACAATCTCTGTTGAATCGAGAAATGAAATTAATGAAACGAAATATACTGAGAGAGAAAAAATCAACTTTCGGGTGAGAAAAAGTTGGTGCACTCGCAGCATCGACATTAGTTAACATTTATAAGTTTTCTTCGCACCTTAGAGCGGCTTTTGCTTTATAATATACATAGGTATACTTTATTTACATAGCTATCCCTCTCGAACGACTTCGATTTTATTGACTAATGCTTCATTTGAATGAAGCACAGCGACGAAAAAAATCTTGTGCTTCACTTTTTACTTATTTATTATTTATTTCTTATCATTTTTATTCTGACGGAAGAAAATAGGTATATATATTTATATAATTAAATGTACGTACGTGTCGGTTTCTCGCTTTGAGTTATTGTATTTTTTATCATCATCATTTTAAGCACTTTCTTGCTTACACCTTGTGAGATTATACATAATGAATTTTTCCTTTTGTATCTTAAGCCTTTCACGTGCACTCTCTTTCTCTCTCATTCGGAAACACTCTACGACTCTACTCGCTTGCCCGTACGCACGCAGCTTAAAAATTAATTGTTTTCGTTTGTTACGAGCCTTTTGTTCCTCTTCTACATAAGTATGACCATCTCTCAAAACCTCCCTGTCTTTGATACAAGATCCAGGCAGTGGCCCTCGAAAAAAAACATCCAGCTCTCTCTTGCAGCAGTGGCAGCTCCAAGGAAAGAAATCGAAGAGAATAACAGCGCAGACAAGCGCGTGAAATCCGCATGCCCCCCGCGTAGCGAGGCATAAATGCATGTGTGTGTGTGTGTGTGTGGGTGTGATGATCTCTCATAACCTGGACAGAGATCGAAAGGCGACACCGTTGTGGTCGCGTATGACGAAAAGGTCCTCGTCGTCGCGGCGGGCAGACAGGCTGCCGTCGCAGGCGAGCTCGAAGGAAAGCTCGGGAACGAGGGCCAAGCTGAAACTGCTGCCGCCGCTCGACTGTTGGCGCTGGTAGTAGTGGCTACTGCGGCCCAGCCGAGCGCCGCCGCCACTGGCTTCCTGTTACCTGTTGTTCTCCTCCATTACCACCTGCTTGAACACCCCCGCCGTCATCTGGGACTTGACCTCGTGCGAGCCTAGCGCCGTCGTACCGTCCTTCGCTATGAAAAGTTGCAGACCCGTCGCTGGAAATTTGAAAAAAAAAATATTAGTCTCCACTGCGTTTACATTACGTAAATTTTCGAATAAACCCAATCTGCTTACGATTGGAAATGTTAATAAATCCGCGTGTAATTCCGTACGCTATGCCGCCGACGTTCTTTATTTCACGACAGGACGAAACTTTCGTCGACTCGCGCTGAAACTTTTTTTGCCCCTGCGTCGAATTCCGATAATCCCATTCAACTTTCCCCGCGCAATGCATAAATTCGCCAACTTTTACAAAATTCAACATCTTGCCAAGCTTGTTTACGTGTTCGAAAATTATTTACAGCAAAAAAACAAGGTTATCCTTACACTCGTTCTCGGAGTTCTCGAGCACGGACTGCTCGAGGTTGGTCGCCTTGATGAGCTCGTCGATGAGCGAGTCCGGGTTGGGCCTGGTCACCTCGACCCTGCAGAGGGCCGGGTTCCCGCTGCCGTCCTCGGCCTTCTTTCTGCGTTCCAGTGCCGCCTTCGCCCTGTCCAGCGAGCCTGTTTCCGAGAGTCCGGAGCCTCCCGACGGGTTCCTGTAATTCACGCGATTTTACTATCTTATCCCGTATTTTTTGTTTATTTATTTTTTTTTAATTTTATTTACACATTATCGCGTATAGAAAGACGTGACGAGGTCGAGAATGAGTCGCCAGTGATTTATTTTATTCGATTAACGGTCGAGAGAGTAGTAGAATAATAATAATAATTTTATATAATCAAGATAATAAGCGTAGATAATGTACGTGACGTAAAGAAAGAGAGCAGCACGACGATCGAGTGTAGTCAATAGTTAATCGCGTTGCTCTCTTTGAAAATAAAAAATGATGGAAAATAATCTAGTCGGGTCGTGAGCGAACGAAAGAATAAGCATGCGGTGTAAGGACAAGGACTACAGATACACACACACACACAGATACAGATATATGGAGAAGGTGGATGAAGCAAACCAAAAAGCAAACAAGATATACAGCATGCATTTTTCTCAACAAAAGCAAGCAGAAAATTGGACTCCGTAAGCGCGGGAACGCATCACACTGAGACGAAACTAAAAATGAAAACTATAAAAAAATATAAAAAATCTATTCCGGCGAAAATTCATTTCCACTCTCGAGAGGCTGAAGGGCGAGACGGGAGTATCTATATACGAACCGGATGAAATCCAGCGGTCCGAACCGCTGCTTCCAACCGGTTAGCGAGAGTGGAAACATGAATTTCTAGGAAAGCTCGAGAGTACCTTTGTTACGGATTATAATTTTTTTTTCAAAATACAGAAGCACATTAACGTGACATACGTGTACATAATACAAAGACAACAACGACGCACAGATGAATTACCACGATCACAGGTAAACGAATGAAAAAAAGAAAATTTTACTGATACAAATATTAAGCGGCGAACACAAGCGCAGTATCGGCAATTTTTGCACTTGTTCGCTCAACACACATAGAATATATAATCCTTCAGAGAACAAAATCTCGTGCCAACAAAAATACAAGAAGGCATAAAGAAAATAAGAAATAGTTAGTTATAGTCGAGAGAGAGAGAGAGAGAGAGAAAAAGAAAGACAGAGAGATAGATAGAGAGAGAGAGAGAGAGATAAAAACTGACGGTGGGGTAATGCTGTTACGGTGCTGGGCGGCGGTGGGGTGTAGCAGCAGCTGCTCGGGCAGGGCCAGCGAGGAGGACGACTCCTCGGAGTCGGGACTGGTGGCGACGGTCGCGAGCTTGCAGCAACCGCCGGCCCCGGTGTCCAGCAACTTTCGGTGACCGCCGATGCCCCTGCCGAAAACAGACACATACGCTCATCTTCCCTGCTACATAATTGTATATAGTTTTTCTCGTATCTCCTATTTGTTTATTTTTATTTTTATTATTATCGCTGGGATCGCCTTATCGTTATCCGACGTGATTCACATGGCGCTCGACAAACAGAATTTATCCTCATCGGAAAAAGGTGAGAGCGATTTCGCAAGACGTTGAGTAACCATTATATCTCTACGAGTACAATGTCCAGATTAAAGAGCGCGCTGTGCTATGCAATCGTGTCTCAGTGTTTTCGCGTGTGCGAATTCGGCGGGTTGGCGATGATCCGATGAATACATACGTCTATATACTTGTGCATCATTGGAAATCGTGCATCTCTAATAGAAATATCTCGGCGATGCCCATCGCTGCATTAGGTGTGTAATACGATCGGTATATATACATATATATGAATTCACTCCTGTACTTCCCCCTTTCGTGTAGCACGTTACACACATATCCCGATCGACAGCAAGCAGCACGTCTACGCGCATGCACTTCAGCTGCGGCCTACATAATGCAGTCGCAGCAGGGACGACAGAAGCGCGTGCACAGGCCCGATGCTATACTGTAGCGCGGGTAGTAGTAGCCCGCATTTGCATCGGGTAATTAGACGGAAAGCCGAGGTCACGCTCGATATCCCAAAGACTCGATCACTCGCTCCGCCGGTTTTATTATACCGATTCTGCGCTCGACAGTATAGTGCATTGATCTTTTGGTATAGCACTTCGTGCTTCATCTCCAATTGTTTTTTTTTTCATGCTAATGAAAACTGTCTTTGTGAGAACAAGTTTACCAAAACAAGACAAGCTCCTCGGGCAAACACGAGATCCCGGCTCAAAGAGCGCAATAACATGCAGGTATGTAGAGGGAAAGACAAAGCTGGAAACAGCACAATCAGAGCAGACGGTCAAGGCTTTTGTGCTAACTCGTCGGCGGCCAAGCACGAGCGCAATCAGAAGCCGCATTGTCGGCGCCGAAGATATACGTCGTGCGCGTCGCCGCTGTCGTGCTGATAACGTCGAGTCGAGTAATTTCGTCTCGCGGTATTCGATTTAAATAACGCATTTGAATTTTAGCACGGAGTAGTACAAGAATAATCGCTAGTCTGACGGAATGAGAGAAAATATAAAATTAAAAAGGCGATGATGCCATTCCTCGCATCCTATTATCGAGCGGCACACGCACGCGTGTCATTGATAATCTCGCCGATTGTGTCGTGAGAGATGCGGCTATAAGCATATGATTAAGCGGTGCTCACTTCGAGCGGTGATTTCAGCACTTCTATAGAAAAGCGTGTTTCGTTTATTATGAGCGATGGAAATAATGACTACAAAGATATGCGAGAGACTTTTCTGATCATGATACTTGATTGAAATTCGTAACAAGCCTTTTAAACTACTTCTACAAGATGGGTCACACAATGCAATATGCAGGCAATAACTAACTTTTTCAAGTCAACGCATCTTACCCGCAAGCTGCAGAAGTTCTAAATATATACACAAGCTACATAAGTATATAAAATATAGGCAGAGCAGGCAGACGAAGATAATAAGTATACCTTATCGACCTTCAGCCCGCGAATTATTTCGTAACAAAATTAGCTGCCATGACAATTCAAACATGCAGAAAATAAAAGCTCAAAGCTCGGTCGACAAAGCAGACCAAACGGACAATCCTCATAGCGCCATATAGGATCCTCTAGCGATGCAGCAGCAGCAGCAGCAGTATACTTGTCCACTCTCCTCCTCACACCCCGCAGATAATATAGCAAAACTATCAGAGCAGAAAAGAGAGAGAGAGATAGAGAGAAAAAAAGAGAGATCTGCCCCAAGCTCGGTCCGAGCTGCGACCTACCTGTTATTCGTGAGGACAGCAGCGCTCATGGCCGCGATAAAGGAGGCTCTCGCCGCGTCGGGCCTGTGCAGAGGATCGGGCGAGGATACGGCTCGGGCTTGCTCGGCTAGCCTCAGCACCGGGCTGGTCTTACCGCCGCGCTCGATACAGTCGCAAGTCTTGGACACGCCGCGCCAACTCGCCTGGCCGATCTTCGGGTTGCCGTTGCTGCCTCGAACCGACGCCTTCGCCTCGGGTACCCGGAACACAGCACCGGCCAACAGCGCCATGTCCTTGAGCTTGCTGTCCTCGCTCTTGGAGGGGCTCAGAGGAAGCTTGACGCCGTTGCGCTTGATGCTGAGAGGAGTCTCCGAGGCGGGACTGCTCGAGGTAGCCGACGATTTCGAAGACTTGCGGAGGCGAGAGGTCAGCGGCGTCGAGATCGAGGAGGCGCTGAAGCGCGAGCGAGGTACCACGAGGGACAGGGGCGAGGGTGGCGATAGGGGTAGGTGATCGGTTGGGATGAGCTCGCTGTTCTTGGATTTGCTCTGCTGGTGGTACAGGTGGGACGGAGGAGTCGTGTAGCTGTTGTTGTTGTCGCTGGCGCCGTTCGTATAGTTGCCAGTCGTGCCGTTGTTGCCGCTAGTCTGAGAGAGGCTGGGCAGCCGAGGCGCCCAGACAGGCCACGAGGGCGACCTATAAGTAGGGAACAAGACAACACACTCATAGACTTCGTCCTTCTGCTGCGCTCGTGTATCCTTGATCCTCCTCGAGGCTCATACATTTTGTCTCAATTTTTATCTAGAGGCTTCGCCGATTCTCCACGGAGAAACTTACTCAACTATAAAGTCTGCGTGACATATTATTCATAATAAAATAAAACATCTATAGACATCTAAACATGACAACAGTAAACGCATCAACGCTATATAGTATAAAAAAGTAATAATAGTCATCACGCCAACTCGTGGCGCACTCTCAATGCAACAACATCGAAACGGTTCTACACAAATATAGAAAAACTCATCAGGCAGTTTCTTGTATAAACGCTCGAACTTGAAAAGCAGCATAATCAGTGTGCCAGTAAAAGAGGTGCAAAATCATAAGGAGTAACGCAGAAAGAGAGAGAGAGAGAGAGAGAGAAAATTGAGTCATAGAAAGCACTATCTTCATCAAATAAAAAAATCAACATCTATATACAAAATATATTCAATAGAGTTCGATAGGTGCAATAGTAGTGATTAGTCTCGCTGGAAAAATTAAAGTTGGTAAAATACACAGTAAGTTAGAATGAAGTGTTAATAGATATGAAGGGACGTCGCGGAGGTGAGTTATAGTTATGGCTTTTTATTTAATGTCAGTGAGTCTCGCGCGGTTGTCCATGATGTTTATATAAAATGACAAGCTGATTCGCAGTGTGCTCCTTTCGTCGAAGAAATTTCCGCGGTGAAAAGAGGAGATAAAAAAGTTACACCGCGCGCGCGCGCAAGAGTGAGAGCTTTGAAAGACTCGAAGGCTAAAGTTTTTCAGCGAAGAACACGACGAGCGTTCGATATACGGTTAAACAGGAAATCCAATAGAGTGCGAAGAAAGAGAGATAAAAGAGTCGCGTGGGAAAACTGCCGTTTTTGAGCGAGAGCCGTGTTTTCTGCAAAATGTTGTCTTGTGTGATGATTCATGTATGACCGCAGTCTTGATTGATTTTTCTCTTTTCACACTCCGTTATATAGAACATAATGAAACGATGTAACAATACTACATTACGGCCGCTTCCACCCTCAACTCCTACGTAAAATGGCAATCTATTTACCATATGATTATCGACGAGACGCGATGAGCAAAGTATACAAAATCAATGACATGATGATCGCGGTTTCTCTCTGTACTTATGCCTAAGTAATCCAATTAAGTTGCACCTGTGGCAAACGATCTTACCTTATGTGTCCGCTGTCGCCGCTGCTGCTCTGCCGACTGTGCTGACTGTGAGAGTTGAGCGAGCCGTATCCCGAGCCTTTGCTCAGCTGACTGGTGTTGCTACTGTTGCGGGAATGACCTGACTCGGTGTGCGCCTCGTTCAGCTGTTCCTGCGCCGGTAGCACGGGCGGCACGATCTCGCTTAGCGTCATCGAGTCGTACGCTTCCGTCCCGCTCAGGAGCTCTGCGTATGGAATTTTCGATTAGTACATCCAATTTCTGAGTTGCTTCGGGGAATCGAGCTCCAAGACGCGTATGTATATTACGGCATTGGAAACTTCGATACGATCGAGGTCGAGCTAGTCTGTACTTTGAATTAGTTTGCGATTCGCTTTTCAATTACAACACCACTAAATTTCCCCCTCGATTACGCTCTCATTTTCAGATCGTCACGAGACGTTTGAAGTATAATATATAAAGATCGTTTTCTCCGAGCAATTATCCTCGATTCTCGCAGAGACAGAGGGAATCATATGTACCAGAGGTAAAGAGTGCCGGCCTCTTCTTGGGAAGACTGCCGAAGCCGCTACTGGTGCTGGCGATGCTGCCCGCCAGGGATCCCGTCGACACGTAGTCCTCGCGGTTGCTGCAACGATCCGTTCCCGTGACCTCGTCGACGGCTTCGGCCGGAACGACTCCCGGGACGCCCGGCACCGCCAGCTGCGTCTGCTTCAGCGACGGCGAAGGTCTGGTTGGATATATAACGAAAATTTATATTAGTATACAATGAAGTTCACCGAAAAATCCATCGAATTAATTGATAATATGTATAACGGGGAGAGGCTTACACTTTGAAGAGAATATCACCGGACAGCATGTTCATCTTGATGGTCACCCTGAGCATGGAGTTGTCCTGACGATGCCTCGCGTCATAGCCCTCCAGGAGGCACCGCCTCCTGCAGAGACCAGCTCCGGCGAACTCGGCGAGATTAAGGTCGCAAAAGCCGAGCTTCTGGAAGGACCTGCCTCCCTTCGATTCCTGCAGAGAAAAGCAATAATTTCACATACACTTGGCTCTCAAGCTTAAAAAAAAATTAAAAACGCGCCATACTCACCTTTCTCACCGATATCCTTAATATACAGGGGTCGAGTATACCCGTCGATGCGTTGGCACTCATTTTGCAGACGAATTTGAAAGATGCGTTCCACCTGACCGTGTGCTCCGCGACCTCCTCCCTGCGAACAATAAGAAGACGCATATTTTCTCATTAGCACACCTATATATATAGATATATATATATATATATATAATACTCGCGCGGGAAATTGAGATTGTACTAAAATAGACTAAACCGCAGGAAGACACGCGCTCAGCGATTGAAAATAACGTTTGATCCCGCCAAGGCATGAGAGCGGACGTCATCGCGGTACGTAAACATCGTTGAAAATTTTGGAAGCCGTCCAGCGCGTGTCGCACGTGACTCGGAAGTATTTTATGTATGTATATATCCGCACACGGGGCACAAGGCCTATCGAGTGATCCGCGCGCGCATATAACGAGATCACACTCTGCGGAGAGCCGAGCCGCCGTATAATCCCGTTCGCCGCGCGGGGATTTCGAGGATATTGTGTACACATATAGCTATATATCCGTGTGGGTGGTGTGTAACGTATAGTGCGCTCGCGAGGCCAACTGTTGAGGTTGCTCATTTGAATATTACGTTGTTTTGGCTTGGAAGATTTAATATTCACTCGGCAGAGGCGACGTATTTTAAACCAGTTTGTCAAAATCCCGATGGAAATCTCGTAAAACACGCACTGGACGCGGAAAAACAAAGCGCTGCTAATTAACCCACTCGCGTGAAATAAAAACGCTGACAAAGCTGTGGGATGTGTATAAACAAAAAATTCCGAACGGCGTATTCTCTATATAACAACCAGTGCCGCTCATGTAAGAGAAAAAGAGCGTCTGAAAGTGTCGCGCGATATCGCGGGCCGCTATTAATTACGCGCCGCCTCGTAAAAATAGAAACTCGCGCGAGTGTGTCGCGAAGAAGCTAAGTTTTTATTTATATATATATATGTAGTAGCGCGGATCCATCCGCGCGTGTGTACATATAAAAGTGAAAATTGCAGCCGCGTATGTATGTATGTATGTATGTAATTACTTCATTAAAATATTCCTGCAGCTCGCTTTGTGTTATACTCTCTTTTTGCCGCGCGTGTGAAGTTTCTCCTCGACTTTTCTTTCTCTCCGAGTGTACGCGTATGTGTGTGTGGGTATGTGCAGACGTCGTGACCGATGTGCGAATACATTAATTTGGTTGACGAGGAGAAATAAGCTAGTCTCGAATTGCATTAATATACTTTGATTGAGGAAATTTATCGAATGATTTAAAGATTCTCGTTATTTTACGGCACTATGCATATACGCGTGTGAAAGTATAATTGGATATACTCCGAGAGGCAACACAACAAGTGTGTGTGTGTGTGTTCGTCGGGTTTACATCTTTTTTCTCGACGACGCCTCGACAAACATGACCCCATTAATCGCACGCATCCTAGCTCTCAAGACTAGAAGCCCCTTGTGAAAATCCATTCATCACTTTTCGTTCTCCGGGAACGCCATGTATCACTCGGTTTTCAACAAAATGCGCTTCGCCTTATATTACTGCGATCTATCAAATGAGATTTTAGCGGAAAAACTGTATTAGCCGCGTCGCGAGAAAAATTTAATTTTGTACATATACCATCCGTATATATCGTCTCTGATATTTCCCGAGCTGCGAATCGATTACGTCGATCGTCGCGCGGCGCACGTTTCCTAATTAATTCTCTTCTTACCCATCGACGAGAAATTTCTTATTTTCGCCGCGGCTGCAGCCCGATAACTTCTCATTAAAACTCTGACAGAAGAAAGACCAGCTCGTTTGTCCATTCAGATCGAAGAATTCTCTTTCGCGCGACACGTGGCGCGCGAGAAAATCATTAAAATGCTCTCTCTCTCTCTCTCTCTCTCTCGTTTCGAAGCCGGCGACAATACGCTCGAACAATGGAAGAACGTGATCGAAGAAAGTTGAGCAATCGAATACTTTTTATAGGTTGAATTTCCCCTGCGGCTACATCCTCAAATACAAATTGTCCAGTATATGTTTATCCGAAAAAGTCCTTCGCCGGAAAAGTGGAACAAAGCGAGAAAAAGAAAAGAATAATCATTTCCAGACGAGACGGTCTACTCTCGAGAGGGTAGCGGAAGGGATTGGAGATCCTTCGTATATATAGGTCCTTCCGGTGGATGCGTTGCTACTGCGTGGGTGAGCTACACGGATGACGTCGTGCGCGAGCAAAAATTGATCAACTGTACCGAGAAGAGATAATCGTCCTCAAGGACGCCCGGTAGCCACTTTACGGGCTATCGAGAAGATCCTTCCTTGATTTACATGTAATAACACTTTTATTTCGTAAAAAAAGTCTAGATTCTCTTGCCATTCCGTCGAGAGCCCATAAACTTCTATATATTATATAATAACTACGCCGAAAAGAAAATCACTGGTCCTGAAAACAAAAAGAGTATAGCAGCAATAATGGGACGACACTCGACTCTCATAACAAGCCCCATAGCGCGTAAGTGGAAAATCGAGTTTCCCAAGGCCGCGTATATATATATATATATATATATATATATATATATATACATACATACATACATATAACGTCGACCCTTCATCCAACCGCAGGGCGCAAACTTTTTTCGACGAGGGGACGATCGCGCGGATATATTCGCATGCTCTTTCTTTTTTTTCTCCGCTGATGGGCCAGCTGTCTCTTTTTTACGTTGTTTTTGTCCTCGACTGCGCTTGAGAGTTTCTTCGGTTTTCGGTGATTGGCAGCGATTTAGATAGGCTCGTGCGTCTGTGCTGAATCAAATCGAGAGCTATCGACGAGAGATGGAAAGAAGGGTAGGTAAAAAAAAAACAATTTCCCAATATACACATTATATACCGAGAAATGTTAGAAGCGATGCGCCAGCAATCAAACATAATGCTCGACTGGCCTACTACTACTATATACATTATATATATATATATATATATATATATATATAAAATAGTATAGCGGAAGTCGTAGCTGGATGATATCAAAGAGCATTATCGAATCGAGCGCGTATATTACGCCATCCACGTAACGCGAATAGCGCATGTATGTGGATCAAGGACGATGACACGAAAGATCGCGCGAGAGCGACGCGCAGGAAAGAAAAAACGGACGTGACGACGCATCGGTCGGCAAGATTACGCGCGAGAGAGCTTTGTCGATATATACATAACCGCACGAATGGGACGTTTAGATTCGCGCGTTATATGCACCAAAGGTGTACGTATAACAGCGTGACGAGACTTCCGATGCACTTTCGACACGGCATTGAGAAGGTGATTCTCAAGATGCGGTCTATATATATACGTTACTTTTTCGCTTCCTCCCAGAAGAAGCTTTGTATAGTATTATAGTCGAATTCTCGCAGGTTTGTATTTAATGAATGGAATTTAAACGTCTAAAACAGACAAAATGCACGTATTGAGCTAATACACCCCGTTATCCCCGTTATTATTGTCGGTTTTACAGGTACGAGGTTATTCAGGAGGGCACGTCAGCGGACGCGAGGCATACTCGCACAAGCACGTCGTCAAAGGTATAGAGTCGAATACTTCCGCCATAGCCGCAAGGCAAATGCAAAAGTGGAACTTTCTCGAAAAAATCATTTTAACAGTATAAACATGTAAACGGCAGATCCTAACTCGACATCTTATCACAAACATCTCAGAGTCAAATGGAAGCCAGATTGGGCTGGATAATACATGTCTATAAGCAGGCTGCAGCTACCCCCGAATAAAATCAGAGAAATAGAATTTTATTGTAACAGAGGTAGTTAAGTAGCCTAATAAGGTTGTTTCGGCATAAGTCCTATTATGCTAGCTATAGAGAGTCATTTTGTTCTTCTATATTTTTACTGTTTCATCTCATGTTGAATTTAAATCCGACGCGAGGTACAGTCCTTTGAAGCGGCATTTTTCTTGGATGTAACGAAGATGTTATATCATACGGCTTATTCTACGACGATACTGAATTTGTCTTCTAAGAAAAAAGATTTGGCCTCAATGAGCGTGTATAAGCCTGAGAAATATTAAAGCGGATAGTATACGCCGCTCATTTCTTTTTCAACCGGGAACGTGAGCAAGCTTATAGTTTGACTCGAGCGAGCTTTTTAAGAGCGCGCGGGGATTAAAAGAGGATCCGCACCGGACGCGGGCTTGTATGGCTTTTATTATGCGACGCGGATGCAAGCGCTGAATGAGATCGCGCGCGTTTGCAGGATGTAAAATGGTTATTTTATCGAGGAAGGTGGTTATAAAAATTGCCGCTCTCGTAAATTGTAGTTAGCGAAGATTCTTTGTAAAATTTTAATCGAGATATAACGAAACTCTCCTTTCAAAGCAAGCTTGCGCAACGACTGAACGCGGAAATGAACGCGATGACATATTTCGTTAAAACAGCGGAAGGTTAAATTAAAACCGAGAGAAAAATAAACTGGAGCTTGTCAAAGTAACAACGTCAAAACGTATCTCACGCACACCCACCCCCAGGTCAAACAGTGAAATTCCCCATTCACGACTTTCCCCCGAAAATACTACTGCGCTCCTACGACCGCAAGAGAATAAGGAACGCGAGCCCCACCTTCTTCCCACCCTCGGTGTGACGCAGAGACTCTCTTGGCGGTATAGTTTTCCGGGTCGCTCGGTACAGCCGTACGAAAGCAAAAGTTGACGCTGGCGGAACTATTGTCCCGACCTTCGAGCCAATTACCTCAGCCGCCGTCGCTGCGAAACCGGGCCACGCACGCCGCTGACCGCGATGCATTGGTATTCGCGCTTCCGACGCGATATTTGGCTTTCTCGGCTGGGCTTTTTCGACAGACCGCGGGAAGGTTAATATTTGAGCTCCGGAAATTTCGAGTCTCTCTCCGAATGAAATTGTAAATTGCGCGTCGAGGATGCTGTCACTCGCACGCGAGTCTTCCTCCCGCGCGCGGCGAAAGAGGAGCGCTTTATTATGCGCATAAACGTGATGGGATTAAGGTGAAAGTGTGCATTCGCGTAGCGCGGTTGGCGCGCGATTCAAAAGTGATTTCGTTATACCACTCTTCGTCCGCGAAATGACATTATTCCGTTGAAATATGTAATATATATATATATAACTTTCGAATTATGCTGCGATGAATTTTAGTCGAGCAACGTCCTTATAATTCAATTAAGAGAACTTGCCGCTCGAGTGCTGATGGACATATATACATATATATAGCTCAAGACGACATGTAATTCGCTGTAAATACATAACAAGTGCTACTGTTATACAGACGCCAACAATTATGTCTCTCCTCCGCGCGTCGACCTACACAGCGCATAATTCGTTCGGATATGCAAAACGCCGAGGAATCGCCTTGTCACGTGCAACAATGTATCGGGGACGCTCTTCCTCAAGGGAAACGCGCGACCAGAAGCGGTGCATCAGAGCTCGTTAAATTGCGAGTACGAGGCTGTAAATTCAGCCGCGGGGTTTGCTGCGTATTTTGGAAGTAGCCGATGACGTTTGCCCCGATGCAGCGCGGCGATGATGACTAGACGGTTGGCTTTTTCAGACTTTCAAAATTTCGAGGGAGAATTTTTATCGGAGGAAAAATGAGGGTGTGAGCGGGTGCACCTGTACTAGAACTTTTACGAGAGGGGGAATGTCGAATCGACTTGGCCGCGGGACCACGCCTCCATTTTAAAGGAAGAAGGATGTATTATTAAATTTCTGCAAAATCCTTACCTATAATATAATACCGCACGAATAAATTTTTACTCCTATAATATAATACCGCACGAATAAATTTTTACTCCTTTGTCGCGTACAATTTTTTTTTTTTTTTTTTTTTTTTTTTGCTAGAATATAAGTGACCTATTTTAAGCAGCACAGACTTGAAGTACCGTCATTCGTAACTTCAAATTGCTTATATCGCTGGAAAATTAGAGCGATTATTATACGCGGCTGCGGTCCAATTTATTAAATCTACCCCGATCACATGTCGCGGTGAATTTAATCGGCTTCCAGAGGACGATTAGGACTTTTTCTTCCTCATTTAATTGATGTCACGATAATTCACGCCCGTAATAACGCAAACATTAATACACTCACTCACGCCTGCGCCATCCAACATGCTTTTTTCCCCGTAAAACGTGTATATAGTGAAAGTTATCGATTATCCGAGAACTACATTATGACGTCAGCCGGATGTCGTACGACTATACGTTACACTCTTAGATTTAGTGTCGTGACGTCAGGGTCCGTGACGTAGAAGTAGTTTTTCGAACGCCGCTCTGCACGTACGTGTGTTCCCGACTCGCATTTGAATTTATAATTCCGCTAATAACGATGTTTGCGAAACGTAAGCGCGGGTCTCACGTGGCTTATCCCGTGGGATCGGGAGATGAAATTGCGGGCGTAATGATACGTGTTAGCCGCTGCTGAATTGGTAGCGAGTATTGTTTTTTAAATTTCTAAAAATAGACTTTACCAGCGTCGATTTCACACGCGACGCATCAAAAAGCCGCGATCCATCTTCGTCCGCTTACTATGGCGTAGATTGGATTGCGCTATATATCGCCCGTCGTCCGCCCAAAAAATTACTTACTATCGCACGTGCGACTAGACAATGAAAATTGAACGGCTGCGCTCGCTTCGATTTTCTCGCGTTGATAACCACGGCGCGCCTGGCGGGGCGTCAATCGCATTATACGCGATGAATCACTGCAGCCCCAAAATTTCCTCGGTCGATATATATATAGAACAAAGGCCACACGCGCGTGCGTTAATCAGGGAATTCCGTGGCTAATTGTGTTTAGCTCGCTCATTTTGACTTTTATGAAGTAGACCGATACGGGGTTGAAAGTAAGCGAAACTTCGTTATTGTTGCGAGGGTTGTATAATAATAAATATACCGCAGTTACGGTGTTATTATGAGATCCAAAAAGCAAGGCTTTCCTAATAAAATATGCAAAATGAAGAGAAAAGCGAAACAGGACGGGAAGAAAAACAAACCGAACTCCAGTCCAAATTTGCATATCAAAGAGAGAATACCTCGCAACGATTTTAATCTCATTGGTGTGTATATATACATACAGTAGTGTTCGTTGAAAGAAAGTGAAACTCATATCCCATCGTCGTAGCCAAGGAAAGTAAGTAAGAAAAAGGCACAATAGCGCAAACAAGTTATAGGGGAAAAGGGGAGTCGTAAATAAACGCGTTCGCGTGACTCGCACGAATTTCCCCCTTCTCGTGCTCATAATGTTTTTCCGAGCTGATTTGTATCAATTTTTCTGCTCTTATATTTTCCACTGTATACGTCATTTATCCGTACGGCTACCGAGCGATAGGATGCTTTTTGTGCACGAGGAATGAACCGTTCGTTCGTTGAGTGCTTTCGTGCGAGTTTGAGGCTTTTTTTTGATGCACAAGCAAATAGCGTTGGATAAATGGTTGCTCGACTGAGGAGACCTTGGTTTCAAAGATCAACGGACTGATACGCGGATTTTTCATTATGAAAATCAGGCAACGAAGCCACTTAGTTTTCACACGATATAATATCACAATACTGCAGAAAACAATACTCGCCTATCAATTCTTTAAAGCCACGTTCTCTATCCAATAATTCAGCACAAAGCTCTCCCTGAAAATTCAAGGAATACCAATGCCTCTGCAGCCACCCTATATATATATATATACTCAAAAACAGAGGAGGCGGAAGAAGAAGAGAGCAAACCAGTCACGAGGTCAGTGCAATTCGCCGGAGCGAACACCGCCGCCGCAGTCCTATCCGTTCCAGCATCGGTATTAGCTCCTCCCAACAGTGGTATGTACGTTATACGTCCGACCGTATCCCAAGCCACTCTACTGCGCCGAATAATGCATCAGCGTTCGCCTACACACCTTCCGCGAATCCAGCTAGTAGGTACTACTATATACTTCGAAGAAGCGGGGAGAAAGGGAGTCGTTATATTATACGGATGAATTTTACGAGCGCATGCGTGACGCCCAGCTTTATGCTACTGAAGTGGACACACGGGTGTCGGACTTTATTATTTACGTTTTTTTTCCTTCTTTTATTTCGCGAGGCTTCGAAGTTAACGGTGTATCGAGTTAGCTAAGACTTCGTTAAAATCCGATAACGAAGCTATCGCTAGAAATTCTAGGCTCGTATCGAGCTATTTCGGTGCAGCAACGCGCTCGAAAATGCAAATTCGCGCTTCACACGGAAGTTACGGCCTCCCAGTGTACACGGCTCATCGCGCTAAATTGCGAGGTACAATACGTTCCTTTCGAGAGGACTGATTTTTTACCCCTCGGATGGTGTACAATGACGAGAATTTAATTAGAGACGTTATTTGCATCGCTGGTTGGATGTTCTGTTTAAGGAGATGGTCAGCCGTGAGATTTACTCGAAAGTTAAGACGCTTTTGAATATATATATATATATACATATACAGTATAAGCGCGAGCGGCTTGCTTAACTTTCCAAAAGCGTTAGGTCACTCATCTCATAAGAAGAAAAAAAACTTGCTCGATAGCGCCGAAAACTGCGGGGATATAGATCACAGGCTCGAAAGAGGGCGCGGCTGCGTGGCTTCGATTTAACGAACGGCCTTTAATGGATCCCGCAAGGCTGACCGGCTCTTAATTAATTAGCAGCGACGCGAGAGAAAAAGGCTTGTTTGAATACGCGCGCACGTGATCGTTAATTTGAAAATAGCCACGCGCGCATTACGTCGTATCTATTTAATATATATGTGCATATGAATACACGGCGATTACTTTGTTTTAGGTTGGAAATAATGCATCGTCATCAGGTTTAATCTACTGGGATAACTTATAAACGCGGCTGTAAAAATATTATCTTTCGAGCTCCAAGCGTTAATGAACTCTTCATTTGTATCAGTTATATATTGCATAGACGCTATAATAATTTTATTGAAAGAAAGTCATTAATTGTTCGTTTAATTCCAGCAGAGTTTTCTGGTATTGACAATGAACGGTGACCTAAATTCGGCTGCGCCTGGGGAACTCTACTCTTTCGCTGATTGAAAAATGAACTATACTCCTTTGCGGACTACCTCATTAACGGCATTGGCGGCGAAATTAAATTGAAAAATTTATAGACGGTAGAGGAAAATAATTAAATTTCCGCAAGCGCACAAAAGCCGAATTATATATGGCCATTTTCAGTGAACGGTAGATTAATAACTTGTAAGTTTGTATTAGAAAGCGGAATGAATGAGAACAAATGCAGCGCATGCTTATGGATGACAATGTAACCGTAATAACGTTGAAGCGCTGCGGTAAGGTCGATCCAAAAATCTGTTTTGTTTTACTGTCGCTACTGCGACTAATTCTTCGCATACTCGCATGACAAAAAAGTCACAGCTGAGTCTATACACGCGACGAAAAGAAAAACTTCGCACAATTACACGTCCAACGCAAACAGTCGATTACGTTGAACGATCGTCTTTGCGAATTCGGCGTTGTGCAACTCGTCGTCGGAGGAATTATCATCGCACAGCTGCGGGTAAAAAAAAAAAGGAGGGAGGAAACGCAAACTGCAGCGGCAGCTGCGCGCGTGTATGTATAAAAGCTGTTGTAATTATCGAGCGCGTGCCTGGCATACCGCGTTTTCTTTTGCGGGGGCGTATCTGTGTTTGGATTTTTCGAATTTTTACATCCGCGGTTCGGTCATTTTAGGAATGTGTAATAAGCAGCGGAATGGACTCTCTTATGAATGATTATATCATGCATTCTTCGTCAATGCCCGATACATTTTTATGGTATTTTTTTATTCTACCTTAACCCTTCTTCGACGAAGCGAGCAATTAGTACAGGGTCGCTTTTCCGTTTTGGCTTTATATTTATACCTCTATATATAATGCGCAGCCGACTTCAAAGGGTCGGACGATTGAAGTCAATGTCACGCGGCGAAACTGTACAGACGGTGATTGTTAATAGGATACACTATATATATATATAAAGGTCGCTGAAGAGAACACAATATATGTGAATAATTTTTGAGAACTCTTTCAAAGAGATATTATATTTCAAGCGGCATTCAGGCAAGTTTAGAATAACTGTTTATACGAGTGACACCGTATAGAAATTTCTCAGTTCTGCACAAACCGTGGAGAACGTCGCAATTAGCATATAGACCTCGTGACTCGCATCCTATAGAGAGAAAGAGACAGATAGGGACGAGCCATACGTTTCTCGCAGATATAACGGCAAGTCGATTCCGGCAGCGTAGAGAGACGTGCATATACTAAGTATCGCCACGCACTTGGGAGACTGCTAAACGGCTTTTCATGCGGGGATTTTCCCGAAACTTTCTGGAGAACATATACAATAATTGAATCAAGCAAAGTTCCGTATTAACATGCAAATTATTCTTTTCAGCTCGAAAAACTCGACTCTGCGAAAATGAAATAAATCCCGCAATATATTTTAAATTTTACCGTCTACTCTCTCTCTCTCTCTCTCTCTCTCTATCTCTCTCTCAGGTATACTCGTCGCGATCGGATTCTCTCAAGGCCGGCGTCGCGCGCGAACTCATAATTGCGATGCGACAATGGCATCGTCGTTTGCCGCGGGTGTCTGCATCGCCGACGCCGATGAGATTCCGCGGTGGCGCCGGCGATCGATCGTCTCACGACGAAGCTGCGTTTAAACCTCCGACGGCCCGGAGCGTCTTTTTATAGACGCTGGCTATTTTTAGACTGCGCCGGAGCTTTGTTTTGGGCAAAATCGAATGTATGCGATTCGTCTCGATTAAAAAACAGTTATAAAAAATATACATAAATATATAAAGTATATCTTGAACCAAAGTCCCGTCGCACGGAAAAGTGTATAGGTCTCTCTCGATTGGAGAAAGAAGTTTTTGCGTTATTTATATATCTCGCTTATAGTTTCCCTCCGATATGGAAAGTCTCTCCGAGAGAGTAACAGCGCCGCAGGCAAGGCTGGTTCAAGGTTGTCAGGAGCTGCTGCTCTCCTTCCTACCGTATACTCCTACTTCTTTCCATCTCTCACTCTTGCTCGAGAGTAAGCGTGTGCGGGTACTGTATGTATAAGCGAACGAGAGGCAAAAGTGAAATCCTTCCACTTAATTGCTCCGATAATACACAGGCCGCGCTCGAGAGAGCGTTTATGCACCTGCGAGAGCTGACTCTGCGTAATCGAGCCACGCGATGCTTATGTAACGGAGTTGGCTTGACTTTTTTTCTCGCTTTGTTTTTTCGGTCAAAGTTGCGGACTGGGGATTTATGGAGCTTTTTTTCTCGGTTAAAGGTTATTATTATTGGGGAGTTTGATTTTACATGGGCTGTTTCATTTGGTCGTATATATAATAGGAAGATTGGAATGATTATGTATACTGGTTATGCGTGCGACTATCGTAAATATAATTTAATTTTTGCGAGCTCTTTCGCAAGATTGTATATTTCAAGCTCTCGAAAGTCGGGATTAAATAATGCATTTTACGCGCGTGATTGCTCATGACTTTTTATTAGGTGGCACCTTCGGTATACAGAGCGCGCGCGCGCGCACGCTTTCCCCCGATCAATTTATATTCGCACTAACTTCCTCTTCCATTCGCGATTCAACGAAAAAATCATGAGCGCGCTGATATCATGAAACATTGCGCAAAGTCATCGATTCCAAAAACTGTCGCACGGAAAAAAACTCGCCGATCCTGCAAAACCACCCGCGTGAGTAAAAAGCCGTTAACGAGGCTCCCTGCACAACTGAGTGTATCTATAACGTATAGGCACATGCATCAGTTATATCCGTCGATCGATACTATCGTCGACCTGGTGCACGCGAACCCGCTGAACTTGAAAGGAGCTTGTTTTCGGGGGTGATGCCAGGCTCTTTCGAGGTCAGGAATTTCGCTTGTTTGGCTATAACATATAAGGGGCGGCCGAAGACGACGTCACGGAGATTTTTCAGGGGTGACGCAATGAATCATGTATTGGACACAGTATACAAAGGAAACTCGCCGCTGCTGGTCCAGATGTGTCTGTCGCTGAATTTATATACAGGTCACTGCGCCGAGAGAAAAGCTGCCGTTGTTCATCTTGAGACATGAATGCAGTATACGTATATATATATATATATATATATATATATATATATATATATAGAAGCATCTGCGAAGCTTGCTTTGTCGCATACTACGTGTCTAATTATGATTCGAGATGGGAAACGTGAAGCAGCTCTTCTCTATCTGCGTTTTTTATAAGAATTTTTACAGGAACTGAAATTTAGAAACGCGCGATGCGTCTTGAATTGTCGAGGAGCCGGAGAAAGAAGCCGTATTGTTTAAGTCGCTACTATACAGCAGCTACTTGATGAATACCGCTCGCGTCTGGTTATATTTGTCTGCGACTACTTACAGGTCGGTTAAAAGACTTTTCGGTTGGATTAAGCGTGATTCATACCTGTAACAGAAAGAAAGGATTGCGTAAGACACAGTGTATCTATACGAGGATACCTTTATAAATTGGATATCGAGGCCGAGAAGCCTAACTTTATATCTTACGCGAAAAACCTAAATCAAAACAAAAACAAACCCCGACGAGAGTAAAGCTCCAGACTATAGCAAACATGCGTAACAGCCGCAGCTGCTGCTGCTGTTCCGAAACGGCCGTCTCTAAATCGGCGTTGATTTACGGGACAATAGAGTATATATGCGGAGCCTAAATTCCTAGCCGAGAATTCGCTTGCGTGCGAGATTGCGGGAAATCGTTTACTGTTTATCGGGACCACCGCTGATGGAGCGGATATAATTTTGAGCGCTGGTCGATGCAGCGTTCGATTATCGCATGCAGATAAGCGATTCAGTGATGTATAGGAAATAAGACAGTTTGACTTTTATATCTCAGTGTAATATAAGGTCAGGTGCCGGATTCGGAGTAGTAGAAAAATTTTATTTTACAATCTCGACCAGAGTTATGAACTGGAGCACAGTGGCTCGATAAAATGGAAAATAATATACGTTACACGATAACCGAAAAATAGTATATAGAGTCCTCCAATTAAACGCAATACATTGTATCCCTGATGCAATAGAAGCAAAACGCAAGTAAGACCTTAGCATCCCCGTCGCGCATAAGTGTCATCCAATAAACGGTTCTCGCGACCTAACCCAATTACGTCGAGCGAAATTCAATGTCGCGATATGTGTGCAGCACTTCATATCGGTAAGCGCGCTGCGGAGAGAAAGCCGTCGCGACGACCGATAACGAACGCGCGACTCGGCTCTTCGACGAAAGCGAGAAGCGTCGATAAACGTTTCTTACGCGGAAGTGCTCGATCGATAGACGGTGATGTGTGCAGAGCGTATATGCGTTCGGTAGCCGTACAGAAAGGCGTTGAATTTTGCTGATTTTTTTTTTTTCAAGTAACATTGAAATATTCTCGCCTTGTTTACACGTGATAAAAGCACACGCGACACCGGCTATCGACTTACCAGTCGAAGAAATAAAGCAGCGACTCTCTTCATACACGTGCGCGCACATCATCAGCGGGCGCCGAGAAACCGTTTTGTAACAGGAGCGCATATACAGCGGCGCGTAACTGTAAGCAAGTCGTCGTCGTCGTATCGTATCAGGAATTTACGTCGAGTTATTTCACGTATGCGCCGCTCACGCGCACAAGAGAGAATACGAAAGAAAAAGAAGAAGAAGAAAATCCGTTCGTCGCGTCGTCGTCTCTCTATTCCGAGCGAACCGCGAGCGCGCTCGCTATAGCCTATTTTCACCCGCCGCCCGACGTTTCTATTTTTTTGCTCCTATATAGCGCAGCAGCGCGTCTTTATTTCCGTGCGCGGAGGCGGCGAGATGCGTTCGTTGCTCCGCGAATGGAGGCCGAGCGATATTGTGTCTGTTGTCTAGCGAGTGTGGAGAGGTATATCGCTGTTTTTTTTTCTGCTGGTGATCATCGCCTTTGGCGGATTTTTTCAGCAACTTTGATCAGCGGAGAGAGCTCTTCTCTTTTCTCTCGAGCGCGAAAACGTATAGCCGTGGGCTCGTCTTTTGTTTGCGAATATATAGTATTCTGGATATTCAATATATATATATATATATATATATATATATAAGTATACTTATTATGGTATGGTTTCTCCCGGGGACACGATTATTCGCAACTTGAAGTAATGCTGAAATGCGTGTGATGTTTCTCTATTGTGAAGGACTGTGTACATGCGGTTGAATGCGGAGTGTCTAAATTTAGAATTGTGAAATTTAAAAATTTGCGGTAACAGGGACCGGCTGATTATTGAGGCATGTCCGATCAGAGCCTGGCAAAATTGATACAGTCAACCTTGTGATTGACAATTCGGGGGACTAAGCCAATTACATGGGATATACTATGATGAGGGTAATGGATCGAAGCAAACCTAGTTGTGGTATGCACAATTTACCGAGGTGGATTCATCAATATTAACAAATCCAAGATTGATCGTAATTCCATGCTATATGGACACAAGGGTAAATTTATCAATTACGAAAATCAATTAATTATATTCAATTAGAGGCTACACGTATACATTCAGACTATACACAACGTTAACACGCAGCTCGCTGGTCGAGATTTTCATATTTCATTTCCTGCTTGTAATTGCATTTGAAATCGCAAACTAGAAAATCATTTCGTTTGCTAGTATATATATATATATACACAGCGGGGACACGCTCACACATTAAATTTCGTAATTTACGCTGGCTCGTTTAAACTATATAAGACTCCCTCCGTTGTTGCAGAGAACGTATAATCAACGTGTACTAATTGAGATGAATTAACGAGCCAATGCTTAACAGTCAAGACTAAAAACGTTCACGTCGTATAAACGCTATTTTTATTCCCACCACGCGTGCGCACCACTGTTTTCGCTCTATAAACTCATCCATCAAACGACACGTTCATCATCACTTTACCGGAAAAGGTATAAATATGTGTGAGATCATCCCGGCGTCGATGATATAATCACGTTTGTATTGGTTATATCGAGATGATAAGAATCGCATTTCTTCGCAATCGAAAACAATCGACAGTTTTCTTCTATATACAAGGAAAAGTCATTACAACCGTTTAAATTCGGTATAAATGTGATATAAGTCGGAGTTTATTGCTTCCTTCAACTTCAAGTCTATAAGGAACTATAATCGAAGTATGAGCATTATATCGATTAGCTAGAAATCTATTCTCATCCTCGATTGATCGGCTTCGTAATAAACACTTATCATTAAACCGCATCGCCGCGTATATAAAAAAAAGCAAATCGCCCACTCTCTCCGCTATTCTTAATACCTCAGGTATTCGCGTGTTAGCGCCTTCGGCGATCGATGAATAAAATACTAAAATATACGCTTATTCTCTTTTAATGCGTTGCCGCGAGAAATCAATGGCCGGATATATGTGACAGGAAGACATAACTGAATCTCAGCGCAGCCGAGGGATGAATAATGTGAAAGCTGGCAAAAACCTGCGTTGCTTGAACGGACAAAGTTGGAAATAATGCTGGACTGCAGGGGTGGTGAAAATAATTGAAGAAACAAAAAGTTGATGATTTGTTTTTGGATGTTTAGAAATTCATCGTATCAAAACTATATGCTATTACCCAAACGTATTTGTAGATGTTATCATATAATTTCCATGCATTATATATGTTTGTTATGGATTTCTAGGATATACGTAATCGTACGCAATATTAATCAGTGATGCTATTAATAGAGGCTGCTTTGCATTTAGTTATGCAGGGTTCATTCAATTGTCTGCTAAAAAGTAGTAGTTCAAAAAGGTTACTAAAGTTAGTTACTCAACTTATAAAGTGTCAAACTTTCAGATATATAAGAAAAGTCAAAGAAGCCTATTCGGCGGAATAATGTAGAACTAAATATATACCTCGTCGAATTTAATGGTGGCTAATAAAGTTTCTATGTTCTAAAAAACATTCGACACAATAATTCACCCATGGAATTTTCAAAAGTAGCCTATTTCTGGGTATCTTAATGCACCACTTGACCCACTTCAAACTAATCAACTTTTAAAGAGCCCTGGATATAAGAGACTAAAGTTCTTAAAGTAGAAAAAGCCTGGAAGTGAACAACACTTTTTTTCATCAAACTGAGGCGTAAAATTCTAGAACTGCAAAATTCATCAAATACAACTCTTGATATTATTAGCCTTAAAAAAATTAATATTCCGTTTTATCTTTTTCCTATCATAAACCGTCTTCACTGCAACATGAAAACTCCCCTACTTTTATAGAGAAATCATTTCCAACGATATTGAACGTGGCTGCTCTATTACGATACAGCCAACAGTAGTAAGCAGTAGCAAAACTAAAAAAATTAAGCGACCGGAAGCCGGAACATGGAAGAAACGACAAAAGATAAAAAAGCTATAGCGCTGCTCACGATGGGGGCATCGATTTTCAATCGAACCTACCTACCTATCTCTACGTACGTCAGAGGTTTCATCGCCAAGGTGCAGAGGAAGATTCCGCGAGGATACCTACACCACTACTTGTAAATGGACTCTCAACCGTAGACAGGTGCAGGGGGTGGATTCCAATTTCGATTCCCGGAACTTTTCCAGTACCAGTAGGAGTATTTATTCGTCCGCCGAGGAGAGACGCTGTTTAAATTCGAATTAACTGAACTTTACACAAACTGGGTGCAAGCTATATACGTGGGTGGAGTTGTGCGCCGGAATCGATAGTTCTCAAGTAGTTTTACCATTGGGCTGAAGAGGTTTGATTAATGGAGAATATCTTTTTGCAATGACAGATTAGAGTTTTCAAATTTGTAACGAAAAGATTCCCCGAGCCAGATATATATATATATACAGCTAAAATGCTTTCATTAGCATTCCAGAGCGTCCACAATCTCGAACACGAGCATGCAGTCTCTTATTGGGGAACAAAAGAAAAAGAAAGCGAATTGGATTAGACGCAAAGAGGCAGTACTAATACAGTTGCACAACGAGCCAGATAGACACACTGGCCTTTTGCAGTCGTCGTCGACACCCATTTAGACGACACAACACAATCAGTGCGCGGCGAGAATTGAGGAGCTCGTATCGTTCTTCAGGTGCACCGGACGCAAAATACCAGCGATGATCGTTCGCTTTAAATGGGCCTCATTATCGAGTTGCTCCCAATCGAGGTAAGCTACCGTACTCGACTGAGATCTCAAAGTCTAGTCGTTCTTGGAGGTATATAAGAGAAAAAAGAACTTCAGGTCTTGATATATCGTAAACATCATATTGCGCATAGTGCGCTTGAAAATATTCGAACTTTTGGCACGTGTAGCAATGTGAAATTGACACGAGATAGTAGTACTTAGCGATAACGAACCACAGATTCGTAATTAGCGATTCGAGTCCGCTAAAGACTATCTTTGCTCTACAATTAGCTCCGCAAGCGTCGTTCTAGGCGTTAGTAGGTTAAGCAAATTACAACCCAAAAGTGGAATGATCTACGCGTGCGCAGGATAAAATTAGAAATGTTACAAGGAAGCACTGAATGGCATTCTTTCTGCATACATGAATTCATAGTGCATAGCAGCAACAGCGAACACTTTTTGTCGGTCTAATTCAACAGAGAGCAGAGTCTCGTCGCAACACACGCACAATAACACGCCTGACACACTTTATATCAAATCTACAAGCTCGAGAGGCATATTCCAAACAAACCTATTTTCCAGCCGAGCTTCAAAAACTGGCTCGACCCAATCATAACAAAGCAAGCATCGCCAAGAAGAAGAAGAAGAAGAAGATAAGAGGAAGCTTCTACAGGAAAAACAAACGCCGACGAATTGCGCCAGCCATAAATGCTACGGAGCGTGCAGAGCTTCCGGTTTCAACGTGTGTGTGAGGTGTATGTGTTATGATAGCGCGGGGCCGCTAATAATGCATGCGCAGCGATTATGTAGAAATTACGGAATCGCGTGCGCGCCTCCTTCGCGCCTTTCCTTTCTTTGTTGTGGCCACGCGTCGTTCGATCGCTGTGATGTATTTTTTCATTTTGTCGGCGAATTGCTAGATGGCACGTTATAACTGAGGATCGAGTATAGCTTTTTTTTCTGGGATGGTGAAATTTAATGAAGCGATCGAGTACGGCTTGTTGATTGCGCGTATATATATATTATTTTATTTGTTAGTGGGCTGCATTACTGCCCTTTATTTTCACATTCAGCTAGAAATAAAAGTTGAATACGCAGCGCCATGGGGCGGGGCAAATTATATTGAATACGTAGTGCTTTTTGAATTTTAAAATATGACGCCTGAGGACATACTCTAAATCATACATTTTTAATTATTTAATTACACGGCAAAACTACACAATCGTGTGACCTATTATTGTAAAATCATTAGTCCTTATTGTCAATTGACAAAATAAAAAATTAAGACAAATGCGTTAATCAATCAAGATAACTGTTAATGAACTCGTTTGTTTACTATCAATGTCCCAAAGAGAAATTATATAAATCTTCTTTTTAAAATATCATTCATTTCCCTCTTCATAATATAGTTAGGATAATCAGAACTCTCGCATCCTCGCATAAAACGATAGAAAAATTTTGTTGTAGCTGCTGCAACAGCTGAAAGTTCCGTTCTAGCGAAGGGGTCACCTTAATTGGTGATTACAAGTATGTATATGGGAGTAAAAATTTTAACGACTCGTCTCTCCCCGTCGTATACACTGTGTTTAATTAGCGTACGAGTACATTGCCTGTCGCTTTGAGAAATGCAAAGCAGTTTATTTTCATCCCAGAGTATATCAGTTGGTTCGCTCGTTTCTCAATTATTATTTCGTCAGTATATATTTATTTGCGGACTCGACGCGCTTTCGAAGAATGCGTTTCTGTATATACGGGGAGGGAAGGATTCAAAGGAAAAAATCCAGCATGACCCAGAAAAGAGAAACTCTGAGTTGCGAGATATTTTTGTTTTCCGAACGCAAGGACCGTTACTTACTTATGCAAGAAACTTTTTTACCAAAGTCGATCTTCGGATCTCAAAAGTTTCCAAACTATATTTGTTTGTTTTTCTTCCTCTCTCAGAAAAGTTTCTTAAAAGAAACACGGAATAGATAAATAGATTGTTACGCCAAACTAATTAAAACCACAAAACCGTTAACCCTCAACAAAATCCTTCACCTATCGTTCTCCAATCTTCTCCCACAACCTGCTCCAAAACAATTGATCCGTGAAATCCTCACTGCAGACTTTCAACGTATACTAAACTCCCGAATCCTATCTGACGGAAGCAGCAACGACAAAACCGCGCCTCGGGCGCAACACACAATCGAATCCAGTCGTGCATGTTGGGCCAGTCGCCAAAGCGGCTCCTGACCCAGAAGTGATCCGTTCAAAAAGAAAGAACGGCCCGCTCAAGGTCGTTCACGCCTCTGACGTAAGCTCGCGGCCGTTGTTTAACACTCGGTCAATGCGACGATAAATTATATACTCGAGTCCCTTCCCCACGAGTTGCTGTAAAGTGTATATAGGCTCGACGTGCGTGGAAAGGAGAAAAGATTCGGTGTGTAAGATGCTCGTTATTATTGCGAAAGAACAGATACGTTTGGTGACTGCTGATATCGGAGGAATATCGAAATTTACTGTATTCTGAAGCAGAATTTATAAGGGTTGGAATTCTATTGGTTTTTTGTGACTTTGGATGTCGAATCTTTGATTGTGAGCTGAAATAATTAACGAAGGGTTTACGGTGCGTTTTCGATAATCAAATTGCGTAAATTCCAATTGATTTTTCACTGAAAATATTTGATGAATTCATTATGCGAATTTGTTACGTATTAATTAATATGCAACAGTCAGCTGTCATTGAGAGGAATTATTCATAACGTTGAGCTTCGTAATAAATCGTTTTTAATTAATACATTTATAGTAAATGATTTTTTGCCGTGAATGCCAGTTCTTCCATAATTCAACCATTCAAACGATCTTTCAAATTAAAAGTAAACCCTTGGAAATAATATGGAGCTTTTAAAAAAGTTTTTTTACCGATAATTGAAATTCATAATCCTTTTATTGAGCAATACAGATGAGCTTGGATTTGTTGCAAAAGAATTCATATAATTAGTGAGTAACTTGCGCTCTTCGTTTTTGACACGTGCCGCAAGAGCGCCATTTTCAGAATTCATGAAAAATAATTACGCTTACGAGTCACTGCGGTTACAAAAATAGAAAATTACAAGTTGCACTGCAACGGCGCTTGATTGCCCGAATTCGATGGAGAAATAAAAGAAAATTGAGAAATCCTCTGCGAGTATAAGTTTCTTTGTCACTGCATTAAAGGCTTGAAGCCAAGATAGTGGTCCTTACTCTTTTTTTATTATAATTAGCTACCATGTGTATCGTGCTTTGGGAATTAATATAGTTTGAAACGCTGCGAAACTAAAAAAGATACCCTAGCTCTGTTATTGTCATCCTTTAAAAAGGTGCATAGAACTCTGATGAATATTTTATAGCACAAAATATAATCCATTAGTATATGAGATTCCTCAGATCTGATTTTCCTACTGACCCAATACATTGTTTATCCATCGTATTGAATAAGAGACACCCTTTCGAACAAGTTCAGCTCATGCATATATTCACCACAGAATTCTTCGTCCCATTACATCATTCGTTGGTCGCAAAGAACAGAACCACTTCTTTATCTCTCCAAACATATACACACACACGCACACGTGCTACAGTGATCGAATTCGATCTCGTTCAGCGAAATCCAAAAAGGTGCTGACGCGAGCAATAGCGGCGCGGGCGCCTCGCCACATAGCCTTTTATATGCGCGTGCAAAAAAGGACGTAAGGCGACGTAACGATCAAAGCCCGTTATTGCGAAAGCTTGTTTCTCAATATATCGGTCTGGCTCCCCGTCTTCTAGTTCGCAGAATATTACGTGGGAGGAGTTTGTTCATGTATATGTATATACAGGGGATTTCCCTGATGATGGGATTCGCATGCGCCGTATGTCTTTGCTGAAGGAACGGAGACGAAGGTCACAAATATTGTAGACATAGGGTAAGGTATACAAGTGTATAATTTCGTGAGGTTAGAGTCGCATAGGTCACATTCACCGAGATGTTTAGGGTTCCAATTATTGAAGAGAATATCAATGACGCAATCATGATTTAATTGATCCTGAACACGATTAATTGATTGATTAAATTTTTTATAATTAAATGGTACAATCAGTTAGGCTTCTGATTTTTTTTTTCAAATTATATCGATAATTTGGAAACATCAGAAAGGTATGCTGCATATAAAAGTATACAAAAAAGTGAAAGACACTGGGCTTACGTGATTGAAACGGTCCTCGCTTTTTCGGTAATTTAAAACATGGCGTAATCACCCAAACGAAAATCGAGCTTGCCCATCGATGCGTATTGTATATCCCGACAATACAAAAGCATTAAATCCATGCGCACAGCCTTTTTGTATATCAACGAGGTTATCTCCAAACCGAGATTACATGCCAATAATTTCATGAACCAACAACAACGCAATAAGAAGTCTTTCAGACATTCTGAAAAGATTTTACCTAACGCTTAATGCGAAATTTCATTAAACTGCTCAGATTATTTTCCGTATCACGCATTATTAAAAAATGACCAATTCACGAAACGATCTTCTACTGCATAACGTGCGGACAATAAGACACGAACACATGGAAAAAGAGAGCGGTATCAGGTCAGACTAGCTGATGCTACTAGAGTTTGGACAGCAAGACAAATTGCCTGGAGTGCTCCTCTCGATCTGGGTCTACCTCGCTGCTATATGGCTTGTCTACTTTTTCCCACAGAAACCAGTGCGTTTGGGCAATGCCAGAAGGAAAATGGATTTAATGAGTCGATACGGCATAGATGATGATGATGATGCGTCATGTATTATTGGAAAAGAGCATCGGATGCTTGACGAAGTTGACGTAATACTTTGAAGTTATAGACCTGACATCAGTTTCATTTGCGAAGGAGGATTTGATATGACTTGTTTTTGAAGTGCATACTTTGATAGTGTTGATTGGTACTCAACGTTGCTGAATTGGAATGAAAATACAGTTCTGTACATTACGCTTGAATAAAGCAATAAATTTCTTCGCTTATCATTGGTATAGACTACTGTATCGTATTTCAAACGAACACGTTTTCTTTTAATTATAAGAATTGTATTACGATATGCAAATTTATAATTTCGAAATGATTATTCGCAGCGCAAGATTCATCAAATTAACGTCGGATTAATTTAAACCCTGGAGCATCGAAAATTATACGGATCTTCCTTTTTTTTGCACCGTTTTAAAAGACAATTTTTAAAAAAATATTTAATACCGAGTTAATGGCACGATTAAAAATTGAATAACATGCTGTCGCACGATGGACTATTAAATCGGTTGCTTGTATAGCTGCGGGGCAACGAACATTTTATACAACCTTCGCTAGCTGCGACATGTACTCAACTTTCTTTAACGGATCATAAAAGGTCGCTCAACAATAAAAAATAGAATTAAGATTTTACAGTCTTCTAAAGTATAAGGCACAAATGAAAATGTTCTAATCTCTTATTCAAATATATCGCTAGTATAATACAATTATTTTTGAAATACCGAGAAAAAATTCCCTCTTGAAACGAATCTTTAGAGCTGTAGCACGGTCGAAAGCACGGTAGCAGTATAGATAATCGTGCCGTCGCGTCAATAACGAAATCAGGCACGAACTCGGCGTTCACGACCCACGACCGTTTAAAAGCAATCGGCCGATGTGAATCTGAATAAAACGAGAGCACGCCAGGCAGCAGCGAAATGAATTCCCGTCGATCTCTGCGTGATGATAAATACGAATTATTACGTGTGCGCCTGTCTGTGAGTCTGACATCGATAACACCTTTACGAGCTCGTCTCTCGTGACGTATGCTTTGCATCATCTAGCGAGTCTAATAATGGGCGCAGTAGCGTCTCGTTCGTTTCCTCTTCTTTATTTTTCACACCTCTCTTTCATCAGGGCTGATAGTTGGCAAATATTTGGCTACTTTTAGCTCATGCGCATGGAGAGTGCTGCATCGAGCTAAAGTACAATTGAAAGAATTTATGACAACTTACGTCTAACGCATTTCCATTTTGTGTATCATTTATGGTATTCTTTGTGACGCGTTTCTAAAAGAGCGAATCGACGTCATGTGTCGTTTAATTATCCAGATAACTGGTTAAAAGACAGTAGTCGAAAGATATTCCATCGGGAATATTATCGTGTGATTCATTTAAACGATCAGCTTTTGGATAAAACACTTGAACCGCGCGCATGAGCGAAGTCATATCAATCCAAAAATAAAAAGCATTGTTTTAAGTAACTCCCTTATCTCATTGATAACAATAAAATATCGAGTACACGCGGCATCCATTCCACAATGAAATACCGCTCAAGAAAGAACTAGCGAATAAATTGGAACTATAAGTCGATTTGGATTACAACGACGTGATTCGAATTAACCTTATAATAATACTAACACGAGCCTCCGCGTCGACTCTGAACACTTCGGATTTCTCGCATCCCACAGTCGCCACTACATATAACTAAGTGTATTTTGATTTAACCGAGTTGACCTCGCTCAAAGACGCGCGATAAAGGTCGTAAAGCCCGGCGGCCGAGAGAAATACACTGTATGCAGCCGCAACGATCATTGTTCGAAGACGGCTTATATACGCGCGCTTCTAATGCAGTTGATAAAATCTCGAAACGCGACTTGCATCACGCTCGTAAAAAAAAGCAGCTGCTCGAGCCGAAATCGAAAACTCGCTCGTAAAAATTCTTATCCCGATTTTTATGGCTTACTCGCGTAAGAGAGTTAAGCGATATATAGATGCTTTTCAGCAGGCGCTTTTCCGCGAGAGTTACATACACCGCTAGAAGCTCTACGCGAGGATCTTCCTTTGTTTGCCTCCGGACGATGTGGCAGAATTTGACGAGCGATTTGGGGGATTACTATCTGTAAATGTCAGCTCGCGCGCGGAGAGATAAGAATCTTTGGGGAGAAAAATCTGGCGGAGGAGATAACGATTTTCCTTCGGGCTTGTAGAATTGCAGTTTTTTTTTTAAAATAACGAATTCGAAGAATCGTTCAAGCGACAGAAATTGCGTGGATACAGTATGCCTTCTGTATTCGTACAAGTATGACTGACTGAGGTACAAGTTTCTCTCGCAAGATTGGTCTCGTTATACAATGAAGACGTTGTTAGGAGAGAAATTTACCGAATCTTGGCACGATTGCGTGTTTTATTAAATTTCTCGCGAAATTCGAGAGGGCCAAGTTATTATACTTCGATTAAAATGAAATCACGCAAATTTTAGACCGCACGCTAGATGAATGTACATAACCGATAGAATCGTCTTACCTGAAACAGCAATGTTTTAAAACAACAAAAAAGTTAAAAAATTGGAAAAAAGTCGTGGAACGTTCAAACGCAGGAAAAATTTAAATTTAAACACTGACGTAGCTCTCGAGCTCGTAAAGCACAATAGAGCGCGCGTATTTTTCGCTGAATAATTCATCGAGCGATCAATTAACCAATTTATCGCGCGTCGCGGGAAAAAAACGCGTGGACAAGAGAGCATCCATCTTTTCGTCCCGAAATCACGGAAAAAAATGTCTCTTTGAGAAGGCGCATACGCGATAAGTGAAAAAATAAACGAGTTCACTGTTATTGCTTCTGCGAATTGTGCGTATAAGGTTTATAGAGCGGTGGGGTAAATTTACTCCGTGTTATGCTATAGTGAGCTTTTTTGTGGTATTCCCAAAGACGTGCGTTGAGGTCGGCTGTCCGTTAAATCATTCATATATTTACGCACTTTATTCGTCTAACTTTGCTCTTCACTTGGTAAACGGATGAAGTTGTGCGTGGAATCGTTTTTTCCCCGAGAAGCTGACGTTATAGTGGCCCACGATTTTTCGGAAAAAAGACTTTTTTCCGCGAAAGTTTGAGAAATGCGCTTGCTATTTCGAGGCGTTTTGTCATTGCGAAAAATATAAGAGGATTACATTTTTAACACTATTATTTTCGCGCTGAAAAGATCGTTCGTCAAAATCCTGCTAAATAAAGGAATATTCCCGAAAATCGAGTGTTTGTTTTTCCGCAAGCTCGAACCGGGCTTTTAATGGAAAAAATAACAAGCTGTCGATGAGGCGCGAAATTCTCGCGGGAGTCCAACACATGTCTTTCCTCTCTGCGTCGATATAATCGCGTGTCCCCAAGGGAGCCGCAGCCAGAAAATGCTGTTATCAGCGCAGCTTTATATACTACACTAACAGAGAAGGTCTCTCTCCTGGGTTTGAATAAAATATCGGGCCTCGAGCTGGGACTTTCGTTTATCGGGTGGTATACGAGTTCATTCTCATTATCGGCGCTGTTCTCTTTGCAATATTAAACAGCTTCGAGAGGCATTCTTTTCTCTTTCCCTCTTTGCTGCTCTTGTTTAAGCGGCTCTTTTTTCTCGGCGACGAATCTCGGTAATTTATTCTGATATACAGCCCACCGTAACTTTTCACTCTGAAAGAAAACAGAAGCTCGTTGACGCGGCACAGTGGCACTTCTATGAGGCTGTTCTATAAAAAATAATTACGCCCATTAAGATCGGCGCGTACGTTTATCGGCGCTATTTAGATCACCGATAGAGATGCGGCGTTTGAAAATACTCGTTCACGCGGGTATCCAATGCCGCTTTTTCGGTGCCTCCGCCGTCAACGACGACAAAGTCGCCTTTATGTGAGAACGCGACTACTTCGGAGAACATGTGTTCGACCACGTGTGTGCGCGAACGACCACGAAGACGACGAGAGGGGCAAAAACTCTCTGTGATCCTTCTTGCTCAATCTTGCGTGTGTGCGGGACAGCTTGTACATATAGGTACACGAGGTTTACATTAATAGTGCAGTGCACGCTCGGATATTGCTGTATATGGTATTAAGGTGTTTGGAAACTCGAGATAATAACAATTTCTGCGCTGTTCTTTGAAACTCCGCGATTAATAATTTTGAAATTAACGTCAGGCTTACCGCGAAGATAAATCGAAATCCAGCTCATAAAAAAACGATCATCATCATCATCATCATCGTGATCATCGTCGTCGAAAAAGAAATTCTCTCAGCTGCTCGCTCACACTCTGCGTATAGCCGACCCAGTAACCGCCGGCGATTATGCAAAAGTGGAGTGACATTTAACAGCGCGCTTTATAATGTGAAAACCAGATGCGCTCACGCCTCGTAAACAGGCCGTATGCGCGCGCGGATGTTAATTTCTCGTGCCGCGAGCTCGAAAATTAGTCTCCGTATCTTCTTTTTTCACATGCAAAGTGCTCTGTTGTGTGTGCACACACGAACACTTTATGCATCGCGCCGATACGCGCGCGTATATAATACCGACTATAACACGGGGAGAAGAGATTACGCAAGAGCGAGATCGCGTATAGTTACGCGCGCGGCTCTCTCGTGGGGTCTCTCGCTTGCTTTTATTGTAACGCGATCGGAGATCTGCGGCGACGATTAATCAGCTGGCCCGCGAGTGTTACGTATTGGAATTAACGGTTATATGAATTGTGAGAGGGTTTCTCTTCTGGTATGTGCGTGTAATGTAGATCTTGTATTTTAATGTTTCTATTCGCGATGTAATATAGGAATTATTAAGATTATCGCGTTAGTCGTCGTCGTCGATGAGCTGACGAAGGAGAACGCGTTTCTTTGCTTGCGTATATAGGATATACACAGAGCGTTTTGCATAACGGACGATTATAATTTTTTTTTCTTTTTTTTTTCATTCGAGTAAACGCGTTGCGTATATATGCGAAAATATACGTTATTCGCGCAGGTATGAATTATATTCGCTTGCGCAACCTCGTAGTCGTCGTCGTCGTCGATTTGTTGAAATTCGAAATGGCTTCGTCGTCGAGTATATCAATTCGTTCTATCATAAAGCAAGCAAAAAACGCACGTAATGGAGTACGAAAATCCTGGCCGGTGTCCAAAAACCTCTCTCGGATCAATATATACAAACTCGCGCACTTAAATAATTAGACTGCGTGTATACGTATTCCAAAACTTCCAAACCTTGTTTAAATATAAACCATCGATCAAAAATGCTCTATATATTTACTATATACACACGTGCGTACACGTGAAATAATCACGCGAAAAAAATAGAACGAACGCGCATCGCTCCGCACACATACACCGCGTAATTCAAAACCTGGACACTTAAAATTGACACGCGCTCGTGTGCTCCCCCCTTGCGCGCGTGGCCGGCAATAATTGATAACGGCACGTGAAATATTCATAAAAGCTCTCTACGATCGAGGAGTGTTCGATCGAAGGGCTGTGTCTCTCCTTTGTGCGAGAGAGTCTATATTACGTTTGCCGCGGGGGGGGGGGGGGGGGGGTATATAAGGGTCGCGATCCTACGGGGTGTCCGAGAAGCACGACTTATTCCGTTTTTGAGGTTGGAAACAGTTTTGTTTCGATGCTCTCCTGTCTCTCTTTGTCGTGAATATTACAACGATGCAATAGCGACGACATGTGTGTGTAAGTCCTTCGAAAAGGAATTGACTAACGTTGTGTACCTCGTGAAATATTAACTCGCGCATGTCATTCGGCGAAAGTGTGTTTCATTCATGTTTACCAAGCCGTAACCCATTTCGTAAAACTTCGTCGCTCTACACAAGCGTATACATACGTCCTATTCTATAAAATATTCATAATCGCGCGGACTGTTACGCTTAGAAGATATCCTGTTATTTACTCTCGGGGCTGCGGTAATCCATATACCGCGAGCATTCGAGCGAAAAGAAAACATATTGCTAATTCGTTGAAAAGGCTGATCTCGTGTGCGCTGCGCCTGTTAACACGTGCAGTGTACTGATAATCCCACATAGTATATATATACGCGTAGTCGCCTCTTGTGTATATTTCGATCCAACGAGAAAGAAATACCGTAAGTCGCTGTCGTTTTTAGCGCTCGACTGAATCGAAATAATGACACGTTGGCGAATCCGTATACACGCCAGTGCTCTCGTTTAATTTTTATCCACCCGCAGAAAGCACCGCGAGCGGGCTAATAAAAGTCACGATAGCCGGCCATTACACGCTTTTACCATCCAAACAATTTGTCGAAACAGCCTCGCGAACTTTCGGTTTCTCTCGGGCATGATCTAATCGACGCACCCGAGAAAGAGAGAAAAAGGGGGGGGGGTATTGAACACACACGCACACATCAGTGACTGCACAGGGTCATTGAACGCGGAAAAGCAAAAGCGCGTCTAGCCGGCGATCGAGCGCCTAATTGGCCGGGAGTCTGTGCTCGTTTTCCACCGAGCCGGAAGATTCGCCGAGGATTATTTTCCGAGCCACGGCCTTTTGCAAAGTTCCCCACAGAGAATTGGGTTAGATATATGTAGAGTCGCGATTGTGAATTTTAAATTATTCCAGAAGCTCATCGTAATCGATACTGAATAAAACGCGTTGGTTTCTCGACACCCCGTATATATGAGACGCGGCAGACAGGCAGCGCCCGGCACATTGTGCGTGAATCGTGCGCTGCGTGAGGAGCAATCAATAAGTCGACGTGCGCTGTCTCTCCCTCGGCATATATAGCTCTTTGTGTTCTCTCTTTCTCTCTCTTTCTCTTTCGTTGGTTCACTCCCTTTCTTGTTCTCGCACCGCCTGTGCGTTGCTGACTCGAATCTTTTTTTCCTGAATTTTTCAGAGATGACTGCTTTTTGTTGAGCATTTTAATTTCGAGTCGTAAACTCGAGGAGATGCTTCGCTGCTATTTTAGTATACCACACGTTTTGTACGATGCGAAGAAGCGTATAAAGAACATTTTTAAAACATTCGATCATCGCCCTCCGAATTCGTAAACCCATAATTCTTCTCTTCACACGTGCAGACCCGAGAAAAATATTCACAGGCCTACTGCGTATATTAAGTCGTTTCGTAACGTGCCGCGGTGAAAATTAAATGTCCCGGAAGCTCGTCGCGGCGACGATGTAAGCTATACCCCTTTTTTCCTCGCGGATTCAAGCGGCGCACGAAAATTAGGGCTCTCTCTATACCGCGCACGTGTGTGTATAATACGAGCTCAAAGGAAGTGATTTATGAGTCGAAAAATATCGCGCGCTTGCTTCGGAATGGAAAAGTGGAACACAGATGGAAAATCAAAGAGCTTTATACACATATACGTACACGCGCGCGGATTCGAAAATAAAGCAAAGTTGATATTTTTTCGTAAACGTTTACGCGTTCCAGAAACGACGTTCTCGATTGTATGAAAAAACAACGGCCGACGAAAAAGGCAACTACACGACTTTCGAACATACAACACTCAAGAGCTTGTTTATAAGGAAATGCAAATAGCGGAAACGCAGCAGACGACGGGTGTGCGGAGATTCGAAAATTCGTCGAGCCAAACGGAAGAAGAAGAAGATAAGCCGCGGAGAAAAGTCGTGGCATTATGCGGGTCAAGGTCGGCGAATTTCGCCGACGCGAGCGAGCCAAGAGAGAGAAATGAATAGAGAGAAAGCATTGGCAGCGAG
Source organism: Muscidifurax raptorellus (assembly GCA_020010945.3). Lineage (NCBI taxonomy): Eukaryota > Metazoa > Arthropoda > Insecta > Hymenoptera > Pteromalidae > Muscidifurax > Muscidifurax raptorellus. The sequence goes on along the minus strand of CM052078.1, from coordinate 8,102,477 downwards.
CCCATGCGCGACCGCGGTGTCCATTATACACGCGCTGGTGCATGGGATGCCTCCTCTCTGGCTGCTGGCGGTTCTACTCACGCGCGGATCGAGCTCTGTGTGTCTTTTTGCGTTTTCCTCTTTCTTCTTTAGGACGGGGAGAGAATATCGTAAGATGGTCTTGACGCATGCAGGCCACTTGGAGGAAAGTCATCGAGAGACATTTTGGATGAAGGATTGTCCGATGGTCAAGGTGAGGTTGCGTAATACGAGGACTCGTATATAAGATATACACACCGGATGAAAACTTATGTACAGTCGATGAATATTTTAAGGGTTATGAAAAGTTTATGATATAAATTACTCGCCGGAGAAAACGCGGCACACGTATGTACATAACCCAGAAACGGAAGATAAATGAACCCGAAAAATTTTTCCAGCTTATATCGCTCGGTATCTTCTATGTATATATATATATATATATATATATATATATATATATATATATATATATATCCTATAAAGCCATCATCTCGTAAATACGTCTTCTCGATGATATAATGAAACTTCCACCTCGATGAGAGAACGAGTCCTCATACGCAACAAATGAATTCCCCCCCCCTTCGTATTACTCAATTTTCCAACAAGCGGGCGCTCAACCCTCTCCGGCGACATTTTTCTCTCGCACCCTCGCACCTTTTAACCCACGCGCGGATTGAAAGAACTCCCGTGCAGTTATACGCTCTTGAAACGCGGGGGCGTCAGAAATGACACGGCACTCGAGAGGGAGAGCCAGAACGCACGTGTATAATAGGTATATGACGTCGTGCCGCGCGAGCCTTGAACGGGGTCGAGGTCCATATACGCGCCGTCGTCGTCGTCGTTGTTACCGGGATTTCGCGTGTATGAGGACACGCGTAATTTTTCGTGCGACGTTATAACGAGGAGTTTTATTTTGTGCTGCGCAGGTGCGAGCCCGTTTCAACGACTCTGATTCTCTTTTTTACAGTATTTTTTAGAGCGCGTCATGGCGTGTTTGCAAATTGCAAACAGTGCGCTGCAGTGGCGGCAAAACTCATGAATATATACATCATGCTCACGCAAGGAAGAGGTGTAAGCACGAGTGACTTTTATATATATATAGAGTATAAGGGGGTGGAGTCGATGGCGTATTAATAATAACAAAAGGAGGGGCCGGTGTGACCGCACGCCCGGTCGGACGGCTAATTTTAAACCCTCGGAAATTCGATATTATACAGAGATTCGGGGGGTGGAGGTGGGCTCGGTTCCATGATTGATGCTTCACAGGAATTTTTTTCTGGAAAGAGAATAGGACTTGACGACGATTTACGGCTACTTTTCTCAACAACTTACTTTTCTCGTCGAGAAACCTTAAATCAGTCGCTTTAATTGGGTGCACGTACCCGAGAGAGGCTTATATACCTCAGCTTCGATTCCAAACTACTCTCGTGTATCTCGTGTATGTACAACACGACGAGTTTGCAGAGATTATTAAGAAAAAAAGGGTCGGGAGCGCGATCATACACAGGAAGCCCGGCAGCATCAGCAGCAGCGAATTATTAGCGCACTAATGATTAATCCCCTCGAGCGCGTGCGCGCGCGCGCGCACATGCTCTCGATATCCGCCCGAGGGAGTCTGTCACCGCGGGGGAATACGCGCCGTCTACTCCTCCGATTGAATTTGCAGTCGCCGACGACGACGCTTATATATACTTTGATTGGCCGACGGTCGAGTCTCTGTGTGTGATGGATTTGAAATTCAATTTTTCAAATTGAGCCGATATATATATATATATATATATATATATATATATATACGCGTTTTGGATTTCATGAGGCGACTCGGGAGACGCAGCAAATTCGTTTCCGGAGAGAAAAGAGCGATCGCTTATTCGCGGATCATTGATTCTCAGCAAAGCATCGATATTATATTATATACCGAGACGACTTTTACTTTTTTTATAGTGTAAAGTCAAATCGTCTCCGCGAAAGAATGCAAATGGATGGTATAAATAATTCAGAAGTGAAAAGCCAGCGGAATTCCCATAATTATTGTTCCGCGCAAAGACGTTTAGTATTCTCGCATAGAGCGAGAGCGGCGACGTTAATTGTTTTCAAGAAAGTAGTATAGTCGACAGCACGATGAGAACTCGAGCACATTTTCGAATTATGCGCGCTGGTGCCAAGTTCGCACGGAAGATATATATATATATATATATATATCCTGATATAATAATGAGGTGCTATATAGCGTCAAGGTCGTATCTCCATTACAATTACATAGAATTTAGATACAGCCGAGAATCGCACTTTCATTCGGTTTCGAATTTCAAACTCGTCATTAATTCAGGTACACGTGTAACGAGACAGTGGAATTCATGCACCCGGAAGCAGCGCGAAAAGGTGGCTAAAAGACGGTGCGCTACTGCTATATTCAGTAGCCGCACGTGCGCAGTATGTATAGCTATTCCAAAGCGACGACGAACGTGCTAAATGGCGATATATTCTCGGTCCGAGTATTATATATAATATATGTATATACAGCTGGTGAGTGGTGCAGTGCACGATTATATATACAAAAGCGCGAATCGGCCTCCGGTAAATATACGAGATGGACTTTGTGTATAGTACACGGAAATAACGGGTGAATATTTAAAGAGCAGACTTGGTAAAAGTCGTCAAGTTCAGTGATGCAGCAACTCTGAGTAGGTAAATCGCGGACTTTCTACTCCGCGCGAATCACCGCCGTTATTTCCTCGTGCAAAAAAAAACATATCATCCGCGGTAATTCTCTTCCAGCAATTAAAATAAATTACACTCGCGGAACTTCAATGTAGCATCGCTGAAGCTGGTGAACTGGGACAAAGCAAAATAGTATACGAAAAAAACAATAGTCTTATACATCTTCGAAAGGCAGCGCACTATTGCATCTGTCATATTTCCAGCCATTAAGGATATACTTTTATCGACTATATAGATGTAGCTCGAGCTCTGTGTAGGATCTGCACTACTGGCGCAGAGAAAAATACAGCGATAGCAAAAAAAGGAACGAACTTTCGTTCGCCGGTCACGTAAGGATTAACTGCTCTAGAACGACACAGAAACAGAGAGACTACACTGGAAAGGCTCCTAATTGAGCCAGCATTTCTCGCCAGGTTTTTCACGAATGACGGACTGGCTATTGTCGTGCCAAAAAGTATAGAGAAAAATGCACGGGTCAGCTGACTCACTTTGAGATAACATATTCTCCGCGTCTGTATGCACGTTACGTTCCTCTCCAAAGTCCTATTTGCCATATGCCCCCGCAGAGAGCCTCGCAACCAATATTCCAAATGAATCATCAGAACCGGAGAGATTTGCATCGCGTATGTGTACACGGACACTAGCGCCGATTCCTTATAATCCCGGCGACTAGCACGCGCGCATGAATGGATACCGTTGCATATGAATGCTCCTTTGAGTGCGTCACGATTATACCAGCGGAGAGAGCATCAAGAATACAAGTGTGATTTCGGGGAGGCGTGTGTTACTTAAAAGAGGGTTTTATCCGAGAGGAGAGATGGAATGATGAATTTTGTCTTTGGTGTAAAATTGTTTCGAAAGTTATATGTTTGTGCGGATTTACGTAATCGTCTTATCTAGTGTTCCTTGTGCCAATATAAAACGGTCATTTCGCACATAATGGAACAGATTTTCAGCAGGTACCCCCACTTTTGGCGTAAGTACACGTTGTAAGTACATATACCAAATAAAGAGATATAATTATACCCATCAATTACAACGTTGCTCGGCCCGCATCAATGTACTCCGTATATAAAAAGAAATAACAAGATCAGCCAACCCTCCTGCAACATGTAATGTATATAATCCATTGCATAAGCGGATTCGCGGGCGGGAATTTCAATATTCGTTATAACAGCGCAGCAGCGTCGTCGTGTCACCGCCTGCGGCGCGTATTTAATTCGCGTTCGAGCCGAAAGTCAATTTGTCGACGCAGGTTGCGTAATTGCCCGACGTTACAAGAGCGTCGCGTCTGCTGCCCTCTGCGCACATAAAGAGATGTGCGCCGATTCCCCCTCCGCCTTCGGTCCATGCGAAATTATACATCCGAAGTTCGTCTGATACGCGAGTGTGACGATATGTGTTTATAACTGTGAGTTCAGGTACTCGATACTCATCGCTTATTGTTTCGTTAAAATTAAGTGCGATTATGGGACTTACGTAACGTGTATACGGAGACGATGCGTATATAGTTTGTTTTAATCGGTCGCACTCACCTGCAACAAAAAGAAAAATATATACCATTAGTGATACATCGCAAATAAGCTGTCGGTGGTGGAGGATACTGCAGCCTTTGTGTTAAATATAACCGTTACGAGCATAAACTTATCTCTTACGTCTCGAGAGATAACGAGACACTTTTTTCCTCGGCCTCGAGCTGGGAAGAAGAGAAAAATCCTCTGCGGAAGAGAGACTACTATAAATACGAAACGTGAATCTAGTATACCCCCTGTTGACATAAGCTGCATCCCACGCGAGAGGACCTTAGCTTATATCACATATATTTTACGAAGCTTCGGGCTCTATACTAAGCTTCTTCTTAAAAATAAATAAAAATTGCAAAAAGCGAGTTTCCGATGCGGAGTTTTGGCGAAAAGTCTCGCGAGCAATGGAATATAGCAGCGATGAACATGCTCTTGCAGGCTAAAGGTTCCAAACTATAACGGAAGGCATATTTCACGCACCATTATACTTCTCGATAATGTAATCCTACGAAAGACGGGCATTGACGCGAATTACTCGGTGTGAAATCGTCTATAAATGTTTCTTCCCATAACGCGCGAAAGGTATATATTAACGCATCCATATATAGGATACAGAGTTATAGAGAGCAGTGCGCGACGAGGAGGAGAGTGCGATATTATACACGAGCCCGTTGTAATCGGGCGTTTCCTCATCACGAAGCTCTCGCTTTGCAGGACGGCTCTGCAACGCGCTCGACAGGACATTGTCCATTACGTCGGCTTGCAGAGAACCGATCTGTCTCTCTCTCTTTCTCTCTCTCTATCTCTCTCTTCTCTGATTCTACCGCTCACACGAATTCTCCGAGAAATCAGTTTGGATCACGTGTTCGAGATATTCGGAATAAAAGAAATTTTGGTTGCCAGGGTAACAGCTGCCCCAGCGGTGACGGTTTAATACCGGCAATTTTCGGTGTCCCTTCGCTCCATAAACTGTACACATGCGTGTTGTATATACGGTCTCGAGCAAACGAAATTTAACGAGCTTTCAAGCGCGGTGTAGACCGTTTTGATATGCGTCGAATTCGGTTATGCCTTTTAGTTATTTTGAAAGTCAAATTCACACTTGGATTATATTCCGTGACTTATTATTTTCAGGAAGCAGCGCCGACTACACCTCATCCGTGAAATATATATATGTTAATCGGGAAAGTGCGCATAAATCATCAAAGACGAGCGAGGGAAAAAAATGAAGCAATGCAGCCAAGTGCTTCCAATGCGCACACCAGATACGGCGAAGTGCTTCGGAGCCGCCTATACATGATGGATAATCCGTATTTACCTTCCGCCGCCGATCATCGGGCGAGCGAATGAAAAAAAGGTCAAGGTTCGGTTGATATAGTGCCGCGATATCACGTGCGCGAGCGATGAAAGCGGGCTTTCGTCTATGCATTGTATATATACATATATATATAGGAGACGAACAAAACGGAGCTGGCCGCGGTGGTTTTAATAATTGCTCGTTCGTGATTGGCTCGGGTGATTGTTTTTTATTCCGTCATTGCGGTAAACGGAACACTCGGGAAATTTTGAAATATACGATTTTCGATGAAGAACAATAAGCAGCGTTTTTATTGCCTCGAGGATTGACGCTTGGCTGAAAAAGAAAAGATATATCTGCACGAACGCGGAAAACTGTCGCGCAGATTGATATATACCGCGAGATTATTATAAAATTCTATCAAAACAAAGAGCATTATTTATACCGCCAAATTCATCTCTCCCGCCTACGCTGTTTCCCTCTCGTGCAGTAGCTGCACCGATAAAATTTGTTTCTCATATTCTCGCTATCTTATCTCCGCGACCGACAGCGTATAATATATACGCCTCAACTCTCTCGGACTTTATACATGACGAAAACAGGAAGATACACGTATAGGCCTAGTCTCGTCTGTATAACGCACTACACTGTGCAATTGGAAATGCAGAGAAGTGTCGGCGTCGCCGCGGCGGCTTTAATCTGCGGCCGGTCACGGACGGGACAAGCAAAGCAACGAAGCCGGATAAGGCGGATATCGCCTCGAAAGAGACAGAGTTAGTTCGCCGCTGTCGCGTAACAGGACGTCGATGTGTATTAACTTTTTCCACTATTTCTCTCTGTAGTCTTAGTTGATTCGCTCCGAGCCACTTGACTTTTGGCGTTCGATCGTTGGCCTCACGCAGTAGCTGATTACTCGCGGTAAATATTTTTGCGCCTGGCTTTCTTAGAGTAGATTGTAGCTCTAGTGTGGTCAGTGCTTGACGGATGATAAAGTGTGAGAAATTTTTATTTTTCTTTCTTTTCGGCGATAAAACTATTTTGTACTTTTTCAATGCTTCAATCATTATCGTTTGTGAGAAAATAAATGAAGAAACGTCGTGTTTACATTGAGCAACGATGTATCAAAATATAGAGAGATAAATACAAATATACGTAGATACTCTCAATGTCACGCCTGCAATGTAAATCCATCGAGAGATCGCAACTCGGGGTACACATGAAAATGTAGGTTAAACTGTAAAACACACACCCTCTGACTCTCTCTCTCTCTCTCTCCTCTCACATCAACTTTCTATTTGTCGTTCGTGCGTAAATCGCCAATGCCAGCCAAAGGAGCAAACCAGATTAACCTCCGAAGCCATTCGTAATTGCCCAAAAAAGAGCATGAGCAGTAGCGCACATTTAATGAAGATTTATACTTAAAAACGTGTACACAATTTAGCGCGCGACGAAGATGGAAAATTTCGCGGCAACGAAGGTCGCGTTATTCGTACGTTGGATCCGAGCCAGATCGAGAGATGGAATGATTGGAAATAGTTTATGGCTTTCGCGCGCTGGCGATGGAAATTCGGGAACCGCTGCTGCTGCTATTGCTGCTTGTGTCACTCGTTAAAATAGAGATGAGATATATACTCTGATATGGCCCACATTTGAATTACTTCGATCCACTGCAGAGAAGAAAATACTCTGTGTCTTGTGTGTCGTTTTAATTTTATTAAAATCCATTAAACAGGTTGTAACGTCGGATACTTTTTACTCATATAGTCGTAAAAAAGCGAACATCTTTTGCTCGAAAACCGTACATACATGCGATACTGTACGCAATGCCTGATTTATGCCTCCCGAAATCTATACGTCTGCATCGTAAATACAGAATACAGATATACTATATACAGACCCGCACAGTCTTTTTGTTCAAGGACTCGATCCGGTGCAGGCGTTATCTCAGGAGCCACGTGCGCCACAAAGTGGAAGAACAAGGTGCAAAGGTGCATGACGTCTAATCTGGCTGGCGTATCGCCGCACGTGCACCGAGAGCTTTGAGAGTAAACACGCGTCCCCCGCTTTTGATATATATATATATATATTCGGAATATGGTGTTCTCTCTCTCTCTCTCTAAGCATGGCTTCCTCTGTTTGGAGAGCTAATGTTTGTCGGGAAATGACTATCCGATTGCTTTTCTCCCAATCGAAGCCCACATCGATCAGTATAAATCTGTGCGCGATTTAATGATCGTTTCTCGTGTATGTATAAGCGGAACGTCTCCGATCGTTAACAATAGCGAGATAAAAAAAACTGTTTGTTCCAAAGCAGCGTAGATATCTCGAATAATAATCAATTCAGCGTTTTTCCAGGCTCCTCGCTATTTTAGAGAAGCTATTTTTATAATACGCTTCGCCGCGAGCGAATAATTGCGCTGCAGCTTTGTCGAGAGCATCACGCGAGGAGAATGAAATGCGCTGCGTGCATTTTTCCCACTGTCTCTCTAGATGCACATATACCTATATATATATACACTCACTGAGGATGAATGGATGGCGGACTCTGAATCGCGTGCTACGCTTCTCTCACTCGCGCGAGCGATAACGACGATTCTTCAGGCCACGTATAGCAGTATACAGAGGAGGAAAGTTCAAAAATCGATGGGGAAAGTTCTTTTTTGTGGAAAATTCAATGCTGCGCGGCGCGCGTGCTACATTATTGTTTCCCGCTGAGAATAGCCTCGGGAGAGATAAGGAGAATAATTCATTCGAATGTATAGAGTTGATTTCTACTGAAATTAATAAGACACAATATCAGAAATTAATTGCGCTGAAAGTTAATAAATTAACCACCCGTTGCTTCTCGCACCTACAGCATATATTATACACAATTCGTTTCAGCGATTCACCCCACAAACTCGAGTAATACCCATAATAATTACCGAAGGAAAGCGAAGAAAAACAGTATATGCGTTTAACTGAAAAGCGCGAGCTCAGTAATAGAGATGATCCAACGTTGCAGCAGCTGCGGCGGCGGCCAAACGTGACGGTTTTATTGTAACGAGGCCGCCGCTGCGAGTGTATAGCGTTTGTTTACGTCCGAAGGGCCGAGCTATTTCTATTTTCGCGCGTTGCGTCGGGAATCGTGGGTTTACGCGTTGTTTTATTTTTTTCTCGAAGGTACTTTGAAGCTACCCACGTTACCCATCGAATATCGAGTTTACGATACTGCACGTCGGGCGTGTAATAAATTCAATACAATATTCCAAGCTCGATGAAATTTCATCGCAACCTTTGATAACCGTGAGTATCTCGTAATTAAGCCTCTTGTGGAAATATTTTAAAGCGCCTCGAGTGATTTCAGTGAAATGAAACGCGGCTGTAGTTTCAATTCCAAGCTAACCCACATTGAATAAAACAGCGTCTCCCTAATCGAGTAAGCGCCACCGCAAGGGCCTCGAACCTGTACGCGCGCGGAGGGCTATATAGCTTCGGAGCACGAGACCGAGCCTCAAAGGCTTGCCGAGGTATTGGCCCAGTTACCGAAGCCTCCCACTCACCCCCTGCGTGTCTATGTGCGCGAGCTCCACGTGCTCTCGCGTATTTACCTTAGCCGCAGCGAAGGTCGAGCTTTCGTGTGCATTAGGTTCTTAAAAGCAAGAGCCTTTCGCGAGAGGATGGAATTAGGACTCTACTGAATTTTTTTCTTTTCTTTTGCGACGGACCGGCGCTGATTAGCCGTGTGCGATAAAGGCCATCCACGCTGATTGGAAGCTCCGTTCAAGTTCAGAGTCTTCGCGAGATTTACGCGGCCGCTACGTCGTCGTTTAACCGCTTGAGCCTCTCGCGATTTACATGTTTTAATAATCGTAATCTTCCTGCTGCAGTACAGTATACAGCACTTTGCACGAGTTTACGAGATAAACCGGGCTTATCATGCTGTTGCTCGAGTGATAAGACGCGCGACGCGGAATTCTCAAACTATTGGAATATATGCATAATTTTACCTCCGGCAAACAATGCAGCTGCAGCGCTATCGAACTAAAAACTTTATAATAGCTCGCGATATTGCGCGTGTATCTGGTGTATATATGTATAATCATATCAAGTTATTACGGCCGAGCGCAGCAGTATACATTGCGAATGGCAAATTCGAACAAAGCGCGCTATATACGTATACTCGCGTATATATACGGAATGTTAATTACATTTCAGCCTGTGTCTATTAATAATCCTGCGATAGCAAAAAGAACTCGCGGTTTTTCGTCCTCGCGATGCAAAAAAATTCCTCGCAATCACGCGCGATTCTTTTTCCGTCGCTATCGTGCGGTGTGTTATATTATATACAACACAGGTATTATAGACATTCTCGTCACGTACATTAAGAGATCGAGGAAGCCAAAATATAAATATTACGCGTGCAGCACGCAACAGACTGAAGAAGAACGGAATCATCGTCCCGGTCATGCCTAACGAACATGACGAAGCGGCGGAGAAAAAAAGAACCTTGCGCGGAAACCTTGAACCTTTCGCGCGCAGGTGATGGAATGAGCGCTGACGAGTATCATCTTGCTTCGGCCATTTTTCCTATGCACGTGTAATGTCGCCGGCGGTCTAATTAAGATTAATCGTCGAACATTTAATTAAGTTTCTCATTGTCGCGAGTTCTAGGCTCTTTCTTTCTGGATTTTTTTCGAGATTTTAATTACGCTTGCGGTTGGTATGGCTCAGCTGTTTTTTCTCTCTTCCTTCGACGCCTGTATGTATGTATGTATGTATATAAGCATACAAAGTCGCCCGGGGGGACCTTGTTGAGATATATAGCGACAATGCAGCAACGGCAGCAGCAGCGGCGGGTAATAATAGCGGCACAATGGTGTCGGACAATGGAAACTCGCTCTGAATGAGGATCGACGCTGAAATACGATGACGACGACGGCTGTCGTCGTCGAGAGCATATGTAAGGATATATTGTATTGATTGGCGATCGAATTGCCGAGTGGAGATCCGAGAAGAAAGTGCAGGCTCGATTATTGTTTTATTTTACTGTCGCGTGGCTGCAACGGGTTTGTTTAGCTCGAAATGCCGGCTATGGAATGCGACGATGTATTGTAGGTGATGTCGGAGTAATTATGCCGCTTCATAGAGTTCACGAGTAGTGCAGTATGTATAAGCGGTGAAACGATTGCGTAACGAGACTGGAGCATAATAGCTCTGGCTATATGGAATTTCATCCTCTGCATCCTTGCGGATGACAAATTTTTTCGCTGATTATTTTTGTTTTATTTTTCTTTGCTGGTGCGCGAATACGTAATCACTTTATTGGGCAATCGCGATAACGTTCTGTTATTCATCCATTTTCATTTCAATTTCCACGATAAACTCAATTATGTTGTACCGCTGACTTTCGCCTCTGCATAAATAACAAACTTTATACATCAAGAGGATGCGCATGTAATGGAAAATGTTTAATTTAAATATAATAGAACAGCAATTTATTGACGAACTGCTTAATCGATATATAAAGCAGGATAATTTGCATAATTCATGTACAATCAATCGTTAACCGTCGTCATTATAGAATTTTAGCCGATCGTTAACGCCCAAAAAAGTTAATAAACTCTCGATAGCGCTCTAACGAGCTTAAAATTCTGTAAAAAGAAATAGGAAAAATATGACCTTTATCCTTAGAAGTATCTTTCGTTTCCATTCTCGCAAACCATTCTGCGCTCAAAGTCTGTACGCAGCGAGATGCATCATCTATCGAGAGTTTAAAATCGATGCTCACGCACTACCATATAGATATACGAAGAAGGTTCCACCTACGCGGAAAAATCCAGGGACTATTTTCATACACACTCGACCGGACATCGGCGAAGCTCTGACCCAGTATCGTGCGTCCGAAGCGCGTCGACTTTTTTCTCTTGTCCTTTTTCACGTTTTCACCAGCAGCAGATCAATTTTTGCGCTTTGTTTCATTCTGCTGCAGCCGTTTCCCTTGGCAGGAGCGTTTGCAATGCTCTTTGCTGTGTTTTTTCCCAAACGTTTAATCGGATATACAATAGGCCGAGGTACGCAACTGTGGTATAAATAGACGCGGAAATTAAAGCTGTCGGGTATCGCTTCTGGTTCTGAAGGACTCGATGATTTTTTTGATGCGATCGTACAGTACCGGAAAGAGATTATCGATAAAAGGAAAGGGGATAGTGTCGGAATTCAATCCAGTGAGTTCGGGGAATTAAATAAAACGATTAAAATAATAGAAGAGCGCGAATGAAACCTTGAATTAAGCAAGACTCGAAGGAATAATACTGTGTATGCACTTATAAAAATAACCGTGTGTTTTTGTTTGTGTGCAGAAAGCATGAAGAATAGTAAAACTCATATATGCCGTAAATAAAAGTCTGTTTGTTGACAGAAGCAAAAACGCATCGAGAGGCATAACAATTTCCAGTTTTATCCGTTAAATAAACGTATATGTGTTTCGTACGTGACTCATAAGTGAAATGCCGAAATAAATTTTGTTTCCTTGTCAGATAATACATTTTTTTCACGATTAGAATGGCTTGAGATAACAGTGTTACACCTGTCTTAAATTTACCGCGCATAACATTTTCACAGCGTTTGAAAAAAGTATGCTTATATGAAAAACTTTTTGTATTGTATGTATGAAAATCTTAGCATCGCTCGTAAATGATCCGATACGTAAAATTGAGAAAGAAAACATAAAGTCGGTTTTTATGTTTAGCTGTTAAACCGCAAAAAAGAAGATAAAATATTCATGAAGGACAGCCGCGGGCGTAATAGTACTGCCCTACAATCCATAATCCCAAAGCTACATACATATATATCACAGTCAATATAATATACACACATACATTTAAGATCGAAGCCATCACATAGAGGGACCATTATGAATAATACGAAGGTCACCTTCTCGTCTCCATATTTCTAATGTTCACGCATTTTTCTAATAGCATATTACAAAAAAAATGATAACACATAAAACAGAGAAAAAAACTCACCTTGTTGAATGATCGACAAAGGATCCTCCATCCAGAAGTCTAAGCTTGGCGAAGAGCACAGCGCTGACGAAAGGCACCGCGGTCAACTCCTCCAGTCCGACCTCAACGGAGAATTTATACTTCTTCTTCTTCATCATAAAAGCCATATTACGCGCGATTCACCTCATCAATTCGCCCGAATTCGTTCGAGCCGCGCGTCCAGAAATACAGTACTGCGCACTCGCGCGAGCGCCCTCTAGCGTCAACCTCGTGTGCACGTGGTGCTGGCCGGCAAATAATAATCAAACGACAAGAAAGTGAAATTCCTTCTTTATTATTATCGGTGACACGCGAGAGCTTGATACGTACAGCAGAGAAGATTAGATAGAGATAGACTGAGCGAGAGAAGTGAGGTTAGGTTCAAGACTGCTATTTCGGGCTACAGGGAGAACAAGAACAGCGACGACGACCTCGACGCAGCGATTGTGGTGCAGGCAAGCAGCATCCGCGTGCTACTCTTCTCGAGAACATTGCCTTCTCTATTTGTTCTTCTTCTCTTTGGTCGCTCTTCAGCTCAAGACTGGAGATTATCGACGTTGTTTGAGCTTCTGCTAATGTCGAGGAGTCTGACGACGCGAGTATTCGGTTCCCGGTCCACCCTCATCATGGTGCCCCTCGATGGATGACCCTGTAAACAGAGAAAATCGACTCGATTAATTCATGCGCGCTCTGATGCGGCTTGTGGGATTTGCGCGTGTTGGGACAGCTTTTTTCTACGTGACGCGAGGCTCAAGGTTTTCCAGTGGGGTTTGAATTATTCTTATGGGGGAAAACGAGACTAAGCTTCGTAGTTTGGCCTATCTATATTGCCTGGTGAGCCGGAAGGAGGAATAATGCAACTAATCATTGTCAGTGAAGGATTTAAGAGTTACTGCCTCCTCGAGCAAACAAAAACTGGGGAGTTAGAAGGTCACGTTTAACATGCTGAGTCCTTGAATTAACCTAGCACGCGATAGATTAAGAAGTCTGCAATAACAACGAACCTAAAGTCCCTATAACTCTTCATTTCAACGTATACATATACAGACTAAGCAAGTATCGGATATAAAGGAGGACAACACGAAAAAGTTTTACGCTCGCGGGACGACTGCAAGCGAAACCCGAGCAGCTCTCCTTTTCACTGGGCTGCCTGCGGTGGTGGCACGTTACACATCCATATACATCGATGCACTCACCGCCGGCGTGAAAGTGGGGTAGCACTGCCGGCCAAGTGGCCGTAAAGAAGCGACCTACGGATATGTATGTATGTATGTATATGTTGAGAATGAACGTATAGGTTATGTATAGCGAGGATAATAAACAGAATAGGGATGACAGCTGGTGGTTGCCGTTCATGGTCGACGTAAAGCGGAAAATTTCTGAGTCTATGCTCGTGCTCGAGTTGAGATTCGGAGATCGGTAACAGAGCTGCATATTGAAAGCAGTATAGTCGGATTGTGAAGATCTCTCCTTTTAGTGTGTTTTTAATGCGTTGGCTAATGCGCGTAGTTTCGTGGTTTATGATAGCAGAGTGATGTGCGTTTATTTTGAAAGAAAGATTGCGATAAAGTGCTTCACTCTGTGATGACCTAAATATGAGTGTGGTAACAAGATTAAACGATTCGGTTTTATCTCTTCTAAATCTAATATAAAACTATTGAAAATAAACGTTTCAACGGCAAAAAGCTAAATTTTCTAATCTGCTGTACTTCACGCAAGATCAAGTTACAAGCGATCGTCCCTTATTTGAAGAACGCTAAGCTGGGTACAGAAAAAAAAGCAAAGGAATCCCGATAAACCAGATTACGTGAATCACTTTTCCCGAAATAGGCAAAAATCCAGATACTTCGATCCCTCTACTTTTATTTTCAACCTCGCGTACCACTCTCGATCTTGTTATGCCTATTTTTTTTCGAAGGTCAGCTACTACTCGCTCGCAACCGCATCGCACATTGCGGCTATATCAATTACTCTGCCAGTTTGCGCCCTGTATAAAAGCCCGGACGAACTTTATTATTCCATTAGATTTTTCGTTAATTAATGCAAGAACTCACAAGGTACTAGAACTGCGATTTTCGTCAGCGATGGAAAGATTGATATGTAAGTAAAAACAATTGCGCACCTTGAATTATATGCACACTTGCATTATTCACGGTTCATACGAGTTTTGTAGAGCACATCATTTGAACGCAGTCTTAGAAAGAATACAAGAGTCGAAATCCTAAAACAGTCGTTCTCTTTCCGATGACATTGGTAAATATAAAGCACTGAATGTCTAATGACTTATCTCATTGTCCCTTTTAGTATAATGGGGTTTTCAAAGTAGGTCGTACGAATGCACCTCTGCCGTGTACTTAATTCCTGCACAATTACATTATGTAAAATTTGTATAAGGACTCCTTCAAATAATGCTCACGCTTATTGGTCGTCAAATCTATCATCAGCATTAAAATCTAAATGGAATTACAGGTATCATACAATAATAAAAAGCACTTGTGACATTCGCAGAAAATTCATTTTTCTCTTCATACATGAAAGTGCAAAATCATGTCTCGAACATAATGATACCAGCTCGTATGAGAAGAGTTTTTATCCTCCTCTCCACTCGTTCGTCGTAACCGTATACGAGAGTCATAACAAACCGCTTCATCCTCCACAATAACTTAAAATTCATCACAATTTTACCTACTCTCCAAAATTTCCCATCGTACAAAAGGTTCGTCAACCTCGAACTTCTCCCAAAAAAAATCACGCATAACCATGCTACTGCGCCACCTCTATACCAGAATAAGGAACTTCTCTCGCTCAATGAAAAAGCAGTCACGTTAGCGGCAGTCTCCCGACAGCAGTAGCCTTTTAGTGACAACTAGCTCGCGCTCATGTCGGCTCTCCGGAAATGAAGAAAGCCGACGTATACATATACACGAGCCGGACGTATATATACATACGTATGTGCTGCGCGCGCTTGTGTTGGGACGAGAGAGACGATCGATTATTCTCGCAGTAGCGGCAGCGGCTTTTATTCGACAACGCCCGTGTGCAGGAGCGGGAGAGCGCTTAATCGGCTCGTGACGCGCGCGCGAGGATTTTTATTTCTGTTTTTATCGAGCGCCCAGGCATATTATACAGAGGAGAAAGGCGGGAGGTGCGATCGAGCGTTAAGGGATGTAGGTGTTTAGATGTATCGATCGGGAGAAGTTGTTTTGAAGCAACGTCGTAATAATGTGTGTATAGTTTTCGAACATTTAGCGTTCAAAGAAATCGAGTCGTTTCCAATCCTAGAATAGCGCTTCTGAAACCGATTTTAATTTTTCATATACTTATTACATCACGCACACACAGACGCGTCGGAAATAGCATCGCTGCATCGACGCAGAAAACGACGATTAGCACGTAAAGCCGCATGTGCGTGTTCACACACACACACACACACACACACACACACACACACACACACACACACACACACACACACACACACACACACAGAGGAGCTAGTCACGAAGTTTAACGAACCTGCGATGAAAATTCGGCCGAAAGTCTAAATTTAGAGCGCATTCCGTTCCGCCACCATCGCCGACTAATCGAGTGGCGATCGGCGCACCTATTATCTGCTTGCATCGAACTTCAGTGGATTCTCTTCTCCACACTCGAGTGTATACGCGTTTATTTTTCCTCGAAGCTTTTTGAGAACGGACTTTATCTATTTCGAATTTCGAGCAGTGAGTCAGTTTTTATTTGGAAGGAGTGATGTATATCGAGTCGCCGTTGGCTCCGGAAAGTTGTATGACCGATTGCAGAAGATAAAAATATGCGCGAGAGGTTTCTGCGTAACAGTTTTTTTGACTGACTCACTGCTGTATATTATTCTAATTCCGTTACCAATAATCCAAATGCGATACATGAATATTACATATAAAAGAATAAGCTACCGGCTGCGCAACTAGAATTTAGTTTTCAACAAGAAGACACCAACTGTATTCAGTGCATTATACCAGAGGTGGCTTCTCTTTCAAAAAATAACCGAATCGATACTCTTTCATCGAGACGCAATGAGCCACGATGGAGAGAGAGAGAGAGAGAGAGACGAGAGCGTAAATTTCGAGAGTTGGCAAACGGAATATCCAAGGTCGCGCGACATTCTGATCTCATCGGGCTCTAAGGTCGCGCTGATGACGGCTGCGCCGCCGCCGCTCGCTAGAGCCTTATCTCTCAATGTCAGCGATAGAACGCGCGAAAGTAAAGCAGTAGGTGTACGCGTGTGCAGCCGAGGCTTATCTGGAGGAATCGCGCGATCGATGGGCAAATATTAAAAACTTGTCTAGAGGAAGGTTTTCACACGCGTGTGTGACGGAAGCTTGGGACAGTTATCGATCGGTGCGATATTCAGAATATTCCATCATTGAAAAATTTCAATTGAACGCGACAATCGTCGCCCAGAAAGCAAAACAGACGCGATCCCATTTTTCACCTAAACTTCTGACTCACTCACCAAATAATCTTCAGCCAAGTCGTAAACCTGTCTCCATCGGTCTCTATACTCATATCTGGCACAGACGCAAGTGCTCTCTTTCATATCCCCTAATTAAACAAAACTCCTTTCCATCTGTGCAGCAATAAAAGCTTCACTACTGACGCATCTCTCTCCTCCCCGCTGCAGCAGCAGATAGACAAAAGCGACGAGAGATGATAACAACTATACGTGTCATAACAGAGTCATATTTTTCCAAAGACCAGAGCAATTAGTGTTACGCTATAGACGTCTCGAAGAGAGAGTTAGCCGATAAAATCTGGGGCAGCGCATCCGACGTTCTCAGCCGATACAGAGTATATATAGAGCCCCATCGTGGGATAAGATAAGGAGGTGAGGCACGTGCGACAGTCGAGCGCGAATGTTGTATGGCTTTAAATTGAGGAATACGTGCGCGCGGGAGACGGTGTCGTTGGCTCTTTGAGTTTGATGACGGTATAATATATAGATCGAAATTGAAAGGGGCATAGACAATGAACAATGCTGCGTTGGCGACAAAAAATGAACTTGTATAACACACCGCTCGATATCTATTTCCTGGTATTGATGACCTTTATCTCTATATGGTTGTGTAATAACCTCATAAGTAAATAACATTGTCGCGGAGGAAAAACACGAGTTTCTTTTTTGTAAAACAATGTTACCCCTCGGATCTACCGTTCGTCATAATTAATTTCGCGTAGTTTACCAAGAATTGCCTTACACTGTTCAGCAAATAAGTAACTTTCCTGATTCTCTTCCGCAACTTCCTTAAACTTTTCTTCATCGAATAATAAATTCTCGTAATTTTCCAATTCACTGTTAAGCGCTTGTGCAACATTTATAGTTATCCGCCAACACGACGAGAGTTCAGCTAACGACATTCAGCCTGCAAACTACACTTCTCTCTCTCTCTCTCTCTCTCTCACTCTCTACGATTCCCTTTACCGCGCTCGCAGCTGCGTCGTGAAACTTCGCCGGCGTTTTATTTTCGTTCCCTTCGTAGTCTCTCTTTTTCGAGTCACGAGGGGAATTCGAGTCTTTCGCCGAACGAAGCTTCTACTTTTTTTTCAAATGTAAACACGTAACGAAGAGTAACAGGTTGGCACATAACTGAGAAGTATTTATAGGAGTCTTTGAGTGTTTTCCCAAGCTAATTTTTTTTCAAAATTTTCTCAGACCAACATTTTCGACTAAAAGCTGCTACCTCGGTATATGCATAATGAATCAAAGCTAAAAGAGCTGCTTTATCGTCCGGTTCTCACATAATGCCAGCTAACAAGATAAAGCGCATTGTGCTTAAGTACACGACGGAGTATAGTGCGCCGTGTATACATACATAAGTCTGGTCGACTTGTAAATTTTCCTACTAGACGGCGTGAAGTAAGTTTATATTGTAATCTTCGGCCTGTAACTCCTTCAGTCCAACGCTGTTAGTTAGACAGTATACAACTAACACGTAAAGAGTATATATATGTATACAGTTAGCTTCGCGCGGCGATCGATGTAATAGCGCTTAGGAGGTGAAAAGGAAAATTGCTCTTCAATTGGTGATGCGCGTGGAGGGCTTTGAACTGTGGTAGCTCGTGTGGTCTGGGAATCAATTTGAGCTAATACTGAGGCCGAGATCTGATTTTTGATGTTCGCGTTCGCTGGAAGTGATTCTAAACTGAGCCGTGCTCGGGTGTCATTAAAAGATTGTAAAAAGTCCTGGGCATTTTCCTATACCTCGAAGCAGCGAAGAAGTGGATAATGGAGTTGTTTTCTCTTCTAACTAGTTCGGAAGAATCAGTTAAAAATTGATCTCTCGCTCGACTTCATACGCCGACGCAGACACTTTATGTAATAGCTGGTCAGCATTTTGGCTGAGGGAAGCAAAGAAAACAAAAGAAAAATAAAGACACGACAGTTTCGGAGTAACTTCCAAGTATCCTCCAGTGGGATTAGGGGTGAAAAATGGCCTTATATATCCACGTGTCTTTTTATTCGCGAAAGAGAAAAGAAAAACAAATCTACTTTCTTCGACACACCCTCGTTAGCAGCCTTCTCTCTTTTTATACCTCATCGTCATCAAGTATAAGAAACTTTCGCGAATAATAAGGCAGTCGTTTTCTATAAGAGAAAATAAAGGGCCGGTTTCAGGTGTAGCTGGCTATTTAGCAATGCTCGGGTGTAACGCGAGGATGTAAGAGTAGACGGCGAAAAGCACGAGTAACCGGGATTCGCTCGCAGAATGAGAAACTCATCCCTTGTGGGCGAAGAGAAGGTTTCTGTTTATGGTAAAACGAGCTCGTGATACTTATTAACGCTGTCTTCTCTTTTGACCAGATGTAACACGGTTTTTCTCATATAACCAAAGAAATTTCAACATCAGATTCGCATCGTTAACAGCTTTTCCTCCAAAATAGCCATAAACCAGCGGATATAGCATTACACCTCGATAGAAGAGAAAAATAACCTTATACGCAAGAATGACAACCTATAATGATCTCCGAAAAAAAAAACATCTCAGTCGAACCTCTATCTCTATTTTTTTCACGTTCAATGGTGCGTGCGTCTGGCGTCGAATTCGAGCCAATTATCGAGTAACAGCCGAGACTGTCACGCGCGAGCGCGAGGCCTCAAGTGTTTGCCGGGCCGATATTCGCGTCGGGAAATAAAACGAGGAGGACGATACTCTCGTTGTTGAGAGCGTCGAGCTTTTCCGCGTTGCTTGCATATATCTGTATGTATAGAAGGGGGGGGGGGGGCGATGACAAAGTTAAGTGTGAGAGTCGAGGATATTTTGTATGCATATATTGAATTGTTTGAATTTTTTAGATACTTTGCTTGATTGATGCGTTTCTATAATTGCTGTCTTTGATGTTGAAAAAAAATGTTGTTGGTTAAATACAGCCTGTTGTTGTTCGATGTATTCCACGGATGTTATTAATATTAGCAATAAGTTAGCCTCAAGGCCGGATCATTGGAAACTTGCAAATTTTGTCCTAGTAACGAAATCGCGTAGATTAATGAATTGCCCACGTGTAATCAACGCACACAATCACACACATACGCAAACTTAAAAAGGAGAAACGAGGAAATTCTGAAAATCCCAGCTGCTGTTCCAGATATGCCAGTATATATACCTTCGTATATACGCACGTGGGCGTCGATAAAAATCTTGTACAAACAAAAAGTCGTCTGCTATACTGCGTCATTTGAAGCCCGACTTTCGGAAAATCGAGCGAGACTAAGAAAGAAAGAATATACATGTAATATGCAGAAGCTATGTATTATCGCTCGACGATGACGTTCCATAAATCAAGGCAACTTGCTTATCCGTCTCGAGAGAAGCGTCAAGAGCGGAAGGCAGGTGAAGGTCGGGATATTCTTTTTCATTAGAGGTGGGAAGCTGCTGCTGCTGCTGTGATTTTCGAAGAGTTATATCGCGGGGGCTTTTCACGGAGTTATAATGAAGTATATTATACGGAATATCGAAATGTGTGCAGGCTAATCTGACCTAATTGTAAAGCAATGCGAATGTCATTACGATAGAAAGAAGCGCGAAGGGAATCCATTTAATTATGATACGTACGCTTGGTTTTCATTGATGACTGCATGTATGGAGATTTTGTTCGAAATTGTCGCGCGCAAAGAAGTATGTTGATTGTATAATAAACGCATTCCTGGCATTAAATAATCACCAAATTCTCGCGGATGACATTGTTTTCGAAAATTCGTCCTTCCATAAATCCCATCGCGACGTTGCTTTATAAATCGCCTCTCCCGCGACGCCGACAAATCAAATTTTCATCGAGCGGAAGGTATACTACGAGGCGGGAATTTCAATTTGGTGCCGCACGCGCGAAAACTCGATTCTTCCCCGAAGAATTCTTCTCACTCTTCCACGTATAAAAAAGAGCGATTTTCATCGGCCTGTGAGCAGCATCGGAGAGTCGCGCGATGGCAAAAAGCCCAACAGCAGCAGCTTTTTTCGGTGATCCGCATGCAATGGCAGTTCAAGAAAGTCGATAAACGTGCACCGAAGTCTGCTGTTTTTTCTCTGCGCTCAACGCGACGGCGATACTGTCGATTATCTTCTCTTTCAGACGCGAGGAGGATTTCTATTGTTTTTGAGAAAGAAATTTTATTCGAGAGAGCTTTGCTTCTTTTATCGCTGCAGTGTACGCTCACGAGGTGGAAAAGTATTACAGTAGGTTGCGAGACGCGTCGCAGTCAAGGTTTTTATCGGATGATTATGGGATGTTGAAGGTGGCTAACGCGCGGAGATAAGGAGACAGCGGCGATTGATGGTGCTTCCTTTAAATGAACGAGTTGAGGATTTTTACGAGCGTGTAAAAAAATAACGCTTCTTTACGCGTACAATTATTTTTTCTACGTCAAAGCACTCGGGTACCAAGAGTACATCGAAGCTAATAAACCTACCAACGGTTCTCAGAAAAGTCAACCTCCAACCTATACAGCAGTAGCACCGACGAGTCGCGGACGTCCCTTCCCCCATTGCAACTTCCCCCACACACACACACATCACATCACATATGCTATGGATAAACTCCCGACATGAACTAGGTTGACAAAGTCCGATCCACCGAACGCGTGTGCATAATGCACATCACTAGCTCTCCGCGAATAAGGGGAGCGGCCCTGTGCTTGTATACACGAGTAAAGCGAGTCGAGGGTTCAAAAACAAGGGCAGAAACACCAAGTTAACCTTCTATCTCTCCCTATATCCCTCTCGACGTCCTCCTGAACAATCATCCGCCTCTGTGGCTGAAAGAGTACAATATACTACTTATCAACGCACGGAGCAATGGCAGAGTATATACGTATCGACAACGACGACGAGAAGATGCGGAACTTGTGCAGTAACCAGCCAGACACACACACACACATCTGCAAGTACATACACATAATATAAAGAGACACACAGTAAGAGCGACAGAGATAGAGAGCAGCGCGGAGAGGAAGCTTCATAACCTCCTCTCTCTCTTGAGAGAGAGAGAGAGAGGCCTTCGACCGTTTGACACTGATCTCCGTTCTGTCCGATACGTATACGTATATGCAATTCGGAATGTGTATGCGCTCTTTTGGCACAACGAATTTTTCGTCACGCGGAAGATACTCTAAGCCAGGTAGACGTAGTAATAGTATCGAGCGTTAAAGGTTAGGGAGACACACACACGAGATAGAGAGAGATAGAGTGTTAAAGACGGGTTTTCGGGACGCTGCTGCCGCGGAAGGACCGAGAAGCATCGTCGAGAGAAAAAAACCAGACGCTCTCTTCCTCACCTGCACGCTTGATCTGCTGCTCCTGCTGCTCAGATACCTCCTCTTCTTCTATCTTATAGGTATATCTATGTATGTAGGCACACTATCTGTCGGGTAGAATTATGCACACACTCGCGAGATCGGCACATTCGAATTTGTCAGTGGATATTTGCGCACAGGTATCGCTGACGATACGTCTGCTCGATTTCACATTGTAGCGCAGAGCAGATCTCTGCCCCCGCGTCTCGTAGCAAGTAGCTTTCCTGTCGAAAAAGGCTTGACTTGCTGTGTACGTATGTATGTATATCGGATGCCTGTACGAAATCTCTGTCGGAGGAACAAACGCGCGAACGCGAAGTGCAAGCAGCACGTCGGGACGCTGGTCGTCTGCGGACTGACGGCCTCTACGAGACTACAGTAGTACAGTGGCTCGAGTGTCGAGCTCCGCTGGATACACGGGATAGGATGGTGGAGCTGCCGCGAGTGCTCTGGCCTGCTGGTGGTGGCCAGTTGCAAGGAACTAACCGCGAGAGGACGCTCGAGATTGTTGTTTTTTTGCTTGCGATATGTTCTTTTTTGTTTTTTGGTGGGGGAGGCGCTTTCGGCTCGGTGGAGACATCTAGCGGAATGAAGGTGTGGGCGGGAAGGTTTGAGCTTTTTGTTGGTGAAGATTTTTATGACAAAATTCGATTTTCTTGGACTGATGCTAACTTTGAGTATGTAAGGAACTTTTTTTGCGTAGAATTCGGTGTTGACTTAATGTTCAACAATCGATACTGTCAATTCAACGGTGCGGAAATTAGTTATATGTATATCAAATTCAGTTGCGTATATAAATACACATCGTCGAGCACTAACGATCAGCGTATATAGCTATCTACGTTGAAGCGCTAATCGAACGTTGAACCGCACACATATATAAGCTGCCCATCGAAGTTCGTTGTATCAGTGCGTAGGTGCATGATGCATAATATCAGCGCAGTGCATCTGTGACCTTCGAGCGGTGAAGTCGAAGCTGTAGGTTATGTCCGTTACTCAGATGACGACATACGATGTTAGTTAGAAGTTTTTCATTTCAATGGGTTTTAGTCGTAGTCTTTGTTTTGGTTATTTTCTACGAGAACGTACGCTATAATAACTTGCAAGAGAGCAACACCAAATTGCGTGAGTATCGTATAAGTACTTTCTCCTTTGACATTGCGGGCGGCTGTTTTTTCACATCGTACTTATTGATCTTGTGCGGTGTTTGTTGCAGAAAATGCTCTGCTTCAACTTAAGACAGAAATCAAGAGTAATCCTATACCCGAACTCCAACCGAAAACGCAGTCGCTATCGGACAACGACGACTACGTCGTGATATACAACAGAGTTCCAAAAACAGGCTCTACGAGCTTTGTAGGGGTTGTGTACGATATGTGCAAGAAGAATAAGTATCATGCGCTTCATATTAATGTAACGAATAACATGCATACTCTCACACTTCCTAATCAAGTAAGACATGTCTCTGTATATGGAAGTCATAGTACATTGTGTGCAAAGCGTATAAATGACTAATTTCTTTCAGATACATTTTGTTCGTAATATAAGCAAGTGGAATTCCATAAAACCTGCATTTTATCACGGTCACATGGCTTTTTTAGATTTTCAAAAGTATGTATTCACATTTTGAGAGCAAGTATCATTCTCAATTTATGTGCTATAAATTGAAGATTCTTTCAGGTTTGGCCTGGATAGCAGTCCATTGTATATAAACTTGCTGCGCAAGCCATTAGATAGGTTTGTTTCCTACTACTATTTCCTACGGTATGGTGATAACTTTAGGCCTCACTTAATTAGAAGGAAACATGGAGATACTAAGACTTTTGATGAGTGCATTAGCGCTGGACAAGCAGATTGTGATCCTAATAATATGTGGCTTCAAATTCCTTTTCTCTGTGGACATGAACCAGCCTGCTGGTATGTGTAAACTTTATTTTTATTCTTTATGAAACACACTGCATTATTTCCATGAATTTTCAGGGAAGTTGGCAATGAATGGGCTTTGGAAGAAGCAAAGCGTAATCTGCAAAAACACTACCTTCTAGTAGGAGTCACAGAGGAACTCTCAGATTTTATATTAACTCTTCAGGCTGTTTTACCTAGATTTTTTAAGGGCGCTTATGACATTTTTATGCACAGTAAGTCAGTCTTACATTTGATAGAGAGAAATACAGACCGATATATCATTAATTTTGTTTCTCATAGATAACAAATCACACCTGCGGCAAACTACTCAAAAGATTGATCCACTTCCCGAGACCATTAAAAGAATCCAAAAATCAGTCGTATGGAAAATGGAAAATGAGTTATATAACTATGCTTTGACTCGATTTCATGCTGTGAAAAAACGTCTTATAAATGCTTCCATGCAAGACGCCAATCAACGTTTCTTTTATGAGAAAATAAGACCAAAATAGACTTGTTTTGAAACTTTATTTTACAAAAATTTTATCAATAAGCATATACAACTTTTAAAGCTTACATTTTTTACAAAACAATAATGTCGTAACTATTTAATACACATTAATAAATAGTCTAGGGATCATTTTTATTAAATATTTCTTTTTACTTAAATGTGTATGTTTGAGTCTGTGAGCATATAAAAGGATTATCAAATGTAAATGTTGATATTATACATATATATCAGAAATTTTTACTTAAATACTTTTATGTACATATTAATGTTAAAAACATTAAAAAGTGGTATCTGATTGTTACGAATCAAGACAGTGTGATATTTATAATACTAACTTTGTCTCATTTTAAAAGTGTTACTTAATATATAATAATGTATATACTTGAAAAAAAAGGAGCACTGCTTTGCTAACACACTTTAGTTCATACTATCACAGGGTTTCAATGCAAACATATAAACAGGGAAAAGTCCTTCTGGCATATTATATTGTTTTGCTTCCTTGATGCACTTGAAACCTGACTTTTCGAACGCCTTCAGCAAATCATCTTTAGGTCTAGTAATTGATGAATCTTCCTTGTCAACTTCTATTGTACTGGAGGTTGTAACATTCTCCTTCACAACCATAAGACCATCACTTTTCAATCCTCGTCTGTATAAAAACAAATAAATGGATTATGTGCTACTTACCAAAAAATCTAGAAGATATTTAATCAATTTTTTTTATTTACCGGCAATTTTGAAAAAATTCTATTAAATCATCATTATTTAAATGACCCAGGACCCACTGACACCAAATCAGATCATACTTTTTGGGCTCCGGGCAAAAATCTTGTAAGCCCGCTGAATAAAATTCTCCAACTTTGCTGATTGATTTGCTTAAATAATGTTTGGCTTGCTCCAAAAATTTCGGATTTTGTTCAACCAGATCAACAGTATCGAAATATTTGGTGAGCAAGTTCCCAGTGATTCTGCCAATCCCAGCTCCACAGTCCAGAGCATTTTTTCTTTCTGACATCAACTCTGGCAACTAAAACAATCAATTAATTGGAGTGAAAAATTCACATAGTATTATCGCTAATAAAAAAGGTATTACATAAATATATACCTGAAAAAGTGACTTTAAAAATGTCCTCGAGCCGTTGATATCCGTCTTTGAAATAAAGCCGAAACCGCCTAGCATACCGTTTACCGTCGCCGGTATTTTATCCCAATATTTCGCCGCATCTTCGTAAAACTCTTTTTGCTGCAAAATTGATGGCGTTTCGCAGACTTGCTGCTCCATTGTCCGACGCAACGCATAAAACAAGGACGATCTGCACAGTTTTAACAAAGTTCTTTCTCTATTTTTGAATTATTCAAATTCAAGCGACAGCGATTTGTCGAACGCACGTGGGTCGGTCACTCAAGAGGTAAGATAAGATTTCGCAAAGAAGTAAGGTCTCTTTGGGTATAAAGAAAAACAAGTCAGCTGATTTCAGCGATTTTGTCAATAATTTAGTCGAAAATTCGTTAGTCTGAACGACATAACCTCTTCACCACTCAACCGGAGCCACATGCAGATGATGGCAGTCTGTTCCTGTTGGGCTCTGGTTCTATTCGCTTTGGTTTCGTAATTCTATATAAAGGCGCGATTGTTCCGATTTCACTTGTTTTTATTTTATACAACCCAACATTGATGTCAATATATATATATATATATATATATATATGTAAGTATACTTCAGCTCTTGAGAGTCTTGAGCTTGAGTCACAACACCTGATTATAGTTACGCATCTGAAACTGTTTTTCCAAAGCAGCTGTTTATTTGCACAAGATAAGTATTACTTTTGGTGCTGCAGGCTAAAAAATGCCTGGACCTGACCTTCCTGAAACACCAGCTCCTTTAAAGAGCATTCAGCCTTATTTGAAAACTGCAAGTGAACACGACACGCGAGATGTTGTTGTCAGCTACTGGTGTAAGTTACAATTTCGATGTATAAAACAAAAAATTACATTATTTTTGTCACAACAAATACGAAAGATAATAAAAACTGGTATTTAAAACACCTAGGCCGTTTGTACGCACTGCAGACTGGTCTCAAATTTTCTACCAAGACCAGCGAGGAAACAAATTTTTATATGAAATTGATGGACTGGTTGGAATCTACAAAGAAAGCAAATCACGAAAATGAAGCAATCACAAATGACGTAGCTGCACAGGCACACTTGGAGAATTGGGCCTTGAAACTTTTCTTGTATGCTGACAAGAATGACAGAGCATCCAATTTTGGTAAAAATGTTATACAGAGTTTCTACACCGCGGGACTTTTGTACGATGTTCTTACAACCTTTGGAGAATTGAGCGAAGAGGCTTCGCAAAACAGAAAGTATGCGAAGTGGAAGGCAGCCTATATTCATAACTGCTTGAAAAATGGGCAAACTCCAGTACCAGGTCCTCTTAAAGAGGATGACGATGATAATTCTAATGAAAATGTTGGCAACAATTTGCGTAAGTTTTAAGTCAACTTTCTTTCTGGTTTTTTATTACGTAAAGATATAGATATTTTAATATTTATTTACATAAATCAATAGTACATTGTTTACAATAGAATATAAATCAGTTTTTACTTTCTATTTAAACAGTGGAATATGACGAAAATGCTGATTATGACAATAATGGTAATATACAGAAAAATGTATCAAATCAACCTCATGAGAACATACAGCTTCTTTATTTTTAGATCATATTGCTCTGAGCTTATTCAATTCAATCATACATAATAAACAATGCCAAGCTCAACTCCTTTCTGAGTATATATTTATTTAATTATATTAGCAGATCCAGGAATGCAGCCTAGTCAGCCAACGTTGCCTACCATGCCAATGCAACCTCCTATGATGCCTACCCTGCCCACACAACCACCTACCACAATGGGTGCTTATGACTTTCCTTCCGTACCAGGTACAAAATAACATTCCTAATACGAATAATATTTTAGTTTGAATACTAAAAGTCCCTTAGTTTTAAAACGATTGAAAATTACTGACTTGTGTCAGATTTGTATTCATAATGTTTTATATCAAAACAGCTAAGGATAATGATAACGAAGATGGTGATAATAATGAGGGGGATGAAAATGAAAAGCCTGGTAATGATAAACAATTTTCATTGCATTCATGCAAACATTATTAAACATGTGCACATGCTTTAAAATTTCTTTTTGGATTTAAATCCAACGGATTTAAATTCACGTTAACGTTTATTTAAATATTTGCAAATTCATTTAATCATCAGATTCATGCATTTAAAATGTTTAGTATTTAAACTTAAAAAATATTTAAACATATAAATACAGATGAAAATGTCGAAAACGAGGATGACGAAAATAATGAAAACCTTGACAACGACGAATCTATTGAAAATAACAAAAATGTTGAAACTAATGAAAATGATGAAAATAATAAAAGTAATGAAAATGATGAAAATCATGAAAATAACGAGGATTTCGAAGAAGCTGGTAATTTGATTGATGATTCAAGTATATGTTATAGGCACCAAGCTTTCTTTATTTTGAAAAACATGCATGTGTTGATTGTAATATGTAAATGTCATACCATAAAGTTAACATTTCATTTTAAATATTGGTTATGATTTATTCATAAAACATTGCAAATTTATTACTATGATCAAACTGTTCTTCTGTATTTACATAAGATTTGAAATTAATATTTCAACTTGTATACAGCTGAAAGTGAGGAAAATCAAGATGATGGAAAAAATGAAAAATCTGGTAAACTTAATCAAATTATTAATCGAGCTGTAAACGATGTGCACATCGCTTCTTTCTTTTTAC
Source organism: Muscidifurax raptorellus (assembly GCA_020010945.3). Taxonomy (NCBI): domain Eukaryota; kingdom Metazoa; phylum Arthropoda; class Insecta; order Hymenoptera; family Pteromalidae; genus Muscidifurax; species Muscidifurax raptorellus. The sequence goes on along the minus strand of CM052078.1, from coordinate 8,073,820 downwards.
AAAATGATGCGTAAAGCTTTAATCTTTGAATGTGAATAATGCAATAAAATTGTTAATCGCAATCGCCCCTCATTTTAATGTGGTTATTTTGATTAGTCGATTACTCTTTTTCCCGACCAGAGCCGCAATACAATCCAGCTCCAACACCGACAAACCCTGGAAATAACAGAGTATCTTACGATGATAAATCTATCGGTTTAAAATCCGAAAGTATGAATTTTTACTTTGAATATTTTATTTTAATATTCTGTAAAAACTGTTCACAATTAACAGATTAATAAATATTGTTGTAGCTGGAGTAGAATTGACAGTTGAGTTGTCAGGAAAAGCACAAAAGTATATCAAGTGGGCTGGAAGTTCACTAAATTACGACGATGTTCCGACAGCAATTTTGAATTTGAGAAAGGCTCTCCACCTTCTGACCACTGGAGAAGATCCTGCCTGAAAATACTCAAGATCAATTGTAATGCTTCTATTCACGCGAACAATCCTCTATCACAAGATCAATATTAGTTTTAACTGCTTTATAGAGCTTTTTTATTATATGGCTTGAAGTCATAATGATCATATATTGAAAGCGTAAAAAAGCGTAACAAAGCTGTATAAGATATTTGTACATACTTAAAATAAAACGCCTGTATATTTACACTTAAGTAAGCTTAAAAACAAGGATGAAATAAATGATTTTGCACAGATTATTTAGCCTTCAATTCTTTTTTATTGAATGAACACATGTACAATAGCGAATTGCGGTTTGTAAAAAAGACAAAATTGTCTTCCGTAAATGAACCATTAAAAAGAAGTGGTAAGAACTCAGTTACTTTTTTCCAATTTTATTGCTTGCTATTGTAAGATCAGTATCGGAAAAATGTACGTTGCATGGATTCATGTTTATTTTTCTAGTAACACAGCAAGGTAATCAAGCTCTTGATGTGTATATTATATTATTCTTAAATTTCATTCTTAGTGCATACAATTTAATTATATGCACAGCTGAGGATCGACAGATTCGTTTTCGTAAAACATCAACACTTAGTTTCGTTACAAATAAATCATTTTGTCGAGGTAAATTCGTCAAAAAGGTCTAGAGAGAACCGTGCACGATTAAAATACTTCTACGTGTCAACTTCAATAATTGTGCTTATACACTTGACGTATGTGCGTGCATTTCCCTATTTGGTTTTTCTCGAGTATATAAATACGTGCTGTACGCCTCTTCGTATTTACGTGCAAAAATCGCAATAGCAGCAAGTTGGATACGATATCTAAACCGATTGATTTGCTGCATGGTGCTTGCTTCAAGAAATTGTGGGCGAAGAGAACGTTTAAAATTCTGTTCGGCGAATATTTCAATGCTACTTATACATAAAAACGAAAAGAGAGTTGGTAAAAATTCAGATCACAAAATCCCACGAACGAACAAACAAAAGTTGGATCTAAATTTGGAACATTGAATTTAGAAATCGCTTTTACACATTGTATCTAAAAAAAACATACGTTACAAATTTACGACGCATATTGCGTTATTACATAGTCGGTGGTATTTTATGCAATAGTATTTCTTATTTTCCCTATAAATTCACAGTGCATTTATAAAAGTAAGTTTTCGATATACAAACGTATTTAAAGCCGTAACATAGAAACGCCTTTGACTAGACTGATTTTCGGTTTAAGTCATATTGGCAATGAGCTTACACGCGCTCTTCTATAAAAAGCCTATAGTTAACTTCACTTCATTGGTCACTCGTGCAAAAGCCTCGGCACGACGCTCTCGCGGATCTGTGTGATCGTGCTAAGGTCTGCTCGTGCCTGCATAGGCAACGTCTAACTAAGTGACTAGATTCGTTTGTATCTCATTTTTTGTTATCATTAACGTCATTGCAGGTGCATCACTTTGGGCGCACTTAAAAAATCGTCGAAAAGTGCTCTTTATTTTTTTACGTAACTTACTCGTTAAATTGGCATAAGAGCGTTATGTTTGGTTTGTTTGTTTGCAGTTTAAGGTAATTATCAACAGCTTCAGTCTTGCTTCTTCGTTTTCTCATCCAGGCCGTTGGCCGTTGCAGCTAGATTGCTTTTCCGTCGGAGCTGCCAGTCTATAACCAGACGACCCGTCAGCATGAAGAAAAATACCTGCGAACATAGTACACCGCGTGTGTTTGCGTTAATTGCCAAATGCAAATCGTCGCCTCTGCTCGGAAATATCGAATTCTCACCAATGCAGGCGCAATCCTCTCGAATTTGTCGTTAACCATGTAATGGGAGTAAACTGCCATCAACATCAGTAGAAGGAGTACTCCGTTGCAAGCGTTTTTAACCTTGTCTGAAAAGAAAGCATTGTTGCATCTCAGTAACGACAAAATACCATTAGTCTCTTATAAGTAGAACATGACCGCGTATGGTCAGGCATATTGTTCGACCAGAAGAATCACGTGAAAATAAAACCTACGACTAGGTATAATCGCCATGGCCAGTCCGCAGATAATCTCGAGCGATCCCACGACTCGCCGATACCACTTGCTCGGCACCTTGAAGTCCAGCGTGTTCGCCAGCGGGAAAACTTTCGCGTACTTGACGTACTCTTTCCTCTGAAACATGAAAAATAAAGAAAATCGTGCGTAACGTACGCGCGAGTATATATAGGTAGGTATACAGTTAAGTGCACAGCTGACGCGATGACCGTCGAGTCGCGTTCGCTGAGAGGCAGAAAAGGCCGCGCGCGGCGGGAATTTGGTCGCGGGCCAACTTATTGGCCGCAAACGCGAGCATAGCAATGACAGGCAGAAATAGCTCTCCTCGGCCGACGATTTCGCGCCATTGTATTCTTCTTGCGCTCGCGAAAAAAATACGTGTATTACTCGCGGGAGAGATGCGAGCTTTCAATGCTATACACTCATGAATCACGCTGCTGGGCTTTGACGAGCACGACTATAGCCGCTCTCTATATAGCTGTGCACATACTTAAACGCTGTTTTAATTTTAAAACTGAACTTGGAAGTCATTTTTAAACGTTGGGAAAATGATAAGGCAATGCCGAGATTGATTTATTTGTAAGTAAGTATATACGCATTCGAGAAATAAACATCGGTATACAGTGTTATATAGCGCGTGCGCGTTTATTTCGAGCTGTGCAGAGCTTGGAATAATAAATTTCGCTCTAGATTTACGCGAATAGTCGCTCTAATTAAATGTCAAGTGCCCCTAAAAAACGTATATTTCTGAACGCAAATATGTCAAGTATATACCTCCGCTTCTCGTGTGCTCGAACAATCGCGCGTATATTAAAAACCGCGGATATTTACATCGGCTCTCGCCGGAGCGTTTCGAAGCTCGTTAAATCTCCTCTGTTCATAAACCCAGCGCCGAGTCCAAAACAAACGATAAAACAGCCTTTGTTCGCATGCACCCGTAGGCTCGGTGTAAAAAAGGGTCCGCCCTTAGATACTGAAATGCTGTCAAGCCTAAAAACGAAAACCTCGATAATTAGAGTCACGTCAAAGCCGAACAAGCTCAAAGCAAAACACGTGTGTGTGTGTGTGTAGGTATGAGCGCGAAAAAGCGCGATCGACTGTAAAGTTTCGGCAGGAAAAAAGAATCCGTGCGGCTATTATATACTTCCCACGCTGTCATCGTTATTACGTAATCCCAACACCGGCTGAATGAGTAGACGTGTCTATGTATAGCTTTAGGAGTCCATTACAGACACGCGTCATCAGAGTAGTTGACATAAGCGAGAGAAATTTTCACGGGCGCGCGATTTAAATATATACATAACACCACACCGAGAGAGAATTCCGCGAAGAGGAAGAGCACGACGCGTGCGCTGGGAAATTATGTAAGCCGGCCGCTTATTCGGGGAATCGAGGCTTTGGCGCGACGGGTGTGCGGAGTAAGTATAAGGCATCGGGGAGTCGACAATTATATCGAGGAGCTATCGATCGAGAGGCGGGGATAACTGGATGAGTGATCCCATGCGGGGAAACTCGGGCTTTATTTTGTTGATGCTATATACTGCGTAGCTGCACCGTATGCTTTTCTTTGAAAAAAAAAATGAAAATAAACAGCCGGGAATTGGCAGTTGACGATTGAGCTATATAACCGCTCGAGGTCTATACGACGCACGTATCGCACTGAAAAGCATAACGCACTCACCAGGTCCTTGTGCAAGTCCTTGCTGATGTGCGAGGTTAGCTTCATGGTCCCCACGAAAACGAAGAATATACCCAGAAGCACCGAGAGCGATTTGAGCACTATTGAGCCCATCTTCTTAATTTGTTTTATACTATCTCTATATACTAAAAAATATTCCGAACTAACACACACACCGCGTCGGGACGGACTGCAGTTCGACGCTGCAGCTGCTGCAGCACTCGTGTACTCGATCTCTATACTTTAATGCGTATACAATAACAACACTCAGCGGAGCAAACAATCAATCAACAACGGGAGAACAACAGAGTATAGATGCGATGCGAGTAGGTGTATCATCGAGGACAACACGAGGCAGCTTCGTAACCGCCGCGATGCATCTTCGGGCCGCCGCCTCCTCGCTACTGTCGATGTCGTGTTGAGATCTCTGCTGACGCCTAGCTACTACCTACTATGTAGGTACTACTCTCCCCCGGGAGCCGCCGCCGTCGCGCATACTCGAAAACTCGCCCCCCGGCCTTTTTTTGCTTGCAGCGCAGTAGTAATACAGGGGGGGTCTGTGCGCTACTGTGATGTGTGTGTGCGTGTGCGAGAGAGAAAGAGAAGGACGCCTAGCGTGTCCCCGAAGTCCCAGACTACGGCTCGCCCGTTTTTAGACACACTCCGATCTCCCTCTACTCTACCTACATCCGCAGGTCCGTCTGATTTTCGCGCGAGGCTGTGTGTCGAGCGACTTTCCCCTCCCTACAATACCGCGGAAAATCGTTACTACATGCGGCGGCTGCTATAAGGTACATACAGCTGTTCAGCAGTCTCCTCTCTCGCGCGTGTTTATGTTGGTATGTGTGCGCGCTCGCTTCTGCTGCTCCGCTATCTTCCTTTTTTCCTCTCGGGGCGTCGACGTTACTGGCCTCTGGTGGGTCAAGTGAACTGTGTTGTGGCGCGGGTGCAGGCAGCTCTTATACTACTTACTTAGTCTTACTGATGCGGAATTCGCCGCAGCCGTGTTTTGTTGATGGCCGCCCGCGACGACACGTCGACTGTACAGCTATAATATAGGCAGCGGGCCGTATTATATGTGCAGAGAGTGGCGTTTTAATATATTCGTCACGCACGTGCCGCGAGAAAGCGCGCGGAGAATGGAGTCACGGCTGCATTCCTCGAATTCGCTATCTTATACCTAGCTCTGGCGTTAATGAGCTGCTGCTGGAAAGTATACTGGCTAGATGTCCTCTGAGAACGCGCGAGGATGTAAATATTGTGAGAGCCGCTGAGAAAAAGTCGTTTGTTTTGGAGTCTTTCTGGACTGGATATTACTATATCCTGGAAACTGGAGTATTTACTGTGAACGGATGACTCACTTTTGGAGAATATCTCGATGATGGAGTAATGTTTATTTTGGTGGGAAAGTTACATCGTGAAAATTTGGTGCTCTTTATACTATACCAAGAAGTGTTTCAGTATTATGAATGGCCAATGAACTTTATAGAGTAACTGTATTGTAACCTGGAAACATGACTAACGCAAGGGGACAAAAGTCCTCCGAACCCTACCAGGAGCTAGACGAAGTTCAAGGTGCTGAGTTAAATCATGCGATCAACACGGCAGTTCGAAATAACATGCCCAGTGATATTGGCCTTGATAGGTCAATGGAGCTCACCTCCGTGGCAGTTGTTCCAGATGGTAAGATATCTATTTTTATCTAGCTCTAATGTACAGATTGTACACAATGGAGTTTCTGTATATGGTCAGTGGAATAATAAATTAACAGAACAACGTTACTTTAGTAAGCTATTCCTGGAGTAACTAACTAAATTTGTACATAATTTATTTCTTCAAAATGTTTCTCGAATACTTATTGTATCAACTTTTTTAATCTATGTTTAATACAAGGTTTATGGGTGTCTAATTTAAGTTATATTTATTGTACATATACCTTTACAAAGAAACTCTTAGAAAAAACGCCTGTCTAATTTAAATTAAACTATCTGTCTACTAAATCTATTAAAGGATACGGCTAACACTATGATTATTTGGTATGAGGGAACTTGATCACTACAAAGAAGTTGCGGAGCATAAATTCTTCATGTTGATGTCCACGCATGAAATGACATTTCTACTTCGACCCTGCCAAATCAGCTTAATGTTCTATTATTCGCGGATTAATTATTTTTCATGGTGAGCTGATATTATACAATCTTTTTTCATGTATATACTAATAAACATTCTTTTTAATACAAACTGTTATATTGTTTTATACTGTTATGTATATATGATAAATTTACAATAATTTCATACAAGGTCATGAATTTATTAATTTACATGATCTTTTTAACAGACACATTCACTGTCGGACAAGCCATAAATATGCTGGGATTTGGAAGGTTTCAAGTTAAACTATCCTTGTTTACTGGACTTTGCTGGATGGCAGACAGCATGGAAATGACAATACTCAGTATTCTCAGTCCAACATTGCACTGTGATTGGGGAATATCTAGGTATCAACAAGCACTCACTACAACGGTAAGTATAATATAATAAAATAAAATTCAAACTATTTAAAAATAATAAAAACAGAACTGTGACTTATGGTCTGATTCCAGGTGGTATTTCTGGGAATGATGCTCAGTTCAACATTTTGGAGCAACCTGAGTGACCGCTATGGTAGAAAGCAAGCTTTGACTTTATGCGGAGTTTTGTTATTTTACTATGGATTTCTAAGTTCTTTTGCACCCAACTTTCTCTGGATCCTGTTACTCCGTGGACTTGTTGGTTTTGCTATCGGCTGTGTTCCTCAATCGTGAGTAAAAGATTTTTAGGTCAACTTTTACTTTAGATAAAAAAATTATTTGTATCTTGGATTTTAGGGTAACTTTGTATGCTGAGTTTTTACCTGCAGAACAACGGGCGAAATGCGTGATTCTTTTGGATGTAAGTTATTGCTCCTACAACGAAAACAAAATACACTTTTATTTAACGCGAGAACTAAACATGTTAATTTCTATAGTGTTTTTGGGCCCTTGGTGCTTGCTTCGAGGTTGCTCTGGCATTAGTTGTAATGCCGAATCTCGGATGGCGTTGGCTCTTGGTGCTATCAACCATTCCTCTGTTTTTATTCTCCGTAATTACGCCGGTAATTGACGATTTTTCAGTAATATTACTGCGTGTAATACAACATTAAACCGTCTAAATCGAATGAAATATTTCAGTGGTTACCAGAATCTGCTTCGTTTGATATGATGATGGGTCGTACTGACAAAGCAATGTCAACTTTGGAAAGAATAGCGCGTGAAAATGGAAAACCCATGCCTCTAGGACGCCTGGTTCTTGATCGAGTTTACCCGACCAGCAAAGGAAAACTCGTTGATCTTTTAAGTAAGGACATGTACAAAACATCGGTTTTACTCTGGCTCGTATGGTAAGTCAACTACCGTCTTTCACCTTAAAATTTTGCAAGAAATCCTTTTTTTTTAAACTAATAATAAACTCGATCGTAGGATGGCTAGCGCGTTCTGTTACTATGGGGTGGTGCTAATGACGACGGAGCTTTTTGACACATCAGCCGATCAGTGCGGTGAATATGCCGAAGAGCGCATCCAAGAACGTCAATGTCTCATAAACTGTCAACTAAGTCGAAGCGATTACATGGATTTGTTATGGACGACTCTTGCCGAATTTCCAGGCATTTTCTCAACAATCTACGTAATCGAGAAGGTCGGTCGAAAACGCACCATGGCCTTCCAACTGGTAATGTTTACGTGCGTCATCCTATTTCTTGGACAGGCATGTCGTCTCAGTCGGTTTATCCTAACCGTTGGGTTATTTCTCGCTCGTGGCCTCATCGCCGGAGTCTTCCAGGCGGCTTACGTGTACACACCTGAACTCTACCCGACGTACCTGAGGAGCACTGGAGTCAGCGCGTGTAGTGCTATGGCCAGGCTTGGAGCTATGATCACTCCATACATTGCGCAGATTTTATTAAGGTGGTCGGTACCCACGGCTATGGGTACATACGCTATCACGGCTCTATGCGCGGCTTTTGCCATTATCGCACTACCCGCGGAAATCAGAAAACCTTGAGCATATTCTGCATTACGATTTTTATCAGTAACTAAATTCGTTTCCAATTTGCTCCATATAATTCGTTATCGTTTTACTGAAAACACAATTTGAGATTAATTTATTTCTAACAGAGGCTGTATACTGATAATCAAATAACGGTGAAGTTTTTACGTAGATCTTTCAAGTTTTAGAAAGTTCGTAGTAGGAACTTCAATATACTCATTTACTTACTCGTTGTATTACTTAATATTAAGTCACTTATTGGCATTACTATTTTATATCTGACTCGAAGGGTTAAGGCTAGACAGATCGAGCGCAATTCGTTAAAACAAGGCATTTATATTTTAATAAAACGTAGTGTTCAAAGCGTGCCTTCTTGCATACGAGATCGCATGATTACCGAGTTTTTTTAAAGAGTATTTTTATAATTGTTAGCGATTGTAAAGTTGTACATACAATGATTATTTTTATAGCTCTAGATAAGATTGCTACTTTTTAAGGCACAAACAATGTTTATTGACATACGTAGTTTTACATATAACGAATTAAAAATAAATTGTGAAGCAATTTCACAATAACAGACTCATAAAGATTTTGATTTTACGACAAAAAAATTCTCAGTAAAAACAACATTCCCCATGCAATGAGAAGCCGCGTCGCCGAATATCATACACATCTCGTCGATCAAAATGATCTCTCTTCTTTTTTTTCTTTTTTTTTTTGATCGCAGTCTTTGGTAACAGTAAGCTTTTTAGATTATTTTTATAAAAAATATAGGCTCTGAATTTCGATATACAATATAAAGTTTTACAGCGTTATCTTGAAGGTACATTTTCGCGGAAGCAAGCAAACGCCGTCACGATAGATCGATCCGCAGCAGGACCAGTGATGGACACCAGGGTGACCGGGATGCCCGTGACCACAGCCTTTGTAACCACCTGAAACTCGAGATAATTCTATCTGTATATTATCGGCTGAAACCAGAGAAGCATACGCGCACATGTGTATACGTCAGCAAAGATTGAGAGCATCACGCGACTCGGCAAATTATGCTCGCGTTTCTCCATCCGTGTTATAAGCATCGATGAAACAAGAAGATCTATTTGTATAGTTAACGCTGAGTTCGATTGAAATTTTATACCTGGCATCGTTCCACTGCAGGCACAAGTGGCTTCTTTCCTTCCCCCACTCGAGCAGAATGTACAACAATGATAAATCCCGCTGTGTAGCGCCTTTTTGTTCGCACTATTAATAAATCTCGCTGCAAATTGAGAAAAGCAAGTCGTGAGTTTGAGCTAATCGAGAAAATTGCGGAATGAGCTCGTCCAGGCGACGGTAAGCTTTTGGAAAATGACTGACCTTGAGCGTCGATGGCCACTCCGAGAAACTTTAAGCGCTTGAGAATGATCCGCTTGAGGCTCAGTATCTCGACGTCCGAGCCATTCGCGAGCAGATCCTCGCCTATAAATATAGCGTCGATCAAGTATCTCGCTCTCCGGAGTCGCGAAAACTCTTGGATTCGTTCTTTCGCCTCGCGCGAGTGCGACGATATAGTCGAGCGGCTGCGGACGTGACACGTTGGAGGCACACTGTTGCGCGTAAAAATTATTTTACTCATTAGTCACGAATAGCACTCAAAATTCAACAAACTCTTCTCGACATCCAACTCATCTCGTTTTAACATTCTGCATACAGACTCAAGTAACTCCATAACTTCTAAATGGACTAGCTCACCTGTCTCGGGCATAATCGAAGGCAGTATGCGACCTGGCGACATAGCCATCCCCGGCATCGAAAACCCTCTCGTTGTACTCCGTGAGCAAGGCATTCAACAGACTCCTGGCTCTCCTCAGAGCAGCCTGCAGCTGCATGACGGCTCTGGCACCGGCACTCGCCGCGTCTTCGCTCGCGTGACCCCGATGCCCTCCCTGTTCGTGCCACATGCACTCCTTGCAGGTGACCTGCTGACAGGCCAGGCAGTGGAAGCGCAGAGAATGAGCCGGATGTGCCAGGCAGACGGCCACGCGACGGATGCGCTTCGCCTCCCAGAGAGGACGGATTCGGTGGAGCCTTTGGTCCGGGGCGTGGGATTCGTGCTCCTGGCCGCAGTCCTGGCAAAAGTTGCAGAGACAGGTCGAGCAGTGCTGGGTCGCCTTTTGGTATATAGAAGAAACGTTTCTTGTTGTTGTTTTTGTAATGGACATTTTAATTACAGATGTGCATCGGGATCATCACCTGAACCTCCTCCGGACAAGCATCGCAGCAGATGGCTCTCTGGGAGAGTCTGCGCCTCACCGCGTAGATGACCAGCCGATGCTGCAGCGAGTAATGCGGGGGCGGTACAGCGTTCCCGTGCTTCGGTAGAGGAAAATCGCATATCGGACAGCCCTCGAGCTGCCTGTGAACCAGGTAGCCGTCACCGGTGTCGTCTCTCGTTACTCGAGACGAACCTACTAGAACCATTGTTAAATCAATCCGATGACGATCCTTTTCGTTGGTTTCGAATGTTTAGGCTAGAGAAAGTGTATTCACCGTGATAGTCCCTGCTCATGAATCCGTTGACGCAGTTGTTGCAGACCGAGTGTAAACAAGGCAGCAGTCTCGGCTCTTCCATCTTTCCGTTGCATCGGGGACACCAGAAATCCTGTTCGTGCAGCTGATCGTAGACCGAGATAGCTCGCCTACTACTTGTCGCCGTGACGTTGATCTCATTCTGCTCTTGTTCGGTTGTACTTATTGGAGCGTCGTTATTGCTGTTGCTGACGTTGTAGACGCTCGACGAGGAGGGAAGAGCACTTTGCTCTCGTTTCGTGTAAGGAGACGTTTCTCTGGAAAATTCAAGAAAAATATTGTACACGCATCGATTGTAGAAGGCATACGCGATGTATCGAATAAAATGTACATACCTTTCAGCGTTGGATACCAGGTCTCTCGAGCAGACTCTCGTCTTTCTGGGATTTCGGCATTTCCAACTGCCGAATATAAAAGTCTCTTTCCCTCCTTTGTTTTTTACCGAGTCATTGTTCTCTTTGTCCATCGGAGCGCCGGCTTACAGAATACCGCAGTCCCATCGAAAACGCTCGAATCTTAATCCAAAATAAAACGGCATTCTCTCTGCGTTCGTCTCGATTTTCGAGCTCATCCTACGCAAAATTTTTGCTTCTCTCAATTTTGATCCGGTTCACCTGGAAATTTATAAACAGGTTTTTAATCGAGCAGGAAAGAGGCAATTTTCTATATACCGCAATGTTGTTGAGCTTTCACTCGCGAAATATCGACGAAATATTACGAGCCTTCGACAAATACAAAACAGTAGCTGTGTAGGTTAAATTCGTTAACGCTTTGAAAAAAAGCTCGGTTTATTTATGTCAAAATAAGCCCATTACGTCACAATTATTATTATACATCGTTGGGACACCGAGAGCTACACTGCACCAATTGCGACGAGCGACTTTAACCATAAATTTCGAAATTCACAGGTAAGTCCGAGTAGTAGATCTCGAGCTTTCGTTAATTTTCAAAAGCACAACATATCGGAGACTTACGAAGACGACACAGGGTGAGAAGCGATGAGAAATTATCGAAAATCGCACAGTATTCACCTGATCGAGGGAAGAATGTTTACGTCGAAGCGCAAAACGCGTCCGATATACAAAGCCAATTTTAGCAGAAGACAAGTTACTTGCAGGGGGGTAAAAAGAAAGCTCTACGTAGTAGTACACGATAGTGTCTATTTCGATGGAAGCTTCGACTGCCGTCCGTCGGTCCGCGCTGTGCCATACTGTATAACACACCTATAGTGCGCAAGCTCGCCCGAAAGCACCGAGAGATGAGTTATATTTGTATCTTAGCTGAAGCGCGGGAAAATTATTCGAGCAGCCTTGATTTACGTTTCCATACGGTTCCAAATTATAATCTCGGCTTATATAATTTTGTAAAACCGCGCTATACGCGCAAAATAAAATTCCGACAAATCTTTTATTCCTCGAAATCCCCTCATCCAGCCTCGAACAATCCGCAACCGTGTATAAGAGCTGTGGTAAACAAACGAACGGTCGCAGCTCTGCAATTCCCAAAACAAGTAAAAGCCGTTAACAAAGAATCGCCGGAAAAATTCAAATCCTCGTCTGGACACGTCTCGCGCACATGAGAACTTTTATTCCGTATAGTAGGTTTGACATTGCGCGCGCAGCCTCGGCAAGCTTCTCGTCATCGCGCCGCATCAGTAGCAGCTGCACTCGGTATATATATATATATAGGTATACAGGGTGTACGTCGGCTCGCGGCGGCGGCGGCGTAAAAATCGTTCCGCGCACAGCGCACGCCGTTCGCACTCGACCTACACTAAACTCAACTCCGCAGCTATACATATAGGTATACACAAAGTATACACCGAGTGCGACGGCAGAGTAGAGCAGCATATTGCGCGCGCGCTGTCTCGGCGAACCGCGGAACCGGAGAGACCACGTGACGACTCGGCCACCAATCAGCTGTTTGACTTTGTGCTGCCGCGCCAAGCTTCCGAATCGGCCCGCGGCGCAGTGCATATAGCTCGACAGACAGCAGCAGCATTCTCTCCCTGCCGCTGCGGTTTCGGTCTGTGTAGCTCCGTGTCTGTCCCCCTTGGCTGGCACGCGCGCGCTCGACGTTCCTCTACATCATCGCAGCCAACTCCCGCGCGTTCGCAGCACCGCGTACAGTCGCGCAGCTCGGCTTCCAGATATCGAGTTTGCGAGTTCGCCCGGAAAACTGAGCCAGCTATACCTACACAGCTCTCGGAGAAGACGCGGCGACAAGTGTGCGAGCAGCAGGCCGGCGAGGGCCTCCACGCCCAGAACGCGACCTCGAGCTCTTCTCCTCGAGCCAGGCCCGAAGCTCCGGACCCGGGGCCACCTGCGAGCCGCCGGAGTTTCGCACAGCCGAGAGCAGAGTCGGCAAAAGGCGCAAGGGGAAATAGCGCGCGCGCGCGCGCCCGCGCCATTTTGGAGCCAGAGCGAGCGACGTGCTGCTACTGCTGCTGCTACTGCGTGCCCAGATCTCGCGAGATACTCGACCGCAGAGTTATCGGGGCCCGGAAGAGCAAAGCAGACTTTGGCTGGCTACGAAGCCGTGCTATGAACCGGGCCCAGCAGCCCGCCAACTCCTGAGTCCCTCGCTTACGCTCGCTGCGACTCGCGGTCTCCGCAGTTGTCGCTCGGCTCGGCGTGCCCGTACTTTCCGTTGCTGCTGCTGCTTGCTGCATCTGCATCTGCCGACTTCTCCGGAGAACCGGCGAGAGCGTCGCTCGGCCCAGCAGGCAGTACCCCCTCGAGATACATGTCGTCCGCCACGATGACGCAACAAAACAAGACCATGAACTTCCTGATACACGACGCCAATGGTAAGTTCTCGGGAGAAGAGGTCTTGTCCTTCGGGGCAGCTTTCTCCGGGGGGTGAAAGTGTCCTTGAGTTGAGATTAGGCTTAGAGAACTTTGGGATGTTGAGGGTGATTCTCGTGGATGAGAACTTGCTGGATCAAGCCCGAGCAAGCTGCCTGTTGGCATTGTTTGAGTAGTGAGGAAGTAGCAGCTCTGAATTCCTTTTTATACTTACTGTTTTTTTTCTTTCTATTTTTAAGTAGTCTGTTAATTTTGCTGAGATTGTATCTGCAAAATTGATGCATCAGGCGTTGGCTCTGCACATTATCAAGTTCATTACACTGATTCTTGGAGGTGATAAGACTTCTGAGCTATAGGTGTGATGTAACTTTATTTGGCAGCTTTACTTTTTGAGAATAATGAAAATTCTGGAATCAACTGCAAATTTTATTAAAGCAAACAGCCAGATAGGCTGTGCCTGCATTTGTGTAGTTTACAGATAAGCAATAAGACTTTGCTCAAAGTTGGATACTTCTTAGTTTCAGTATACTCACATAATAACTGTTGTTTTAGCAAACACGCTTGTTTGTTTACTTTAATGGTGGCTCATATTCTCCCAATCTTTTCTATTTTCCTTGAATCTTTCATAAGATAATAGTCCTTTGATCAGCAACAATTTCTTTACATGAATTTACTGGGTGGGCAATTTTTATTTTTCAGTAGCATTATTGCTAATTTTCAAAATGGGTTTTTTTCATTGCAGGGCATCCACAAGTTATCAAGGTTGTTCAAAGCACACCCAACAAAGCTCTCAGTGGCATTGTTGGAACTACGAATGCAAACCTCAAGGTCTTTAAAGCACCTGGACAAGAACCTCAGGTATGTAAAAGAATTAAAATTTATTGTTGTTTGCAATATATTATTGATCATTTACTCTGTATTTATTATAATATACTAATTAATTTAATGTAGCATAATCAAAGATCAAACACTTGCTAAATAAAAAGCAATATCACGTATTTTGTTAAATTTTATTTTCTAAGTTTTAAAGGCATCAAAAATATCTTAAATTTGATTAATATTTTTTGAATCATAATATCTGAATATTTTGGTAGAGAAGCTAAATATTCTTTCTTCTTATTATCCATCTACCTTATCCCTTAATTTGTACTGGTAACCTAATTTGGTAATTCTGAAATTTCAAGTGGATTTCTAATACATTCATTTATAACATAGCACCAAAGCCTACACAAGCATCCTTGGAAATACTTTTGACATTAAATATTTACTTCCATGTGCTCTTCACAAAATAACCTAAAAACTTCTAAGAATTTTCTTCTATTGTAGGTAGATTATAAAAAAAAATGTTTTGTTTTTAGTTATATTCAATTATTGTTGTAAAACTAACTTGACTTTACATCCAAATTTAATGCAAATGCATTACAAAAATAAAAAAAAATCTGAATAAAATATAATTTTCATTCTTAGGTTTTATCCTCTGGGGCACAAGTTCTTAGGACTATAAGCTTTCAAAATCCATCAAATACAGGGCAGAGTAAGTATTATTCAAAGTTAAATGTTTCCTAATGTTTCGAATATTAAAAGACTTATTGATTTAAATACTGTTCATAGGACTGTTGACAATACCCATACAAAATGCAAAAGTACAAACTGTACCCACAATGAAACCTGCTGATCCATTGATGACCAAGACAATTCAGCTCACATCTGCTCAAATGGTGAGTCAATTAATTTTTATAAGGGTTTTTGATTTGATTAAATTTCCATCTTCAACCTTGTAGGAAAAGAATTTGATTCTTGTATTTTGACTTGATTTCTGATCTGTTAAATCTTGCTGTAATTCTTGAGCTTTTTTTTGGTAATTTTATTATTCCCAAGGAGAAATACTTTCTATATTGATTTTCTATTATTTGTATAAATAAGCCATTCAACTGATTAATCTATTTTTCAAAAGATCAATCAGTTGAATGGCTTATTTATAAAAATATTTTTATTTATAACATAATTATGGAAAACAATTATGGTCAGGGTGAAGATTCCCATTGCAACACTAAGACAAGTTAAAGTTAATATCAAAACCCTCCATAAATATTTCATTTGATTGATATTACTGGTGTATCTCTATTTTTCTTCATTCTATGCTCTCTTTGGTATTATAGAGCAATATAAAACAAGCCATTGTATCACAACAGCAACAACAGCAACAACAAAGTGCCAATCAACAACTGATAAAAGATGCTTCTGGAAAAACTTTTATTAGTCCAATCCTGGATCATACTGGAAATCGAAAACGTCAGGATACCGAAGGAAGCGACTTTATTCCTGAGTAATTAAAATTTTCTTTAAATTTAAAATATATACACCTACGCTTATTTTTAAAACGACTTTTAATGGATAATGATTAAAGGTACCCTTTCAGCAAGCGCAGGAAAACAGAGAAAGTAGGTAAGGGCCTTAGACACTTTTCTATGAAAGTGTGTGAAAAAGTGAAGAAGAAGGGAACCACTTCATATAATGAAGTAGCAGATGAGTTAGTAGGAGAGTTCACAAATCCAACTCATGCAAATTCACTAACTGATCAGGTACAATTGGCGCTTTTTCTCATCAATTTAAATGTACTTCTTAGGAAAATTAATTAATTAAATTAATTTATTTTTAGCAATATGATCAAAAAAATATACGAAGAAGAGTATATGATGCATTGAATGTACTCATGGCAATGAACATAATTTCTAAAGAAAAGAAAGAAATTAGGTGGTTGGGATTGCCTACTAACTCGCTTCAAGAATGCATGGCTCTGGAAAAGGATAAAAAGAAAAAAATCGAGAGGATTAAAGCAAAAACACAACAGTTACACAGAATAATCTTGCAACACATTGCTATAAAAAATTTGGTTGAAAGAAATCGTATTAACGAGGCTATCAGCGGTCCGCCAAAGCCGAATTCTGCGATTCAGTTGCCATTTATTATAATCAATACAGACAGGAAGACCGTTGTAAACTGCAGTATTTCTAATGACAAGTGAGATTAACCTTCAATTTATCAAATTTAAATGTATTATCAATTTTACATGTACTTATAATCATGTTATTTTAGAACTGAGTACCTGTTGAATTTTAATGATAAGTTTGAAATACACGACGACATCGAAATTTTAAAAGAAATGGGACTAGCCTACGGTAAGCTATTTTCATTCCTCTTTAAACTTCTTTCTATGGTATTCGTTAAGTATTATATTTGACGCGTTTTTTAATACAATGACTTTACATCTTTACTTCATTCAATTCAGGTCTTGACAAGGGAGAGTGCTCAGACGAAAATCTGCATAAAGCCAAAGCAATGGTTCCAAAGGCCTTGGAAAAATACGTTGAACGTAAGTAGTCTGCATGGTATATCAAAAGTTTGATAATCATTAGAAACAATAATATGACAACTTGAAAAATCTCTTGTAGAAATGGCATCTGGTGATTTGGAGAAATTCATACCCGTCACAATACCTGGACCTAGTACGTCCATCGAAGATATCGATATTAAAATTGAAACATCTCGACCACCTTCATCATCACACACTTCACTCTCGGAAGACGCCCCGTCGCCACCCTCGCAGTACTTCTCGGAAGAGGAAGAAGAGGACGAGGAAAGCGATCAGGAAGATCATGGTGACAGTGACATGGAAATGAACTAGCACTTTGTCGACTTTGACGAAGGCTAGACTCGAGGTCCGTTCGCTCTTCATATAAATGATTCAACTTTCTCAACAAGACAAAAAAGAAACAGTGAAAAATTTGCCGTGTCCTTCGTGGTATCGCGCAGATGATGATGCCGTAAAGTCGGACGTTCGTCTGGATGTTCGTTCATTCGCGTCACCTTGTGAGTCGTAAAGACGTTCATGTAGACTTCAGGAGAAATCGAGAGAGAAAGAGAGCTCTGTTGGTGTGTGCAACGTTGCGATTATGGTGTTTATCGTTATTGCGAGTTTTTACGAGTGTTGCTCAAATACGTGACAATGTTGATGTGTATAATTTTCAAGTTATTTTTGCAAGGTTTATAAAGAAAAATCTATGTTTAAGGAAGGGAGGTGTATGAAATAAAATATATAACGAGGATGTGGGGATATACAAATTTTATTATCAAAGATTCTTTGGAATCTGTCTCGTATTTGAGTGAGCGACATATATTGTTAAAAATTGAATTTCTGTGCGAAAGTAAACCAAATTTATTGGCAGAGATACAGACCTTGTGTGAATTTTGCGTCGACTGGGGCCAACCAACAACGTAGAACAAGAGATAGAAAGAGTGAGAGAGATAAAAATATAGAATGCTATAGAGAACACGATTTTATTTGTTTATTGCATAGTCCAGCAGCAAGCCTGTTTTGATGATGAATAAGAATAGATAATGGAGATTTAAGCTAATTAAATCGAGTTGAGAATGCAAAACGAAAGCATCAGAATCTTACTTCACAGATATGCAGAGTGACTGAAAAATAATTCGGTGCTATTTTAATCGTGCATCGTCTTACAGGTTTATATGCCTAGTATAAATGTATTGTAAATTATAATCTTATAATAATATCTAATACGGTACATGTATAAAATATAACTACTACTACTCATTTTTCTTATGGCACATTTATATATCTCTGTGGTACAAAACAGAACACAATATGATGAACAGACATGTGTCTGCCTCGATTTGGAAATATAAATAAATTGTAATACTATTACAAAAAAAATGTTCTTTATTGATTGATTTTTAAATGCACCTTTTATTTTTGAATGTGGAAACATCATTTCTGAGTGCATTTAAACCAAACGGAAAATTTTTTTATAAAAATTGTTGCATCTTTTTTTAGCATGCTATAAGTATACATAGGTTAAAGATACAGTAGAGTATAAAAGTTACGTGGTGAAAAATATTTTGGCTAAACTTTTAGATAAGGTCAATAAAGTGAAAAAGCTATAATGCTTGTTTCTACAAGTGCGAATATTACATTTTAAGTGTCTTTTATATAGCATTTCTGTCTTTAAGCTTTAAGAAATCACTTATTTTTGCGAATGAACGACAAAAATGACCTTCAGAATGTACATACCTATTATAGTCTACATCAGCAAATAAATTGATATTATGCAAAATATGAGTTTAGTTTATCTGTTTATTTATACGTATTACATGTAATTAAGAGGTTTTTATATTAAATTAAATTAAGATGATTACATTATTATCACATTGTCTTTGAATGTTTATTCCGTCAAATGTTTGGATACAGAAAACAGATCAGTCGACATTTATTCTGTCGAATCTTGCTCACATATTTTCGGTTTAGTTTTCATTTTACTCCAAATCATCGTCGTTGAACAGATCATCAAAATCTATAAACAAAATGATAAACAATTAGTCGAGTTTCTACAACGTTAAAATGAAACGAAGGTTAAAGTTTACCATTGAAAAAGTCTGCATGCACAGCCTTTTCATCACCACCGATATCGATCATTATAGGTCCAGATCCTCCAGCCTGCGAAAAATAAAAGATTATCAACAACAATCATATAACGTGCAACAAAGAAAATTATATGTACATATATTCAACGCTTTAAATGACTTTACAATTTCCTCCATGTTATCCGCGACCATTTCGAAAGCCAGATATCGTCCGGCTCCCTCGGGAAACATCTCGTCGGCTACCAGAGGTGTTGGTTTCATCGTTAAAAATACAAATTTACAATTGCAGTCTGGACTGTTTCCTTGAAAAGCAAAAACTAAATTGGTAGGTTATAAATTTTTTCCCTCTAACAGCGATAGCTGCAGGCCCCGACAAAGGTCGAATAACAACACTGAAGTTAACGTCGAACTAAACTAATATGGAGAGAATGGACAAGCAGCAGCTGACATTTGGTTCTTGTCCTGAACCTCTCGCAATCCACGTGCGCGGCTGAAAATGTGTACACGCAGTATATCCATAATTAGAACCCTTTTCAAAGTTTCGAGCTTATAAGTATAGGTTATACGTTTTTAAATTATTTTGATGTTTCGTTGTCAACATGCATTGTTTCGTTATAACATACCATTAATGTTAATTTAAATACATTTTTATACTGTTTGTTTATTTTTGTAATTAATTTTGCGTATCTTTTGCTATAAAAATCACAAAATGCCAGTCCTTTGTAATAGAGTAGGATGTGGCAAAAATGCTGTTTTAAAAGTAAGTAAACGTTGATGGAAACTATATTATAGTCATTTTTGTTTCCATAAAAAGGTCACCCTTTTAAATCCTTAACTCTAATCTTTGTGTTTCACTCATAGAGGCCAAAAACCAGTGATCCTATGTGCAAAGAATGCTTTTTCGATTGTTTCGAATCAGAGATACACGTGACAATAGTAAAAGCAGAATTATTTAAAAGAGGAGACAAAGTTGCCATCGGAGCGTCAGGAGGAAAGGATTCTACTGTACTTGCTTACATTTTGAAACTTCTCAACGAGCGTTATAACTATGGATTAGACTTATTTTTATTGTCTATTGATGAAGGAATCAGCGGATACAGAGATGATAGTCTTGAGACGGTCAAACAGAACCGTGATGATTATCAGTTGCCATTAAAAATATTATCTTACAAAGATTTGTATGGATGGACTATGGATGAAATTGTTGCACAGATAGGAAAAAAGAATAATTGCACCTTTTGTGGTGTGTTTCGAAGGCAAGCCTTGGACAGAGGTGCGGCATTGTTAAATGCAGACATGATTGTTACTGGACACAATGCTGATGATATTGCAGAAACTGTTATAATGAATGTATTGCGAGGTGATCTTGCAAGGTTATCTCGTTGCACAAATATTATTACTGTAGGTATTATTTTCAATATAAATGAAGAAATAGTTTACGATTTCGATAAAATTGATTTTATTATTGTAGGAAGGAGAAGGAACCATTCCAAGATGCAAGCCTTTGAAGTATGCATATGAAAAGGAAATTGTTATGTATGCTCACTATAAAGAGTTGGTTTACTTCTCAACAGAATGTTCCTACTCACCAGAAGCCTACAGAGGTCACACTCGAGAATTTTTGAAGCAAATTGAAAGAGTTAGGCCATCTGCTATACTTGACATTATTCATTCTGGTAAATTATGTTGTTTTTGAGATTTTTTAATAAATTTAATTTGGTATTCATTTTTTGTCTATGTCATAGGAGAGATAGTGAGGATAAAAGAAACAGTCAAATTTCCGGAACGACGAAACTGCACTCGCTGCGGATTTATAGCCAGTCAGGAGATATGTAAAGCTTGTGTTTTACTTCAAGGTTTGAATATGGGCATGCCAAAATTAGGTATAGGAAAGTCCAATAAAGCTAAAAAAATACTGGGTATGACAATTGCTGATGGATCAGAAAATATAGAGAAAAATGCGCGCAAAAAACCACCTAGAGTTGGTGATAGTAAGAAGAAAATCAGAAGAGAAATGAAGAAAAAAAAGATGGAACAGGATAATCTCGCAAGAAGGGGTCTTATAAAGGAAGAAGAAGAAACAGAGCAGTCATCTTCTTGCGGGGGCGGACATTGTGGAGAAAGATGTAGATCAAATGAACCAAAAGCGTCCGAACTTTTGGAACCAACATCGTCCAATGTCGTCGTATCAGAAAATGAAGAAGTAGATGATTTTTCATTTTTGACACCAGATGCAGATCCTTTTGAACAATCATCTTCTTGTGGAGGACGAGAAAAAAAAGATAATTGCGGATCAGGTTGTAGATCGAAAAATTCAAACCAACCAAAGTCACGAAAAAGTGAAGCAGCATCGTCCCAGCAAGAAAACAAAGATATTTCCTTTGATTCTATACCAGAAGGAAGCCCATACGAAGAATTAGGTTGTGGAGGGGTGATTGATTATGCCTTGAGAATGGGTGCTTCTGACAATGAAGATTTCCTCATGGAAGCCAAAGAGATGGAAGAACAGATAACATGTAAATGTCCTTCAGAATCAAGAGAAAATCCTGAAGAGTCCAGTGAGACGTGCAGTTCACCACCTGAGTTTGATTGCGATTATGATGCACATGGCGAAGAATTCAATATATCGTTTTTCAAAAGAATAATGGCAACGATGCATCCAGAATTAAGAGATCACTTGAACGAGCCCTTAACACCGGAAGAATTGGAATCGGCAGAAAATAAGGATCCGTATTCCTTCAGCGACGAAGACATAGACTTCTTGTCAACATTAATAGTCAAAGACTTAAAACTGGAAAAATTTGAAGGGGATTCTTCTGAAGAAGAATCAGAAGAACCCGCACATACTTCAGAGTCACCATCTACAGTCAAAACAGACACAGCTAAAACTGAAGAAACAAAAGAAACATTGGAGGAACCTCATCAGTTAGATAATCCAGATCAGTCTACAAGTGATGGGCCAACTGTAGTTAAAGCTCAACCCAAAAAGATAGGTCCAACTCTTCTGTTACCAGAGATGATGTACAAAGCCAAAAATAATTTAGACTTTTAAACTATTTTGCTACAGAGAGAAAATATACATTGTTTTTTAAAACTTTAGGCTGTTCATTCTTTTTATTTTTTTTTCACCAAATCACAAAAATATTCCCTAAATTTTATAAAGCCAAAATTCTTGGAATTTCAAGCCATATAGGCGGCATTCTTTTGACTAATTTTATTTCTGCAAATCGGGCAGTCTCTGGCAATATCAAGAGAACAGTCTTCGCACAGACAAACATGGCCGCATGGTAACAGAATAATTTCACGAGGATTTGTGCGACAAACGACACAAAGCTGATCGTCTCGAAGGTCTTTGTCTCGTACCCTTTGTCTTCTTTCTTTTCGAGATTCTTCCAAAGATTTGCGCAATTCGTTGGCTAATCTCTGTTCTTCCTTGTCTTTTAAATAACGCCTCAATACCATGCCACCAATAAATAATCCAATTGCGCCAAACATTAAACATAACCATCTGCAAGCAAATGAGACAAGGACAATGATAGAGATTCTTGAGTACTGATGTAACTGTTACATAACCAATGTATTTACCTATAAATTTTTTTACGGTCATCTAGTTTACGAAGTAGTGAACTTAGAGACATAGTTGTGAGGTAGTATGGAGTACCGTTAACAGGTGGTTGTAAAATTAAAGCATCAGGCTTAGACGGTGATTTGGATAATTCACCAATTCCAGTTATGATTGAACCTTCCCTCAACATTTCTTCTGTTGACTGCAAACCTCGCTGTCTATGACCTGGGAATAAATCGCAACATATCCATGAGTATTCCATATAAATTGGTCAAATATATCTGAAAATTATTTACCAGTGAAAAATCCCCATAAATAGTCAACAAGAGTTGGAGCACTTGGTTCAAAAAAATCGGAAATTGTCTCCATGTCCAGAATCTCTGCAGCCATGGCATCTACTACCTCAATTTGATGGCTCCCTTTTTTAAGAACAAACGGAACAGAGTTGAAAACCTCTTGCATCGTGTGCTCTTGGTCAGACCTAAATATTAGACATTGAGTCAAATTTTCTTTTCACAGTCAATATAAACCGCTGTTTACGAATAAGTAAAAAAGCATACCAGTAACCAGAAGTTGTTCTAACGACAACATGTTCCTTGACGCTGAGCTTTTGGATAACTCCTGTAATGTCTTTGTTGTTGATACTGCGTATCGGTTCCCCGATTGGTTTCACAGCCCCTCTGATTGCAATATAATCGATTTTGCTCTCTGGACTCTTCTGCACCAGATCATTGAGACTGCTGCTGACTTCGTGAAACTCAGCATTCTGCGTACAACAACAACAGCTTTACATATTCCACCTTATAAAAAAAAAATGTGCTCGAATACCAAGTTTGAGAATCCTCACCTTTACAGCGTGTATCGAATTTTTACAGTAAAAATACTGTTTCAAACAAATTCCAAATATTATACTGTCAATGCCCAGGGCAATTAATTCGCCTAAATAATCCATTACTTATTAGGTTAAGATTTTAAATCGAAAATTGCACGAAATTCTCATTTTGCGGGGGTCAACATTTCACCGTGAATTTGTTCATATCGTTGCTTGTTTCTTCCTTTTTTCTTTTCTACACCATGTCTTCGTTGCTAGCACGATTAGTGCATTTTGCGGTTGTGTTGATTCCGGGACACTTATTTATTTTTGGCTATAATAAATATAGAACAAAGACGACAGTTTTCCAAAATTTTGTCAATTTGACGCTCGTGTACCGACGCAGCTGTGCTCACTTCATAGTCGTCGAAGCTTTTTCAATCACGTGCTGCAAGTATAGAGTGCACTGCGTGTCCGATTCCGTATATACTTTATATTTGAAGGATGTATATATATATATATATATATTTTGCTGTCGTTGGATCGATAAGACAGTTTTCTGTACATGCTTAAAGACTGATATTTATGGTTTATCGACACGTTTTTTTTGTGGACTATACTTGTGTGAGAGAAGTTTCCAAAGTAAGCGAAATTGTACATACAATAAGCTAAGCGAACTTCGAAGTAATTTACATATACGTATTATTTACAGCAGTTTAAGTTTGCGTGTCTTGCCGTACTCGGCCTCGAACTACTGCGCGCATGTATACACTTTATGCCTGTATATACATATATATACTTATATGCATACATACCTTGCAGCACGTAACTCTCGCCTAAATGTATGTATATAGTAAATAACAATATTTATGCTAATACAGTGTAGTATTATTATCATCATATGCCGGATTGTTCTAGATATCGATTCTCAATATCCGCAGCCAACGGAGTGAATTCCTGTGTTTGTCATAGTCGACAGCGGGACATCGATCCGTAATACATCATTTATTTTATATGTATATTCATAAATATCGCGGGAACAAAAAAAAAAGAAAAAAAAAAGAAAAAGAAAAAATGAAGGTACTTTATTTTTTGAAGAAACAAAAGTATGGCAAATCGAGCTTATGGCGCGAAGTGGAATACTACCAAAAATAAAAATAACAAAGTTCCGAACTCGTGTCGTATAGAGAGCCGCAAAAAGTTGAAGTACCTTTTTCACCTCTAGTTAGACAGGTTTTGTTTTTTTGGCCAGTTAGCTGCTTCTGCTACGGGTGTACAGAGAGAGAGAGAGTGTGTGAGAGAGAGAGAGAGAGAGAGAGAGAGAGAGAGAGTCAAGAAGATTTCTGGAACTTGTATAACGAGCCGTGAAAAGTTTCAATGTCTTTTTTAATCTTGGGGCAGACTTCGAGATTAGCTTTATAAATATACAGCTTTATAATTACAGAATTTCACTGCTCACGCATTTATACGGGGAAAATCAACTGCCGAGATGAGGGATATCAAAATTTTTTCCAGTCGAACAACGCCGATAAAGGATTGATTGGTTTTAAAAATCACCTCCTATATATATATAGACAAACTGGTGCGAGTTTCGAAACTTTTCACTCGGCAAGTTTTAAGTGGCGTTAATAAAATCGCAGAATATATATATGCATAATATATAAAGGCTCAAAGTAATTATCCCGCCAACAGTATAAATTTACGATAAGGACATACGCGCAGCTGCGTCGAAATATAATAAAATACCAGCCGTATCATAAAACTTTCGTAAACAGAGAGTAATATATATATATATATATATATATATATATATAAGCAGAACGGCGATAATCGATCAATTAATGCATACATCTAAAATCCCACGCAACTGTCTCCCTCTACTCTCGCGGGAGACTCGCATACTTATAACATACAAGCTCCATACAGTCCTCTACGTACACCCGAGAATAATACGAGCTTAATATCGCGCATACAACACATCGCACAGCAATCTCGGAAGAAAGTAAATCACACCGGGGCCCGCGTAATTTAAGCAATTCAAAAGTCGAGCTTGCGAGCTTTTACGGCGGCGTCCGCCCATCAGCTCTCCGGCGACCAGTTGCATAAGAAAAGCGCCAGCGCTCTCGTATAATGCCGAATACTTGGCAGAGAGATGGGCTCTCTATTACCGCGGACGGGGGAGGAAAATGCCTGGAAAATAGCCTCCACCCGCGACGAGGAGACAATGTCGGGGTGAAACGACTCGGCGGTATTTCTTTATATATTATGTATATATTTTTCGTTGCGCGCAAAACAATACACCGAGCTGCACAGGCCGGCTTGAAAAACGCGCGCCCTATATACAGGTATATATACATATATAGATAAAGCTCCCGAATCGAAAGCTCTTATCTCCGCGCGAGACCCGCACTCGTCGCGCGGCCGATATAGGGACGCATCGGAGAGTCGAGCTGTCCCCCGGTGCGGTCAGTGTCGAGTGTAGAAAAAGGAGATATAGAGAGGGAATCCAGTCCCGCGCGGCGTCGTAAACGAAAAATCGTAAAAATCTAGCAAACACACGAGAACGTCCGTCGAGACCTTCGGCGCTCGCCGCGTCGTTTCGGCTCCTCAGCTCTCTGTACTCGCGGTTGGAAACCAGTTTTTCAAACGCAAATGTGTATCTATAGTCGCTGCGCCTGTATACAAAGCGTGTATTGTGTATATAACTCGAACTCGTCTACAGATCCTTTTTCATTCGTTCCTGCTTGGGAATTCTAATTTTACGGATATTTTTTGCGTAATTGGAAAATACGTTACACGCGCTGTATATATATATACGATATCCATAGGTAGCATGACTTTCTAATGAAAGTCGCGCGGGAAAAGCCCCGAGAGACGTAACGTGGACGTTGCGAAGAGTTATTGTCTTAGCCGCGCGCGTTTTCCTATATTATGCATATGAACGTGGATATAATGACTGCGTCGAAGGTCGAACCGTGTACCACTAATGTTTCTTGATTCAGCCAAGTCTTTTCCTCGGCTCTTCTCGAATAATACACGCGGTAGTTTCCTGCGCGAATCCGCGTATATTTTTTTCTCGACGCAAAATATATATATATATATATATATATATATATAACCATTATTGCACCGCGGCGAATTCGGTATATATAAAAAATACACGCTACTCGCGCGTCACAATGACGTCATATATACGCATACGTATAAAGCCTCTAATAATTCGCTCCTTTTTTCAGCTCAAACAAACTCCGCCGCTGCAGCAACATACAGCAAAATATACGTATCCCTCAATAACCGTCGAAAGGCGAAAATTCGTTTATATCCGTTAATTATTCAAAACGGCGCAACGCATCTCTCGCGGAACATATATATGTATGTATATAGCCGCAGGAGAGAGTCCCGAAGGCTGATGCCCCCACTCTCTCTCTCTCTCTATATATATATATATATATATAGGATATATAGGATATATATATATATATATATATATATATATATATATATAGGATACCCACGTCGGTTGCGGAGAGGTAGAGAGCTGGTCTTATGGGAAATCCGTGAAAGGTGCAGCAGCATAGTAGCAGCCGATTCTTAATCCGCATTAAGAGAGCATGAGGATCGCGGTGGCGGTGCGGCGTCTTTTCGCCCCGAGAAGATATCCATGTCGCGCGCGTTAATAAGTCAGTACTTATAGCCAATCGATTTTACGCGGCTTCGGCCGGCTAATGGGTGCGACCAAAGTGCCAATATTTTTGCACTCGTATATCTATATGTCGTCATCGAGAGAGTCTTCTTTCATCATCGGTAATATCGGAGAGCCTATATTCTCACGCGATAACTCATCGCGTTACCGAGGACGAGTGTGTGTGTGTGTGTGTCATTATCGCGTCGTAGAGAGGGAATTTTTGAGAAACCCGCGAATTCTTTTCGAAAAATCGCAGCGGCTGATTTATCCGCTCCGGCGTCTAATGAAAATTCCTTCCCGCATCGGGAGAGCAGTGAGAAATTGTGTTTGCGCAAAATGTGAGGAAGTAAATTTATCGAATCGCGCGCGCGCGCGCGAAAAACGTCCTTTTCCAGATCTAGCGCAGAAGCCGACCGATTTCCCTACGTATATATATATATATATATATATACACCGAGAGAAATTTCGAAGGCTCAGCGCTCCATGTTATTGCGGCCGTACAGATCTCTATCGATCGAGTGTTTTGCCGTCTATTCTCGTCGTTCCCGAGTCCCAAAATTTTCCGAACTCTGGCGATACGAACATAAGCGTCTACCGCTTCGACTTTCGAGCTCCAGCCGACACGCTATAGTATTCAAGTTTCGAGGTCTGAGACTGCGAAGCGTCGAGTCCCTGCGGTACGGAGAATCTTGGAGTCCCCACTCTCGCAATTCGACTGCTAATAATACCATGTCTCGCTCCATACATGCACGAAAATCGTAGAGTATCTATACTTCGAATTCGAAGCCGAATCATTCGTAATTAGATGGGACAGAGTACAATATTATTCGTGTTCCCGTAGCTTCGAAAGTATCGAGCGCTGAGCCTTCGAAATTTCTCTCGGTGTATATATAAGTATATTCCCGCGTCGAAGCAAACTTCTTTTTCCACTGCGCAGAGCACGTATTTTCACCTCTATTTTCGTCGACTCCGCAACACATAATCGCGTCGATATATAAGTTCATTTGCTCGGCAGCCACGGCGCGGATGTTTCCCGAAAAAATTACGCCCCTCGGTTTCCGATGAGATAAAGCGTGTAACGCTCGTTTCCGCGGACGAGTTTGGTCCATCACACATCGATGCGGAGAGCGATTTGCATATAGGTACCTGCGGCGGTATATCAGCTCGTTGCGTAACGAGAAACATTAATTTAATTGTAGAACACGCGAAGTATATATGTACGCGTGCACCCGCGCCGAGAGCAATATAACGAAACAAAGAAGAAAAATATGCGAAATTCATATACGCTGTGTAAATATGCAAAAACTGCAGATATACGTGCCCGGCATATTATCCGTATCTGAGAGAGAGAGAGAGAGAGAGAGATTGCCTAGAAAAGTCGATGAACCTGTTTTACGCGACATGACATAATCTCTCTTTCGCGAACTTTTCCGTTTAGTATACTACTACTTCTGCTACTACTAACTACACGTATGAGAGATTCTTGAGAGGCAGTTACGGCAATGACATTGGCCGCAACGTTATTTATTGGCGGCGATCCAGCGTTGATTATTAGGATGTGCTGCTGGTGCTGCAGTGGACTTCTATGTATTATACTATATAACGAAACTTTGTTGCGATTAGGATCTGGTCGAGGGAGAGCCTTGTCAAGCGATGATTTGTGAGCGGCGGCTGCAGTTGCCAAGAGTTGCGGCTTGTTGGTTGTTTGTTTTGCTGCATACACGACTATATTGTGCTCTCGGCGAGATCATTTCCGTGTCATTATTGGATATTTCATATTGGAAACGCTTTCGTAATGTTATACAGGTGTCCGCAGGGGAAATAAAAGAAGTCAAGGTGCGTAATGTGTGTAACCAAACGAAACTTTATTATTCTCGCTCATCATCGACGAACAATCAATCACATGTAATTTTTTTTCTTTATATATAATTGTAATGATAATAATTCGTTAGAATAATAGTATAATAATCCTTAAACGCTATGTAAAGTATAGATCGCGTGTCGATCGTCGCCGATGCGCGCACGTATTGCGTTATACATTTAATTAAAACGCGGCAATTCGCCAATACATTTGTTTACGTGTCTGTATAAAAGTATAAAAAATAATTTAGCGACGGTCCGATCGCGTCACTCGCGCACTCGCTGCAGCGCTTCGTCACATCAGTTACATTTCGATATCTATATATATACCGTCATCCGCAATTTACTCGCGCGTCCCATCGCGCGCATTACATAACGACGCCCATACACACATACTATCTATCTATTTATCTATCTATATCTACGTAATTATAATTGACAGACACACACATATATATATATAGACTCACAGTCTCGCTCCCGCACAGCAGAGTTTTACATCGATATATATGTATAGGTATGTATAATATAATCAGGCGTTCGTTCGCGCATCATCATTCACGCCTTAACAGAA
Source organism: Muscidifurax raptorellus (assembly GCA_020010945.3). Classification (NCBI taxonomy): domain Eukaryota; kingdom Metazoa; phylum Arthropoda; class Insecta; order Hymenoptera; family Pteromalidae; genus Muscidifurax; species Muscidifurax raptorellus. The sequence continues at coordinate 8,044,294 of CM052078.1, read as the reverse complement.
AATTTCACGGCGGCGGCGCATATATTATATAGCTATATACTTAATTTACATATGTACACTTGAACGACTAGTTGAGATCATGCGAGACGCTCTTCCTCCTTGCACATGCACGCACACGCGCGCACGCGCAGATCGATCGGGAGTCGATTTAGCTCGTCGCCGAATATTTTCGTCCTCTTTTTCTATAATATACATAAGCGACGAGAGAAAAGCCGTGCGGTGTACGTATAGCGATACCGGGACGCGGTAGCGGCGCTTATCGAAGTTTCGGCTGCTATATAACTCGCGCGTCGCGCTATACTTCCCCGCGTTTTTCCTTAATAAAAAAGGGAGGAGTGGAGCTCGGAGGAAAATGATAGTGCGAAATTGCCTACTCTCTTTCGCGATAGCGATTTTCCGATGGCGTTTTTTTTCTCCCAACGGTATATTCGAATCGATTTTTCGGATATTTCGTTTTGAATATTTAACGAATCGCCGCGAGTAGCGGATAATGCGATGCCGATGCTCGGGCAATTCATTGAAATGGACAAAATTGAAACGGCGCATGATGGGTATAACGAAAGCAGAAAATCACCGTCGAATTAAATAACAATCTTCGCCTGTTTAATACTAAACGGTATATAATTACTCTAGCGCAACTTCGATAAGCGCCGGCAGGTGAGAAAAGAAGAAGAAGTATAAGAAGAAGAAAGAAAAATGAGATTTTCCACGGCCAATTCGCTCGCGGGTCATTGGCTCTCTCGCGAGTGGCGTGTGTATATATATATATATATATATATAAACCTAAAATCGTTAAAAACCTAATATCCTCGAAATTCCTCGCGCAGCTCTATATAGTATACGCATAGTTTTACAGCCGCGAAACCTTTTGCGCGCGAGTCGTTAAAATCTCTCTTATACTCTTTCGTTCGTCTCGAATGTAACGATCAAACTTGCGCAGGTATGTACACACGCGCGCAACAAAGTCTAGTGCAATAATTATCGAAGGAAGCTTTTTACGGCTTCACGCGCGATATAATTTTTCTCGAGTAGCTATATATATATATGTATATGGAGAGCAGCGCACAGACACACACACACACACACAGTGTGAGAGAAATATTCGGCAGTCGGCCAGTTTGGCGCGGAATGACTTTTACGAGCGGAGCGTGTCTCTCGAGCGACTGCATTATCGAGAGAGTTTTTACGTTTATTGCGCGAGAAAGGCGACGCTGCTGCGAGTTTCCGTGTATTTTTTGTTTCGTCCTCCTCTTAATTTCGCTCTGATACGATTTTTCGGAAGAATCTTAACGAGCGATCGATCGAGCGAAATCGAGAAGGGAGAAAAAACAAGAGTCTCTCGGTGTCTAGGCAAATTATCTCGAGCCGACCTTGCGTCTCTCGCAGTGATTGAGGTCAAATGCAGCGTCGCCAGCGTCACGCGTCGATCGTTACATTACGAGAGCCATACCGCATGATACATACAAACGTACGCGTCTTTCTCCGCTTATACGGCGATCGCCGTCGATTTTCCGCGCTTTTGTCGAGCGGAGGTTGATTCACTCGTTATTATTGTGTCTGGCTCCGTCGCGCGACAAAGAATCATCCGCCGATGGCTAATGGTTTCCTTCTTGTCCTTTAGGATTCTGCGCGACAGAAGACCGTCTTCTGGGACAAGGCGAGTCGGTCCGTGACCAACTGACCATATTGCTGATTTACGGGCCTGCCTCGTGAGGTCGCGCGTTACGACTCGGCTTTACACGGCTGCGAGCTTGTATCGCGCGCATACGCACTTACATACACACACACACATATATATATATATATATGTAGAAGAAAGCTTTTTTTTTCTTGGCACGACTATTCGCGGGTGTAATTGCCGAGAGGATGGCTCAACATTTTCGAATTTCGCGCGGCGTCCAATTAACCGATTCATCACACCTTTCACTTCCTCCGTCGCGCGGTATACATATAACGTACGCGCAGTGAAAAACGAGGAAACGCGCGCATTAGCCCGGCCGAGCGTCATTTGGCATTAGTCACGTCGAAGCTCTGCGCGCACAGGTATTATAAGGAACGTGTGTAGGTACGCTATATATATATATATGTGCGCTACGCGAACTGACGCAATTCGCGCAGCCTCTTTCCGCGTTCGATCAGCTGGGAATTGTTTCCTTGGATGTGCTATTAGTCACGTTACATCGATAGAGAATGAGACAGAGAGAGAGAGAGAGAGAATTGCTCCGAGTTGCAACGACGACAATATAAGTCTGTTATTATATTTGAGAGAGTGAGGCAGGTACACGAGTTGCGTGGAAAATATTCTCAAGTTTCTGTGCCGTTTGTCAAGCGCGAGGCTCTCCGGCTTGTTACCGCGGGGATGGCAGCTAGAAATCGTTAAAAACTCATTATAGCTCTCGAGGCACGATTTACATAAATATATCGTCGAGTTCATCATCGCTTATACAAAGAGTAAAATTCAAATAATCCGGAACGATTCCCTCTCGCGCTACGCAAAGAAAGACATTATAGGAAGTGTTTTTCATCATCTCTGTTCCCCTCCTTCTCCCGCGAATTAACGAATCGACGCGCTCTGTGCCGCGAACTCATCGTCTTCTTCGAGTTTCTATATTTACAGTATTCGTCCGCGGCAGCGTTGCGTCAGCGATTCCCCTCTTTTCCTCGTATTATGTACAAAAATCGCTCCGCGGGTCAACGCTCTTTTACAAATAAATCTTTCTCTTTAGAGTGGAACGCTCTCGGCGTATATTATACAGTGTCAGTCCCACTATCCATCATAAAGATAAAAAAAAATCACCGCCGCGCCAATGCCACTCGGTGAGGGATCAGACGCGTTCGCGCCGCTCGTCCTCGGCGAAGAAGCTGGCATCCCGTATGGCCGCTGGTCGTCGGTTGTCGGGCGGTTGGCGTCGTCGTCTGCCTCCAGGCCGCGGCTCAGCCTCGGACGGCGAGAGCAGCAGCAGCAGCCTGGTGCCGAGCAGCCGCGACTTGGCGACCAGCAGAACGTGTTTCTACGCGGGCGGCGGCTGTTCCTGCAGCTGCTGCGGGGGTAGAACCGGGGCTTGCTGGATCGGCACGGTGATCACGTAGATGTCGAGCTTCTCGCCGTTGCCGGACTTGTCGGCGATCTCGGCGTAGTTCACCGAGTCGTACGGCGGGGGAGCGAAGAGGTGATAGGGGGGCGGCGGCGACTCGCTGACCGGCTGCCCGTTTGGGTTGATCACCTCGCCCCGCTGGGTGTAGGGCACGGATAGAGGGCGCGCCCCGCGCCGGCAGCACCATTCCGAACAGCTGACGATAAGGAAGAACGCTACCAGACCGCCGAAGGAACCGATGTACCAGACGATCGACCAGGGATCCAGGGGGGACTGACCCTCGCTGCCGTCTGAAACAGAAAGGAAGGTCGTTCATTAAAATTTAACGCTTTCCATCGCTTCCATCTTGAGACCGGAGGTGATGAATTTTTTTTCTCGGAGAAGAAGACGGGTTTTCACTCTGACGTGGCTATATATACTCGAGGACGCAGTTTGTCGGCGTATCTTTATCGAATATGAGTTATATGCATTTTTAAATATGTGACAGCTATGAAACATCATCTCAGAAACATCGGGCACGTTTTTTACGGTCCTGTATTAATTGCTCGAACAACGCGATCATCAAAGACCGCATGTACAAGTTTCATAACGCAATGCATACATATTCCGTACCTCGAAGTAGACAATTGTTAACGGATTGCACAACTGCTAATGAGGACAATGGACTAGCGAAAATTGAACTGCAAAATGACCTCTCTCTCTTTCTTGTAAATAATAAACGTGCCAATTCGACGAGCCGTATGCATCGTCTCGTTACATCACTGTCTACGAATGCGCAGCGCAGTGAGAGAGAGAGACTGAAAAAAGGAGTTCAATACGCGCGCGCAGCGACTACTTATCCGATGTTAAAGTATAACGACGCCGACGAACGATGACGAAAGATTCGAGCGAACAATGAGACTGAGAAAGAGAGAGAAAAAAAACTCCATCGGCGAGTGTACCAATTGCGATCAGTTGCATGCGCTCGCAACACGTTATAATTTTTCAGACGTACGTATTTTTTCGCCGCCGCAGCCGTATAATTTTCATTTACATATTCATACACATATACGCGCGCGTAACAGCTTTTTTTTGAAAGAGGAAAATTTTTCGAAATTTTCCCTCCGAGATGACAAAAAAAAAAAAAAGAAAGAAAAACAGCAGCGCAATCCAAGACGGCGTCGAATCGATCCCAAGTCGGGAGACTTTTTCTCCCCCAGCGGCGCGAAAATCTCTTCGAGCGCGCAAACGAGCCCCGACGGGTCTTGAGGTGTGACGAGGCAATTATGCCGGGCGTCCGCTAATTCGCAAGAAACTGCGTCCGAGGGAATCATCGTCGTTATACCCTCTCTCGCGAGGCTCTCTTGCGCGCATACGACAATGGCCCTTCCCTCCATCTGTATACGTATACGTATATATATATATACACATGTAGGTATAGCGCGAAGGATATTTCCGAAATGGAAACGGCTATAGGGTACAGCGTAGAGTATGTAGAGCAGTGAGTTTGGATTAGAGTTAGCCCGCTAACGGCGAGCGTTCGCCGAACGAGGATCGTTCTAATCTGATTTTATTGGCTCTGTTGCTCGCTCGCGCGCGCGCTTGTCGGTGATTTTAATGAAAGGCTGGAGCTGCTTTTGCTTTATCATTTTTCTTTCGTCGCAATTTTCGCGCTGGACCGCCGCCGCGCGCGCGCGCATAAATCAAGTGCGCGGCGGTATATCAGCGATAAAAAAAACTCATATCAGCGCGGATTGGACTTGCGACTCGTAAAGGGGGGGGGGGGTCTCCCCGACGAATGGATTATGTTTGACGAATAACAGTAAAAACGAAATACACTAGCCAACTTTTTTACTGGCGTATATCATTGTAAGCTAAGTTTTAACTTACAAGAATCTATATATGTATATACGCGTATGAGAATTTTTACGCGCGAACTTTTCTCCATCCGAGCTCTCTATTCGAGAAAATTTCCTTCCGTTCGGAGCCTAGGGATCTATTGTAGACGGGCAGTATACGCAAAATAGAGAGCAATTAAAAATCTCGGGCGTATAATCCAGTTGAAGCTTTAGAGCCACATTGAAAGCGCGCCGGGCGAAATTCGAGCAATTCCCACACATAACTCAATATGACATTTTCCGGCGCGCGGGCAATTTGAAAACTTTGCTAATCCCCCCCTGGAGCTCGGCCATTAAAATCATTACACGCGAATTTAAGATCTAATCCTCGCTTTGCAGCTTTCTCTCTTCCGCGCGCGCGATACATGCACGGCTGTATAAAGCAGAATTTTAATAACCCTCCCCCCTTACTCCGCCGGCATAAAGGCTATAGCTACCGGCCGGATATAAGGTCGCGCGACTATAACTCCTCTCTCGCGTTATACATGTATGTATATATGTATACAAGCACGATGAAACTCCATCTCACCGTCGGACATGTCCTTGCGATTTCGATGGCTCTGGCCCTTGGTCCCGTCGGCCTCAGTCTCGAATTCAATTACGTAGACCGTCTGCTCTTCGTTACGACGCTTCGTGCCACGTTGCTGCGGCAGTCCGTAATCTTCGCGATCGCGGGAGGCGTCATCTTCGTCCTCGGACTGATCCTCGTCCCGAGGAAGGATCGCCTCGGCTACGCGACTGCGAAGCAACGGGCCGGACTCCGTCGAAGCTTCCTGGCTTGGACTGTTGGTACTGCTGCCGCTGCTGCTTTTGTCGCTGCTGAGACCGTGTGCGTAACCTGTGAACAGAGAGAAGAAAAGGAGGATTTAGTCGGCGAGCTTTTGGGGGGGGGCTCATTTAAATGGTATATGTAATCGTTTATAAATTCGCGATTGGTTTTAAATATTATATGCTAATCTACTTTCGAGATGCCGGAATTTCGAGAAGCCGATTAAAATATTTCATTTCGCGACGAGAAATACTCGTTAATTCCCTGCCAACAGTCGTATATATTATTATAAAATCAAAGTGTATGTGATAAAGCTTGATAAGATACACCACGCGTCGCGCGAAAAAAAGGCTGCAGACATCGTAAATCCAAAAGTCAACTTCCGGCTGGCCTTGGCTCAAGTAGCGTACGGTACATCTCTCTTAAAAAATAAGCTTCTGTTCGCGCACACGCGGCATAGGTTGCGTATATATATAGTATAAAGCATCGCCGACGGGCGCGTGCCACTTCTTCTCGGAGAGAGAGAAGCGCGAATTGAGAGCGCCACTTTGCATCCGATTGAGATTTATCGCGGCTACTATATATATGCAATATACGTACGATCATCGCGTCCAATCGTTCGTCGCGCGAAATCTGCTCGAATTAGCTTCTCGATCTTCCATCGTACCGCTGATCGGGCTAAATTGTTTGACTTTGATATCTGAAAAGATTTCGCGTTTGTTCGATTGCTATTATTGGTCTTCCGTTCAGCTGTATACACACACGCGTCGCTGTATGTTTGTTATAAAGGAATACTCCGCGGCGCTGCATGTGCGCGTAGATAAATAATTATTGGCGAATCGAGGCAATGTAAAAGAGAGCGACGCGTCTCGTGACTTTGATTTTCGATGTTTTCCATATGCGCGAAGAGGAGTCTCTCGCGCGAACTCTATCGCATCGTGTTCTTTAATTCATGAACTGTATACGTGTATAGACTCGTCGTATATGCATACAATGTGTAGGTGTACCGATTTGGCGATCGACGCTTTTTGACGTAACCATACATAGAGTATATAACACCGATGCTAATCGGTATGCGAAAGAGGAAACGACGCAGCCGCCGAGTATAGAAAGTCAGGCGAGCTTCTCTCCTTTCGACATAGTCGGCGAACAATCGAGAGATCGCTATATATCTATACATTTGTATCGATTGTTCCATCGAGTCCTTCCTTTCAGTGCGCGACACTCGTTAAAGACGTTTCGTCGAGCGAAATGTATTATATAACGGGAGGAACTGCGCGGCATGGAGACTATATATATACAGTACATTGAGAGAGATTATAATATACAGGCGTGGCTAATACGTCGCGTCGTGATCGTCGGGCGTGTGTGAAAAAGGTAAATCGAGCTTCCTGATCTTGACGAGAGAAAGAGAGAAAGAGAAAGAGAGAGTAGAAAAAAAGAAAATAATACTACTTATATCTCGATGGAACGTGTACACCGTGTATAAATCTATTGTAGCGGAATTAATGCACGTCGCCGGTTCTCTAACGATGATCTAATTGCGGCTTCGAGATTATTATATCCTCGGCGAGATTTGCGTCTTTGATTTCTTTTTTCCATTCAGCGATTTTGAGCTCGTTAACGTTGAAATTTTAAATTACGAGCTCTCATTTTTTCAGCGTTTAGTCCACAAAATTGCAAATCGATGCATTAATAAAACCGATAGCGCGTCAATCGCGATCGAGCGATAAGCAAATTTTAATAAATCGTTAAAATTTCAATTGGCATTTTCTGCGCGCACTATACATATGACGACTCGTCGCTGAGTATACGTATAAGCGGTTATCACGGTATAGCGCGTCAAGTTCGCGCGGAACCGGTTGCCGATGTTGTTCTCGCGGTGCCTTCGAACTCTCGCGAAAAAGACACACTCGTGCGCGCAGTCGTCGCCGAGGTCTATTTTTAATCGAACCGGTCGCGAGATAGTCGCGCTGGAAAGTCGCTTTTTATTTTAAGGATCTATCCGTGTGTTTTCAGAGCTGGCTATATATCATCGCGCGCAACTAGAGACACTGTATTTCATGCACGAGTATATATATATATATATACAGTTTCGATAATTTTTTTTTATTTTCCAAAAAAGCGACGACCGCCGGCGAATAAACGACAGCTTTTCGAAGAGTGAAAAAAGAGTTTACATTTCACCGCACAGCTTGGAATAATAATGCATTATTCATGCGCGCGCGTGTGTGTGTACATATATACACGCAGAAGATTGATGTTTTTCTGATCGAGCGGAGTTCGCGTAATATACAAAATCAATGTTTGATTTGAGCGACTCCGCCGCGCGTGATAACGTAATATAAAAACGACATCAAAGGGAGCAGCCCGAAGTCAATTTTATTCCCCAATACACGATTCTCCTCCATCAAAAGGTCAACTCCAGAACAGAAGCAAATGCTGCCCGATACGCGTGTATATATAACGTTTATACGGAGTGTAACTAGCGCATATATCCTATCCTATCCTATACATATATATATATATGTATGAGTAATCGATGCTAATCCAAAATTAACTTTTCAACCGGTTTTCGCGGGCGCCTTTCCCTGCAATAGAAAGCCACTCTTGTATATATATATACACCGAGCCGCTTTCCATCGATACACTCATCGGGATGAACTCGGTCAGTCTAATTATAAATAAAATACCGCGAAGCCTACAGCTGGTCTTCCAGTGTCTCGAAGGCCGCCTTACAAATCGGAGCAGATACGCACTGGAGAAGAAGGCACGAGGGAGGGAGCGAGAAGAAAAAAAAGAAGGCAAGGCAAAAAAAAACGTGCCACTGGGACGTCGGGCTTTTCCCTTTCGCTTCACTCGAGCATGCATGGATCATTTCCAGCGGGCGACATTGATTCAGCACAGCTCTTTCCTAATACCGGCATTGGCGCGAACGTCCGTCCAGTCACGTACACGCGACAAGAGAGGTGGACATGTGCGCGTTTTTCTCTTCTTCTCCTCTTGTGTGTATATAATACGACGCCAGAGGCAAGGCTGTAGAGACGTAACTTCTTTTGCTCGAGTGGCTCGTGTGGATAGGATATAGGATAGCCTATTGGCCCTTGCTTAATTTATCGCTGAGCCGAGAGGTAAGATGGTGCTTCTTGTTCGACTGTTGTTTTCGGCTTGTTTTTTGCAGCAGCGTTGGCGAGAGAGGGTCTGCTCTCTCTCTATATATACATATATCTATATGTGGGAGTAGGTGAGCTTTTTCTCTCTATACTCTCTGCTGCTGCTGCTGCTGTTGCTGCGTAAGAGAGGCGCGTGTAATGTGATTAAATTTCTCGCCGCCGCCGCCTGTTTTGCGATAATGCGAGGAGAGGAATGTTACTAGTTTGGTTTTATGGAGACGGCGTAGAGTAACGAAATTCTCTCTCTTATGGCGCTGAAATTATTTTGTTCGTGAAAGGAAATTGATTATGTCGAATGTTTTATTTTTTCTTGAACTGCGCAGTTAAATTGATAGAAGTGTGTATATGTATATATATATATATAAATTGAAACTCGCGAATGTGGATCGCGGGCGAAGAGGATTTTTAATCGGATTAATTCTATCGATTAACTGCTCTCCACTGCTATATGCTGTTGGTTTAATTATTTTATTTATTCTCTCCGCGACTCGCGGCGCCGTATACTACATATAATCGAGTTGCCTGCAATTCGCGAAAACAGCAACTTTTAACACGTCGCCGACATTTCATTTGACTGCCTTCGTCCCAGAAGCGAAATGCAATTGACAAATGTTTACCGAATAATTCTGCCCCCCACCGCGGTGATGGTCCTAATTTCCGTCGTTACAGACCTCATTATCGAGGTCATAACGAATTTCAATCAATATGCCACCCACTTTGGAGTTGCCGCTTATTACACTGTGTGCGAAAAATGACTTCGTAAAATTATTTCAACTGTACGCGATTCATTAAATGGTATACATATATATAGTCTGCTACGTAAACAAAAAACGATTGATTTCGAAAAAATCAAAGCCGACTTAGAAGGATCGACTATGCTCATACTCATTACGTTTATTACGCGAGCACTTAATTACAGCTTCGCGCCTTCTTCGCGCGTGAGATAAGCGAGCTCTATACGATAAGAATAATCCGCCTGTAACGAAAAATCCTGCGCGCCTAAATTCTATACATACAATATATCCCTTATCAGTAATTGCGACCGAGTGATTTCATTAATATCCTCATCCTTGTTTTTTCCCCCCCGATGGGAAACACACGTAATGCGCATAACTGGATTAATATATGTGTATATATATATATAGCTTGCACCTTCGTACGAAATCCGATTGCCCGCGCTCGTCTTAATCGCGTTTGCGTCGCGCGCATTATCGAGAACGGCGATTGATACGCGTCGACGGCCGCAGTCTCTATATATAAATCGAACGTGTGTATAGGTGACTGAGGATAATTTTTCTCGGGGCTGGTATATATATACACTATATTAGGTCGTTATGGCTTTATTGATGGCTTTCGGATGTTTTTTTTATACAACATATATATATGTTGTATATAATATGATTTATTGGAACGCGATGGTTTTGTTTTTCGTTCGGCAAATGGAAAAACGTAGTCACGCGTATATATATCGAAGTTTCTTTTTTCTAAATAACGCGCGCAACAATATACACAAGGTCGTGAAAAAAAGAGAAGAAATCTCAAAACCTCTTGGAATTCGAACAGTCGTGTGTTATCGGATCTCCGATAGACGGGCCGATCCTCCGTTACAACGATATAAAGAGCGAATTTCCAACTCGCAATTACCCGCGCGCCTTATGCGAGTGTTATAGATATATAGGCGTTCGATATCGTCGGTCGATCTGCAGGAGAGCTTAATATAGTACAGACGAGGAAAAAGGGAGCAGCAGCGGCAGCATAAGCGGGAAATAAGCGACGGGCCATATCGATGCACGCTACACGTTTTTATGTCGTCTAATGCGCGCGCGAGCGAGCGGGTGTGGCGTGTATATATGCTAATTCGACGCGAGAGACGCGCCCCTAAGGCTCAATCATAGGTTTTTGCTTTTTGGCTCGCATTTTATTATATTACCGGGGAAAAATGGGATTATACTATAATATACGCAAATTCCATCCTTGTGTTTTTTTTGTATTCAAAACGAGTCTCGCGCCTTCGATCTCCTCGCGTTATTGTCTCTTCTCGAGTTGCAATGCTGCATGAGGCCGATGAACCTCGACTGATTCGCTCAACGACGACCCACGCACTCGATCTTTTTCAATCGGAAAAACGAAGAAGATAAAATAAAGTGCGAGAATGAAGCCCGCGTAGTAGGGTGTTTCAATAAAACGTAATACGCGATATCGCGTTTTATTCCTTATAGAAAAAAAATTCGCGCGTTCGTTTATAGCTGTGATGTTCGAAAATATAATACAAGCTCCATAATGGAAGATTTTTTTTAATTTCTTGTCTTTTTCGAGTTCGTTACCCTGCGTCGCTTTACGATATACGACGTTCATATTTGAAGATTCCATCGGCAAACACAAGAGGATAATAAAAAGCGCCAAAACGATCCGGGCAAAGTCACTCGCGCCAGCCAACGACCGAATGATCTACGCTTCTTGTTAATAAAAAAAAACCGTATCACCTGTACCCGCATCACCGCAGGCTCATTAGCGAGACTCTCGCTCTCTCTCTCTCTCTCTCTCTCTCTCTCTCTCTCTCTCTCTCTCTCTCTCTCTCTCTCTCTCTCTCTCTCTCTCTCTCTCTCTCTCTCTCTCTCTCTCTCTCTCTCTCTCTCTCTCTCTCTCAAAATTACGGGGCAAACCGAAGATCAATTTATACTCGCACACGCGCATATACGACTAATACATCGAATTAGCGGCTTAATCACAGGCTGCATTATTCGCTTGGCGTAATTCAGCAAATTATCTTAGGGCAAGCCTGAGAAAGAGGCGCGTGTATAATTCGTTTGCACATATACTACAGGCCGTTAATTGCAGAGCCGAGAATTTCCGATAAATTAACGCGGCCGCCCGCCGCTTCTCGTTTTATCGCTGACGAATGCCGCGAGGCTGACGAATTTGTGGTGTGTGTATGTGTGCGTGTGTGTAGCGTTGAGAATTAACGCTGTGTAGAGAGCGAGAGGGTGAAAAGGGACGCGAAAAGGAATTGCAGTAGCGGAGAGAGGCTCCGTCAAATCCTGGTCTAAGGGGCTTTGAGCCGTTATTTATGCGTGAACGGCTTCGGAGGTTGTTGTTGTTGTTGTTGCTGTTGTTGCTTCTAACGCGGAATGCTGCGGGAATAGGTATACACGCTCTATGCGAGTGAATGTTATTTGATCGTTGAACTTGAATGCTATTCGCGAAATTAATGCGGTGTTGGCTGGTATTTTTTTGCGCGAAGCAGAAGCGAAATTGGATTTTTCATCGATTGAAATAATTCGAGGAAACGAAATTTCCTCGTATAAGCTGTAAATTTAGCATCGTCGCGCGATATATATATATATATATATATATATATATATATATATATATATATATATATATATATACACAAACAATCGCATAGCTCTCGAGTATATATAATTTGGCAATGGCGACTTGGCAGCTTCGATAAACCGCTCAAACTTTTTCGTTCGCTCATCCGCGCGCGGATTCTCTCTTTCTCGTTTTATCTTCATTATATCTAGCGAGTTATTTTCGACGGGTCTCGCTGATTAAGCGCGAAAAAAACGAGATTTTTCGCCGCTCGACGAAACGTGAATTCAAATGTACCGCCGCCGCGTACACTGAGAGAAATGCTATAATAAAAATTATTATAACTCTAGCAAAAATTGCTATAATACATAGTAATGCCGGGACATACTGATATTATGACTCAATTTGTTAAGTTTTAGATAATTTTTATTATTAAAATAATAAAAATTGTTATATTTTCAAAGAAATATTATACGAATACACAACAAAAATTACTATGTTACATAGTAAAATTTCATTTTAAGGAATTTTACTATGTAACATAGTAATTTTTGTTGTGTATTCGTATAAAATTTCTTTAAAAATATAACAAAAATTATTTGAAAGCTAACAAATTTTTTTATTATTGAAGTTTTGCTTCCCGATTGTTATGTATTATAGTAATTTTTGCTAGAGTTATATTAATTTTCCGGTAGTACGTATATAATTTTAAGGTTATGTCTCCTGTCAAAACTTTATTTATTGCCAAATAAAGCGATGATTTCGTTATTTCACAATTAGCTGATATGAGTAATTATTAATTAAACAATTCTGGTTATTATTTATTGACTGCTGTTTATTTATTATTAATGTTAGTTAATTTGTGTGGAGGAAGTAAATATATCAGATCTGAAATTCTGTATGTAAGAGCTCTGTTAGGTAAATGGTTAGCGCCCGCGACTGTCACCCCGAAAATCCAGGTTCAAATCCCGCAGCCACCAAAAAATTTTTAATTGATTTCTTAAATTTTTTAATTTGAATAATAATATTAAATGATTAACAAATAAATAATAAGTTAATAATAATAAGTATAAGGTAATCAACTAAAGAAATAAATTTATATTTTTAAAATTTCCTTATTCCATAAAAATTACTATGTTGAATAGTAAAATTTGTTAAAATGCGAGTATGTCCTTCGGTTACTATGTAACATAGCAATTTTTCCTACATAAATAGCAAATTTTATAATATCATTTCTCTCAGTGTACGTGTTTATACCAACGGCTTTCTGCGCTGTACACACTATATATACATTATACCTGCACACACGCCGATCGGAATATTGATTAGCCCTCGTGGTGTGTATGTATAAGAGTAGTGCGTTGTTCGGGCTTATTACGGTCGGAAATTTTCGGAATACGTAATCTTAACGGATAGATCCTATATACGATTTCTTTTTATCTCTATCGTTTCTGTTTGCGCTCGCGGGGGGGAATGAGAAAAAAAAACACGCGGCGAGAGCGATATTTTTATCTAACAGTAGGAGCTATACGCGAGGTGAATTTGAAGAATTTTCGTTGAGACAGAGAGAGACCTTGACATTCGCTCGGTGCGTTCACGCGCTTTTTATAACGTATATATGTATACATTCGTAATGGGCAGCATCGTACACGCGTTCGACCAATGTGCCAACAATTAAACCTTCGTTGCGCAACGGGATGCTGATGCATCTCACGGCGGCAAAAACAAAAAGCTCGATTCGTTTCTCGATATATATATATATATATATATATATATATGTGTGTGTGTGTGTGTGTGTGTGTGATGAAAACGACGGACAGATGAGCGTTAATTGAAAAATGGCTCTCCCGCGGTTGAATCACCCTGTCAATACAGTCTTCTATGAAAACCTTGGTGTTTACGATTCGCGAGAATAACCTGTTGCGATTTTATACGAGTGTGTATTTCTATTTGTATTATATATAAGTATATAAAAAGCCGTTTGATAAGAGAGAGATAGAATCCAATGTAAAGATTGCAGTAGATAGTCCCATCTCGTAAACATTTCCGGGACACGATTAATGCAAATCGAGGAAAGAGACGCGCTAATTAAGTGGCGCGACGCGTCGCCCTATTAATTCGACTACTATACTACTACTGCTGCTGCTACTGCTATACTAATGTAAGTACGACGCTCTCGTTTCTTTTCAGAAAAAAAACTTGATTTTTTCCAGTTAACGATTGGATTGTACTCGTCGCGCGTTTTAATTAACCCTCTCGCACACACATGGGTTACAAGCCCTTATCGTCCAATGCTAATGAAATTCGGAAGAGAGATAATCTCGCGCCTCTCGATATTAATACTATAGATATACGATACTCGCGTTTATATTTTCAATTAAGCCCCAGCGACTATTAATAATGAGCTAACGCATTACCCAATAACCCAATAAACGTCGCCGCTGCTGTGAGCAATATAAGAAAAAAAAAGGAAGCCGAGTGTGTTTGAGAGAAGGCAACGTAAATTATAAGCGGTAGTAATTGCTCTTATCGCTCTCCTCTGATTTACAAAGCCGCCTTGTTTTGGAAAGTAGTCGAGCGTATAAGAGGAACAACAGAGCTATATAGCAGCAGCAGCAGGTGTACCGAGCAGCAGTTTCCTCGTGTTCTCTTTTTTTCCATTTCTCCTCCGCGAAAAAATAAGAGCAATTAACCGGGCTAGCGATTCTACCATCAATCTCTTTTTATCGTTCTTTGATCGTTTCTACTCTACGTTCATTGCACGGCGTATGTGCATGTGTGTCGCGCACGAAAAGCCGATTCCAGGATAGAGCAGCAGCAGCAGCAGCAGCTCTTATATTCTATATACGCTTCGCCGATTTTTAATGATGCTTTCTTTTCTGCAGATGTGCAGAAGGTCGATGTCGCTGCAGCTATCCGCGGCGAGATAAGCGTTTTATTGTACGTGTGCGAGTGTACTCGGGAGTTTGTGTTCAATAGCATGCACTATAAACCCGGCGATTAGGGATCTGTTGACTCCTGCGATTGGCCGATTAAGTATATATATAACAGTAGTGCAGTGCGGGTTGATTATCTCTTCGCGAGAGGCTTTTCCATTTGGATTATATATACATGTATAGTCTCTCTCTCGCGCGCGCGCGCGTCAGTTTCGCTGGTGGTAACGTTCTTTTATTTTTCCCGGGAGTGATGTAAGCGCGGTGGAGATTAGCCTGACACTTATTGCGAGCTTATTTGCATGAAGATAAAAATTCGGTGTGCAAAAATACACAGAGGCGCGTATATAACTTTTCCAGACGCGCGAGAGATAAACAAGAAAAATCGCTTGACGAGTCAATTCGAGAAACCTCTTTCAAAGGTCGCCGCAACGATCTTCAACGATACGCACGGCTTCTTCTTTCTCTCTCATATATACGCTCGCTGACGACACGGGATTTTATTTTTAGCTTCAGCGCGGAGGGCTTGCCGCGGAACCTTGTGCGCGGACACTGAAATTGCAAAACCGGTCGTCGTCTCTCGTGCGATGCAGAAAGAAAGAGAGAGAGAGAGAGAGAGAAAACGAAAGTCTTGTTTTGTCGAGAGAGCTATATCGTGGGCGTCTGCAGCGAGGTGAAGGTTACACGCATTATCGGTTCTGTTCTTGTCTTTTTTTATTCGAAATTTGGCGCATTTTCGAAAGTAGGCCACCAGGAAGCTCGCCAATACGCGAGAAAAGTTCGGCGAAAAATCGGTCGGCACAAACAAGCGCGAATGTAAAACCGGTTTTCATTCTGAATCATCGGAATAAAATCGCGTCTCGATTATGGCCATACGTATACCTCTACTCGCATAAACACTGTAAAACACAATTACACGGCTTGCGCTTCGGCTAATTGCGGCGGCTACTCCTTTTCACACGTGAATGAGTAGCTTGCGAAAGAATACTCCTCGAGACATCGCCGGCACGACGAGGACAGCCAAAGCGGCGCGCGCGGAAAATTGTAAAGGTCGAGAGCGCGAAATGTATGTATATGTATATATATATATATATATATATATATATATATATCTAACGGCAAAAATAAAACACACAACGGAATTTTTGGCGCAATTTTTTCTTTTTTTTGCGGTCGCTGCTTTTTTTCTCACACTGCACCGGACGTACGGTTCTTTCTTCGTATTCTTCTGTTTTATTGCGCAGCGACGCGCAGGTATGCGCGCTGCTGCTGCATTACAAAGTTAAATGCGCGCGCGTGTGAGCGAAATCTAAATTTTTAAATGCGCGCGCGCGCAGGACGATGCGTTTTAGATGAATCGATGTAAATATTCATATGTTGTTGTTGGAAGTATGTATGCGACTCGGGCGGTTTGTTTTTGTTGTATGTGAGAGAATCGCGCTGTTCATGTATGAATGGGATAATTCTAGTATAGCGGACGATCAGGAGACATTAAGATTAAGGAGAAACAAATGTATTGTTTCAAACCCAATTATACACACAGAAAAAGCCAAAGATCGAATCGGTCCAGTGACCTCAGTCTAAAAAAAGTTTCCTTCTATCTCGTGTATACACGCTGCACATCAGAGTATATGGGCATCAACAGCGGCGGCTACAACTATAACTAACGTCCCTCGATCAGTAAGCTCCTCATCTCTCTCTCTCTCTCTCTCTCTCTCTCTCTCGCATCTCACTGATCAAATAAGGTCAACAATTGGCCGTATTAGATCATCAATTAACTCATTAGCCCACGGGCCAATACCGCGTCATAAACATTCCAAATCGCTCTCTCCGACGCCGTACGCATATATCGTATATATATAAGCGAATACGCACAATAACAACCGATCGATCTCTCTCGCCTATTATATACCGCATCATCATCCGTATAGCATCAGCGGCGGCAGCGGCAATAGCATCACCTCAAGGAGCAAAAACACAAAGGCCGCCTTTTTCCGGCTCATTAATAACGGCAACTTGCGTAATTCCATTGCATTAGTATAACTTTCGCGTAAACCGCGCCCCAGCTTTTAATTATATTCCCCGCGATGAGAGAGAGAGAGAGAGAGAGAGAGAGAAAGAGAGAGAGAGAGTTGAATTATATTTCTGTCCGCATAATTGATGGCCGCAAGAGCAGAGGAGAGATTTTCAACTGCTGCGCAAGGAAGCGACTTTAATTTAAGACGCGCACCTCCGTTTTCCGTGCTGCTGCTGCTGCTGCTGTCTATATACGCGGACGTGTACACATGTGCATTGGCTCTTTGACCTCTTTGCAAGCTCCCTTTGTCTTCGAGCTCTCACTATATAACCCCCTTTATGGCGAGCTTTTTTCAGCCCTGCGGATGAGGTTACGCGAACGCGGTTAAATTTGTTTTTCTAGAATCGATCGATCGAGAGGCGGAGAGGAGATCCCTTTTGTTGTCTCCTGTTATTATTATTATTAATATTATTATTATTACATAACTTTCAGCGACTCTCCCTCTCTGTGCGCGCGGCAGTTAATCTCTCGAAATTTACGGCTAATTTAAGTTCGCAAAACTTGTCGCGTCGCAGGTCTAACTTTTGTCTCCTCGGCTGTATCGCGCGCACATAATAAACGCGGCGGCGGAAAGGAATTTTTTCCCTTTTCCATCCCATACCCTTAATATATGTGTAGGTATACTTCCGAAATTCCTCAAGATCCTGGCAAATTTCATTATACCCGTCTCTCGCGCGCGCACAGCCCCGTCACACTATAATCTCCATCCGAAGGCATGTAAACCGTCCCCATAGTCATCCCCCGTTCCAAGGGCG
This sequence comes from Muscidifurax raptorellus, assembly GCA_020010945.3. Lineage (NCBI taxonomy): Eukaryota > Metazoa > Arthropoda > Insecta > Hymenoptera > Pteromalidae > Muscidifurax > Muscidifurax raptorellus. Next base: position 8,026,300 of record CM052078.1, on the reverse strand, counting down.
TAAATAAGAAGCAGCAGCACTAGCAGCAGCTCAGAGGTGCCGCAGTAAATCTCTTTATCTCAAAACAGGTGTGACGCGCGCGGGGGTATAAGAACAAACAAGACGACACGACGACGCCCCCGCGTATAAGGAAAAATATAAACGCTCGTCGTCGCTAATTTCACGCGGCTTGCGCGGCGGCGGTGAGAGAGAAAAAAAGGGCAGCTGCTGTATGCTGAAGTTGCCGGCTGGCAGGGTCGAAATAAACATTTTATATACGGGCCGTTTCATCAACGCTCAGGCTTATCTCTTATCCGGCGCATATACACTTTACGTGTTTTTTCTCTCTCTCTCTCTCTCTCTTTTTCTTTTATAGGTCGTTCATCCGACTGTTCGCGCGCTTGAGTGTAGTCCGACGAAATGAAAAAAAGAGCGAATCGCTGTCCCCTTGCCGTGTTTATGTATATATATATACACACACACCTATGTCCTATATACATATAACAAAAAAGAGAGACATAGAACGTGGCAGTTGGCGCGAATCCGAGAGCCTCGTCGCTTTTATACACATATACACGTGTATATACTCTCACTCTTCGATTTTTTTTTCGCCGCTCTCGTGTTGAGAGAGAGAGAGAGAGAGAGAGAGAGAGAGAGAGAGAGAGAGACAAAGATAGAGCGAGGAGCCGTCGATACTTGGAGAGGCTTGGGCAGAAAAATTATCGCTACGTCGTCGCTATTATTGTCGGCGACGGAAAAGTTGGTGTATAACAGTTTGCGAAGGAGAAACTGAGCGCGATGGCCGCGAAGATATCGCGCGCGCGAAGATGTCACGGCACCTTCGATTTTTGTTTAAATTACTTTGGCCGCCAGAGGAGTGAGGCCTATCGATTATTTGCGTTTGTATTTTTAGACTCATGTTATGTATTTCACATTGCGGATGGGAATTTTTAGATACATGATATTGTAAAGGCATTACTATCCTTCTTGCGATGTTTAAACAATATATATATATATATATATATGAGTATTAAAAGGCTAAAGTGAAGTAGAAAGGACGAGGCGCAAATGAAAAGGAAAGATAATGGAACGAAAGAGAGCGGGCGAGAAGATAAAAGAAGACGACACTGGACGAAATTAAATGTGAATGACTATATATACGTGATATCATTGCCGTTTGTACCAAATACAAGCCGAGTTTTTTAAATTTTCCCGCGCACGATTCGTTGGGGGCAGAAAATTATCATCGCGGATTCTTTCAATTAGGCCTAGCAATTCCCACGGCCTTTAAAGAACCGGCTGGTTTAGAGGGAATTGGAATTTATGGATTTAATACACGAGAGAGAGAGAGAGAGAGAGAGAGAGAGAGAGAGAGAGAGAGAGAGTCTGCGTTTTCACGTGGCAATTTTCAAAGTACAAGTGCTGCTTTACTGCTATTACACTCGAGGGGCTTTCATTTTTTTTTCATCAAGTCTTAATTAAAATTGAAGTAATTTACAATTGCTCGCGACGATCCTCATAACGAATTTATAGGTTTAATTAGGAGGCAAAGTACCGCACATACTCGACTTTATCAAGCATATACGTAACTTATTATAATTCCGTCGGCGATATCGAGTCAACATAACGCGTACGAAGCAAAGAAAAAAAAAATTCGAACGAATCCACGTGCAATCCAATGACAGTGCATTCTTTGCTCTTCTCTTCATTCATCTCGGTAAATAAAACAACCGCGTCGCCAGACGTTCCCGTCAATTGTCTTTTAAGTGGTTTTACGAGGAGCCAGTGTATATATATAGCCCGATGATGCAGCCGCAGTGCAGCTCTCTCAACCGCGAGACCAAACATCCGCTCGGATCACGCGTAGAGTAATCGCGCGCGTCGTAAGTTTATCTTGCAAGCTTGAATCGCGAATCAATGTGCACAGAGCTCGCGGCCTTTGTAGCAATAATAATAATAAAAATAAGACGAGTGCACGGGGGACCTACTTTCGGCCGATTTTCTCTCCTGTGTGCGCGCATAGATCGAGCCAAATTTCCGCGAGAGGCGATAAACGATCGTTATACGCGCAAGCGCGCGGGATGAGTTTATAACGTCGTTTGTTACGAAACTTTGCGAGGGAAGACACTTGAGCTAGTTTCCGCTCGAGGCGAACACAAGTTTTTCTTTTTCGCGCTGCGAGGCTTTATATTTACGAGTATATATATACATACGATAGAGAGTGAGCGAGAGAGAGAGAGAGAGCGACGAGGCTTATTATGCGGGATGTTGTCGCTCGGCGCTGTGATTTTTGCGATCCGATAACACTACGGCATTGTTCGTCAATTAGAAATATTGTTGGGTATCTCGTTGCCGAGAGAAGACACATTTTTAATTCATTCCGAAGAAGCTCTTGTGTGTATTTCCTTTTGCAAATCTCGAATATTATAATTGTCTCGGCAGCTATACGATATATCCCTCTGTATTAAATATATTGCAGACCTCGTGCAATTTTCCGAGAAAAGTTGCGCTTGCGATGAAGTCGTCGTCGAGTTTATCAACAAATATATGAAAGTAAGAAGATACTTTGTATCCCTGCATTATGCATTTCATGCGCAAACATCATCGAATCAATATATAGAGTATAACGTACCTTACGTACCGCATGTGAAAGCGTCCCATGCGAGTGTGAAAGAGAGAGAGAAAAACAGACCACTTTATACAGTCCTTTATGCTAATTTCTATTGCAGATAGCAGCAGCGGCAATGCTGTCAGGTGAGTGTATTCGAGCGAACGCGTTATGTACACAGAAAAAGCAAAGAATTTTCACAAAAGCGCCCACGTAGAGAAAGAGAGAGAGACAGTCGACAATAAGATCAAACTGCCAACTCAAAAACGCCCTCCGGCCAATAAAACTTTCTTCTCTCTGTGTGTATATATATACACACACACACACACTGTTCCTCTCCGGTAAATCCTGCACGGTTGCCTCTGATGCGCAGCGCGCCAAAACAAAAGATTCGCCTACACTTGCAAAGCCAACACACGGCGATAAAGCGAGAGCTGCGTCCTCGCGTGTCGCCCTCCCGCGCGCCCATCGGGAAAGAAAGAAGAAGCTGCAACAACAACAGCGAAAGAAAGAGGAATAAGGAAAACGGGGACGACCGGTTCCCTAGGGGGTCGCAGGCCAAAACCATATATCCGCGAGAGAGAAATTTCATTTTACCACCGCGCCGCCGCATGTATATCGGTCCGAGTCAAATGACGTCTTCTGCGTCTCACAGGTGTACGCCTATACATCGTCTTAAGCTTATATATTTATATATATATATAGGCTCTGTCTCTCGGTGTGCGGTGTATTGCACGCGGCGCGCGTTCGACAGCACAAATATTGGCATTATGGCACGTCGCCCATTGCTCATATACATGCGCGCAGAGCAGCAGCCGCAGAGAGAGAGAGAGAGAGAGAGAGAGAGAGAGAGAGAGAGAGAGAGAGAGAGAGAGAGAGAGACAGGCATATATTCTCCCTCTCTCTTGCGCGCACGGAGAGCAGCAGGCGCTGCTGCGGCTGCTGCTGCTGTAATATGCATCGTATTGTTCTCGCGCGACCGGAAACGCCGCCGACGATCCTGACAAAAGGATCCCGCCGCCGGCTCGTCTTATAATGCTCCGCGCGCTGCGGCTCTGAGAGAGAGAGAGAGCCACTGCTGCTTTATACATATCTATATAGCGTATACGCTGCGGATATAGATATACACTATGTACTCGATTAAGGCGCGCTCTCTCTCTCTACTCTCTCCGCTAGATAGTAATTCGAACTATGGCTGCTTTGTTTTAATTTCGACGGGGGAGTAGGCGTGGAATAGCGCGATTTGTCGCCGCTTGCCGTGTTTGTGTATATTATACGCGCGCAGCGGTGAATAACGCGCGAATCATGGGGGAAAGCGCTTGAAAATATAACGTGTATATATTTATTTCTATCGAAGACTAGAGTTCTCGCACCGCCTGGCGGTGCATCGCCGTCATCAAAACGTCTCCGCTGCGCACTAATTACAAGCGGGAAATTCCGAAAATCGGCGAAAATTAAAGCCGCGCGAGAGAGAGAGCAAGCTGCGCGATGAAGAAAATCAATTTAGCGGCAAATGCAAGCTAGCTAGACGTCCTCTCTCTCGTATGTGGTAGGCGCTTTTCTTAAATCGTGCGGAGTCTAGAGGTAGTGCACAGCGCACATATTAACAGGATCGTCGTCTGCAGAGAGAAAGCACGTGTATACACAGCGACCTACATTAAGGGCTCCCCAGAGCGGCTCTGGCCGCGCGCCAGTAGCCTCCTTCCCCCCAGCTCCAGACGAAATAACGCACACACATACACGTCTGTGCAGCCTACCTATAACGCTCGTTAACGCGCCAATACTGAGCTGGACAATTAGCCGAAGACCTATCGATCAGACAGACTCTATATATATATATATATACTGTGAATCGCTTAGAAAGCTTCGTGCGCGCGCGCATTTTGCGCAACGCGCAAATTCCTATACACACGTATGTACTCTTATAACAATACAAGCTGATAGTGCGCATACAAAAATAACCAATTATTTAACCGAGGCCAGAGCTTGCCAAGATTTCAGCCAAGAGTATACGTATATCGCGCTGCACGCGAGTGGATACGTTATAACGTAATCTTTTTTCCGTGTGTGTGTGTGACGGGATGACTCTCTATATTAAGCAATTTCGCGGCCAAATGAAAATTTTATAATGCAGTCGGTCCGGTAATTAGCTGTAAAATGCAAATGACGCTTCGGCTCTACAGCTGTCGTTCAAGCGGCGAAGAAGGGCGAGACGTCATATGAATCTTGCAGATGAGCGGCTGCTTCGACGACGAGAGAGGTTGCACGTCGATTCGCCGGAAAATATTCTTGTTACAGCGGTGAATTATATATATACGCGTATAGGCGCGCGCGGATCTATAATACACGTAATTTTTCACTGACTTTGCTCAGAGCGCGCGAGAACTAAGGGGGATAAAAAGCAGCTGCGGGCTAAACTGATTTTCTTTGAAATTGACTTGTATTATGCAGAAAGGGATCCTACGCGCTGTGTAAGAAGATAAATCGAGCTCGGACTATATAATGTATACGCGATGCGCGTCTTATAAATTCCGTATTTAGATCGGACAATACTAATGACGGGGTATCGGGATGTAAAGCGTTTTACATTTAGTTTTTCATACTGCATAAACACGTCGGATATAACACTACGGCTATTAGTCTCTCTCATATTACGGGCGTTTATATATATAAATTATTTATCTCCGAACTATTTTTAACTGCTAATGTTGCTGCATGTATACCGATCGCGAGCACAGAAATAATTAAAAACTACTCATCGGACAAATTGCGATCATTACAGCTCTTCATTATCCGAAGAGGCTACGAGCTTTTTTCAAAATTCAAAAATAAAAGCGATCCCGCCTTTATTTCGCCGTTAACTCGAGCGCGCCTCAAAACAGCGTCGTATCGAAATTGCGAGTTATGATTCATTCGTAATGAGAGAAAAGAGCCTCTCTCACGCGAGGGAGCAAGAGGAGAATCGAGATTAAGAAAGTTTTCTTTTACAACCCTGGGGCGCGTCGTCGTTTTGTCTCTCTTTCTCGCGGGGGTTATTACGCGCTATGCACTGTACCGAATTTTCGAAGGCTGGCGGCCGGATGGAATAAACGATAATGCGAATTTCATTAAAACTTGGTGGGGTGGGCTCTTCCTTTACGAGACGGTATATGGATTTTTTTAATTAAAAATTTTCGTCATTTTTTTCGACGCGCAAACAACTGCAAGTATAATTCGATTTATCGCGCGCGGGAGTTAATACACGCTGCAGCCAAGCCTTTCGATAATAAACCTTTTCTCTCTCTCTCTCTCTCTCTCTCTCTCTCTCTCTCTCTCTCTCTCTCTCTCTCTTCCAGCTCAAAGTTCTAGAAAGCCGGGCTCTATTTATAAGCTCGCTCGCGCGGAAAATAACAACGCGCGGGGATGCATTATTTACGTTTTATTTATAAAACGTACGTAGTCGTCGGCGCCAGCAGCAGCGGCAGCGAAATCTGCATACCTGCAGCCGCGCCGCCGCCGTAATAGCCGGAGAATCGGGCGCGAGAAAAGCGTCGAGAGCGAGAGAGCGAGTGAGAGAAAAGAAGAAACGAAGCAGTCGCGTAAAACCCTAGAGTGGAGAAAAGCCCGGGGAAAAAACGAGGAATCCCGAAGAAAATAAAATCGCACGTGACGCGCGGCAAAACAAACGGCAGCTGCCGCGAGATTTCTTTTCTCTCTCGCTGCTCTCTTTTTTTCTCTCTCCCTCTCTCGCGGCAGGCAAGACTGCTCGTCTTTTTGCGGATCGGAATTCAGAAAAATTTGCGCGCTTTTTGCCATCGCGCGCTGGAGAGAGAGACGAATGAAGTCGGGCCAGACGCGTCGCTTTGCTTCTCCTTCATGAATATGATTTCGTGTGTCTCTCCGATATTCATTCGAGGGTACGTTGTATATATACACACATACACGCGCGTATATATAGGTATACACGCCAGCAGGGTGAAACAGCCGGTATTTCGAGAGCTGCGCCGCGGATAAAGGGGTTTTTTATTGCTTATAGTTTACGTGTTTTTTTTTCGACGGTTTTTTCGTACACGGGGATTTGAAAAATGGCGTTTTCGAATTTTATTTTCCGGCTGTGTGTGTATACATACATACACGCACATACGATGAGGATGTATTAAAGCGAGGAATGAAATTTCGGCTTGATTGCGCGCAGAGAGAGAGAGAGAGAGAGAGAGAGAGAGAACACTGATGAAATTCAAACACATACACATATATTATTCAACAAAACGCATTGAAAAAAATAGGCTGTAAAAAATAATAATAATAATAATCAGCTACGCGCAGAGTAAAAGCTCATGTAATAACATGCACGCAGCAGCAGTAGCACTGCGTATAGGTATGTATGTACGTACGGCAGAGCGCGCATATATACAGCATAAAGCACGATTCGTCCTAATTCACTAAATTGCCAGGGAAACTCACGACGACGGAGCGACGACAGCTGCAAAATTCCATATACCGCGCTCTAGCTCCCGCATATTATAAACCGACTCTCTCTCTCTCTCTCTCTCTCTCTCTCTCTCTCTCTCTCTCTCTCTCTCTCTCTCTGCAGTGATAAATCCTCTCTGTCCCTTAACACAGCAGCTCCTCTCTCGATAAACGCGCGCCCGCGTTTGATCCCGATTCGCCTCCGCGCGCCCACGCGGAACCTTTTACCCCGCGTTATTCAAACGAGCGCATATAATCATGAGCTGCTGCTGCTGCTGTGTATACACGCACTCACCCCCTGCTGATACTCGCAGCTCTCTCTCTCTCTCTCTCTCTCTCTCTCTCTCTCGCGCGCGCGCGCATAATGCACCCGCGTAAGCGACGAGAGGGTTTACCCGTTTGCGACGCGGCGCAGAGACTGGGACTACGCGCTGTCCGCTGGGAAATCCGAAAACGCGCGAGAGAGCGGATTTTTCAAATTGTTTGTGTGTTTATTTAGTATAGACTGTGACTGTGCATATATATAAGCGAGTTGAAAAAAAAGTAGCGGTATAGGCGATATACAAGCCACTCGAGAGATAAACAAGTGTTATAATAATATACACCTGGCAGCGCTGCTGCGTTATATGTGTACTATATATACTCAGCACATACGCACTCGAGACTGAACGTATTTTTATCAATCGGCTATTATATCTGCTCTCTCTCTCTCTCTCTCTCTCTTTCTCTCTCGCGGCTATCGAATTTTAACGCGCTCTCGCGACGCCGCGCTGTTTTATTTTCGAGACGAAATCAAATCTTTTTTTCCTCCGCTATGTGTCCACACTTCTCTTTCTCTCTCTCTCTCTCTCTCTCTCTCTCTCTCTCTCTCTCTCTCTCTCTCTCTCTCTCTCTCTGCGTATGTGTGTGTTTTTTTTCTGTTATATCGCGACTACAGTTTGCGCTATAAATGTATATATAGCGCGCGTACGCTTACAATTAAGGACTTTCCAGAACAAACTTTTCCGCGCGCGTCGAGGTAAACAGAATTAACCGCGCGCAATTTTTCCGGCGACGATCAATCGATCACTGTTGAATAATTCTTCTGTATATATGCTACTAGTGTCCACCTATGCAGCTCAGCTCTCCATATACATGCGCTCAGCTGTATGGAATAAACATATATGTATATGTAACACGCGCGGCGTAACGAAGTTATAAAAGAGCGACTTTATAACGCACACCTTCATCCGCAACGTCTACATTGCCTGCGCGCGTTTGAACGAATAATAAAATATCTATATATATAGCTATACGTATATACACGTGCGGCAGAGATGATGAGAGAAGGAAAAATAAAACGTCGTCGTCCGATAATACATCAAGTGCGTGCGCGGCGACGACGAGTCAAATCGCGAGAGAGAGAAAGAGAGAGCGCGTTTGACAGGTGAAGAGATACATATATGTGTAGTATTATCGATTCGAATTTATCGAGCGTTAACGATGGTATAGACGAAGTATATAGCAGCAGAGGCGACAGAAGTTTCAAGTAAACAAGATAGCGCGTCAAAGTACTGCCTAATTGAAACTTGTGTATCCACTTGTGTTTGAGCTTTCTCTCACTTGTACTCGACTCGTACTATGCGGTATCGGCTCTCTGCATCTCCTCGGCGCACTTTGTGTGTGTGTGTGTGTGTGTGCGATGTTCAGTGCAAGGGAAAGAGCAGAGGAGTCAATTTCGCAATCGAGCTAATTGTTGTCGCGAGGCGGAATTGAGAAAGACGATTTTCCAGGTGATTAGCGCGTGTAACATATATTTATAGATCGGCAGTGCAAAGCATTATCTCGCCTTGGAAAAAACGAGTGGAATATTCAGCTAAACGCGTAGCTCTTGCTCTATTTATCTCCGGAGCGTACGCCGTCGATTCAGCGCGCATCAGTTAGAATAGCGAGCAAAGATTACGCGGTATATGCTCCAGCCGCGATAATTCGTCGCGACACACTGCCCGACGAGCACAATACACACGCTCACACTATACGCGCAGGTAGTCGTTATATACCGATACTATCGATCGCTATCGCGGAGCCACTTGAAAACTAGATTTTCCGCGAGATTGAGAGCACACTACCTTTTTTTCTATCCCCGCAAAGGTGTAAGTCGATCGTAGACTACGCCGATCGCGCGACCGATCGATGCTCTCGTTGTTGTGAGGCGTCGTGCCAATTTCCGCTTCTCTTTTATGTGCACGAGTGTGTCCCCCTTCTCTCCCTTTAGCGGCTTGTTTCTGCCAAAGCTGGTTCTTATACGTAATATAGCGCGAAGATGCAAGCTGTTTATTTATACGACTCTGGTAAATAATGGAGCGACGATCGGAGATTTCGGTCGCTATGCATTCTTAGCACTGTAGCAGCGTGCTGACTAATTTTTGTACCGTTAAATTCGCCGAAATTTTGAAAAAACTCGGCGAATTAAAATCCTAAGCATGAACAGTGAATAACCGTAACGAATGACGCGAGGTAAAAAAAAATCTCCGCAAATTGGGAGTGTAACGATTCCGACCACGTAACGAGCGCGTTCGCCGAAAAATTCGCCAAAAACCGCAAACGCGAATAAAAAGAAGGAAAAAAAACCAGATCGCTCACCGCGAGTTTACCGTTGCACAGGTTGCTCGCGCGCGGGAGGACAGCGACACACGCGGTCGGCTGCGCGCCGCCGGTTGAGAGGTATATATATATACGTATAGAGCGCGTCACGTGCGTAACATTTAGCATTTGGTCGTTTATTTTTTTAAAACTCGCGTGTTTTTCGAAAATACACGTCGAATTTCACTGAACGAACGAGCTCGTCAGCTGCGGACGATATTGAATATTGCGACGCACTGCTGACAATCGGATGAAAATTAAGAACACCGGTATCTCGCCGCGCGTTAAAAAGCTAACTATAAAGTACCTGGCACCGGTGCGGTGAGGAACGCCTGGCTGGAGGCCATCACCATCGACAGCACCATGAAGAACGACCAAGCTACCGCGATCATCTTCGCTTCCTTCTCCTGTACTTCTTCACAACACTTAAATTGGCATAGATATAGGTTATAGGGAGAGCTTCGGAGTGTGTCTCGCCTTGCACCTTTTCCTCTTCCTCAGCACATCGGTAAGTATAGGTTTGAGCGTATACTCGCTCCTCAAAGCAGAAAGTACATATATATATATACGGGCGATAACGAGCTTCCGCCGGGAAGAAAAAAGACGAAGAACCGCACAATGCACCACTCGACTTGGATATATAGATATATACGTATGAAGCCTAGAAAAAGAGCGTATACGTGACTGCAGCTTGGCGAAAAGAGAAATCGCACGCGCGGACTGCCGCGAAACGAGCGGTACTGCCGCACACACGACACGCTGCTTGCTGAGCGCTCAACTGATCGGCCGCCTGGCCCGACTCTCCGTAATATACCTACATAAAGTCGAGGAGATAGCCCCACCACGTGGACGCCGACGCGCGCGCGCAGAGCTACACTCTCGCACGGCGCCGGCGAGAGAGAGAGAACAACGTTATGTATATACTTATATACTTACTTACGTCGCTACTGCTGCTGCTGCTGCTGCAACACACCTGTGCGCGCGCCAAGTTGGGATTGACCTTTTTCTGGTGAGTTTGTGACTGTTTTTTAGGTTATGTTGAGGAAAAAATCTGAGTTGTTCGGTTTTTGTCGTTTGAGAAAAGAAACTTGAATCGTACGATAGGCCGCAGCAGAATCGAATTGGTCCATTTACGCGATTTATGAATCATTAGAGGAATCTTACGTATGTATATATAAAGTATGTCACTGGCACTCAGCTGACTGAAAAAAAAGAGCAAGTATCGAGGCAGCTCGACTTGAAAAAAAAAAAGGAGAAATAGATCGCAGCGTCTTCCTCTAATTGCCGCTAAAAATGTTTTAATTGTTACGCTACAGGTATGCATCACCTTGATGTATATACAGCAGCCAACGCCGCAGTGCATTATAAGCTGTGTAACTCACCGGCGGGCTTTCTCGGGTGGAAATTTATACCGCGAGCAGTAGCCGGGAGTCTCTCGTTAAGCACTTATTCAGAGAGCTTACACGTGTAAAAGTAGCAAAGGTATGATATTCCGCATTATAATAGCCCCCCGCAAGTCTACGTGCTCTCCGAGGACACTCGCGCACGCGACGGCGCTGGATAGGAGATCTTATCTTCCAATAAAGATGTCGGCCGAACAAATTGTTTTCAAAAGTCCAATTAAGATTATCTTTCTCTCTCTCTCTCTCTCTCTCTCTCTCTCTCTCATCTTATTCGTCGTTATGAGCTTAATTCGATAGCGAAAATAGAGCTATACGATTCTACTTTTTATACCTCCTCGAAGGGAAAATAAATCACGGACCTTCAACTTTTCCTCTTACGTATGTATATATGTGTAGTCTAATCCCCCGGTATATCTCTATACGTGTTTGTAAATAAGTAGATAAGGGATCATCGGGCTCGCCGATCAGACTTGTAATTTCGGCCAAAGTTCAAGCGAATATACTTTTATCGCAAGCTCTCCGCTAAGATCAAGGTCGTGCGTGCGTATATATGTACATACTTATATATACGCGGTATATATATTCCAAAAACTCGCAGATGCTGCGTCGATAAAACAAAACGACTACGCGCGGGGAACAGTGCCTTTGGCGACTTTCGAGCAAGTGCGGACGCTTCCGCTTATTTTCGGACTGATACGTCCTTATATACATTTAACGTATAAACGTGATCTGATTACACGGGACCGGCTGTATCGTGATGTACAGCCAGAATTTCGTATAATCCATAAAAGTCACGACACACCGAAAAACTCCATTAGAAGCTTATACCCATACGCGTCTGGCTCGCGTAAAACGCACGTAAAATCTGCATAACCACATTAATCCATCAGTCGCAGCGTATTATCGCGTACACAAAAGTAACAAATACAACGAAAAAAACAGAAAATGATGAAACCGAAAAAAGCTCTTTTCCCAAAAATCCTACACACGCGCATAAGGGTTAAAACTCGCGCTCTCGCACCTATATATTTCAAGCCGCGCTGCAAAGATCAGCTGGCTTCCGTCTCTCCTTCCTGCGTTTTATCCTCGGATTCGTTCTGGCCGCAGGGGGTCGACATAAAGTCTTGCCCACCGCGTCATATTGCGCGTGTGCAGCGCGCGAAGCGCACGTGCGGCGGCCCGATATCAGCTGCCAGGTACATATAGATAACACCGCTGCTGGTGCACGCGAGAAAAGTCGCGATTTACGGTCATTCGGAGTAGACCCTTTCACGGTGTAATTCACGTGCTTTTTTTTCGCATCGTGGTATATATGCCTATTATAGAGTGAGTTATATTGAAGTATTGAATTTTTAATTGAAAGTCAATCCCTCGCGACGGCGCGTTAAAAGTTACTCGATATGCGCACAGCGCGTGTTCTGTATATATATATGGCCGAGCTTTCAGGTGCGGACTTAATATTTTGCCGTCGCGGAGGAGGAATCGAAACTTCTATACTTGTAGAGAATAATGAGCAATTTTTCCGATAAACACGGTGACGAGTCTATATTTGGATGTATATTTATATAGATAAGTAAAGTGCATCGCATATATTTCTGGTAAAACAAAAACGACGCGATGACGCGGGAACATCAGCGGATCTTCTTTTTCTCGCGATCAACATGTTTATCCGCGCTGCAATGGCGCGTCTATATATCGTATACACGTAAGCAATTTGGTAGTGTAATCTAATCTGAGGAGGATCGACGCGCGACTCAGGTGTTCGTTTGAAATTATTATACTTTATCTGTGCTGCAATACATAGCCGGTATATACCTATATATAACGTATGCTTATTATATACCATACGTGCGTGATTCAAACTGGACGCATACCGTATGCACGAGCGAGTATATAAGACACTTTATAACCTTCGATGGATTATTTTGCTGAATTGTAATACGTATATATACCGACTGCTAGAAAAGGTGTAATAATGAATTGATTTGAATTAATTCTTCCAGCCGATCATGTGCATGTGCGAAGCAATAAACGTCGTTAAATATGGATTCCATCGTACTCGACGACTGTATGACTGTCGGTATAGCATCGCAATACGTTCATTAAAAACGTACTTGGCTGAACGATATACAATTGCTTTGCTCCACATTTGTATTGTACATGTGTGAAACACGTCGTATAACTACATAACTTATATGCGACAATTCGACTCATCGCGCGCAGTCATACACCTACGCATATATTTTTATACACGATTTAATGTGGCCTAATACCGAGTGTGCAGAGCTTTTTGTTTGAACAGCTTTTGCATATAGGTCTCTCATCCGCGCACACTCAGTCATTAAAAACCATTGAATAATTTTCGATTGAAACTGCACTCGAGACTCTCCGCACATTCAGCTTCGTTTATCACGAGCGTATATAATTTATCACCGCAGTAATTTCGATCTTGCGATCATTGCAGCCGATGGAGCAACAGACTCTTAACTCTCTTGTCACGGCTTTACTCGAGAACTCGTTGTGAGAAATTGACTGACGCAAAAATAACGAAGTTTTGCACGAAATTGCGCGAAACAAACTTTTTACTATATATATACACATATAGTATACGGGATCGACGCGCGAATCACCTTGAACGCGTAAGATGTCGCTCAGTATAGCCTAATTCTCGATAAGCAAACCGCCGGTTTGTACAAGTGTTCGATTATTTATGCAGCGCCTCGAGATTACCGAGCAGACGCGTGTATAACAGCTATAGGCTATCGGTGCTGTCCGATTAAGTATATTCTCTCGCGTTTATATTCGTCTCATCGATCACACCGTAGGTACATGAGTGTTTGACTCTGCAGCTTATTGACGTCGAGCGCGTGACAGTTTCGTGAAAAAGTCTACTGATACATATATATATATATACGGCGGAAGATACGCAGAATCGTTTGTTTTCCGCTGAAAGAATTAGTGCATAGGAGTAGGGTATTTAATATAAAAGCTCGGATCGCCCGGTGTATGCGCAGTACGCACACGGCGAGTGCTTACAGGAGTAAAATATAATGATGTTATTATAAATGGAATTAGTGCGCCGCGGGGAGGTAAAAATGGTAAATTGGCGAAACGCAGTATAGTCTTTGTGTCGGAGCTTTGAAGTTGCTAACGAGGGATGAAACGTTCTAACGAAATTCAAACTTCATCCGCCATCCGTTGCACCCGATGTAAATATCAGCTTTGGCTCTCTATCTCTTGCCTGTCTGATGCTCTTGTAACTTTGCTGTTGTAATACACAAGTACATAAACTTGCCGTTTGAATAATTTTCGAATAATAATTTATCAGCCATTTCGCGCGCGATCGCCGATCTCGCGAGGAGCTATTATAATCGCGTCCACTCGCGCGAACTTGGATATCGGGTATTATGATGGCATATACACTTTGGAGGAGGCTATCTGTGTCCCGCTCTCTTATGTAACTCCTACTTTTTCAATTTGTTTGAAAAAACTTTGTAAAACTTTGCTTCGAGGATTAAATGAAGCAGTTGGCAAGAGCCCGGATACAATTAGCCCTTTCCTGCGCAGGAAGTAAGAGAGAGAGGGAGAGAGTCCGTAGAGAGAGAACTATGAGAATTTGCACACGAAATAGAGCTGTATTGTCGAGAGTTAAAAACGCCCGGATTATATGCTATAATGCTATTTCGTTATTCATATATATATATATATATATATATATATATATATATATGTGTACAATTAACTCGCTTGACCTCCTTTCAAAATGCGCTTTATTATAAACAATATACACGAATTTCATGTAGAATCGTTGGAGATGTGTGTTTGTACACGGCCATCATTTTGTTATACCCCTGTCATCATCGCAGCAGCAACAGCTAATAAATCGATAGCACGTAATTTCCTATCGTCCCGAAAAGGCTAACCTCGTAAAATTGTCGCCTAATAAAGACAAGACGAATAAGAAGAAGAAGAAGAAGTAGAAGAAGAAAAAAGAAACTTTCCAGGGGGGTTTTTACGCGTCGCGCTCTGCTCGGAAAATTCCTCCGGTATCATATATATATATATAATAAATTTTCCGAATTCGTTGTATACGTGCGTCGTCCCATGCGCGTGCGCGTGTAAAAGAAAAAGTACGTAATACGATCAGTCCTTTTCGAAAAGAACGAGCGCTCGGATCTGTGTGTGTATGTGTGTGTGTATATTATATATACATACACAAGAGGTAAACCCTCGCACGCGCACAAGAAAAAGTAATCCACAAAAGGATTATCGGCAATCGCGTAAAAAGCGAGCGGCGAGAAAAGCTCGCGGTGAGCGACGCAGAAAAGAAACGGCCGGTTTCGCGCGCCGTTTGTATATGTATATATATATACACGAACTTTATCGCCGGCAAAGTGCCGCTTTACTTTTCTCCCGGGCCACGGCAATTTCTCTCTCTCTCTCTCTCTCTCTCTCTCTCTTTTCGCGGCCTGTTAATTTCTCTTTTCCTCATTAAGAGTTTGCGCCGCTCGCGCGAACCGCTTGAGCATTACAAGGCGATATAGAGCGACCACAGCGGTAATTGCTCGCTCGACTATACCTACACGCGGGGGCGGCGATTGCGCCCGCGGCTGCAAATCCACTTTCTCGTCGTCGACGGGCTAGCTTCTTCTTCTTCTTCTTCTTCGTGCTTTTTTTTCGCCGTTCTTGGCTTCTTCGCGCGCTCTTTTTTTTCTCCTACGCGTCGTCGGGTTTATTGGATGCTTTTTACGTTATACAGGGAGTATGCGCCGTTGCGGATGGCCCGAGCGGGGAAGCAAGGCGGTAATGGGCTGCTGTGCCAGACGGCGGCTGTTCAATTTTAATGCCCGTAAGTGTGTAATTCAATGCGTGCTGTGCGCGTTTTCGGGCCGAAAGGGAGAGAGAATTGAGGAGATGCTTGCAATGCCGAGATAGTAGACTGAAAATTGCGCTGCCAGCGGGGGTGGAGGTAAGTAAGATGCGCGCGTGCGCGCGTCGTATATAGCGGAGCGTGCGGAGACTGTAACTGTATAAACCGCGGAATTCTATTAATGCGAACTTGTAATTCTGTAATGCAGGGGCTGCTGCTGCTGTATGTATGTATGTATAATAAGCGCAGTAATATTCATTAGCGGGTGCGTGCGATAGAAGTAAAAAATATGGAAGCGTCTCGACGTTATATACGCAAACGATTTGAAGAAAATTTCTCACCGCGCGCTGCGTTTCTCTCTCTCTCTCTCTCTCTCTCTCTCTCTCTCTCTCTCTCTCGATAGAGAGAGAAATTTTGCATATTCATCCAGCGCCAGTGACAACAAAATTCTTCAGCGGAGATGACTGCACACGCGCGCATCTATCGTTTTTCGCGCTATTTCCGCAATGTTACGTGCGCTGCATCGCCGCATTAATAAGCTTCTTCTTCTGTTTTTTTAACGCGTCACCGATCATCTGCGTACGACTAGAGTATATAGGATATAGCTCGTCTCTCGCAACCGATGTGTGCGTTTGCGCTTTGGTGTATAACGCGAGTTTCTAGAAGAAGGATGACGAAGCTGTGATTTCTATATATATATGATTTTCCGCGAGCGAAGTGCAAACGAAGCATCGCCAGCTGATTTTTCTTTTCGATCGAAATTCATGCGTCTTGAATAAGTAATACGCCTATATTGGAAATTGAATTAGGAGACGTAAGTATATACATTAATCTTATATATCAGCCGGGAGAAATTGATTGATTTTCCATCGGTGATATTGGATATAAAATTATTTTTAACTCGGCCCTCGACATCGCGCGCGTGTAAATTGCATTAGGAAAAGCAATTAAAGACGAAGCAGTCAGCTCGTCTCAATCGGCCGACAGTAATCAATCAATATACGCACGAGAGAGGCTTCTTTCCGTCGAGAAGAGCCAGTTGCCGGTAATTCGAGGTTAAAACCTACGCAGCGACACTTTTGCGCCAATATGTATTATTCCGTTGATCGATGCTACCCTGCGACCTAATTTATTAAAATACTTCCGTGTATAAAACGTGCTCTTACACAGCCATCTCCTTTCTTCTCATCGGAGGTGTGAAACGAAATTTTCTCCGAACGAGCTCATAGCTGAAAAAGCGTTTACCTTGACCATCTCGCGGTAAACGATTCTATCTCTCTCTCTCTCTCTCGGACAAGCGAGTGCAGTAGGTACGGCGCGGTATATATACCGTGTATATAGTAGAAACTTTGCGCGAAAGGCGTATCAGCGGCTAAAGTTTGCGGGCGTTTAGGATAGCTGGTGCAGGTAATCTTGGCGTCCCTCGCAGCGATAAACCCGATCTCAGCACCTCTCACTTCTACTCGTAATTTGATTCTCGATTCCATTTCAAACGTTATCGCGCTTCACACCCTCCCGCGCGCGCTTGTGTGTTGCGCGCGCTATTTCTCCCCAATCTTCGCTCTTTTCTCGTCTATATATACCTACGTATAAAACATAATACATACGATTCGTTATATATGTATGTATATATTGGCCGAGTCGCGGGTAGGTGTACATTATGAATAATTCTGCGGACGAGTCGAATTCTTCGGAAGAAGAATCGCGCAATAATAAAGCGCAGTAAAACGCAGTTGATGCGCCGGGGAACTTATTTTTTATGCAGTTCCCCGGGCGCATGAGAGGCTGCATTTTTTATGCATTCGCCCGCACACGCCTGCATAGTGAAATAAGGTATTACCTCTCGCCTATATATATATATATATATATATATATATATATATATATATATATATATATATATATATACATATATATATATATATATACCGAGCGAGCTCGTACGTGCGCTCATAGTTTTTCCGCACTACGTCGGCGGCCGCGCGAGTATTTCCTTCTTTAATACACCGATATTTTCGTAAAGTGCAGCTCTTATGCGTTACGCGCTCAAGTGCAGTGTGTATATGTTTTTTAATGGATTATCCATATACGAGGATATGCTGTTTTATCGCATCTACACGCGGTGTAAATGCATATATATATATATGTTTCCATTTAATATCGCGATGCGCATATATACACACACACACACACACACACACACATATATATATAGGTATATGTCTAGCTACAGACCGTTTAACAGCCGCACGCGAATAAGCGACCGACGCACTGTGCAGCCGAGCGGAAGAAGAAGAAAAAGACAGTGCAGGACGGGATGGAAAGTAAGCGAGTGTGCCGTGAGCGCTCGGGGAGGATAACTTATGGTGACACTTGACACACTCGCGCGAGACTGCGAGGGAGGCTTTAACGAGCCACCTAGAATGAGACTAACGAGCATCTCACATTCCGCATGATGTATTCGGCTGCGCGCGCTCTACCCCTTAGCACATCCTCCGCTGCTGCTGCTGCTGCTGCTATACACTCTCCCGAACTTCTTGTGTTTCTCCCTCGCAGCTTCTTGATATCCCGCTTCTTGTACAGCTCCCGCGTATACACGTCGTTCCGGTCAAGACTCCTTTTCTTTATTTACACCGCGTATATATATATATATATATATATAGTATCGCTCAAATTCACGCACAGCCGCGCACGTGCGACTTTGATCGAAACGGCTCGCTCGAAAACGAGATTAAAAACACAGCCTACTCTATATACGACGAGGAGAGCAAGGCGAGCGAGAGAGGAAAAAAGGAAAAGCCCTGAAAAGAATCTCGGCGCGCTTTATCCGGGCTCGCTCGCTCGCGCCAAAGTGAAGATAAACGCCGTTAATGAGCTTTTTCGCCCCTTTTTTTGCGCGCCGCCTTCGCTTTGTGCTACGGGGGAGGAGTACGGTTATATAACGTGCAGAAAAAGAACGTGTATTGTATATATATATATATATATATATATATATAAAATACACGAGCGATTGCGCGCGATCAGTGGCGCGCGTAATGGGCCTCGCTGTATGCGAGGCGATTTCATTGACTGAATTGTGTCCGGTGCGTGCGCGCATGTTTGTATTTTATCCCGCTTGATTTTTATTGCGGATAATACTGATGCAGCCGAGCTGCTATAGTAGTATATATATAAACTTCCTGCAAAAGTAAATAGATTAAAAGTTCCGAACGAGCGCCGCCGCTGACAATTAGAGAGACGGTATATATATAAATTAAGCGCGTGTCCACGAGTATATGCGGCGACTAATATACAAAGTTACAGTTCGACGCGCGCGTGAATTATTAGTCGATTTATATACGCCCACGTGCACGTGTCGTTGGTGCCGGGAGTATTAGAAAAGACAGGACGTTGCGTGCGCGCACTATATTTTATTTCGCGCGGTGTGTTTGGGTGAACTATATATATATATTGTGTATACGCGGCAAAACTACGACACGACTGTAGAAAGAAGCATACAGGAGTTTGGAAATAAGTGTATTAACCTACATCCTTCTCGGGGGTCAACCGGACGCAGCGGCTGAATACTATATACATACACATATCCCACTTTCCACGCGATGGAAACTTTATATAAACTGCAATGAATGTTTCGTTTATAACAACGCGAGCTCTAATCTGGCTCTATAATAACAATAGAAGCTATTGTATATATATATATATATATATATATATAAAGAAAATTGGAACATAATATTATCAATGAGTGATCCTAACTTAGCAGTAAATAATTTAATAGAAAAAATAAATAAGTGTACGAACAAGTAACTGTTTATAAAAATATTAGTAAAAATAGGGTAAAAATATTCCTAGAAGTAATTGGATTACTAAGGCAATATTAATCTCCTGTGAAAGAAAAGAATTTTTATATCAAATGTGGAGAAAAGAACCTAATAATGGTACGCTAAAAACAGAAATCAAAAATTATGACAGTCCTATGAATCTAAGACAAATGTTTGCATATGAATCGCTGATACATTACTATGAAGTCTTAAAGCAGGAATACATCAATTCAAACAGTAAAACTAGAAAAAAAGCATACAAGTTCCGCGAAGACAAAAAACTATAAGTAATAAAAATAGCTATGTAAAAGCTATCGGTACGTTTAATGATTTACCAAATGAATTAAAGATTATTAATACAAAGAATTATAAATCAATACTAAAAAATGGATTAGGAATAACTCACAGAAAATGGAAATTCAACTCAAAATTAAAATGAGTATATGTGAATATATGTTTTGTTGTAATCTTTCTAGAGTGTAAAGTAATTATAGAATATTATATTTTGATTATTCAAAACTTATGAGGTTGATTAGTTTGTAAGTCACTTTAGTATATAAGGTTATGCTGGTGTCGCGAACAGATAACTACGTTTATCTCTGCGACAGTTTACTGTTATGTAATATAATATGTAAATTTTTGACTGGTAATAAATAATAATAATATGTATAAAAATCGTATAATTACTTCATCCCGATTTGCGCGAAATCGCGATTTGAACACGCAAAACACTCTCCGCCAGCTTAGCAGTCCGATAAGCGTCGTCGTGGAGCATCATCATCGCACACAGGGAGAAAGGGAGTATGAGAGGAAGATAAGACAGGTCTGAAGGAGAGAGAGAAAAAAAATGGAATACGTCGAAATCCGATTCACCGACGCTGCATCTTTTCGCCGCAGCTGCGCGATCGACGAAATTGCACACTGGCGAGCGACCGACCGATCGATCGAAATATAATATATATATATATGGTAGCGAGAGGGAGAGAGAGAAAGACAAGGAGACTCTTGCTCTATACGGAGAGATATTGCGTCGGCTGCACATTTTCCGAGGGTATGAACAAACCCCTGCGGACGAGAGAGACTTTCTCTCGCGCACTATACACCTTTTGTCGCCGCGCGGCGGTACAGCCTGGCGGCTCTTTCTTTCTTTGTACGCGTGAGCTTGCACTGCGCGCGCGAGCTTTGACATTCCGGCATCTGCGGTTTCATCTGATACCCGAGCTCTCGCCATCCGCCCCCTTGTGTTCTATCTCTCCCTCTCGCCTCCTGCTACACAAGGTGTCTTCTCTTCTTCTTCTTCTTCTTCTTTTTTACTTGCCGCAGCGCAGACTGCTTTTCGGTTCGATTCTTGTGTTGTTTCGCGCTGCCTCTTCTTTCTCGTTTTTGTCTCGGAGATTTTTCGAAAATTGTGCAGCGCAGTTGTTTCGGGCTGTACCGCGCGTGATTATAAAGGTGCCGGCCGGTCGCGTCGGGGTTTATCTACTGAAAAGGAGATTTTTTCGAAAATTCTTGTACCAAAGAGCGGAAATAAAATGAAAAATCGCTTCTTCTTCATGTAGGAGCGCGTGTCTGGGCTATAATGCACTTGACCGAACGAGAGAGAGAAAGCGGCTTTTTCGCGCGACTTGGCGCGATTTTACGACGGCTAACACGGTTATATATATACGCCGACGGCGCCGCTGTGCTCTTGAGCTCCATATATGCTGCATGAAAATTAATGCACTTGCGCGGTTCTAAAGCAGCCCCTGAGGAGAGCCGTCGGCGAGATCTATTATACTCATCCATCGACGCATCGTATACGGATGCGTGTGCGTGGTAATTTTTTGAATTTCCCGCGCTTTTTTCGTAATTCGAAATTAATCATTACGATCCTTTGCAGATCTGTTTTTTCACCGGATAAACTCACGACTTTCCAAAGAGAACGCGTAATATAGCTGCTGCAGGCTTATGATTAATTAATAAAATTTATATCTTCATTCGGTTAAGCTCCGGCGAACGAGCTTGAAAAGCAAACTTTGGTAAACCCCGACCTCTGAAAAGGCTCACGCACGTTCCAAGCCGACGTATATGGGTTTAACTCGTTTCGGTCGCCAGCGTTTAATGCGCCACGTAAAATTTATATAATAAAATTCTGCGGTCAAATGGTTTTGCCCTGTTTTAGACGCAAACTGCGCGCGCGCGCGCGTCAACAAGTGCTCCTGACGCGCGTATTATATGTGATATAATACCCGTAAAGCTCGATTGTTTATATTACACACTCTTTCTCTCTCGAGATTTTTTTTTCGTCATCGCCAAAAATTGAATTAAACACATCATAGATTAGTATCGCGGCTGTTGAAGCCCGCATAGGTCCCGAATAAAAGGGAAATCGCGGAGTGAGCAAATCATACTTTCTATAGAGACGTCAAAGCATTGTCCTCTTAATTGTTGATACGTATCTCTCTGCGCGCTTGCGACGGAAAACGCTATTGTCTTGCTCGCGAGCGATTCTTTTTCCTTTTGCTTCGTCGTATATATATATATATATATATATATATATATATATATATATTGCTATTGTAATTGAAAAATTGCATAGTTTTATATCCTCTCAATAAAACTTCCTATAGAGCGATGTCGATAAACTTTAAAAATAGCTCTGATATCACCCGATCCGCATCATCGGCGTGTTTTTTTTCTTTATTTGCCATTTTGAGTAGTTTGGGCTATAAATTATCCTCCTATGCTATAAGTTGTCCTATCAATAAGAGGCATCCTCGCATCGTTCCTCATTAAAACGGGCAATGTACACACTTATAACCTACTATTATATACCAAAACATCATCGCGATCGCGCGCCTCGATTCCATAGAGACGCAATAATAAGATGAATCACGTGTTCGGCGCATATCTTGATTCGTATCCTGCTGCGCTGGATTTCTTGCAATTTATTATTATGTATATGTGCATACTCCACAGCATCACTTTTATATACCTGTGTACCGGACCTTTTGATAGTCACAACTTACAGATTCGCACATGCATACGTATATACGTGTAGCACCTGCACAGCAGTAGGATATATATATCAGACTCGATATGACATAATATTAAAGCACACATCCCGTTTAACAATTACACAAACATTATATATATTTGATATAATCCAGCTTACGCGAGAAGAGCTTTCAAAGTTGCGCATATAATATATGGGCTGCACACGCACAATATGCATATATATATGTATAATCCGCGCTACACAAAACGTCCCGCATTGTCTTGATCATCCTCAGACACAGAGCGAGACGAAACGAATATAAGCGGGGGCAAAAACGCGAGTTACATCCATATTCATATGCGGGTGCGCATATATAGTGTCATTCAGAATGCGCCGCGGGGAAGGAAATAAGCGCGTCTCTCGTTGCGTGCATAATCCGGGAGTACCTATATAATAATATATATACCATAATGTAGTAGCAGTATCAGCAGCAGAAGAAGAGAAGCCTCTCGGGCGGCTCTTTTGTGTGTCACTCGCGCGCGCGGGGGCGTTTAACTCGTTTGCGCGCTGATTTTATTGTGCCTCTTCCTAAGGCTGACGTAATTCTAGACAGGATATTGTTTATCGCGCGCTTTTCTCACCGGATCGAAGCGAAATTCGCGCCCGCGCGGCTTCGTTAAAAATACGATTCTTATTAAAATTGATATATCGCGCGCGCGCGGAGATCTTGTATATCACTCCGCGACGACGCGTCCTTACGTTCCGCTGCAGCTGCGGCGGTTGTGATATATACTAGTCGCGCTGCTTTATTTGTCGATTCCGATATCTGATACGCGAGGTGTATACTTCTTGGTGTATCTTGGTAAAATCGAAGGTTGATTTAATTAAAAAAGAACAAAAAAAATTATCGCAACCCAGTGTCGTGTATTCTTGTATCAGCTTGTATTATATCGCGTATCTTAATTAATTGAGGATTAATATAAAAACGAGGAAAAATCTATTTTCCCGAAGACCTCGACGAAAGATCAGTGAACCGCGTATAGCAGCAGCTTCGCCCCGACGACGAGTTGGATAATAAACCAATGTGTGTGTGTGTGTGTGTAGATTCACCGGAGGCATAATTACTCTCGAGTCTACGCTAATTAGAGTATGCGTATATGACGCACCCGGATGATGAGTCACGAGCGCGAGAGAGAACTTTCTTTGAGTGCGCTTATTTCTCCCTGCATGCGTTGTTTTTTTTATCCGCTTATCGGCCGAAGCGTGACTCAAAACCGCAAGGTACACACACGCAATTTGAATAGCTGTATATATAATGTAAATATAAACGAGCCATTGATTTATCAATTATTGTTATAATATTCATCATCGCGCGCAGCATGTAAACATGTAATATATACAACATCGAGTCTGTTGCGCTTTGCGGAAACCCCCCCGATTAATTTGATTCTATATATATATAATGAAAACAAAAAGCGTCGTTGTCCTCTCATCCGACAAATTACTTTGTCTATATTCGATTTCCAATAAGTTTCTGCGCGCCCTTTATCGCCAAAGGTGCGACTAAAGTTCAACGACACACACACACACACACACATCTCATTGAAATATAGAGAGATACGAGACAGAGCACTATGCCCGCAGTCGTTTCATTTCCCCAGACGCATTCGTGCGCAGACTATATATACAACAACGAAGAGAGCGCGAGAGATTAGAACAAACGCTGCAGTGTCGCTATATATATATAATATATACACTCCTCGCTCTTACTTCGTCACGATGGCTATATACATATAAGCCGCACAATCGATGTCAAAGCGACAGGGCGGACTTATCGATTCAATGAATTCGTTATCGAAATCCAATCGGCTGTGGAGAACGACTATATGTATATAAGCGACACTCTGATTCCGAAATCGGGCGGTGCGACTGCTACTGGTGACGCTCGCGCGCATGTGATTGATTGGAAAATTCGAGGGAAAAACGTGCGCATCTTTTGTACCCGCTTTCATTATAACACACACATCGGAGCCTTGTACATATATCTTCGATCGCGTCATGAGGTGTTAAAATTTTCCTCGTATAATATATACTTACTGCTATATGGCCACGCAATTTTCTTACTGCGCAGTAAGTGGTATAAGTATTTTATACGTATGTGCTTATATATATATATATATATAAGCACGAATCTTTCGTACATAATAGTATATAGCATAGTATCGGGACAGAGCAGGTGCGCGTCTCGAAACGATTCGATTAAAGCTTTGCGCGCGATAACCTCCTCCAATTTATACCTGCGCGCGATGCAATGGAAGATACGGCACAATGGCAATCTGAGATCTATATATATATATATATAGTGTATAAAAAAGGGTCGCGGATTTGAATTTTACCCCGAAAAGTTTTTCACATTTGAAATAGCATCGGTTTTGCGTATATATATAATGTGCGGAGAGATTCCCGCCGGCTGATATCGTCAATCGACCTGTCGCGTATCACGTGCTTCTTCTATGTGTTGTTCCGAATATCGGTCACGTAAATCTCGCCGCGTTCTATTAATCGAGCCGATGCTTCTAAGCGTGGGTAGTATATATACAAGGGTTACCCGCGGTTTTGTTTTTTTATACTTTCGTTGTCGCTTCTCTTGGAAGATTTTTTTTTCTTCCATATATATATATACGACGAAGTGGGAATTTCCCGAGCCCGAGGGAGCAATGTTAATATACGTTCTTCTATACATGTACGGTCGTAAAAGAGAGAAGAATGTTTTCTTTCTTTTTTTCAAATCGAACGAATTATATTATTTCCATAAGCATCGGCGACGCTTCATCTCTATATATATATATATATATATACATTGCGAGAAATCACGGGAACAACGAGTGCTTGCGCTCCGCGAGTCGATGTGCGCGGGGATTTTGACTAACAGATTTATTTCTGGAATTCACTTTCGTGTGTAATTGCAGGTCAGACAGTGTCGCTCTTCTCTCATAAAATGCAAAATTCACCCGAACGAGATTGAATCATGTATATATACTGTATATATACCTATATATATTGTTTCCATGCGCGCAAATGAAGAATAGATATATTATATTATACATATGTATGCATCAGATAAAGTTTATTTAAACTCGAAATAGGGCACGAGCACTATACTATGCACACATACACACTCAGCTATTATTAGCCGCTTCGCGCGATAACCAAGCACCTTGTAAACGCTCGGCGCCGTGAAGATAATGTCCGCGTAAAAAGCCGGCGATATATTCTATTAATATAATATATCATAATTGCATGTATACACGCCTGCGATGCGCATGTATATTACAGAGTGTTTATACAGGCCGCGTTATATTATTAAAATTTTTCAAAGTCGTTGCCAAACGGAACTCACTTTACTCTCAGTATAGACGAGTAGTCCTTGTGCGCTTTATTTACTCAATTTATATATATATACACGCATGCACAGGCACATCCTTATTATTTGCGAAATTCAAATTGGCGCATATAGTTATCGCCTTCCGCGAGGAAAACCAAAGACGTTAAAATCCAATGCGTCAGTATGTCTATATATCGTCAACGGTCATACATCGACGCATAAGTATACGCACACACACATATTACATACAATATATATAGTTATTGTGCAATTCGCACGTGTCGTCTCACTATAGGCACGTGCCCGTGGAATAAACAAACCCATATAACACCATCGTAATAGAGAAACTCGTGTCGCTATTAATACGACACGCGTATACCTATATATAAGTATGCGTCGATGGATTTTCTAATAAAAAATCAGCTGTTTACACCTGATGCCGCTCGGCGGACAGGGGAGCATACTAATGAAGAGTGACTTGCTTCGATCGGCGCAAGTTTCTAGGCTATTATTTTATTGCCTCGCGAAGTGCATCCAAATATTGATATAGAGGCCTGTGCAGTGTGTGTGTGTGTGTGTGTGTGTGTGTGTCAAGGATTCGCTATCAATGAACAATACGCGGTTTCACGATTCTTCATAGTTTACATATACGTGGCTACGTTTCTGCGATGTCGCCGGCGTGCGTTGATTAATTGTGAAAGAACGTTTATCAAGCTATCGCAGTCTTGCACTAGCTTTAACGAGCACGAAATAAAGCAAAGACATTTTTGAAAAACTCGTTGAAAATATCACGTGATATCTTCTAGCCTCGCGCGCGCGTTCATTGACTCACGCGTGTATTTACCTCGAGTCGCTGCGATGCGCGTACTTATTATACATCGCTTAGTGTAATAACAATACAAGGGAAAAAGAAATTGTTTTCGTCTTCTCCTCCTCTCTCGAGGCTTATTATTGTCGAGAAAGAGAGAAATACAAGATCGAAGTACTCTTTGCAAACAAAATAATCATCGTATAATACAATAACAATTGCTGTAGGCAGATATAGTCGCATCGAGCTCGGAGGAAAAATCAATTACTCTCCGCGGCGACGATTAAAGTGAAATGAAATTTCCTTCCACAGGTGCGGAGAGCACTATATTATATATATATATATATATGTCGCCTATCGCGGTCGACCTTTCAGCGAACAAGCGCGGCGAGCCAATCTTTTTAGCCGAAGCGGTTAAAATAAACACGGCCTTATTTCTGCGCTCTAACGATTTCAAGTGAAAGACCAAGCCCAAAGTTATATATATACGATATATCTGCGATATGGGCTTGCGCCAGATACGACTTTGGATTTCCTTGAACCTTTTCTCGATGACGGAATTTTGGCGATATCCAGGTAAATTATATCGCAGATCGTTATCGGTTATTTCAGCTTCTTCCTTTCATAATATTTGGCGTATATTTCGATTTTATCGTCGTTTACCGAGAACAACAACACAAGTAAACTCGCAATAAACAAGATCCACTAATATTTTTAAAATGTGTTTTCCTTTATTCACTTTCCTCATATATCTACGTATAGGTGCGCGATGCGTCTTGATGATTATAATGCTGAGATTTTAACGTTTTACTGAATATCTATACGGCTCGAAATAACAATGAGGTGAGCATATAATAGATAAGTCGCAATAAGAAGAAATCCAATCAGTTATTTTAGGCTCGTATATGATTCACGCTGATGCAATAAGCTATATACAATGACTTGCAGAAAAAAAAACCAGACCTATACGTGTAGGTCAAAACAAGATTGTAAATAACTATCGCTTCTACTTTTATACGCGCTATTTTATATAATCTCTATACGGTACGATAATTGCTTATTCGATAATTTTACACATACTCAAAGTTTCATCATGTCCGCCGCGGCTCGAAGAGACTCACAGCTGGAGCATCCCACAGGTATAAAATTAAATGACGATCGATAAGCCACACATTACAATAAGTTGCTCGACGCTTATCAATGAATTTTATAAATAAGACATTACCAAGAAGCCGTATATATTTTAACGACTATATATAAATACATGAATCACGCGACGATCGCACCGTCACGCGATTCTGCATCGGTTGTGTAAAAACATTTTCGCAAAACACTGCGATCCAGGACGTTTATTTTTTTCACTCCCGCGGCTAAACTACTTTCGAACGAAAAAAAAAACAAACTCGATCGCAATGATCGTTTAACCCGCGCGAGCAGCCGAAAAAAAAATCAACAACCCCCGATAAAAACCAAGCACCCGGAAGTCCGCGCAAAAAGCAACTCGCGGTAATTTAGCGGATCACTCGTCGGCGCATTGTGTTTTTTTCGCGATATCATCTGCCGTTGCGCGGAGGCTCTACAATGCCGCCCACCCCCGCCTCTTCTCTTCCTTTATAAATCGCCGCCGCCGCCGCCGCTTCGACTATAAATAGAGAAGATGGCTGTTTGCACCGATAATTCGCTGGCGGAAAAAAGCGAGAGTATATAGTGTATAGACCCGTCGTTGTGTCGTTATTTTTTTAGATGTCTCGCGAAGTTCGAAACGCTTATATATCTGAGAATTTTTCAAAGACTATTTATAAAAACGCCGCTGCGGATGACTTTATCAACGCCACGATTTAAAAACACATGTGTCGCAGTATTGTTATACGAGGAATGTTAAGAACACCGCGGACAATCGATGCGGCTCGTGTTGCATCGATTCCGCGCGCGCATATATAGTAATGCCGATGATGATGATGCTGACACGTGCCTAGAACGGTTAATCGGAGACATCATTATTACGCACGTTTTTCGCATTAACACAGATTTTCGTTTATAATAACGGGGAAAAAGCGAAGAAGAGAAAAGGAGCTGCCGCGCAAAAGTGCTTGAAATTTATTGTAAATGCGTTGCATAATTTTCAGGCAACATATGAATAACGATGTAGGAAAAAGATTGAGTAAACATCGAGGATCGATCAGCGGCTAGAGTTACGATTAAGCCATGAAAGTTGCATTATGTATGTTTTTTTCTATTGTTAAGTGCATGAGGGTAGTTTACTTCTCTCCAAAATGCACGTACTAGTATACAATATTATAGGTATATATATACAAAAGACAACATTTTTATTTTTATTATTACTATTATTATCTTCAAAAACGCGACGATACACTCGAGTGCGAACTGTCATTGTTGTGATGCACCAACGGCAGAGAGAGAGAGAGAGAGATGTTTATCGATAAAAGCGGCGCTGTTTTTATAGATTACCCATCGCGAATACTCCACATTCATAAAATCCCCTTATCGCTTCATCTCTTCCTATACACTATATAAAATTAGTTCCGATCTCGTCATCCGCGGATTATTATTTGTACAGGTATATAACGCGACGCTGATCGACTATAGGGGGAGGGGGGGGGGATTTCTCGATTCTAATAAAACGCGATTAACGCACGTCGCTTATATATAGCTGCGGGTATATTCTAAGCGATTTTTAATGTTCGCTTTCCTTCGATCGACATTTTTATTTTATGACTCGGTCTATATAGAATTTTTCTATTCAGAGTGTATTGTCGAGCAGCCGCAAGTCGACTCCTTTTCAATTGATGTAGATTTATATGTGTGTGGAACTTTGCATGTATACGGGTGCGTATATGCAGGCTGTATATATAGCGTTCGCCAAATCAAGCAATAAATAAAATCTGATGTCTTATCTTATTAATGGTATTCTGTATGAAATGTACGTATGCAGCGCTACGCGCGCGAAGGAGATAATGTATTTTTGGAAATATCATATATATATATATAAATGATTTATAATTCTGGAATATATTTTATTTATATACAATAAATAACCACTCACGCGCGAGTACAGTACAAATAAAAATAAAACGTTTATCGATACGATGCACGGACTCTTAGATCCAATAAATAGATTACGAGGAATCGATTTTACCTGTAAGGTAATGGTGTATATATGCGTGTGTAAATATATATCTGAAACGTTTTATTAACGATGCCAGCTGCTATATGCGAGACAAGGTTTGAACATTTCAAATATATGAATATCCCAATTAAATAATCGCGGGAATTGTTTATGGAGAGATCACAAAATGTAGGACGTTGGATGTGTGCATGGCGATCATGTAAATAGTTTATAAATATTTGTAAATAAAGCAATGCTAGAGGTTTTATTCATAAAAATCCATTTTATTCTTACAGCTTATTAAGATGAAATCATAGCATGTATATAAGTGATGCGTTGTAAACGCTCATCGAGTCGTTATTGTATATTAATTATGCGCGTGAATAACATGCGGTTTCACGCTATTTCAGTGAATACCCGCGTGGATTTATTTTTGGTTGTAAATAAAGCTCTTTGATTCGTGAAAAGAAAAACAATGGGTAAAACGCACCAGATGCATCTCCAGGCTTTTTACTGCGTTTTATTATAATATGCGACCTATGTGGTAAACTCGATAGTACAATATACTTTTTTTATTTTTATTTCTTAATATTTAAAACGTCCATGTCTTGAAACTTATACGTAATCATATATTATATTGATTGGTAAAGTATATAAACTTTAAGATGTCGAAGCAGAATATTTATCAATGAAAACAGTTCTTTTCAAAATATACATATACGCTCGCATTTCTCGCTATACATATACTATATTTTATAAGCCGTTTTTGATCTTATATAGAGTTATGTTGTATGGAGCGTGGCCTTGCAAAGTTCAGCTGATATATATAGTTCTACAAAACTAAAGCTCAATAAATGCACAACGAAAAACCATAATCATTGATAAACATTTGAATTCGACATCGATTTAAGTATGTTTATTTTATATATCCACTGTTTTTAAGAATTCGATCGTGTTCGGCTCACTTTTTGTATATAATATACTTTGATGGCTTCGTTTGTTTCCGCTAATTATTCCTCTGCACACCATTAATTAAAAACTAGTTGCTAAGTTCATATAACAATACTTTTTTGTGTTCGAATTGTTTCAACTGTATAAAAACTGTTTGATTCTCTCGATATACGATTCGAAGTTAGTGTTTTTCTGTTTTTGCTTTGCGCGCGTGTATATATGTGTGTGTATGTAGAGGAGTTAAAGAAACACGCGACAAGAGTTTCATCATGATACTGGATCCTTTAGTGAGTGAATTGTTGTTTTACATCACTCGCCGCAACACATATATTATATATATATATAGATCGGAGTGAGCTCAGAGCAATTCCTTCGTCGGAGTTTTTTTTTTCAACAATGTTCCTTCAGACATGACTTACTGACTAAATGCAATAAAATTAAGTTTCCAATAAGCATCGATAAAGGCCATCGAATGATACATCGCGAAAACGGCTTCACGATACGCAGAGAGATCATGTGATGATTGCATCCACATGCGTGCATGTAGTTTATACGGATAAAATAAACAACGGATAGCTATGCATTGCATCAAAGGTAAAGTGAATATATAAGAAAGTTTTTTTTTCACCAGTCGATCGTTATCGACAGATACAATGCAGATCAGAGCATGTTTACGTTTCAGTATAGGTGCTTATACAAAGTCATTTGTCAGTGCGCCTTGTTTAGCACTGAAATTTCTCAACTAACACATAGATAAACTATTCGTATTGATAACTTGTTTTTTTTTAACTTATAAGTAATTTAAAACTTACATTAAAAACACTAAAATCGCTATTCCAATTAGATCAATATGATCTTTGTTTGTTCTATTAAAGTAATCGTATTCGAATTGGCAGTGATAAACACAATTATTGCAAAACTAAGTAATGCTCTTGGTGGACATTCTACAAAGTAAAGTGAAAGTTTAAAGAGTTACGTAAAAGCAATACAACTCGAGTTTTTTTTTTTAGTTTCTATCGCTATTCATCATGATTATATTCAATTTGGTAGAAGAAAATGTACTTCCCAAGTCAAGAAAAGAGCTTCCTGTGCTGGTACTCGAACGTTATCATTTCATCAATATATTCACTTTAAATTTGTAGATTAGATAGGATCTACCACTTGATTATTTTACTTCGTGTGAAATCGCTAAATGACATGCGGTGTACTTAGAATTAATGCGTTTATAAGTTTAATAATATAACAAGATCCTTCCTCGCACATCACTAGGCACTCGATTTATACTGATATCAAGCAATTGTCGACCTTCGCAATAATAAAGGTCCTCCAGAACTGCAAATCTCTATAAAATAGCTTGATTTATAATCAAATATGTCATTGCTGGCGTATTGCAACGGAAGCATACGAACCATCAATAACGGACAAAGTGAGTCAAATGGTTTTTGCTTTGTTTCTTTCAATTCCTCTAAAAGGAACTCTGCATTTAATTCGATGGACAATTTGAAAGTGTACGACGTTCTACGAGTATTTAGGAACATTTAAAGAGTATGATCGTTGAAAATTTTCTACTTGTGTCTCGTATTTTTTAATCACCTTTATCATTGCGGAGATCATAACTAGTTATGAGATTGTTCGAGCTGTAAACTAACTTAAAAACTACGTTACAAGTGTCAAGTACGAAATTACCAGTGAGATTACATACAAAAAAGGACAACTAATTGATATGATTAATAAGAAATATTGAAAAAATCTAGTGTTTTTCAGCCTCACGTATTTTTGTCATATTCGCAATTTCTTTTTATGTTAACGCATAATTGTAATTTCTTTAACGGGTTTCTCATGTAACCTGGTTAGATCATTAAAAACAATAATAAAAGAGTGGTGATCCTATTTTTGATAAACAATCAGTTCCGTGTGTACATTGCGTCAGTGTAAATACGTAAAAAAAATCCTTGATAATAAAGAAAGCGTAAAAGTTGAACTGCGTGTGTAACATCCAAGTGCGATGTCAACATTTATATACGCGTGTTTGAATACACAATTCTACTTGATTTTCATGTAAAATTTTAATAAATGTATACGTAAGTCGATATCACCAGTTGGATTAATTTCCAATAACTTTGGTAAGAATCTATTTACATAACAAAAATTCACTCTCTATCACATAAGCCAGAAACGGGCGAAGTACCGTAGTTTTGAATACTGTATATCATTCGTTGATTTTTCTTTTCATAAAATATATTTTTCATTTGCTCAAGCAAAAATATTTAAACACTTTAGCAACACTCTATTCGTGAAAAATAACAGTTGATTATTTGATATACCATTAAAAACGTCGATAAAACATGTACGTCTAATAAAAACGAACGTGAAATAAAATGCGAAATGCGTGCCCATCTCTGACATAAGTAATACAATTTTACATCTATGATAATCATTAAATGTGAAAAGTATTCCGGTAGCAATCGGCGTTATGTTCTAAATTAAATTCTAAAATTTTTGCGTCTGCTTTTAATAAAATCGTCACGTAAATTAAACATAAAAATATATAACGAATAAAGAATAGTATGAAGAAAGCTAAAATTGCAATCAGAAAGGAGCAATAACAGCAGCAGCCTCACCTCTACTAGTGGGCAAAGGAGCACACTCAGTCCATTTATACAAAAGTGGATCATAACGTTCGACAGTAGATACCGTGATTTGTGTTCGGTAGAAATTAATTTCTTGCGGTTGGTCACCACCAATTACATATAAACGGCCATCGGCAGCCGCAACGGCAGGATAAGACCGACCAACATTTAAAGGAGGAACGATAGTCCATGTATTCTGAAAGATAAACAATCATTTATATTTGGTTAATTGTCAATTTAATCAAAAGCTAACCAAACTCACCTCTTTGAAAGAATATCTTTCGACAGAAGATAAGACTTCTTGATTTTTATTTGTTCCTCCAACAACATACATATAACCATCGAGAATAGCAATACCCATCTGCGAGCGGGGTGTCAACATTGGCGCAAGAGAATTCCACTCTCTTGTCACAGGGTTGTAACTCATTACGTCCTGTCGATGTCTACTGTCGTGAGTGCAACCACCCACAATGTATATCAATCCTGAAATAACATTGAAAATTAAAACTAATTCACAAATGTAAAAATTTGATTAAAATGTACTGCACGGTAGAATCATGCAACAAACCATCGTATGCAACGACGCCCATGCTAAACCGTGGCTCAGGCAATTTTCCGCTTAGGGTCCAAGTATTGGCCATCGGGTCATATACTTCAATAGTTCCACCGATATCCTCGCCAACCCAACCGCCGAACGCGTATAAACTATTGTCCAAGGCACATAAACCAAACTCGCATCTGGCTTCTATCATACAGGCAATGGGCGTCCACACGTTGTCGCGAGGATCGTAGCACTCTCCGTTCGCTATGATACAAGACTCCAGCTCACCGCCTACCACGTATACTTTGCCATCCAACAGTGCAACACCAGGCAAAATTCGTCCTATTCCTATTGGTGCTACTTCGCTCCATGTACTAGAGCAAACAGAGAAAGAAAGCGTTATTTTTCAACAACTCGTATGCTTTAAATTTTAATCTTCAAACGGAAATTCAACGTACTTATTAAATGTGTCGTATTTGTTAATGGTTTCATAGGTACTTTCAGCGGGTCTAACCCAGCCATCCGTCGAGTGTTCTCGTTTAGAACCGCCGATTACTAAAATGTTTTTCTTAGCGCAGAGACGAGGTTGTGCGCGGAGTGGTACAAGGCATCCTTTATTAGATATCAAGTCTTTTTGAATAGAGGTCAGGGCCACTATAAGACTGCCATCGTTGCATTCGTAAATAACTCGGTCGAGACGAGCCATAGAACATAATCGCAATCTTATGTGACCAAATATTTCAAAAACATAACAACGTCTGGCTGGTATATCATGTGTGATCCAGTTGTATGCTGCTTGGAAGACCTGCAAAAAAATATTATTATTATTATTTTTTTTTTCATTAGTAACTACGCGAAAATTATAAAGTTGATATCGACGCGACGCGCACCTGAAATTCTGTATCGATGTGAATATTTTCACTACTAAGAAAGTGAACTAGATGTTCTTTTGGCAGATCCAAAAATTCCTCTTCCTGTGAAACGCGAGGAAAATTGACTTGAATAAAACGTAAGGCGGTCTCCAGAAGGTCGACTCGATTGTGAGCTTCTGCAAATCTGAAAAACAAAATCATATTGTATCGATGTAATGATTAGAGCAAAGATGAATTTTAATTGATCTTGGCAACTAATTTTGATTTGCAAGTACCTGTAAATTCCAAGGGCATTGGAATAATGCAGTTGTTCTTGTAGATAAGAAATACAACTAGAAACTACTTCGTCCAATTCCAGCATATCAGCTGCAGCAAAGAGCTCCTGAACATTGTCTTGAGTTATGTTAACATTTCCAGTGTAAATAAAATCTATGAGAATGGATAAAATATTTTGAGATATTGAATGGATTTCTACAAGTTCCTGCTGTTCTTCAACTAGTCCCCCCGTAAACATAGCATTGAAGTAAGCACTGCTTGCTGCCAAAACAGATCTGTGTGCTCTAATAACTGTATTCCCAACGACCAAACCTACATCGCTGAATTGGTTCTTAAGTCTCTGTGAGTTTAAATTCCTCAAAACTTTTGGAGCATAGTGTCCTACAGCGTATACAGTATTGGAGTTGTCAGATGTTTCGTTCATTAGCTGTGTTGCAAAACCCATGGTATTTGAGTTCAATTCGTTCTTCAGTGGAGCTGCTACAGCACTCTCAGCCATGAAACCATCGAGTTGACCTTTGTCGACGGCACCTACGCAATTATAATCATCAATAACATTATGAATAAATACAATGTTTGTAGAATATATGTTAAAGATATAAAAAAAATTCAATAAAAATATCAGCATTATTTCTAGTTATATTATAGACATCGCTAAAGGAGTATATACACAGATTATTTATAGAATCCAACAAACGCAAAAACTAGCTCACGATTAATAATTCACAATAACATAATTGCTTTGGCATTGAAATAGTTATTCACAAAGTACTGCAGCATTAATGTTCAGTCTTTTTGAATAATTCTGTAGCAAGTAAAAGAGTATAGGTAAAATAAGGGCTGAAGGTACTCCATTTTAAAAAGAATTATGTAATGCATTGAGGGTAGGAAATCTTATTAACACAAGTTTTGCACAGATATCTTTGTACAAAATAATAAAGTGTATTCCTTGTTCTAAACAGAGAAAAAAAAGAGAGATAACATCGGATAGAAAAGGAATAAACAGTTTTATTGATTATTGAAGACTTTTCTCGCTGTCGACAAGTAGTGCATCGCGGTACGCGATTCTATTATGGACTCGGGGTTGTCGCGAGGCTCCCTCAACAAAATAACTATATATACTTACGACATATACGCGAGAGAACTTTGTAGACGCTTGGAAATGACTTGCTGTTGTTCTTCCCCTTCAGACGCATAATTACCACCTCATTTTCCTAGACAGTCCAAACTAAGTCGGTACGTCCTTTCAGACACTACTCACAAGCCTACGGATAACAAATTTCTATATCTCACTCCTACTCACTCACTCCCGATACGACCCTAAATCAATCGCTAATTCGGTAATCACTAATATGACATATGTCAAGCAGCGTCGACGAGCCTCTGAAGTCTGCAACAATTTTCCTTCTGCTCCAATTTCCGTTCTTGGCGATTGGGGACGATTTGTTTATAGACTACGAGTGTCTGTCAGCTGCTCTTGGAAAGAGTTTGTGGAAAGGGTCGTGTTCGTGTCACATTTTCAAACACTTTTTACATTTACATTTTTACTCGCGCCTACGATACTGACTGCAACTCAATGTCAAATCACTGAGTGGACGGTCGGACTACGGCCTGAAATGTATTAATTTGTTTTGCTTATTTTAGCGAATCCGCCCACTTTCGAGGCGCGAGAGCGATTGAGTTCGAGTATATATATAGATTTCGATAGAATCGATATAGGCACTCGTAGCTGCTGCCAATGTGAGGGTTTGAATATTTTCGCGCCTTTTTCTTACAGAACGTTATTTATTGTTAAGAAAGCTAAAAATATTCATCATTTACATAACGTTTTTCTGAATTAAAAATACATTTTACTAATTTTCAAAGTTAGATTAGATATACAGTTGAAATTATAAAATATAGACATGTATTTGTGAGATTGTTGGCAGTGCTGAGCAGACTAGTTCAGTCAATTCCTCCACCCCCTTGCCCCCTCCCAAAAAAAGTCCATACCATTTCCATATTTTTCTTCGTCGTGCTCGGCTTTCGATATCGCGCTGTACACGCAGTAGTACAGGTTAATCGTCCTATCAAAATTACGCATTCTTTCAAGATTCAGACTCCCCCGCGCAGAGTATCTTTTTGTTATTCTTTATTTTTTTTGTTTTTTGAACGGAGGAACCGATAGCTGACTACTCGATTCCTCCAAAAATGACGCGTATATCGAAGGACAAGAGGTCGTATGCCAAGTTTACGGTAAGCCAAGCTGATATAATAATTACCTCATGCTGCGCTTACTCATTCTATTTCGAGTATATACTTGTGTGCTATCATTCATTTTGGTCTGTTAGTGTAATAATAACCTTTATGTTTTTTTCAGGGCGTCGACGAGCACGACGAATTTCTCAGTCGAATTTCGAAAACACTCTACTACACAAAATTACCAGTGACAGATTGCCTGAGTTTGCCTGTAACAGGTTTGTGCCAAATGTGGTCGAAGAGATTGCACATATCTAATTCTGTTATTACTGACATACTTGTTTACCCAGTCGGTGCAATCTTGCTTATATTGAACTTTGGGTGTTGTGTTTCAGAATTGGCTGCTGAGATATTCACTGAAGTGAAAAATGGTCAAACGTTGGAGAGACTTGATGTAGAGGAAGCAAGTCGAATCTCTAGAAATGCGTGTGTTTCACCATGCTCTCTTGTTCTGGCATTATTGTATCTTGAACGGTTAAAAGACTGTAATCCAGAGTATTTGCAGAGAGTTGCTCCTTCTGAACTATTTTTGGTCTCATTAGTGTGTTGATTTTTTTAAATTACAGTAAAATTTCTATATAATTATAATGGAATCTATTTTAAAATAAATTATATTTACACAGATGGTGGCAAGCAAATTCCTGAACGATGATGGAGAGGAAGATGAGGTTTTCAATACTGAATGGGCACAATCAGGTCATCTGAGCATTGCTAAAATGAATCGTTTGGAAAAGGACTTTCTCAAAGCCATTGTAAGAGCACAATTCTTTTAAAACTTATATAAAAATGAACAGTAAAACTTACAAAATAATAATGACAAGTTAATCTCAAAGTGATTATCTTGTTTTTATTTTTTTTTTTTTTCACAAAACTAGTCATTTTTTACTAAAAGCTTTTATTTACTATATTTTAATTTTATTGCTTAGAATTGGACTGTCTATGTTCATAACCAAGACTTCTGGGAAAGGCTACAAAGACTAGAAAAAGACATAGCCTACAAGGAAGCAAGAAAAAGAGGCTGGTTTTCATACACAGAGCTCAACACTTTATTGGATTCTATGCACTTGGCAGCGCTACTTAATACGATTCTCGGTGTATCTTCTATTTGCATAGCAACTTATGCTGCAGGACTAATTACATTGCTAGGATCTGCTTTGGTTGCAACTCATCTTCCAGGAACCATACCAAGTTCAAAACAGCAAACTCAGTCAACTAACATAACGAATCTCCAGTGCACACATTCTTTGGATGAAAGTTCCCAAACAGAACTTGACGAAATAATTGAGGATATTTTATTAAATTCAATGTCAGAGGTACCTGAAATTTGGAATGAATCTTATTCTGAAAGGGATGTTTTAAAACAAGACAATAGTAATTGTACTGTCAACAAGGGAAGAGGATGGAAATGGATCGTCAATTCAGTTACATTTTGGCTTCCGAGTTGCTTTAGTTACACATCAACTAATTGCTTAGATGATTGGAATAACAAATCCAATGAAAATATTGAATATGTTACAAAAACGGACTTTTCAGTAGCATCAGATCTGTTTTCTGCACCATATTCCAATAATGAGGCTAAAAAAATGAGAGAAAAATCTTTTGATTCAAGTCTGAAAATTTCCTCGCATGACTGGAAATATTATCTTGGCTATCTATCTAAAATATCTCGCTAAGTCATGGTATACAAGACAACTTTCTGTTTGATTGTCTGAGCCTAAAAGCATATTGAAAAAAGTTTAACTCAAACAGCACAAGTTATATATTAACTTGATTATTTTTAAATTAAAAAAAAAAAATGTCAGCTGCAATATAAGTTTTTGAATAAAATTATTGTATTTTCATCATAGCTTAAGTTTGTACACAAGAGTTGGACTATTTTCAATATGATTAAAGTTTACATTGAATCGTCGCAGTAGTGCGATAGTGACAGAAGACAGAGTGATTAACAAAATATTAAACTGTATCATGTACAACGTAGTAAATTAAGCACCATCTCTAAAACAAAAATATATTTTTTGTACTGACTTTTATTCTGTATTTTTGCTCCAAAAAAGCATTTTTTCAATAAACGTAACAATAAAAATAAGTACGCCGTTGTGGACTATTATTATTACCTAAGCTATTTAGCATATACAAGTATAAAGAAAATATTGTTTGGTGCATATATATCTGTTACAAATTAAATTGTAAATATCCTAACGCTGCATAAAAGTTTTTCTATTTACACTCTTTAAAAATAAGTAAGAATATTAGGTATACAGTTAAAATGGCGAAGCGTTAGCCGACTTGTATCCAGCAATGGCTAATGCATGTCTAAAAGTTCTAAAAATTTATCAT
The DNA here is from genome assembly GCA_020010945.3 of Muscidifurax raptorellus. Lineage (NCBI taxonomy): Eukaryota > Metazoa > Arthropoda > Insecta > Hymenoptera > Pteromalidae > Muscidifurax > Muscidifurax raptorellus. Next base: position 7,986,406 of record CM052078.1, on the reverse strand, counting down.
AGATTTGTACAACAAAAATTTAATAACTACATTTTAATTGGACCCTATTTTTTCTCTTCCTCCTTCACAGGCGGTTGTGTGTCTTTTTCGTCTTTTTTATCTTCTTTATGTAGAACTAGAAGTGGCAGCATTCCTAGTAAACAGCCAATAGTTACCCCAAGTACTCGACCCTGGAATAATGAAAATTTAATTTAGAATAATTAATAGTGTAAACAAAACATATTTTTATTTAAAATTCACGATAACTTACGAAATTGGCAGCTCGTCTGGACTTTGGTAGATCCAGTTGGATTGGTGTTAGTTTAGGCGGTTCAAATCCTATTCTTTGCGCAAGAAGCTCGACATAGAAGGCCGAACCAATACCCAAAATATCAGATATGGTGTTTCCAAAGGCTGCAGCAGCCATTGTTGAAAGGGATATAAAAACACCCATCGTTGCCTCGATAGAATCACCCTAAATGTTAAGTGAATAATGGAAATAAATTAGATACAGCAAACAAACTGTGATAGCAGAATTGAACTTTGATACGTACAGCAATTATCATAATGGCATTATCAAGGAATCCAAATCCAATGAATGGAATAGCGTTCGCGACTGAAACTATAAAAAGATTACGAATTTTAATTGAATTTCGTGAAAAAATTATCTTTGCGAATATCTTAAGGTCGGGGTTTCATATATTACAGTAAATACGTGCATGTTAAGAAATGTTTCAATTAACACACAAACATCCAAGCATTATTTTTTTGCGTAAATTTAGAGCGTATATTGCATAAATCTAGATGTCTCTTCAAACTGGATATACTCCAGTTCCATCCGACTTTAGAATATCTTTACCGTGAAAGTAAAAGAAATTTCGAAATTTTTTTACAAAATACAACTCTTAAATATTCGTCATAAAATCATGTTTTTTAATAAAAAAAACTATCTTTACCCCGCATTAAATCTCTTCTGCTTGGTTGAGGAACTGTTTCCGCTGTAAAGTCAAACCAAAAGTATTATTAAAGAGTAAGAAAATTTTAATTATATGAATACTTGATTAATTGTTCTTTTCACACAGTTATATGTACACGTGTTGACTGAGTACATTCATTCACTGAGCAAGATGTATGTATGTGCAAGAACGAGTATATTATAATTGAATGAATATAACAACGTGTAACAGGCAATCTATCATAAATCATTTTAATTATTAGGCAAACTTACAGAACAGATTTTCCATAAAATATGTAAAGCAAGAGAAGGAGAAGAAAGTAAATTAGTTTAGATTGGTTAAGATTGCATAAAAGTAGAGTATACATATTGCTGCTGTCAGTATTATTTCCATAAGACCAGCATAGAGGATAGCATAAATATGAAGAGAATGATGCATCCCAGTGTTTGATGTAATGGTGAAGGTCTGTCACACTGATCATTTCTATAGAATATTTGAGTTTGAGAAACATCTATGATTCAATAACATTCAGACTATAGTTTTAGCAGGAAATTTGATACATAGAGAATCATTTTTCTAATTTTTAAAAGTGCATTTTACATGCAAGCTTACATGGCTTGATATTTGATATTTTCGCTTGAAGCACAATCATAAAGCATATTTTATATGATATAAAAGTCAGATGAAATGATCGAATCAAACCATAGAGATATTTTGTTCAAGATATAAGATACAAGATGAATTTTATAAAATAACAATGTGTAAAAATCTCTCATATGATAAAAGTAAATATAATCTGAAGTACACCAACACCATCAATCACCAACACTAGAAAAGCTATAAGAAATGTAATTCATTAAGGCTCCTTCTGCTGCTGGTCCTGTAGAAACTTGTGAAATTTATCTCGTACCATATTTTCTTAACAACCAGTCATCAGGCACAGCACAGTAACTTCCTGTTGGATCAACATCACCCAATGATGGTACTTTGCTTGGTCTTCCAAATTTACTTCTCCACCTGAAGGCTGCTAGTTGACCTAATGAAATAAAAAGTAAACGGGGAAAACTTAATAAAAATGAAACAAAACAAAATAAATCACAAAGCTTATAGGAGTAGGGCTACAGGAGTGCTACCGAGATAGGAAAAACGTGGATTAAAGAGTAATAAAAAAGAATTTTTGAGAAATCTTTATAAGCTACCTCTTTATAAATAGTAGAAAAATCCGCACTCCTGCTTATGGCATTATTATGAGGGTTGGCAAGCCGATGTGCTGGTCTCTCATATTGTTAGAAGAGACTCTTCAGTACAGATCTGTGCATTTAGAGCTCGTACACAGAGTCTTTGTACTCTACACGAAAAATAATACGTGAAATCTATTGTATGATAATAATATTGTCGATTGCTATTGGCAGTATAGCTTATATTGAAATCATTAGAATGCTACAAGTTCATCTACATGACAAAGATGAGCATTCGATGTACAAACATAACAAGGTGGATATTTCATATAGATTGTAGACAATTCAAGTGAGAAAGAATGCAAAAACACGAATTCTCTTATAACATTGATATCATAAATCAAGACACAGACGACTATAGAATAAAACTTTGTAATTAAAATTGACTCGGATGGATTGTACTCTCATAAATGGATTTTGGAGTGCCATTATCTTATCTGGCCAATACATTCTTTACCTTCATACTCAGCCTTGAGCTTTTGGGACTGACATTCCTGGAGAGCAGCAATGAGTACTTGTCGCTCATCCGAGGTCAAGCGCACAGCCAGCTCCTTGGCTTGTGTCTTTGACAGGACTCCAGGAACAGCTCCGGATGATATTGCACCTGCACTGCCGAATCTCTCTTGATTGAAAAAAGTTATTGAGGTATTTTTCTGAATACTATTCTTTTTCGATGGATTCCAGAGGCATCTTCTGCTGTTCTGTGCGACTCTCAGAACGTGCTTCCCAGGGCTGGCGAAGAGAGGCAAGGAACTAATACAAGGGCCACTACTCAGGGTAGCCCTACACAGCACTGTGGTGGATATGGTCGTGCACATTTTGGAACAACGCGTAAAATCTCGGATACACTCTCGAGGAGAGTTAAAAAACTATCAGACAAAAATCTTTCGAAAAAATGTCAAAGCTCGATATTTACGATGGACGATAGCGAGAAAACTGATGGAGGAAGGAGCGCATTATAATTGTTGATGATGACATCGATGCATCCATACCACGGTGTTACACGACGAGTCGATGACGAACGACTGAGCTGCTCCAACGCTCCAAGCCAAGCGAGCCTATTCGATGGGAGCGAGTAGGAGCGAGCTACTATACTATACATATTATATATAGATATATTATATGTTGTGTGCGCTTGCTACCACTGCGCTGCATCGCTTGCTCATCGAACTTCTGCGAATTCGCCCACAAAAACGACGTGACGTATGTCACGTCTCTGACGTCACGCGTTCTCAGCGTTCCATTGGTTACCCCCCCTTACCCCAGCCTATAAAAGTATATTTTTTTAAATAATAAAAATACTGACCGATGTATTTTAATTAGCTCTATCCAAAAACATCGCCAAATTAAACTGCTCCACCTTATATTTCTAATAAAAAATCAATAAAGATTTGGGAAAAAAAATTAATTATCTTGATTTTGATACTGCTATATCTTTTTAAATAAACAATATTTTAAATTGCTCCAAACTGCTCCAAACTGCTCTACATCCATATAATACTGCTCCATAGTAATTTTTATCGGCTCCGCTATAGTTAACTGCAAAATAAATAAAATTCATTTTGTCAGAAATGAGCTGACTGAAGCGCGTAGCGCGCAGGCGCGGCTCTCATTCATTGCCGGGATAAAGTTTGAATCAATTTTAAGGTGAACTATTAATTTATATGACAAGATTAAACAGTTTAGAAAATAGTGTAGGTAACTGAGATGGAAAATAAATAAACCAAGAAACTTAATACAAATACTTAATGATTTTATTGTTGTTGATTTTGTAAAAATATTCTTACGTTTCATAAGCACCCGAACACATATTTCCTTCTGAAAATATTCTTCTGGTAAAACTATAGAAACTTTGTCTCGCCATCTCTCAGCATGATGAAGATACTTATCTTTATGATTTTCGATAATTTTTCGGTTTGATACCATTTCACATGCCTGTAAATTATTTATAGCTGCACGAACGATTTTTGTATCTGCTTCAATGATTCGAAAAATTCGAATTGTAGATCGATCACCAACGGTGTACCCTATTGTTCTTTGTTCTAGGGTGAAAACGGCTTTAGCACAGTTTTTCGATGCTTAAAGATTCAATGAAGTGAGGGGCTCAACCGTGTTTACAGAATATATAATCATTACTAGAACGTGTATTAAATTATTAAATAGTATAAATAAGGCCCATATTATAAGACCGATGCGTGTTATAATATTATACGATATAAGTTCGAAGTCAGTGGATCTTATCATGAAATTTTTGTTCATAAGTTTGTAAATTTTATTGTAAAATAAAAGAAAAATCTAAAACCATTTATCACATAAACTATAAATGCAAAGAGTTTTCATTATCGACTGCTCCAAATGTCTGTATCTTCCTATAGTTCGTTGAGGCTTACAACAAGCAAATTGCCGTTTTCAAAGTTACAAACACGCGGCAAAAAGCTTTTTGTACGTTTCTTGCAGTATGTGACCCATATTCCGTAGCGCGACGGGACAACTTGTAAGCAAATCCACATAGCGTCATTCGCATCGCTTCATTAATTAATCTTTCGCGCATCTGCTCATCCGGCGAGTTTCTCGAGATGTAGGAAAATCCAAAATTAGAGGAAGAAAAAAAACAAGGCTGTAGGGATTCCAGAAACGATTCGTGTCCTGATCGAGATTCTCTGCTGATTCGCGCATGCTTGATATAGCGTCGCAATGAGCCGAGTCATAATCAGCCCCTTACATAAGCTACACGCTGTTTTGTCTTTCTTCGAGAAAATAGTTCGTCTCTTGGTTTTACGCGTGTTTCCGTAAAGTTTACATTTGAATGAACGCCGAATCCAAGACTCCGAAAGTGACGTGTACACCTCCTGCGAGGATATCCCGGTGCTAAAGTGTTTTTATTTTTGGAGTGATTCGCGCGAATAATTAGATCAGGATCGCGATCTTCTCTAAGTTATAGAAATTTGAAGTTGAATAAATTTATTTTACTGTATTGATATTAGTAAACTTGAAAATATATACTTTTCGATGCAGCGTGTGTCAAGTGCCGCTTTACGCGTTATACGAATTTTCAGTCGCAGTTTACACATCCTGAATTGAAAAACAATATTTGATGCACGTGCAAAACATAACTCTCCCACTCGTTTGACTGACGACCTTAGTATTATAAAACTACCATCGCTACCTTTTAGTATTATAAAACTACCATCGCTGTTTCTTAGATTATCACAGATTATTTGACTGAAAATCTCCTTCTAATAGTCAATACAGTGGCACCTAAGGCAGAATCGAAAATAAAATACGTTATTAAACACCATTGGCATGTAATTTAAACTTTATCCCAGCAATGAATGAGAGCCGCGCCTGCGCGCTACGCGCTTCAATCAGCTCATGTCTGACAAAATGAATTTTATTTATTTTGCAGTTAACTATAGCGGAGCCGATAAAAATTACTATGGAGCAGTATTATATGGATGTAGAGCAGTTTGGAGCAGTTTGGAGCAGTTTAAAATATTGTTTATTTAAAAAGATATAGCAGTATCAAAATCAAGATAATTAATTTTTTTTCCCAAATCTTTATTGATTTTTTATTAGAAATATAAGGTGGAGCAGTTTAATCTGGCGATGTTTTTGGATAGAGCTAATTAAAATACATCGGTCAGTATTTTTATTTTTTTTAAAAATATATTTTTATAGGCTGGGGTAGGGGGGGTCCATTGGTTCCACGCATATACATATATATATATAGGTATACATGCGTTGTACTTTTTTTTTTCTTCCAGGTTGGCTATTGCGGGTCGGTAAGGTTGTTCCCGCACGTGCCCAAATACTTGTACCAACATACTTACATATAAAATTCATATGGGAATCGCATGAATTTTTAATATATAAAGCTACACAGCGTTTGTGATGTGTATTTTTTAAAGACTTTTCTACAATAAATATTATAATTATCATATATACCCACAAAATACAAATGAAGAAACATGTGAATAAATAATTTTCAGAACTTAAAAAAATTTATTGTTTATTGTTAATTCACTAATGAGTACTCGAGATATCTTATCCATAACGCGCAACATCACCAGCAGACCATATAATTAAGGGCAGCTCACTTGATGGGATATAATATAGCAGTCAAAGACACAGAGGGCAAAATACAAGATTAAAAAATACGACAAAATTTATAGTTTTCGAAATCAACAACGTGAATTTTATCCATCTTCATTTTTCCATCGTTTGTGTAAAAAATATTTTATGCAATAGAAAATACATTTATATATACTATACAAATACTCGATTAATTATTTATTGCCGTATATTTTAAGGGAACGATCCATGCTCACCGAAGCTATGAATTCTGCATTTTTACCGAATCGAACGGCAGTGACTGCGGCTGTGTGATCGTTGAATGTCTTTAATTCGACCCATTGTTTGCAAACGTAAATTCTAAAATAAAAATATATAAATATTATTGTTTATTCTTTTATAATATTGTATTGTTTTTGCAATAAAAATTGTATCATGCCTACCTAACATCTGATCCACAGACGGCCAAATAAGTACCACTTTGGTCAAAGCAAATGTCCTTAACTTCATATGATTCATCCAACTGCAGCGTTTTGAAGTTTTTCAATTTACGTAAATCCCACAATTTAACACAAGAATCTTCGGCAGCTGTTGCCAAATAATAACCGTTTTCTGAAAAGCTAATAGCTGTGATGGGCCCTGAATGTCCAGGGAAGTTGGCAACGTTTGACTGTTCCTTTAAATCCCAAATCTTCACTTGTGAATCTATAGTACCAGTGCCAAAGATCAATCCATCAGGATGAAACTGAGCTGTGGTTAATGGCTGACTACCCTGTCCAGCTACCTACAAATATAAAATGCATTAAATTAAATTTAGAAACTAGTTTAAAAACTGACAGGTAAACAAATTGGAATAAAACATTGATAATACTTTTGTGAGTAGCAAGCCAGATCTGATATCAGAAAAGGCCCAACAATGATCAAGGGATGAACTCAGTAAATAATCTCCAGTGGGATGTAATGATAATCCTGTAACAGGTCCATCATGAGTACGCATCAAAAGTGACGTTTGACTAGTATTAACATTCCAAACTCGAATGGTTGTGTCAGGTGATGCGGTCATAACAATATCTTCTGTTGGATGATAAATTACACGCGTTATCTGCGAGAAAAAAATTCAAATATTAATTTCAAGTATATCATTAATTTTTTTAGACTTGTAGCAAATGTTTTAATTTCTATTATTATACCTTCTTAGTATGACCCTTAAGTATTGCAACTATTTGTTCAGTATCTTTATTGAAGACTGTTGCATTCTTGTCTGCACCTCCTGTTATTACTTTACTTGTATCAGCTCCATGAATATCCAGAGCTAGAATACCAGGTATACTGGCAGAATGTAGACCCTTAAATAGTAAAGGAAAAAAAAAATTAGAAACCTTTTTCTAAAAATATAAATACAAATATTGTGTTTCAAATAAAAGGAAATTTACTGGATGAGATGATAGAGTTTGAAATGATTTGATAGTATCTTGAGTAAGAAGATCCTCTGGAACAGATCGACCTCTCTTTTTTCTCTCTTGAGTAAGAACTGTGGCTTTTTCTTGCAACTTTTGAATGATATCTTCTGTTATTCCAGCTTGTTCATCGGGTTGCATGGCCATTCCACCAGCTTCCGCAAGCGCCTATAAATTGAATGAAGTCAATAAGTGCTACTAATGCATATAATAAACAATACACTGATATCAAAATAGAAAACTTGCAGGTTGAGGAATATTTGTTGGTGCTGTTCCAATTTGTGGTTTGAGCAATGCCAATGCCTCTCTAGCTGCAGCAGCTTCTTTGGCCAACCTTGCAACCTTCCGACAAGCTGCATCATGTTGATATAATCCATGTGAAAGTTCCGAGCGTGAAACTTGCAAGTGCTGCTTTAATGAAAATGTGTTGAGCATTACAGTATCATACTCATCTTGTAAATCTTTCAGTATGGATGGTATTGATGTTGAAGATGGTGCATTTGGTTTACTCGACTGAGCTGAAATTAAATTATCTTTCAATAAGTTCTCAATCATGCAACATTACATTGATTGAAAATCATGTCAACTCACGTCTAACTGCTATCAATTGGTCTATATTCAAGTCCTTTCCGTTAATAGGATCAACTCCATTTTCTGCCACAAATTTCTCTATGAGACGTCTTTCAAAAATCGAGCCAGAAACTGGAGAGACAACAGGCTCCTCTGGAACCTCATTGGAAACTGTAAAAAAATATACAATATACAGTATTTTTTAATTTTTCAAATATATTTTCACAATCAATACGTTTTGTTGTACTACTTTCAGATGCATACGCCTATTACTATTGCATAAATGTCAACAAATGTTAACAAACATAACCATGTACAGATTACAAAAATGACTAATACTTGCTAAAACTAACATACTAGTATATCTAAAAACCAAGGATCAACTGTAAAATATCAATTGAATAACAAAAAAAATAAAACAACTAATAATTTTGTCGCGCAAATCTATAATAACAACTTACGTGCACAGTAGAGCATTTTTCCAATTTGTTTTGATCTCTCTCTATATATATATATACATATACTGAACTGCGGTATGTTACCAACCTAAAAAGCCGGATCAGTGCAAACGGTGCAAACCATATCAGCGTCAGCTGTCAAATACAAGATGACGTGATAGATTTAAGAAATTTTGTAAAAATGTACACTTTACTAAGTGGGTTTTATAGATATCTGGTCCAAAAAGATGAATTCTTCATACTCATTTTGGGACTCGACAATGCTGGCAAAACTGTAAGTAAAAAATAAACAATTGAAGTTCTAGTTAACCTCTTTGATTGTTGTTTATTCAATTGTTGAGCTATGTTTTCTATCTATAGACTTATTTAGAAGCAGCAAAAACAAAGTTTACTAAAAATTACAAGGGGATGAACCCCAGCAAGATAACCACAACTGTAGGATTAAATATTGGGAAAATTGATACTGCTGGAATACGACTTAATTTTTGGGATCTTGGTGGACAAGAAGAACTACAGTCATTGTGGGACAAGGTAATGATTCAGTTGTAAAATTTTAACGTTTTCTCATTGATAAGTTCTAAATTTAAACTCAATTTCGCAGTACTATGCTGAATCTCACGCTGTAATTTACATTGTTGATTCGTCAGATAGGGATAGGATACCCATATCTAAAGAAACATTTGGTGTGTTAATTTATTCTTCTTATTTGTCTATAATGAAAAGGTAAACTGTTATTGATTATACCTTGTACAATATTTTGCAGATAAAGTTATATCATCAGAGCATCTTCAGGGAGTTCCACTTTTAGTATTAGCCAACAAGCAAGATATTGATGACTGCATGGGTGTGCGAGAAGTAAAACCTATATTTAATCAAAATGCTCACTTAATAGGAAGAAGAGATTGCATGGTGATGCCTGTTTCTGCGTTAAATGGGTAGGATTTTTATAAATTAATTTAGTTTTACATACTTTATGTATCATTATTAAGCCTAAAGTTTATTGAATTGTTTTTTGAAAATAGAGAAGGTGTGGATGAAGGTATCCGGTGGTTAGTGGATTGCATTAAAAGAAACAGTGACATACGGCCTCCAAGAAATCAGGACAATAACTGTATAACATAAAAATCACCTAACATTCCAATAATTATCGTTTAATCATGAAATTTTACACATATAAATATATATTTGTAACTTTAATAAATATTGTTTTTGTTTTATAAACAGACTGAAAGTTATAATTGTTAATAGAAATATTTTAGAATAATACTTTTGAATGAAAATTATAAAAGTGTTGATTAATTTCTTTAATTCTAAAAAAGTTAATTATATAGATGACTTTATAAAATAATTAATCTCATAATCTTGTATGATTTTAAAAATTATCTTAAAAGCCAAAATCCATGACTAAAAATCTATGCCAGAGTTGATGGATGGATATTCCACAAGGTGTACAGTGCACACCTGCTGATAGCGGAAAACAGTCTGAGATAAGAGATAACAAGTTGTGTGGCTGCTCTTGCCTGCCTTTCTATTATATTAGTGATAATTGATAAAAGACCCGAATGGTGTCGCAGAGCTCATACGTGTGATTGTAGACCTGCAAGCATTATTTTCATATGAACCACCAAGTTTCGCTTGTTTTCTCACATCATGTGGCCTTATTATGAGACTGATGATTGGAGCATTCTGCCACCAGAACTAAACAGGAGGTAAATACATTTTTTCTAGATTCCAATGATAAGCAGTGAAAATATCTGTGATTTTAATAAAAATATGGTCGATCATGTTAAACTAGAAAACTTTATCTTTATTACTTGATGCTATAATCATCAAGAGTAGAATAATATAACGACAAGCTTGTATTTTTGTCTATGCTGCAATTTATATAACGCAAGGTAAGAATTTTTCTGCTGAATATTATTTATTCCAAAAATAAAAAAATTGCTAGTTTCATAAGGCGTTTCCTCTTTTAACACGGTCAATACTGCGTAAGTTAATATCTTATAAGTATAAGTATAGTTTTTTTATCTACTGTATATGGCAGCTAAGAGTATGTAAAGTAAGTATGTGTGATACTGTTCCATTTTATCAGCTGTTGCAAAGACAAACAACAAAATAGGGTCGACCACGCGATATTGAAGAATTCTTTAGTAAATTTATACAACATATTTAATAATCAATACATTTTATGAGCGAATAAAAGTATAATCGTAATAATGACGTCAATTTGATAAAATGTATCATCAGCCATCTTGGCTTCTATTAAATTAAACAGCGTTGCCAAGATTGTTCAGTTGTAAACCTTGTCTCAATAATAACGTATTATTGAATATGTATACGTAGAATCTATCATTAAAAGTGTTTTTCAATTAAATCATCGACACTTTCATGAACAAGCATAGTGTCTACAATTTTGATTGTATCCAAGATACAGAGATAATGAAAATTTTTCAATTTTTCATGACCTTATCCCTACTTCTCATCTTGCTATACAAATCTTCTCACAATAAAGCCCTTTACTCATAATAACATGTGATACAGCAAAGCTCTGTTTAAATCACCCACCTTTTAAGCGACTCGCGCGCAGCCGCGACATTCACCAAAAAAACGGCCTGTGCAGCAGCACCGTATGTACGTACTGCGATCGCACCAAAAAGAGGAGTGCAGCACGGCAACGTCGCCTTCTACTTCCAATGTTCCAATAGAATAGTTCCAATCCAACCAACTAAGTATCCCGCACTGCCCTCGCGGTGTCCGTGCGTGTCTACTGTGTACACCCTTGTTCGCGGGTAGGCACACAGTAGTAGAACTGCTAAATCTACTGATTTAATAGTATAGTCTGACCGACATCAGGCTGCTGCTCGAGTCTCGATCTGGTGCAGTGCTTGCAGAGGACAGCCGCCCCAGGTAGCGACCAGTGTCTCGCAGTGAGCGAGCCGACTAATACCTATATGTCCGAGAGAATCCGCGAGTTGATCTAGCCCGTCCGCGATCCCTTCTCGCCTCGCTCGCTCTCCCCTTTCTTCCCTGGAGCTAGTTCTAGTTGAGATATCAGGGTACGTATGTAGGCTGTAGGTACTCTCTTTATTTCTCTGTGCATAGCATCTCTCACCTGTCGTTCAGTTTTTTTTCGTCCCTGTCCTCGATTATTCGCTCGGCTTATCCCGTACACATTGTAACGTCAAGTTTTATTCTATAACCGTCGTTCGATTGATCAACTATATACTTATAGATAGTGCGCGCGGAGGACGATGTTGACCGCAAGCAGAGAACAGGTTCTCGCGCTATAGCTCGCGACTCGGAAAAGGAGCAAGTAGTAAAGGTAATTGCGGGCTCATTACCGAGTGATAAAATTCAAAGCCAAAGTGTAGACGGGGCAGTAGTCATATATATACATACACTTTTCTTTTTCGCTCGCGTAGGTGTGTGCACAGTGCATTGTACACAAGTGCGTGTGTGGGTGCGCATGTAGGTGCGGTAGTCATTTTTCGTGAGGGCGCCAAACTCGTCGTCGTCGCGGACATCGAAGATCCCTGCTCATATGAGCGAGAAAAATTAAACAAGTATATATACATATGTGTGTGTGCGTGTGTGTGCTCCGCTTGCGCGTGTTTGTATATATAGCATTATAGCCGAGCGCCTCGAGACAAGACCATTCAGCAGTACAGTGTGCCTTTGACTCACATATAGCTCTGATCGGAGAGAATTGGGTTGTATTGCTGTGAACTTTTTCTCGTCTGCAGACAGCGCAACACTCAACTGAGGATACCTACTACGTGCAGACGGTGCAGGTGGGTGTTGTGCGCGTGCCAAGATTCGAGTCACCGACGTGTGCACTTTCCTTCGAGATTCCCTTTTCTATCTTTTCATCTAGCACCAGGTACTCATTCACGGTGCATCAACCTTATATTCATTCTTGTGTCTCGCGGGCCTATACATGTCTTTTTTTTTGTAACGCTATAAATTGCTTCTCGGCCTCTTGCTCGTGTGTATACATGAACATACATACGTATGAAGCAGGGACGTGGTCGTGACGACTACATGTACCTCCTCGTCATCTCGAGCGTGGCACCTACGACAGCTGTAACCTGTAAGCTCTCGCGGAATTGATTCGGTTGGATTAGGCTCTCGTTGGGAGTGATTCGCGCGAAAGGTTATTAATGTGGCTCTTCTTGTCAGCTCACTCGGTAGCTGCAATGATTTCATTTATAATCAGGTTTATAACTATTCTACACTCATGCGAAGTTGGTTGAATTGGTTTCGAGTATCGAACAATGTTGAGATGAGAGTTCTTTGACAGTATTCGTTGCTATCCGATTAAATTGTAAATTGATGAATTTATTGATTGGGCAATGTTGTAGTTGAAGACTTTTATGTGTCTTATTACATCTATGTAATTTAATTTGAAGATAAATCACTATTGACTATAATTTAAATCTTATCTTACAGTACATTTTAATATATTTTCATATATAATATAAAAGCTTATTGTAATTTGATTTTCCATGCAACTTTTTTATGTCAAAGAACTTGTTGCAGAAATAGATCTTGAGGTACTCGACTACTCATTTGCATTCATTTTCATTGAACAATTTGCTGCTTGCGTCCCTTTGTCCATATTGTGCTCGTGGAAATTTACATACAATATCCTGCAACATTGACGTTCATTTGCTGTGTTGTACAATTTGCTTTACTCAAACTAAAGTACTTGAAATATACCATATTTAATTCAAATTCTCAAACAAGTCACCTGCGGTGTCAAGTTTTACTTTTCTATTTACTGTATCTGTACAATACTTATTTTGATTGATTCTTTCAAGTACAATTAATCATTTTAAATGTATCATTGTCATTGATATATGTCTAACAGGACAAGACCGGCTTGCCAGAGTTGTGTACAGTATACTAACTACCAGTCGTTTTGTTTGTCTTTGCAACAGTGGCCGAAGAGCTACCAACCAAAAAGCTGAAAGACAATGAACGCCTCAGAACATGGGTAAATTTCCCCTTTCTCAACTTTTGCCATATGTAGATAAAAACACTTAATAACCATATCAGTGTGCCATCATTGCCAGAAACAAACAATGGCAAAAAGTGTTTGAGTGTGTATAATCCAGCATGGGTGTGTACTTATTTCAGGTTTAACCCAGCCTTTAACATGGCCTCCATCAAACAAGCCTTCAATGAGGCAGTCGAAAGAGGTAGGTTTTTTTATTAACATGTTCTGAATTTGGTTTTTTCTTAATAGTTTCTTTTAATCAGTTAAAGTATACATTCTTTTTCATCATTTTCATTGCTTTTGCCTGTGTTAGTTGTAATTTAAAGAATGTATTTTTTCCCATTTAAAGTATAAATTACAATTAAAAAATTAATCAATTTTATATTTTTAATTTCATTAAAGAATAAAGTTGATTTTTCTTCCATAGAGCCCATCATGTTAAAATTAAAACTAGGATCAATATTTTATGTTTTTATATATATGAACCATTCGCAACTAATTTCAGATTTTTTGGTCAATTTCTTGGTTACCAAAACAACTAAAAATAATTTATATATAAGTAGCTTTAAATTTTTTATTAAATTTGAATATTCAAAATGCTTTGCACTAGACACCTTGCCATCATCTAACCACACAGTGCACTGATAACATATTGTTAATTACAAGTTTCAACAGTGAGAATGCCAGCACCTACTCGACTGCGGGATCTCATAAGACAAATCCGAGCAGCAAGAACTGCTGCTGAAGAGAGAACAGTGGTCAATAAAGAATGTGCATACATTCGATCTACTTTCAGAGAAGAAGATAGTGTTTGGAGATGTCGTAATATTGCCAAACTCTTGTATATTCACATGCTAGGGTGAGTGCCAAATTTATTAGACTACAATTAAAATGAAATATTTTTAGGATACAATAATAGTTCAATTCAATTTTTGGTGATTATACAGATATCCAGCACATTTTGGACAGTTGGAATGTCTGAAATTGATTGCATCTCCAAGGTTCACCGATAAACGCATAGGATATCTTGGAGCTATGCTTCTTTTGGATGAACGACAAGATGTTCATTTATTGATCACAAATTGTTTGAAAAAGTATATAAACGAATTTTTATTTGATTTCCAAGACAAATATATAAAACTAATTTCTTGTTTTTCATTATTACAGTGATTTAAATAGCTCTACTCAATTTGTAATTGGTTTGGCATTATGTACTCTTGGTGCAATAGCTTCTCCTGAGATGGCAAGAGATTTGGCATCTGAAGTTGAAAGATTAATGAAATCACCAAATGCATATATTAGAAAAAAAGCTGCTCTATGTGCATTTCGAATAATCAGACGAGTACCGGAATTGATGGAGATGTTTCTACCAGCTACAAGAAGCTTACTAACTGAAAAGAATCATGGAGTTCTCATAACTGGAGTAACACTGATTACAGAAATGTGCGAAAACAGTGTTGATACATTGAATCATTTCAAGAAGGTTAGTTGTAGTGGAAATGTTGCTTTTTCGATTTCTTAAACTATAAAAATAAAGCATGTTCAACCATAACATGCAAAAACTTGGGTATTCTTGACTAACAACAAGTCTCTTAGGATACAAATTCTTACAAAATTGTCATCAATGCAAGATATTAATTTTCTTTTTATAAATGGTTAAGATTACAATCTACAATTTTTTTCTATTTAGGAATGCGGCCATCGAGAGGTAAATGCGAAACGCTCAGTGTTTTTTTCGCATGATTTGCTTTGCATACTGATATGCAAGCTTTGCTACTTACATCTTATAAGATTGCATTTGTAAATTTATTGTTCACAGTCAAAATTTCTCAACACTTAAAAGTATCATAATATGGTCGTAACTCTAAGTATCATAATTATCTAGACATTGCTTAATTATCATTTACACATATATCAAAATTAAAAATAATCTTGTACTATTGTTATTCATTGTTTAACTAATGAATATTGCATGATTATTACGTTCTCAAGTATCACAAAACTTGAAATGATAATCCCACATCCAGTTACTTCAAATATGTTCTTATCTTCACTAATTTTTTTTTGTCAAGTAATATTAAAAACAAATCTCAATTGTGACAAATGTTTAAGATAAAGATGTAAAGTATATTCCATCATGTAATTTTGATGTTCACAGGTCTTCCTCTCCTCTGCACTTTATATGGATTTAGACTCGATTGTAGTTACATTCAAGGTTTTTAACTGCATGCCTTTTTGTTTCTTTTGCAGATTGTGCCAAATCTTGTCAGGATTCTAAAAAATTTGATACTTGCCGGATACTCTCCTGAACATGATGTGTCTGGCGTGTCTGATCCATTCCTCCAAGTTAAAATCTTACGTCTTCTTCGAATCCTAGGACGTAACGACGTAGATGCTTCTGAAGCCATGAATGACATTCTTGCTCAGGTTGCTACCAATACCGAAACCAGTAAAAATGTAGGCAACACCATTTTATATGAAACAGTACTATCAATTATGGACATAAAGTCTGAAAGCGGCCTGCGAGTGTTGGCTGTGAATATTTTGGGAAGATTTTTGTTAAACAATGACAAGAATATTCGTTACGTTGCTTTGAATACATTGTTGAAGACTGTTTTCGTTGATACTAGCGCGGTTCAAAGACACAGATCAACAATTCTGGTAAATTAAATATCCTATATAACTTATGATGCAAATTATTTTTTTTTACCAAAACACAAACTTCATTGTTTAGGAATGCTTAAAAGATCCAGATGTTTCGATAAGACGTAGAGCAATGGAGCTCAGCTTTGCTCTTATTAACACAAATAATATTAGAAATATGATGAAAGAATTGCTGCTTTTCCTGGAACGTGCAGATCCGGAGTTTAAAGCTCAATGCAGCAGCAACATTGTAATGTCCGCTGAGCGATTCGCACCCAACAAACGTTGGCATCTTGAAACGCTGTTCAAAGTTTTGGTTGCGGTAAATAAAAAACACTAAATCTTAATGAAGCACAAAATAACTCTAATAACGTTTACATTTACATACATTCTTCACTAGGCTGGAAACTATGTAAGAGACGATGTTGTTGCTTGTACTATACAGCTTATATCTGAAACGGAGCCCCAACAAGTTTATGCTGTTAGCGCACTATGGCGTGCTCTTGAAAAAGACACGTATGATAAACAGCCACTAACGCAAGTCGCTACTTGGTGTATTGGAGAGTATGGCGACTTACTTTTGTATGGACCACATCCAGAAGATTCTGATGCCCCTGTTAATGTAAATATTAATCATCGATGATTATAATTTAATTAACTTGATAATGAATTTTGATATTTTTATTTTTTTGTTCAGTTGACCGAAGATGAAGTTATAGACGTATATCAAAGACTACTGTGGAGTGCTCAAAACACAGTGGTTACAAAGCAGTATACTTTGTTATCCTTGACGAAACTGAGTACACGATTTCAGCGGGGAAATGAGTAAGTCGACAGTCGACTTAGAGTATTTGTTTTCTCGCATTCAATTTTTTTTCAAATTACATCATTTTGGTTTGCTTTGTGTGAGAGTCTTTTTATTTTCATTATCTATAGTAACATTTTGCAGCATGCTACCTCCATTTTACAGGAAAATTCGACAAATTATCGACACGTTTGGCAGCAACCTGCATATTGAATTACAACAGCGAGGAATTGAATTTTCGCAACTCTTCAGGAAATATGATCATTTGAGACCTTCGCTATTAGAAAGGATGCCTGCAATGGAGACGGCAAGACCGCAAGCTAATGGGATTATTGGAGTAGTAAACGGAGATCCTGTTGAAGTTGAAGAAGAAAAACCACAAGTGATGGAACCTGTAAATGCTACTCCTGCATCTGACTCGGTAAGAGTGCGCTTCTTCATTTTAATCAATTAATACGCAAGTACAAGATTTTAATGTTCATATAATTTTTTTAAGAGTGCGCTTCTGGACCTACTTGGAAGTAGTGATTTGAACTCGCCAGTATCGACCGCTCCAGCTAGCAACGTTTCCGTCGCCACAACACCGATTACGAATAATAATGATCTGCTAGACCTGCTTGGAGGTTTAGATTTGACAAATGCCTCTGCGCCAATCATACCTCAACAACAGTCTCCACAGCAAATTTTCAGTCCTACGAATACTTCAAATTACCTCGTAGACGGTTTACTGAATTCTTCCTCAATGCCAATTCAAAATGGTAAAGTTAATATTCCACTAGCTTTAAAAGATGTGCTATGTAATCGCATAAATTTAATGTTCGAAAATATATTTTGATAGCTCCTGAAATTATGGTTGTGTTTGATAAGCAAGGATTGAAAATTACTTTCAAGCTAGAACGATCGCTTGACAATCCAGATTTGTTAGTAATTAATATGGTGGCTCAGAATTCAGGAATGTCACCAATCACCGACTTTTTGTTCCAAGCTGCTGTTCCAAAGGTAGAAAGAAAACTCATTCAATTCACAATAGTGCGTTACGATACTATCGGGATAAGTATGTCATTTACAGTACGGAGCTAAATGCCGTGCTATGAAGGACGACTTATAATACGAGTATCGTACATTAAATAAATATAGATGAAATAATTATGTGATTTCTTTCTCACAGACATTCCAGTTAAACATGTTATCTCCGTCGGGTACAGCACTTCCCCCCTCTGGGCAAGTTACCCAAGTACTAAAAGTTACAAATATAAATAAGGTAAAATTTTCATTTGCGTTAATCATTGTATAAATAAAGATGAAAATTTCAAATTTCATTAAATATTTAAACATTATAGGCAGCATTACGAATGCGACTACGTATATCTTATAACGGAACTGCTGGACCCGTCCTTGAACAAGCCGAAGTGAACAACTTTCCTACAACAACAGTGCAGTGACAACACGTGATACAAAAGCCCATTGTATATACGCCTGCCTAAGAATTTAAGCACGTCTTGCATAGACTGATAAACAAACCAATCTCATTTTTACAATCACGTGTTGGATCATCTCATACGCCGCGAGAACGCAATACCACCATGGAGTTCGAAAGTCACGGAAGCTCGCGCGCAATGATTCAAGTGTAAAAACGAAAAAAGTTCGCTGATTCTTTACAGTCTCTTCGTGTCGATAAGGCTTTACAGGATCGGATATATATATATTTTAATGTTTATTCGAAGGCCGTGAAAACTACAGTCGTTTCTTTTTTTTACTTTGTAATTAACGCGACATTGTGGAAAGAAAAACAAGACTACAAATGTACATATTAGCTAGAAGGCGTTCGCTCGAAAACGAACGCAAAACTCTGATATATTTGGGGGAGCATTCACGATTTGGGAATCTTTTCATCGAGTATTCATACAAAATTGTATAAACACGTTCAAAACACTCGGTGATCCTCGGCATACAAATAATAATTCATTGTTTAATTTTCTCTTTTTTATCGTTATTACAGTTATAATTCTAAAACTTCCGATTGCTAGAAATTGCGATGATATTTGACAGGATTAAATACAGTATGCGAACAAGTTTGTAATAAATATCGGAGTTGGGAGTGACTTTGATATATTTTTGAGTAAGCTATGATTTTACGGGACATTGAAGAGCTGTTTACTGTTTAGAGTCTATCTTGTTTGCTATACATATAACGTGTATGCTGGCCCCCTTGCATTTCTGTATTTTGGTAGTGTGATGTGCAGATTGTGATATGATATGAGCGTGGTAACTGTAATTTACATCTACAAGTTGTGTATGAATGTGCACGTTGTTGGCCAGGGATCAAATTTTAAAAACATTTCGCTAAATTATATGGTGCTAAAAATCCGATGCTTGCAATGAAATTTACATAAATTTATCAAGCATATTAAAAATAGCTTAATAAGAATATTATGAAGACACTTGTGTATTATTTTAATAATTTATGTATGATATTTGATTAATTTTTTAAATCGATTTAAAATATTTATTAATAAGCTATGAGCAATATATTCATTAAAAATCATAGGATTGGAAATAATTTATTTAACAAGTCATTTAGAGCAATCTTATAATATTAGACGATTAGTCGAATTACGATTTATAATGGCTAAAAGCAAATTTTTGTACGACTTTTCTCTTCATGATGACCCAATTGGGCTGCGTACACTGTGATAAAATATTAATGTTACAGAGACAATATTATTTTGTTTAATGTCGACTACTAAACGAATGTATTATTTGTCGTCGCTAAAACTCCCTCCATTTACGAAAAATAAGCATGGTGTATCGCGTCAATAATGTTTTTAATGTATTAAATATTTGATCTTATGAGATTGCAATGTACTTAAAATGGTGAAATTACCAGATTTATTCATGAGATTATTCTTTATATCTGCAATTTCGCAGATTTATTAATAAAAGTTATTAGTTTATAAGAAAAAGTTGCAAAACTTGATAATTGTATTTATTTTATCTCACATTCAACATACCATCTCAAGGCCAAAACTATGATAACGATTGTCAGTATAATAATACGTTGTAGCTCCGTCCCTATGTGTGTTGTTGTACATGATAATGATGAATGTGTTTGAGAATAGTCGAAGTAAAAAAGATGAGGGTGCAAATATTCTGAGTGGCCTTGACCTTGATTCTGTGACTCAGAAACAGCTTTTCAATGTATTAAACTCCGCCTACTTGTTCATCACATTAATTAGTTTTACAAATCTATAAATATATATATATATATAAATATATAAATTGATAATGAAAATGATTAATATGACACAGATGCTGTATATACTTTTTAGTGAATCAACGTGTGAAAATAAAGTGTATTTTTATTCCACTACATCAGCTGCATAAACCTTTATTTTACTAAAAAACACAACTCATATTAAATAATCAGCATAAACATTTAATATTTTAAATTTTGTTTTATTTGTAAGAAAGAAAAATTACACGCGATATTAACTTTACATTATTTATTAAATTAGAGGCTTATAATTATTTTTAAAAAAAATTATAAAAGTTTACGATGCATCTTCAACAGAAGCTTCTTCAGTTTCTTCCTTTTTGACACCAACTTGGTTGAAAAGTCTATCCTTAATAATTTGAGCCATCAACCCATGAATTACTTCAATTGTGGTTTTGCTACTGTCCCTAGTGGCTTTTACTAGTTTATCTACAGTGCTTCGATCATGTGGCTCTATTCCACCAAGAACGTATCCTCTACCTAATGCTTGCTCGGATTGTTCCAATTTATCAGACAAGTCAAAAATTTGTCCAGTTGTGTAATCAGTGTTGGTAAGTAAACTAGAAGAACTCAAGGTATTAACCCAGTATTTATTCCATAAGGAATCAAGTAACCTTCTGTCCAGTGATGATTTAAAATATGTCACTTCAAGGGAATAATACTGTTTACAATGAACTCCAAAGTCTTCAATTTTATTTAAGGGAATAGTTTGATATTCTGACGGTTCTTCGTTTGCAGGTTTGTAGCCCTGTTTCATTAAAAAATTTTAGTATTAGGATCAAACAAGTAGTATATTGTTTTATGTTGCTTGGATTCTTTAATTTACCTTTGGATAGGTTCTAAATGCTCCCAAGCAAACTTTTCCTGCTGATATTGTTCTGACTGGATCTATGACAATGGCAACAAATGGTTCTTGGAAATTCTGGTTTAACATTTGAGTTGAAACATCAATTCCAGAAAGCCAGCAGCCATAACCAGGATGACTATGATACCAGCCAATGGCATTCTCCTGCCTTCCAACCTATGTTTATGAATCAAATAAAATTTATAAAAAAACAATTGTACTCATAGCATAGAGAATGGTTATTAAAAGTATAAATATAAATATTCACCTGCTTGGCAGCATCGATATATGCTGTCATGTATTCATAAGCTTGAGCTTGTGCATTTACTCGGGTTTCAGTTCCTTCTACAGGTAAAGCAAAGGAATCCATGACAAGCATAGTATTTGCAGTTACCTTTCCAAGTAGCAAACCCATCACTTCAAGTGTTCCACCAGAACGTGCATGCATAACCATTTTCAATAAAGCTAAGGCCGAAATTTTTATATCTTTAAAGAAGTGTGGGCTAAAACAATAAGAGAGAAACAAAAAAATATATGTCAGATAATAGATATGCAATATTTTTTATTTCTACTCATTTGATACATACTCTTTCTCCCATGGTTTTGCAGCAAGAATGTCCTGCTGCTCTTTCCTGTCGTATCTGTATATCTCATCAATTGTGCTAATTGTCTCAACATTGTTTGACATTTCCCATGTTTTCTGAGCAATGTTACTTTGAGAATCAGAAAGATAATCTGCCATTTGAAATTCGATTTCATTTATTACCTAAATTTTTGCAATAAATATAGAATAAGTTTGTTAGCTCAACAATGTAAAAAAGCATAATAAAAACTTATACCACAAAATTTATTCATGCAAAGATTAATAAAAAGGGAAATTAGACCAACGTCATAGAAAATCCTTCTTTATATTACCTCGTCTGACATTATTTTTCTCTGCAAATCAGCAAGATAACCTAAAATACGCGATTAAACCAAACCAAACAATGACCAGAAACAGCTACTGCACCGTTGACTGCACTGCCGGTTTACTCTGTAAGTACTTATACTCTCTGTGTACGTTGGTGTGCCTGTGTGTGGATCACCCAATCAGGGTATTAGTCGTAATTAGAAAATCAGATCAGTTCAATAGTATGTATATAGGATATAGGTATGTAATATATTTATATATCTATATGCAGTGTGCGTGTATATATATATATATATAATATACATACGCACTCTAAATAAAAGTCTAAACTATATACACATGTTGGTAATAAGAGTGACATCTACAATTCAAAGTTCGGCAAGATGTAATTGAACGATCAAATTACCAGATTATTAAGTATTTCATATTATCAGTGTCTAGAATCAAAGTAGGTAAAAAAGGAAATATGAATATTTTTGATTTAAATAAAAATGAAAAGATTCTCCTTACTTGATAAGTTTTAAATTACGATTTTTTTCTCTCACTTTTAGATTTTCTTTATTGTTTATTTTCATTCAGCTTAAATTTTTTGTCGTTTTCATTTAGTTCAAAAAAATTAATAAAAAATGACGGAAACGGCATGCAGGTAGGGAATTTGAGGAATTAAATTTGTAGTGAATAATAAGACGACTTTATATAAAAAATTAAAGCTTTTTATTCATCCTTAAGTAGAAAGTACTTACACTAAATAAGGAGCAAATACATATTTACAAACAAATGATTTGTTTAGTCTGATCTCCAGTGCGCAGATAGGAACTCAATACTAAAATTTTAATAACTATATTTCCAGTCTTGCATGTAAAATAAATAATCAGTCTCGGAATGTAAAAATTAAAGTAATGTAAGTAAACTACGTCGCGTTTTATATTACATTTTCGCCGTATCTCTAGTCTACTTCTTCAACAGTTGGACCCGAGTTTCCACCAGCCTCTTGTCTATACTGGTTTCCACAATCTTGAGGTCCAGATGCACCACCAGTGTGGATCTTGGTCATGATAGGTCCGCATTGTTTCTGGAGTTCCTCCAATTTGTGTTTGCATTCGTCCTTTTCGGCTAAGGTGTTATTGTCGAGCCAGCGGATGGTCTCCTCGCATAAGCTGAGGACGCTATCTTTTTCTGATTGCGAAAGTTTGTCACCGCTGTCCTGGACTGCTTGCTTAACCGAAAACACGTAGCTTTCGATCTGGTTGCGAGCAGCAACCTTCTGGCGCTGCTCCTCATCCTGAGAACGGTATCGCTCGGCATCTGCCAGCATTCTGTCGATCTCCTCTCGCGACAGGCGTCCCTTGTCGTTGGTGATGCGAATGTTGTTGCTGCGACCGCTGGCAGTGTCCTTGGCAGTGACGTGCAGGATACCATTGGCATCCATGTCGAAGGTGACGTCGATCTTTGGCACGCCACGAGGTGCCGGAGCAATACCACTAAGTTCGAAACGGCCAAGATGATTGTTGTCCTTGGTCATGGCACGCTCACCCTCGTATACCTGGATGGTAACAGCCGGTTGGTTATCCGAGTATGTAGTGAAGGTTTGCGACTGCTTGCACGGAATGCGGGCGTTGCGTTCGATAATGTTGGTCATGACTCCTCCGGCGGTCTCGATGCCAAGAGACAGGGGTGCGACGTCCACCAGCAGAACGTCTTGGAGGGTTGAGTTTTTGTCACCCTCACCAGTAAGAATAGCCGCTTGCACTGCTGCACCATAGGCGACAGCCTCGTCGGGATTGATGGACAAGTTCAACTGCTTGCCACAGAAGAAGTTCTGCAGCATAGACTGGATCTTTGGAATACGAGTTGAACCTCCAACAAGGACAACGTCATGGATAGATCGCTTATCAAGCTTGGCATCAGCCAAGGCCTTCTCAACTGGTTCGAGAGTGGACCGGAACAAGTCAGAGCAGAGCTCCTCAAAGCGTGCCCTGGAGACTTTGGTATAGAAATCAATACCATCAAAGAGTGCATCAATCTCAATCGAAGCCTCAGTGCTGGAAGATAGGGTACGCTTGGCACGTTCTGCTGCTGTTCTGAGACGTCGAAGAGCCCTTGGATTAGATTTGATGTTCTTCTTGTATTTCCTCTCGAATTCTTTGCAGAGATGATCAACAAGTCTCGAGTCGAAATCTTCGCCTCCGAGATGAGTGTCTCCCGCCGTGGCTTTCACCTCGAAGAGAGACCCTTCGTCGATGGTCAGGATGGACACGTCAAAGGTACCTCCGCCAAGATCGAAGATGAGAACATTCTTCTCGCCTTTGAGATTTTTATCGAGACCGTAGGCAAGTGCCGCGGCTGTCGGTTCATTGATGATCCTGAGGACGTTGAGACCGGCGATCGCTCCAGCATCTTTGGTGGCCTGACGCTGCGAGTCGTTAAAGTACGCGGGTACTGTGACAACCGCGTCTTTCACCTTCTGTCCCAAAAACGCTTCAGCTATTTCCTTCATTTTCGTCAGGACCATCGAGCTAATCTCCTCTGGGTTGAACCTCTTCTTCTCGCCGCGGAACTCCACCTCGATCTTGGGCTTACCGCCTTCGTTGACGACTTTGAAGGGCCAGTGTTTGATGTCGCTTTGGATCTTCTCGTCGTCAAATCTGCAACAGAAAAATTAATTGCATGTTTAGTATTTTGCAATGCTCACGCGATTGTTTTATTTTAAATAAAAAAAATTAGGCACGTTAAAAAAATCGAGAAACTATTGAATCTAAGGCATTTAACTCAAGTAAACAAAAACAGCTGACCAAATGACCAAAATGAGGTTAGGTACACTATAGATAACGTCTTCCTACTAATTAAAGAGGAAAACAAACAGAAATTGTAAAAAATAATTAAAAAATAAATAAAAGTACCTTCTCCCGATAAGCCTCTTGGCATCGAAGACTGTGTTGGCGGGGTTCAATGCCACCTGGTTTTTGGCGGCATCGCCGATAAGGCGCTCCGTGTCCGTGAAGGCAACATAGCTGGGTGTCGTTCTGTTGCCCTGGTCGTTGGCGATGATTTCCACTTTTCCTTGTTGCCAAACTCCAACGCAGGAGTAGGTGGTTCCCAAGTCAATACCAATTGCAGGCATTTTGTTTGTGTTTTGGTTTCTCTTCTCACTATTCACTTCGAAGTTATTCGTTTGGTTGCTTCTCATGTACTGAAGTCAACCGCTGCGCGGCGCGCTTATATACTCTTGCCCGACCGCCCAGTCGATACTGGAATCTTCTCGAGCGCGGGTTCCAGAAGAGACCTAGTTTCCATGGGTTTCTGCTGAATTTCACAAAGATATGACAATGATTTTTAATTCCATATTGCCGAATCTTATAGAATATCACTTTTTAATATCTTAACTCTTGTTATAAATAATTTAGATCGTTAAATATTTGGTAACAACGCTAAAGAGCAATACTGTCTTATTCAAATGGAAACGACCGCAGCGCTATATACTGCGCGCTTTTATGGTAAAATCGAGAAACTTCAAAAGTGACGAAAAATCACTCAGATCTTAAAATACATTATTTTAATACTTGAAAAAAATACGTTTGTTCATAAGTATTTATTTGCGTAAAATATTATATAAACTTAGTTACTCTGAAATAATATATGTACATATCTGTGTATGTATGTATACGTATGAAGGTGAAACTTGTAGAACGTTCTAAAACGTTCAAGAACGTTCTGTAAAAAGTGGAAATATACATCATGTAGAAACTATGTATAAATTAATTTACTTGCAACTAATTACTGCTTTTTGGTCTAAATTTTAATTTAGTATTTAATATAATCTATAAATATGTAAATGGCAAATTCTAGATCCAGTATCGCAGTATAACTGTATATCATATGTATGTATGTACATATATATACATCCATAAATGTTTATGCGAAACAACGAAAACAGTAAAATCTCAATTAAAATATTATTGTATTATTCCAGATATTATACTCTTTTTATACCACGGGCACTAAAACTCCATTCTCGGCGCCTATAAAATGGGGCGATGATACGGTTTTCCGCGAGCTTCAGACAAAAAGTAAAGCAAGATTCCTG
Organism: Muscidifurax raptorellus; assembly: GCA_020010945.3. Classification (NCBI taxonomy): domain Eukaryota; kingdom Metazoa; phylum Arthropoda; class Insecta; order Hymenoptera; family Pteromalidae; genus Muscidifurax; species Muscidifurax raptorellus. Next base: position 7,960,118 of record CM052078.1, on the reverse strand, counting down.
TGTCATAATATAAATACATACGTACAAATTAATCCATTTTTGATCACTGAAAGGTAGAGTGAGCCTACGATAATCTGAAATTCAGAAATAAAGTGGAGCAAAAATTGTTATTTTCGATTTCATTCAATATATTAACTCATATGTAAATTGTAAAAATATTATCACTATTTTATTACAATGATTAAACATTAAAAAAACATATTTAAATACATACAAAGATTCAAGTTAACATCGGTACAATATATACGTGGAATATACACGCATTATAAATAAATCATAATATTTTACTTGACGAATTTCTAATTTGATTTATAATATTATAATATAGGACTGCGATATATTATACTATAGTAAATTTAAGCACCAATTATGGTTTCTACGCAATTTTTTCAAACTATAATGTAATTTACTTAATGAAATCCTGTAGCAATTTCAAACTTATTGGCAAGTTTGCTATAAACTTGACTAATCCCAAGAATATTTTTGTACAAACTACCTCGCATAAATAAAAAGCACTTTGGTTACGACTCGTTTCATTCAACACTGCGCGTAATTTTACGCTTAAAATAATAAATATTGCTTTCGATAACAATAAATAACGCGTAGTCGTATAACGAATCAAGCATGATTACAGTAAATCATTAATTGAGAGTATGTCATGTTAAAGCTTACAGAAAATGGTCAATTCATCGTATTACAAAATATATGAAAGATATACATAAGTAAAATACCCTCAAAAATAATATAATAGATGTACACATTATTAAAATAAATTTTATCATATCGTCTAGACCATTGATTTTTAAAATAATGTTGTTTGAAAAAACAATTTACAATTTTGATTCATATTGTCAGTTATCACCGTAACTTTTCACATAACGTAGCGGCGAACGTTTAGAGCAATATAAGTGCACGCGAGGATTAGCGTAAAGTCCATAAGAGTTGTCGAGCATGAAGAGACAGATGGCAAGGTTCCATCTTCGCGCTTGCCTGCTTTTATGCTGCAAACGTCACCACACTGCTCGTCCTCGCAAATATCGCAGAGCGTAGTCATCTTTGGTTCGTAAAATACTCGCGCTCTTCTCGCTAAATTAAAAATGAAAGAAACAAATTGATAATTTTATCGTAAAGTATAGCTTTATATTTATATAAAAGTATAGCTTACATGAATCGTAGTAATCGTAAATTGATACAGGAACTGGCCTTTGCTTGGCTACTTTGTGTGTCCTATAAGCGGAAACAGTTGGACAGTATGGCTTATCGTGGACCATCTAAAAGGCAAACAATATTTAATTTTTGCAACAAGAAATTCCCCGTCAAATATACGTTAAAAAACGCAAACCTTGTCAAAGTACAAAACAATCATCGTATCGCCGTTTTTAGTTTCTACTCTCTTGACATTTTGTGACAACTCTAAACTCGGCAAAGCATCTTGATCAACGGTAAAACCTGATGGAAAACTGACTTCCATAACAGCCATGTTACTCTCATTAGCTTCTTTTGTTGGGATAAACCTAATTAAACATAAAATAATCGTTTACTTCACAAATAATTCAAATAAATGCCTTGCGAAGATCTTTTCAATCAACTCACCCAGAACAAATCGAAAGTTGCAGGTGGTCATTGGTAGAAATCTTGTCAACCTGAGGATCTAAAGTAAAAAGTGGAAAAGCTCCGGTTACATTGAGATTATAGCGAGATGCAACTTGCACAAGAGCAAAGCCAGTTCCGGTTGCAGTAATGTTGATCGCACGAGTCCTACCGAGAAGCTGCAAGAAAAAAAAATCAAATTAGAATCGTCTGAAATTACACTGTTTACTCGACAACTTGAAAAAAAACTCACCACGTGTTTTTGAATTATCATAAAATTCCTCGAGTTTATGTTTATTTCCTTTGATTCTCCAACATCAGTCGTTATCCTCACCTGAACGTCGTATACATTCGTTCTTAATTTTTCACCCAATTTCGCCAGAGCATACAATCCGACAACAGTATCCTAAGCAAATAACATTGAGAATAATTTAAATAAATATTTACCAAGGGTTTTGAAATCTCATTAAAAACAATAAAATAACAAACCTGCGTAGACGCAAACCCGCCTTCAGCGTTTCTCTGCTTAACAAGCCACTTCATGATAGCCGTAGCATCGGACAATTGATTTCTTCGGAGATAAGCCAAGAGCGCATACGAAGTCATCTCGACGTCGACTGTCCTCGAGAGTGAGAACCAGGGATTCTTCTTGTCGTCCTCGGGTATCGGCTTACTCCACCACTTTTGTTCATTCTTGGTCGTGGCTCTCGAATCCAGTAGTCTGAAAGCCTCGTCCTCGTAGGAGTTGCGCGCCAAACTTAGAACGTACGTGCAAATGCTCAAGGCGTAGTTGTCATCGATACCCTGCATATTACGCACCACGTAGTCCACTCCCTTGTAAATCACGTTACGGTACCGACCCTCGATGTTCTGCAAGAACATTATCATTTTTCAGTGATTCAGATTTCGAGAAACCGTTACACAATAATAATGAAGAATCGAATTTCAACGTAGTTCAAAGTAAATTATTTTCTTAATGACCGAGGGTTAGTGTCTACATCAACCATCGATTTTTTCCGGGTAAAGATACGATAGTGAAGAAAACATTTCCTAATTGCCACTAGTTAATTGTACTGCCTTAACGATACATCGTTTAAAGCGAACCGCAGAGAGCCCAATGCACTTATAAAAAAACCATCAAGTATAACGGCTTATACCGCGTACCTCGACTTCTAGAAACGCGCTGAGTACGTAAGCCGTTAGAGCGAGACCCTTCGCCGCTCCGCCTTGCATATCACGATGACTGACGGTTCCAACTTCCGGAAAACTTCCGTTAGCCGCTTGTTTTTCGGCAAGCCATTTCAGTGCGTCGGCAATGATTTTTTCCTCTACCGTGATGTACTTCTCGGCTTGATAGAACGATTTTGCGACGAACGCTGTTAGCCTGATGGTTTGCAAAAAGTTCAGCTGTGTTAATGAATGATTTAATACAGTATGCTGCAAAAAGTAATACGTTTGGTCTCGACTAACCATGTGCTACCGCTTGGATCGGCTTTTCCAAAAGCACTGAAGGATCCATCTGTATGCCTGTATGTCAATTCTTGTTGATATCCAGTCTCGAGATAACGGATCGATTTACTCTCTATTGCTGGAGATAATTGATTTGTGTTCTGTAAAATGAAAAAATCGTTTATAACCACGCGCTTAACATCGTACATATGATTTCAGTCCATATATTTGTACCTTTAAATAATCTAAAATCACAATATTTGGCACAAAGTTAAGCATGTTTTGTTCACCGCATCCGAATGGCATTTTTATCAGTTTCGAGAGGTTTGGTATGCTTGGTCCCAAAATGTCACCTATAAAAATGTTTTAATTAAATTTTTCCATGGCAACAGAGACTGAGCAAATTAATATAATATAATGTATGCTTTTTTCTTACCTACAGCCGACACCTCGACGTATTCCGAATCCGAGACAAAGTGTTTCGGGATATCCACGGTAACATTTGTTTTCATTGAATCGCTCTCCCTAAGATCGACGAAGACTACTTTATTCCTGTACTGAGTCTCTCCTTCAGCCTATTGAAAAAAATTTAGTTCGTTACAATCTTGCAGGAAATAAAATAAAATACTTTTTTACCTTGACAAGAAGAGGATATTCAACGCTATCGCCGGCCATTACGCTAGTTGCTTTAGCCTTAATCGTAATATGATTCAATTTCGTGGGAATAATCATGAAGGAAACGTTTTCGGGAGAGTTGGCTTTGACGAATATTTTTTTCGTTCTGTACAGCTCCAAGCCTGCAATTAATAACGTTTTGTAAAAAAGGTTATTTCAAACTCACAGTGCTTATGTTTTATTGAGATAATACACACGCTTAGTGTTGTCATGAACTTCGTTGGAGACTTCCGCAAATTCAAAGTCTCCATTATTTTCCAACACGACTTCGACATTCAAGTCTTTGTTCATATAGTTGAAGATAACAATAGGAATCGCAACGATTTCTCCTCGGATCACAGAATAAGGCAGATTCATTGACAAGAAGAAAGGCTTGAATACTTTCAGCTGGATGAAATTTAAAAAAATCAGATTAATGGTTTCTCTAATTAATATTAGTAGATACAGCCTAGTTCCTGCTGCATACCTTTCTGGGAGCTTCGATCAGACCCAGTCCAAAAGCAGGATCGACTGAAAAACCAGTCAGAATCCAAGACGTAATGGTATCCGGTACCGTTCTTCGGATCACAGTTTTTCCTTCGTACCTATTTAAATTAATGAATTGTTATTTTAACATCGATGTGTATAGAATCGAACTAATACACCAGAGATGAACGTAAAAGAAATATATAGGAGAAATTTTAGAAAAATACAATTAACATTATCTATGATTTGAAAAAAGTCAAATTTAAAGTGCTAATTAATTACATAAAAAGAAGAAATAAAACAAAGTGTTATATAACCATTGTAATTATTTGAAAAAATTGTTTCATCAAACTAATTGCTAATTACAATATTAATAAGAAACAATTTTTTTAGCTTATCTAAGGAAATCTAAATATGTATATATTTACAGAAAAACTTATACACATCAATGAAATAATCATGGAGCATGAACCCAATAATGTGTACGCAAGCATTGATCTCATGTGCGTGAAAATGTAACAAATATACACATATTAAAAAAAATAAAAAAAATTTTGTTGAAATTTCATGAGAATATTACTATATAAATGAATTCTAAGAATCAAAATTTTTCCCTTTTCCGGGCATTTACACAGCAAATATTAAAGTACTAAGGGATTTAACAAAATAAAACAAGATTAATCGAAGAAGAGGAGATAATGCGTAAATACCCTGAAGACATGTTTGAAAAAAGCCAAGTGTCTGAGATGTCATGCATAAGGAAAACACGGGGCCTCCAGGGGAGGAGCGGCACGTAAGAGAAGGCGTAGCGACCTGCCCAAGCAGGCCTCGTTGCAAATCTGTGCTTCACGGGCGGACCGATGTCCGGCCTGAGTGTCGAGATCGAGATCCCCTGAGCCGGATTCTTTAACCTATCGCCTTCCTCCTCCGGATACGCTGCAATGACCAACTCCAATCCTTACCGATCTTGTCTCTCTTTCGAGGTATACTATGTACAATTTCGCTACTCTCGTCTATTTTTATTTTTATTTTTTGATTTTCGTTTCTCATATCGAATGCCTGCGTGGACGAGAATAACGACACGTATACGTTTTCCTCACAACTTACAGCTTAATCTTGTATAACTATATACACAAAAATGACTCGACGGTATTGCCAAAGAAAGATGATTTACGAAGGCTGTTCAAGTATACATTGTCAGCCCTTGCGCTCGTAATGCTGTTGGAGAGATATACGTAAATGAACAGCCGTGAGGTTGATTTATGGTTTTGAAAAACGCGCCTACCTGTTGGGGTCGTAACTTGATTTTGTCAAGCTTCTTGTAAGAACGTCTAAGTATTATCGATGAATTTACAAGGTAATAAAATCAATTTTTATCCTTCTTTGGCCATATTTTTTTAGTACTTTTAAATACCATACAATTATCTGTTATATTAACCAGTGAAATCGATATATACAATAGCTGTTTGAATTAATCATTAATTGTTAATTAAGAGTTAATAATACCATCACCATCCTTTTGTTCAAAATCTACGTTGCTACCTCAACCAGAAGCCCCCGACAGCATGTGTACATAAGCTCAGGTAAAATATATACCCATGAAATTTCATGATGAAAGATGACAAGAGTATGAGAAAATGAGAAAGGGGAAATTTAGATTTACCGCATGTCGACCGTCTCCCAGATCCAAGTTTCAGGGAAATTCTTGCGAACTTTCAGGGCTTCGGGGGAGTATGTGGCCGCACTCTCACTTACAGCGGCGGAAAACATCACTGAATCCATACTATTTCGGTAGTATACTATGCAATATACAAGCCTTATTAATGAATGATCGAAGCTGTGACTGATGTATTATTTTTTGCTGATTTTCAAAATTTCTATACAAACTCAAAACTAAGGCTCTTGTATATTCTTTAAACGAATTATGTAAAAGGTTATTGTTGTCAGTCTTATTTTAATATTTTATCATTTAAGTGCTCATGCTTTGATAATTTTGTTTTCTTCTTAAATATTGTAATTTTAAATTATGTGATCAATGAAGGTAACCTTCACCTTAATCTGCCAAAATTCATAGTGATAATTTTTTTCTTTAAGTGATAATTCTTGTTACAATCTAGAATCTACTTGCATCAGAATCTCGAATCAGAAATGATGATTGTTTGATGAATTTAGCATGAATAAGTACATAATGTGATTTGCTGCATTAGTAATCTAATATATTTGAATGCATTAAATTGATAGCAAGCATTTTCTTATACGTACTTAGTTGAGGATTCTCGTGGACGTATCCGTTCGTCAGGACGACAGTGCCAGTTTTCTAGCATAAAGATTGCATTTTATTTGACAATCACGATTATTATTTTTCATGTGCAAAATTCACAAAACTCACGCGGAAAACTTCATCAGTACTTGCTGAGCCAGGTCTGATCCACGAGTGCGCGTAATCTTCTTGGTCGTAGAAAGCCGCGTCATTTACGTCGTACGACATCAACTCTTTGCGTACTTGCTCGTGTGTGATATCATTGCCGGATTTCAGCAAAAGAGATCTCTGATCAACGCCTAAAAGACCAACGTAAGAGTTCGGCTTGGCGGTTATTGTCAAGTCAATGTTGTCTCCGGGTCCGACTTCATCCGATACCGGTTTAATGTCAACCTGCGCAGAAATTCAGAAGAACGTGTTGGCAAAATGCACCGATGCTTAAATTGTCAAATTTTAAGTAAAAGCATGCGTACAAAGTTTTGCAAAGTCCCCTCTAGTTCCACGTCCAAGGAATCCGCGACCAATTCACCATCTTCCCTTACGTAGTAAACTACCACGTGAGCGATTGGAGCCATAACGTAAGTAGCCAAAAATCTAAACGTTGCGGTGTACCGATCGGAGATTTGTATCGCAGCGGCGTTCAATACATCACCACGTCCAATAATTTGATAACTGAGATACTTTAGTGGGTGCGTTGAATTCACTTCTATTTCCACGTACTCGTTAACCTTGGGTTTGTCGGTAGCAAGTATCGCTTGGATGTAACTTTCGCTCCTAGACGTGGCTGGGTTGGTTGATGGGAACCACTCGTGTAGGTTCAGGTATTGCGCCTACATTACATCAATTTTGTTATGGCTTTTAGACAAACGTATAAGAGAAAAGTATCAATTACCTCTATCCTAAGAGGCCGGAAAATCTTGTCCGGCACCGACAACGGCGGGTAAAAGTCCAGTTCGATCATGCCGTTCTTGTCCAGCATTTTGGTAATGTTGTGCAAATCAATGGAATCGTAGGTATAGCCGTAGGATATATGCACGGGGTTTGTGTTATCGACCACAGGCGAACCATCGTGATACGTTACTTTCAACTAAAAATACGCAACTAATTATTACATCTCCCACCGTATAACACTGAATATTCATCGCGAGTCATAATCTCACAACTAAACTATAATATATATAGCGATGATGATAGACCGTGCAAGACTTGGTATATACAAAGCTAAATACGTGAAATTTAATGCCGAGGGAAAAAAAGGGACTCACAAAGGCGGTATACTTGAGACCAGGCTTATAATACTCGGCGGTTCTCAGTAGCTCCATGGTGTACTTGTGCTTATGAAGGGTTATTTGCATGGAGTTATTCTGTCTTCTTCCCGTGACGGCCTCCTCCACGGCAACCTCGATCACTACCGGTCGCTTGTAGTCCTCGTCTTTTACCCTATTCATAAAAAAAAAGAAAGACACACACACACACACCGGAAACACCCTTATAGTCATAAAGCAAGTAATAGCCATTATTATCTAATCTCGATGCCTTATATAGCGATATTGCACAATAAGAAGCGTCGAAAGGTTAACGGACTCTCGGGCTTTTTGTTCTGCAACGCAAAAAAAAATACACGAGACAACCGCGTAATCTATTAACGTTATATATACGTACCCGAGATCGCTGGCGATGTCAAAGTCCACAGTCGTTTTGCCGTCGATCTTTACGATCTTCCTTATGGGCGGTTGATAGACGGGCTGCAGTACTCCCGAGTAAATATCGGGGAAAGCGGTGATTGTGGCTTCGCCCTTAACCGGCTTTCCGTAGGTGTATCTGCGGGCAAATTGATCGTCCAATAAGGAAATTGAATATTACCCCCCGCAAAACCGCGACTTTCACCTCATCGATTCCTCTTCGATAATTCATCGTTACGCTACGCGTAGAACCAAATCGGTAAGAGATTAGCTTACTTGGCGTGAACGAGAACGGTGATCTTTCCTTCCTTGAAGGTCGCGTGCGGGGGCGAGTCGATGGTCACCTCGAACTTGGGCAGAACGTATTCGGCTACTTGGATAGCCTTCTTGAAGCTCTGTCCGCCGATCACAGCGACGATTTCCCAATCGCCCAAAACCGGCGACTGAGACAGCTCGAGCTCGCCGTTGAATATGCCCTGATGCAACCGCGGCCGCTCCCATTGTTTTATTCTGTTGCCTTGGCCGTCCTGCGCGAACATCGGAGAAATACCGATCGCGTTAGTCTCCAATTTTTTTTTTTTTTTTTTCGAGAAGCTATTGTAAAGATTATGTGCTTCGATACATTAAGCTGCAGGGATTGCAACACACCTCCGCATATAGATTATACGCATATAGTATTGCGCGATTCTCCGCATATCTCTTTACGCGAATTATTAAAAAAAAAAAAAAGAAAATTATACAACTCTTCCAGAGAGTACAGAAATGCAATGTATCGCCTACCGTAATGTAGATCTCGAGTTGCCGGTTGGCAGTTGGCCTGAGCCTGGAGTCGAGCACGATGCAGCGGAACTGTATCTTGCTGCCGGGCTTGTAGACAGACCTGTCGGTCTGGACGAATACCGAGTAGCTCTTGTGCGCGTAGTCGAGCTCCGTCGAGTTGACAAACTCGTAGCCGGAGATACCACGAGCCAGAAGCCGGTACCTGCCCGGTCCCGTATCGCCGATCTGAAATGGTCACGCATGCTGTGTATATATTTGTCGTGTTTGTCTTCTTAAATAACGAAAGAAAAAAAAATCCCAAGTAATTGCAGCGCACGCAAGCAGATATACATAACCGTTCTTTTATAATGCGAAATTGCGTAATGAGCTGCAGTATAGGGAAAACTCCGCATTGCTGTTATTCTTATTATCTCTGGGTTTTCAATGTGTATACGTATATACATCAGCAGAATGACTTTGTCGCGGAGAGTCTGCTGCGCAAAGAGAGAGAGATATAACGGTGCCGTAACGGCGATGCGAATTTTATGCCGATCGATTCGCGCCGCGCGCTGCGATGCAGCAGCCGATCGGGTATTATTATTATATGTATTACGGAGTACTGCGCGCAGCTGTTGCCGAAGGGAGACTTTTCGCGATGGATTTTTCATTGAATCGTTGAGCGCAGGTGTTTGGAGCGATCGTTGTATTTTCTTTACGGAAAAATACCTCGCGTGCACGGGAAGATTCTATCTGCGAGTAATACCAGACTGTTTTTGTTTATATAACGAGGAAAAAAAAATTGTCGATCTGAATCTCTTTTTTTTTCAACATCAAAGGAATAACGTGCTACATAACGGCGACTTTGATTCGCACGCTACATTTAAATATCGTCAAAGCAAAAGGACAAAACAATTCCGCGGAGCCAGACAATGATTATCATTGTTGTTGTTATTATTATTTCAGATAGTCCGCTAACTGGGTCAGGAAGCATGCACTTAATCCGCGCCATTCAGAAGCATCGTAACGTGAAATTCCGCCAAAGGCGGTAAAAAGTCCTTCACAATGCATCGCGCGACTAGCTATATATACAATATCTGTCGTATATACATAAGCTTTCGCGACGTGTAAAAACCAGAGCAGCTCTTCTGTGCGGGCGAGATTTCTTAGTTAGGATGACGAGAATTATAATGATTTTCGCTCTTGTATATATATAAGTGATGTGTACGTGCATTGAAACGCACGACTGCTAGCGCAATGACGGCAACCGGATGTAGGTCGAAGAGTGAGAGAATAGAAAAGGATCTCGCGGTGCAGCAGCTTTTCTCTTTGGCTTTTCTCGCACATAGCTGACCTTCCGGCTTTTTCCTCTTCTATATATGCATGCCTCAATGGAAATATGTGCCGCAGCAATGCGCCGTTGTCGCGTTCATTTAAAAACCAGAGCCAATAATATTTTCTCGCAGCTCTTATATATACAAGACTTACTCACCTCGAGAGCCAAGACTCGGGTAGCATAGGGCTCGACGATGATGTTCTCGGACACAGCGAATGACTCTCCGCTGTCCAGCTGGCCGGACAGCTCGACGAAGGTGGTTGTCGGCTCGGACACGCCGACGATGCTCACAGCCACATGGTACTCGGAATTGGGTCGGACGACTCGCGGTGCGACGATCGAGTAGTACCTATTCGACAATTAGTGCGCAGTCGAGCGTGTAAACAATGCTTATAGACGAGGAGCTATTACTTGGCCGGGATGGCTTTTAAAATGTGTATATTGTTCGCGTATAACACTTACGATTGTCCGCTAGTCAGGCCGCAGAAGAGCAGCAGCAGGGGCCAAGGTGACCAGTCCATCTTTACGGCGGAATTTTGACTGCGGGATGCGATGTGTGCCTGGAAACAATAAGAAGACATTTTTAATGATGTCAGTTTAACGTCTGTTTATTTGGATGCGCTTTGTTGCTACATTCGGCCGACTTTTTTCATTTTAAAAACGATCTCGTAACCTTTGATTTGAGATTGCGTCCGCGCGGTATCTTCGCGCGATTAAATTTTCCCGGAGGCAAACATCAAAGCGCGCAGCTTTTATTTTAGATCGAGTCGAGGAAAAGATTCGGGTTATCCCGCGGCGATTCTCTCCTCCTTTTCCGGTATCTCATTCGCTGTTATTATTAAGTATGATGTGCCGAGTCCTCGCGTATACAAGCGCGCAATTTTTTTCCAACTCTTTTTCCTGTATACATCATACTCGACAAATTAAGTTACTTAAACAACCACCTACATGCACAATTCTCGGCGGCGCACGTAATATCACGTTTCGCGCGCACACACACACACACACACACACACACAGCACAAAATCAAGTAAAATTTCTCGTTAACTCATACGACGAGCGTCGTATATACTGAAAGTACAAAAGCCTCGTAGAGAGGTATATACGGCGACTCTCTATATATGTGTTGCGCAAATACAAACGTGTCGCTTGGAATGACCAAAGCGATCGACTGAATCGCGATCTCGATTCCACTTCGTCGCTCGCGCACACACTCGCACCTGCATTATGTATATACAGCGGAGTCGAGGGATATATATATATATATATATATATGCGTGCGTGGGCATCATCTCGTGGCCTCGGGACGCCAGAAGAAAACAACCGCCTATATAGGTATGTATAAAGCATATATAGGCGGTAGAAAGTAAGCCGTATACGAAATTTTTTTTTGTTTGCGGTACGCAAGCATTTGATTTAGTTTGAGAGCTCGTGGTGGACGGTGTATAATGGGGTGGATGAGTGTAATGATTTTAGAAAATTAGTTGGATTGCGGAGAGTGAAGATTACGTAATCGAGGATTTTAGAATGCCGGCGAACGATTCTGACAGAACAATTAGGATCGACTTTCTAATTTATCGAGATGGATATTCTCTCGAAACACATACCACGAGAGAGTATATATTTAAACAAATTTAACGACATAGAATTTTTTTAAATAACTCATTACTATAACCGATCTACGTTCTTTTTTCATCCTCCGCTCCAATTTTTTTCACGTCCCGTACGCGCAGAAATTCGCTGAAAATCCAAATCCCGGAAAAGAAACACAGCGACATCCGCGCAGCGCTGAAGCATGTAGCCGCTCGCGCGCGAGAGAGCAATGCCAATTCGCTCCGCTACTTTACTACGGAGACCGTCTAGTACTATATATAAATATATCTATGTGTACACAGTCGCTAGTGAGAGAGAGAGAGAGGAAACATGCTTTTCCTTTTATGGTACAGTTAAAAAAAAAGGACGATATTGTGTTTGTCACCGAGACATACAGGTACGTACCAATCTTTGCTACAAATAAAAATCTTGATTAACCACGTATATTATAATAGATGTTTCTATATATTTCGTAAATATTCGGAGAATAATTTGCTATAGGTGCGACCTGCCTGCGTTTGCTTTTAACAAATTCATTGAAATGCGCGCGTCGTGCGCCGTTCGTAGAATTCGAGCGAGTCTCTTAATGGTCACCTTTTCGAGTATTACGGAGCTCATTCATGCAGACACGCTCACGCGTGCATTACTCATACCGCCGTTTTCTCGTTGTTTGCGCGCGCTGTTATATAGCTAAATCTTAAATCACCTTTGACTGTTTGCCGGTTCGCGCGCATGAATATTAATTTTGCATTTAGCAGCGCTGAGTTCATTGGTGCGTACGGAAAAAGTATACTTGTTTGAAGAACGCGCGCTATATCTCAAACCGTTCAAACAACGCTAAAAGCGTCCGCTCCCATTTCCAAAATAACAACCGCCCGTAAAACCCGCCGCGCGTGTATACAATAACCTACCGCCGAGTGAAATGTGCGCGCGTCCGTCGAAAAGAACAACAATAACATATCGCTCGCGCGCATTACGAGCGTAACGGTATGCACCTGTGCCTTCTCTCTCCGCGTTTCAAAGCTTATATCGTATATATACACACTTTACGAGCGCGTTTACGTCCTCCCCTCGCTGCCGTCGCGTAAGTGAATCCTTATAAACTCGAAACAATAACGACGCACTGAGAAAAATCCTTCGAAAAATAAGGACCACTCCGCAGCGGCGGTTATAATCGTCGATGAACTCACCTACTGCCGGCACAGAGCAACAACGCCTTACTCTCCGAAATGGGCCAAGCCTTGGATCGAGACTCGACGATCGGCGAGAGATCGGCGGCAATACGAGGAGAGTAGGTTGTCGGCGTAGGTTGAACACACATATAAGTACGCAGTGAGAGAGAGGGAGACACTGTATACCGATGCTGCAGCGAAAATATATAATACCGGCCAAGGCGCGAATACGCGAGTTTAAGGTCACACACACACACGCACACACACAGCAGACCGCTCGGCTCGGCGGGACCAAGCGATATGTGTGTACAACGATTCAACGAAACACAGTCCGGGATCGGCGCAACTCTCTGCGCGACTGCGCTGCGCTGCGTGGGCCTCCCATCGCAGGAGAGTCTCCTCGCGCTATGCTCTCTCTTTTCCTTCCACTCCGCGGTGTACTATATACTTATATGTGGTGTTGAGAGCGACTAGCGAGGAAGGGGACGATGAGGAGAGAAGAGTGCCCGAGCCACCTGACTCCGAGTAAACTGTATATACTATATATGTTTATGTATGTGTGTATATATATAGTGGAGAACGAGTAGAAGAGGGATTTCGATGCTGCGCTCAATGAAATTGCAATGTGGCGCGTTTTGATGTCGCGCATTGTGAGAGAATACAAGGATTTTGAATGAACGATCGTTACAAAAACACCGTGAGCGTCGCTGCGGTGAGGATTTTATATATATACGCACAGTAGTGCACAAAGTAATCCACGCAGGCATCAGATAATTATTAACTGTATATGCAACTGTGTGTATGTATCGCGTATAGGCGATGGAAAAAAATCCGAAAACGAGATCGAAGGGTAAAAAAGGACCAGAGCGCGTAATAAAATAAATACTATATATACATGTATACAACCTTCTCCTGCGAGAGGCGACTATACCGTTATGCTACTCTCTGATGCGCGTTGATCTAGATACCGCGCGCGGCAGCGGCTGCTGCAGCACGTCGATTCGTGCGCGCTATACTTACTTACTCTCCCTCTTTTTCTTCCTCTTTTCTTTCTCACACTGCACACAGAGTACTTACAGCTCCTTATGGGAGATTCGCTGATTGCGGGTCTTATACTCATTTTTCTTTTTTTCTCATAAAGGGTCCGCGAGGGCATTTAATTTATGGACTGCGCTTTCTGCGGAGGAACTTATGCGATATTACGAGTGGATTTTGATGATATGGAATTTTAGATTTTTACCGTGCTTTAGCCGAGAACGATGGTTGAAAGCTACTCGGATGCGCAAGATGTTGATTATAATTTATATGGTTAAAGTTATTATTGGGCTCGCAAAATAAACTGCTCAATTAGTCTAAGCAAACACTGATGAATCGCGATGATTGAAAGAGTTACTTAGTGAGAAATACGTAGCGTGTGAGCAAGTATGCAAATGATGGGAATGAAATGTATGTATGTACATACATAACTTTCTAGGGAAACCTCCTCCGGAAAAATTTTACAACCTGAAGGAGAGAGGGGGGCACTTTTTTAATGTGAAGAAAGAATATTTTGTATACTTGTACTTAATTTTGTTCTAATAGGAAATTCGAAAATATACATATTTTTTTACATTAACAAATTTAAACTACGTCTTTAATGAAAACAGATAAGTAAACATTGTTCGTCGTGAATGTATTCACAGCTAAAAATAACTACATTGATGTAAGTACTATATAATATTAACTGTATAATTATGTATGTGCTTATCTTTCATATACAATTAAAAGTACTCTAAAAATGTACTATATTATACGATGCGAGTTTCTCATGTATTTATACATGCATAATTTATATTTATGTATATTCTGGCCGAAAACATTAACGGAAACAACACTATCAAGTCTATCAAGTAAAAAATCTGCAGGGAAAATACGTGTTTTGAAAACGCACGCAACAACAAGGAAATTCTTAAAATGCATCTGACTCAGAGTTTATTTTGGTCGAAAGATACTATCATACATGCACATGTAAGTCTTGTAATAAAACTGTTAGATCAGCATGTCTATTTCTCGATGTATTGATTTTAGTGCGCAAATATACAGATTTGCAAATTCAAAAGACAAGAATATCTTTTTTTGACGAAGATTATTTGCAAACGAAAGTTAAACGTAGGTACATTGTATGTATTTACTTCTCGAACTTACCCGAACCGTATATCCAGCACCGGTATTGATCGCCCCATTTCACGACCGTTGTCCCGCTCATTGTCCTCGCTAAGATCTTGAATGCAGCTCTTGTTTCTAGTTGTTCGATCGTTATAATGCCATCGTAGCTTTTTTTCTCTAAAAATATGTGTGATGAAATTCGCTAAAAAAGCAGGTTTTGTGGTTAGGGGCAAACGCACGCACGTATATTCCGCAGGTTTGTTTACACTGCGCAACGGTCTAGTTGTTTCCCGAATATTTTCGAATGTGCTAGGAAGGTCGGCAACGATCCACGACGTTCGAGACATGCACGTAATAATCTTTATACAGTTTTGTACACATCATAGTAACCATACACAGTATGTATGTATACTATAATATGTACGATATGCGAATCTTTAGAAGATTAATAAACAAAAAGTACGGCATTTAAATGCATATACGGCATACGCGTATAGAAGTTTCTCGACTTTGCCGCACAGAGGTCGGGGCTGCACAGCGCTAGTCATCCTATTCGCACGAGCTAACTGAAAATATTTTTCCCGTAAAAATAAAATACTATGAATAATCAAAATGTCTCAAATAATAGGTCGAGCGTCAAAGACGACCAAACTAGCAATTTAAAGTGAAAAACACGCAAAACGGAGTGATATTCAATAGAAATTGCAATGGAAAAGACGAAGATTCTAGAATGGGCGCGAAAGAGCGTTCGAGTACGTTCCAGTATCGACCGAGCAGACGAGCCGCGGGTATATAAGCGCGCCGCGCTGCTGAGAGCGCCAGTACATGAAAAACAATCAAGCGAATAACTACGATAGCGAGAAAGTAAATACACACAACAAAATGCCTGCAATTGGTATTGACTTGGGAACCACCTACTCCTGCGTTGGAGTTTGGCAACAAGGAAAGGTCGAAATCATCGCCAACGACCAGGGCAACAGAACGACACCCAGCTATGTTGCCTTCACGGACACGGAACGCCTCATCGGCGACGCTGCTAAAAACCAAGTGGCTATGAACCCCGCTAACACAGTCTTCGACGCCAAGAGGCTTATCGGCAGAAGGTACTTTTATTCATTTTTTGATTATATTTTTTACATTTTCAGTTTCCATTTTTTTAAAGCCATACGCATATAGTAGAAAGAAGTTTTTTGAGATAACATAACCTCAATTTGATCAGCTGTTTTTTGTTTTCCTGTGTTTAAATACATTTTCTTTGTCCTTAATTACAATCGTGAGAGCATTGCAAAATGCTAAATACGCAATATCAATTTTTCTGTTGCAGATTCGACGACGAGAAGATCCAAAACGACATCAAACACTGGCCCTTCAAGGTCGTCAATGAAGGCGGTAAGCCCAAGATCGAGGTGGAGTTCCGCGGCGAGAAGAAGAGGTTCAACCCAGAGGAAATCAGCTCGATGGTTCTGACGAAAATGAAGGAAACAGCTGAAGCGTATTTGGGACAGACGGTGAAAGACGCAGTCGTCACAGTGCCTGCGTACTTTAACGACTCGCAGCGTCAGGCCACCAAAGATGCTGGAGCGATCGCCGGTCTCAACGTCCTCAGGATCATCAATGAACCGACAGCCGCGGCACTTGCCTACGGTCTCGATAAAAATCTCAAAGGCGAGAAGAATGTTCTCATCTTCGATCTTGGCGGAGGTACCTTCGACGTGTCCATCCTGACCATCGACGAAGGGTCTCTCTTCGAGGTGAAAGCCACGGCGGGAGACACTCATCTCGGAGGCGAAGATTTCGACTCGAGACTTGTTGACCATCTCTGCAAAGAATTCGAGAGAAAATACAGGAAGAACATTAAATCTAATCCAAGGGCTCTCAGGCGTCTCAGAACAGCAGCAGAACGTGCCAAGCGTACCCTATCTTCCAGCACTGAGGCTTCGATTGAGATTGATGCACTCTTTGATGGCATTGATTTCTACACCAAAGTCTCAAGGGCACGTTTCGAGGAGCTCTGCGCTGACTTGTTCCGCTCCACTCTCGAACCAGTGGAGAAGGCCTTGGCTGATGCCAAGCTGGATAAGCGATCTATCCATGACGTTGTCCTTGTTGGAGGTTCAACTCGTATTCCAAAGATCCAGTCTATGCTGCAGAACTTCTTCTGTGGCAAGCAGTTGAACTTGTCCATCAATCCCGACGAGGCTGTCGCATATGGTGCGGCGGTACAAGCAGCTATTTTAACTGGTGAGGGTGGCAAGAACTCAACCCTCCAAGACGTTTTGCTGGTGGACGTAGCACCTCTATCTCTGGGCATTGAGACCGCCGGAGGAGTCATGACGAACATCATTGAGCGCAACGCCCGCATTCCGTGCAAGCAGTCGCAGACCTTCACTACATACTCGGACAACCAACCAGCTGTTACCATCCAGGTGTTTGAGGGTGAGCGTGCCATGACCAAGGACAACAATCATCTTGGCCGCTTCGAACTTAGTGGTATTGCTCCGGCACCTCGTGGCGTGCCAAAGATCGACGTCACCTTCGACATGGATGCCAATGGTATCCTGCACGTCACTGCCAAGGACACTGCCAGCGGTCGCAGCAACAACATTCGCATCACCAACGACAAGGGACGCCTGTCGCGGGAAGAGATCGACAGGATGCTGGCAGATGCCGAGCGATATCGCTCTCAGGACGAGGAACAACGAGAGAAGGTCTCTGCTCGTAACCAGATCGAGAGTTACGTATTCTCGGTTAAACAAGCAGTCCAGGACAGCGGCGACAAGCTTACGGAATCCGACAAGAATAGCGTGCTTAGCCTGTGCGACGAGACCATCCGCTGGCTCGACAACAACACCTTAGCCGAGAAGGAAGAGTATAAGCACAAATTGGAGGAATTGCAGAAACAGTGTGCGCCAATCATGACAAAGATCCATACTGGAGGTGCATCTGGAGCCCAGGATTGTGGGAATCAGTTCAGACAAAATCAAGGGAGTAATAACTACTCAGGTCCAACAGTTGAAGAAGTTGATTAAGCCAATAACATCAAGGCTGAAGAAAATAGATTTGCCAAAGATGAACATCCATAAGCAGTTTAAGAAAAAATGATGAATTCCTGATGGAGTACCAGTATTACCAAGTTCTTTCCTAAGAGACTGATAATTTATTTAAAAATGACTGTAAATTAGTTTTCATGTCAGGGCTTATTATTTTTGTCTTCAACACTGAGGGCAAAAATAGTAAGTCCTGTAATCAGTTTTATCAACTTTCTGTAAAATTATCAACTATTTGATTTTTATACAGACAGATTGTCAAACTGGTTCTGTACATTATGTGTGATACTTGTTAGATAAATAAAATTTTTAATTTTTTATATAAAATCAAATGTTTTATTATTGGACTATTAACCACCTAAGTCCCATTTCCTCCCTTTCAAAAAAGTAAAAAAACAATGATATTTGTAATTTCTAAATACATTTTTTTTAAATATTTTCTTATCAGTAAAATTAATAAATATTCATATTAAGTTAAATTTAACTTTTTCATGAAAAGAATTTTATTAAGTATATTATCGTAAACACTTTTCATCTTATCTTTGTTAAGTAATTCAAACACCTAGTGATTTCGTATATTCGTAGGATTAGTAGTGTTTTTTATATGTGTATGTTGGCACCGCGTCTGTACGCTTTCGAATTGAGCGTCGTTTTTGTGCATTTGAAAAATCAAAACGGTTACACTTTATACCTGCGAGAATAAAAAATAGAATTCTGTATTTTGTATCGTTTTACTGGCTTAAAATCAAGCAAAAATGACAGAATTTAAGACGCCTGTTGCCAAAAGAACTAGAAGCAGAATAACTGAAAATCCTGAGTTCCATACACCCATAAAAATTCCTCCTTCGCCTTTTCTAAAGCAGATAGGTTATGGATGCGGTAAACATTCTATTTTATTTTTGTAAGTATTTTTTTCTTCAATTTCGTTGTGCTTATTTGTAAATAATATTTTGTAGGTGTAAACGTTTTTACTCTGGAGAGATCGCCTAAAGTTGGATTTATTCGTTCGCCATGGGCAATAAAAAAATGCAATAAGAATGTTAAACAAGATCCAAAGTACAATTCAAGGATCAAATTGGAAGCAGAAATTCTCAGAAAGTTAAGTCATCCAAACATTGTTGGATTTAGAGCTCTCACATATGCACCTGGTGGTGATCCTTGTCTTGCCATGGAAAAAATAGAAATTTCTTTGGGTTAATATTATAAGATATTTTAATTTTGCACTGCTATTTTACATGAGACAGTATAGCCAATAACGTGGATTTTATTTTTATTATAAATAGGAGATCTAATTGAAGAAAGAGTAGAAACAGGAGAAGATCAATTTCCAGCAAATGATATACTAAAAATTGGTTATGAAATTGCTAAAGGCTTGGAATACCTTCATCACACAGCATATATATTACATGGTGATATGAAAAGCTATAATGTTTTAGTTACAAGGGACTACAGTGTGGTCAAAATATGTGACTTTGGAGTTTCTGTTCCACTAACCAAAGCTCTTGAAATAGATAAATCAAACGATGAATTTGTGTATATTGGAACAGAATCCTGGAGTGCACCTGAAGTAATCAGTGGTAAATTTTTACATTTAAAATATATCAAATTTGTTCCAAGCAAAAGCTGCAAAACATGTGGTAGCGTGGCCGAGCGGTCTAAGGCGCTGGTTTAAGGCACCAGTCTCTTCGGAGGCGTGGGTTCGAATCCCACCGCTGCCAATTTTTTTGCTCTGGCTCATAAAATATAACACAAATTTTTCTCTACAAAAATTTTAAAAAGGGGAGATTATTCTTTTTTACTTTTGTTTATAACAGAAGAGGGACCCATCACAAATAAAGCAGATATGTGGTCTTATGGTCTTATTTTGTATGAAATGATAGCTTTAGCCCCACCACATTACGAAAATCCTGATGATGATAGTATGGATGCATCTGCTGATGATTCAATGCTTGAATGTAGAGCTTTCGATACTACTAGCAAAGAAAACAGTGATCCTAATAATTCAGATATGGAGGATAGTTTTATTCAAAGTCTAAAAGATCCAGATAATAGCAATTATGGTATGTTAGCTCAAGGAATCAATTGATAACATTTTTAAATTATAGTTAATTTCAATTCCTTGTGGATTTTAGGTACTCGACCACCTTTGCCTGCCATAGAGCTAGGTCCAGAATATGATAAAGTACTTGAAATATTTTATGCTTGTACAGATCAAGATTTAAAGTCACGACCGAGTGCAAAGGGTGTAGTCATGTTCTTCAAAAATTACGTGAAAAACGTCACGGAAAGCTCTGCTTCTGTTAAAGTCTGAAATTCGTGCATATACGTTAACTTTTTAATGTGCCTATTAATATAAAGTTTATAAGTATTAAATTAGGACAAGGTAAATTATTTACTGCAAATTTTGATATTTTCATATGTTTTTATATAAAGTCACTAACAGTAAATATAAATTAACATTATTATTATTGCATTCTCTCGTTTCTATAAAATATAAACTTTACGAACAAATTATCATTAAAAATATTATTATGATAATAATGCATATTATTAAAGCTATCTTCATTTTTCTCTGAAATAAAATACAAATAAAGTGATATTTTATTTAATATGATGATATAATATGATTATAGAAAAGAGTTATAGGTTTTACCATTCTCTGTTTGTTTCTTTTTTCGTTTGCTTTAATAAGTCGATCACGTCCGTTGTCAATATCATCTGTGGCTTTACTTGCAAAATATTCTACGCAATTTAATTGTTCACCCTGCAATAATGAACAATGAAATGATAATTTGTTACGAAAGTTTGATGATATAGCGTGAAGGAAAAAATTGTTCATACTTGTCTTTCTACTAAAAATGCCATTTCAAGAAAAATATCTCGCACTTCAACGATAGATTTTTCTAATTTTTGCAATTCATTGTGCCTTGTTTCAATATCTGACAATTGTTGCTGAGCCAGCTTAGTTTCTGCTAAAATCTGAATAAATGACATTTTTTATAAAGACATTATATAATTGATTTGTGAATAAAGTATCAACATACATTATCAACAAACAAACTAGTCTCTTGAGAGTCAAGCATATCTTCCAATTCTTCACTTGTGATTTGTCGTCTCACTGTAACAAATAATTATTCGTTTCTTTTTTCATTCGGGACCTTTTATGAAATGCAAATTGTAATTGCCTTACATAAACGTCTTTGTTGGTGTAACAGTGAGGAACATTTGTCGTGATATCGTAGCAAGTTTTCGTTGTAATCATGCATAGTTTCCGAATACAATTTAAACATCGTTGTGTACTGCAGAATCCTAATTCTCTTATATGCTGGTCCTTCTCGAGCCGTGTTGAACGTGACATCTTCAACATTAGTATCTTTTCCTAATTCTGAAAACAAAAATCGATTATTGTATTTATTTATTTTTTAACAATAAATTGTTCAAGATAATGCTTATCAAACATTCGTTGGTGGAGGTAGAGCAGCTGAAAAGCAGTTTGAAAAATCAGCAGTACCAAACTTACAATTAAATCATCACTACACGCTAAACGCTAGTAACACTCGCATTTTTACTAGTGAAAATCACCATCTTCTTTGTTTATCATCACCATCTTTTTCACTGAAAATCTAGGTTATGTTTTCACAAAGTAAGTCGCAGTCGTTAACGCAGTAGCAACGCGTCGTGGACTGCATAAATGCATTAAAAATGCTTTTGCGGAGATGACCTAACGAAAAATCGGTGATGGATCCCTTGCAAATATTCGACAATTTTAAATTGGACACGTTAGACGAAGAGTGGAGCGATGAAGTGTGGCAAGGGGAATTCCTTATCTTTCCTGAACCCCCAGTTGAGTACTCTATTCTCCTGGGCAGCGAGGACATGGAACTATTTTTGAAAGAAACGTGTGATGCGGTGAAAAAATGGATAGAAATGAATAGTTGTCAAGAAGAGTCCGACCAGCAGGGCAGTAGAGTGGAAGTTTCCTGGCAGACTCTCACGGCATTAAGCATAAACATCAGAGGTTTGCTAGCTGTCCTGGGGTTTCTGTGTAAAACAGGACAAGCTGCAGGAGCAGATGAAGATTCTCGACAGGCATGTTTAGCATCTGCAAGTTTATATTTCATACTGTTGAGTATACCTGGAAGCAGTACTTTTCACGTCTTTCATCCAAACTTGTATCAGCGTGCGATCGATACATTGAAATTGAGCGAACATCTAGTGGAAAATAAAAAACAAAGGATAACTGACTTAGAAAGCCTTTATTTGGAAGATCGTCCACAGACTATGTTAAAAAGTGAACAAAAAACTCTTGTCAAAAGTTTGAACTGCATTTTATATGACTTAATCACTATGTTTAAGACATTTTATATGAAATACCAACTGCATTCCTTAGAAATAACTGTAATGAATTTAGTGGAGATTACAAAGTTAGAAACTGAAGTAAACCATTTCCAAGAACATGGCAAATCTTCAGGTGGAGCTTCGATATCTTCTTTATCTTATAATGCCTATGTAGCTTTACAAGATCTTTGTGATCCAAGGCATGGTGATGTGGTGGATGTCATTAAACTTATAATGAAGTACCTAATGCCTCATCTTTGTCCAAATTATCTACATTTACCTGCGAGAGCAGCTAATGTAGTTTGGGACACAATTGTATGCTTTCTCAAAAATTTGTTAGTTTTAAAGAATAGTCTAGCAGAGCCTGGTATGGAGACTTTAATTCAAAATTTGTTAATAAGGTGTCCAGATCGAGCAGAACCAAGACAGAAGCAAGCAATTACAATTGCAAAATTAATTAATGTATGTCAAGGAGAAATTTTTATCAAATGTATAAGAGATTTAATACTATTTGCTTTTAATAATAAAATACCATACAGAATATTTGCTCAAGAAATTATTGGAAAATTGTTGATGACAGAATTACGCATAAATGTACCAGAAAATGAAGTTAAAGTAAGAGAGAAAGTTAAGATAGTATTGATTGCTACAGCACTTAGTCGTTGTAATGATATTTCCAGCATGGTTAGAGGAAAAGCAATGTCAATAGTAGAATCTCTTGTCATTAATGCAAAGATGACCGTGAGAGATTTTTTAAACATGGCAGAAGAAGATAATCCATTTGCAATGGATGATGTACTTCTTGATGCTCTTGAAATGGATATTAATCCCTTGCCTGGTCCAAAAACTTTTAACGCCATGTTACTTGAAAGAATAAAAGATGATCGAGCATTGGTGCGGAAAAGTGCTATGCATGCACTTGAGAATTTAACAACACACTTCCCAGATTTGCTAGATATAGTAGCTCCTATAATTGGTAAACATTGCAGAGATCCAGCACTGACTGTACGTCGTGATGCTCTGCAAGCATTGACCAATCTCTTACAGAAATACCCTTTAAACAATAGACTTTTGGATGAATACATAAACGCGGTTCCACCCCGAATATATGATGTTGAAACCAAAGTTCAAGAAAAAGTTTTGGAATCACTACAGAATTTAGTTTTAGATAAGATAAAACCATTCACTGCTGATGTAGATAACGAAAATGTACAGTATTTATTACCATGGAGGATAATAAGTCAATTGACTGAAAGGAAAATGAGGAAAAATTTGTCAAAAATCTGTGATAGTTGGATAAAAAATGGCGTCATTACTGATGCACTGATTAGTAGAATACAATCACATACTGGATCGGAGCATGATGTTGAGACATGGGTATTGCTTTCTGTATTAGCTCAGAACATGAAGTTAATGAATATGGACAAGTATTTTGAAGATTATAAAACAATAATTGAAGGGGATCAATTTATTTCTATCCTAAAGTTAGAAGTACTGAGTCATACATGGCAAACAATGCGTAATGATTACTTAAAAAATATTCATGTTCATATATTTGACTGTCTTTGCAAATTTCGTATAAATCTTGAGTGTATTTCAATATGCATGGACATTTTAAGTGAAATAACAAGGCATTTGGATCGCAAATCCAGTGGAGATGATATGATGCAGTCACATGTAATTGATTTAATGAGGCTATCGGAAGGTCAAATTGAGCAGCTTGAAGAAGATGATGAAGAAATATCAGATGAAGGTATCGTTATATACTTAAAAGCTATGTGTACTTTGGGTCATGCTTCGTTTTTATGCTCTGAGAGTGTGTCAGAATCCACTATAAATATTGTACAAGGTTTTTTGCTTGATTGTGAAACTGTCCGAATGACAGCTCATGCATTGGAAAAATTCAAAGCTACTGGTATAGTTCTACTAGGACAACAAGCTATGAGGGATCGAGATCTTGCTGAGCAGGTGATGCCAATCTTGGGAAGATTGATGGTTAGAAAAAGTACTTCAGAATCTTTAGCACAGGCAGCTATTAGAATAAATGCTGTAAAAGCTTTGGCTGATCTCTGTGTCAGATTTACTGCCTTAGTAGAACCCTTTTTGCCTGATATGTGTATATGCATGAAGGATCCCAATGCCTTGGTCAGAGAAACTATAGTTGTAATATTTGTTCAGCTACTTCTTGAAGATTACATAAAAGTTAAGGGTGCATTTTTCTATCACATCTTGACAATGCTTTCAGACAAGGATGAGACAATAAGGGAGCTAACGATTTTTCTGATAAAAGAAAGATTATTAGTGAAAAATAAGACTTTAATTTCACAGTCCTTTATAAGAAGTATTTTTCATTATAATAATTGTCAAACAAGGCATAAATTTACCGATAGAACATTGAGGAAAAAAGAGAAAGACCTTTTAACACTGCCAGGGTCGAAAAATGAACAAAAGAGAAGGATGATTTATGATTTTAT
The DNA here is from genome assembly GCA_020010945.3 of Muscidifurax raptorellus. Taxonomy (NCBI): domain Eukaryota; kingdom Metazoa; phylum Arthropoda; class Insecta; order Hymenoptera; family Pteromalidae; genus Muscidifurax; species Muscidifurax raptorellus. The sequence goes on along the minus strand of CM052078.1, from coordinate 7,935,135 downwards.
GATGGAGCACCTAGACCCCCCGAGTAAGCTTAAACTTTTAACCAAATTAAACTCTGAAGTACTAGAAGGAGTGAGCGAGAAGTTTATAAATATAAAAAAATCAGAAGGTGCATGTGTTCTCAAGGATGTTCTGTATATCATTGCTAATGAAAGAATGCATGCTTCATTTGGCAGTAAAATGCAAGAAGAAGAGTTCCAAGATGACACTGCTGCTATGATTGAAAATGTCACAAACAATGCAGTAAATATAATTGTGGAAGGAATGAAGAAATTCAAGCTTGCTATCATGTTGCAGACACTTATAAAGTTGAGAGAATTTCTATTAACAAGTAACTCACCACTACTAATAAACGTTACACAGTTTATTTTAAAATTCATCTCTGAATTCAACAAAGATCAAATCACAGAAATAAATGAAAATCATCCTGATCTGAAAAAAGATCTCGAACACGACATTAGGTGCGTTTAAATTTAACTTTATTCTTTGATTACGTATTTTATTGTATTTCTTATTTATTTATTATTTATTATTTTTGTTGTTTAGTGAGCATAGAAGACAACCACAACCCAGTGATTTAGAAGATGATTCAGAAAATGAAACTGAACATGCAGTGGATGAAGGCATAGGAACTACTGAAGAAAGGGAGAATTGGGAATCGGAACCTATTTCAGCTGAAAGCATGGAAACTACTAACGAAATGGAAAGTATCGAATCAACGACCGTAGCTCAAAGTACGGTAACTTTACAAGAAATAGAGATTAATAAATCAAAAGATTCAAACGCTTGTGTTGTCACGGAAAGTAAATCAAAGAAAGAAACACCTTGTACTACACCTAGAAATCTTCAAGATATTCAGCTAAGTTCTGTACCAAGAATAGTTTTAAGAAGGATATCTACTTTGACTTATCCTGGTATAAAATGTTGGATGAGTCCCCCACACGAGTCCTCGAGAAATTCACAATCATCCGACGCTGGACCATCTACCAGTAGCGGAATATCCTCCAACAGTCCCAGTGAAGACATGTCTGTATCGTCGCCCGACTTTTCTGAACCTGACATATGCACTACACCAAAACCAAAAAAACGCGTAAGGCTGTCTAAGAGAACGTATAAGGTAAAAAAGAATTGAAGGTATAAATATTGAATGGTTGTTATTTAATTCTAATCAAAGTCTTACAAAATTTTCTTTGCTATACGTTAGTTCGATGTCAATACGTAGAATCTGTACGAGATTGACTTGTTGAGAAAAAGAAAAAAAAATTATTTTCTACAACAGCAGATTTTGTTAATATTTTTATACATCACGATAGTTAAACAAATTTAACGCAATGTACTACTTTGATATTTAAACGTTTGTACTTTTTAAGGATACTCGCTAATAATTTTTGAGATTGTGATTATATTTATGAATATCATACATCAACTAAATTACTCTCATCAAACTAAATAATAATTGCAAAGAAAATTGTTAGTAAATAGACAAGTAACTGCCCAAACGATCACCTACAGGTGAAATTTTGACATACCTACCTCTTAGTTTATTGTAGATTCTATGCGCTAATTGAGTGATGGAGTATGTCCGTGTTTCCAGTTCTTTTTGAATTTCTGTAATGAATGTTAGTTCATTAACATTAAGCCAGTGAAATCATATAGTCATGAAGTTTTACCTTGATTTGTGTGCGCTAGTACATTGCTTTGAATATTTTTAACAATGACGATATTTTCTATCATCACATCTATTAAACCGCGGGTCTCTTCAGCCTGTCGAAACAAGCTACTTAATAAATTTGGCAAATTAGATTAAGCGAATTATAACGATATATTAGAGAATAATTTAAAAAATTGGTGCTAAAATAAAATGCCATGTAAAAAATTGCATCGAGACCGAATGCAGACTAGTGTAAATGTCGAAAAAAATGTACGTACTTCCTCGAGGAGTTCATGCAGCTTTTTGTTTTGCTTCATCTGTATTTGTACATTCCTGAGAAAACTGTTGCTCGACGTCAAACTGCTCTTGCGCATCTAGATCAGAAGAACCCAAAGCTTACGTTTGAATTATAGCGGCTCAATAACAATAAACTTACCGCACACAAATCGGGCATACGATCGCGCGTCATGCTGAACGATGTCGTTTCGCTATTATCGCCACCGGGAGACTATACAGCGAGTGTGAATCGTTGCACGCGAACAAGTTATCTTCCTTATCTGCGCGCTGTTGATTATTGATAAAAAAAAGATCATTATTGGCCGCGCGGCAATAGGCGCGGGCGTTTGCCTTAATGCCAATCTTTTTTTTTGCGCGCACAATTTGTACTCGCGTTATCAGATGTCTCGAGCGTGCACGCACGACCATACTGCGGTTCTTTCAACCGGCGAATTCAAACATCTGACACACTTTCGCGTCTCTAGAACAGCGCTGCACCAATTTATTTGTGACGATATACTTTGCATCTAAAATGGAAAAGGAAGCTACCACTTGCCTAGAGAGACAAGGACGAAGCTTTGGAAATATCTTGTACAGCTGACGATCTTACGTTGTTCCGTAACATGTTCGTCGCCTACATATATCATCATCACCCAGTGAAGAATGCGTGTGTTCCATCGGTCGATTTTTTTTGTACAGATATTTGTATTGTTCCTTGTATACGCGTGTCTAGTGCGTAGAATAAGTAGATTAAGAAACCTGATAGTGCCTGTGTGTTTCGAAAACATTCCCAGTTATTTTTAAGATGTATGAAGCTTACGAAAGATTTAATACAAATACATACGTAGAGTATGTAGTCCTTTTTATGTAAACTGCAAATAGTTTGACTAATAATTTCAGTGTATAGATGGGACAAAAATATTTATTTTTTTTAATGATCCTGAACGAATGATTTTACGTTGATTATATTGTGTTTTTTCTTTAATGTTTTACAGAGTTATAGTGCAAAGTTTATATAGAAATTAAGGAAAATTGCAAGTACAAGTAAAATACACACCTGTATATACTTCATCGGGCGTCAAAGCTGATAAGTATTTAAGCAGAACTGTGATATTTTGCGAAATAAAAAATGTTGCATTTTATCTTTATATATATTAATATATAAAACTTAGAGTTAAGCAAATTATTGTAAAAGGATTAAGGGGATGTCACTCCGTTCCTTAAAAGTGTTTTTAATAAAAGAATTTAGTTTTGACAGTAGTTTATGTAATTTTATTAATTCTTAATAAACCTTCATATACTTTCCTCTTTATTTTTTTGTTTTTGTTAACAATAACAAGATTTTTCGATTTACAATAATATATCTAGCACTGGGAAGACTTAAATGTTTACTAAAGAATTTTCTTTTCCAATCTAATAAATACTATAATTTAAAATTAAGTAAATAAAAATTCGTTTTTACAGCAAAAATTGTATTGTACGAGTCAACGACTATACGAATTACACACAATCCAAACGAAGATTTTGTATACGTTCATGCCTCATTCACTATCTTTCGATAAAGATAATGCAGTTTGAAACACTCGGTAAGGCAAATCAGTCAGTCTTATAGAATTTTCGTATCTGTTAAGAATGATTTTGGCGCTCGTTTCTCTTTTGTATAATTATTCGACAGACTGCTGATAATTAGTAAACAAATTAAAATCAACAATATTTTATAAATATTAGTATATAAGCATTATTTATATATAATGGACGTATCTTTGTTAAAACAGCTACCAAAGATTGCACTTGATTGGTCAATTATTATAGTTACTAACGCATAACAATATAGTTTTCTAATTTTCTCACAGCTACTCCTCTAACAAGGAACTGTTATACTTATATTACAAAATAAAAGCGCAATTGTATTATTTACAATAGGAAATTCTCTTAGAATGAATATGCTTTGCACATCGTTTCAAATCCTTCAATTGTAATGTCAATATACTTAAATCGCATGTTAATCATCTTCAATCTTTACTTTCTATTATTCGAGTAGTTTAAAGTGTAAAACACATAAATCTTTTGAATCATACACGATCGTCGTACTTCCAAAAAGGTTGGATTCGAATCCGTTAATAAATAATCATAATTTTACTCGCTATTGCACATCTTCACGCATGAAAATAAAATTTTATCTCAGTAACGTGATATTTTTGGAAGTAAGCTTATTAAAACGTTGAAAATCACAGGTATTACGCTCGGTAAGAGTTAGAGAGGGGGGAAACAAATTTGGCATGATAGTCAAGATATACGTGCATTAGCAAGGCGCTGTCCTTGACCTAATTTTGTCCTTGAGATAATTGGCAACCTGGTTCTGCGAGTGTCTAATAGCTGTCTGAAGCGGAGTGAGCCCTTCCTGATTGACCAATAGAGGATCCGCACCTGCGCCGACGAGCTGACGCGCAACCGTCATATGACCCATTAACGCTGCTGCGTGAAGAGCACTTTCTCCATTCTAAAAATAAAAATCACAGATCTTTTTAAGAATTTCGAACCTCAAAGAAAATTTGTTTCTTTTTGCTATTTCCGATTTCACGGCTGTAGGTATATTGGTTCGAAGAATTTTTATAAAGAACAATCATAGCCACGTCTTTCGTATACATTGATTTACACAAAAAGAAAAATATACGCAATCACACTTACGGGAAGGATTCCGAGATTTGGACGGTACTTGAGTATTTCACCTATCACTGCTGTGTGGCCTTTGTGAGCAGCTTTGAATAGAGGAGTTGCGCCATCCTAAAAACAAACATAGCTAGCGTTAATCTTGTTATCAGGTTTTATCTGCTTAGAAAATATTAGCGTGCAAATCATTTACGTAAAGTGTTACGTATCGTACAAAAGTGTCATGAATTTTTGAAATTTTCCTGCAAAATCAGGTATTGGATAATGTTTTGCAAATATCAGTCTACATTATATAGCGGCTGCATAAATAATACGCTAAAAATGATGCATGCACTAATAAGAAAACAAGGTAAAACTAACGATCTGAAAAAACAAACTGGAGAAAAGCACACACACGTGATCCCCCGAATTTTCCCTCGTCCAGAAAGCCCGTGAAGCGTGCGACACGCATACAAGTACCTATTATATATTATACACACCGAGAGCGCCGAGAAACTCGCTGCACGACGAGCGAGCGCGAGTAAAAAATCAATTTCTAAAAATACACGCGAATGATACAAAAGTGGCATCAGCATGCGAGAGGCAACAAGAAGAGAACTGATGAACTCACGTGTCTGTTGGAGTCTACTTTGGCGCCCGCTTTGAGGAGCCTCCTGACCACGTGATCGTGACCCATTTGCGCGGCGATCCAAAGAGGCGTCGCGCCGTCCGTCCTGGCAGCCTCGGTCTTCGCCCCGTATGCTAGCAGCACCTCCAATATTCGCACGTGTCCGTTCTGCGCCGCTATGAAGAGGGCCGTCGCTCCGTCCTACGGGCAATCAAGTTAGTCGTTTATTCATTAGCGTCCGCGCTCTTAATTAAGATACTAAGCGTACAGAGGTTCGGCGTTGTGCACATAATCAAACTGCTCCAATAATCTATCGATACATGTACATAAAATCTCTCGGCGTTTGTTGTTGCGCTGTGTATACAGCCTACTTCCGTCAATCCTCGACTCCGTTCTTGCGTGATTCTAATTATAGCAAGCGCATTGAGAGTTGCGGCGAAGGAATTTGAGGGCTTTTGCATGTTAACAGTACCCGAGCACGCCATATTCATTCGCGCGCGACCGGCTGCGGCTACACAACTGCAGGTACATTATTTATATACACCCACGCAATCATGGCTTCCCTTATCAATCGCTGATATCGCTTATAGTGTTGCGCATGAAGGTAGTGTTGGGTATACCTTCATGTGAGCGTTGACGTTGGCGCCCTTGGCGATGAGAACCTCGACGACGTCGAGGTGTCCGCACTGACACGCGACGAAGAGGGGCGTCCCGCCGTCCTGAAATGACAAATCGCGCGTCCATTATTTCTCCATTCAAAGTAAATAACGATTTAAATGATACTACTATGTAATCAATAAACTTACGATGCTGCAGCAGTCAACGGCAGCCCCATGTTTGATCAGAATAGTCGCGATGTCCATGTATCCTCCCTGTGCCGAGAAGAACAGAGCCGTCGTTCCCGTCTGAAAATCCAAAAGTTTCCTACATTAACATACGTAATTAGAGGCAAGCGAACTCCGGGATTTCGGAATCGACAGCTCTCGCACCCGCGCGAGAAAATTCTCGCACAAAGAGATCTCTCGCGGGGTCGGCGACCTATCTCTCACTCGAGCGGGCGAGTGTTGTAACGCTGCCGAGCCGCGAGTCGACCGGTCCCGATCAGCCGGCAGCACGTGATCTCGTACCTATATGCGCGCAGACACTGCAGCAGCGTTCGATATTCGATGCACTTTCGCTCGCTGCGATGCGATAGAAAAGCCGCGACTCGGATTCTAATTGCCGACGCTGTGCAATCTCGGGGCTCGCGTTATCGATGCTTACCGATGAGGCGGTAATGAGAAAAAATTGCAACTTTTTTTTATCCTTCAATTTCGGAGTAAATAATATGCACCTGTATATGTATATAGTCGGGTGAGTTTTCGATTGTCGGTTGCGATTCGTCAAATCGAGATCGCATACAGCTTTCACTTCGGTGGAAAGTATATAGGATATCGGTCTTCCGAAACGTTATTTTCAATTTGATTTTTCATCGTCGCCTGTGTAAATTCATTGATTAACCGATGCGAGCGCGAATTTTCCTGTATCACCTCCGAAAACGAGAGCAACACAAATGCGCAGACATGAAAGCAGTGGCCATTGATAATACTGTTAACTTTTTTCCGCTCGCTATATTTACACAGCCTCGCGCTTTCACAAGAGCGTATAACGTACAACAGTTAAGAGCGAGCGCTCTTTTTTTTTACGTATAAAATAAAATCGACTCGGCCCTTCTTTTTTGCGCTGCATCGCGAGTGATAGCACTCGTGCACTACGAGGTTACACGCTTCGCGAACCGCGTCGCAGCGGCGACGGGGGACACAATACATATCCATTACAAAGATACCGCAGAAATTCTAGAGGCACGGAAAAGACCCCAATGTTCTGCATCGACGGAACGCTCTACTGTACAGAGTGCTTTCTTTTCCGATTGGAAAGAACCGATGCGACGAGGTAAGTATAATATATACGAGTGTTTCTCGCTGCTCGACGATCTATGCCTTTTTTCCTTGTGGCTAACTAATTGAAGAATGACTTACACGTGCGCGTATAACTGTCCGCTCGATAAATTATCGTGTCGCATGAGCGTAAAATTCAAAGTGCACATGCGTCTTAGAGTCGATTATAGAGCGCGTGCCGTGCACTCGAAACGTCGTCCTTCGCAGTAGCAATTATTTCTCACGATATACCATCGCGCGAGGAATTACATACACCGGTTAATAATAGCTCTCACGCGAGTCTAATGGACAATCGCATCGACTTCTGTGTGTAGGAGACCGATGCGACGATGTCGAACACGTGCGTAAATGATCGGTTTTAATTTACACGAACTGCTGCGTACAATCTATTACGTATAAATAGAATAAACTGGATCGTCAAAGATGCCTTTTCAAGAATCGAACAACAAGCCTGACCGAGAGTCTAAAATTACACCGGGCGCGACGTTAGATGCAAATAGCCGAAGCGAGATAGAAAAAATTGTCCCGCGCGCATGCCGATAAAACACTCTAAGCCTGCGATCTCCATTGCGTAACAGCCGGCTTTAACGCCGGGATTATGTAATTCCCCTTCGATGCGAGAGGTCAACGTCATTCAGCCGAGTGTATACGCGTATGCCATGTTTTATAAATTTTTGCATATATAGCGAAAGAGTTTTCTCGCACAAGACGCAAGCGAGCTATGGCGCGTTGAGAATTTGCATTCGAATTACGCGCTATTTTCGTATCGCTATACTTACGCGAACCGGATTTCGGCTCTATTGGAGATTGGCTTTTGACGAGTGTCCGTTTACCCGATCGATTCTAAAAGTATGCACACAATTGCTCTTTTGTGGGGAATCTTGATGGGAGCGGACTGATACTTCTTTCCTACCTTTGTTTATTTTTCGCGCGTAGTTGTTTTCAAACGCTAAAATAACAGCGATATGCGAAATATTGCTTTTGATACAGCGAATTGGATGCAAATTTTTCAGAAGCCTCGAGCAAACAGTATAGCAACGACGGTCGATTTTTGAAAGCGTGTCAACCAAGCGAGTTTCGGCAACATTGGAACCCTCTACAACGGTAAATCGCTCAGACCCAAAAATACGTACGCAAGAAAGTTCGCAGCAACGCCGCGTCATAAAAAAAAAATAGTTTATACAAGTCTTCTGCGGCGTAACCGATAAAATCTCCGTTTCCCGCTTTCGCGCGCTGGCAGCTTCATAAAATCTAAAACGTATACATATACACTATCCGGCGCACATTGTCGCGCAATAAAACCCTGACGACGCGCTTTTATTATGCGCACGAACGTTAAAATCCATCCTCTGCTTCATACCGCTCTAAATATTTTCCTCGAGAGCCGAGTCGACAGATACTTTTTTTTGCGCGAAATAGAAGCATACACAGAAAAATCGCCGAGAAAGCTCTTTCGCCGCGCCGCGTCGTCGAGTACATTACAGAGCGCAACAATGCACGAGCGATGACGTACGCGTCTGCATGACAAGTAGAAGGCGGCGTGTGGGCCGTCGCCCACGGGAGTAAGAGAAGAGAGCCCTCGACGACTTGCAGAGCTTTTACGCACAGCTAGCGGCCACTTCACTCGCGATCCTTATGCTTCGGTCACGTTTCGATCTTCCAGCAGCGAAAAAAAGCCGACGTGTGCGCTGGTATAACAAGCTGACAAGGTCGTTACTCTTGAGCCATTGTCTTGTTTTTCTTCTCGTCGGAAGTGGATATGTGTGAAAATTCGAGGCGGCGGTGTTGCTTAATTGACGTCGGCTGGCGTGTAATTCGTTTTCGTCTTGTTTATAATCCAGAGTGATTCTTCTTGTGTGTAAGATAGCCCATCAAAGGACTTAATCTACCGGAACTTTTTAATAACACAGAGTATACCTATATAAGACAGGCGCGGGCGGTCTATGCCTTATTTGCACTTGCATTATAAACACGCCGGCGCTATCGAGCTGGAGCGTATAATAGCTATAGACAGCTATGCACACGGCTCGTATCGATCCACGAGTATAGCGATACTTTCATAATTACGAAATGCGGGAAAACTAGAATGAAAACACTAGGCGCCATCAACTAGTCCGTGTATACGAATTAACAGGCATAACAGTCTTATCTATACATTGATTATATTCCAAGTGTCGAGAGAATTGGATCGAGTCGCTCGATGTATATAGCTCACCAGTCGTTTGGCATTGGCATCGGCTCCCTGCTGCAAAAGCTCGACAACGGCGTCGATGTGGCCTCCGGCTGCTGCCAAAATCAGCGGCGTCGTGCCATCCTGCAAAAGAAACAGATAGAAGAGCGTTAAAGTGGGATTCCACAGAAAAGAATCATGCTTTTATTGTGTTTCGCTTATCAATGTAGTACGTGGAATTTGGAAAGTCGCGAATCTCTTACATGCATCTGTGTCGCTTAAAAATACGTCAAAACATCCGACTTTCCCGCGTTTGTACGATTCTCTTTAGTTTTATGGCAGCCGGTTATACGTATCGCTAATATAAATCAACTAAATTCTCCACTTGGCCGAGCTGCGACTGAATACAACATAAACCAAATCGAATCTCCGCGAGATTTGCAATAACTATCATTCTTCGATAAAGCGAAAAAAAAATCGAACAATGAATATCAAATGCATTATCCGCGTTGCCCCCGATGACAGCAGCACGTCGTATAACGAGGCGTCTCTCTCGCCTACGCCACCGTCGGCTAATCGAACCCATAGCCGGTTGTACAAGCCGCGGTCGAGAGGAAAACGTCAGTTGCACGAGTCGAAACGAGGGCATTTCGAGAAGGTGTGCGTATATGCGTATATACTGACCTTGTCCTTACAGTCGACGTGTACACGACCCGAGTCCAAGAGGACTTGGAGCCGCTTCGCGTCGCCACGAGCCGCTGCCAAGTGTAGCTCCACGTCCCAGGGTGATTCTTTCTGTGGAGAATTGAAAATTTGGGAAATGAATAATCGTTTTATCGTATAATTTTGTAACCGAGTTAATTTTTTTATTTTTATATAATTCGAGAACGATCTACGTACGCGCTTACATCTGCTATTTAAAAGTAAAATTTGTCCATCTCTTGCATGATAAGCGTTTCCACCGGCGCGTAAACACGAGCTTTAAACTTCACAAGTCGTTTCAATAACGAAACGTGTCACGCGTAAGTCGCGAATTCATTATGCGCTCTTTTTTCTGCTCTCGCTTTTTGTACGAAGGTGACATCAGTGCGGTGAGTTTGAAAAAAGAAAGTTGTTCCGCACGGCCGAGAACGAGTGTTAATAAATCGGCAGATAAGTGCGAACCGGCTGTGTATCATACCGTTTTGCAGATGTACACTATAACGCTGCATCGATCGTTTTTATCGCGAGCGAAATAAAAAAAGTCGTCGGTGTTATTCTGCCGATTGTCAAGGCATTTTTACAGCTGGAGCAGATTGGCGACGTAAACAGCAGTCTTTTCGCGTATCCCAATGTGTCAGAAAAGATTCGCGACTTCCCGATAAGTATAGCGCTTATTGAAAATGCTTGTTCTCCGTACAAGCGAGATAATGAAGATAGTAGCTTATCTGTTTCGAAATATATTCGGCAAAGCGACCCAAAAAACGGCGAAGACGATTTTACTCGTAAAAATATACTCACGAGGAAACTCTCGAACGATGCTATTATCAAAGGTAAGCATGTCCGTTAAAAAATTGACTACGCGATCCAGGAAAATATTCCAGATCTCGAATCAACGAATGTTCAACGAAATGAAAGAGAAAAAAAAACAATCTTTTCCCTCGAGAATTCGAGTAAAAAATTCTAACGGTAAAGCCGAGGCTCGCCGCGCATAACGCGGCTGTATAATATAATGCACGGCAGAACGATCGCGTGGAATTCGGCGTAAGTGCGATGAAAGCAGCTTTGAAAATTGCGCTCGGCTTATCCGCTATTGTAAGTGTATGTACGTAAGAAAAACACTTTAGGATCTAATCTGGTCGTCCGCGCGCGACGCCAACGAGTATACCTATATCCGGTTAAAAGTAGTACTCGTATAGCAGACGAGCCCGAGCGTACGCACACACTGGGTAAACAAACCTTCATCGACATCTCGGACTACCGCGATGTCGTCGACGAGGTGGTCGAGTAGTCTTCTCTGGCTTCGAGTCTCTCCTTCCAGGGACATAGACAGCAGTTGGCTGTACATACATACGCACCAGCTGGGGGCAGATGGATACAATATACACGACTGCACTCGCGCGAGCGGCCTTCGCTTCGTCCTTTGCCCCCTACGGGACGAGTAGTGCACAATGTGTACAAGAAGCCTGGACACTGTTTTTTCACTGGTGCATCAGTAGCCGGCTGTGCAGTCGCGAAGGACGACGGCTGATTTTTCACCCGTCCGCGAGATAGACCGATGTCCCGATGCAGCGGCTACTGCACTATCCCTAGTGTCTGTCCGGCTTCCGCGGCGGCGGCGGCGGCGATACGACGATGTACTCCTACCCGAAGGCGACCTAGTCGAGCGAGAGTGCTCGAAGCGACTAAAGTACTGACACTGGCCGCGACTCCACTCGCGCACGCTGCTGCGATGTATATATGCTATATCTGTATTGGATACGATGATGTCTGATAGAGAGAGAGAAGCAGAGGGGACACCTAGGAAATCGACGTCAGGTGGCAGCAGGTTACTGCTGATGCGGTGCTTGGGAATCGAGAGGTAATGTACCATATTTGCTACTCGTTTTTTTGGGATAACTAGAGTTTGAAAAGCGCGCGTTGCGCGCCCTAACCTAGAAGACGTTTAGACGCATGCGCACTACATGAGCCAATCACATAACTTCTATCTTGGCTTCACAACATCCGGTCATGACTTTTTTATATCCGGTCATGACTTTTTTATATAGGGATAAAGTTTAATGTAACGATTTAAAGACTTACTACAATGGTCAATTCTAGTCTTCCTAATTTATAGAAAAAATTTCTACTGCAATTTTTTAATAAGTTTTATTGTTAATTATGGAGACGAGATGGTATAATGCTAACAATGCGGAATAAAGCAATTTGTTTTGTATTTGCGACGCTTATGCTTTGGGCAACAGTTACATATCTAGTTATTTTTCATGAGTCTGCGGATACGGAAAGAGATAGAAAGGCCAAATTTGAGATACAGATTGATAAATTAGAAGAAGAGTTGAATCTTTTGATAGCATCAAATGAGAAACTAATACAAGAACTTCAGTTAAAATATGGAAATAAAAAGGGCAATATTAAAACATCATTATTCACAAATTACGTAACAGGAGAAGGTGATCTTAAGGTTTCTTGTAAAATATCTAATCTGCGTATTGTTTCCATAATGTTCTCTCTTGAGGTTTCTATTAAAATATCTACTCTGCGCCTTGCTGCCATAATGTTTCTTCTATTAGCTCCGGTGATGACTAAAAGCTCAAAAGAAATTCTTATTAACAGGTTTTGAACAGTCAAGGAAATATATTTGACGATTTTGATTAGACATCGAGCTCTCACCTATGTCTCCATCTTGCTGACCATGTTTAGGTACTTGTATAATAGTATTTGTATCAGTTGCTATTCGCTTAAGTGTAGCTCCTTCGGTTCTAATTATATATCCAAAATAGTAACTGAAAATAAAAAATGTATTACTCACAAAAAATTTATTGAGTATGTTACTGAAAGCTAAGTCAAATATAAAATTTGTTTAATTTATATTAAATACCTATTAACATGAAAACTGTGCTTATACTTATTTGGGTTCATATAATCGAATTTATCGACGACCTGCCAAAAAAAATCGTCATTAGTGATCTCACGAAGCTTGCCAAGGCTTACGCCAACAAGTGCAACAGCTCGCAACGTTCGGCTGCTGAATAAGCCAAAACACAAATGAAGCATTGAACTTACGGTTTCCCAGTTAGATTCGATGATTGTACTATTTTATTGATACGTATTATTTTGTTATTTAGAGGAAAAAGTTTCACTGTTCATTCAGTGCTAACTTCCTAATTATGAAAAGGTTAAGTGTTTCACTCACAATTTTTAATCTTCAATAAAAAGTGTTTATTAATTTCTGCATCATCCATTTCGAAACAGTTAACTCTGCCATTATTTGACTGTCGCCGATATTCGGAACGATTCCCCGTTAGTCAATAGGTGCCAACTTAAATTACTATAAACTGACGTATCCGATCCGGAACACACCCGTAGTCGAAGAGAGCAGCAGTAGCGGCACTGAGCGGTAGCGGCGGCGGCGGTCTATCTAAAAGTTCAGGTTTAATAGGCTGTTGACTTCTTTTGTGCCTGAGTAGCATCCCTTCAGTATTTTCTTTTCCATGGTTATTATCTTCTTTTTCAGTATACTAGCAAAATCCATCGCGCTTCGCGCGCTTAGTTTTATTCGTCGTATCTTAAACCTCAAAAACATAAGGCTATATTAAAACAACGGAGATTACAATGTATAAGTTTCGAGATTCAGAGGTCAGTTTTTTAAGAGAGGGCTCAATCTGAAAATCGTATTTCTTATTTGCGTTCCTAAATTCTTAAACCAGGCTATCAAACAGAGCATTAAATGCTTCATAAACACAAAGGATATCACTTTTTTAAGAGAATCATGGTAATCATGGAACACTGGAATTTGTCCAGAAGTCCCCATACAAACGTTTTTGACAATTATTTACTTATTAAAAATAGTCTTTATAATTAATATTAAAATTAATTTAACTCTTAAATACTCTTTAATTATTTTATTTATATTTATTATAAAATCAAATTTAGAATTTAGATTCAGCGTTTTGAATCCAGCTTAGATTCTGATTCGCGTTCCTCAATTCTTAAACCAGGCGATCAAACACGACATTAACTGGCTTCACAACATTCACTCATGACTTTTTTAAGAGAGGATAATATAAGCCAGTTGTGTTTATTTTTATATTTTTGCAGCGAGTGTTCTCCGGTGTAAATAATCGGGTGTTAAATGTAATTTTGGAATATTGCATTCCCGGCAGCCAAATCATTTTTCCGAGAAACTACATCAACCGTCGGTACAGCAGGAAACCGGAAGCGCACACCTTCTTGCCGCCGATTCGCAGAAACCTCCCGCCGAAAATTTCACACGATCTTGATGATCCGCCGATGTGACATTGTTCCCGGAGACGTCGTCGAGTGCCGGTACTGCCGGTTTTTATCGCCCGTCGAGAACAAACTCGTTCAACGCTTTTGGTTCCTCAAAGTGCCAGTAGCTGTCGGACAAAGGACCTTGGGCGGCATTTCGAAGATCTGTCAAACGGGAATTAGCGTGTTTACGTGACTGAAATTGTTTCTTAATTTGTTCATTAGCCTTCGCGGTTTGTTGTTTCGGTGCCAAAGTGCCGTTTGTCGATCACAATTTACTAAATGATTTGTGAAGTCGAACACGAGCTTATCGTAGAATTAAATTTGGAGTTTGTTGGCGGATTTGTTTTTAGGTAATTTTGGAATATTTGCTAAATTAACCTGTTACGTTATTTTAATCAAATCGAAAAATCGATGGTAGTAGTTTCTTGGAAAATCGTGAAATTGTGTCTCCCGTACAGTAGACTTTCACTTTTGTAAACCTTTGACCTGTTGCTTTGCCTTTATATGTGCACAATGAGGGAGTGCCCAATACAAAACAATAGTTAATTTTTTGAATATTTTTTTCAGGTCGAATGGGAAATTCAAACACAAAGAAATACCATTATGCTCATCGACAATATGCCAGTCAGGTAGAGTACTTGATTTTAAGCTCCTAACCTTAAAGCAGCTGTAATCAAAGGAACCAAGTATATTAATTTCACTTTCTCTTACAGTATAGCATCAGCGATATCCTTGGGGGACAGTGTGTTAGGACTCCTAGGGCTTCTTGCGAGGAATTAAGGCCCTGGTCTCGCTTCTCTCGTAGAAGGTACCAATAATTTAAGCCCCAGTATGCTTGTACGATTATTAATATTCAATGCTTTATTTCAGCTGGAGCGACAACACTTTGAATAACCCACTTAATTTATCAAAGACTGCGTGGCCTGTGCCAAGATTTGAAGCTATCTTCTTACCCGAGTTTCCAGTCAAAGAAACACCACTGAAAAATGATTATGTGTTCATTGATATTATTTCTAAGGGGGCCTATGGTCGAGTATACAAAGTACAGAAGAAGGAGACAAAAGAAATTTTTGCTTTAAAGATTATTAGTAAAGCAAAAATAGTGGCTGAAAATTCAATTGATCAAGCAAAACAAGAGGTATGTATATTATAAAAATTTCAATGACACTTTTGATAGGTTGCAGTCTTTTGTACAATAATAATATTACTTCTTTAACAGGTATCTATACAGAGAGCAGTTGGTCATCATACATTTATTGCCAATTCTCCATTTCATTGGCAAGGAAGAAAGACATTATATATTTGTAAGTATTTTAAAAATAATCAAAATAATAAATCAAGTATTAATAATATTTTTTTAATTTATTTTCTGTTTTTATACAGTAACTCAGTTTATTGGAGGTGGAGAATTGTTCTCTCTAGTCGAAGAACATGGCTGTTTGTCAGAAGATGTAGTTAGGATTTATGTTGGAGAAATAGCTCTAGCTTTAGGTAATTATGTTTGTAACTTTCATAATGAATGAAATTACATTACATGTTATTAAAAGCGTAAACTAATTGAATATTACTTTACTATAGATTTCTTAAACAATGCTGGAATCATTCATAGAGATCTGAAGGCAACCAATATTTTACTAGACAATGAAGGCCATGCAATGCTCATTGATTTTGGTTTAGCAAAGTGGCTTCGACCATTGCAACGAACAGGGACCTTCTGTGGAACATTTGAATATATGGGTAATTTTAATTTTAATTTATACATTATTTTGATATTTATTGTGTAAAAATACAAATATGCATAATAATATAATTGTGTTCAGATATTCGTAATATAATTGTGTGCAATTTCAGCTCCTGAAATCGTGAAGAGACAGTATTATGGTCATGAAGCTGACTGGTGGTCACTGGGTGTGCTAGCTTGCTTTCTTCTTACAAATCAGGTTTGTTAGCTTGTGTAATTATTTTCGCAAAGTTATGGTAAATTTTATAATCATCAATTTTGATTATATCTGTGACTTCCCGGAACAAGCGCCTAAGTTCAATGTTGTCGCAAATTGAGTTAGGACCAGTTTTTGTATTTTAAAGCATGTTCTATATCATCTAAAAATAGCAAAATCTACTAAGGTGTCCATATACTCCCGGAATAGCTACGTGCACAATACCCTAAGTCCGCCTGCACCCACATCCATACACGGACTAAGCTCCTACGTTCACTAGTATTAATAAGAAGTGTCCTATGCGCGATTCTATTGCTTATCGTCGATTTTCGCTATTTTTAGGCATATCAAACAATACAGAAAAGATCATAGTTTCAAAAGTTAAGAATTTAGGTGAAAGAAAATGAAGAATCAAGGTGAACTATACGTTCTCCAAAGCGTACGCCTAAGCCTCTGGGCTCCCGGAATAACCGCCCGACATCAAGGATTTACTGTGATTACTGAAAAAGTAAAATGAATTTCAGAGCCCCCCGTGCATGGTTGATAATCTTTAGGATAACTGATTTGCTAACTTATTACGCCTCCATTCGAATCTATACAGATATACCTCATGTGATAAATATAATCATATTAAAATTGTGATTTTGAGGTTAGAGTAGTATAAATTGTTGTTGCTTATATTTGAAGTAACTTGAGATTAAAGTTATGTATATAAAAAAAGAAAGAAAATTGCCTTCGTCAATGAATAAGTGAAAAAGTATATATATAGATATCTATAAGTATGACCTGTGCTCAAGAAACGAAAGCCACTCGACTCCGTGGCGCAACGGTAGCGCGTCTGACTCCAGATCAGAAGGTTGCGTGTTCAAATCACGTCGGGGTCAAAATTTTTTTTTTTTATTTTACGACACTAATTATGTATTTTATGACCGCTATTACAAATTATATTTTTGTGTCATTTACCAAAGACGCATTTACAACATTTATAACTTTGGGTAAATTAAAGAAATTGATATGGTAATGTAAAAATTTAACACAAGATATTATATTTATTGTTTATTTATAAAAACTTGCTGAACCAACGTTTTAATATTAATCTTATTTGAAAGCTTTTATTGCAAAGGTTAAATAATATTAGTGTAAAATAGCAAACTGAGCCATAAAAACAAATCTTCCACTGAATCACTTGAATTGTTGTAGCATCACATGAGAATATAAAGTATAAACACACGAAAACAGTAATAAATCCGTAGGCACTTGTAAATACACAAGATTGCTTCCTCCTAGAGGAAGCTTTGTAATAGTAAAATTTTCAGTTTCGCTAAAACTTCATAGAAACATGTTTTTAAATGTTAGAATTCGAAAAAATATGTTCATGGGTTACGTGTCAAACTATATTCCATTAAAATTTCAAGTTATTTCACTACTTATTTTTTTAGTAATAAATCGAAAACTGATAAAAATGAGTTTTTTTTGAGTCTCGATTACGAGCGTAGAAAGGCCTTATTGCACTTGAAATTTTGGGAAAAGATACATTTTTTTATTACCTCGGCTAAGTTCTTTTCGTAGCTTATGAAAACGATTAGTTGAAAAGATATTAAAATACAAATTCTTTGTCTCTCACCCTGTATACCCTGTATAACTGAAAATTATTATTTTTGTTAAACCTTATAACTCGCTAACGAAAACTCAGAATGTTTTGACAAAATTCATGGTCTTATGAGGTTATGAGGTCTATTTGTGACATAAATTGTAATTCATTTTATTAAGAAGATCCGGAGAAAAAGAAATGCATGATTAAATTAATATACTCGAACGATACATACGAACAAGAAACAATAGATTTGTTTGGAGGAAGCTACGTGCCAATGAATTGGCAGCGGTTTTTTTATGGTAAAATGAAAAGGGATAAATATATAGAATATTTTGTTAGTAAAGTAAAATATTTAAGTCTCGTTTTTTTTTATAAATTCTCTAGTTACGAAATTTGAGACCTTTAGAATAATAATGCCAATTAAGAAATGGAATAATTAAGATTGCATTATGACGATTTAAAACAAAAATTCGTATCTCCTAATAACAAAACGAGGAATACAAAATATATATTAAATTCGATTAGATACTATTTCTAACAAAATTGTCTGCAGCAAAGTAATTATATTAATGCGATTGATTTATTTAATAATTGACCAAATAAATCAGACATTAAATATAAACAATATGACAATACATTTTTTAAATGGAATTATGTCAAGTTTTGTAGACAGAATCTTTATTTTGTAAGCTTCATATATAAATATTGATTTTTTCCCAAAAAACTAAACTATACTCGTGGAGATTAATTAATATCATTTCACTTCATAAAACATTATACGAGTAATAGAGTCACTACATTGAATATAAATTATTTAAATTTAATGGTTCTTATAACACATTCATAGGTGCGTTAACCTTTGGAGGTCTTAGGAGTTCTAGATAATCGAAATGTTCATGACAGCGCTCGCAAGAGCAAAAAGAGAACGCCCCCGGGTGGGCTCGAACCACCAACCTTTCGGTTAACAGCCGAACGCGCTAGCCGATTGCGCCACGGAGGCCTCGACGAGTCCAGTTTCAATGTATATTTTGTTCTAGAACGCATATTCTATGCGTCTTCGGCGGCTCACGCTATATTCAGAATCTTTAGTAGTTGAAGTAATTGTATGAAAAACGTAAAAAAATTGCTGCCTACATGTTTACTGAGATAAACAGTTCCGTTTAGTAGAACAAGTGAGATTAAATATCTGTGCATTGTTTATACAATAAAAATTCTATTTTTAGCACGTTCTACAAAAAAGTGAAGGATTAGAATTTGAAAGAATTACTGATTAAGTTATATTCTACTGCAGTGTACGAGCGGTATGAAACGTGTAGAATGCACATAGGGAATCCTTATTGATTTTATCCTTCGTTGTATGCCGCTAGATGGCCTCTTGTAATTATTTATGAAGCACCATATTCAACGATATTCTTTATGATTTCTGTGCTAACAAACTCTTAATTTTGACGCAATGCCTACGCCATAAATTGCAGGTCTAATTAAAATTTTGCTTAAGATAAAGTAAGAATGATTTCTACTTTACCGACATCACGTTTGAAATTCTATTTTTTTTTTTAATTTAAACAACTGCATCTTGACAGCAAGTATTGCAGTTACCAAAGCAAAGTCAATAAATTTCTCATTCATAAATATGAAATTAGGTGAATTTCTGTATGTAATTGTGTATCTCAACTCGGAAAATGAATTTTAATTTTCTAAAAATATATAATGTAGAATCGTCCGTTACAGCCCGTCTTAATAGTGCGTGAAACTCACAATTTAATGATGCCTATTATTAAATACCTATGAATATTCTTGTTAAAACGCATTTATTAAATAAAATACAAGTTATTGATAAAAAACAAGCCTTTCGTCAAATCAAGAAATTTGTATTTGAGAATCGTCATAGGCAATCTATGTTAAAAAAACCATATGCATAAGCTTTGAAATTCCAAAGTTAGCGATAAAAAAGTATAAACACATTTTACTTATTTTGTCGTCTTTGGAATGAGGTAAAGTAAAATCCTTTCTTATCTAATCCCTTCACCATGTGCTACAAAAGTTTCTAGGTGAGCATTATTTAGCATAAATCAATGTTATAATATTCGCCGATATCAATCGTTACAGTTAGGGAAATACATGAATTTGTCTCTCCATTCGTTTGACCGTTTTTCTTATCGCACACGCGATATTTCATTCTTATCGCAGAAATGGACAGCGCATCTATCTGTAACGTCGGTAGCATTCTAATCTGATTAGGTTCGACTGTCAAGCCAAGTTGAATAAAAATCTGCCAAGCTCTATAAGAGTCCAGTGTGAAAATTATAATGAAAAATATATACATCAAAAGATCGCAGTCAGTCAATTAGTGCAATCAAATGCGTAGCTCTTTTCGCGCCCACGTTTTATCGAAGGGCGAACGTTGTCGGTAGTGCTAACGAACGGAAGCTCGCGATTATCGCATCTACTCGCTCCAACAAATAGCTAAATAACACGGATGTCTGCACGCGGAATGTTAATCGCTCTATGCGGGGAGGCCCTGAGACTCTGTGTACAGCGTCGTCGCAGACGCCTCGTGACTCACTTTGCTGCCGCTGGAAGGAGCACCGACAATTTCCCAGGCGGAAAGCGCGATTTATCGCGGCCAGCTGATTGTCGCGCGCGTCCGATTAGACGACTTACCTAATTGGCGCGTGGCGCTTCGATGTAACTGCTTATGTGCGTGTTTTTGATTCCAGCGCGGTGATTGTTATTGTCGGCTACAACGAAAAAAAGCTTTGAAGCTTCTGCCCGAGTAATGAGATGCAGCGGGTAGAAAAAAATATGTATAGGGCGAAAATAAGTTTACTGACGCACCAATATATTTAGAATCATTTATTATTCCAACATTAATCATTTTTCATAGAGCCAAAACATAAACTAATCGCTAAAACGGAAATGAAATATTTATATAAAAATACGAAGGCGAATACGCAAATTCATCAATGTTCTACATGGTTAGACAACTAGGTATCAATTATGTGCATTTTTCATCGAAAATTCTCGTCAAGTTTCATTAGTTTTCTAGTGCTCGTATTGTTAACCTTGCAATATTTAATCAACGTTTGGTGTTAGATATATAATATAAGACAGAGCGCTATGCAAATGAATCACACTAGCGATTTCCAAGACAATTTTCTTTTTTCATGATTGTTTACGTGCATCTGTGCTCATTAGATTGTTAAATTGCGTAGTCGTAACAAAGTTATTAATATAGTTAGCCAATCCAAGTTTATCAACGGTTATACAGATAAAAAGTCTGGACGTGATCAATGCTAGTTTGCGGTCGATCATTCGCTAAGCTCCCTGACAATGTCAGAAGTCACGCGTGACTTATAACTTGGGTAATTATTGAAACGCACTGCTGGCAAATTAGCGACGACTGCAACAGGTGAATTGATACGTTTAGTTAAGCAAATTTTAATTCGAAAGGTCAAGGCGCAGTGGAATTGTACAGAATTTTTAACAACCCAGCTACGTCGACTTATGCAAGAAAGCTTTTACTATCATAAGTGAATAATGCACAATCACGCGTTAATTTTCACTGTAATGCAAATCACTCCAATGCAAATCTTGGATTAAAATGAAAACTGTAACGATTAAAAAGCGCAATGCAAAGAAGTTAATTAACTTTTTCTTTCAATACAACAGTTTTAAATTTATCTATATTCTGACGTCAACGTTACTCATATAATTTTCTGATAGAAATGCAATGTATAAACTACAGAAAACTGTACTTTTTCTTCTTATATCCTATTTACTTATTTACGTTAATTTGTTCACATGCAAATATGTATAGTAAATACATACATCCAGGTTACGACTATAAATAATTGTATCTTTCATATCTGTGTGTGTATGTCTGTGTGTTTTCGAATATTGCTTACTCTCTAGTATAGGTAAGAATATGTTAGATCTCTCTACTAGCTGTTGCCAATGAAATAACGGTACTAATAAATGGTTACTCTTTATTTTACATAATTTTACCTGGTTAGCAGGCTGTTCTGATAGTTGGTGTTGAGATTTTTAAAAACTAATTGGATTTCATATTTTTGTATTTTATTAATCAGGAATACTTATAAAGAAGAGAAGATGCATACTCGTAGATTGTAGAAAATATAAAGTATAACACCCTGAATTAAGTCTTCGATAAGCACACGATGCGCTTCCTTTCTCGAAACGAAACGTATTGTTATATATTTTTTTTTATTCTTTTTAGTTTCTCATATATGTATATCGAATATCAATATCATTGCTACAAAGAAGTGCAGTTGTTGGCGAGTTGGCAGAGTAAAAACATCGGTGGTAATATCAATAATAATTATTATTATTGTAACGATGATGATAGCAATAATACAAATAATAATAGAATAATAAAATAATAATAGCGGTACTGTCACTAACGATGATAATAATAATAATAATAATAATAATAATAAAAATAATAATAATTATCAGTAGTAGGGCTAAAGGGGGGGAAATTTCTACTCAGTACGTTGCAGGATGATCGGGATCGGGGTATGAGTATGGGTAAGAGGGTTATTCGGGAAATAATGCGGGAGGTTCTCTGTATTTGACGGGATCGGGGCTGAGGTGGTATTGTGTGTGTGTGTGTGCGTGTGTGTGTGGAGTCGTGGTGCAGAATGGATACTTTTACCGTCACGCAAAGAGTAAAAGGAAGGAGAATGAGTTAACTATATAAGGCAAATAAAAATGGATCGGATAGACTGAACGTCCCATGCGAACGGAATGCTCCGTCCGCCGGGACGAACGCGTGTCGAGGTTTTGGGGCGTCGCAAGTTTCGAGGCTCGGAGTGACCGCGGATTATTCCGGTCGCCGCCGAACCGGCGAATCCCGGGACGCCCCGTGCACGTTACATATTATTTTCGCGCGAAACTCGTAGCGCGCCGCCGGGATGCTTACAATGTCGTGTTTCTAGTGCGCGTGTGTGGGGGTGGGTGTGTGTGCGAGTGTGCGTGTGTGTGTACGTGACAGACCCTGCGTACAATTACCGAGCGTTGTATTAAACTCCTCCTCGCCCTCGCATCATCGATCTCTCTTTCTCTCTCTCGGCTCCTCTCTCGTTCTCTCGATTTATTTTTTGTTGCTAAAAATTCAATCGCGCTCAGTCGCTCGCTCGCATTCGCTCTCGTTCGATGTGTGTGTCCCATTCACTCTGTCGTTCTTTCTCGCTATAGATAATATTTCTCTTTCTCTCTCTTTCTCTTTCTCCCTCTCAGTTCAGACGCATTTCTCGAAAGTGGAATACGGCGCGTTTTCATAATTTCATTTTTTTGCTTTTTTCCTCCTCTCTCTCCTCTCTCAGCAAGAATAGTCGCGGGGGGCCTCCTGTGCGCGCGGCGGAGGTCCTTAAGAGGCGGGCGCCGCTGTCTTCGTCACCGGCGCAGGCTCCTCGGCTTTGCTGCTCTCCGACTTGGGCTTCTCCTCTTCCTTCTTCTCCTCCTTCTTCTCCTCGCTGCTGTTGTCCTTCTCCTCCGAGCTCTCCTTCTTCTTCTTCTCGTTCTTCATCTTCTCATCGCTGCTGTCCTTCTCCTCGCTGCTGCTGTCCTTTTCCTCCTTCTTCTCCTTCAGCATCTCGTCCTTCTGAGGCAGCTCCATCTTCTGCTCCTCGGGCTTGCTCTCGGGCTCGGCGGCTTTGGCGGGCTCGGCGATCTTGGCCGGCTGCTCGGGCTTGTCGTCCTTGACCTCCTGGGGCTTGGGCAGCTCCTCGGCTTTGGGCTCGTCGGCGGACTTGGCGGCCTTCTCCACGGCGACCGGGGCTACCTTGGGCTCCTCGGCCACGACGGCCGCGACTTCGTGGCCGGTGGTCTTGGCCTGCTCGATCGGGGCTACGACGGAGGCGTCCTCGGAGCGCTGCTCTTTGGCGGCGACGGCGGCTTCCTGGACGACCTCGATCTTGGCGGGTTCGGCGACCGTGGCCTGAGTCTCGGGGCAGAGGGTGTCGCGCTTAGCGGGTTCGGCGGTCGCGGCGAGCTCCTCCTTCTTCTCGGCCATCTCCTCCGCCTCCTTCTTTGGTTCCTCGGCGACTGCGGCTTCGGCAGCGGCGCTCACCGGCTCGACCTTGGGTTTCTGCTCCTCGGCGCCGAGGAGCGTGGGGATCTCGGGCTTCTCCTCGATGGCGGGACTGGCCGCGATGACGGGCTCTACCTTCTTCTCGGGCTCCTTCTCGAGGGGCTTGGCCTCCTCCACGGGCTTCTTCTCCTTGATGCTGGCCTCCTCGGTCTCTCGGGTCACGCGCTCGGGCTTCTCCTCGGGCTTGACGGGCTCGGCGTCAGACTTCTTCTCAACGACGATCGGCTCGTCGATCTTCTTGGCCTGGGCGGGCTCGATCGCGGCCTCGGACGCAGCTACAGTTGGGATAGGCTGGACCTCGGCCATTGGGACCACGGTCTCCTTGAGTGCGATCACGGACTCGGCTGGCTCCTGAATCTCGTCGACTTTCTTCTCGATCGCTGCCTCGGCCTTGGACGCCTCGATGGTCTGCGCATTACAAACCGATCGTTATAGACTCGCATCATGCGTATATTCGAGCTATAATATAGTATAAATAACTTACGTGTTCGTGCTTCTCAGATGGAGCGACCTTGAGCGTCTCCTCGGGTTTCTTCATCTCCTCCACCTTCTTGGGCTCCTCGATCTTCATTTTCTGCTCGTCGTCGAGCTTGGCGGGCTCGATCTCGGGCTTCTTCTCTTCCTCGACCTTGGCCGGCTCGGCCAAGGGCTTCTTCTCCTCCTCGAGCTTCTTCGGTTCCTCGGGAAGCTTCTCCTCGGCCTTCTTCGCCAGAGGCTCGTCCTTCTTCTCCTCGGGCATCTTCTCGAGGGGCTTGGCTTCCTTTTCCGCGGACTTCTCGAGAGGCACGACGCTGAGCGCCGGTACCGGCAGGTCCGCCTTGCGCTCGTCGTCGGCGACCGGCATCGCGCTGATGGCCGTCACCGCCAGCAGGCAGAACGTTGCGATCGCGAGTTTCATGGTTGCTCGGCTGCGCAGAAAATTCATTCGACCCTTGGTATTGTATGTATATATGTATAGAAGGCGAGTGGAAAAGAGGATTTTTTCGCCCGAGGGTCATAACGTACGACACGATGATCGCGATCGCGACGTTGCGCAACGTGCGCGTCGTGACCGATGTACCGGAACTCTCGACGGAAGGAAGCGATAGCCAATGCGAATTCGCGCATAATATAGACGCTGCGCACACGCACGGCTGCAAATGCAAATTTCCCAAGTGCCACTCTTGGCGCGTCTTTCATCAGCGCTCTCTTCCTCTTTCGAATAGTGCGTGCGCGCATTCCTCGCCGGTAATCTTCTAGTTGTGTGTATGATGCCCGTATACTCGCAATGATACTTAGAGGGGCGTATACTTAACGACGGCTCGTTCAATGGGCCGCTGCGATTGTGATAATGCGGATGAATGGGCCGCGCGGGGACTTTCTCAATGGGCCACTTGCGGGGAGCATCGATCGCGCGCGTCTCGTAATTTCGATGATTGACCCGTCGAGATAGCGAGCCTCTCTCTCTGTCTCTCTCTCTCTCTCTCTCTCTCTCTCTCTCTCTCGACGCGCATACTACAAGGGGGTTATAGATCGATAGAGAATACGGGCCGCCGCAGGCTAATGGGATTCGCGGAAAGTTCGCGGAACGACGATTTAATCAGCCTCGCGGGAGCTCGGCTCGTTCATCGATTCTGCCGTTGCGAAATTAATTTTTCCTCCCTATATTATTTTCTCTTGGATTATACCGTTGGAATGAAAAATAAAAAAAAAACAACGACAAAGAGAATCGTATATACTTATAACGGCGCGCTAATTAATCCGCGCGCAAGCCGAACGCGATTACGGTTTCGCGAGAGGCGTCGCGGAATAAGAGCGGCCGCTGACATTGAACCGCGCATCGAGCTGCACAGCATATATAGCCGACAAATAAGGTGCCAGTTGTTTTCTATATGTCGCATCACCGGTCGCACGCTAATGACAGGATGCGACGCGCGCGACGCGCCTGTTTTACCGGAATCCCGGTGTGTGTGTGCCGTAACGATCCGTGAAAACGGCCAGAAAGTGAAAATGCGCATTTCGCCTCGCGCGTTCATATTACTTACGTAGTCGATTGATTATACGCAACGAGTATTTTTTTCTTTTTTTTTTTGCCGCGCATTGTCACACGCGATCGAAGGCGATGTCGAGACAATCGCGATTGTAATATTTAAATGGAAACAAGTAAAAATGTATACACACACACACACACACACACACACGGGTGCGATGATCCAACTATAATTGCGAGGCTTTAACGAGTATACGCGGCCCTGGTGGCCATTCATCGGTGGCTGCTGTCCAAAAAGTCGCGGCCTTTTGTATAATGGATTCGGTGAAAAATAAAAAAGGACCAAACGGAAATGAATTTATTCCGCTCGTAAAGTTTTTATTCCCGCGCGTGGAAATGAAAAACTCGTTGCGTTCTTCCTCGTTTAAAAAAAAAGCACAGCAAGTATTGCGCTAGAGCTCGCAAGATTTCATCGAAAACTGCATTGTATTTAAATATCCCACCAGGACGACGATGATGTATATATAGTTACCCAACCGGGTATTAATCAATTTGTCAATCGATCGTCGTCTCGCACCGTCGAACCTCGTATAAATAAAGCGAACACGAGCGCGCGTTTCCCGGTCAATTTTGCAAATGCGTCTCGCGTCTAGGATTACCGATTCATCGAACGCGATCTTCGAGTCCGACCTTGTATACGCGAAAAAGCTGCCCGCTTGCAATTACCGCTGGTTAAATACGCTCTCCAATTCCCGACGCGTCTCGTCGCACGTAGCCGCACTCGAGTCGGACGTGGAAAGACCGCAGCGCGTCGCGATAAAGCACGTTTTTCTCCCTCGGTATACGGACGTGCGAGAGTCGGCTCGAGAAGTGGCGAGACTCCCGCGAGTACATGGATGTATATATACGTAATGCGCGAGGCCGAAAAGCTGAGGCGCGTTGCAGCTTTGAGAAAACACACGGAGAGCTTGTGTACTGTGTGTACTCGCGGCTTTTTTTTCCTTTCTTTCTCTCTTTTGGCTCGAGCATTGTGTTGGCCGGCGCTTTTTCAAGGTAACTCGCGACACGGTAACTTACTTCGCGCATTGCGCCGCGGTAACAATAATAGTCACTCGCTCTTTAGATGGAAATCAATAATCGAGAGCCGAAGATACGAGAAAAATCCATTCGAAACTAGAGCACCGCCGGTATATATACATACGTATCCGATATATAGAAAATAAACGCGCGACTGCGCCCAGTCGGCGCCGGAAATTTTCTCCTCCCCTCCGACGATGCTAGTATATATCTAGGAATTTTCCTCTGACGCCTCTCCTAGACCGAGAGAGAAACGTATATAGAGAAAAGACGAGGTGTGTCCGACTTTGCTCTTTTCACCCTCTTGCGTTTTACGACGCGAGGGGAGTCTCGCTGCGGGATACACACATAGATATGTGTGTATGTGTGTGTGTGTGTGTGTGTGTGTGTGTGCGAGGGGGAGGATGACTATACCACTGCGGTTCTGGCATCGAAAACAACGTTGAATCATTGCTTCATTTAGTCGCGCTGACGAATGCGAGGAGGGCTAAGCGAGAGGCGTAGTTCATACCCGAGTCTATGTACGTCCTGCATATTAGCCGTATTAAAAGATTGTTGCTGAAGGCTTCCGATTCGAGCTATTCTTTTTTTTTTGAGTAGCAAAAAATTGGTTTCTTTGTCATGCCGGTAAAGTTTTACGACTACAGTTCGAGAAGATTCGCGGAATAACGTCGCGGGTTATATTCAATTATGTAATTATCGCGAGCAATACACCGTGGTGTATTATAATGCTAAGAAACCCGGCGGGTGTGCATTAGATTTTATAACTCGCGCGCTCGTTGTATTGTTCCGCGGGTTACATAAAATTCGCTCAAATATTACCTTCCGACACGTACACCGCGCGCTTATTAAATTATATTATTCGCTCGCGAAAATCCGTATAACTTGATGAACCGACGGACCCGCTCTTACGAAATCGGAGTAATTCGATACATCGCGAAATCCGAGGTATATCGAGGAGCCAGTTTTTCCATCGACTGCCGAATGCGCACGAATTCATTATATTTAATTGGACGCGGACTCGAAATTCATATACGATATTTTATGTATTTACGCTTGATCGAATCAGCTGCGCGACAATAAACCAATAAAGCGCGTATCCTTTGGGAAGCCCGCGTGAAAACATGTAACGTATCGAATCTATCGAATAAACTTGCAGAGGCTCGCGTCACATCGTCCAAGTCAATATCTTGCGACGGTCTCTGTCATCCTCGGCGAGCGGTTCGTTTGTCAAAGGAGCTAATTGCTGATTGGTCCGATTAGACTGATTAGAGGCTCGTCGCGCGTGCTCGATATTCTCCGTGAAATTAATCGGGGTTCCGGCCAAAAATCTTCCTTGCCAAGTTCAAGTTCATGCGGCGAGTTCATTAATGAGGCCGGTGGTCGCGCTTCCTTCCTGCCTGTCAAGAGCGATGCGTCCTTTTTCCGTTTCGTCGAGTCGCGAGCGTGATTTGCCTTCCCGATGCGTAGACGTATACGAGCCGGCAGTGCGGAGGGATGATGCGCCGGGCGTATCGATCTCGAGCGATATTATTTTGGCGCTTCGCGAGAGATTTCTTCTTGCGAGGGACGCTCGTTCCGCGCACGTATATCCGGAGTTTACGTAAACGGCCGTGTTCGTCGTGGGTCCCGAGGGGCGATTTTCAATAAAAATAAAGGAGGGCTACCGTTGACGCACACCGCGGAGAAGAGGCGAATCGCGAAACTTCCAAAAAGCGTTTCAACTCGAGCGAGGAAAAAGAGCAAGCGAAAGAAGAGAAAAGTGGAGGAAAAAAATGAGCTGGTTATAGCTGTATTCATGATCGATTACTCACTGCTGCGGGTCTATTCGCTAGGATGCGGGAGAGTACAGCGGCTGCTACAGCTGGAGGATTCGTCTCTCTTGGTGATATCCTTGGGGTGTCGGCGTAGCACAAGAGACTAGTTGTGTCTTGCTCGTCGTCAGCGGGACTACTGCGGTCGATGCTTGGGGAGCGTCGGCAGTTCACTGCGCGGTCGTCGATCGGTGGAAAAGAGCGAGAGTCTCTCTCTCCTCACTGTGCAGTGGCGCGGTGCTGCTGCTGCTGCTGCTGGTGGTGGTGGTGGCGCGCGCGTGCGTTTCACAAAGCTCGTCGTTGCGGAGAGTGGAGAGGCGTGGGAGAGAGAGAGAGCGAGATAGAGGAGCAGCAGCCGGGCGGTGTCAGCTCGTCGTCGTTGCACGTGTATGTGTGTGTGTATGTGTGAGTGTGTGTCTGCTCGGAGAGCTGGCGATCCGGGCGAAGGTTGGCTCGTCGTGTGTCGACGAGGATTCCTCGGGGCCTCGCTTATATACCCGTTCACCCACCCGGCAGTCAGCCGCTCTGCTCTTCTGCTCCTGCTGCTGCTGCTGATACTTCTCTCGCTCTCTGCGTGTGTCTTCTGTCTCTCTTCTAGAGTCGCGGATAGTCGCGGCTGTGTGCGTACGTGCGATGCACCGCCGTCGGAATATGTGGAGCATAGAAGGGGCCCTTCTGTGCTCTTTCTCTCTTCCCCTCGCGCGTATGTACACCTTACTGCATCTAAGGGTCTCCTCTTTTTCTCGGCGCTTCGCGCTCTCGTTTTTCCGACGCGACTGCTGCGCGCGCTATTTTCTCGGTATAGTTGGTGCGCTATACGAGCGTTTAAATAACAACCAGCGAAAGTAGTAACAGACCGGTACGCCGAGAAATCCGCGCTGGGGGATGAAAAATCGATTCGCAGCATTTTCCTCTCAATTTCGATCTCTCTATTTGGAGACATAATCGCACGCGGGCTCGAGTCTGCTTCGCGTGCATTTTATAACGACGTTACGTCAGGTATTTAAATTCGCCGCGGTTCGATTTGCTAATTACCCTTTCTTCGTATCCGGAGCGCAGATTATCTCGCTTTATCCCGATGCCTATGCCTTCGTTTTACGAGATAATCAAGGTCGAGCCGGCCCTAAAAAAAATAGAGGAGCAATTTCCCAGTGGAGCAGCATCGCGCCGAGCGATCGATATATATCGTCCTTGAACTTGCACTGCTGCACGCATTCCTAATGAAACAAATATTTAACAGGCATTTAATATTTCTCCCACTCTGTGTACTCGCATTCTCTATGATTTTCCATCTCGCTCGCCCCCCCCCTCCGAGTTTTTTCATCCACATATCTTGCCCCCTCTCCGAGACGTGGCCTCTTATATCCCCCCCCCTTCTTTGCATGAGAGGGTGCGTTTACACCGGGCACTTATTACGCGAGTTGCTCCTCGCGGTACAAGTGCACGGGCCGGACAGGTTCTCTCCTCGCGGCAGTGTATACATATATAGGTATACAACGCGATCGCCGCACACGCGTGTATTTATGCGCGCAGCCTCCTCTTCTCCTCCTCATCCTCCCAGGAAAGATATATAGCTCTGCGGGCACGTGTATGTGTGTGTGTATGTAGAGAGCGAGAGAGGGAGAGAACTGCTCTCAGGGAATTGGAGAGGATCTCTCCTGAGGCTGCTGCTGCTGCGAACGATGAATCGCCATCGGCTTGATCGATTAGATTGTTTGCTCTCGAATATAAACGGCGATATATACCTCTTATTCTCGAGGGCCCTGCCTTTTTCTCCGATGCCAGTTGCTCTTTTTTTTCTATTTCTCTTACGGTCTTCCGCTTTTATCCTTCGTTTGCTCGGGACTGCTAATCGCAATTGTCGAATGTTTGCTCGTCGCGAGAGTCGCCGCCGGGGCTTGTTATCGCGAGACGAGGAATTTTGATTTTTGCAGCGGTCTAAACCGGTTGCATAAATTATATATATATATACACACACACATGCGCGCGCAGGCGCACAGACACGCGCGGACTGAACTACTTGCAGGAATTTAAGAACATTAAGTGTAACCTTCGAAGTGCCCGCTTTCTCGTTAATCTCCTCCAAAGTTTAGACCCATTTTCCAGAGTTACGTGTCGCGCAATCGTTACCATTTCTCACTCGAGCGTAATAATACAGCTTTTTATATAATACACACGCTGTGCAGAGAGTCCAGTGTCAGGCCAGTGCGTGCATGTGTGTGTGTGTGTGTGTGTGTGTGTGTGTGTGTGTGTGTGTATGCGTGATGCAACGCCCGGTATGTATATATAACGCTCGTGTCGTATAAGGCTCATCTCTCCGCGAGAAATTAAAGTGAATTCGTTCTTATCGTCTCGTTTTCACGTATAGCCGTCGCTCAAAATAACAAACGAACCGAGGGAATTACGCACGCGCATCTCATCATCCGCGGAAGATAAAACCGGCCTCGTGTATATAAACGCACGAAAACTGCCATCGTCACATACAATATACATATACAGTGTGTGTGCGTATAGAAGCACTCGATGGACTAGTCCGTTCCTCTCGCCGTTCCTAATCTCGCTAAGTAGTTGTATAGGCTCGTTGACTGCCGACACTTCAGCATATATACAGCGCGTCAAGGAATTTTCTTTCGGCCAACGATTCTCTCTCTCTCTCTCTCTCTCTCTCTCTTTTAGAGTTCGATGTTCCGCAGCTATATATCCCTCCTCGCGTGTATGTAATGCCGCGCGGTCAGACCCGTCGAGCGAGTATATATCCTGTAGGTGTATCATATATATATATACGTGATGTAGCCAGGCCAAAAGGAAGACGAGGAAATGGGACACGGACGGGTCCTCACAATGGACTGAATCTCGGAGAAGAGCCTAATGTAAACCTCCCGCTCTCGTCATCTCGGGGAGGAAGGTTAATCCCCTCGTCTGGAATTCAGAGTTTAATGCTCTTTAAAACGCCGCCGATCTTTTCACTCGGCTCTTTGACTTCTTATTTCCTTCAGCGCATTGCGCAGAGGAGCTGATTCGTAATGTTATATATATATTGCATCGGGTTTCTCCGATATATATATAATAGATTACGTAAAATATTTAATCAATGAAGCTCCCCCTACAGGGTCGTATTATTATTCAGCTGATAGGGATATATGATTGTTCGTATATCTGCGAGAGGGAGAGACGTATAATGAACTCAGCTTGATTATGCGCGCATTCTCGCGCAAAGTTGCATCACGTAAAATCAACTCAACAGCGTTTATTGCTCGCGCGCGGATCAACAATTGTATCGAGAGCCTTGATTGGCTTACAATTTGGCCTCCGCTCGGCTCGCTCTGTTATTTTACGAAACTTCGGTTTAGCGAAGCCTTTCCTATATACTCGCTAATTAATTTCAGGTAAAGGTACATGACGTAAACGTTACCAAACATACGTCGAGAAAAACGAAGCTGCCTGCGCTAACCGCCTCGATAAATATATATATATACGAACCATTTTCCGCGTGATTCACCGGGTATTATTATAGTATTCGCGAAATTTACGATCGCGGGGCGCGTTTATTTTTAAAAAGACTCGCCGCGATGAAATTAGCGATAAATCAGCCCGATCATCGACGCTACTTTATTATAAATGATTTACGCCGGCCAATTACGCGTACGAGAGGATATATCGGGAAAAAAGATTATATCTCAAAATGCGAAAACTCACGTGCGCGGGAAATTGCTAATACATCCCAGCATTTAATTGCCCGATACACTTCTCTCACAGTCTTTCGCGCGCCTGTGCAAAGTACTCTCGAGGATTTGAATCCCGTTATGCAAATGTCGATCGGCGAATGTCGCGCGCGCGCGTGAATACATTATTCCGCGTATAACACCGCGAGGCTCGGTCATTGGACCGAATAAACTCGATGCGCGCGTTCTTTTTCGTATTGACATTCGGAAGATGGCTGGATTATTGTCGGAGTTTTCATTAGTTCGCTATAGCTTGTAAGATAGATATACTGTGTTTCGAGTTTTCATTAGTAACGTAGACGATATGCTTCGCGTGAATAAAGCCTCGAGTTTATCGGAGGAAACTCGAGCGTTTGAACTCGTTGCTGTGTAGCTAATGGTATATATCCCTTCTACTAATTAAGGCGTGGCTGGGCTGTGTGTTAGCTGTTGCGGAGTAACAGAAGCATGTATTTGTAGATACATATAACGCGTTTCCACTTTGCTTACATTGATAGCATAAATGAAAATTAATTAGGAGCGATACAGCCATTATTTTTTTAATTAATGAAAACTACTGGGGCTTGACCCGGATAATGTCGCTCGAATCGATCATAATATCCCTCGCGACGCAGGGTTAATTTTTCATCATGTATATATACTCGCGATTTTTATAGTTGATCAATTTCCCGAATGGTAAATATCGAAAGAGGGGCTGAACTTAACCTTTGATAGAGTCGATGCTCGCTTCTTGCTACTTCTGCGCTCAGCAAAGTAGGAAGTATTTGAAAACTCTGGGAAAACGTTGAACTTTTAACGCGCTTCAAACATTTGCTCGTCAAACACGACTTCCAGAGCTCAGCTATCCTACAGCGATTTTGTATTAGTGCTTTCGAGCGGGCTATTAGTTTTCAATTTATTTTCTCGAAATAAAACCAAAACGTCTAGCTCGACACACCGCTTCGCAGTTTCTCAGAAACGTTTTTCAAAAAGAAAAACCATATTATACACTCGCGCGCGCGCGCGCAAACAACCCGAGTAAAAGAAAAAGAAGCGAAAATAGGTTAACGCGGCAGCAACAGGAAGACTAAAGAATCGATGCTGAGCCCTCGAAGACAACGACGACGAGCTCTCGCACTGATTCCGTGGCCGTTACACGCCGTTAGACAAATCGCGCACTCGAGGGGAAGAGCTGGAACGAAAAAAAAAAAAATAAGTTTCTCGCACTGAAGCTTACGCGCAACAACTCATCGACGCGAAGCTATTGTTCCTCTCGCGCTCGATTTTTCTCTCTCTCGAGAATCCGCGCCGTGTACATGTATATAAAGCATTTTACGGGCGAGCGCGCTAAGTCGCTACTGTCTAATTGGACTGGCTGTAGTGCTGCTGGCATTATCGTACAAGTGGGCAACGCTGGAAATGCGGAACAGTCGTGGATGTGTAGCCGTGTGTTGCGTGCTCTTTTCGCGTTTGGGGACAGCTGTATTTTTTGCTTGGAATATACGGGTTACGCGATTTTATTTTTCAATGTCAAAAATGCTTTTAGACTCTCTATTTCTAAAAAATGCGAATCGCCGAAATTGACGTCCTTGCCGCGGCCATTGTATTTCTGACTAAATCCTTGACTGCGCTCGGCTTAAGATTCGTCAACGTCATCAGCTATTCGTGGCATGTATTCTTGCTCGTAGCTTCTTTTACCTTCATCTTTTACAAAGTTTCCCGGCTTTTTTCAACCTCGCACACACATTCTGGATATTATCAAAGAATTTTTATTCACGGCAGATTTATAATTAGTATATAGAGAAATTGTTAAATTCTCGATTCTCACGAGATTCCAAGCTTCGGGTTTTAAAAAAATCACCCTTTTTCAACCTGGGATCATAAAGTTATTACAATACAATGCTCGGATTCTCAAGAAGCCGCCACTAATTGAGCGGAATGCGCCTATAACGAAGTGCGCTTAATTATACCAAGTCTTTTCGACCCCCTCTAGAAATTATGCCGACGAGACGAGTGTTAGGATTAAAAACAAAACGAGCTGGTCTTTTTCCATGAATAATTATAATTTACGCATGGCTGGACTCTGTTTTCCCAGTGGATCTGCACTTTGTCATTATAAAATTGTCTGGTGTTTTCGTTCCAGAAACACAACTATTTGAACTAACTCAAGTGCTAAGCTCATAATGCGCATAGATTAAGTATGCACAACAGTGAAAATATTTGCATTTGCATCTGAATTTTCAAAACAGAAATATATACGCAGAACACTACTGCGCGAAATGCAAAATTTACAACTTCCTGGAAGAGGAAAAAGGAATGGAGCTTTGATCATTGTTCGATATTCCCGTTAGCATTTCTCGAGACATATCCCAGGATAACGAGCGCAGGAGAAAACTACATTACGTAAAAGTGATTTGGTATTCGTGAAATTCGCGTAAAATAGCGAGCAATGTCACCTTTTCACGTCATCGAGTTCTGATCTGGATTGGTGGGCTTGCAATTTTTCACAGTTTAACGAATGCGCGAAGGTCGAACGCTCGATACATCGGAAGCTTCGTAACGTCAGATCGTAATTTTTTTCCCTCCAATTTTACGTCGTTGACTGTACTTCTGACTGTAGAGAAGCGATTTGCGATTAAATTTAACAACCGTACGATGAAACACTAATTTTGGTGCGTAAACGCTTTCCAAGTAAAACATAGCTATCCGCAGATACGAGGTATATAGGACATGATTCATACTTTACGTTATCGAGAAAAAAACGCAATCAAATATCCCCCTCATTTGTCGAAACTTATATAAGAGCGCACCGCCCGCAAAGAGAAAAAAAAATCCCCTCCGCGAGTATATCATAAAGAAGGAGAAACGCTGTGCCCGTGTTGATTCAGGCCGAGAAAGTATAAGTTATATCGAAAGTGAATTATCGAATGTTGACAAAGGCGCGATCGAGTAGGAAATTAGCCTGACCTAGAGCAGAAAAAAGGAAAAGGGGCAGAGGAATCGGTCGCCCCAAGACTCCATATCGTCGTATATAGTCAGAGATCGAGAGGAGCGTCACGTTCGCGGAGGGAGAGCAAAAAGGGCGGTGAGCGAGATTACTTTTTTTCGGGGCGTGCCTCCCGGGGCAGTCGTCGCTTCTAATTTCGTCCCCGCGGAGTAAATCCGGTTTTTATTCCGCTGTCGGGACGACGACTACTTGGAGAGCCACTGCGCTCGAGAACGAGCGAGGCTTGTAAGGAATGAAGGGGGTTGATCCGACTCGACCATGCGTGACGACGGAGATTAGAAGGAGACGGAGAGAATCTTCTTGATACGTGCCTTGGCATACGGTTCTCTGTACACGTTTCTCGAGGAAGCTCGATATGATGCGTTTATATTGCCTTTTGCAGTGGAAATGGGCACATTGGGTGCGATGAAATGGCTTGACCCTTTCATTATGTTGAAAATTGATCGTTTCGTATGTTAATACGAATTCATCATACAATTTTAGCATCAGCGAATAACAAACCACTATATACACATTCCTCGATTATTAAGAAATGTTTTTCTACCATTCAGAGAGCTGAGGTGTAATAAAGAAATACGACTAATATCCCTACTGGCGTTTCCTAACGTAGCCGAAGAGCGAGCGCAGCACTAATTACAAAGAAACATTTTTCTCTCCACCTCCATCGGCCCGCGAATATGTAGTACGATCGTAAATTAAGCATTTCTTCTCCCCACAGTCTTCGCTAATAACGACTACTGCAACAGCTCCTTAACGACGCTCATCAATTCATCGACTCGGAGGTGCGAACGCTTCTCTCCGCGATTTTTCATCTCTCTCGCTCGCTGTCTGGAATCCCACAAGCATTCGATTCGGTTCGGCGAGAGACCGCGCGTAAATACGCGTTGAACATGTGCGTTTGCGCGGTGAGGCCAATTGTGGAATAATTGCGGTAACCCAGATGCCACCGATCCAGACAATCGACTCTCTCGCTCTTCGTCGCGCTTTATACACAGGCAGCGCATACCTTTTCCGAACGCAAAACCCACGCGCGTCGTCTCGCTCGCGCGACTTCTCTCTGTTTATGCTTATAACCGGTGTATGCTTGTTATACTTGTTACTCGCTTTCGGAGCTGCTCCCGCGTCGTGTTTTTTTGCCGCGGCTGCGCGGCACACGCGCGCTTTTCGTTATTTAAGCCACACGCGTTTTATATTGATTGCGCAATTCGATTACAACTCTGTTGCCGCGCGCTGCACCGAGAGTGAGGACATTACGCGCGACGTGTATACGGCAAATGCTATACCATATATTTGCAGCGCTTTTTCTCTGATTGCCTTTTCGCTTTGCTCTGTGAATAATTGAATTGCGATGCTGGCTATGTATACGCTTTTTATTCATTTTTTTTTCGAATAAGCGCGCGTTTTAACGATTCTTTATTTATGCTCGCCAACTAGGTTATATTTTCATGCAAAATTGTGCGTACTCCATGAGGTTTCCTGAAATCGGATACTTTGACGTGGATACTCGAAATGGAAAAAAAAACGCTCAATTGGCTAGTGGGACACTTGGGCTAAGTGCAGTGATTACATTTTCAAATTGCCATGCCGGTGCGTACAATTTCTTAGCCTTCACTTTGACGCATGCATTACTCCAGAAACACAGTGCGCAGATCAATGATTTTTCATTCTCACCTAGGCCGAGTTACATGCGAATTGTTTACAAGGTTCCCTCTTAAATATCGAATAAATGTAGAATTTCATAGCTTATTCACCACACCGCATTAATCATTTATGATTTAGTTGTGCGCGAAAAGCCTTCGCGAGCGCTCTATACGCATACGCGGCGTTATTTATTTTACAAGTTTCATGCGTCATATCGACGGATCGACACGAGGAAGTTTGCGTATAAATCTACTGACCCGCTTTGAATACAAATACAAAAATGATTTCTCCTCTTTTTTTCCCTGACACGGCGGGGACAGGAGCGAAGATTTAGAGGATGTATATATTCCTCCCAAGTACACAATTCCAAGCGTATAATACTGCACCGCTCGATTACGAATATTCCTCAACTTACGCCGCGAGTTTCGTTTAACTTAAAGATTCACCGGCAGCTGATATTCGCGATCGGCCGAGTTTAGGTTGACAAACAGTATTCCGACTATATACGTGTACACTGTTTGTATTTTCCTCTCCATCGAGCGCAGGAGATAAGCAGCTTATTTGCACACGTGACAAAAGAGAGAATAAGAAAGATATGTAGAGGTACTGACGCCGACGGCGGTAGAATAACTAGTCCAAGCGCGGAAACCTACTATGACATAGAAAATGTAAATCTGTATAAAATCTCTATACGCGGAGAGGTTCGAGATGGAGAGCAGAGCTTGTAATGGGTTTAAGAATCGTTTCTGCATATTTGCATTTAGCGAAGAAGAAGAAGCAGCAGCTAGCCGACAATGTATATCGTGCCTTATACGTTATGGCATTAGAGCGCAGATCGTGTAACTTCCATGATTATCCCACAAGGAGCTCAAGGTCTCCTCTCTCAGCGGGCGAATGCTCTGCAATTGTGTATTCCAATGCTCTCGCTTCTTCTATCTCTCGGCTATACTCGCAGCTCAACGATCTTATTCCCCCTTTTTCGAGCCCCCGATTTTTCATCTCTTCGCCTGTGCACTATTCAATTTACCCTTTTCTATAGGCATACTCTCCCCCCTCCCCCTCCCCCATACACCAGCCTGCCATTGATTTAAAACTTTTTTGTGGATCGACGTGCTCTTCTGCTTCTATATACCCTCCGCCGTAATTGATCGTTTGGAGTTGTTTATTCAAGTTTTCTTCGGAGTAAGAAGAGTGGCTCTCTTCGTTATTTTCCCTCTTCTATACCGAGATAATTTAGCAATTTATTTTGGCTGCGGTCGTTGCTCTTTATTCAACTTTGCCAAAGTATGAGAATCTCATTATCTTTCCTTCAACTCGCCGGCCATATATATAATATATACCTGAAATTTCAAGAGGATACGGATCACGACGACTTATTGCATCCTCAGCTCGCATCAAAGGGGGGGGGGGGGGTCTCGAAATCTCATGTATCTACACGACGCGTATAATAATGAATTTTTAAGTGCACTTCACAATACTTCGTGAAAAACCGTCGAATCACGCCTCCATCTGGCCTGTCCCCCCCTGCACACGCGAGTGTGCTCCTTTCAATCTCGCTTTTCTCCGATGCTTCTTCAAATTTAATCCTCCCTTCGCGCGTATAAGCTTACCCGCGAGAGGAGCGCACGAGCTAGACCCACGCGAGCCGCGATGACTTTCGAGAACGTGATTTCGACAAAGGGAACGTCGTCGATGGATCTGCGAAAAGGGGCTTTCGTAACGAGCTGTGCGTGTCTGCGTTGCACACACACACACACAGGTCTCGTGATAAAAAGCCTCTGACGAGTTGATACAGAATTTCGGTTATTGAATTCGAGCCGTTATACGCAGCGCATAATGGATGCGCGTCATCGCGCGTCGATGATGTAAGGGGATTTGAGCTATTATAAGTGATCGCGCGTGTTGACACTTGAGAGCTGCGAAGCGATTTTATCGATCGGCTTTCGAAAGAATAACTATTTTCATTATATGTAGCATATCAGCGACGCGTAGACACGATAAATCGCGAACCTTTGCGGGAATAATAATTAAGGATCAGATAAGGATAGGGGGCACTTATATACCCGCTCTACAGAGCGATAAACTAATGAGTGTGCTGATAGCGTGAAGCCTCGAGATGATGTTCTCACGAGATCGAGATAAAGGTACCAGCAAGCGGTCAGCCTGGTACCAGTAGAAATATATAGTATATAACGAGCAGCAACAGCACAAAGGAGCAACAGCCTTTTAAGAAATCCATGTACATGAAACTGATCCCCGATCATGAATGCGCGCGAGTGCAACGACCGCGTGACTTCACGCGCGCGCGCACACACACACACACACACACACACACACACAAATCATTTATGATTACCCCGGGCAACCGAGTGCTGGTACCTTCGATCCGATGATGGACTTCAACTCTTTCGATGTGCTGTAATATTTAATAGCGTTTTGTAATTTGACGCTTTTAAAACCGCCGCGATGATTATCATAGAGACGCGCGCGTTCCACTGCGCCAATTACAAAACTACGAGAGCAGCAATGTGTCGGACTAAAATCCATTAACCCCTTTTTCCCGAATACGAGATATCTAATTCCACCTACGGAGCTATACTTCTCCGAGGCATCAAGGTCAACGTCGTGCATTCGCTTCTCTCCTTCTCCGTCTCGAATAAAAATTCTCATATCGGCTGCAATGTAATACCCGCGTCTATAAAAAGAATTCTCCAGCGCGAACATTTTGGAAAAATCGCGAAAGGCCATTTTCCGCGCGCAGCATCGCGGTACTGTTAGTTTTATTGTACATCCGCGCGCGCTCGCCGCCGTCCGCCTTGGCTAAGGCCAAGTTAGGAGGAAGATAGCGTCGATTATCTTAACGATCCCCTGCGCGCAAAACCTGAACGGCAACTCTCCTCTCCTCACGGCGTGTTTCTGCAGAAGAAAGAAGCTCTTCGCTCGCGCGAGTCTGAAAATAGCCTCACCTGCGAGACTGGCGGCGGCGGCGGCATCTTCTCAGTACCCATACCTGCTCTTCTTTCCCTCTCGGCGATTCCTGCGATCCTCTCGCGCGCGTACATACGCATAGCTTCTTTTTTCTACCTCTTCTACTTCTTCTTCTTCTTCTTCTTCTTCTTTGGTTTTCTCGTTGCTTCCCAGCTCGCGTATATGTGTATACTCGTTTGCAGAGAGCCGAGCCTCGATGCTTGAATTAGAAATTATATACTCGCGTGTGTGCAGCTCGTCTCGAGCTTATGCAAATTCGACGCCGTCGGATGATCCTTTCCCGTTTTAGAAGCGTTTAGTGGCTGATAAGTGCCGGGAGGAATTATACGTATATAGGCGGACGCCTAATGACACATCGCGCGAGTTTTTCTCGCGGCTGCGCGCGGAGACTTATTATGGATAATTTTCAGGAGATACAGCTTCAGCTTCTGTGTCTCTTGTTTTGCGCTGCTGCGCGCTGGACACGCTATACGTCCGAGCTTCAAATTGATGCGTTTTAAAATCCGCGGGCTCTCCTGGGCTGCTGCTTCGAACTATATATCAACGATGATCGTCTAACTGTCGAGCTATTTTTAGATCCCGTAATTATAGCTGCAGATGAAATTATGGCTTGAAAATAGCTCGGGGATCTCGCGTGGTATTTAATGAACCGCGGGGAGATGAAGATTCTCCACTGAATCAACGGAATAATTGCGCGCGGCGGTGCCACGAGGAGCAGTTTTCGATGTGGATAATAATCGGGAAAATAAAGAAAAAATGAACACGTTGCAAAAAAGCGTCGTTAAATAGCGTAAGTGAACAATTTGCTTTTCGAATTCCACTTTTTGACCTGAATTTCGCTAAAAGCGCTCGGGCATTACATCTGCTTTTATGACGATAACTCGGTCGTTATACCGATTCTCCGATTTTTCGCGTTCCGATTGCACAAGAGAACGGGGATTTTAAAAAATAATTATTCCGACGCTTTTTTCCCGCGGAACGAATAACGGCCGCGCGAGCCGATAATCGATGAATCGCACTCAACGCGTTTATACGAAAAAAAAATGTAAATGCACGACAATAGATATATGCAACAATGGAAAATTCGATCCGCTAATTATATACATATCGATATAATCGCACGGCGCGACAAACGAGACATCATCGGGTTGCTCATATATTATATACATATAGAATAGGATATCGTTCGTTTTTATCCTGTTATTTGTTGCCCGGTCGATGCTTGTCGT
Source organism: Muscidifurax raptorellus (assembly GCA_020010945.3). Lineage (NCBI taxonomy): Eukaryota > Metazoa > Arthropoda > Insecta > Hymenoptera > Pteromalidae > Muscidifurax > Muscidifurax raptorellus. Next base: position 7,893,783 of record CM052078.1, on the reverse strand, counting down.
TGGAGGGCATATAGCTATATATTATGCATATTATTCAGGCAGCGCCGCGCGGTGAGTCATGTGCCGCGTGCACAGCCTGCGCAGCTCGACATTGCGGTTGACGTTGAAGCCTTCGCGTGACATCCTCGCGAAATTCAATTTAATTGCGGAGACGAGCTAGCGCGCGCCCGGAAAGTGGATCTTTTCGCGGCGCGAAACTCGTGGATTATATGGGACGTGCATAATTGCGCTCTGCTATATATATATATATGAGAATATTATCTAAAGAGCTTGCTTCGATGATTGATAATTTTGCAGCGAATCGCGTAATTCGAGGCTGCACTCGTTACGTCATCCTTAAAAAAAAAACGCTCAGCTCAGTCATACGCGTGCGTGTATGTGACAGCAAGTCCGACTCGATTAGCCTACTTCTCTCCCCAAAAGCTTCTCCGTCTTTCTCTCTCTCTCTCTCTCTCTCTCTCTCTCTCTCTCTCTCTCTCTCATTTCCAACGAATACTCGTTACCGCACGCCGATACGCCGCTTTCGGTATGTAACGAAGCCAAAGCCACGCGCAAATCCGGGATTATATACGAAATTCCTCCCTCGCGCCTGTATTTGCAATTCCATTGTGAGAGAGAGTATTATATATCGCCGCAACAAAGACGCGCGCCTGCGGGAGCTATAGAGATGTGCTCGCAGCAGGACTTTAATGGTCAGAGCTCCCGGTATGCCTCTACGTGTTGTACATATATATATAAGTATACAGCAGGTACTTAATTCGAATCGCCTCTGCTCCGGTTCGGTAGACTACTTAAGGGCTGCGCGCAGGTTTCGCCGAGGCAAGAAGCGACCGAACAATATAAGGATTTTTGCGCTTTCCTTCAGACACGACGATGCAGCTCGTGTACGACTCGTATCGATAAATTACGAGTCGGTCTTCCTTTTTGGCGATATTTGCATTTCGGTACAGCGGCCGCGATTGTTAATTGTGCGTATAGTTTTCCATAATGGCCGCTCGGACGCTGTAGGTCATTAATTATACGCTGCGCATAGCAGCGATCCTCTCGGGGCGTCGTGTTTTCGATTTTTTTTACACCGCGCGCTCACGCTGCGTATACACTGAAAATTTGTATATATTATTCATCTAATAGTTCGACCTTGGGTAGAGAAAAGTCGAGTTTAACGTCGAACACACGCGTCAATGTGTACAGTAAATTCTAACGTATGGGTGCAGTCGCAGCCGCACATCAGCGGCGAGGCAGCGACGAAGGTGAGAATTCGCTGGCAAGGCCGACGCCGGTCGTCGCTCGCGGCGGCGACGGCGGCAACTCACTCGCATGTGATGGCCTGTAATGCGTTACACAGGTATTACGGGTATTATCCGTATTACACGTATTACGAGTATTATAGCGAACGCGCGCGACCTCGAAAGAAGAAGAAGAAGAAGAAGAAGAAGAAGAAGAAGAAGAAGCGGTGGTGCAGCAGCCTCTCTCTCGTCGTTCTTTCTTCTTTTTCTTCTTGTTTCGCTCCTCTCGGTTTTTAACTTCGCCCTGACTTCTCTCCTTCCTTTTGGCCTTCTTGTCTCTCGTCGGCTTTTTTCGATCGCCCCTCGTCGCTCTGTTCCTTTCATCCGAAATATTCGAGCTTCAACGTGCCTCGCATGATTTATGGTAATCCCCTACCAACGAGGTGTCTCTCTTTTCACTTTTTTCCGGGTCCGCTCTCGCTTTCTTTATATCTCTTGACTCTATTTCGGTTTTTCGCTTATTCTTATCGCTACCCTTTGGTCTTACGCGATGTATAAGATATTAATTTTTTGTCTTCTCCTATTACCGCCTTTGGTCTGAAAAAATTGTTTGCTCTTTAATTTCATATACCCTCCCGGTATAATTGCATTCGCGTAACAGTTTGATACGGCTTATCTCCAAGCTGGCATCGAGACACGTTCTCATACTTCTATTGTGACGTACGTCCTCTCTCCTGCGTGATGATCATAAAAATTGATATTCACGAGAACCAGCAACTCGGCGAGATTGAAAAAATCCTGAGAAAACGTCCGATATATATATATATGATATACCAGAGCGTACACGGAGAGAAATTTCGAAGGCTCAGCGCTCCATGTTATTGCGGCCGTACAGATCTCTATCGATCGAGTGTTTTGCCGTCTATTCTCGTCGTTCCCGAATCCCGAAATTTTCCGAACTCTGGCAATACGAACATAAGCGTCTACCGCTTCGACTTTCGAGCTTCAGCCGACACGCTATAGTATCCAAGTTTCGAGGTCTGAGACTGCGAAGCGTCGAGTCCCTGCGGTACGGAGAATCTTGGAGTCCCCACTCTCGCAATTCGACTGCTAATAATACCATGTCTCGCTCCATACATGCACGAAAATCGTAGAGTATCTATACTTCGAATTCGAAGCCGAATCATTCGTAATTAGATGGGACAGAGTACAATATTATTCGTGTTCCCGTAGCTTCGAAAGTATCGAACGCTGAGCCTTCGAAATTTCTCTCCATGTACGTAACACACGCGCCATGAGAATACGTACGCTGTATATCCTCTCGAGAATCGTGATCTTAAAAATTGTGCTTTTCCTCTTGCATACCCATCGCGTTTTACTGCACGATTATTAAATTATACGCATCGCCCCTTATCCGACGATGCAATCGGTTGGAGGAAATATTACTCTAAAAAATTTTGCGCCTCGATTAGTAGACCGCAATCTCGACCAGGAATCTTTCTCTTTCTTTCTCTCTCGATCCCCTTTGACGATAAATCGTAATCTATAAAAGTCACGTCGCCCGTCGCTGCTCAAAGTGTCAATTATACGACACGGCTACTCCCAGACAGTCGGAAGCGCACCGCGAACGTCCTCCTCGCATACGCAATGGATACGCACCGGCGTCGTGACGTCATAGCGCGGCTGCTTTGCATAAAAAAAAAGAAATGAAATAGCTGTCAGACTCGAGAGAGGGGGATGCACGACACGTCGAGGCGAGAGAGAGATGATGGGGAAGGAAAAAAGAAAGGACACGCGAGAAAGAGAGAAACGTCGAAAACGCGAGCGAGCGTGAAAGATCGAAGAAGAAAGATGGAAAAAGGAGTGCGCCCTGACGCTCATTCATAGCGCCGAACGAGATCGCAGCCAACTGACATGTCGATGTGTCGCTCGCCTAGACTCGTTCTCGTCCTTCCTTTCCCTCGATTGCTTCGTCTATATTTATAACTCGATCGGGAAGAGATAGTGCGACAGGTATGGTGTATATATAGTATATTGTGAAAACCAGATGATGGCTCAGAAACGGCATGTGACCGTTCGAGGAAAATGCTTGTTTCCGAAAATTATCGTGTAAACAGAGTTTACAGCCCAACGGAGGTTAGTATACGGCTAGTTTTCCCATCGGCTTCTGCGCGCATCGACGACGCAATATTCGTGTCCGATCGGTATCCTCGTTATATATATTTACGTATATATACAGAGGCTCGTCGGCAATTACACGCGTGTGTCGCGGCGATTAGCGCGCTCGGCTTAATTGATCGACGCTTATCGCCGGACGTGAAAAAAGAAGCGGCTGACTTTGATAATTACGTACGCCGGGCTCTACAGGTCCGCGCAATTAGCGAAATAAAGGATGGACCGCTGGAACGCGGGATGAGGAGGGGGAGGACGGTTTTAATTATAAGAGTGCGGAGGGAAAATGCTTTTGTGTTTGACTCGAATGGTTTATTTTGAAGAAGTATAAGGGAATCCAGTTTACCCTCTCTCAAGTATATGCAAATTGCCATTCACGCGGCTGATTATCCAAACTTTGCTCTTAATGCATTCTGCATCCGTTGAATATAATCATATTTCTTCTGAATATACTTATCGAGCGACGAAGTTGTGTAACGCGACGCTTGTTCTGTAATGCTTTTATAGAAATTACTTTCATAATTATTCCGTTGTGATGCGACGTTATTACGTCAACCGTCGAAACACGACAATTATGCATACGCTTTGTGTATATACAAGCCGGGCGTAGGCGTGTGGCTTCCAAACGAGACGAATGTCATCGAGGAGAACTGATTTTTTTCCGAGCCAGCTCAAAGCCTTTTCCTGTTATCAGCGTTGAAGCTTAAAAAAGGGTTGAAATTTAACGGTCACGCGTTGACATTTAAGTAGCTCCAGATTGCGCGAGAAATGTTACTGCCGCGCTTCCCCCGTTAAAATGTACTTTATGTATCATCATAAAGAAGCGATTTCTGCAGCGGGAGGCTATAATAACGACTTTTTACGATAGAGTCGCCGCGGAAGGTTTTAACTTTATCACTCGGATATTGCAAGGTGAAGCGATAATTTCCAACAGGTTTCTCTAAACAAACAATCTGCAGATGACGATGCGATGAAAAATGCATTACTATATTGGCATGTATACCGCCAAAAACCCACGTCACTTCCAGTCCGATGACAACGAAAAAGAAAGAAAGCCACTAATCGAGCACCTGTCATCGCCGGCCACTTCCTTCCGCGTTTCCCTCCACATCGCCCATACGTGTACACATTATACGCGCGAGGAAAGAAGTCGATCCGCGTCCCTGGCAGGTCACTCAGTCTATAACGTCCCTGGCCTCGCCTATGTAATATACGTTTCACAGCAGCAGCGACGGTGGCGTCAGCAACACACACACACACACACACACACACACACACCAGAGACACGTTTCGCAAACGAATCGGCTGCGCGAGCGCTGACCCAGCGATAGCAGCTCCAAAAAACACGGCATACCTGCTGCGCAACCGAATGAGACTTATGTACCGAGATTTAGTCGGAGGTTGTTTCCTACACTTGATTACACGGAGAGTCTTTACCGTGGATCATTTGAATTCGAAGGAGTTTTTCCTTTCCTCGATGATCCGAACGAGCTAACGACGATCCTTTCTTTTTGTTACAGGTGAGTTAGCGGATATATCCCACTCGAACCTCCTATAGCTTCCAATACTAGCTTACGTAAGTCAAACATCCAGGAGGTCGAAGGACGAGCCAACCGTTCGCAAATACTTGCTCGTTCGCGTATATAAAGCTCCTCGAAACTCTCTCTGTTATCACGACGACGCGAGGACCTCTCTACCCCGGGCTCGTCCTTCGTCAAAGTCACGCCGCATCGCCAGCGGAATATCATTATAATCCGAGCGCACGCGGCTTTCGCTTCGGGATTCACCTTCGGCCGGCGTATCGTTTTCACGCGATACTCGAGAGCTGAACGCGCCGCGACTTTATTGCGGCCTGTGAGACGCGCGTTTTACGAGATTCACCTCTGGGTGGTCGAAAGAGCTTTGCGGTATACCGGAAGACTCGTTGTCGAGGGCGTTTTTCGTCCGCGTCGAGTTCGATAACCGGAATGAAATTCTTCTCGATATGCGCGTAGGTGTACCGACGTATCTACGAGGATACGTCGGTTTTATACGATAGAATCGCGTATATTATTTCATGCGTTGATTTACATGAATATCAAAACATTCGAGAATACGTTATGCTCGAGCGCGCAATGACGAGTAAACATCGCGGCGGCGGGAAGCGAAGTTGAGGTCGAGGCCGAACGTGACAAAAATCTATCCGGTCCGGCTTTGTACATTATACTCGTATTTTAAAACGGAAAAGTATAGGAGCTCATTGAAGATTCAGCCTTACAGCGAATCCCTTATTGGCGCGTATATACGCACACGTAATGAAAATTAAAGGCTACTCGTGGTCTAATAATAGCATCGTTAATGGCATATACCGCATAGGCGCATAATTACTTTCTCGCTGCATATATATATATATATATATACATATGATAAGAAGGTAATTTTTCAGCGGCGGAGATGCCGTATCTTATACGTGTATATATAGGAGCTGAAGACTCGCTTTATAATTGCTGTTTATATGTTGCGAGCTCTCGTATAATAAGAAATTGATGCGTAGCAGCGGACTTTTTAGCCTGCTGCGACGCGTATACGGCTTGAGCTTTGAAGAAAATTACATCCTGTTTTTACTTACGCGATGCCTATCTCGATTACCGTCCAACGTGTTATTCCGATCGCGCATTCATGGTATGTGAATCAGCGCTTTTAATTATTTCGAATGCTCGCCATGTTCTCCCTTATACATATATATTCGTTATTATTCTCTTCCTTTCTGTTCGCAATCGCAACGCGATCATATATATACGCATATATTTTTCGAATCGGAGTATAATATGTATTTTATCGATCGATCATCGAACAAAATGTCCGTAAACATGCGCTATTCTCGCAAACTCGCAAATTCGTGATTAAATTATTAGTCATCATTGGAATAACAATAGCAATGAGCATCTTTTACGAGCCCCATATCATTGACCGCGCGCAAAATCGATTAATCAGCGCGAGGACGAAAATCAATCGGAATGCAAAGGTAACCCGACGACAGGCATCATTCACACTCTCTCCCTCTGATTCGCGTGTCATCTGGTTCTCGCCTGACGTACGCGTCGACGTGTAAGTGTACACCCGCAACGCGTATCTTGACTCGCGGCCGGATTATACGGACGCACTCGACATCGCAGAGGAAGTATACAATATCTCGGCTATGCCGTACAGTGCTGATGATGATGCCTCGCCGAAAGAAAGTTCTCGTAGGCAATTTCCTAATAGTCGGCGCGTAGCATTGAATTCAATTGAATAATGGTGTCTCTCTCTCTCTCTCCCGACGTTCACCCGCACGCCGGAGAGCGTCGTCGCGCGAGCGGAGAAAAAAAGCCAGCGCCCAGATCATTATATTATACGTCCGTCGTGTATACACGAGGCACTACGGTGCGATGCTGTCGTCGACGTCGTCGTGAATTTTGTCGGACTACTCCTGGGTTAGTTGGTTAGTGGGTGATATCGATCGGAATTATAAAGCCGAGGCGCGCGCGGGCCGTCCGGAGTGAGACAAGCGAATTCGACGGATATACTAACGAGGGACACGCGGCTGCTCGTCTTGCATGTCGTATATTCTATATCACGAGCGCGGTGGTAATACACCGGCGGTCGTTCGTAAAAATGCATCGGTTATTGATAAGCCGCAATATGCATCAGCGATAAATTATATTTGAAATAGGCGCGTCGCGTTCCTTTTCTGTTTCCTATGCAGTTTTTAGATTAAATGTTTCGAGATGATGCAGTAAAGCTCGGAACACAGGTTTCTTCGCGAGATTTACATCGGTCGTTCTCGGCGGCATTATGTAAACCCGAGTGAAAAAATATGTATATATAAACCGCGCGCCGCGGCTCAGCGTAAATCTCCTCTGGTATTTCCGAATTATTCTCTGAACCGACGCACCTCTTTAGTCATCCCGAAGTTGCGACTGGCTCATCTTTCGTCGAATAGCCGCGAGGATATGGAAAGACTCCGCGCGCGCGCGCGCGCTTGGGATTAGGAATCAAAGAATAAATAAATAAATGAGACGTAGCTTTCGTGCGAGATTACGTTTAATCAACGGCTAATTGGCTTTGAAAGAAACTCGAAACGCCGGGACATTCCTCGAGCATGGCTGCTGATGGCGCGTCAACGACGACAAAGCGACGAGATTATTTAGCATTAGACAGCCGCTATTATGTATCGTAACGATCAATTTTTTATCCTCCTCTGATGTTGAATGGCACTTCGCTGTAGTAATTCATGCGTTCGAGTATGCAAATCGCCGCCGAGAATACAATCTCGCTTATGCAAAGTTGAATTGGAAACAATGTGGAAATGATCGATCGCCGCGCTCGTATACGTATATACGAAAGTAGAGAAAAAGGCATTCGAACGTATATAACCAGAGACGATGCTGTGTGCGTCAGTTCACTTGCGATGCGCCGATACGAGAGAATCGGGCCATCAAAAGGAATCGCTAATTACTACGGTGCAGGTCGCTCTCGCCTGGTTTAATGGAGCGAGACGCGGTTCGTTAACGGTATAAGCTCTCCTATAGGCGACTCGGTATAGTGCGATCGATTTTATTATTCATCGAATTTAATCGATTTGAAAATTAGACTAAATTACGCCGAAATGTTTATACACCCTCGGCGACGTGTCTCGAGAGGAAGAATTTCCTGCGGCTATAACGATAACGTGCAGCACTTGCGCGTTGTAATGTAGTTTTTACGAGGGCGATAAATACTTAATACGCGATTATTCACTTTATATAGTGGCCGGCTACGCAAGTACATCTTTTCTGGTTGCGTTATATCTCTGCGGTCAGTCAACACTTTTATTGCCGTTTATCTTTCGTGCTGCGGATAAAACAATGCATCGCTCGCCGTCGAAAGTCTTGCGTTAATCTCTTGGATTATATTGCACGACGACGCGACATCCCTCGGAATAAGGTCGCGTTGCGATCAATTCAGCCTCTAATTGGGGAAAAGGGACGGGAGCTTTTTTTGTAGATGCTGAAAAAAATGGGTGACGTTTTCCTTTGAATTAAATACCAAAGGTCTTTCCAGATCTTCATATCTTCATTAAATCTCGTTTGTCGCTTTCATTAAGCCAAGCAGCTCGAGTGCTGTAGGATTCTGCGGCTTGTCTAAGGGTCTTCCTGAATGTCGAGACTGAATAACGTCAGGCGCGTCACACACTCGTTATACGTAGTGGCAACGTCAAGAGAGAAAGAGAAAAAAACACGAAATTAAGCAGCTGTCACGGAAAAGGGCTCGAAAACTTATATACGGAGAAAGATAAACTGTCGAGGAATATAAGTAAACGTAAAAAGTCGAGTGCAGCCGTGTCGGCCTATACTATTTGCGTTGCGACGTGTAAACAGACAAAAAATCTCTCGCGTCAGCCGAAGTTTTAATTGCATCGTTGCGCTCTTTTCTCTCTCTCTCTCTCTCTCTCTCTCTCTCTCTCTCTCTCTCTCTCTCGACTTGTCGGAAACAAAGTTTGCGCTCGGTTTAGTTTCAATAAATCCGAGGTGCGGTGCGCCACTTTTCTCTCAGTTTTTCGATGAAAAATAAACAAATAATCAAGTACATAATTGACCGCAGCGTGCGCCGAGTTTCCCGATAATCCAGATCGATTCGCGCCGCATCACAGGTGCGCGTCACGAAGGCAAGTGGCCGCTGGCGCCGCTGATTAGACTCACTTTTCTCCTGCGGTTCGCGTTTTACGGGTAATTTCTTCATACCGTGCGCAGTCCCCGGGCGGCGGTGTATATTTTATGCGAGCTATATATAATTCGATTTTTTGCCAACTCGATCGTCGCCCCTTTAAAGCCGGGATGGAAATCGCGCGGTTTATAAATAGATTTTATTATAATGAGGTAAATTGACGATTTTGTTGTTAAATAAACTCGGCTTGTTTATCTCCCTCCAAGCGTAAAACGGGCTCCTCTCCGCTCTTTTAACGGCGCGAATTCCACACGAGGGTTATAATATTATAATATTATACATCGCGGCGGTAATTTTAGAACCTTTACTGCAGCTGCGAGATTTTTCTCGGCTATAAATAGAATATTCGGCTGATATCGGAATTATAGCGGAAATTATAAGCGAGCGGGAGATTATCTTCGCTGACGCCGGGGAGAGGAGGAAAATCCAGTTTTCGAAATAAGGGCTCACTTTTCCTTATACGCGCCGGCAATCTTATCCTGCTGCAGTGCGCGCTCGTATAAAAGTTGAAAAATGTCAAACAACGAGTTTCCCACGAGATAAAAGCCGGTAGCAGCATCGTCACGATTTTTCCAAATGACCGGTGTGTGTATGTGTGTGTGTGTGTGTGTGTGTGTGTGTGTGTGTGTCAGGATCGTGACGTCAATATAGCACGCGATGCTGCTGCTGCTGCTGCATGATCATCGACGAATCAGAAAAGTATAGTAGAGAAAACCGAGAGGAAGAAGACGAGTCGAGAAAAAGTCAGAAGAAGGGGAGGAGAGGAGCAGGTTCGGCTTTTTACCGCGAGTACACACTGAGCTGATGTCCATGTCCCTATACGGACGTCGATGAGACGACGGCCAAAGGGAAGAAAATGAGCTGCTGCTACTTGTGCTGGCGCCTGTGGTACGGCCGTCCTCGTTGCCGTCTATAAAACGAACTACTATCCCCCTCGTTGTTATGTTCTCTGTCTTTGCTCAAGCGGCTGCTGCTGCTGCTGCTGTGGCTTCTTTGTGTGCATTGTGTATGAAGAAGAGCGCGGCTGCGATAGATTTCTCGACAGCTAGTATGTCGAGGGGGGACTGTATATCACGTCCGCGTGAGATATATGTATATAAAATCCTGTTGTTATTGTCGTCTGCTGGATGATATGTGCTGGGTCAATTTTGTTAATTGCTAGGAAAATAACGCTTTGCTCCGAGGACGGCTGTAGATTTACGATTATAGTATATACATAGAGATTCGCTGAAGTCTAGTGAAGACGATTAGGCGGATTATTTATCGCTATAAATCTCTGCGCGCGACAGACGCGTAAAAAACGAAGTTTCCATGATTCGACAAAAATAAACATTCCGCGGGGCTAAGTCCGAGTCGATTTTATGGTAATTACTAAGCTCCCCCCCCCCCTCCCTTTCTCTCCGCATATAAATTCGATGCCGCGGCGACTGCGTCTCGATATAACGTCTACCTTCGAGCAAAGGGATAATTTACAATGCAGTAAATCCAACTTAAAAAGCCAGTCGATTCTAAAATTCTCAGGCTCGCAGTATATCATCTTAATAACTCGTGAATTTTACGGTCGATCGTTAATTCAATAATCCAGAAAATTCAATCTCCGTCTTTTCCTTTATTTTTATTTTAGAACAATGGTAATTACCGCGATAACAAAAGTATCCACGAGCGGCAGAGCGTAGATCGAGAAAAAGCGCGAAAACAGCGCAAATGCTTTCGGCGAGTAACGAGTTTTAAGGCCTCTGGGCGCCTTTAACTCACACGCTCTTGGCTTCTAAGCCCGCAATAATTTTTCTCGCATGATATACGGCCGCGCGCGAGTATAGTCCGATGAGAGAAGGAGAAGAAGAAGAAGCGAATGATGAGAGAGAGAGAACTGCTGGCGGCTACACGCGGGATTTATAAAAATTTACCGACAAAAATTTATATCCGAGCGAGAAAGGGGCTGTGTGGAGTCTCTGTTATAACGACGTTATTAACGGCCGCGGATTTTTCCGTTGGGCTCGTTATACATATGTATATATACGGATGAGACGATTATTTTATTGTCTTCTTATACGATGTGGAGGCTCTTTTTGATATACGTATATAGTTTCCGAGAATAGAAGCAACGAGACGGACGTTATAATTGCGCATCGATTCCGTCAGTCCGCGTGTGCCATTTTCTGAAGACGATATTCTTTTATTTGCGCGCTTTAATGGCCCATTACTGGAATCTTTAGAGATGCATCACTCGCGGCCGCGCCGCCGTGTTCCAAATGACTTTTTGCCGCCGGGACAATTATACATTCATGTGCGCGTATAGCGAGTGCGCCGTGAAAAATGAAGCTATATCACACGGACGCAGAAGTAGGTTGCTCTAATCTTCCCCCGCAGAATTCCGAAATAAGGTCGTTACAAAATTCATCTCGGCCGTCGTGGAAAAATCCCGGGAATCCGCGTTTATTACATGCAAAGATGCTGGTCGTCGGCCCCGAGTCCCGGGACTTCCCCGCGCGAATAACTTCGAAAACTCTGTGCCCCAATAACCCCTGGGCAATAACCCCTTTTATATAAAAAAAAAAACGACAACAACAAATGAACACAAGCTCTTCGCTCCGTTGACCAATCGAAATTCGAAAAAGTCTCTCTCCTCATCCCCATGGCAACCAAGAAAGTGCAAGTGCGTAAGATGTATCAATAGCCTTTGTGTACCGCCGCCATGTGCGTGTCCAGAAATAACTCGCGTATCCGCGAAGACGAGTCCTTAAGGTAAAAATGCAGCTGGATAGGTATCCGTGCGCGCAGCCTCGCTCAAGGGGGGAATCTCAATTGAAATCCAATGCTCGGGCTATATAGGGGAAAATATAGGCGCAGAGCTAAGCCTGTCGTCGTTCCTTTTACTCGCGAGAGTATATAGAAGAAACGCGCCGCCGTAGAGCTGCTGCAGCTTCTTCTTATGCTCCCCGTGTGTTTTCTCTCGAAAGGATGTACGCCGCCGCTCGTTTACTCCTTGCCGGGAGAGAGTCTATTTATAGATCGTTGGGCTATTATCTACGGGTGCGTGAGTGGCGTCGAAGGCAGATGCCGAGGCAGATACACTGCACACTCAGACTGCATCGGGGAGGAGAGGCATCTCCTGACCGGTATCTCCTGCGAGTTGCTTCTTCTTATTCGTCATTTTTTTGTTTTTCTCGGGGCTTCTGCGGCTGCTGCTACGGCTGTGCCTTTTTCTCTCTTCGAAGAGAGCTCGGAATCGATGCAACGATAACGGATGGGCTTATTCAACTCTCTCCCCACGTTTTTCTGCGTTGTGTGTATATATATATACGCACACACAGGTACACGTACACAGGGATTTATCGATGCTTTATGGGTTTAAAAAGGTGCGACGCTGCTGCTGTTTTGCATAGACTCGCGTTGATTTACAGTTACTGGTTTAGCTTCGAGGTGATATTTCGTTGCAAAATTTAATCGTCGTACACGAGCGTTGTAACCAAACGATTTTAATGGATTCGGATAACCGCAAGGCTGATATTCAAATATCTTCTTCTCGAGTTTCTCTGTCCAATGCGTTGACATGTATAATAAGCCGCAAGTTTTGACAGGCTCCATTACGGAGGAATAGCTGCGCAAACACTGAACTAGACGCGGTGGAAAGTTGGATAAAAACTCGCCTCTAAGACATCCTCCTCGAAGCAAAGAAAGGAAAATAAAACAAAGCCGAGGAGATCCGAGATAGAAAATTAGACCAAAAGAAAGGCTCCGATCGCAGCAGCCGCTCTCCCAGTGACAGGATGACGCGTATATGCCTATACTATATACAGCTCGAGGTTGATCCCCTCTCATATTATTATAAAAGCAGGGAGGAGAAGAAGAAGAAGAAGAAGAAGAAGGAGCAGTCCTGCCGGTTTATAAATAGAAAATAAGGCTCCTCCGATTACTACTCCTGGCGCCGCCGCCGCTGCTGCTGCCGCCGCTGCTGCTGCCGCCGCCATCGTCGTCGTCGCCGGTAATGGCTGGACTCGGTTAATGGGAACTTAATGTCGGCAATGCTACAACTACACGACCAGTCGTCGACTCTCTTCTTTTCTTATCAGAGAGCCGTATTTTCTCGTCGTCCTCTTCTTCTTTTCGAGCTGCGCGCGCGCGCGCGCGTTCCTCTCCCGACTATTTTATCTCGAGACGTGGACACAAAGCCAGATGATTATCGGCCGACGCCGCATTCCTGGCAAGGACGTTTTGCGTCCTTTTTTCGGTACGAGCCTAGTCGAATCGACGCTTCTTCTTTTTACACTACATACCTATATGTACATGAGTATTTTATTATACAAAGAAGCAGCGAGCATTTTTGATCGAAACCACAGCTCACAGCGCTGATGATTGATGCAGTCGCCGGAATATTTTAATAGCTATGATGGACTCGCCTGATGCGTGATGTCACTGAAAGCGTAATTAATAGTGCAGCGAGGTAATTAATTATCGAGCCTGAAAGTAATATTTTATTCTTTTTTTTTTGTACACACCCTAATCAACTTCGCGGTAATCAAGTCATTCAATTCAGCGTGTACAACACTTTATTCAACCGCGGGTCGTCGAGCGTATCATCGTATGCAACTGCCCTGAAGGGATTATTACTTTTTATTAATTGGACGATGTTTGCTAGCATATCTCTCTAAGCGCAGCGGATGTGCGCAGGTTAACGCTTATCTCGATGTGGAAGTACAAGCGCCGAGAAAGAAAACGAGAGTGTGTAAGAATGTAGCCGAGAAAAAGGGTATCCGAAACGTGCGCTTTTTCAGCCCAGGAGCGCAAATTGTGTTGTTGTTGTTGTTGTTGTTGCCGAGGGAGCGGGTTTCGCTGCTTCTTACCGAGCGATCTATTGTTAGAATGTAAGTCGAGTTACCTCTCCGTATAACGATCGCGAGCTCGAGGGCAGCTTTTTTCAGTGGCATAAGCGAGAGAGGGCAAGAGTTTTCAAAAGCGACACTGTATATATATATATATATATATATATACACACACACACAATATACACACGCAGCGGGACTCCTTCGTTAATTCTTAATTTTCCAGCAACGAGTGTGTATTTACGAGGCTCCGCGCGTCTGCGCAATGTAAAAACCGCGAGTTAATTTCTTCCCCTCGTGACTTTTTAAACAGAGAGTGTTCGTGTATATATATATAGCCGAGAGCCGGAGTTCTCCCCTAGTATATATACACATGATTTTTCCGCGGCGCAGCTTTATGGAAACGCGCGCTCTCGAGCCAAGGTCGGTGTGCGCACTCGAGGATATACTATTTTTAAAAGTTTCTTCTCCGCGTGCGAATAGGAGAGGCGCAGCGCCGCGGAGAATTGGAGCGCAAAAAGTTTTTAAGGAGCTGGAGGAGAGGATGCAGGTGTGCGTTTATGCCGTGTGTCTCGGCGGGAGGAGATCCGCGCAATTAACTATATACTGCTGGCGCTTTGGAAAAAATTGTTGCTCAGCTGTTGTTTTTGTTTTTTCATCGCGAGGGGAATTTTCTATGAAACTTTCGTTGTAGCTTTGCTCGAAGCAGGAAATGCCGATGCGTTTGAATTCACTTAATTCGCCGGAGGATGAACCCTCGTGTGGAAGGAGAAGAAAATAAACCAACGCGGAGTCAAGCCAATTTTCCTCTCTCTCTCTCTCTCTCTCTCTCTCTCTCTCTCTCTCTCTCTCTCTCTCTCTCTCTCTCTCTCTCTCTCTCTCTCCCTCTCTCTCTCTCTCTCTCTCTCTCTCTCTCTCTCTCTCCCTCCCTCTCTCTCTCTCTCTCTCTCTCTCTCTCTCTCTCTCTCTCTCTCTCTCTCTCTCTCTCTCTCTCTCTCTCTTTCTCTCCTGTGTTCCCTTTTTCGCAATTAGCGCGCGACAGAGGCAAGCTCGGTCCAAAGCCGCTTATACGCGTATATACTGCGGAGTATTAGCATTTAGTACACAAGAAAGCTCGCTAACGAGAGCCGCGCGTTAAATTATTCATTCGGCGGATATCGCGTATTACAAATTTCGGCCGAATATTACACAGCCGTGTGTGGTGCAAGTTTGACGCGAAAATACGCGAATAAGACTTGCACTTTTGTTGTCGACGCGCATGATTAACGGCCGGCGTGAATCCCGCGCGTCAAACAAAGGCGACGAATTTAATGAGCCATAAAAGCATCTCTCTGCGCTCCTATGGTTAATCGGCCGACATTAATAACGTCGACGCAATACATCGTCTAGGCAGTTAGTCGTTGTGGTAATATCCCTTAGCCGCGTGTGGCATATAGGCACGTTACACCACCGATCATCGTTACGGCATGTATACAAAAGAATGTTTTCTACGTGTATACAGCGCGCGTTCGCGACGAGTCTGAAAACATATATACGAGAGCTGATAGATCAGGTGTCATTTTTCAAACGAGAAGCCCGTCTCTTTCGGTGACGAACCGTTATCCTCGGTCAAGGTCCTCCTCCCGCGGATAGAAGTCTATATGGCAAAATCGTCGGCATGCGCGCGTCGCGTGCTCGTTTTTATACATACGTATTTCGCGCGTTTCTCAAGGCTGCTTTTTACACATTTAATGGAAATAATAGCATACACGCGTTATGCGATCCAATCCACAGGTATACGGAGTAGCCTTTCTCTCTTATCGTAGGGTGATACCTGTATATATATATATATATATATATATATATATATATATATATAAAGAAAGAGGCGAGAGACAACGAGTCGATATATCTGGGGTAAAGCATGCGACAGGGGAGTTATTGACCCCTTGATTTTAGTTATTGACCGCTCGCGGCCTGCAACTATATACACCAGCACTGGCTTATCCGCGCGCGCGCGCGCGTGCGTTTATGCTCTGCTGCGGCTGAAAGCTAAGTGATTGTCGTAAGCCCAGAGGCTACACGCTGTATACTATGTGGGTTCGGGAAACCGTGCATGTGACAATTTTTCAAGCGTCTAGATCACTGCGTATATGTATATATATATAGAATCGTCTTGCGCTCTGTAAGTCTGTATAGCGGAATCAATATAGAAACGCAGATGAGATTGCGTTATTCGATTTGCCGTACGCGACGTCTGCATTATTCTATATGGAACTAGACTTTTTCTGGCTAGTTGCGTTAGCTGTCAACGGCGTATACGAGCATTATTTTACATACACGCATACGGTAGCTTTTGAAAATTCATCCAATCGACGCAATTATACACACACACACACACACACACACAAGAATAAGCGCACAGCTTTCATAACTTCTCGTACACGCATTTCCATGTAAGTCCACGAACACACACACATTTCATTCAATCTCCCTTTCCATCGCGCGCATTATTAACTGACGAAAGAGCGTTGCGAAAAGCCTCTCTCGAGCGCAACTCTCCTCGCGCAAGTGTGTATATAGGGACGACGAGGTGCGATGGGCTCGATCCGATAAGGAACCCGTGAGCTGCGGAGATGCGAAAAAAAAAAAATCGCGCGCGAGTAGCATAATGCAGCGGTGCGCGCGGATCGACAAGAGGAGCAGAAGCAGCCGCGCGCGCGCGGATAGGTTGAGGGTCGTGTGTGGCCGTTGACCCTGCACAAGTGTGTGTAAGTGGGAGAGGGAGTATATAGCTTCGCGCATCTCTCGCCGCGGCTCTGCGGCCTGTGCTAATTCGAGCTGCAGGTGCTCTCCCTCTCTCTCTCTCTCTCTCTCTCTCTCTCTCTCTCTCTCTGATGTTAGGCTGAGAGTTTTCGCTTTGTTGCGGGATGAGTTTTTTGGATACTCGTGCGTAAATTTAATGCAAAAATATGCCGGGTTATGCTGTACCGTTTCGATGAATTTTAATGCGAACCGTAACTGTTCATTACTGACACTCGTGAAAATAATTACTCGACAAGTTTGGATTATGTAAAGAGGCTTTCGTCTGATTTCAGTATCCAGGTAAAAATGTAACGAGCGACCTTCTGGAGAACGAGGAGTACAAGGCCGTGAGTTTTGGGACTCTGCCCGAGAGCGCGGAGAGCAGCTTGTCGCTGGGCGCGATCGATCTGCTGAGGAGGCTGCTACAGCCCGAGCCAAGATTGCGGATTAAATCGGTCCTGGCTCTTCAACGAATTGCCTTTTACATGGGTCACGACATCAGGAGTTACACTCTCAAGAAGGTTGCCAATTGCCTCTCTCTTTTTTATTCTGCCTCAATTTTTGCGCTTGACGATCGAGAAATAGAGACTGTGATTTATTATTGCGAATTCCAGGTGTCGCCGTTTCAACTACTGGGCAAAAAGATCGAGTCGACGCTGACGTTGCCGGTTGATCACTTTAACGATTTCGATTCCTTTGTTGGAGCTGGCAGCACGACCCGCACCTGGGCACAGTCGACGAGGAGTGGATAGCAGAAAGGCCTAATATTTAGATATTTATACTTTGTGATATATTCGTGAATGATTTGCAGCCGTCCTTTGATACCTCATACCTAGGGATATTAATTTTGCATTAACTTTTCTTAGCTATTAGTTTAGTACGTAATTCTGAAGCGAAGTCTTGTATATCTGTTATCGAACATGTTGGCATTCGTTGCATCATATTGATCTTCCACTAGGACAAGTACAAATTAATGTTTATCTGTAATTTAGTCAAATTTTGTACAATTAATTTAGCAATGTTGGTAATTTCTAAAATCGGATAGTATATTATTTTCGTTTAATACTCCTGTGAACGATAAGCGAATCGAAGTCATCGATAATAATGTATAGGCCAAAATACATTTACAATAAAATGTTTGGATGATTTTTCTCCCTAATACTACATCAACTTTTTTAACACATACATTAGTATAAGAGAGCCTAAAATAGAATTAGTGTGAAGGTGAAAATATAAACGACGTAACTTCCATGTCAGTTTACAAAAGTTTTAATTTTTTTTAAGAATAGTTAACAGTATTTTTGTTTGTTACAATATTTCATTGATAATACAATAAATTGCGATAATCGTGGTGCGTACAAACTAATAACAAAAGATAGAATGGTTCCGAATAAAAAAAAACGCGGTGTTCCTTTGAAAATCGCTTGAGTAAAGTGGTGCGCGATTTTTCAGAAACGTCATTTCTAATTTTTTTAATTCTCATACCCCCCGTCCCTCCCGCGCATTCTTGGCCCTATTTTGGGTAATCGCTTCGTTTCCCTCCTTCGGTAGAGGTGCAGTTAATTAGAGTTTACATTATAATAATTATATACAATGTTCTTACACTTAATGGGCCTCGTGTTATTTCTCGATATAATACAGCATTTCATTCGCTTCTCCACTTCACTTTTGGCCAACGCACAAAAAAATCTCGCAGCCTACAATTTTTTCATTTATTTATATAAATGAAAAAATTATTCTTCGCTGTTTCTCGAAAAGTACGCATTTCGTCAACAAAAGTACATATGTTTCTTCGCTAATACGAAAACGATAACACACGATGCTCGTCAAAGAAAAAGAACAACAACATCGCTTGGTAAAGGTAAAAAACATTGATTAAGTTTGAAAAACGACGAGCTTGGCTTTTACAGGTTTTCGACAGACAATGTTGCACGTAACGAACAATCGGTGAAATCTACTTTATTGAAACAAAGATGATTTTGTACGTCAGCATTGCTTCGAATTTTCGTTTGAGAAAAAACGAGTTTATGTCTCGAACGAATCTCAATTTGCGGCTACATATTTCACGTACAATCCTCTGCGTAAGCTCACTATGTGTGAACAGAGTCATTTTGGTAAAAATCACCATCGATGCTTTTTGAAATTTGACACTTAACTTCATTCGTATCGAACAAATGGTATTCGCTACTTGTAATCAATTTTCTTCTGTATAGTAAGGAGGACGATAATAACTTGGTTTCTGACACACTACTACTTGTTTTTAATATATTTTTTGTTTTAAAACACGAATAAATTTCATTCGCGTGCGAATGCGTTTCGCGGTAATTAAGTTTTTTTTCTCTTTCTTTATTATTCGGTAAAGATCAGAAACGACAGGTTCAAATACAACAACAGCCTGCAAGTGATTGTTTATTTGTTTACTTTGTTCTAAGCCACGTGCACGGATTAGCACGTATACACGGAGTCGACAAAATTTGCCTTCTACTTCGCGACCTGCATATTCGCGATAGCGTTTACGTTTTATATATGTATGTTGCGTTTTTAACCGCGTCGACCGTTGTATCGCAAGAATAAATTTTGAAACAAGCCCTTTGCATTTTTTCTTAAAGTATTATTATTGTTGTCATTATATCTACCGATTAAACTACTAGCGCTATATCTACTATATGTTACAATTAGAATGACCGTCCGTCCAGGTAACGATACCAGTAAATTTTTTTTTGTTCTCTTGAGTTTTTTATTTTACAACCGGCAAAGTTGAAGAAACGTCAATTTTTTATTCTCAATCAAGTCTATCAAGCTTCCAGTTCCATTTTGCGACTCGTACAAATAGATTCCAAATAAAGCTCGCTTTATATCAAATAGCACATGCGCTGTTACATGTTTGCGTACACATAGATCAAGCACAAATACACTCAGCCTTAAAGAAAAACCTTCGTCGTAAGAATGAAGCTTGACTTTATTTAGGTAGTACGAGCCGCAGAAAGAAATTTTTGGATTTTCTTGCTTTTCATTTATCTAATTGATGTCCTTACCAAATAATTCTGCGGCAGATTTTCATGGTGCAATAAAATTAATAAATTATAGTTCGTTGATATCGAGAAATAGTATCATACTACATGAAAAAATCAAAAGCATAATTGTCACTGAAATCAATAATGTTATCTACTGATAAGTGCAGAAAATTGGTAGCCATTTAATCACTTTAATAAAAATAGTACGAAACTGCTAGAAAATTTATTCGTAAGGGTAAATGGCACCACAGTAGATCTCGAATGAGCGCATTCCACTAGCACAATAATACGTGACCGCACAAGTCTGTACGAGAGATTACGTTTTCTGTTTTTGCTTTTGTTTTTTTTTTATTTCATTTGTATGTGTAGGTGTGTGTTAGCCATAGTGCACTTTATACGCCAAAGATATATATGTAAGCGCTATCCATCGCAATGAAATTCGCGCTTCCTTACGTCATTTCCTCTTTTGTACACAAAATACCGGACTTTCTGTGCTGGAAAAATGCACACATGCCGCTTGTATGTCGCAATATAGTAGTTACATTACTATAAACGTGTAATAATATACCTATGCGTATGTATAATATTTATATGGTGTATCGTTCACGTTAGGACGTCATACCTAAAAATTAGTATTTATAAGTAAGTAATTTTTTGTCTTCTTTAATAATCGTTTATGCAGAATAATATCGTAGCGTATAGCGTAGTTTCCTTTCCTATTACGGAGCTTCCTTTACTCTTTCTCTTTCTCGCTCACATTTTGAGTGTATGTATATATATACAAGAATCAAGCTTTACGTTATAGAATGCGGAGCTTCAAATATGTTTCGCTAATCGTGCGTAAATTCGTTCGTCGTTCAAGTAAACATTAGAAACTTTTTTTAATTAAAAAAAGAACTACGTATTTGACCTTCTTTGCTCGACTGTTCCCTATGTTTCTCTCGCAAAAAAGACGCTCTTCCTTTCGCTAGAAAATTTCGTTTTTCTACAACCTATTATTTTATAACGCAGTAATTCAAATAACGGATGCCAAACATAATTTTCCATACAATATAACAAAGGATTTTATTTGTAAATAATTACTTTTGATTTAAAATGGACATAACTTTAATAAAACATAAAAAACGATCCTTGTAAAACAGAAAATTTTGATCAAACGCTTATTTTATTACTAGACTATCGCAATCTTCGAAAATGGAAGATACTAATCTTTTTTTTTCTTTATTAAACGACCAGTAGATCGGTTACGTTTGGGTCCAATGACAAGTAATTGCGTCACTGACAATAGCGATAGCAACGACCGCAATCGTTGAACACTTTTAATAGTCCTACGTATCATATATTCTGTACAAGATTAATTGCACGATACAATGTTTTCATTATTCGCATCAATACATACTTAATATTTATAATAATTAGAAGTCAGTACATTCGCCACCAGCTTACCGGAGATGACTGAGTAAGTACAGAAAGAACGAATCAGCAAAAATAACCAGGGAAACAATTAGTTCGGTAATAAACTAACAACTGATAACATTGCACAAGACAATTCACACTCATATAAATAATGTCTCGACATATAACAGTTAAAAACGAAGACCCTCAATCCAATAAATAGACAAAAATAGACAAAAAGTACTACAACAATAAAATTGCAATTTTGCATAACAAATTTTGAAATTGTTCGTTAAATGTGAATATACATCGCCAGAAAACGCCGGTAAGCCGTGTGAGAATGAAACGTGGTGTTTTCTAACGCACAAATATTATAGGGTTCGTTCTTACGCGACGGACTTTAGTCAAAGTGCGAAGAATTCGAGTGTTACTTTTGCTCTAAAAATTCGAAAATCGTTTCACTAAATATATCCAGGAATGCGGCCGAAGGAATGGCCAATTCTCTCGCCTTTCTCTCTTTTTTATTCGTCATTCTACACATATCGTCATGCAAAAAATGTTCACCTCGACGTAATAGCCTATCGGCTCTCCCTCGACTCTCGCACACTAACGCGGAAGTATTGCATTTTTAAAACCAAGTCGCGATTTTATCGAACAATATCACGTTATTTTTTGACGTCCAGCATATAGCTCGTTCGTTAGCATGTCCCTGTTTCGATTTCCAATGCGATTCGATTCATTGTTTCGAAATCCGATTGTTGATTAATTGGCGATTCGATTTGAATATACTCCAATCAGCGTCAATTATCTTCTCTTTGATCATTCAAACTTATACAAATATGCAAATCATAACATTCTATAATTTCCCTGTAGGGCGCGATGACATGCCCTCGTGAAAGTGTAACAGTCTAGAGTCAAAACAAAATTTGATTATCGTTAATTAAGCAACTAATTTCTGATTTCGTAATTATCGCTCAAAAAGTAATCGAGTCAAGCTCTGGAAATCACAAACAAGTTAGAAATTAACAACGAATAATGGCACATCAGTGACATCGCCTCGTACATACATCGTACATCGCTTTCTTCCGCGCTCTCACCCCTCCGTAAAAAAAGAGAGAAAAAATCGAACGCACGAACGAGGAAAACTGTTTACAATATATAATAATTACAAAAAAAGTATACGCGATCGGACGAACGAAGGAGGAAAAAACAACGAAAAAATAAACAAATCGTTTGAGTGGACGCGCAGCGTATATAAACGGTGCGGCGCAGGATTCCCTCCTCGCGCTCGCTCGAGGGCTTGGCTCGCGCGAGCCCACTCTATCACAATCGAGCTGCCGCACTTGACCGGCGGATGTGTTTATAGTGTATGTGTGTGTGTGTATGTGTGTGTGTGTGTCATCTGAGTACGCATGTGTTAGTGTCCCTTCGTCGCATCCCTTCAGACTGCAGCTGATCGCGTTGTTCGCTTCAGCTCGAGGTGTGGGTCCTTCTCTTCCCCAGGATCAGCTGCTCTTCAGGCTGCCGGTGAGGAAGAGGTTTTCGCTGCCGTCGCTGATGCTGTAGGAATCCGAGCGACGTCCTGGCACGGATGCGATCGCAGTGTCGCGGTGTCACCGCGACTGCTGCGCGTTCGCACTGCGGCACCCACATTTTTGTTAACTGCACCATCACACTCTAGTATCACCTCTACACATTGCAATTGTCATGGTTTATGGAACCTGTCGGGCAGAGAAGAGAGACGATTGCGAGTTAGCCAGGCTGATATGCTAATGAGCTTACACTTATTACAGTTGCTTTAATCTTGGCATGCTGCTTATATAAATATACTTTGAAACGGGAAATGCAGGACGAGGATAAGGTTGGCAGTGTTATTATTTTCGTTTGTATAGTTGTATAATCCAAGATATATTGGAAAAGTGTAGACATGTAGATTCAGCATAAACATCGAGTGTGAATATAAGTGTATATAGAAAACACCGAGTAAGACACGAAAAACCAAATAATTTTTGGTGAAGAGTGTACAAAAGAGTCGTGGAACACAAAATCTGGTAGAAAATTATAGTTGACTGTGTATCATACGTACATTAACGGACAAATGTTGAGTTTTTTTTAATTAAGTGTAACTGCAATAAGCATTTAATGTCGTGTCAAAAGAGAGCGAAAGCTTATTTAAATATATAGTGTCTCTAGTATATAATATATATATATATATATATATATATATATATATATATATATATCGAGGCGCAAGGGT
This sequence comes from Muscidifurax raptorellus, assembly GCA_020010945.3. NCBI lineage: Eukaryota > Metazoa > Arthropoda > Insecta > Hymenoptera > Pteromalidae > Muscidifurax > Muscidifurax raptorellus. The sequence goes on along the minus strand of CM052078.1, from coordinate 7,870,388 downwards.
AAGCGCAACGTTGCAATAAAATACCTAGTTAGGTGTCGACTGTCCTCGTGAACCGCCATCTCCATGCTCTTAAATTCGTTAAGCTCCTTTCTTATAGCGGCTTTGTCCTTCGGGGTCAATCTCGTCCACGGCTTGTCCGCTCTCCTGTCGTAGTCGTGCGCCTGCGTCACCTCTATGTAGTCGTTGAACCTGATAATCTGCCAAACACAGAAGGACGACGAGTATAAGTTGCTTGTGCGCTATTTCGGAGGTTATATATATATATATTAATAGTCCTCTTTACGCCCGCGCTAAACACTTCGATTCGACGCTCGTCTATAATAACACCTATATACAGTAATCGTTCATCGATCGGGATTTTCCCAGCCAAGTGTACGCAGCACGTAGCTCTATTGCCAACTTAACATTCCTCGTTTACTTATTAACATTGCTATATTTTTCTCGCTTACGACTGGCGCAACATCGGCGAGCGATCGATCAATCGATCATCTGACCAGGCTATCTTTAGAGAGAAACTTACACTGATCTTTACATTAGCCGCCTGAGAACTTTATTGAAATAAAACTTTTCTCCGTACACACACACACGCGCGCCCACACACATACACGCACACACACAGACAAGTGCATACCTTTTTTTCCTTGAGCTCGTCGACGGTCGGCCGGAAGCTGAGCTTCCGCAGTAGATAGCGCTTCTTCTCCTCCTTCTGCTTCTTCTCCTCGGCCGGACTTTGTTCTGCAAAAGAGGATCAGAGCGAAACGTACATAGAGATTAGTACAGGGGCCCCGGGAAATTGCGTGTGCAGAGAGACGTTATTAACGAGCTTACTTTTCAGAATGTTGCGCTCCTCCAGCTCCTCCTGAGTCGGCCGCATACTCAACCGCCTGCAAACACACATAGAGCCAATTAGGACTCGACTTCCCCGTCTCTGCCTAATTCGCGGATTTTTCTTTAAAAAGTACACACCGTAGCGCAGTGTGTTTGTTGCCAGCAAGAGGGATAGAGACGACTGGCTTTTACTCGAAACGCTATTATAGTTCCCGATAAACGTAAATATTCCTTTAAAAACTCTGCATACAACGCTGTTCACTGTCAGCTACATTCGCCGGCACTATTATTCATTTTCGATCGTCTATACTCCTATCAAATGAACGAGACTATAGCTATATACTGTTTATTTTTTATTCTCTCCTCCGGCATACTCGCACGGGCAGATTCATATTTCCGTTGATTAGAATTTTTCACGATGAAAAAGACGCGCATTCGCATACTATCGTCGATTCATTATCCAAAGCAACCTCCTTGATAGCGCCAACTGGGACGCGTAGCCACAGGCGACAATCTCGCAAAATCAACAAATCCGCTGACGATAAATAAATCCCGCGAAATATTTCGTTCGCCAGAGAGATTCGCGCACGTATCGGTCGGCTCGTAAAGTCCGGCACTAGACAACACGCGCGCGAGAGAGAGAGAGAGAAGTGCGATAACGTTCACGTCGCCCGCATTTACACGTATATGTACACCCAAAAGGAGCAGTGTAAAAAAGGGAGCAACATTGCGACGACGATGAAGAGAGAGAGAGATGTATATACGATCCCAGTTCTCTTGCGAGCTTTGGAATTTCAAAGAGAGTATCGGAATTAACGCGCGGGAGGGATGAAGGTGAAAAAAAGCGCTGAAGGGGGTCGTACGTGGCGAGACTCTCGAGTGGCCTGCTCTCTCGCTTTGTATGCCGTATAAAATCGAAAGAGTCAATTTGGAGAGTGGAATTAACGCCCGTTGTTTAAACTTCCATTTGCTCGCGATTGCCATTTTACCATTTTATCTCGACCTCTTTTTTTTTTTCTATACCGAGCAGAGAGAAATAAACGAAGTACGAATAATGATGGCGGTCGTGAGTGTGTATTTTCCATCGTTGTCTCGAGATCGAAGGTTAAAATTATCATCGCCGAATCGCCGAAATACTGCATAGCAAATAATTACTTTCGGGTTGCCAGCGCTTCTGTTGGCAATTATTTTACAAGCCATTTTAATCGAAATACCTTACCTCCTTCTCGAATCGATCGCCGGACAAAGCTAAACGCGCGCGCGAGCTTTCCAGCGCGACCTCGCGTCGCAATTCAAATTCTCTATAGCGCACGAATTTACTCGCGAGCTATAGTATACTTTACCGTCGTCTAATCAACGATGCGTTTTCAATTTAATTTTACGAAGGAATCCGTTGCGCGACGCTATAATACAGGAATTGCGTTAATACCCCGACGGGCAGTAGTTTACCTGATGAGCCTCGCACCGATGGCTTCCTTCGTCTCCTGCCTCTCATTGTCCGATTGTACCTGGAGAATGTTACGGTTGATGAGCTCCTGCCGGTCGGGTCTTAGCGCGAGCTTCAGCGACAGCGATTCCTTGCGCGCTATCTTCGCCGCCAGTCGAGCTGCGATTGTTTGCAAAAAAGCACAATAATTATAATAATGATGATAATGACGTTATATATTATGTGCGGCATATTCGACGCTGTTGTGCTCGATTGTTAATTATTGTCTCATTTGAAAATGGCGGATGTGTATTTTGAGGAGGAAATTGGATTAACCATTGTCAATTTCGTGCTCGCCGAGGCGCACACGTGTCGATTATAGGGGGGGGGGGGGGATATGTCAATTGTTTCGACAGAGAGACATCGCGCTGAGCTCGTCGAAAATTAGTTATGCTAATTAATTCAAGCTTTGACGTGTATTATTTTTCGAGGGAATAATTCAGCCTCAAACATTCGCACATCGAGCAAAAAGCTCGAGTGTATAGCGGATAAAGCGAGCTTAGCTAAAGCCAAATCTGATGATTAATGCTCTTGCTGGGGGACCGAGATTGCGCAACCGGCAGGAAATCGTAGGTTTTCAGGATATCTAATTAAAGATTCAACCGCGTTAATAGGATCCAAAAGCGAAAACCACACAGTTCGTTATCGTTTTCGAATACTCCACTGCGACGCAGTAGCTTTACCGTCGAGCTCGGAGCAGCTGTGGCTGCGCTGCAGAGTCAGGCTGTCGGCCGTCAGCTGCTGTCCGCACTGCATGATGTCCATCGTCGGCAAGGCGATCGCGTAAGCCGACGCCGCGCGTTGCACCGTTAGCATGATGCTTGTCTACAGTCTGTCTGTATCGACGTTCTTTAGTGTCAGCACGTTGTCGCCTGCTCTAACTGATATCCGCTCGCGCTGCTCTACGTCTGTGCAGTGGCGACGAATCGTTCGACTGATTACAATATATTGCTATAGGTATCATTTAGCGAAATTAAATTTACGTTTTCGACGCAGCGGTAATTTGTGAAAATTTAATGATTAATCTCGTCAAGACGCGTGCAGTACGCGATGCAGAGTCTCACTTTGGTAAATGAAAGGGACATTCGTACACTCGTCGGGCTTTTCAAATATTTACTTTGGCATTTTTCGTATAATTGCGAGAGTTTTAAAAGCCGAGCTTTATTAATAAAACCGCTCGCTTATACACAGCCCGTGCTATTTGTCGAGAGCTCGCATGAAATAATATTTGAGAATCGGCGAGAAGCGCAGCTTGCAAAAAAAGATCAACAAACGTTTTTCCATCGTCTCTCGAGCGCTCTCGAGTTTTTATTGCGATGCGACGAGATTCTCGTGGACCGACTAATAGGCTTCTCGCGCCGAACGGACCGTCGAGCGAGGTGACCCAGTTATTACGAGGCGAGTGTGTGTGTGTGTTTTGATCGCGCAATCGATTAGGAGACGCCGTGTTTGTTGCCGCGAAAATAGCCGATTTTAATGCTTCCGGCCATACAGGAACGCACACACACACTGGCGCCGGAGGCGAATGAATCTGTTTGCCGGATAAACGGAATATTTCGGCGCTGCGCGACGATGACATCAACTCCGAGCCATTATGTCCGAGTTTTTGTAAATAAGTATATCGCTGCGCAATTTCGTCGGTATTTACGAGCTTTTTTTGGATGGAGAACAATTCTGATCGTGGGTACGATTAATTTTATTCTTTGCTCGGTCGTTGCGGAAGTCGTAAACGAGCGTAGCCAGCGCTACAAGTCTACTAGCTTAATACAAATTCAACCTTCTCTAATCTTCGAGCACGTGCACGCCGACGCGGTGAAACAAAAAACACTACATATATATATCAACTACGCAGCGCAACAGAAGAGAGTAACTAGCAGACAATCAATCAAAAAGTATCGAGTGATGGGTTTAACGACCTATCGTTTCGAGCCGTTCCATATCCTTGTAAACTTGGGCGCAGCGACGACAGCAGTAGTTCGCGCGACAATCAGTCGCAGTTTTGCAATGAGTCACGCTCATCGAAGCGGGCAACGGTGTATAACGCGCTACACGCGCGGAAGAGCAGCGATGCAGCTTAGCTGAACAATTTTGAGAATTACATCATTTCGCTGCATAGCGTTGGCATCTGCGCGAGAAAATTCGCGCTGAGGAAGCTGAGCGTATGTGTGTATATCGCGAGTAATATATATATATATATATATATATATATATATAAGTTGCGCGAACGAAAGTAAGACAAGGGTTATTGAGTTTACGACGCGTCGTGTTAATTTCGCGTTATTGAAGACGGCTTCCGCCAGGTGATTTACCGGCTGTTTGTTAGCTCGAAAGATTTGTTTCTGAAATTAATACCGAAATTATACCGACTGTTAACTAATTATTCGAGTGCGGTGATGGAATAAAAGAAAAATAAGAAACTCGTAAATTTTTTCCTCTTACTGCGTTCAATCATCATAAAATTCTGGGTTGTCAAGTACGCGCGACCGTATATATATATATATATATAGTAGCTACACCGTATACCCACGGTTTTTTTAAGAATCACGAGGTTGCAATGTCGCAACTGCGACAGCAACCGCTTCGAAATCGACCTTGCCCGGCGCTTCAACCGACTAATTTTCTCCCTTCCGAGCTTCTCATCGTTCTCGTCTCCACCACCTCGACGATCGATCCAGCACCGATAAATAATTTTTTCAAAACACGTGCTTCCAAAAAACTTAAAAACCCGAAATCAACTCACTACACCAAATTCGCACTCGCAAACTCGCGTAGGCGCTCGCGGATCAACAAACTCATCTCCCGACGGGAAGAGCTCGCAGCGGCACTTCCGATCGACAGGGTGAACAAACAGATCGCCGCCCGGTTACAATAATCAGGGACTCACCGACAATGAACGCGGCCAGGAAGGCACTGAGCGACTCGTCGCCGGTTGGCAGCCGCGCGCGGATTAATATAAACCTCAAGGTGCGCGCGCCGCTCGCTCGCGTGGGTATAATTAGTACGTCGAAGGCTGATTTGATGTGTCTTGAGTAATAACGATGCTCGGTTTGTTTTTTACAACGAGTCTTTGGGAGCTTTTAGAAGCTCGTCTCGAGTCTAGGCTTACGATGCGCACAACAGCGTCGATTACGCGATGGACCAGGCGTATACTCACTCTTCTCGTCGTCGTAGTCCTCCCGATAGAGCACCTGTCCATCGTTCGAGTCCGCATCCGAGTCCTCGCGTATGACGTAGGGCCTCGCGTTCTCCTTGTTCTCCATGTTGCTGTGCAACGCCAGACCGAACCTCACCGGGCGATTGCTGTAAAATCGAATCAGAGCTCGTTAATCGGAGTCGTTCAGTGAATAGCGAGTGCTATAGAGCTACAGATAGATAGAGAGAGAGAGACTGGTGGTGTGATGCATACAGTGAACCGATGGTTTTGTTTATATAGAATATATATTGGATGTGAAGTGAACGAGTTGCGAGTTGGGTATTGATTTTGATGTTGAAGTTTGGAGGTGATTTTATTATTTGCTTGAGTTTATTCTCGTCAAATACAAGAGTGTCAGCTATGGGATACAATGCAACTGTGTAATATTGAGCAGATGGTGTAGAAAGAACTCTATGTGCTGGGTAAGAATAGAAAATTTGACTATGGCAGCTACTTGAGTTACGTTTTATTAAGTGAATTTCAAGCGAAAAGTGTAAATTTTTTCGGAAAAGCATATAAGAACGCATTAGACTAAAGCTATAGGATTTTTTAAAAATGTTCAACTGACGGTTTGTCACTGTGACGCGAGGGAATATTTTAAATGACAACATGGAGTGTATTATGCAACGTGTGACACAAATGTAAATCATCGAATGAGTTCCCTGTCTCTTTATTTTTTCTCATGCTTAAAAATCATATTTCCATGCTACATCGTAAAGAAGATAAAAGAATACTCTTTGGAAACATATATATGTGTATTATCCGCGCGACCGCGACCGCTGAACAATCGCGCATGCTTGGTATATAAATAATGAATAAACAGAAGAAGGCAGTAAAAGGAAAACGATAAAGACAAAAGGAAACATTAATTTCAAAGGGTTGCCAAATTACCATATTCTCATCCTAGACCTTAAAGCAGGCCTTCTGGTTAAGCATAAGAAACATAGGATTTTTTTTCTTTTACTAGTGATTGAATACATGTCTTATGGGCGAATGCACGAGAGTGTGATTCACTACGCTCACTACGCTCACTACGACTGATCAACTATTATATGTATATAATTATGACTCTGGAACATTATTTTTATACACAACAGATTAATTGCTATATGTATACTTGTAGTAGAGCTCGACACCTGCGATGAGTGATAGAAATTGAATCATGAGTATACAACAACGGATACACACCCACGCAAGCAATAATGTCCCAGTCTAATAACCTCCTCGAGCTTTCGTTCGTACAACACTCGTATACTACTGTACGTAAAAGCAGAGGCGCTATATTAGAGCGTTCACGGGATCCTCGAGTCGAGGGCTCGATTCGTCGACGATTCTATAAAAACCAATCGATCGAGTCCTCGATCAAGGCCGAGAAATACTTAAGAATACATAAGTATATAAGTAATGATACAAGGCTGATCTTCCGAACAACGGAACGACGTACTTGAACGACGCGTGGAGTTCCTGGCGCAGCGTGAGCGGCCTGACCTCCTGGGTGGGCGTGCTCTGGGGCGTACCGGGTCCGCTTCCGCCGCCCTTCTTCTTCAGGGCGCTCTTGAGCGGCATCGCGTGGAACTTGGGCTCCTTCGCCGGGATCTCCTCGACCCGCGTCGTGTCGATGCCGTACATGTCCTCGTCGTCCACGTCGATGTCCTCGTCGTCTGCATCGAAGGTCGAGCGGAATTATTTTTATGCGCAGGGAAAAGCAAGGGAAAAAGCCCGGAACGCGTGTACGAAGGGCGGAGAATAAATACCGTCATCCTCGCAGTCGAGAAGCGGCATCTGCTGCTGCCTCTGCCTGGACAGCAGAGTCGGGCTGGGCGAGCTGAACATGGGCGGCGGCGGAATGGGTCCGATTTCGCTGAGCGGGATCGGCGGTTCCGGCAGCTCCGACAGCATCAGGTTCTGCGGGTAACATCTCTCTATGACCTGCTGCTCGTCCGCGCCGGAGTGTAGCACCCCCTTGTCCGCTGGAAACATCAATTCGACAATCAATCGACAATTTCACCAATTAATTACATGTTTTTTAGGCAAGAGAGAAAACGGGGGGTATTGAAAAAAAAAGCGCAGCTGACGCCTCGAAGCCAGCGGAGCATGTTAGGATATATATATATATATATATATAGCTAGTTTTGCATATCGTCGCACTCGGTTGTTCTTCATATACATATATATTCTGGGACAGTGGAGAATGGTTCAGAGTTAGTAGATAATGTCTATCATTGAAACTTGGTGAAAAGAAAAACAACAACTGCACTCGGATAATTAGTACACCTTACTCAGCCGTTACTTATGCTGTAAAATTGTTATACCATCAATCGGTTAGTACAAGTATCTCTAAAAACACTCGATTTCTTGAGAGAATCGATGCGTGTTAGTTGGCAAAGCGTATATAATACAGACGAGCTTTCGACGCGCGGTCAAGAGGCCCTAACCTGCCAGGGACGACTCCTCGGCGTGATACACACCGGGTTTGCGATCGTTAACGAGGACACGAGGTGGACAGTTGAGTCGTCGGCTGTTGCCGAGTCGTGAATTCGTGTCCAGAGTGTTGGGCCTGTTGGGCTTTGTCTGGGGGGCCTCGTGATGCTGATGGCCCACCGACGATTGCTGATGTTGATGCTGTTGATCGCCGCTCGGAGAGACCGCGCCGTTGCTGCCATTGCTCGCCTCGTTCTTCTCCTTTTTCGGCTCTGAAATTTTACGAAAGCCTTGATACTTCCGTTTCCTCATTGCTTTTTCTTACCCCCATTCGCTCCAGACTGAGCTTCGTATATATTCGTTTTACGACGGACCCAATCAAAAGAACAGACAGAGGGTGTATGTGCAAACTATAGCGAGGAATTTCACACAACGATCATCATCCACTAAAGCATTCTACTAATAATCCTCTATTATTACAGGCGCTCCCGACTTCCTTTCTCGGCGGAAAATTTTGCACTCGGCAATTAGCGCTGGTCATCGGCTTAGAAAGTGAGCTCAGCACTTGGCCACCGGGCCAACTGCTGTGCCGTGTCACTTTCAAGGCCGGGCCAGTTCTCGGAAGAGTTGTGAGACCGGATGCGCGCGATGATAATGCACCGTGAGGTGAAAATTGCATTCCTTCGTGTATGAGTAATGTGTGCCCACGGATTTTAATAAACCCAAAAATCACAGCAGCGTCGGATGTATACGTACGACAACGAATTTCAACAGAAATATTTGTATATACCTATGTTATATAATCGTTTTGATGATACTCCCACCTGCAGCCCTAACCCCCAACCCGAACAAAATAGGGTGAAATTCCTTCATTTTCTAGGTTAGTTTAACCTCTGGTAGTCTCACGACCCGGCAGCTCCTTCCCGGGACCCAAGAGGTACCTTCACAAGTAGTTTATTATGTTTTCACGAAATGCGCCTTTAAGAGCGTTGATTTTTTTATACCATATTATAATAGATACGGCGCACTAAAACGCAATAGGGATATGGAATTTTTTTAAAATCGATTATATACATGTAGATATAGGCCGCCGAGCGAGTGTATCGCAAGAGGCAATTCGCTCGTTTGAATGAAAATCGAACGGCCGGCGAGAGGATTTTTCGCATTTCTCGCGTGTCCCTGGCCGTCGGCCAAGTCGATTGCGCCAAACTCACACGAAAAGGGAAAGAGTTGGACACGAATGTGTACCACGATCGGTGAGTTTGTAGTGTACTGTTTCGTATACGAGAGGGAGGACGAGGCGAAATTATCGAAGATGCAGTGTGTGTGTGTGTGTGTGTGTGTGTGTGTGTTTTTGATGCAGGGGCTTGGCTTTTGGGAGTAGGAGCTCGTGACTCTATCATCGTTCCGTCGGTTATAGGCGAGTACAGTGTGATTTAATTATACTTCCGCGTGTTCTTTTAGCCGATAAATATTCGATAATGCGAGAATTTCCAAAAAAGCACATCGACGAAAAACTCGCGGATTCCAGCTTCCTGCGAGTTTTCCTGTGAAAGGTTTAATATCGAATTTTTCGAGATCATACGGTCAATTCGATTAAAAACAAAACTCTTTTCCATAACTACACGATATCAAGCTCGCGGGGACACTCCCCGATTCAATTATTTCGTCAAACATCCCCAAAACAGCATCGCACACCCAGCCATTCGGAATAAATCGATTCAGCGTCCGTCAGTCGCACGAGCAATTTGTCATCGCGTTATGCATCGTCTTTTTCTACTTGCCTCGCCAGTTCAGCCCGACGATGCGTCCCATCGTCGTTCGCTCACTCTGCGCTGCACGTGATTTCGCACTGTATATACAACACACACGCCTATATATATGGCGCGAGAAAGAGACGTGTAGAGCGTTTTCGCGCGCGGTTCAGAGTACACTGACTGGGACACTGCGGCTTTTTCGCGCGACGCTCTCCTCGCTTCGGATTAAAATAGTTGGCGCGAAGGCGGAGGCTTCGAGGTGAGTCTCTAAATTTCTGGGGAGTGATGAATCGCTCGGCGGTCGTTTGTCGCTGCTGCTGCTGCTACTATTGTTACCGTTTTTTACGTGGCCCGAAGGTGATGGATCGTTTTTCGAGCGAGAAGAGCGATACATTTGCGAACCGACACTTATCGAACAATGTATTTACTCGAGGAATTTTGGTGAGTGTTTTGATTGCCGCTGCGGCGAAGATTGGAAAAAAGCACGACGAGATTCGCGAGTGGGTGTGCGATGGCGCCTCTGTTTTTTCCGTCGAGCGCATTTCGAGCTCCAGCTTTTTATTATAAGCCGGGAATTTTGTTTATCGAGATTTCGCGCAGGCTTGGGAAATTCGACAAAATTCAGTGGTATAAATCAAGTGCGATAAAACGCGGTTATAGCCTTGTGAGGGAAAAAATGGCACAGCTCAACCACCTAATCGGCTCAACGACTAAAAAAAATCCAGAATCGACGAAATAAAGACAAAGTGGCAGGCTGTTCCCGCGATCAATCATCGCGCCAGGGTATATCGCGCACATCAGGCACTGCTCCAACGAAGAGCTTCTCTCTCTCTCTCTCTCTCTCTCTCACTCTGTCTCTGGCGGTGCATTTTGCGTCCCGAGCACGTCGAGTGCGCAATGCGGCACGTTTTCCGCGAGAGTCTAATCTTCACCCCCGCCGGAACGAACCCGACTCTTGATTTATCGCGACCGGGTGGAAAAATGCGGGTGCGCGGCTTTGTTGACGCGCTGATAAATACACTACTATGCCACTGATGAGTGGATGCTTCTGATGGATATAGATTGTTGCTTTTTCTGTTGTTTCTATAGATAAAAGAAAGGAGGGGGGGGGGCAGCCTTGAATGCTATCGGTGCGTGCGCGTTACATAAATAGTTAACGTAGCGGTCGATGTGAATGATCGATCAAAGTATTAATAACGATTAATTAGGATAATGTAAAATTATCGATCGCCTCGAGACAACTTTGTAAATTATGAAGAGATGATAATTTCACATCCTAATAATGATATCTTTCATTCTGTATATACAATACAGGTTATTGGCATGTATATAGATTCGATTCGGAGGATCGATAGAATTATATCGATAGAGAAACTCGCTTTAATAATCAGAAAGGAAGAGCAGCAGCGAGATACAATAGAGACTGCTTTTTCATTTATTTTTCGCTTCGGTAATTTCCTTTGTACCGAGCGCGAAACGAGCTTTAGCGAGAAAAAGACGCGCAGAGCGAGTGAACGAGACTCGATCTCTCGACGGTGAAACCGAGAGGAATGAAAGGGCTGAATAGGAACATTATCGGGCTGACGTAATACGTCCCTCTAAATATAACCGCGTAAGACGCTCGATTATCATATGCGTTGCATACGATTATTTGCATGAAAAAATTATGCGCAGCATATTGTTTATACGTGTACGAGCTCTCCGCGTGAATATAGCTTTATGAACGTTACTTTTGCATGGTCTCCGTATCAGCTTTATTGAGAGTTATTTCGAGGGCTCGATATAGATTTCTCGCAGCTGGTGCATATTAAATATACGAATCCGCGATTATTTATAGCGGATGACGACGTTATCGTACAACCTTGAATTTCGATAATAATCATTCACATCGACGCTCACTCCCACTCGCAGAAATATATACGATACACATCCGCAACGAACAATTCGCGACGAATCGATTTCACCTCGTTATTATGTGTATACGGGCAGGAAGTAAAGGAGCATCGATTTTACACTAGTCGCTCAATACCGAGCAACAAAGGAGATGTGGAAAAAAGAAGGAGAGATCCGGGAGGGAAAAAGAGCTAGTTTCATTTACGCTCATGGCTGCCGCTGGTTCAAACCAATTTAGCGCCAGGCGGAAAGAGAAAAATCGAGGCAGTCGATATTTCTGACGTTCGAGGCATGCAATAAAGCAGCTGGAAATGACTACACGTTGTTTACCAAGCCTGTCGAGGATTCCTATGTATACGCGAGCGAGCGCAGCGATGTTCTTCAGACGCAATTTCAGACGTGTAATTTACACCGCGACGCTGCCGGAGGTAGAGATTTTTCTAATACTATATGCGTATATAGGTATGCGAGGATCGCTCTATATTGAAAACTAATGGAAATCGACTGTACGTATATATTGGCGTCGTGAATTCCACGTTTAAGCGAGTGAGCTATACAGGGCATAACGGATTACTGCTCGCAACTGTCGTAATAAATTCGCACGCTCGTGATGCACAAAAAAAATCTAGTATACACGCGGTAATCAAAGCTTCATACCCCTCGCGGCAATAGCTCGCCGGCGGCTATACGAGTACATACGTAAAACCATCCCACCGCGTAGACAGTTCAAATGCTCCCACGCGTCGAACTGCTCGGTACGTATGCCCACGCGTGGCTTTTACTGCGCAATTATAACGAAAGCGAAAAGTGATCTTTTAAAGGTGCGAGTTTCACGTTCCTCGGTACGGAGCTTTGTACGTGTGTATGCAAGTGTAATGTGTATACGAGGTACTATCGAGGCAAGTTGCAAGGAGAATCTCTCGCTGGTACGATATTCCGGAACAGCGACGCGTAAGTGCGCGACTTGGGAATTGTATAGATTACGAAGCAAACGTTCGCTGCTCTTGTATACATTCTCCGGAGTCATGTATCGCATAAAATTTCGGTGTAAAATCGATACCCCACACACACACACACACACACGCGCGCGCGCGCGCAACTGCATTATTTTTCAGCCACCCCCGCGAATATATTTCCGGGGAACAATATGTGAGATGTATATAAATTTCCGCGGTGTCACAGCTTTCCCCCTCGCGCAGCAATGAATATCTAAACTTTGCGGAGCCTCTGCAATATTGAAAAACGAGAGGGCGCATAAATATATACCGCGACGCGCGGATACGACGCGGCGAAAAGGTAATCCGCGCGTTTAATTCAATACCCCCGCGCGCGGACGAAAAAAGGGAGAGTAGAGGATGAATATAGAAAGAAGGAAAAAGAAACGCGCAGGAAATCAATGAGGGTAATTGCCGCGGGGTTATGTGTGACATTAGGCTAGAAGATGACCTGTAAAATCAATATGGCGCGCTTTTGTCGCGGATTGATTAATCGACGTCGGCCGTTAACGCGTGTAACAATTTTGATGGGACGCTTTCAGTTAAATTACACGTGCGTGCAGCATTCGTTGTTTTACTATATAAAGCAAGTATACGACTGGCGCGCGGCTTTTTTAAACATAAAAAAAAAAAAAATCGTCCCTCTCGCTAAGACAATTACAGCCACATTATATACACGTCCCAATTACACAGCTGTGTGTGTCTCGTCGCCAAGTACAAAGTTGCGGCCGTTATATAGGATTTCCCGCAGTCCTTTTACACACGTCGCGCTGTAGTCGCTCCCCTTTATTAGAGCCGGCTTTTGAACAAAGTCCGAGAGAGCCAGCGGCGAGTATTTCTCTTTTTCTAATTAACATCCCGCCTAAGCCCATGTACGCGCGGATCGCGAGGCCGCCGCGCGAAATCCGATAATGGCGTAGGAGGTGAACATTACCGATGCAATTAGCCGTACATACTTTTTTCCATCATCCTTTATATACGTTTCGAGTATAGCAATTTTCGAAAACTCGACGATTAAAAAACTCTCCTTCATCGAGTACACACAGTACACAGAGCTCGTTCTTACAAGTCGGACGCGCGTCCGAGTGATTAATTAAAATGGAAAAATTCGACGGAAGAAAAAGTGAGAAATGCGCCCCGCAATTTTCACTTCCCTCTCCACTGCGCCAGTACCACTCCTCTCCGGGCTAACCGCATTTCTCGACCCCTTTTCACTCTCTCTCTCTCTCTCCCTGCTACTCTCGCGTAACTTTTCAGCGGTCGCCTTTTTCTTCGCGCGACGAGCGACCGCTATATGCCATATACCTGCCGCCGCTGCTCTGCAACGAGGGAATTTACGGGAGCAGCGCGTGAGGAGAATTTCGTAGCCGGGGCCTTTATTTTTACGACGGCGCCCGGCGATTTCGGCTAGGCAAGTATCCGCGGAAGCGAGTTCTGGGATGGTGATGGGTTTTTTTTCTTATTCGACGACGCGGAACGGAGGCGAGGGAGATTTTACGCGTGGGTATTTCTATCTGCGAGGAAGAAAAGGTTTCCGCGCGTCAGTGTGCGCGTGAATTCGTATATATTATAGGCTGAATGTTTCATCGGTCGCGTGAAATAATGATGGAGCTTCTCTTTTGTATACGGGGATCAAGCCTGCGCGTGGGTGGAGTTTTATTCCTTTTCGATATACATCACGATAATTATGCCTTTTTCCGTTTAAATTGGAAAATCAATGATGTATGCGAGCGTATAATATATCGACGTATCCATACGTCCATTCGATATAAATTACGGCATCGATAAAAATAACAGACGTGTGCCACGGCGCGAATGGCATTCACTCCCGGCAATTGCGTATATACGTTCCAGCTGAGTCGAGTTCTACGGAGCTCGCGCGGAATAAGTAGTACTAGTCGAAGTTGATCAGACTATGCATCCTACTAATGTACTTGGTGCGAAGCGGCGTAGAGAGATTGCGCGAGCGTCACTGGAGTTTCCCCTTTGTGTCTTCCTGACTGCGCCTTCTCGCTTTCTCCCGGTGCTAACAACGTATCGAGTTTTAGAGATAAATCCATCGGATATATATATTTTTTTCATAAAATTCAAGATAACGGGTGAGAGAGAGAGAGAGAGAGAGAGAGAGAGAGACACGAGTCGGAGAATAAAACTATTTCAACGGGTATATTTCGGGACAACGTCCAGAAAGTTCCGAACGACTCGGAATTAGGTCGATCTCCCCGAGAAATATTAGAATCGCCTGTCCTCGATTTCTCCACGAGATTTTTCAATAATTAACAACGCGCACGTGTGAGCACGCGCCGTGTATACCATATTTTAATACACGCGTCGAGGGGGAAGCGAGAAAGCAAGAGTACACACATCGGTTGTGATGCCGTAATAGAAATCCGATATATCCCATCATCGTCAACTTTTTTCATTCAAACTCCAATTAAAACATTTAATACGAAATGAAGCAGTTATACATATAGTAAAAGCTCTCTTCCCATCGGTAACTGCATTATCCTAAATTATAAAAGCTTGTGCGCTTCTTATTAAAAGTTCGATGCAATATAAAACATATATACCTAGACTGCAGGCGATCTAGTTTAGCAGGCCGCGCAACTCTTGCTCAATAAAAAGCGCATCACCCTGAAATATCTCGAAATAACCGCGAGCCGCTCGCACAAAGAAGCTGCACACGCTAAATAGGTATGTATATACGCTCGAGGAAGGAATTCCGCGGCTGGAAATAACGCACGGCTCCATGACGTCACTCCGCGCGCGTATATCTATAAAAAATGAGAGAAAAAAGTGGGAGAGCCGCAGCGAGGCGCTACACTCTCTGAACTTGAACTCTCTCGAGCGCGTCGCGGCGACGACGACGACGACGACTACGACGAGGAGGTCAACAACATCTCCCTCGCGAGGTGAGGAGCTTTTCGCGTTACCGGGAGACTGCAATGTTGGAGATTAATCGTCGGGGGGTGCGGTTAAATTCGGTTCGACGTTAAATCGCTTTATCGATTTTCGTGCGGATGATTTGTCAAAAACGTGTCTTTAGATATATATTGTATAACAGAGCCTCTTATAATACGCCCGACTTTTACGCGGGAGTCGAGTCTCTAAGTCGGGTTAATCGAGCGAGATTGATTATGAGAAGCGTCTTAGCGCGGAGAAAAAATGCCGGAACTAATAAAAGTATTTACGCCAATATGATGTGCGCGTACAGGGACCGCTGGGGAATGGGAATGAAAGTTTGACTGAATTTCATATAAAACTTCAGGCCGAACTTACTACTTCGACATGCCGTTAATTACTCCCGCGGCACTTTAATGCCGTTAAAAATTTCGTTATAAAGTTCGCGAGTATGTCCACTCGAACGTGAAAGTTTAATGGAATTTGAAGAAAAGAAAATTTCTCGTGCAAAATGCGTCGAGTCTCATAGTGGATTGTTCGCGGGAAAAAATCAAGTAAAAACGGAGTTATATCATCATCTCTTTACCAGACTTATTTTAGAACCCCGTGTGGTACGTACTATGTCAAGAGAGAGAGAGAGAGAGAGAGAGAGAGAGAGAGAGAGAGAGAGAATTCTTGCGTATATAATACTTTGAAGCTTTCAAGTGCATGTAATATTTTTACCTCCTACCGCGTGCCCGTACTTTTTCCATATTTTATATATACACTCGAGCGGCAAGAGAATTCATTGTTTTAATTTCAAAGTTTTTTTGTAATTAGCTTTTCCATTTTTTAATCGTCTTTATTTCTTTTTCTTACGAACCTCCGGTGTTAAATACCGACACAAGCTCGATAATCGTACTGGCAACATTTGAACAATCATTCACACACTACACTTTATACGTCAAACGATCAGTGAATTTTAACGCTACGTGCATTCATGCGATGTAAAGAGAAAAAGGGAAGGAATATCGTAAAAGCTTATTTATTCATACTATAATATGAATTTATAAACATACGTGGCGTCAGCGTTTTCCTTGCAATCGACTAAAATGACGTATTACGCATGCTGGTAAAAATAAAGAAAGGTCGCGTTAAAAGATAAAAAAAAAATTATTATCGATTCTCGCGTATATCCCCGAGTCTACCCGAGAACCATTTCACGCTAAGTAACGCGTACAATGCGCTCGTAATGCATTTGAAAATCCATATATTCCGTAAAGCTGTATCTTCGTTTTTACGGCATCGTAAAAAGCTGGATACTTTTTAGCAACTAAAAAAACGGATTTCTCATGTTATTTATTACTCTTATAAATTTTCACCCATATAATACTGTAACAAAGGATGCGTTTCATCGGATAATAAGATTAAATTTTATCTTTGAAAGTATGATAAATTTTGTAAACGCATAATTTGCTTTTGGGACAATTTTAAAAAAATAGCTATAAATTAAACCGGGGGTCCCTAGCACTCAAACTCCGTTTGACTTTTTATTCACAGTTCAATAAAAAAAAAATATCCAAACGGTATCGTACCCCTTGGAGACATCATTTCGACTACTACATCCCGTCCTAAAAGTTTCCTTCGCTCTCGGTATAAAAACGAATATTGCGCATATAGCATGTTCTCGCAAAGAAACTCGCTAAAACAAACGGAATTAAAAAATGTAAAAATAATGCGTGCGACATCTATATAGATACGTCGCGTTCGAGCAGTATATGGACAAACCAATCTATAACGAAACAACCACCAAAAAAATAATACAACACTGACACAGATCGTGCAATAGAAAAAGGGCCGTTGTCGCAAAAAAAAGTCCTCCTCCTCCTCCAAAAATACACTCGTCCTTCTTCTTTCGGCCGCTATACATACAGCCCGGCGGCTCTCACCTAAGCTGCCGAATCCCTTCTTGTATCCGGGCGGCAGAAAGGCAGCCGGCGGCGTGATCGGCGGCGCGGCGTCCCAAGCTACACCGTTACCCGGAGTCGTGGGTACGACATCGGGCACCTGCTGCTGCTGCTGCTGGTGCTGATGGCAGGTGTAGCCGGGCAGCTCGAGGACGCGCTGCTGCATCATGTCGCAGCGTCTGCGTCTCCGGCCGGCCGGTCCGAACGTCTTCATCGCCGTCATGAAGCCCACCCCGCTCATGTTCGCGGCGAATCGATTGCTTTCTCTCTTCTGCTCGCGCAGCGATGTGTATCGGCTGCGCTCGCCACTGATACTCGTACACGCGTGCGTGCGAGAGCGTCACGAGGCCGGCGCTGCGCGTCAACCGGATATTTTTACGCGCGCATGTACGGAGGTGGTGTCAGCAAAGAGAGAGAGAGAGAGAGAGAGAGAGAGAGAGAGAGAGAGAGAGAGAGAGAGAGAGAGAGTGAGAGCGAGAGAAAGAGAGAAGAAAGAGAGACAGCAGTGTACAGAGGAGGACAGTGGAGGAGGAAGAGGATGCGTAAGGAGAGAAGCGCCCCGTCTCCCGCACAGGCTGCGCTGATGTCTGCCCGGCGACGTCGAGTGCGCGACTACTCTGCGCGCTCTTCTTCCGCAGAGGGTGTAGGTACTGCTGATGCTGCCGCCGCCGCCGCCGCCGCCGCCACGAGGAGGGTGATTTCGGATATGCGCGTGCGCTCGCTCGTTTGCCTGGGAGAAAGCGCGCGTGGGCGAGCCTCTCTCTCTCTCTCCCTACTCTCTTTCGACACTCGTTGCCGACGGCCGCCTTTTCGTCTTCGCGCAGTCGTTATTTCGTTATACGTATAGCTGTGTATACGCGCGAGATATGCAGCCGACTAGTCAAAGGGCTAAACGTATACTGCATGAAACGAGGAGAATATAGCCGAGAGAACGCGTGGGAGTATATAGGACCGCCTGTTGAACGATCTCGTGAAATCGAAATGGTAAGGAGCGCGCATTAAGTAAGAGGATTTCGGGGGAGGGATGATAAATCTGTAAGGTCTCGCGAAACGAGGGGGCGCATATACCGCGTATTATGGGTATAAATATTTCTATCGAGGTTCGGAAATACACTTTGCCCTTCGATCCGACGAGTAAAGCCGCGATTTATCGAAACGCAAGGAAAAAAAACCTGCTCTCAACGGCATAAAAATACAAACGAAACAATAACGCTGCGTTCGCACAAAAATCGAAGCCGTATAAAAGGCGCGCGTACATTTATACACATCGAAAAATCACGGAGAGAGAGAGAGAGAGAAAACGAGAAGGCAGAGAAATATTATGAAGAAAAGACGTCGGGGCGAACGCGATCGTTACACGCAGAGCGGGGTCCAAGCACGTGCGGTTCGCTTTTCCGCTGACTTTTTCGCTGCGAAGGAAAAGGTATAGGACTTTTTTGCGCGCTTCGAGAGCAAGAGGGATCTCCTTACTTTTTTTTCCTCCCTTTTTATTCCTCGGAATAAGAGGTTGAAAAATTGCCGAAGCTTCCCTCGGGGAAATTAATTAACGTGGCATCGGATCAAGTGGCTCGTTGTTGTTGTTGTTGTTGTTGATATTTTTTTCCACCAAGCATTGGTATGCAAAACAAAACAATATTCAACGCAGCTGAAAAATTCCCCTAAACAGTGCAGCAGCCGCAACCCTCGCGTCTGGAACAAAGGCCGGAGCGACGACCCCGACGTCTACCTGCTCACTCGCTTATTCCACTTCCCTCCCTCTCGGCGACAGTTGTAAAAGTCGCGAGAGTCGTGGAAGGAATACGCGAGAGGCTTCCGCGGGCTAATACCCCGAGGCCCTAAATGCGCGTTTTTCAGCTCTCCGCGTAGCGGAAAAGTTCCGAGGGATGGGTGTGTAGTATAGTAGTATAGCGGGCTTGTTCTGGCTTTTTTTTCTGCGGCCTGTCCTCGCACGTAGAGGAAAGAGGCTTAATTAATTCGCAGGAAGTGAATTGTCGCTTCGGCGACGTCTGCGCATTTGCATTGAGACAAATGAGGTGGAGGTAAAATGGTTTTTTTTCTCGTAGAATTTAGCTCGTCGTATAGTTTTTATATAAAATTTAACTAGGTGACGAATTTAATATAGCCGAATGCCCGGATATATATTCTTATATATGACTTGGCATCGAGGAGGAAAGTTTTCTCCGACTTGTTCCAGCTGACAACAATATACACAGTGTATACGTCGCGCGTAATTGAATTTCCTTGGCCGAAGAAGGATGTGTCGTGTCTCAAAACTTCCTCCTCTAAACGCAATTCCTCGAGTTAAAAGAGGAACGGGGAAAAAAAAGAAATCCAACCCCATCGCTTCCATACAAATTAGCCGCTGCAAGCTCTCCCTTCATTTTTCCGGCATCCTCGTGTGCTCAACGAGTGAGGCGATTAGACACCTCTCAAAGGCAAAACTCGGCCTCATACAGGACGAAAAAGAAGCGCAGAACTGAAAAAAGTTCGAAGGCGAGAGCAAAGTTCGTATGCTCTCGCGTGAGCTTGTCGGATTTACGGCGGCGGGAGAGAAAGTTTCTGGTAGGTAGTTGGCAGTAGGTGGCCATTGATCGACGAGACTCGGCGATTTATATATCCGCGTGTATAAGAGGTTTTATATATATACACTCAAGTTCGGCTATGAATTTATGCAGGAGAAACTCGATGACTGACTGCAGTTTGGAGGATTAAAAAGTTTTTAAGCGACGATGTAGCTCGAGGTGATGTGCTTCTTCTTTGGTTGATGTTCCTTTACTCGAGATCTCAAGCTGCAGCCCATACTCGTATACACGTACACAGCAGAATATTCAAAACTCGAGTGAGAATTCTTGGGAGAAACAAAAACCCTATATCGAATATTCACCAGTTCCGTGCTTCTGACGGCCGAGAGGTAAACTTTGTTTACGAAATTCTGTTTATCGAATATACTTGAAAGCTCCCCGAGTTTCCAGGGGAAAAAATTTAATTTTCAGCTCGTCAGGACGAGAGACCCTTTTCAACTTCGTGAGAGGAACGCTCGCCAAGTATTTTAAAGTTAATAACAGGCGAACCGTGAACGGACAGAGTCATGGGCTTCGTCTTCGAAAAAGTCTTTTACCATTTGGATCGAGTTGATTGGAACTCGATCGTGCGTCTGCTTACTTACTTCGACGAGGTGTACTGCATTATTTTATTACAAGCTTTACAACTCCCAATCTCCGCACCGTTGCGTAAACTCACCTGGAACAGAAAAAAGGAGAAAAGAAACATTAGCATAACAAATCGACAATGAGCAGCGCGATAAAACAAAACGAAGTCACTCAAGTTCGCGAGCAAATAAAAATCGGCTCTATATAACTCTCTTTCTCTACAAGCGCAACAAACTGCCGGCAATTAAGTCTCAATCCGTGTGCACACAACTACGGAAATAACAGCGAAGCCGCAGTAGCTCGTTCCTTTCCGTATATACAAAAGGCTCGAGTAAAAAGCCGCGCGCATTTAACCGCTAGGCGATAGAGCGCGAGAAGTTGCGGCTTTGGAATTTGTCGAAGCAAGCTCTCACCGCCCCCGCGCTCCGAGATTACAAGCGATTTAACTCGAGAGCGAGAGAGAGAGAGAGAGAAACTCCTTCGCGCACACACACATACCCTTACACGAGCGGACACGTATCGGCTTTCCTCTTTTAACTCTTTGCCGACGGAGGAACGCCGAGGGGTCCGAGAGATAGCTGGTCGTGATTATCCACGAGTATCCCTGGGATTTATCGGCGTTCCGCTTAATTTTAACGGATTGCGGTAAAGAGACCGGGGGAAAGGAGGTTCGATGTCGGATGCCGATTGTTGGCCGCGAGATCGATTACCCTGCGGTGTGGGAGACGCTTGTCCGTGATTTAGCATTTTGATTCGCTCCAAGGCTTTTCCTCGATTTATGAGCGGGATTTACCTTGCTGCCGTGTATATTTGCAGCTCATCGCCATGCCGGCCCGACGAGAGCGATTTTGCAAAGTTTTCCGAGGCTGAAAATATAATGCTAAGGGCGCAATGAGAGCGAAAGTCGAGCGAGCGTTTCGAGCCCTCGACATATGAGAAAGTTGTGAGAGAGAGAGAGAGAGAGGAAATGGCTTGGTGGATCGTTGATATTATAACATTGTACACAGCGTCGAGTATGTGTTCGCGGTAAGCGGATATTGCTTATTCAGATCCGACGCTCGTGTTCAGTAGTTTATTATACGTGTCGTACGTTTTCATCACCGCTCGAGTGGATCAACTTTTATTGCTGCTCGATTGAAGTTCCGAACTAGACAGTACGGCATGATAAACGCGAATATTTTATACCTATATAAAAATCTGGTTTTACTGCAAACATACTATACCGGGGTACTAGTATATCGACGCAGCGAACGCGCGGCATATCTCTCGGACCGGCAAGATTCCTCTCGTGCCCTCGCATTTTATTCGACGTGTGTGCGCGGTGCTCCCTTTCCCCCATCAGCAACTTATCATATATATTTGAGGATAAAAAAAATTGTAAAAAAAGTTATCTTTTTAATTCGCGAGCAATTAGCAATCGTCAAGATATTTAAATGCGAGTCGTTGCTAACATATTTATCATCGAGAATGATCAGACCCACGGGAACGTAATACATTAGGGTTTGGTTTCGAGAGCTCCCTCGGCTGTGCGTCTTCATAAATCGATAGTCATTTCTCTTCGCGCCGATGCTTCGATAGGTAAAAAGCCGTAATAGTTAATAATACACGCGCGTTTACAAATCTTTGCGAAAATCATGCTGAGTCTATAGATCACAACGATAAATTCCATATCCCGAATAAATCGAGTCAGTTTTCCCAGTGGGTCATCGCATCAACAAAATTATCCAACAAAAAAAAAAAAAATGAGAGAAAGAAAAGCACTTCGCCCCACACAAGTTTGATTGACAGACGTTTTCAGTCCCTCGGCCTAATCCATGGCCGACGCACGGTAAATAGAATAAATATTTGCCGAACAAATTGAAACGGACTTCCCCTCGCCCCCTACCGATCAACTTTCTATACGTCACCGAGTAATATCCCCGTATACTGCGACGAGAAGAATATGGCAGCTCGTGAATATAGCCCATTGGGAAATTGGCTTCTGGTTGCCGACGTTGACTGTCGCTGCTAGAGATACAATATATTTAACGCCGGTTGAAATTTCACGTGACGGATAGAATGTGGATATAGGTATATGTCGCGAAATTTATACCGTTTCTCGCGATTGCCATTATTATAGTACGCCGAAAGCACGATGGTAAATAAAAATTACATTAGACAAGCTTCTCGAGCTTTTGGTGGAGCGAATGATGAGACTAAAGCAAAGTGGCTTTGAGTTTTTGCCTCGTCCTCTTATTGCTCATGAATGTAACAATAAACCTTGGAGTACGCATACCTACACATCGCTATATGTATATCGATCGAGCCCCGCGCGGGGCGAGCTTCCATCAGCGCGTCGCGAATCATAAACCCTCATTACAGACTCATCGCATATGGTGACGACGGCAATAATTATTTACGTATATAAAATGAAGTCGATCCAATTACCGCTATGCAGCTGGCCATTTCGTTTAATGAAATTAGCTCCTCTCCACTACTAGCGCGCTATATACGTGCATGACCCACATTTGTCCGCGGCCAATTCAAATCGGCCGCCACCGCCGAGCTTTTCGAGTTCCTCCGCAGCCCTCAAGTGTTTCGCGCTCGAGATTACTTCGAGTCAGATGAAGTGGTCGGATTGAATGGGCTCGTCTGTCCGTGTGTATTGTATGCGAGGTAAACCCACGCGCGCGCGCAGCTTGGATATCGTATGCGCGAGAAAAGGCAGTTTTTCGGGATTGCGCTTGTAATGAGAATTTTCCCGCGGATGAGCGAGGGAGGAAGAATAGCCGCGCGCGCGCGATAATGGAGTGGAGTATTTTGATGGTATAATAATGGCGCGATAAGCCCGATATTAACGACCTGAGAATCGGCGCAATCGAGTTTCCTTGATAAGCTTCAAATTTATCGATCATCGCAATTTCATTATACCGCTCGCGCGCTAGCCGTACCTTCGAGAGTGACTAACTTTATAATAATACACTAAAGTTCAACCGGAGAGAGAGAGAGAGAGAGAGAGAGAGAGAGAGAGAGAGAAGAGAGCGAGCAGTTTATGCCGTGGGAAAGTTTGAACGATATGAAGTATAAATTAGATTCGCTCATAGCCACTATTCCACTCGAATAACACACAGTTCCTACACAATATATATATGTATTTATGAAACGCACTGCGGCAATTATTGTAAATGCTGACCCACAAAACGCACGAGAGTAAAAGAGATAAAAAAAAGCGCTGTGTGAAATATCTCGAAACAACTTGCTGCTGCGGTTGACAGCTAATTTATACGATACACCGATAGCCTGAATATTTCAGGCGCAACGTCTCATCGCGCAAAGTATAACGCGTTGACGTCAGCGCGTATATACCCGCGAGAGGATGTTCCCATAAACAATGCAAACAATAGCGTCATTTCCGATTTTCGCGGCGCGATCACGCTCTGCGTATTCGTGAATGAGTCAAAATTTCACGTATACTCTCTATATCTCTTTCTCAGCGCTAAGCATGAATGAAATCGATGACGCAAGAGCTTTTCTATGAGGGCTTTGAATAATTTCATCGCTTGGCGTTCTGACACGCGCTCTCTCTCCCTCTCTCTCTCTCTCTCTCTCTCTCTCTCTCTCTCTCTCTCTTGTTCACGTGAAAAACGCGTATGATTTAAGTATGCGTTATAAGTTTATTCCAGAAAAAGTATACAGTGGCGGGAAACGAAGAGTAATTACGAACAGCTTTTTGTTCCGATCGGAGAGTCAAAGCTTTGTATATAACGACGCGGTGAACGACGACTATAGGACGAATATCGTATTTTTCATCTCGTCGCAATTCATCAACTTTTTCCGGGCGCAACTTTGCTCGCGTTCCATTAAAACACACGAAACCCACACTCGGCGACGTTGAGTTACGAAAGCATACCTATATGTATATACATGTACGCGTGGGATATCAGCTACATCTCGGCCAGCAGAAGCGACGATATTTATCTCTCCGCCGCGAGTATAACGAGAAAACCGAGAAAAAGCCAGAACAATGAGCTGATGTATCCTCGGTAATATCGCCCTTCGCGCGTCAGAATAACAAACCGCGGAAAAGGCACAATGAAGCAGCAGCGGCAGCGGCTCACTTTCTCTTTCGCCGCCGATACTTATTCAGGCGCAGCGGCACCGAAAAATTCTCCTCTAATAACGAGTGAAGTACCGCGCACATTCGCAAAAAAGCACGAAAAAGAGAAAAAAGTTGAAGGCGACGCGCCGTGTATATTTTTCAAGGTCTCGAGCACCCGGAAACTCTCGCCGCCCCTCGATCGATCAAGGTCTTCTTCTGCCTCTTCTTCTTTTTCTTCGCGAGCGTCGTCCCCTGACGCTTCTTACTCTCTCTCGCGCAGCAGCTGGAGTAAGTACGTCGGGAAAAAGGGAGGGACACCGACAATTACTCAGTGCACGCGAGATCCCTCGCTTTATCTCCAGGCGAGAGGGCGAGTGGCTTCGCTCTGTGTGTACAGACGCTTTTGTGGTCGGCGCGCTGCGCAGAGGGGGGGTGTAGAGAGGGCGAGAGGATGGCAGTTGGTCCGACCGAGCGCGGATTGTACCACTGAGAACGAGATTTCTGCGGTTGATGCGCGACGTGTAGTGGTTCGAGGAGAAATTAACCGGAGATATTATTATCAGTTAATGCTGGATTGTATGAAATCGATATGCATAGTGTATATTGAAACGAAAGATTATGTTCGTTAGTTGCCTTCATCACTGTTATAAGCACACCGAATTTCGGCTGAATCCTCCTAGGCTCCTACTGAATTGCCAGATGACGTATGAAACTCAAAAGCCGCTTATTGTTATCTTTCTTTTTAACATACAATCGATCGCTCGTGCGTACGAACGAATTCCCTGCAACATCTCGCGCGGTTGTAACCTCGAGAAAACGATTCGACTCCGCGGTCGCAATAACCCAGTCAATTTCCAATCAAGCCCCGAGCGTCCAACCAAGGCTATTTACGGGCTACATCTGTATACACGTATACGATTCTACAAAGCCAGTGCAGGTGTATACATGTAGCGGCGGCGCATCAAAGGCAAGACACAGACACGCGAAAAACCCGAGCTAGGGAGTCGGACCGCAGCCTTGACCTTGGCAGTGCAGCCGCGGTGGTTATACCGTGCGCGCGTAGTGTATCATCGCGGCAGTTGCTGCATCGATTTCGGCGGATGCTGCGCGCAGACAAAGGAGTGGAAGGTCGGCCCCCCGGCGTTAGCCCTGCCACTGATGGAAATCATTCGAGAGATCGTTGACGCGAGAGCTGGCGATTTGTCTTCTTTTTTCGGGAGTAATTTTCGCGCCGACTGCAGGGAAATAGTGCCGGACAATCGCGTATTTATAACAATTTCTCGACGGCGAGCTCGGCTCTCGTTGGGCTCCCGTTTGTGCGCGGAAATCCCTCAAGTGTGCGAGAATCACACTTCCGGGTCGGAGATCGTTTGCGCGGTACGCACGACCTAGTCGGTGGCGGAGAAAATTTCTATGCAAAATCAATTCGATTACCTTTCAATGGCTGCGCGCGGAAAAGTCGACCGAGCGCACTGTGTCTTCTTGTCCGTGTATTTATACACACCGTTTTTTCTTCTCGGCGGCGTAATAAACGCGGATATGGGAGCATCGTAAAAAAATGTAGACAGACATATTCGCATGTTTTTTACGGAACGTTGCGTTTTCCTCGTAACGTCTCGCAAGCTTATTCCACACCTTTGTACGTTACGCGCAAAAATGCAGAGGCGAGAAAAATGGAGACGAATTTTTCACACACTCTCTTGAGCAGTTTTTCCTGTATGTATATAAATACGCGGACGGAAAAAATTCATAAACCGAAATCAGCAGCTTCGGGAAAAGCAAGCAGGCGCGTAGCGATCGTCAAAATCCGTCTCATGCGAATTTCACGCGGGACTACATAATTGACCAAGGATCCGCGCTCGAAAATTCAAAAGCCCTCCGGCTTGATCCTTGAAACGAAAATCACCCGGCCTCACCTGACAGACAGCCCGACAGCGCACAATAATGCGCGCAAGGTGGCTGCTGCTAGCTGTTGCTGTGCGGGGGTGTATGTATAGCGAATATAGAGGGCTAGTTCTGGATTCGGTTTCTCAGAGCTCTCGAATTTCACACGGCTGAGGCATACACCACGGGGGGGTATACAGCTTTCATAATTGGAAGCTCGAGAATAAAGGAGAAGTTCGCTCCAAGTCTCGACGCGAACGTGATTTGTCTTGTTTCGAGAGATGCTGATGTAGTTGGATAAAATGCGAAAAATCCAATCACGTCACGAGTTCTTCCGCTTGAAAATTTCCAGGCGAGAATCCTCGCGTAAAAATTCCCGACACGCGGCCTCGCTGCTTCTGCAACACGTGCACTGCAGCAAAGGTCGCGGTAGCGGTGGATCGCTTAGGGGCTTGGCTGATGGAAGGGAAAAAGGAATATCTTTTTCTCGCGAATGTATAAGAGCGAGCTCTAGGCGCATCTGCATATAGTGCGGGGAGAGAGAGTGACACGCCGAGCTGAAAGGATATTTTTCATCACAGTCGTCATTCAAGGCTGCTGGGCTGCGGCGCCGGTATATCGACGCGACTTATGGGTTAAGGTTGAACTTTCTACGTAACATATTTTCGGCGAAGAACGATGATATTTTGCTGCTCTTCGTTTAGTCGAGAGAATATCGTCTCCTTGCGACTTTTGTATAACGGAACTAAATTAAAGCAAATATAAGAAGCGGGAGCGAGTAGAAGTTTCACTCGAGAAGCGCTAGTATACAAAGCGCGATAAATCAGACTATACGAGGCGCAAACCCGACCAAGTAGAAAGACTAAACGTACAGTCAAACATCGCTCTCGCCTCGCCACAATAGCGATTCTCCCTCTCTCTCTCTCGCTCGGTGTGTATGTCTACACACAATCGCAGACTCCGCGTCGAACGAGATTTACCGTAGTAGGTTTCAAGGCGCACATTGTGCACACTGCGGTCTCGCCCGCGCATTAACGATTTCACTCGAGCGAACTTGGTCAAGTTCATCGCGACGGCGATGACTTTTATCGTCGCGGGAACGGACCTCGTGACAAACGATCGGTTCAAGTATGAATCACGAGATTGATTGCGAGTCGAGCTTTCATTCCGAACGCTTGTCCCGTGAAATATTCAGGAAACTGCAGCGCTGCACCTCTCGGAGACCTTGGAAATTTTTAATTCGCACGCGTGCAAAATGATTTAAAAATAACTGCTCGACCTACCGCTTCATTGCGTGCTTTTTTCAAAAAACATTTCAACAATCCTCGTTCAGTTTCAGCGGCATAAACGGTGTGTGAGAACAAAGGAACGCGCGACAAATAGTCATCGACCTCTCTCCTCGAGTGTGCTTTTATGACGTAACGCATCTCTCTCGGGAGCTTCACTCGAGCGGTCATGCATCATTTTATTTTCGCCAGCCGCTACTTCGCCCCTCTGGCGCCGAATACAATCTCGCGGTGTAATTAAAAACAAAATTGAGAGACGCAGTATATAGTAGGAAAGAAACATTTTCAGCGGTTTTACTCTGTTTACACGTGCAGGCGAGTGTCAAGGACGCCCCTGTGAAAAATACCGAGTATATATATGTGAGGAAGTTCTCTCGCCTTTACTTCTTCGTAACGGCGCGCACCGGCTGATGTATATTTCATGCAAATCTTGGCTTTGAATTCGCGCGCTAAGTGGCATTACCTTCATAAGGAATTTTTAATGCATACACCGCAGATGAACTCTCGCCTGTAGAGCCAAACCCTATTTCATATACAGGCGTATATAAAATAGGGTTTGATAAAAACTATCAAGGTTCTTCATTAATTATCTATAGAACGCGCGCCGCGCTCCCAAAATTAATTAGCGTCGCGCAAAATGTACACACTCGATTTGTATTGCCAAATTTTTCTCCACCCGTTTATACATACAACGACGAGCTGACTTATTTAGTCTCGAATCCCTAATGACTCTCCAATACCGCGGAATAATGGTCGAATAAACAAGCAAGTTTCAGAGCTTTGCAATTTTCGGAGATGTTTATTATTGCAACGTCGGAATTGATTGCTCTCCTCGACGCAGTCGTTATTGTGTCGCGCGAGGGGGAGAGGGGGGGGGGGGCGAAAAAGAGTGAGAGATGAAATCGCGTGCTCGGAATATAACAGAGGGTTTTTCTGCATTGTTGGGCATACAAGGTTACGTGGAATTTGTCGGAATGCGGGAGGGACTGTGAAAAGTTTGAAAGTATATTCGTGTATGCGCGCGGGTGCATCTATGCATGGAGAGAGAAAGAAAGAGAGAGAGAGTGAGGATGGAAAACCGGAAGATCGCTCGCTTGCGCTGAATAAATGCATGGATTTCTCGGAATATTTTTAGAGATGGAACGTGATGATAATAACGCGCACCGAGCTTGCGATACAGCTTTTTAAATATTTACATCACATGTATTCCCGAAAGAAATGAAAATATTGGTGTACAGATTAGAATTTCCGCGTGAAATTTTTATACAAACTATACTTTTATTGAGGTGCCGCGATGAATGTCAAGAGTATCAAACGGGGCTAATCAAGCACTAAAATCTCTAACGGACAATATAGTGTGCAAATCGTGTACAATTTGTATGCAATTTTTACAGCTCGATCTCACAGGGCCTATAACACGCTCGTATAGAAGCCAGCTTCATCCGTATAGCCTATATCCCCAAAAGCTCTGAATATTTCAATCAACCGAGGCTTCATCGAGCCGAAAAGTGCACAAAGAACGACGCACGCGTGCACGCAGTCGCACGTCCGCAAATAAAAACTCTCTTTCACACGGCGTTATATCGCTTGTCCGACGCGCCGCGCGGAGACACGTGCAGACGGCCGCGGGGTCAAGGACGTGTCTTGGGGAAACTTCTCTTTCGGCGGTGAGATTCGTCCGAAGTTTCGGCTTTTCTCTCGCGCCCTGTATACATATATACTACATCCGGGTGTAATTCGCACGCGCGACTCGCTGCAATGATGAAAATGTGATTCGCGCACGTGTTCGATAACGAGCGTGTATATATATATAAAGCTGTTTCGGAAGATTGCGCTCGGGAGACTGATTATGGGGGAGGGCGAGTGTTCTCAGATCGAAATGCAAATGCGATTGCTGAGAGACGGGCGCTATGCAAGTGGCTGATAAGGGGCTTGAAGTTTTGATATAGTTGTTAATTAAAGAGCTATGTGCGCTTTGTTTTCGTAATTTACGCGGGTTGCTTTTTCTCTCGTTATCGGTAACGCGATTTTCCAACGACTGATGCGGATCGAAGAAAAAGGCACACTTCAAAGAAATAAACTTAACGAACTCGGCCGGCGGGAAAAACACGAATCGTTTTGTTTTATTTCGATAAATTGGATTTCTTCGCGTGTAAATAAAATGCGCTTTTCCGCGTTCGCTCGCGCTCTCCATTCCTGAACTTGACATTCGAGAGTCTATTGACGCATGAGAGTATACAAAAAAAAAAAATAACAATGCATCTTAACGAAGCATATATACGAGGAATTCACTAAGCAGATTAAACAGGCCGTTGACAATACGCCCTTCTGTGCGTGTACGTGTGCGCCTTTGAATGATCGGAATATTTCATGGACACTCCGCGGCGCGCGTATTTATTATTGCTCGCGTGTATGAGGCGGTTATTTGGGTTTCGATATAAGCTGACGTTTCAAATTATCAAATCGAAAATTATTAAATTCAATGCTTAGAGGGCCATTGCATAAAGTGGATGTAAGGTCAGAAGTTCACTGAATGCGCTCGTTATCAATAGAACGTTGTAACGCATAATTCACAAAGCCGTGATCTCGCAACAATTATAACGCTGCTTTAATGGAATGCACATATACGATATATATAAGCTTGCGCGCTATATGTAATCGCTTATTGCGCGAATTCTATTATTTGCAGGATCGTTCGTTGCGGGTACGGAGCTCCGGGAGTGCGCGGGTAATTCGAAAACCGAAAAGCAAACAACAATTCCAGGCCTCGCCTCACGCCCGGGAATAAAACATCGAATCCATTATAGCGAACCTAGCCTACTCTCGCTACGTTCACGGCAGCCGCGGCCTCATAAATGATAAAATCCACGCAATTGATTATGCGGGGGCGACGCAGCCGGGCAAATTAACGCTCTATACGCGATTAACCGGATTTACCTCGCGTCGCAAGCTGAGCCGCGCGTCAGCGTAGTTTCACCCAATTATCCGCAGCAGCGAGCCATCATCAGTGTCCCGTGCGCTGACCTGTGGCGATATTGCGCGCTTTCGCTTGTATCTCTGCGAGCGACGGGAGATTAAGACACGAGAAACTTTTAGGCGAAGAAAGCGGATTATACAACGTTAACGAATTTTTTTCCCTTCTGTTTTACGTAACCCGAGCGCGCGTCGATGAAGGAAAATCAATGCCAGCAGTATCGGACAGCAGCAGCGAGTATTGCGAATTCAAGTCTCGCGGCCTCGGCTTAATCACGAACTTGGCACCGTCGCGACGCGAGGGAGCAAAAAAACCCGAGGAGATGAGCCATCGGAACCGATAAAAAGAGAATTGGCAGACTGACCTCTACGGTATGTACACGCGCGTAAAAATTCGCAGCCTGCTGCCGAAAAAAGAGAGGAGACGAGGGAGAGCGAAAAAAGGAGATCAGCGCCATTCCGAGAAAAGTGCACTCCTGGGGTGAGGGGGGCGTACGATGGGAGCGAACAGCTGCCGCAAGCGAGTCCCGGGAGCCGAATTTTCATCGCCCTCCGCAAGTTTATGGCTAAAAGGCAGAGTGCGCTCGTTATAGCGTATACGATTTTGCAGATCGACGCAAGAGAGTGCTGTCCTTTGAGAGGAGACGGGAATATAATAATATATTTACGCGCCGCTGTAGTGCGAGAGCTCGTCGAATCGAAATAGGAGCCGCTGCGCGAAATTAAAATTATTCTGGAACAAGGCCAAGACGGATCGCGCCGGAGCTCGGCCTTAGTTAGGAGGATCGTCGTCGTAAAGCGAAGGCCCGCCTAGCTCATTCAGTGTTGACTTTACGAGAGGCAATTTCTAGTCGGATTATTTTTTCCGAGCCGCAGCTGTATAATGCATCATCCTCGAGTCTGCGTTCCGCAGGTGCTTTGCCAAATTTCGTTTGAATCGGCTTTTGTCGCTTGTTTTTCTTTTGAATAAAAGCGCAAAGCAAGCGGCGAATATCCTCGGAAGAGACAATTTCGCGTACTGCGCAGAGCCGGAGATATAATTTTAAAAGTAGGTAAAAAAGTAGCTCTCAAAGCCCTCTGGCGGCATAGAGCGCGCACAAAAGAATACGACTCGCTCGAAGAAGCGAGAAAAGCGGATATAACGTCCAAGTTTAATGGAGTATCTTTTTCTTTGTGCGACGCCTTGAAGGACCGTAACGACCAGCCGGAGACTTGAGCTCAGCCAATGGTGTCCTATCGGTTTCGTAATGTGTGTCTTTACGAGCTGCAGGTGTCACGCGCACGCAAGATTAAGGGCTCTTTACGCTCCTTCGGCGTAAACAAACCAAATTAGACCTGGCACTTTGACCGAACAGCTTTTCCGGAAGCTTGGGGGTATACGGAGAGTTGGTTACTCGAGCTTCTATTTTTCCTTGGAAATTTTGAATCTGGTGAAGCACTCGAGTGTTATAACGATTCCAAGGGATATATATATATATATATAAAAATCTCAAACTTGGAATGTCGTTAAAGGGGTACGAGTTCGATTGCGCCAGGTCTTTCGGAAAAATCGTGTAACGCGCAAAAAAAAAGATGTAGCTCTCGAGTTCTCTCTGTATTTGAATAAGCAAGTATTCCGTCGATCCTTTTTTCGATAACCAATAATCGACGTCGTAGCACCGCATAGCTATGCGCACACGCGTCATCTTCGCTCGATGGATGCCAACCTTCGTCTCTCAAGAACAGCAGCATCAGCCCTCGTCGGTTGTAAGCTATGTATATGTACATGAAATTTGATAGTTTCGCGTAAGAGCATCACTCGCTATATGCTCTCGAATGTAGATATACAGCCGCCGAGTCCGGCTCAATTAACGCGATGATCGTTTTTGGCCGATCGATGATCGCCTAACGAACGGAACTTCCTGTAATTTGTTGCACACGCGTACTACCAGCGCTTTGCCTCGAAGTCTCCCTCCTTACCTCACCTCCATTAATTGCATGTTCCAGCTGAATCGATAACGGCTTTCTTGATTTATCTACGTAAATTTCTCGCTTCAAGAAAAACGACACCGTATCCGTTAGAAAACAAACAAGTCACCGTCGCGAAAGCTTCTAAATCAACCACCCGATACTCTCTTCTCGTCAGCATTATTCGCCCGAGCTTTCCTCTCTCTCTGTCTCACGGCTCGATGATCCTCGCCGCAAAGCTAATCCCTTTTGCGGCATAACGAGCGTAGCCCGCGGATTTATGATCGGCGTGGAGGGTGTATATATACTTCATCTTGGCGGTGATTGGCACGTGTCGTAGCGCACCGTCGCGCTCATTACAGCGCGATGGAGTGCAGCCTGCCGCCGTGTAAATTTGTCGCGGACGGACGTGTGTTTACGTTGAATTTCGTGAGCGGAATTTCGAGATAATCTTCGGCAGTGTGCGTATATGTGTGTACAGCACCACCGCGTGTTGACCGGCCGACGACGGATCGATGTAGAATGAAAGTGTAATAAGCATTAGTGCGCTGTGTGAATTTATACGTCATCGTGAATTTGATGACTTTTTTTTTTGTCTACGAACTCACGATGCCGTAAAAAAGCTCTTAGCCTGTATTTTACGCACCGGAGGGAAATAAATTCCTCGCGACATTACAAATGTCTCTCCGTGTGTTTTACGGCGGTTTTTATGACGTTTGATAATCTAGCTTCGACGATTTGAATGCACTTGTAAATATTTATAAGATAGGCTATACAGGCATCGAGCGACAAGCGACTGTCATCACATCATTCAGCAGCGAACAAACTCCCATCGTCAATCTTCGCGGGACTATATTTTCTTCCTCCGACATATCGTGCTCGCTCTGTGCAAACTGCCTTTTGTGCCGCCAATCGCTTGAGTAAACTCGTTCGCTATATATAAAGCTCGATCCTAGCTCTCGTCGTGTTGTTTGAAAAAACGCCGGCAGCAGATACACAAACGCGGGCCGATTTATGCGCCGAAGAAAAATAATAAAAGAGTATCTAGAGTCAACTCGCAGAGCTCTTTTAAACCGAAGATCAATAAAACGCTTTTGCCGCCTGTGTAGAGCGTCGAATTATGACCGGAGAGAAAAAAGCTCTTTCTCGCAGACCTTGGAAAACGAAGTAAGGAAAACACATTCTCGAGAGGCAAGTCTCCTCCGCCCTCGCAGCCCCGCGTCTTTATCTTCGTCAGTGCGCGCAGCTGCAGCTGCTGCAGTCTATATATTTATATCTATATATTGCGAAGGTTAATTCCGGGAAGATTACCCTCCCCGAGCGATTCAATTCTTATCCTCGCGCTAATGTCGGATTTTGCAGCGATGATTCTTACGCGCGATGGAGGTAGCGGTTTGTAATTGTTAAGCTTGATTGTGATTAACGGCGTGCGTGCCAGGTAGACACGAGGCGCCGTGAAGTATTAGCCTGTCGTCGGGGGCATGTAAATCAGAATTTAATACGGCGCTATCTTGATTCAGCTGAACAGGTGGGCGAGAAGCGTGTAATGAATTGTTTTTTCTCTCCTCTCTCTCTCTCTCTCTCTCTCTCTCTCTCTCTCTCTCTCTCTCTCTCTCTCTTTAGCGTAAAAAAATTATAAATTCCTTTCTATAAATAGACTGTATTATACGTCGACGTTGCTATATGCATTAAAAAGCAATCGTCATTCCAACGATTCTCTCTGCCTTACGCAACCGAGGGATTCCATCTCACTTATGAAAACTGTCGGAATATAGACTCGATAACGTCGACGCATCCACGGAGCGATGAGTTCTCTCCCGGAGTATTTTCTCCTCGGCATGTATAAAGCGTTCGGAAGGAAGAATAAGATGGAAATACGCTGCTATACTGCCCGAGGCGTTTTCATTTTTCACTCTCGCCAAAGAACAAGGAGAGACGTACCTCGCGCGCGATATATGATAAACCGCCGATGCCGTTGAAAGGGACTATCTTGTCCGCGGGATTGAAAAATCGATCTAGGGTATATATATTTTTTTTTCGACGAAAGCTCGGCCTCGTTGTAAGCTGCTTAACCGCCAGGTTCGTACTTTATGGCCACTCTGAAAGCTGAGATATACCGCGCGTACTCCGAGAAAATTAGTATAGAAATTCCAGAAACTTGAAAAATTCCTCGAAATAACCCACTTTCCCGGCAAAAAAGCCAGAAGAGAGGAAAGTCCTCTTCTTCCAGCCGGTGAAGACTCGAGTTACCGCGCGCGAAAGAAAGCTTCGCAGCCTATGCACACGCCTCGAGTGGGAGAGACGTAGCGGACGACCGAGATGAAAAGCGAGAGCAGCAAGCACCGCATTGCCTTCCGCAATGGCCCAGTCTGTATCGTCGCGACGCTGCGGATTTCGTCAGATTTTCTTTTCGCCGGCAATAAGCCTGCCAAAAAGGGCCAACGAACTATCGGGTCGAGAGCCGCTGAAACAATTTTTAAGTTGGCTCGCAGTTGGCGAGCTGCCCTTTTGTTCGCTTGGTTTTTAGTATATTAATTTTCGAGCGTCACCCGTTGCAGATTAAACTTTTGGCGTACTTTGGTTTGCATTCGAAAAATGTTGCGTTTATCGATTCAATTTCCAACGTGTATCGCACTCGCAGCGAATCCAATGAAAATTTCAGCGCAACCTTTTACGTAATCGCTGAAAGCTTCCAAAACCATCTTCATATTTCCTCTGTATTCAAAACCGAAAAAACAAATAAACTTTTTCGATGTCCATTGCGTGCTCCGCAAACAACGCCGCAGCGAAAACAAGCTCGCGTGTTTCATAAGCACAGGATTCGAAACGCGTCTCTTGCGATAACTTGTCTACTGTTTGCAGTGCACATATATAGATATACACGTGCTGCAATTTGCTAAGCAGGACAAGGCTAGTCCCGCCCACGCATACATCCGTTAATTCGAAGCTCGAGTGTGCCTGCGAATAATCTCTCGAGATTCTCTAAATAATTAGACGAAGATATCGCAGTCCTTTTTATATTTCGAGCGCGCGCGGCGAATTTTCTTTGAGGCGCGCGTGATAATCCTGCGAAATTCAATATTAACGGAGTATTAGAAACTCGGCTGGAGCGTATGAACCTCGACCCGGCCGCTCCTCGCTCTCATATACCGTGAAACAGTTTTCGAAAGCGAGTTGTACAATCTTACAGTCGGAGCTAGGAGTCGCGAGTTATGCATCGTCGCCGGACTAAATATTCAAATGAAGGTCTGCTCGCGCGGCTGCGTGGCTCCTACTTTTTAAGTAGATTAGCTCAAGCTGCGGTCGGACTTTACAGATTCGCAAACACAGTTACAACTTTATTTCACCGTTCGAATTGAACCCGCCGCTAATGAAAAACGCCGGCTTTTTAATGCTCATATTCCGCTTTGAATGATTAAACGATAATCTCTCGCGGCTTATCGGTCGTCATATATATATGCACTCTCCGCGTGTATATAATATATATACGATTGTCAAAAGTCGAAGCTAACCATGACGAGGCTCGTCCTTGGAAAATCCTGGAACTGCGCGCGTGTGGCCCTTTCGTGAAGGTTAATCGCGGGGGTCGATCCTACGTCACGCCGCAGCAGGAGCAAGGTCACCTACACGAGAGGACGAGTTACTTGTGTATACGTATACGTGCTTCGGGAAATGAGCTTCGGTTTATTATAATATAGCTGCTCCGACGCGCATTTCCGGTTGCTATACAGCCCTTTTACATACTATTATATTGTCGAGGTTTACGGGACGCGAATTTTAAAATATTCCCCTTTTTTTAGGAGATTTTTTTGACGGGTATAAGAGGCTTACTCGTTTTCATCTCGGGTATTTGCGCATAATTCATGCAAGCCACAAAATGAGGTTCCCGAGAGCAGTAGAGTAACTTGCATTTATATATGCTCGAGTGCTCTCGCCACAAGCATGCGGGTGCGTATACGAGTAATTTAATTCATTCCAACAAAGAAGCTATCTTATCCCCGTAATATCTACACAATGGCCCAAGTTTTTCAACTGTGTTCAACCGGAACTATTCGCAGTTAAAACTGCGCTGCAATATGAATTTCGCAAAGGCGTTTTATTACGCGCTTTTAAAGAATGAACAAAACAAAGCTTAAATCCAATTACCAACTGCGAAACGCCGTCGACTATAAGAATTCAATCAACCTGCATCAGCCGAGAAGAAAAAGCACATATCGACTTCCCAGCAACGCGAAAGAAACAAGTCAACTCGGAAATAATTCCCTCTGCACACGGCCCGTCGCGCCACAGCTATCTCACTCACCATCTCTTCGAAGCTTCTCTAGGGAGATCCGGTGCTCGAGTCCCGGGTAATCCGAGGTCGCCGTGCGATTCTTACACACAGACACGAGCACGAGAGACAGCTCTCGGGCTTTAATTCACTCGCGCGCTGACGGGCCGCTAAGCGCCGGAGCTTTCGATGCAGACAGTGATTTCGAGAGGAAGCAGCGAGCGAAAGTCGATTATTTTCCGATCGAAGTCGAGGGGGGACGGCGGTGGAATAGATTGACGGAGCTGATTTTAAAAGTTTTCGAGGGTGTTTAAGCTCGAGCATAGGGATTTCGAGATTCTCCGCGCGAAGGCTTGCGAAGATCGCGATTTCTCTTCTTTGTGGAAGCCACGCGGAGAGGTAGTGCGGTTAAGTCCTTTTTTTCGCAATTTTGTACTTTAAAGCGGATTTGCTCCTTTTATCGGCGCGCTCTTTTCTGCGCGGGTGAAGTTTTATCAACGAACAGATTTTTACGCTCATTCATTGCTCTCGAACTTGTTACTCACCTACACCGCTGAGAGCGTTACTTTTTTACGGATGCACTTTTTGACTCACCTGTAACAAAAAGATGAATAAAAATCATTATTTTTAGAATAAAATTTCAATCCTTATATTGAAAAATGTATCGCGCTTTCATTTTAATACCTAGGTCTCGTGAGGGCTTCTAATTAAAAAAGTCAGGCTCTGAAAATGTTCGAATTAAAAAAATTGCTTTTTCTATATGTATCGTTGTATCGATCTACAAAAATTGTTATATAATAATACTATTCTCGCACACTTCCGAACGAAGCGTTGAAAAATAAAATAAAAACAAAACCCTCCAAAAGGACAATCGAGTTGCTCCCAAGCAACTCCTTCACAACAACAACAAATTCACTCTCAGAAACAATTAAATAGTTTCGAGCATCTCCGTGAGAACGAGGACGATGAAAGGCAGGAGCAGCGCCGTCGTCATTGTTATGCTAACTAAGAAAACAGGCCTACAGCGGAGTACAGAGGGACATTAGCATCGATCGATCGCAAACTCGACGGCTCATTAAAGCTCGCCGCAGGACGAAAGTTAGGGCAAAGTTCGCCCAGCAGGTGTGCGGCAGTGTGTACGTAATGACGAGCCGTCGCCGCGATAGCTCTGTTGTTCTATATACAAACATAGGGAAGTTGTGTTCTTGCGAGATATATATTACACACACACACACACACACACACACACACACACACACACGCACAAAAGTTGAGTGGAGAAGTATAAGCGTGCTCTTGGGGGGGAAGTTTGCCGTTTTCTCATGTTGATTTCGAGACGCCGTCGGAAAGCTTGCGCGCTTTGATTTTTCAAAGGGACGAGTCGAACTTCCTACTCCCCGTAATTGCGAGACGCAGAATGAAGTTCATCATAACTTCTCACACTCTGATTGAAGTGCAAAGTTGAAGCAATATAAGCTTAGATTTCCAGCAACTTTTATCAGTCGATGCATCACGCGATTTCGGCTGTATAATTAAAACTAATCACCATAATTGCTAGTGAGTAAGAGAGAGAGAGAGAGAGCTGAGCTTCAAATTCGTCGACGTCGTCTTAGAGTCCTGTAATGACGTGTAGAAGCTGTAGTAGGTCTCGAGGTGGAAATCGCAAAGGACTCGCGAGGCGGCGCGTATAATTGCGCTGGAGCACAGGCGACAATCCTGTACTTTCGATTTAATTGTAGCGAGAAAGAGAGAGAGAGAGAGAGAGGGACGCGCGCGCACCTGCGGAAATGAATGGGGCGGATCTCGAGGATCCTCCCTCCCGAGCACGCGCAGACTGTATGTGCAGTGTTCTGTGCTTATAGACACTGCAATGGCGTGATTTATCATCTGAGCTATGAGAGGCATTTCAAACTGCTTCGGAATGCTAAATGCTCTTGTATACGTACACTGGTAAGATCGGGCGTTTTCGGAATTTAAGTACACCCGCGCGTCATGTTAACGGTCAAAATGAATGAATACCTTACATATGTCTAATGTACGTGAATTCTTGCATCACCGGGTCCTCGCAATTCTCGGCTAAAGTTGAAAGTAAAAAATTAACTTTTCCAACTCGATAAACAGCAGCTCCTTATTTTCTCGCAAGGCATCAGCTGCTGCTTCTGCAGACGCGACCTTGACATTGCAGAGCGCGCTTAATCCGGGCTCGTGCGCGAGGATCATCTCCCTCTCTCTTTCCGTCTATCTCACTCTCTCACACGCGCGCATTTATGAAATTTCACCCGTGCACTCGAAGGTGCGCGAGCGAGATAGCCTCAGCAACACACGTGACGCGAATGGAATAATGCGCGACTGAAGAGGAAGTTGCGGATTTGCGCAGCTATATATACGTATATAGCGGATGAATAGACGAGTGCGCGGCTGACGAGTATACTTGGACGCGGCTTGAAGAAAGTTCGAAATTTTCAGAACAGCGGCACAGCAGCAGATTATGTTTACGAGGATCGTGTTTGAATTGTCTTTTTCGAATCGGAAACTTTCCAAAGCCGGGCATAACTTGTTTGCAATTTCGCGAGTTTCACGCGTACTGCGTAATCGCTAATGAGCTATACGAAAGTTTTCGCGCGCAAACGGAGTTTAATTTTACGTCGCCGCGCAGTCAGCGATGCATGCACGCGTATGGCAAAATATGCGCATCCGCAATGAGTTATAAACGATCGTTTAGCGATTAAAATATTAAAAAATGGACGAAAGTTTGGGAAGGAAGCTTGTGAAGCTTCAATTATTTATATTACTTATATACCCCAGCAGTTTTCCGATTTAATATTCCGCACGAAATTCCACATAATTAAGCGCGCATTTACATACTTTTCTTTGTCGCAGTAGCCGAAGAGAAAATCCAGGCTCACGAATAATGCGAGAGAGAGGTGGGAAAAAACGCAGCGAGGGACTTTTAACTAGAATGAAGCCAAAATGCTATCGGTATATAGCAGCAGCCGAAGGTCGTGGCAGGGTCCTTTGTGCCGGCGTATTTTATTGAAATTCTATCGAGCCGTACAGTCCGCTGTATCGGATTCTTTTTAATCACAAAGAGTGAGCGAAGCTCCGAGAGAGAGAGAGAGAAATTTTTTAAATAAAACTCAAAACCAACGACGGCTACAAGGACACACGTGAAAACTATATATCATCAGCAGAGAGTGCACGCACGCGAATAGTTCAAGTGCTGGAGCACCGCAAGGCGCGATAACTAACGCGATTCCAATTAGGAAGATTCATATACACACAAACGCGTTCTCGCTTTTCGTCCTACTTGTGTTTGCAGCAGCCTATATGCTCGGGACACACGAGCACCGCCGGTAAATTAATTCGCCTACGGGTTAAGGTAGACTCGAATCGCGAGCGCTGGCGCGGAGAAAGATGATAGCCCAGCTTGGCTTTCGCAATGTTTATTCTGGACGACAGAGGTCGTCTGTTTTATCAGTCTATTCGAGGACGTAAGATCGTACGTGCTACGCTTTTGAAAAACAAGGATCAATGTTGGGCGCGGGGAGTTTTATTTCATTAATTTTTACCGCGCGGCAAAAGTGAACATTTTCGAACGATGGGACAAAAGGCTTTAGTTTATAGAACGCGCGGCGAGCGAGCTTTTATTTCAAGTCATTTTCAATTTTAACACCGCTAGGCGACGACAGCTGGAGCTAAAATCGTTTGCGAAAGTTTTGAAACGTTGGAATCGCTGTAATGGAAGTATTTTTCTCGAAACCTTTTACGTTAAATTGTATTATCCGATGCTCTGTTTTTAAAACCGAGAGAAAGCTTTTATCAATATTTCGATTATTTCGATGAAATAAATGGCAGGGGGCAAGAGTGACGGCTTCTTTGGCATGCTGAAATGCGGGATGAATAAAA
The DNA here is from genome assembly GCA_020010945.3 of Muscidifurax raptorellus. Taxonomy (NCBI): domain Eukaryota; kingdom Metazoa; phylum Arthropoda; class Insecta; order Hymenoptera; family Pteromalidae; genus Muscidifurax; species Muscidifurax raptorellus. Next base: position 7,829,475 of record CM052078.1, on the reverse strand, counting down.
TTCAGAAAGTATAGCTGGCAGAGCTTCGAAAAAACTCTATTAAGGCAAATTGCTTTGCGTAAGAAAGAAGAAAATTGAGTTTCTTCGTGCGAGCATTTCCACACTGGTAGGACATTAAAAGAGAAATTCTTTGAGATTGTTAGGTATATCCCATCAGTCAGAGCTCAGAGGAATACTTTTTCTCCGTGATACTCAATTTCGAAGATGAAACCTAAAAGCGTGCGAGTATATAATTCGGATTAATTTCAAAGTTCGATAATTTGATCCATCCGCAGCATCAATAAACGAATCCCCCGAACATTGGATTAAAACGTGATGTAGGGAAAAAACTAGAATATATATATATATATATATATATATATATATATATATATATATATATATATATATATAGCGCCGGCATTAAAGTGCGACTTTTGTTTGGGTTCGAAGCTTCTCTCGGCGAGCCCAATCAATTTGCGTTATTTCCAGTAGCTGCGCATCAGTTTTTTGAAGCCGCCAGTCCTTCATTTGCTTCAGATAAATAAGCGCTTGCGTTGGATGAGATATCTTTAACGCAAATTTGTAAATCTGGTTTCCGCAAAATAACATGTTTCAACTTTTCTCATTCGTTGTCGTTTAATTACTTGCGGCAGCTTGAAATTGCCTTTCAAAGTCACGGTGGCCGTTTTCCCAAGCCTCAAAAAAAAAACATCGAACAAAACACAAAATTAGCCTCTAACTAAATTTCTCGCAAACCCCGTTGACGACCAGATCGCAATGTATCATCCGTTCCTCTCCAATAAACCCTAATCCGCAAACTTTAATTACCCTCCGCGCCTAATAACGCTCTCTCTCTCTCTCTCTCTCTCTCTACTTCTCCGCAAAAAATCATCGGCCAAAAGCCCAGCGACCACATAATCTCGCGCTCATCACAGAGCGGTAATCAAGCAGAGGGCCGCAGTGAAGAGCGCGTGGGCGGCTTGCCCGGGAATATTATATGTACCAGTAGAGGAGGAGGAGGAGGAGGAGGAGGGCAAACCCTACTCCTCCGCTCGACCCTGAAGCCTGTGCAACGGTGTATCCTTCGCTGCGAGGACAGCCGCGCGCGTATACGCACGACACTGGGCGCGAAAATCAGGGACAGGGTTACGGCCACCGACGCCTTCGTTTACCACCGCTATATACTATTATACTCTGAGGCTGGAAGTGTCGCGCTTTTCTTATCATTTTATTTTCTGCCTCGAGAGGTCGCTGCAGCTGGGATTGAGAGGAAAGATAAATGGACTGCGCGGGCTTTGTTTGCCGAGGATTTTTGTTTTTCGAACAAGGATTTACGGGAGCTGATGTTTGATCAAGCGACATTGGGAAAATTGTTTTCCCTTTGCGGACTTGTTGAACTTTTGAAATATTTATAGAATTCTCTGGGCCGCGATATTGCAGTGGAAAATTCAGCGACAACGGCCGAACATTTTTCCCCTCTCATAAAAGTTTTTCAGCATAGAGGCCGCGATCCTAAAAAATGTCGAAACTGCAATAGCGCCGTGTGTACCGCTTTTGTTTACTATAATTGTACAACGAGCGATTTTCATTCTCCGCTAAAAACGAATTCGTCAAAATTCAAAGCGACTTATTTTCGCATTACTTAGGCAGCGCAAATTCGATACAGCCAGAGGAGCGCGGCGCGATCGTGAATCACCGTGGCTCTCGCGTATCGGGATTAGACGTTTCTCCAGAGCAGCGCAGCTATATAGCCGATCGATCGATCCTCGCACGACCGGCTCCCGGTATGATTTATCAAGCTGCGCGCGATTGATTGGCGCACGTGTGCGACGCAGCGACCTGGCAAAACGCGGAAAAACCCCAGAGAGAAACCGCCGGATAAAAAAAAGAGAAGAGAGGAAGGATACTAGCGCGGACCTTCAATTTATGTGCATTATCGATGGCCCGAGCGACTTTCATGCTTATTGCGCCCTGTCTCCCGCGTGGTTTCCGACTTTTTATACATTGAATTTCCAGCTGTTTTATTTTTCTATCGGGGAAGGTTTAGAGGTCGATGGTTACGTATGAGGGTGATTGTTTATCGCTTTAATTGAATTACGCTCGTTACACTTCCAGAAGTTGTCAGACCTGCGCTTTGAGCTATCGGGACGAATGAAAGTAATTAATTTTCTCTCTTTCTGTTTCGCTCTCGCCTCAGCTGGTTTAATCAAAATTTGAAGAAGAAAAAAGCGGTCCGGGGTACAAAGCAAAATTCAACACCGCGACCTGATTTCCGCGCGTGCGACAATAAAGAAAAAAAGCCCGGGGAAAGAAATTTAAGGAACGCCCGCAGCTGTTTCGAAGAGAAAATGAGACGCGCAAAACTGTTTCGAAATTTAATTGAAAAAATGCCCTGCATATTTTAATTAAAATCCCTGCTGTTAAGCGCCTGCACACGAAGACCCCGAAATTCGCGCGCATCAATTATGAACGCGCAACTTATGACGAACTCGTCTGCCACTGCGCGGCTGGCACACTTTTTGCCCAGTCCTGTGAAATATTCAGAGGACAATCCGCGAGCAACTAATCCGGAAGCTGAAAAATTCACAAGATTCTCCTTCGTTTCGTCTCGAAGCGAGGCGCAAGAGCTCGAGAGAGATATAAAAAGGGCCAACGACTGCAGTCGTTATCTCGATGCGTCCAGCTTATCTCTATAATGCGGTTTGGCTAGTGCGCGCGTGACTGCGGACACTGGAGATAGTTTCGCAGGCGCGGAAATAGATTCAATTTAATTTCCTTCCGAGATCGTTGCAACGCCCACGGCCGGTCGTTAAAGCGCTTGGGCCAGGCTTTGGTGTATCGTCGAGGGGCAAATATGCTTTCTATCTCTAGATGAGAATATGTATACGCGCGCACGCGTATTTCTCCGAGATGAAAATTAATGAATTTATATACGGGCTTTCGCGAGTTATATGCGAGAGAGTGAACCGCTCGCGACTTTTTACGATAATGAGTGGGTGTATGGCTAATTGGAATTATTACTCCTTAATTGGTAGAGTCAGTATTGCAGTTATAGCAAGAGCGGGTCAAGGTAGCCCAACAAAGCAGTTTTGACATAGGTGACATACCCTCAATGGTATGATGCACTAGTTGATTATCAAGTTGATTTTAATTGTTTTCCATATACTCCGACTACTGTATATGACTAATTGTTCATGATTTCTCCTTACAGTAATACAATCTTAAGGTATAGAATTATTGTTTCAGAATTGAAAGTAAACAAAATTCAACATTCGGATTGTGTGTGTTTATTATGTTAAATAAACATTTCTTAAAGTTCCTCGAAACGCTCGATATGTATATATCAGCTAGTACTCATTTTATTCACTCAGAGCGAATAAAATGAAAAAGCAAGAATATTTCATATTTGCTCTCGACCATTAGCAATCAAGCGTTTGACCGCTAACTGCTCTTGAAGCAGCCGTGAACATCTCTCTCGCTGAAGTTTCGATCGTACAGCCGTAAAGCAAAGTCGCTATATATGCCATCCCCGAGTAATTCCCGCTCTGTATTTGCGCGTGGATGTCTAGCCCAGTCGAATATGCGCGAACATGCAGGATATGCAAAACAGAGCCGGTTCGGATGCATGTTCAATTTACGCCGAGCGATTTATGCAAGGCATTACGTGACGCCGCAAGGATGGGACAAGGAGACACTACTCACGCGGTCGTTAATACGAGTATAGGTAAACGAAGCTTCGTCGGATGAATCGATAAATTTATTTCACCGAAAGCCCTTGAGCAGCGGCTGTGTCGGAGTACCGGGGATCAAGTATAATTTTACGATGCGCCGGCTAAAAAATCGTACCCGCACGAAATAAGTATCAGAAAAAAGTTACACGGCTCTGAATTTCGCGGAGAGAGTAAAGCTGGCATTACGTGCGCGAGAAGGATGTGTGTAATTCGGCTGCAACTACGGAAAAACCAATCGGCTGAAGTGGATTTGGTCCGGAATTCAAAATCAGCTGGGTTTTCTCAAAATTACACGATTAATTCCGTGGATTTTCGAATGAAGTTCGGCTCATTTTTTTTTAAAGCTTTTTCCTTCTCTCGAGTTCATGCATACGCTGATAGAGTAAGTTCCACGATTACGATTGCATCATTTATACATAGTATAGTCGAAGCAAATTTGACTATCGAAGGACGAATCGGGTTGTAATTTTGCATTCAGCGAAAATCCAATAGCGCAAATAGAGTACGATTTTTTTTTTTTCGAGAAAGAGAAGGTGAATTTCAGTTTTCACACGGAAGCTACGTAGGTAAATTAAATTACCAACCAACTTTGCTCGGCAAATATATTTTCAAAACATATATATGCGCTGGCATAATGAGTTTTGCAAATACAAAGGAATAATCTCGGCGAACCGCTGCGCTTTAAACTTTCCTCGACAATTGTATTAAAGTCACAAATTTCCTGCTCGCGGTCACGCACAAACAAGCAGCTGCAAAAAAAAACACACACCCAACAGAATGTGCGCACTTCCGTCCGGAAACTCATAGCTTCGACGCATTTGCCTTCAAGGTTGTGATGTCGCCGGCGCCACCGCCAGAAAACTTTCGTCGGAAATTTGCCAGCCTATAACTGTAAATTTTATAATCTCTCGCAGTTATGCATATAATTGTGAGCGCGATTTCATGGCACCCCTCACCCCCTCCACCTAAAAACGTTAAGTTGTTTCAAAATGTAGCTCATTTAGCTCCTCCGTCCCCCTCCAATCCTCCCTCATCCGTCATCAAAATTGTTGTGTATAATTTAGTAATTATACACAACAATTTTACATCAATTTAGATAATTAAAATTATAACTCAATGCAGTGTACCATATTCGACATTTGTTGATTAATATCAATCGCAAGTATAAATATATAAAATTTCGACTATAGGCTATGTATATATGCAATTAGCTAGCGTAGTTCGACTGAATAAAAATATTCGGTCTATGCGATTATTTCTCAGTCGACGAGAGCTTGCGTCGCTCGAATGCAAAGAACGAGCGCTCAATTACCCTACCCACACGGTTCTTCCCTGTACAATGCCACTCGAAATGAGGCCCCGAGTCTGAGTGTCGAAAATTTAATTTGCCTATTAACTCCGCTGTATCGTATGATTATTATTTGACTGCCCGTAGTCTCTGCGTTCACAGAAAACTGTCTTTCTCTGGTTTATTTTAATGAGCACGTTCCATACGAGTTTGATGAGGACGAACATTCCTGTTTGGATTTTCCCGGCTAATGATGAGTGTGCATTTTTTACCGGATTCGAAAAATGGTGCAGGTTTGACAATTCTCGTTGATTGCTATACTTTCATTGTAAAAATAACGTTGTTAACTTTTGCTCGATTCTATGTTTACTTATTGGAGCACTCGTATATGCATACTTCGCTTCCATGGCCGAAATTTTTTGGTATCATGAATAAACAACAATATTCGCAACAATAGGGCTTTCAGAAGCATCAACAAAAACGGTTTGAATAACATAACAGTATTACGAGCAAGGCCGAAACAAAAGGTGATTAAATGTTTTTTTATTTACTAATTTATCACAGTTGAAAAACTTGTTTCTATAATACATCCCTTAAAATATCCTATCATCGTCAAATTCGCAAAGAACAACGAACTCAAGCCCTCATTGCAAGCCCTACATCCACTTGAGAGAGAGACAAACGCCCGTCATAAACATCGGCCGAGGAAACTGGCAGAGCCGCGCCGCGACTCCGCTCCAAATAAATACCTCGGCATTAAATAATCGCGATACGCGCGCTCCCTTTGTAAGCCGGCATATAACAACGTAAAAAATCGCCGCTCGTAAATCGGCCGAAATATCGCATCCAAAAAGCTCTCTAATGTCCTGCACGCTAAGGCGTCGCGAGACTGAAAAGCGGTGCAGAGCCGGCTTTCAATGGAGGGATATGTGAATGGATCGAGGTCAGCATAGCGGCTGCTGTCCAGTACAGATATATTGTATATACCTATATATACTATATATATATAAGGTCGTTTTCGGAGCAGTTCACTGCCGCAGGCCTCGACCTCGCGGCTTACGTCCCGGCTCTATCTCTCGCGCGTTATCTGCTAGCTGTATATAGGAGGCTATGTGTATTAAGGCAGCTGTCGGCATCAACGCCGGGGATTTGCTTTTTCGCGGACGCTGCGTATATCTCTGGAGGGTTCGCCGCTGTTGTACTTTTTGCTACGGGGGGTTTTCAGAGATTTCGGAAAGACGGTGTGTACAGATGTTCCGAGATTCAATTTCTAGATAGCGGTCGCTGGGTCTCGAGGAGACGGGAATGTCTTCGCGGCTTTATGGAGGACAATTTTTTTTACGAGGGTGGAGAGAGTATGAGAAATCGATGTTTATCGGGATATTGGCTGTTGTGGAGTTTTATTAAATTTTCTTCTTTTTTTTTAGAAATGCAAAGTATATTTTCTATACCGTTTCATACAAAGTTCTGAACTGCGAAACTTTGATTTGAATTTTTCAGAAGACAAATCTGATAAATCCATTTCGTATACAAAATTGAAAAGGACCCTTCCGAATCAATATTCAACTATATAGTCTACATCTGTCTGCTCGACGTCAATCATCGATCGCCGGAGATAGAAAGCGCGGAAAACGTGATTCTCATAATTGTTTCAATAGCCAATCTATATAAACCGGCGAAATCTATCCAGTAAACCTTGACGACGCGCAGTAGTCCTTCGTTTTTCAGCTCTCGGGCGCGCAAAAATGCTCCCCCGAAAAAAATCGGCACAAGGCCTCGCGCAAGAATGCGCAGTATATCCTTTAAATTCCCGTGACTATGCAAACAGATAAGCGGAGCATGGTCGGAGCGCCAAATCCGGAGTATAATATCTTCTCGCGTTAATTAAAGTCGCGATAATTCAATTCGCGCGGGGGATACTGCGCAGTTTGCACGGGAATTGATTAGCCAAATGTACTCGCAAGTTCTCACGCATAAATTGACAAAATATCTATAGAGCGAGGCAATCAATGCCGACGATTGTTCGGTGTCGCGCGTAAAGTAATATAAATGCTATTTGAATTATATCGCGTGTGAGTCCTTTGTGCCAGGGTATGCGTTAGGTATACCGTTACCTCGTATAGGATGGCTGTAGGTGAGTGTAGTTCATACCCGAAGTAGATATTCTTAGAGCGAAGTCGAGCCTGGCCCCATACTGAAAACAGTCGACGCTGAGAATATACGTGGATATAGCAACTGTATATATTTACGTGTCGGATGTGAGTAGGATATGTCATATTAATTCGGTAAGACGTTTCTTTTTCGAAAACACGATGAAGGAAGTACCGAGTCCTCCCGTTATCTTATATATATATAGTATTAGTAAAGAAGTAATAAAGCCTTTCTGCAACGATAAAAAGTTGATTTCTCCAAGCGTATCACTGATTCCAGACCTCCAAACAGCAGATTCCGTTCCACGCACGGAAGCAAACTAAATATATATCCGAACTCGCTACACCATATACCTATAGCCGTTGAGCGTAAGCATCCATCATAAATCCGTCAGTATTTACCCCTCTTCTCGTGGTCCTTAAACTTCGCGATACTCTCCTTCTTTTTTCTCCCATAAAACGTGCTGGCTCTCGTAAAACAAGGTCAGAGCCGAGCGTATTGCGTTTACTCTACTCTTCAAGGTTTACAATGCAGCAGTAGTTGCCCGACTCGATCCGGGACTACAAAAGCCCATAAAGACTTTCAATCCGGTATAGAAATGGAGAACAAAAGCTGTCGCGTTGTATTTACGGACAAATCATGTCGGTCTAACCTTATAACTGCTAATGACTCCGCAACTTAGTTTGAGAGGTAACTAGCACGTATGTGAGTGACATGTTGTTTTTTGCGCGGAAAATAACATATTCACAATGCCCGCAATATGAAAGCACTTTATCGTATCCTTTTGACTCAAAGGATTTTAAATATGCAACAGCTTTAGTAGATCAAGATTTTATTTTCAGAGTACAAAAAGATCAGCGTAATTACGGGAGATTATTCATAAGTAGAACAAGCCACGTATGCTCAGACCGCGACACATTTATGCATTCTTAAGCCAGTCGCTTATAGTTTTCAATTTTCATCCTGATGGCACGTGCAGCCTTCGTCGAGCTTACGATCCTCTCTCGTTTTACCGGCGATTACGTTTCCGCGGAATCATCCTGCTCTCTCTTCTCGCGACAATTACGCGAGATTAATAGTCCAGCGCGCGACAGAGCCAAGCGAATAGATGCTGCGCAGAAGATCGTAAAGCGACATAACGAGCGCGCGATGTTTCTCGTAAAAGCTCTCGCCGCGTGTGATCGTAGGCGCGCCTCGAGCTTTAAATGTGTCGAATGACTCGGTGAAGTAGATGGATATTGATTTTTTTAAGGCCGGGAAGGGTAGTTATTGAGTAGATAACGGTGTCCGGTGCCGTTAACGATGAAAGCGTGTAGTTTTTCACGTGACGTATGAAGCTTCGACCGCAAGCTGTGCGGAAAATATGTATATACCATATATTTCGTTAAACTATTTGAAGCTCAGTTTTTGTTGTTTTGTTTTTTTTTTATTAAAACGAGAAGTACAACTTTTACATTTTTCGAATTTCCGCTCTAATAATTTCTGCCAATCAAATTCCTGAACATCGCAGCAGTTCACATACTCGGAATACTTGCAAGCTCCGGATATGAAATACCCGCGCGAAATATGAAAATCAAAGAGGATCAGCACTACTATTTCTCGCCGTTACGAAATATATATACTGCGTCTGAAGAAGCTGAGCATCGCGTAGCCCGACGTAATAATATCGCTCGGCAGCACCTGGCGTAATAATGCACACGTACGCGTAAGGTAAGAAGCCTTCGCAGCGCTCGATAAGCCGATAAACGGGCGCGATAAACTCGCAACGGCGCCGCGACTGAGCTTTTTTCTACGCGCCCGACCGAAGATAAAATCTAACTTGGCTTCTTGGAAGGGATACGTCTCTCTATCGGAATACTTTTGTCACTGCGTCTCGATCGCTTACGTAGCCGGCGTTGAAGGGTATTTCGCGCGAGATATTGGAACTGACGCCCCGGGTTATAAGTTTTTTTACCGAACGTTCCGAAATGAGTCGTAAAATTTCAATATGAACGCGTATATGCACTGCGAGCCGTTTGGTTTTCAACAACGAGCAAACTTTGATCCTCCACTCGGATAACATGGCTAAAACCGCACACTGAATATCGTGTACAACGTTTCTGTTTAACTTTCATCAGGGCGCGGATAAGAGCGATCGCAGTAAAACTTTTTTGTTATCTCGGCTCTTAAAAAAATGATCGATATTATCTAGGGCTGACTGACGTCAACTCATTAACTTTATTGCGGCTGCCGGTGTAATAAAATTAAGCTTCGTATAATAGCCGCATTATCCGCTATCCCGTTCTTGTCTATATCGCAATCAAAGTCGCCCTCTCTGCGCCGTACGGTCAAGCTTATGGTTTTATCGACCGAGAGAGCGTACGACGTGCGTTCGGCTGGCGAATATGCTTTTCACGAGTGGTAATCTAGCTGTTTTATCAAATTACCGAAGGAAATGGCTGGTTTATTGCCGAAATTAAAGACAAATGGCTTTACAAAGGTCGTTCGTGTTTACGCGGGATTTATTGTCGTTTTGTCAATGTGTCCAATAAGTATATACTTTGTTTTAAAGCTGTCTGTATCGCGTGTACCGACATGCCATCGATCAGGGTGATTTATGTTTGTTAAATATTGACAGCATGACATATTTTCTCTTCCTACCTCAATAGATATTATCATCTCCGTGACGCTGATAAAAACTCATTTCGCAAATTTACTTTTATCCATTGATCAACCGTCGTCACCGAAAAATCAAAATCTTTTGCAAACTGAAAAAATAACAACCTTATCGACGCATCCTCCCACCAAGCAGATTCCTATTATCTCGGCCTCAGGATACGCAGACTTCCTCGGCAGGAAAGTCCGCGCGGCGGCAGCCGGATGGCAGCAGCAGTAGGTCGATCGATCTCGCTGCAGCGCTAACCGGGAACTTGTCATCCGTTTTCCGAAATTTCGCCTCACGGGATGGCGCCACGATCAGCTCGCGACTCGAGAAAAAATCTCGAGGATGGAAATAATCGATCGACGCCACAGGAGCGGCTGGAGGCTGCTCTCTATAGGCGTTAAATAATTTGCAAAAAAGGCCATTAGACGACGTTGTTGTGCGGAGACGGCCGGTTCCTGGGGGGTAATTGAATGATGCGGAACCGCTCGACGGGGGGCGAGCTTTTAGCGGAGAGATTCGAGGTATATATAGGGGCTCCTCGAGAGCATGATGATATACGCGTAGAAAGAAGGTTTTTTTATTAGAACGCTTTTTTCGGGCTGTAATTTTCAGCAGCTTGTTTCGCTTTCATTACGATAAAACTCGGTGTACTACGCTTTTTAACGACGTAATTTCAGAGTTAATTAGCTAGTTGAGGGGGTACGTTGATGACGGCAATTATCAATTAATCGTCGCTTAATTAAGTGCCGTGAAAATTGTAACCTCGGCTTTATTCAAGTTTTTTAATGCGCAGGTGCTTGGTAGAACGGAGCGTCAGCATTTCGAGCAGTACTGTTGTCGCGCGTTTGAATAGTGCGCGCACGACGCGACTATGATTATTTCCAATTTTCCTCTTGGGAACTATTGCGTTCCTCCCAATTTCAGGTCAAGAGATTTGAAATTAAATTCAGCTCTGCTTAAGTGATTTTAGCGAACTGTTTTCCCCAAGATTCCTGTCACGCTTGAATCGATATTAAATTCCGCGGCAATATTTATCTCGATAAAAAAATTAACTTCCCGCGACTTTTATTTTTAACACTCCGAGAGCTTTGTAAACAAAATAAACTACTCTCGCAACTATGAAATACTGTAAGAATGGTTTGATGGCACGTGTAAAAACTCACGTCACAGAACCACTTCAGCCGTAAAACGTGCCATCGAAAATATTTGTATTTACCTGAAACAGAAAAAGAAAACAAACGTTGGGCATTTTTGTTGGCGATTTATAGATACAATGTGTGTCATCGATTTTATGAACGAAACAAAAAAGAACGTAACAGCGAGGCGCGTCTGTCACATTGAGCGAATGATTTTATCGCGAAAACACCTGCCCGTCTTACAGCTGTGGCATCCGTCCAAAGTATACGTCGGCGTTATGATACAGTGTTAAAGCAGAACTTCTGAGATTCCTAGTCAAACGACGCACTTCTGACATAATACAAAGCAGAAATGCTTCGTTTGATGTTCGCTACAAAACTTATTAAATTAATGTATCATTTTATCGGACGAATTTAGTGACCGACGGGATTGCGCGGATTTCCATGCGGTAAATGTTTTATTATTCTTCTTTTGACGTAGATGTATTATTATTCATTCGCGAGGAAAGGGGTAATGAGAATTCATTCCATACATTTTATCATTATATATAAAAAGATACTTAAAGCTCCCTCGCATTTACCCGCATTTGCGACTGATTCTACACGCGGCGTAAACAGCGATTTCCAACAACAAATTGAAAGGCACTTTACGTCGATAAGTTTCGCACCCTCGCTCGTAAATCTCCCTAATAACATTTTTACCCTTCAGTCAGTAGCTCTTTCTCTCTGCTCCCTTAAATCCTCACGCAAATATCTTTCACTCAACCGCCTATAAAAATTCCCTCTCCCAGCTTTCTTTAATCGACTCGTTAAGGCATAAAAGAAAGCGAGCGAACGCGAGCCATTGAGATCGAGGTCGCGGATTATACGGATTTTCTCTCTCTCTCTCTCTCTCTCTCTCTCTCTCTCTCTCTCTCTCTCTCTCTCGGGATGAAAGGCTGCCTATACGGAACACTAGTCGAAAGGTCCGCGAAGGTCGCACAGACCAGAGAGATGTGTGCGAGCACGTCGCCGGTTTCAATTAGCACCTATACGTCACCTTGAAAAAGGTACGAGGCTGCCGGAAATAAATAGCGTCTGACCAATCGCCGATGATTAAGCTCCGATTTCCGCTGTGTCTCGAAGCTTTTTATTCGCGGCTGCGAACCGTAGCGCGTTTTAAATCAAAAGCCCATGCGATGCGTCATTTCGATTACATTTTACGTTATGTATTGTATTAATATAATGAGAACGTGATGTAATAGAACCGCAGCTTCAAGAGTGGAATGCTACGCGGAGATAATTAGTTTGCTCGGTATGTACAAAATATAGAGGAAAACGTACGCAGCGAACGTTATTACATCGCGCAAGCTCTCGCTAAAGTTGATAAAATTATACGAATTTCAAAACGAGATAATACAAAAGCTGATGCGCCTGTATACATACAGCTAATTATGCCAAAAGTTTCTACATTATATTCCTCGTGAAGCAGCATTCTTTCCCCTGAATTGCCAATTATGTTTCTTTTCAGACGCAATAGACCATTACGAAGGACGATTTGATACGCACCATCGAAAATCCACAGTTCGAGGTCGTACCCTCTTCTTCCACAGTGGCTCTTAGCCCAGTCTCGAAGTATATAACGTAATTACTGTTTGCCAGGTTAAATGCATCTTCCACTGGTACTTCGCGTGCTCCCTTTACTCGAATTGCGCGACGTAGCCTACTGTGCGTATATTATCCTTATATTTTTTTTGCCACTTTGACTCTCGAGTACTACTCGAGGGAGTTCTCCAGCTGCGACGCTGGTCGAATTCGGGAAATTTTTTTTACCTTCTGTTCGTTCTCAAAATATGCAGTTTTAAAAAGAATAAAATTTCTTTTACAAGAGTTCGCGTTAAGCCGCGAAAAATAATTGATCTCGATGCTTTTGAGGGATAGGTAAATTTGTGTAAAAATAAAGTCCATAAAATTTATCGTCGCTTCAATAAGTTGCCTAAGAGACGCCGTAATGCTATACACAAGCTACTTATATAATCGTTCAAATATTGACGCGCACGTAAATTCCGTATTTGCAATTCAAGCAACAAAAGCCGAAAGGATTAGCGGCCCGTGTCTCGTGCCATTGCCGCGAGAAGAAAGTTTCGAGCGTTGCTGTGTATATATACTTTTTAATATGTATGCACGTGTTTACGCTATATATATATATATATATATATATATATATATATATATATATATATATATATATACATACATGACGTTCGGTTGAGCTCCGTTGTCCCGCACACACCGGAAGCAGAATAAAATCGTGACATCGCACGATGCATAACGTTCGAGCTATATACCGTTACGCGTCGTTTTACACCGCTCGTTCGATATATATACGCCAGCAGTTGGTATCGTAAAAAGGGTTTATGCAACAATGCAGAGATGTACGTGCTGAGATGCACTTTTTTTGAAGAGCCGTGGGTGTAATGGATTTGGTTTGGTTTTTGGTAAAGCTACATAGGATTTATCGAGAAATATCGGCTCGTCAAATCAATCAACGGCATATATATATATATATATATATATATATATATATAATAAAGCCATAAGCTCGTGGAAATATATTAAATTGTAATTACGGGCTGGATGATAAGACTTTATCCCTGATCAAAGCTCGACCGCTGGAATATTTACCCCTCGGTGAATGAATCGATACCGAGTATATATATATATGTCTACATCTATAATTAAAAAAGGATCTCGACGAATTAAAAGAAAGTACATTGAACAATCAAAGGAAAGAGAAGAGAGTGTATAAAGGTGTGTGCAAGCACGAACCTTGAAAGAGATGATTCAGGCTGGTACCCTTGAAACACGTGCAGCCCATAATAAATCCCATCATCGGAGCGTCAACGCCGGGCACAGCTCTCTTTGATTTTTTTTTCTTTCTTTCTTTCTTTCTTTCTTTCGATACCTCAGAACCTCGCGCACTCGGTAGCCTGTCTCTAAAATAACCGTACCGACCACTCGACACGAAGACCGGCAAAGTCGAACCGGAAGCGCTTGCGCTCCGCACGGCAGACAGCGGCGCACTGCCCCTCGTCGTCGTCCAGCTGGGCAGCAGCCTGCCGTCGGAATAACGGGCCCGTAGTCGCCACTGCCTCTTCTACTGTCATTCTCGACGACGATGATTCGCCCACAGCCGTCCCGCTGCCGCTGCTCGTCGTCGTCGCTGTTGTTCTCGTCGTCATTGTAGGAGGCGCAAGCGCGAGACGCCTGCTAATCAGGAGCTCGCCACTTAAGTCATCATAACGTATACGCGCACGTCGCCCGCCGGAGACTGTCTAACGAGCGAGCTAATAGCCGAAGGTCAATAGCCGCGGATTCTGCTCGCTCTTGGCCGTTTCTTTCAATGGCTTCTTATTGCAATTTCTCCACATTGTATATTTATCTTCTACTCGTCGACGATCGCCGCTGCGAAAAACGCGCGGGCTCAGTAGGTCATCTCGATGCTCCTGCGTAATTGTTGAACTTCACTGATCCCCTTCGCTATAAGTGTATCCTATTGTCGAACAGGGCAGCCAGTTTCGGCTAATTAGCAAACATAAACTGTATAATATTCCCGATGCCGGGAATCTCGCTCCAACAAATCTGCCGCGCTGCTGCTGGGCGACGCGCGGAGTATTAATTCTAACGAGCACTTCCGAGAGACAGACTCGCTGCGTGTGTATCTTGAACGACCGAAAAGGAAATCGCTACTGGACAGCGCGAGAGAACCGCTAACACACTGGCATGAGGCGCTATATGTAGATTATCACACTACATCGACGCTGATCTGACTTTTTTTCGCCGGCGCCGCTCTTTACGTATACATATATCTGAGCATCGTGTAACGCGACGATGTTCCGCCTGGCAACTGCGTCACGCAATCGATATCGCGTTGCCAAGAGAGAGAGAGAGAGAGAGCTGAGTATATGAGCGTCGAACGCTGCGAGCTGGGTTTATTTAATTATAATCGTTCTTTGATATCGAGTCTGCGGGGGCGGCAGGCATTTACGCGAGTGATTCCAAGCTTTGAGGAAGGAGGATCTACGCTGGATTTCGCGTGTCGTTGCCTTGGGAAATACGTGCACAGCGAGATGGAAGATAAAACGTGCGCCAAAGCTCGCAGTTGTACTACGCATTGATGCGCGTTTGTTTGGTGTAAGAACATACCGTTCGCGCGAATTCAAACGAACGGAATAAGTCATTCGGAAAAATTGACATTAATAGCCATGCTAATGTTGTGCGAAGAGAAACTGCGTTGACTGACGTTCGTAATTCGAAACATATGATCAAGCATCGTAATATAAACATTTTTTACAATCATCGCGTATATCCATAACACTGTATATACTGCTAAATATATTTCGCGGACAATCTCATTAAAAACAACTCGAGCAATTTTCATAAACTCATTCAAGCCAAACTTGTCACCCTCCATGCGCGTTGACCCTCGGTGAACCGCACGGTATACACTCCCCGATAATCCCGTATCGCTTTCCAGTGTATACGCGCGCACACATACACGCGCGCGCGCGTATGTATATACACAAAGCGAGAGGACAATTGAATTTCGACCGGGGGTTTTTCGCGCGCGGCCTGCAAGTTTAATGCGGTCGATCAAGAGCAAAAGTGGCCATTACCGCAGCCGACGCGATTTCGTCACGCCTCGGATAATATAGCGGTCGAAATGAAAATGATTTTTGTTTACGGCGATGAGCAGAGTAGTTTCAACGAGTTTGATTGTATTTACGGTTAGATATATATTTATAGTAGCAAGGAGCCGCGCCTGACCGAATAGAGCTCTTACTACTGCAAGCTCGCTTAACACGCTCGTTATGACTGCATGTATAATTTCGTGAAAAGCATATTTTCGCTCATCGTCTGTCCTAACGGACTATA
The DNA here is from genome assembly GCA_020010945.3 of Muscidifurax raptorellus. Lineage (NCBI taxonomy): Eukaryota > Metazoa > Arthropoda > Insecta > Hymenoptera > Pteromalidae > Muscidifurax > Muscidifurax raptorellus. Next base: position 7,813,629 of record CM052078.1, on the reverse strand, counting down.
GCAGCAGCAGCGGCCCTGAGCGAGGTAAGTGACGCGAAAGAGATAGAACGCGAAACGTTACACACAGCGAGCGACAGCCGAGGACGCGTTTATGAGCGAACAGTAGACATTTTAATTGCAGCCTCGATTTGCTTTATTCTCGGTTAATTACGCGCGATTGCCTCGAAATAATGTCATCCGCAGACTGCGCGCGCGTAATACATTAAGCGAGAGGAGCTTTTTTCGCGTTCGAAAATTCAATCTAATTAATCCGATTGTGTAGTCATTCGACTCTGAAAAGTAGACGTGATGTTGGAATAATTCCAAACTCATTCGCAAGCATAGGAAAAGCCGCGATTTTTTCGCTCGTCTACCACCACAGACGATTAGAGGCTGAAGCCGCGGTTTCAAAGGACAAAAAGGGAGCTATCGCATAGCTCGACCGGAAGATCGCGCGCGCGGGCTCTTCGCGAAAGGTACTTGCAGAAGCAGCAGCAGCTGCTGCTGCTGCCCTCGAGGAGGAAACGAGGTAAGGACTTTTTTGCCCCGACAACCTTTTTCAGACGTATAACTGCGCGACGTGAGCGAGAAAAGCACTTTCTTTGACTTCTCCTCGTTCCAGGAGAGGCTTTTACCTTTTCCCACGTGCGAAACATTATTTTTGGATGAAGTCGAAATTCAGTACTCTCGCGAGGTCAGAGCAATTTTTCGAGATGAGCGAGATTGTTTATTCAATGTGAAAAAGTTGCCTGCGCTTTCTTGGAGCGAGCTTCTATCAAAGAACGAGAGATTCGCTCGCTCTTGAGAGAGCTAAAATTTAAGGTATAATAACTCTCGCGCTTTTTAACCTTCCTTCCGCCGACGAGAGGGAGAATTTTATCTGAGATCTCGCGATTTTTACACTGCGATAACAATCCGAAGTCGTGCCTTCAATTCTCCCGGAGAGCCAATTACAGCGACCGACGCGAGATTCGAACTTTCGGCGTTTCTACCTTTTGAAAATTCAGAGTGCAGAATCCTGCGGAAAGTAAAAATGCTTCTCAGAATTTCCATCTTCTCCGCGGCTGGATCGAGTCACAAAGAAGAGAGGAACTTCGTACATCAGCGAGAGAAATTTTTATTGAAAATCCATAAAGGGGCGTACGCTTGCAGCTCGCACACCTGTTTGTCTAACGTAAACCGAGTGAGGGAGAAAATTGCGCTGTGACGGAGATGCATGTTTGCCCAGTCGAGTGGTGTACAGTGTGAGCGGGTATCTTTAACCGAGAGATAAATAATCGTCGACACGAGGTTTAACGCAATTTGTCTGGCGGCAAGTGAACGATTAAATTCAAAATAAATCAACTGAGAAAAAGGTCGATTCAAGCCCTGTACGCAGTGTTAATTAAACCTCGAAGAATTCCATCGACCTTCGAGTCCACTTCTAGCTGCAGCCAACGAGCACATAGTGACACAAGACCCCATAAGATCGAGCCTCTCTCTCCCTCTCTTCTAATTCCCTCATCCCGTCCACATAGCGTCGTAGTCTCGGATAGGATAAAACTCTCGACTCCTCGGTGCGGTGTGACGCAGGCAGATGAAATATCCGGAGAGAGAGAGAGAAAGCGGAGTTGATGGATGGAGCCTCTCGCGCGCGCGCGAACTTTGCAAAGGGGAAAAGCAATTAAGGGCTTTTGTGCGCGATAAGAGCTGCAGCTTGCTTTTCCGAAGCTCGCGCGCGAGACGAAGATTTAATTAACCCCGTTGCGCGGGCGCGCGTTTTATCGAGGATAGACTCGTTGTGTTGACGTTGATTATGACGGTTTCCTGGAACTGAGCCGTGCACGATTTTCTTATTATTACGCGCGAGATGTACACTTATAGCGCGTTGAATAATTGCGGAGCAGGCGTCGAAAATAGAACTCCGTGTTTGCGTATTAAAGAGCTGAGTCATCGATAGCGATCGCGCGGCAGCTGAAAAATAGACCGAGAGTTCAACGGCCGTAACGCCGATGCCGTATCTACTAAATGTCGTCCTTTGCGCGCGAATCATAACTTCGGTGTAACGAACTCTGAAAGTTTCCAGCTACTGCCGTTGAATTTCCGCCCTCGGTGATATGCCTATATAACCGAATCGCGCCGAGGCGGCGGTCACTTCGCTTCGAGCGAGTTTCAAGAGACTCGGAATACGTCGAATATCAAAATCTCTGTTCGCTATGCATACATATTGGCTATTCGAAGTTTAAAAAGTTAATTTTGCTGTCTTGTTTCATTTTTCACTCGCGAGTGCCGATTGATCAAGTGCACACGGATGTACGCTAGTGCTCGTCAAAAGGATCCCCTTCTCTCTGAAGCGAAATGAAAGAGAAACACGAGGGCTCGTTTTCCAAAAACAAATTGACGGCTTGGAATAACACTATATATACGCAAACTGCAGTCCAAGAGAGAGAGAGCTTCAAGCTTGAAAAGCGAGCATTTCAATATCGAAACACTATAGTCGGTATTTCATACACCCATTCCATCTATTCCGCGAAGAGAAGCTTTTTCCCTTGCGCGATTGAAACCACACGAATTATCGTATAACTATGTATATAAAAGGTAACTCGCGGACTTGGGCGATTCGACTGACAAGTTGGCGCCGCGCTCAAATGGCAGGTAATCAATGTCGAGAGAAGCGCGCGAGCTTTTCATTAGGATATCCGTGGTGTTTATTTCCGTAATGGAAATCTCGCTCAAGTGCGGCAGTCGTGTGCTCGTACGTATCATTGCAAGATTGGAAACGTATGAAATTGTGGCGGAGCTTTTGGACTTCTAGACTAGCGAGTTATATAACTGGAAGTCGAACAATGAAAAGCTCGGCAACGCAGCTTTTTTTTCAAATTTTAAAACTTATCGAACGCCGCACCGAAGCTCGTTAAAAGTAGTATGCAACGGTGATCGTTCCGAAAAAGGCACGTCCCGTCCACCTTCCCCTCCATCCTCTCTATACATGTATATACATATATATACAACACATATATCCAGCTTTCGTTCCGGGAATTACACCTTGCGCCGTAAGCGCGGTTAGAAAATTGGAAAAAACTGCGAGTACGGTGGCAGAAGGACGCGAACTCTCTACTGCCGGATATACGCGCATGCGCGCTTGACGCGTCATTCGCGCGGTAATTGAAGAAAGCCGAACATTAATTAGAGCCGTAGGAATTAAATCACCATCAGTCCGTTATTGCCGCGGCAATTTCCACGATGGCCCTCCGCAGTGCGCAGAACGATATATATATATATATATATATATATGAATACGCAGCTATATCTCTCGCGTGCAAATTGACGGTGGATGGCACAATGCGCTCTCGCTCGTAATGCTAATCGCACACTGAATTTACGCGCTATCTCTTTGTTTCCATATAGACGATACAAGAGCTATAGTTCTACACATACGAATGAATTTTTCAACTCCGCTTAGTCCGATCTTCCACGCGCAGCCTTAATTTAAGGAACACAAAAGCCGCAACGCGCCAGAATCCCACCGCGGTGTCGATATAAAGAAATGAAGCGAGCCAAGCGCGAGATCGTTATATACACAATGTATTATACGCGAGGCTTCTTCTCCCGGGCGCGTCGTGTGCATCGTTCTCCCCCGCCCCTTCTATATACGACTAACTGCATCGCTATGATCGCGGAGTCGTTCGTCGACCCCTGACCCCGACTAGCACACTGCAATGAGACTCCGTCACGCCATCGCGATATTACACATATACACACCAATGCTCCGGCACTTTGTCGGGAAAGTCAAGGAGCGATTCTTGTTTTTATACGTTATACGCGCAGTACAACTCGCGGCTGTGTGCAAGTCGAGCTTCTTTGATATTTTATTACGTTTCCGAGCTTCTCGCGAGGTGTGTATTTCGGGACGATAGTTTATACATACGAACAGTGTGTACACGTCAGAATTACCATTCCGTCTTAATTACCGCGTCAAACCTGAGCAGAGGAACATTCGCGGAGTAGACTGCAGTGGTGCGAGACGGGGGGGGGGGGGGATATACGACTCCTTGCGCCTCTTCGACTATTCCGCCGCAAAGCCACTGCATCCAATCTCGACATGCTGTGAGAAATTCTCTCCGCACGTGTCGGAACACCGTAGGCCGATGACGACGCGCGTGCAGCCCGGAAATATAATGGATTGATCGATCGGGCGATCGATCGAATTTGCCTTGTTAAACGCGTATATAGGCTCGGCTCTGATTGACTTCGGGGATTGTTGTTGGTAGAGGGAGAGCTGCTGCCGGATGTGTTTGGATAGGCCGATGGAGGAATAACTTCGTGGATGTGCAGTATACTGTGTGTAATTGATTCTGCGAGCTAACATTAGCTCTAGTCCTCGCGAGTGTTGTTAAGTTGGTCTATAAAATTTGGATTTGTTTGAATTCCTTCTTTTTTTTGTATTACAACTTCTTATGCACGAGGAGCTTGAATCGTGCCGGTCGTTGCGATAGCGCGGTGATTAGTTGTTTTATCCGTTGTTTACGCGAACGAGCTTTTTCATGGCCGTAAATAAATTACCGTACGGTATAGTATCATTGTTGTGAATTAACGAGGGTAAAATGAAAAATTATCCGGAGACTTTCATAATTACGCGCGAAGGGAGAATAATGCGGTAGCGAATGAATGAATGAATGAATACCTCGGCGTTTCATCATACACGCGCTGACACGTTATATAATATGAAAAGACGCATCGTTGTATACTAATTAAACATTCACGCTCCGAATAATCAATCCTCCAATAATATTATTACATGCTTATACAGTATACGTATGCGAACGCACGTAAAATCGTTTCCTCCGCCGCACTGTGTATATATACACTTATATACATCCAACACTCTATTAGGCCTTTATTGTGCCGGGAATATAACACCACCGCGTGCACTCGATCGAAAGTTCACGGACCATTACCTACTGGCGCCGCGGCGCGAAAGCTGACACCGCACCAAGCACTCGATTTATAATAGATTCGCGCGCGACTCTCGACTCTTCCCGCTTATCTGATATAACTCGAGGACAATGTTTGAATATTTTCCGAGTCCCGCGGCGACACGCGCGTATACCGCTATAAATCACCGAGGAATAATTATAAAAAAAAAAAGATTTTTCACTCGCGACATTACAGCTCGACCCCACGCTCGCGCACATCCATCCTCTCTTTCGCGACTGCATATACAGCAGCGCGTGCGGCATCTCCTCTATTTTCGGTGCGCGCTTTCACGGTCGAGCTCCTATTTTTACTTACTCGCGCTATTATATACCCGCGATGCTGCTCAAAAAGACGCGCGCGCGCATGTGGATGATATGCGCGCAGCGCAGCTTTGTCGAGGGGGGGGGGGGGGGCTGCCGTCGGCGACGCCGCGGCGGCGGACACACTCTTCCTTTCTCTGCGAAGACTTGAAAAATCGTCGGGGCGCTGACGAGGTTCGTCTTTTTTTTTTTTCCGGGAGAGGTTTTTACGTCGAGAGAAAGAGAGACGAGCAAGCGATAGGGAAGCGAGTATGTGGAGGGTGAGATTTTCGAAAAATCTATTCAGCGGATGTTGCGATTTTCATTGCTCGAGAGAATATTTCTGGAAACGAGTGCGGAGAGACTATTTACTGTCATATAAGAAACTCGCGTGAAAAGGCGCGATTTAAATGCAAGTCGAGGCTTGTTTTTGCATTACGCGAAAATCCAACTTTAACAAAGTCTATACCGATGTAGGTCATACATTCGTTTGCCAACGGAGCATTGCGTTCGACGCTGAGAGCTTTCGCTGAAAAAGTTGAAAATTGCAATATCATTGGAAAATGCGGAGCGTCGACTGTGTTGTACAAGAGCGAAAATTGGTGCTGCAGCGCTGCGCACAATAAGCGTTTCAATTTCTCCCACTTCATTTCGCTTTGAGAGTGAAAAAAAAGAGATATTCATAAAACGACATTCCAGATGGATTTTTTTTACCCGCTTTATCATATCACGATGAATCGCGCGCGATAAATCTGGCCCAGCTTTTAATCCGCTTATCGCTCACATTCGATTAGCCTAAACGCCGCTGATGGGATGAAAAATAAGGAGCGCGCATTTTACGTATGCATCCACTCGAATACGAATAAGAAATGCTCTGAAAGGGAGACGGATGAGCCATTTTCCAGACACACGCGCGCATCAAGCAAAGAAATTCGATGTAAGGCACATAGTGGAGAAAGCTCGCTACTCCGATATTTTCCGCTAAAATCCGCATCCACTCGACTCGTCGCGACTTCGACCTCGATCGGAGAAACTTTTTCCCCGCTTGCAGCTTGCAAGAAGACAAAGCCATGCGGAAGGGAGAGAATAACATACGCGTCGTGAATTTATGGCAAGAGATCGGTCAGGGCGGCAAGATTAAAGACTCGCGGTGAAACGGAAAGGGAGTTGAGCCTCGCGCGGCGCGTGATCCTTTGATGTCGCGCGCGTACGACGAGAGAAAAGCTCGCGTTTCTCTTCTCTCCTCCCTCGGGAATAAAGCCGGATCGGGAAAGTCGCGTGCGAGCAAGGGAGTATAAGGTTCACTGCACCTGTTACGTGCGCGCTAACGAGCTTATCGTGCGCCGGTGTATAGGGTTATGCGGGATGACCGGAGCGTGAAATCGCAGAGTGCTTCTTTCCTATTATTGCAGACTACCGCGCGGGAACCTTAATTGCCGCCGATGCGAGGGGGGAAGCTCAAGACGCGGCGGCGGGGTTTGTCCGGGAAATAATTGAGCCGTTAATTTGCGATATGCATCGAGCTGAGATTCTATTCATACGCGCGCCGGCGTATCGCTCGTGGAGAGAAAATGTACAAACGCCCGCGCAATTAATCACGAATCTCGACGTAACGAGCACCCCTGCGAAATAATCCATAGGCCCCTCGGAGCGAGGTCGCGACATTGGCCCCCGGCAATTAGAGTAAGTGCGGCGCGGGGATCGAGTCAGGCCGGTTATCGGTTTAGGGCTGTTGGCTCGATGCCGGCGATACATACATTTATACAACCTCTCGTTTTGTTTGGTCTGGAAGTGAGCCGCCCTGGGCGAGACGATCACTTCACGATGCTGATGAGGGGATATAAGATTGACTTTGTTTCATTGAATTATCGGGGAGAGATTTGTTGACTTGCGGAAGACGGCCTACATTGCTGCTTTGGAATACTATACTGCCTCGTCTTTTACGTTCTACGCAACGCAGGTGTATTGACATACTATATTATTTTTCTCGGTGTAACTAAAATACGAAAAATCGACTGCGATAAGGCACTTTCCACGAACGAGCAGCTATTGACAAGCCAGGATAGACCCTCTCGAGGAATTCGATCTTTCTGCCAGGCTCTCCTCTCGAGCCGGCGATCAACGATAAACGCCGGAGTAGCGCAAAGAGACGAGACGTGAAGGGCCTTGCGGCTCTGTGTATTATGTGCACGTGTACATATATACGTGTAACGCGGATGAGGCAAGCAGATCTGCATGCCAAAATCAACAGAGGCGACTGGAACGTTGCGAATATAAAACAAAATATCGAAAGACACGAGTTTTTCCTCGGGCTAAAATGCGGCGCTTTTACCGCGTTGCATCGATTGTTTTCCCCTTTGTTTGCGATTTTCCATTGTTGAATTGTATACATTGGCTCTCGGATATCCGCGTAATGCGATTCATTATGCGCGCAGGCGTATTGAATTCTTTCGGAAAAAATTCTCGATATTGCGTTTCCATATTAGAAATCGCAGGCTCGATGTCCTGCATTGTCCTGCCGCGACAGTTTGAAATCGCGCGGTGAAAAAAAGGAATTGTTTGCATTCATCGGCGCACTCTCGCTGGCAGCGCTGGCCCATTACAAAGTGAAAATGTAAGATAAACTCCTGAAAATCCGCGTCTTTTGGCAGAAGTAAGCCAAGTTCAGATTGCCAAAAGACTATACTTATATTATTACGAGCTTCTCACTGGAGAACAATTACCGTCTGCGGTCGCCAGATGCGTGTGTACATACAGCATAATATACAGCATAAGATCGAACCCGCAGCGTAACAGGAAAAATTCCAACAACGCAGAGTATATATCTCCGAGTGACCATCGGGGAAAATCGCGAGATCTAGTTCGCGAACAGAGTTTGACAGATCGCCAAGACTCCTCGAGTTTAAATTTAGCCTCGAACGGTTTCGCGCGACGAATCTTCTCGTGTCGCTCTGTAAAACTGAAATCGAAGCGTCGCTCTTCGATCGGAGGAGGCCATCTCCTCGTTATCACCGCATTAGCGATTCGAGCAGCGAACTGGCTGTAGTGCATACGTGAGAGGGAGATAAAAGCTCTCTGGCCACTAGCGCGACCGTTTACTCGCGATACGTCCCCCGAGAGAGCTTGCGAAACACTTACGCACGCGGATAACGCGGTGAGAACAAGCAGCCGAGGCATTATTCAATTCAACCGCGCGTCTACTGTTGTTATAAAGCTCCTGTCGTTGTTGTTATTACTTATATTCTTATTCGCCTTATTGCGCTGATATAGCGCCTCTGTTTTATAGGACTCTCGCAGAATCGCATATATAAAGGACGCGTATACAGCCCACTCGCGAGTAGGCAATTACCTATTCTAATGGAGAAACTCGAGGAAGCGAGTACGAGCGTTGAATGGGAGGGATGCTATAGTTGGCGAGCGAATCTACGTCTATGTATGCACAACAGCGTCTATCTAATTCTAGCAAACGAGCGCGAACTACGTACGAGAAACTACTCTGTGTGCGATATCTATTAGCTTACTGACGTGGCCGTCGCGCTTTGATACTCTAATTATACGAAAGCTCGTTGATCATATATTGCCGAGACAGTACGATGTGTATATATGCGACGGGACAAGAGAAGAATCTTCTGGAAATTGACCGCGAGAAAAAGGTTAATCCCACCGCCGCGGAGAGCAATTAGCCGAGGAAACTTAGCACTCAGCCGGGGGGTGCGGAGGAAAGAGCGAGAGCTTTTACGCGAGTTGAAAGGATTTCAAAACATACACACTACACCGCTACTCTGAAATTACTGCAGGGTGTAGCTCGGCTGAGGCTAGACGTTTGTCGTGCACCGCGTATATAATCTATATGCAATCGAGCTACATGCACCGGACCAAGACTTTCGCCATTGACCCGGTGCATATATACATATGCAAGCGAAGCTCTAATTGATTTTCCTCCTGTCCCGCAGCATTTTTTTGTGTATATATGCGAGAGTTAGGAGATGAATCGCGTGAGTATCTCTCTGTTATATGATGAGCGCACCTTTTCGTCGACGTCGTATGAAACACCACTGCAGCATGAAACATGACACTCTGCGCCCTGCAGCTCTGTGCGATTATCCCGAATTGCAGCTTGCGTATTATACACACGCAGCGCGCGCACACAAACACACAGCAGGGTCAACGGCCAGCTATATTATCACCCACGCCTCTCCTCTTCCATATACATGCGCATATACTACTTCATAGCTATTATATACGCGAGTGTCACTTCACAGCAGCAGCAGCAGCAGCAGCCTTATTATATCAACATCACACAGCTGCATTTATATCGCGCGCACAGGCCGAGAGGACTCCGCTGCAGCAGCAGCAACGTCACACGGGGTCATGCACGCAGAGGAGTAGGTACACTAGTCCAACGTGCGCGCGCGCGCGCTGAATTTCCCTCTCTATATAGCTCTACTCTCTGCGGTACAGGTTAGGTCGCGCACTGGTAAACTCTCTTTTACGGCGGGGCCCTTAGGTGTACGATCCCCGCAGCTGCGATCGATGGCTTTTCGAAGAATCCGAGTATACCGTACTCGTGCTGTTTTCCAATCGTGTGACGCACGAGCTGCTGCAGCTGGCTCGTTCGAGCGACGACGATACCAATAGCGCAGATCTATCTAGCTATTAGAACCGCGGAATATCCGCACTGCACTCGTCTCGACTCGGCGCGTGTATTGTGTATACCTGCACTAAAGTATGAACCGCATGCAAGCACGACTATATATATATATATATGTATATATTGCGCGGCGAGAACGAGGCGCGCGAACGAAAGCACGTCGATGTATATAGCAGCGGCGGCAGCAGCACTCGGTTCGGGGTCGGGCTGGCGACTGGCGCTCGCTCTCGACGCGCGGGCGTCGCGACGCCGACGCCACCTTCGACCGGTTCGCCAGCTCCGTCTCGCTCTCTCACCCGCTCCCTTTCTCTCTCTCTCTCTCTTTCACTTTATACATATCTATATAGATGTTTCTGTGTACGCGTGCCTATGTATACGCATGTATATGCCGTGCGCGCGCGCTATACTCTCAGCTTTTTGCTCTGTGTTTGGCTGTTGTTATTGTTGTTGTTGTTGTTCATCTTGTTCTTGCGCGAACGATTTCTATTTGAGAGCTTTGATTTGATTACCCGGTAACTACTGCTATTTCATTACAGCGGAGCTTTCAACGAAACGAACCGAATTTTCGAAATATTATATTACAACGACGCTGTGACATTGGGTTGCGTTGTTGGAAAATTCGCTGAATTATTTCGGCGACGCATTGTGATTTTGGGCTGCTACGGAGTGAAGGAAAGAGAGAGAGAGAAAGCGTTTTAATTGCGCAGAGGTCGGTCGAGTGTCGCCGCTTCGCTGCAACGGCCTATACGGGCTTTCGTATTATAAAATAGCTTTTTAAGCGCGCATGACGTGAGGGAATTTCGGAGCATAAAGCGATTCGAGAATATGGGACTTCGTTAACGGGCTTTCTTATGTATATAACGCACGCTTTCCGCCAAAGTTTTTAGTATATCTTTAAATTTGCGCCGCACTTTGTTCGTTTAATTACGTAAATCGTTAATGTGAGCGTCGTCGACAGCTGTCCGGAGATATATTATATTAAAATATGTAAAACGTCTGTGCACGAGCCTGTGCTAAGACTGCGTGTTCGGCGTTGCTTGAAAAATATTCATTTTACGCCTCGCATAAACTAGATTGAAATATACATATATATATGAAAGGGGATAAAAGTTGAAAATTATACTTTACGAAGCCGCGAAGGCGCGTCTTTCGAAGGACATGAATTTTCGCGCATCGTCCAAGTTTACTCACCTGCAACAGAAAACGAAAACAAAGAATTAGTATAAAAAGTCAAGCAAAAATTGTGTGTTTATGTACGCGTTGAATTTTCGCCATCATCCAACGAGCATTTTTTTCATCGTCGCGTGTATACGTCCCGTAAAAAAGCTGTATCCCTGCCCGTTGTATATTCAAAAATTCAGCGCGCATCGGAAGGCGAAACTGAATTTTCCCTCCCCGCACATGACCTCACTGGCGCATAATGCGCCAGCTGCAGTGTCGAAGTTGGCGTCAAGTGGCTCGTACAGCACACACCTGAGACGATATAATACACATGCACGCAGTAGGCTCTCCCTCTCGTTTCTTTTTCGTTATTCAGCGCGGCCGGCTCTGAATACTTAATGGAACACTTCAATGGCAGTGCGGCCGGTTTATGCGATGAACGGCGTCGTTGTTTATTATTATTTAAAGCTGTTAAAATTCTTATAACGGCTTCACTCTCTGTGTACGTATATAGATGTACCCTGATTATCGATAATTACGCACACAGTCCGGAGAAGCAGAAGAGTACAATAATATCGGGGGAAAAGCCCGAGTCAATAGAGTGGCCATGTATGCGCCAGATTGGGAAAGCGATTTCGAAGCTTCAAATGTTTTCCTTGATAAGCTACTTCTCTATGACTGCTGGAACGAACTCTCGCTCGAGGAATTACTCTCGCGCTGCTGCGCACGAGTCTGTATTGTGCTGTTGCTATCAATTTTGACTGAAGCAGACTGAATTTCGTGTACGCCACTACTTCTTGGTACGTAACAACTTTCGAAAGAGCTTTTGTTACTTTCGTAATTTATTTATCGTTATGTGCTTTTGGGATTTCGTCGGGAAGTTTGTCGTCGAATGAATATTATTGATCGTGTAGGCCTGTGTGGGCGTCTTACGTAACTCGGACTCACACTATACTGATGCAGCCCACTTTGGTTTTATATATCTCGTGATACGCACGTGGTGTTCCTGGACGTGTACTCAAAAACGCATGTACACGTCAAATTTTCCAGGCGCTCTAAAAATAGACTTTGCGAAATATTCTTATTTGGATGATCCGGTAAAAGTTGGTGAAATTTCTGTTTGTTGTATACAGAGAGAAGTTTTTGATAAAACACTGCACGTCACAGAGTAATCCGTAAAAAAACAGCGCTTTTTCAGGCAATACTGTATATCACAGAAATGACAGGCTGTCCGCGGCTGCAGTTTTACCGTAGTTAATTAACGTTGTTTGTGCATTATAGGCTTAACATCGTCGACAGTTAATTATCAGGTCGATGGCTAGTTGCTTAATGCATTTCAAGGGGAATCACGTTAACGCGTAATAGCTATAGTAAACCTTCTAAATACACAGGGGAGTTTGACTTTCCGATTATCGCTTTAGTTGCGAAAGCTCTGCACTTCCAAATACGTAAGTATAATGATTTTTATTTACACAAAGTTTTGTCCTCGGTCCTCGAAAAAAAAAGAGAAGAAAAATTCTGGGATATACAATCAAGCTCGACGCGTTGCATGTCGTCGAACAACGAAATAATCAACGTCTCTCGCAGGAGCGGTGCCTATCGAGGCAAAAAACGCTCCTGACCGAATAAAAATGCGGCTGCAGCGGCGAGAGAGAGAGAAAGAAAGAGTTATACACCCGCACACGCGTCGAACGCGAATATTTTCTCCCGCGGCCGCGAATAAAAATGTCACTCATTCAACCCGGGCTTCCACTATCTGCACTAACTAGACTTTTTGTTTCTTCCTCGACTACGTGTGCGACGTGCAGTGTCTCATATGGCTTATTGTCGTCGATAACGTTTACTCGTGACCGTAAGCTATATGCGTACGTGCTGGAAATCAGCCTTTGCGTGGGTTGACTTTTACGTAGAAATTTTTAAGGAAAGCGGGATAGATAAAAAAAATAGTCGAAATTGCCTTTTTCCAATAATACTTTCAGAAGATTCGGAAACGAAATTAACCAACAATTGTTCGGGTAAATTTATCAAAGTCAATTCGGCAAGACACATCGATCGAATGGAAATAGAGCCATCGCAAGTCAGAAGCGTTTAAAGTAGCTCATTTCTATCCCGGCCACAGCCGGCTATACGAGCAAGAGATTGCATAACGATAAGAAAATAAACCCTCGTCGCGCCGAGACAGCCGAGGGAATCGGCCGAATGATATCGAACATTATCGATTCGCCGGAGAGATTACGATACCTTGGATAATTTTTGAAAAAATGAATCGTATCCGCATTAGGACGGTGTATCCCGACAACGTCAAACGGCATATCCCCGGCTAATCGAGGCGACTATAGGCGACACCGCGGAGGAGTAAGCGAGTATCGATTACCGATTGCCCGCCGCAAGTGCAGCAGCAGCCGCCTCCTCGAAAGCCTCTCGGTAACTCGGCCTATACACGACTATACCATCCGCATCTGCTTACACGCCGGCCGCCGACCCAGTATACGAGCCTAACGGAGGACAAGGGAATTTGGCCGAAGTGAATTCCTTCAGCGATATATGGAAAAAAAAAAATAAAATTCGTTGCAGCGTACCAGCTAGATTCGCGTTCTAATATCGCCCCTAGATCGCGACCTCTGTAAATAGAGCAGCATCGGACGACGGATTTCCCGAGTAATTTTCCGCGGCTTCCCTTTTTTCTTTTTTTTTTTTTTTGTTCCTAGAAATTGTCGCGGAGGACGCGTGCTCCGGGCGAAATTGAAACGCGCACCAGAAACGAGACGACGTTGTCAAGCAGCTGCCTCGTGGTCAGCGCGAGTTTCGAGTGTTTCCCGCTTTCGAGAGACGCTGCTGAGCAAGGGATTAACCCTTGATGCGGTAATCTCTTTTGCTTTTCCTCGGCAACTTTTGTTTGTTAATGAGTAAGGAGATTATACGAGGCGACGCTGCTGGGGAGGGAGAAATTTTCTTGCTCCGAGCTTTTTTCATCCTTAAATTAATGAGAATCCCGTTGTTCGGAAAGAGACTTTCATTAACGGAAAAAAGCACCGAGCGAGGGTGTCCTACATCCTCTCGTTACGCTTGTATTGTGAGCAGCTGCGAGTGTGCGTTTCGAAGACAGAGTGAAGGTTAAACGCGACGGCGAAGGAGAGAGTGTGCGTTTTATAAATAATTTCGCGTTGTATAAAGTTGCTCTGCCGATCGATATACGGAGTAAATATAATACCGTGTTGTGCTTATATTTGGAAAATCTATAATTACGTTCTTCATGAATCATCGAACCAATTCTATACTGATATCGCGACGTGTGTACGTTATTTAATATCGTACACGTCGAAACGAAAATATATCGGTATTTCCTATTTCGTTCGTTATTACATTAGCATTCACAGGTAAAACTTGCCGGGAGACTCATTGAAAGCTTACATAAAGTTCGAGAGTCAAAAATAATTGGATTGTATACGCGCGAAATATACGTTTTAACGGAATTTCAAATGATTAATTTTCCAGGCTTCGCGAGGATGCACGTTTTCAATTAAACGCTGTTAACGCACACAACAGCCGCTATCTTCTGCCCATCAGTCAAACGTACAATTTTCAGTTATCCACTACACGCCTCGTCGCTAGTTACACAACGAAGCTCCCTTGATTACTCGGAAAATCGTTATAGCTTGATCAAACACAGAGAATATTCTATGGAATATAGTCGATAAATTCAGCCGAACGTGTTCGCGGGGGACAAAAGTTTCCATTATAGAAAAAAACATCCATCATTCGCAAATTGAAACGAACGAGATGAGCCTCGCTCATTGGTAAACATAAAATTCTGAATGACCGCAAAGGTAACGACGCCACCAAAGCCGAGCTCAGCCGAGTGGAAGTCCGCAATTTTTTAATGGACGCACTCGCCTCGTAAGTATCCGACGCGTCGTTCGCACTTTAAACTCGAATATAAAAGATGCACGCGCTGTACGCCTCTTTTTACCCCAGCCGCAACACTGTCAGGGCCTTTACAGCTTTTTGCGCATTCGCGCAGTGAATTTTCATTGGAATACATTTTGGTCTCTATACCTATATGAATATCAAGCGTATACTTTGTACTTTCATTTCAATTTCTTGAAAATATTTTATTCCGCGCGCAAGGCACACTGTGGAAAATTAAAAAGAAAAATTGCGAAGCAAACTCTCGGCCTTTGTAAATTCACCGCGCACTTCCAAACAAATTTACAGCATACCCGCATCTTCGATCGTCGGCGTCCGCGCGAATTTACGTTCGCACACGAGTAGGAAAGAACTAAAGTTTTCCAGGCCGGAAAAACTGCAGTCTGCGTCGATAAAAATCAAGAGTCGTCCCTGGCTTTAAAATGAATTTTCCGGTGCCGTGGGACTCGTAGCTTCTCTCTCATTCCCCTAATGCAGGAGGGAAGATATTGAAACCGCTCATGGGGGGAGCTGTAGGCGGAGAATCGCGTTCTCGTGCTAATTTAACGCGCAAAACTCGGCTTCTATGTTAATTGAATTCTCTGCGAATGCTGACCGCGCGCAGAGCTCGCGTATGTACTATATGTACTGTTGTTGTATGCAGGAGTCAGAGAGCATTAACGGCAAGCTTATATCCGATTCGGCAGGATTCTAGCCAGAGTTTTAATATACGCGCGACGCTCGAGAGTCTTTTCAAGACTATTCCATCTCATATTCGAAAAAACTTCCACATCCGCGGTTCTTTTTACGATTATCGAGCGAGCCTCCAGTGCCGTTGTATCTTTTCATGTTCATCGAACCTGGCGTGGTAGACGCGGAAAATCACGTATACGCAACTCGCTTGTATACTACGCCTGCGGGGAATTAAAGGAAATCTCGTTTTCTCTTATCGTCCTTGTCGTTCTCTCGTCTCTCGAGAAGTCCGGCTATTTGTCACGGGCCGCTGCAGACGCGTGAAATAAGAGAAATGACTTGGAGTCTCGCTCCTTTCGAATTGTGTAATTTACGAGGGGGAACGCGACGCGGATTTAGAAAGGGGGCAAATATTAACGCTGCGGGGATTTCGCTTTAAGTGGGATTAGACGAAGCCGCCCTTTGTTAATGACGCATGGGAGTGTATGGGAACGCGACACGGAGGATAAATATTGAGATTGTTGTGCTCATGCTGTTTCCGCGTCGATTTGGAAAATTAATACAGACTGCGAGGTTTTTATCAACGCGCCTGCATAACTCTTGGAGCGAATCTACCGCCCGAATCGAGCAAAACAACAGCAACACTCTCTGTCTCTCCCAAGAAAAATTAACTTAATCTTCTCGCGTTATAAAGCTCCACGCGGCGTATGCCGTGTTATTTACGCAGCTTCCCTCTCTCAATGTAATTTTACTTTGGAGCGCAGTTTATACCGAGAGCAGCAAAAAAACAGCAGCAGCGCAAACTTGCCGTGTATAATACACGCGCACAACGCCGAGGGCAGGCAGTGAGATATGCCCGGCAGGCCAAGAATGTTGCGCAGCTCTCTCTCTCTCTCTCTCTCTCTCTCTCTCTCTCTCTCTCTCTCTCTCTCTCCATGGCGGCTTATTCAAATCGCCGTGAGAGTAACGAGCCCTTCTGAATAAGGGATGGGCCGTCGGTAGAATCGATCCTCTGCGGAGACTTACACGTGCACTTTGTTCAGCCGAAATTTGTTAATACAATTCTCCACCGCGAAAGATACATTGACATCACTCCAGGACGTAACAGCTCGCGAGAGTATTACCAAGAGTTGATCGACACTTGGAATATCGGAGACGACGAGACCATCGTAGTCGCGCGAACTTTGCCCTCGGCGAGAATTACCTTTTTTCTCCCTATCCATCTCTCGCGCGCGGAGAGCAATCCGATGAACTTTTTCTTAGCCCACCACCTCCAAGAGTTTGATCGGAGCTGGAGAGGCTGCTAATTTCGTTAGCCAAGAGCTTTTACGGGGAAACGCGGCGCCGATCCTGCACTTTCGACTTTCTAAAACAGTTACGCACTACGCGTATCGATCTCGCGATAATTAGCTAGACTCGATCGGCGATAAAAGCCAATCAACACCGCGAAACCCAACGGCAAATATTTATGCGAAACAGCAGAGAGGGAGCGGCCAGCGAGCGAGTAGTGCGGGTCAACATCGCGCCAGGCAGCGAAGAAAGAGTACTCGGTAAACTTTTCCTCTTCTTACACACCTCGGGGGCGAGAAGGAAAAAAAGCAATCACGCGGCAAGTTTAAACAAAGAAATACGGGAATTGCGTGCGCGCGTGTGTGTCGGCACTAAACACTGCATTATTGAGCACTCCAGGGCCCTCTCCGTATAGTATATTAAATCCCGGGATGCGAAACGTTAAGTGAATCTGCTGCTGCCATTATCCGCGGACGATCCAATTTCGTGTAGCGGGGAGCCTCGTTGAAAATTACCGTGAAATTCGCGAGTAGTTGACTTCGTTACCCCTATACAGTTGGCTATTATTTTTGAGCCTTTCAGCCTCTTCTACATATATAGTAACCAGAGTTTTTCGAGCGCGCATTGCAGATTTTCCACCTTCTTGTTTTACGCACAACGCAGATCCATCACGAGGAAGATTTCTTGCAGTCGCTCTTGGGAGGCTCTCTACGTGATCGTAATGTTTACACGTATATACTTGCACGTCTGGGCGTCCGTTTGCTTTAAAAAAAACCTTAAAAAAAAAACTAATTTTTTTCCTCTCATTGCTTCTCGCCACACCGGTAAAAGCTCGTACACCGCAGATGTAGAATTTAGCAACTTGTTTCTTACAAATAGGATCGAGTAGTTTGCCAGCTCGCATCCGGCAATCATGGAATTAAGTGGATTAGGAGAATTGCCGCGCAATACGAAGAGAACTTTTGGCCCCAGTTCCGAATTCAATCCGACGAAAGTTTGACAAAGTGGCTAATCATTGTAACAGGCATCCAGTACACCGCGCGCAGGCTTCTCTCTCTCTCGCAGTTATGATGGAGCGTAAAAAATAAAATAAAATTACGCCAACAGCCGTGCTAATCCCTGCAGAGCAGGCGCACACGAGGCCAGGATGCGGCGACTATAAAAACGCTCGTTACAACGCGCGTGCACGCAAGCAAGCCGTAAAGCAGCGTCTCGATATCGCTTTATCGATTTCCCGTAACTTTCCGCCGCTCCTCCGACGACTTCGTCAGACACACTACTCCATAGGCGGCAGTCATCGGCACTTGAAATTTCGCGGCGCGAATAATCCGGATTTATGAAGATACGATCGATTCGCTCCTGCGCGACATCTCCGAAAAAAAACTCGACGATAGTGTAGTCGTAATTCACGACACCTGCACGGTGTGCAACTGGCTTTTTCCGGATCCCATTCGCGATCGAGCCAGATGCCCGGCGCAGAGCTTCGTCCTTTGCATATAGAGCTCCGGGTCATTATTTATTTCGAATTCTGGGCGAAATTGACTTTCGCGAAAGGTGCGCGGTAGGAAAGAAAAAAATAAAAGGAGGTTAGCCGCGATGGTTAATGGCTCAGAAATGATATGTTGTTCATTTAACGGATTTATAACACGCCGGGGCGCCGCACAACGACGATGACGAAGAATTTTGATTTATTCCCGCAGCGCGAGTTTCGTACGTTTCAATTTTTTGCAGCGGAAATCGATTTTCTTGCTAACGACGAGTCTACTCGATGGAAATATCAGATAGCAGGTAGATTTTTTTTCGGAAACGAAGCTCCTCTGCTGCCGACGGCTAGTCCTGGATTACGAGCTCGAAACCCAATAGCCGGTATAAAGATTTCTAATGGAATTCAACGTACGGCAAAGCATTTCAAAGTACGTAAACATCTTATTTTTCGTTTTCTCGGAACACGTCCCACGGCCAATAAGGTATACCTATATAAGAAGCTGAAAATAAAAACTTTCCGATCGACTTGCCTCGACGCGAGCACAATAAAGAGCCCGAGAAATTAAACGACCAAGCTTAAGTCCGAACCATGCCGGCCATTATCTACTTAAACTGCCTTACTTTTATACTGCCTATAAGTGAGCTACTGCGTGTACGTTTTTCACTCGCGGAGGAAACCCGTGTAGGAAAAGCTGGGCCGAGTTTTCGATTCTCTCTCTCTCTCTCTCTCTTGCGAGGGTCGATCGTCGGCCGCTAAATTGAAAGTTTTTTTATTCCCCAAAGGAGCGCTCCGGTTTCTTTCTCGCTACGGGGAATCAACCTACATTCGAGCATGTCGAGGACCTCGTTTCACAAAACCAGCCTCGTCTCATCCGCATGAAAATTCTTCATTCCCCGAATTACCAGCGAGAAACTCTCTCGGCAACAATGTGCGGCCCTCCCGAGGCCATAGAACACGACGACGCCGAAGGGTCTACTATTATATAGGTGCAGGCAAGTAAGTAGAAGAAGAAGGGTTCTCTCTCTCGGCGAGGAAACTACCGGCGTGTTATCGATCGTCCTGTGGCGTCTACCCTCTCTTCCTTCGTGCTCTTCCTGTGTCTGGCTGCACGAGTCCTTCTGTACTACTGCTGCTCCTGCTGCTGCGGATGATGTTTAAGTGACCGAAAATTCGGGGATTTGCGCGCGATTTTACACGCGTCAACGCGTGCTCGCAACAGGGGAGACTTTCTACTCCCCGCTGGCTTGCTCGAGTAAGACGAGATACTTGGGGCTTTGGGAATTGCGTTTACGAGCGTTTAATCAGCAGCGTACTTTTGCGCGGATGAGATTTTCATCATCGCTCTTATGGAAATATAATAGAGCTTTCGCACGGAAATGTTTAATTAAATACTTGTGCGCGAGCTTTATCAAGCCTTGTGAAGCCTCTGTGCAAGTTTCCGAGCCTCGTTATAATTAGATTACAAGCCGAGAATACAGGGACATGTAATACCGAAGGCGTGGAAAATTGAGTAGACGAATCTTGAGAGAAAACGCAATATTCTGCCGATCTTTTTTCTCCTGCGATTCGCAACTTTCATAAGACCCTATTAATTACAGCTCGCATCAGTCGAGTGTATACGTATACGTACGGAGTATGAGGACGAACTTTTTGATATAAAAATCACAGGGTTGAGGCAACTCGGGGAGACGATAAAGCCATTGGCGCGCGAAAAATTCAAGAAACTAGTCTACGACGGAATTCAATTAGTATAGTAGTCGAGGCGACGAGACCCGCGGCCAACTGATATTTCCGCGCCAAGGTGCTATTATCTCTCGACCGAGTAACAAGAGAACCAAAGCACGACTTTTTAAAGGCAAAGAGATATCGACTGTTCGTCCGGAATTCTTCTCACGCTATATAAGCTTCTTTTTCTCTCCTTCTCTCACTTTCCTCGCAAATTTCCCCCCTTAATTAGTTTGAATTCCCTGAAATTCATCCGAGTAATTTATGAACTCAGTCCCCGCATACAGTCATATCTCTCCTCTCGCGAGGCTGCAAATAAAAAGATAAAACCTCGGCCGAGTCTCGAGAAATTAGTCGCAGGAATGCGAAAAACTCGGGCGTGTTTTTCTCTCCTCGAAAATTTCGCAGACTCCTTCAGATATGTAGGGGGACTCTGGCGTAGCGTCGTTAAGAGCCACTCGAGCAGCAGCAACCGATAGCGGCGCGCACACCGTACGCATATATACGTATATATATATGTGTGTGAAAAGTTTTGTACCGGTAAACCGTGATGAGCGAGCCGCGTGAATAATTCATGAAAAATTGGGAAAAACGGGAAATTCGCGTAAAATAAACAACGTATAGCTATTTTCAGCTTTGTGCGTCGTCGCGAGAGCCAGTCCATATTATACACATATTCACGCGAGGTAAATCCCGGGCGTATCATCGGACGTGCGGCGGGTCGCGCGAGCGCGGCTTTGTCATAGCAGAGATGATCCAAATTCATCGTGGAGTCACGTAGCTGCGCAGTATAGTCCGTTAACGCAGGGACGCGTGTCGCGCGTTAGGTAGCCGCGAATTACCGCGCGAGTTTTGCAAGGTGTAGATTACAGTCGTAGCTGTGCTATTACGATGATGGCGTTGTTTAACGTGCGGCAGCGGGAAGATTGAAATTTCCTCGATGATTAATGCTGCCTCTCGGTATTATACGTATAACAATCTCGGGATGCGAAACGCTCCGACTCTTTGGCCAGGTTACGTTCGGTATATACGAGTAAATATTGACCCCGGTGAGGTTCATTTTTCACTCTGTAAAAGCTCGGATCAAAATAGCGAAGCCGCGGCTCGGCAGTAAAATTGGAATTTATAGAACCGCCTCTTTTTCAATTTGCTCGCTGATGAAAATTGAGTAACCTCTTTTTCTCATTTAAACGCAGCTATGTATGTAATAACGTATTTATTATAAAAACCGCGCGGGATATTCCTCGATGCGCGCGTATACTAATCAGCATACGAATTAGAATTATAATTATCGATCGACGGTATTTTTATGTCCAACGCACAAAAGCAGATGGAATGAAACCTACTGCCTGAATATTCATTTCCACGTTTAAAAAGCCAAGGAGCCCGAGCAATGGAGCGTACAAAACAGAGCCATATTTCACAAGCCAGAGAATCAATTAAGAGCAACTCCATATAACCCAAGATTACAACGTATAAGAGCTTCCTCGACGGCTCGCACAGGTCAACGAACCCACCCACACACACACACACCTGCACAATACAAACGAGGAAGATTAATCGCACTCGTGCATGTGACACGTAAAATCAACGTCGCGCGCGCGCGTTCGCTCGAGCGTAAGAAATCGTGGCGGCGGCGGCAACGACGCATTATACCGTCGGGGCACGATTTTACGGCTTCGGTTTAGACCCTGGAGGAAACCCGATAACCTTGTCTGCGACGTCTACGTCAACGGGGTTCATAGAAATCGACGATGATTCGCCAAGCAAGAGGAGGAAGAGAGAAAAAACGAGGGGGAGAGTACATAAGGTACATTATATACATGTATAGATAGGGATGAAGACATCGACCGGATTAAAATGCGTACATATACAAGAACGCACGAAGCACCGGATAGAGTGCTCGCAGCTGAGATTCTTCCAGCGCGGTTTTTATGGATTTTATTATCGGAATGCGATATTTCATCAGCTGATGTTAAACATTGCCGCGCACGACGAGATTGGCTTACGAGAGAGTCGAGCAACTGGAGCAAATCCGTTGTGAGCGCACGTGCCGGGTCATAGGTATGATTGAAGAAAGGAGGAAGGAAAGTTGATGGTTATTGAATTCCCGATTTTATTTTTTACCAAGCTATCGGCTCGCGTAATATTCGAGCGGTGTATAAGCCGGTAATCTGATTTGCGAGATACCGCGCGGATATTTCGCGCTTGAAGTAGATGATGGTTTTTCCGATCCTTTGTCTACGGACTTGCCACGAGCTGCGCAATTTATACTTATATACAGCGTGACGCATCTATGTCAACGTTATAAAACATGCATAAGCTTTTATTACCGCGCGCACCGTCTGCACTGTGTAGCCCCGGAAAAGATCGATAAATCGACCCCCGTCGTTTTTAATCCAGCAGTGAACGGGCTATGGAGATATTTTGATTTGCCGCCGAGCCAACGAAAATTTACGACAACACGCGCTTTTATTTTCGAATTTCAATTTGCGTATAATCCGATTGAAAGCGGCGATTCAAATCTAATGCAGACGGAGCAAATACTCGAATATAACGCTATAACTGCGCTATCCGCGAGCTCTAGTGCAACTCAAAATTTAGCTAAAAGCACATCGTGAACACGAAACGACGAGCGCTACTAAAATCGAGCAGCGGTATATGACTCCCCGGCGTACAAAGCACTTTCGGATCGGCTCGATCAATTATAACGAAGCACCGGTGCTCGCGATAAAACACAAAACCCATTCCTAAACAAAAGCCGACGAGCTCGTACGAAGGCGGAGCTTCTAATCTAATCGTTGCAGTAAATGCATAATACCAGAGGGAGAGAGAGACGCAGTGTGACCACTCCTTCGACGCATAGTACATGTAGAGCCTGCGGACACGTGTTACTCCATATTTGAAATTGGGTCATCGACTGCCGCATATAGCTTCCAGTGCGGCCGGGCCTGAATAACGAGTGCCGTTGGCCAGCTCCTTGGAGTGGCTTTTAATATATTCCTGGCTAGGAGGCCACGTTTCGTGTATATATATATACACTCGGAAGTGCTCGTATAACTCTTCGTGTGTATTTTTCGAAGCCGCTCTGAATGATAACGCCCAAAAGCTCGCATGAAAATGAGCTTTTCTGTGTGTGGTGTGGCAAGAGCATTGTGTGTGCGAGTGAGCTACACGAAAGCGCAATTCCGTTGGAGATCTATATATACATGCACATATATTTCAGGCAAACAATATTTAAATTGCGGCTTTTATTTAGCTGGGAATGGCGTATTGCAGTTGTTGTTTTTTTTCATTCTATTTGTATACGCCTGAGTTTGCTAACGAATAAAACAGAGAATTCCCGAATGGATATCGATTTTCCGATGAACTTTCATCCTTCCATTTGGTGGAAAAAACAAAGCTTGGGTAACCAAGAATCAGGTAATCTCACAATAGGCTTGCACATCATAATCGAAGAGAAGAGTATCAAGAGAAAGTACCTTGCGAGTTGCCGTTGTGCTGATTCGACTGTGGCATCTGTGGCATCCCCGGGTAGAGGGGCGACGGATGAGGCGAGCTTCGATTGCTGCCCGGCTGGTTACCAGTGGGGGTCGGCGCTGCCGACGACTGCTGCTGCTGCTGCGACTGCTGCTGAAACGATTGTTGCTGCTGCGAGGTAGGCGTAGCCGCGGGTGTGCCACCGCCGGATTGTTGTTGCTGTTGTTGCTGTTGTTGCTGTTGCTGCTGATGCTGCTGCTGGAGCTGCTGCTGCAACTGCTGTTGCAACTGGTGTTGGTGGTGGGCTTGCTGTTGCTGAGGAGTCGGTGGTTTCTGTGGCGGCTTGTCGTCCGTTGGACCTGAAAATTATTATTTTTTTACGTTTGAGATATCATTGTATAGGTTCTTACGTCGGAACTCTTGACAGTATCGTTCTTGTTTATTGTGCCTCGAGCATAACGATGCACCGACGCGCTTAAGTCTGAATTATCTTTCTTACGATGTGAACACGCAGAATGGCTTGAGCTTTATGCGTTTGCATAAACTTCGTGGTTATTTCAAGAGATAACGTTTTATTTTACGTTTCGAGCGCGATATTTCTGACGCTATGCTCTAGTTTTTATTTCTCTACGACGTTTTCCTCAACATTAATAACTTACAATAATTTTGCAACGTCGATTTATCATCAAATTTTGCATCTATAATCGCATCATTACATTTGACTTACAATGATACAGAAACCTGTTATGAGTATAGATTTACCAACTGTTGGTAAGTAGGGTTCCTGCCTGACCCGAAGCTAATACTCTCGTTTGCTAAAGCAACCAAGGACAATAACAACACGTATTCACAAATTTTTCCTTTTTGTGGACTGTAAATCTAAAGAGATACTTACTATTTTCGGGAATTGGCGACGTGGGACTCTCAGGCAACAAGATGCCTTTTTGTACAAGCTCATCTCGGTTCGCTCGAACCGAAATTTTTCTCTCGAGCGCTGCAAAGAAAAGAGAAGAAAAAAGCTTTAGAACAAAGAACGCGACAATCATGTAATCCCAGATTATCCGCTGACGCGCGAAAGCCATGCAATTATCTTCTATACATAATATATAGTCGATTATCACACTTACACCTCGACGCGGCCTCGAACTTGTCCGATTTCTTTTTCCGTTTCCACTTCCAGGGCTTGAAGAGTCTACCGAAGGCCGAGAATTTGCTCTTCCTTTCAAGCGGCGGCGTCCGCGTGCCCGAGCCCAAACTGTTCGTTCGCAGTGCTGCTCCATTCTGCTTTTTCGCTGGAAAAAGACAAATTTTTTTCATTAGTCATTGTTGATGCACCGCAAAACGTTTGTTTAGTTAATAAGCGAGCTTTTCTTTTTTGTATTATTTGCAAATGGTAACTTTCGATTACAGCGCAGGGATTCCCTCGTACCGACGGGAGGTTTTGCATTTTCCGTGCAACCTCGCGATAAGATGCACCTATAGGGCTTGCAGCGACCTACTTTATCAGGCAGCTTTTCTGGGAAATCGACGAGTGATAACAGTGAGTCATAAACGCTCGTGGCTGTATCGTTTATCGAAAATTTTTATGACTCTTCGATGTACAAACAATCCCATTTTTTCTAAAAATAGTCAAGCGCACTACTTCGACGAGTGTTTATAAAATGAAACATTGTCGTAAAGATGAGCTCATACGTAAAAACTTATATAAGTAAAAAATAAAGCCAAGGCGTTGTTTTTGAAATTACACTTCCAAGTGCACAGTAAAGCGTAAAAATTGCTCGCTGCGCGATATAATAGTCTGCTCGAGCTGCCGACGACTTCCGCGAGTATCTCGCCATTCTGTGACGTGCGCCGACAGTATAGGCTTCTCGGTATTTTATCCGTGAGAAAATATCTTCGAACTTGCACGAACCAGGTTGTAGTAGGCTTACGAGCCGGCACACTTACAGATATTAGGTTTGCGTAAAAACAGAAATGAGCTCCCAGAAATTCTGCGTCCGAGCTATTTATTACAGCCGTGCGCTCGTATCTGCATTTCATTTTCCAAATGGATAAAAGTGAATTGCCCGAACAAAGGGATACGACGAATATTTAATCGCGGAAAGGGTAGCTAAGCATATCGCATTAATCAAATTTTACACGGCACATTACACAGCTCGCGCAAAAACCATCAAGCGTAAAATAAACGCGCCGCTGCATCTGTCGACCGATAAACAATGCATCAACCCTCGGAGCCGCGCGCGCGCGACAACTGAGCCATCAAAAAAAAACGAATAAACCATTATCGTTTCGCGCGCGCTGCCCATATCGAAAAGCACGTGTGTATATATAGTGTACAGTGTGCGCCTTCGAAAAATCGGCGCCGCGAGGCTGAAAAATTGCTCGCGTAAACTCTCGCACATCGAATTACCCCCGGCAATTTTTCACTCGGCATCGCCACCGGCTTATATTGCCTCGCTCGTCTCGTCGTTCATGGTACACAGCAGCGGCAGCAGCGTCCGATCAATACCCCGATATATATATATATATATATATATATAATTGCAGTATACGGCTGCTCGTTGATTATTCAGAGCGTTCAGGTTCTTATTCCGACACCTGTGTGATACTTGCGGGTATATCGCCGATCGGGTAAAAATTTGACGAACTACAGCCTATACATTGGAGCAGTGTGCGTATGTGTACGTATTATGCCATTGGGAATATACTTAACTCGCTTTATCGTCGCTCGGGTTTATTTTTGAATACGGGTTGGATAAAAGGGGTCGGCGACTCTTGGATTTGTTTGTTTTGCGCGCGATTATCGGGCGACCGGTTACGTTTTCCAGCTGCGAATTGGGTTATGAGGATCAGGCAACGGTTACAATAATTATGAGTGTTTTTTCCGCTGAAATCTCGAGTACGATTTAATTTATGAAGCTGTTGTAGGTGAACGAGCGAGTTTTTTCATTTCGAGGCAGGAAGTCGAGCGGAATAATTTATTCGAAGCGGCTGCTGCGGATTTCTTATGCAACGGCTATTTTGAAACTAGTAACAAAACAATGAAATATGCTCTCGACAGTGTCAATGCAAGTGAAGCTGCAATCGATGCATCTTTAACATTGGTACGTTTGCTATTGGAATATAAGCCGACACGCGCAGTATACGACTTTGATATAGACGACTAATTGGATACCATATTACGAACTCCGCCGCCGAAGACAGAAGTTAAGCGTCAATCTCGAGATAAACGGTAGAGAAATTTTCCTTCGGGAAACATTAACCCACCTTTATTAATCCCCCAACATTAATCCCCTGTTGCTCCAGTGGAGAAAAAATTTTTAATTATTTCTTAAGCTCGAAAGTGAACGATATAAAGCACGCCTCATCCCGACGACCGTGCGCGCTAATCCAATATCTCCTCGCAGCAGTATAGCAGCAGCACAAAAGCAGTAGCGGCAGCAGCCCGTCGCCGGTATAACACCTGAAATCGCGGGGCTAAAGTGCTCCATAAATTCGCGTCCGGAAATAAAAGCAAACCCTTTCAATATCCTCCCTCAATGCAGCAGCTGCTGCTGCTGTATATATACAGCTTCTAGTACTACCCGGCATATATAAGAAGCGATAAAAGACTGCGTCGATTTCCTCTCCACAGGCAAAAAAAAGGTCTCGGCAATTTCGCAGGGGATGGCGCGCGAATAATACGGCCGATAAGCCATATACGCGCGCACGATGTATAGTAAGGACCATCAGGATTCTGCGCATGCGCTGTATACCAGGGATCTTACGGATTCTGGACTTTGACTGATGGATGACGTTGGATTACGAATTTCGATTGCTTGTTCATCCGTGTGCTGTTACATGTATATATGTGGGGAGGATTATTAAAAGCCTATAAGCGAGCGGCAAATTTTCGCAATTAGTTTGGCAAGATATGCTCCGCGAGCGCATTGCGTTTTTTTAGCCCTACGAATTGAAGTAGTTACGAGGTCTTATAAGCTTCTTTTCTTCTCTTTCGGAAAAAAGTTCATCGCTCTCCTGCGTGTAAGACTACAAGCCAACTTTTTTAATAAAAATCGCTCAAAAACTTTCGCTCTCTTGAGCCTTTTGTTTCATCCGACAAGCGTATTGTAAAGGGACTGGCACGTACACCCCGATGCCTGTAGAAAAAGAGTCTTTTGGTGTCCAGTACAGAGAGAGAGAAATATGCACGTGAATGTAGCTGTCGCAAAGCACTTCCGCTCGACGAAGCGGCATTCGATTCGTAGGCGGTCTATATATACGCAATTAGAATATAGTCTTTCCCAAGGGGCCGACATCGCGTTAACCCGAGTCCTGCTCATTTTCGTAACAAGGTTTTTAGTGGAAACCTTCTGGCATCCTTTGATCCTGATGATAAAATTTCGCGTGTGTCCGAAGAGGCCGCGGTTTGTCAATAAACAAAAGCTGGCTCTAAAAGTCAACATCGGCTTTATCTTCGCGAGCGATAAATTCAGCAAGGATCTTTACTTTAGAGCTATGCTGCTGCTTTTTCCGTATACGTGCTCACGATGAAACGATTGAAAATCTATTACAGCTTCCTATAAATCTCGAGGAAATATAGCCTCGCGTATGCGCGTCATATATAATAGGATAATTTACGATACGGGGAAAAAGTGGACTGATGCTCGCGCACTATATATCGCGTACGGCTATTTATAAAATAAGAAGCTTGCATTGTCCAATGCGGAGATGAAAATAACTATATATATTCAAAGAATTTCACCCAGTCTCGGTTATTAATATGCAAATCTATCAGAGCCGCAAAATCCGAGCCCTGATCCCGGGACGCACACGCTCCAAGAGCGACGAAGAAGACGTTGCGGCAGTCGCTCTTTCTCCTCTCGTAAATACGTTTACGACGTCCCGGTGCGAGCTTTTTCTCTTTTCCGTTTCTGCATTCTTGCGGGACAAAAAGGAAGCTTCTCCTCGCCGGGCTATATGGCGCAGCGGCGCTTCTTATGCCGTAAGGATTTTAATAGAGATGAGCGGGAATATCCTCTCTTTCCGTATATAGCCGCAGCCGCATTTGAATGTTGTAGCAGCGGCGGAGGGAAATATCGTCATAAAAGTTAGACGCGGGCGGCGAAAATTGAACGGGACGATTTGAGAAACAAGGAGTTTCGTTGAAAGTTTTATTCTTTCTCGCGGCTTTATACCAAGAGCTTATCGTAAAAAAAAACACGTTGCATCACCGGACGCGCC
Organism: Muscidifurax raptorellus; assembly: GCA_020010945.3. Classification (NCBI taxonomy): domain Eukaryota; kingdom Metazoa; phylum Arthropoda; class Insecta; order Hymenoptera; family Pteromalidae; genus Muscidifurax; species Muscidifurax raptorellus. Next base: position 7,784,780 of record CM052078.1, on the reverse strand, counting down.
AGTGTCCCTCCGAGCTATCGATCAAGCCTCGCTGTATGCGTGTGTACGCGTGTATTTTATGCAGCGAGATTAATTAAAGACGGTTGAAAGTCACTTGAATTCATTAATATTAATGCTCGAGCGAGAAATGGAAAAACAATCCATTGAAATTCAACGAGAAGTATTACGAGAATCGAATAAAAAGACTCTGCTATGTATTATATCTTCCTTTTGGATTGTTTCCGGGAGATTAAAAGCTCGCTTATAATTGCATTTTATCAGTCGGCTTATTGCGCTCAAGGATGTATCGCGAGAAAAGAAGAAAAACACAGATAGGGCATCGTCTCCTCCAAAGCAAAAAAAAAGCCGTAGCGAAGCTCGCGACGTATTAAATTCCAACAATCGGCCTCGCGCGCATATCAAAAGTATATATGTATATATATACTTATAACGCACTCGCGGCTACGAGCAACAGGCCGCGACCTGCCGCAACAATGAATAGCCCCGTTATGGTGCACGCACGGTTCTCCGGTGGTGCGGAAGGGATCAATAGTCGGTCGGCGCGTAACGCGCGTAAGACGCGACGCTTCGATGGACTATCCGTGAGCAGCGCGATGACGATGTGTTTCGAGCCGACGACGCGCTGATTATCGTCAAGATGATGGACGACTGGTTAGGAAAACAATGAGATACATGGTTCGGAATTGAATTTCCTCAAAAGCGCAGAGCCAAGGCTTTTAAAATGCTCTTTTCGCGCAGAGATCGATCCATCCTCGTCGTCGTATAATAACGGATAGAAAACTTGCTTGGCCTAATGCGCTGGGAAGTCGTCGGCTGCGATAAAAATTCAGCGACGCGACGACGGAAAGTTCGGGAAAGCTGCGCGTCGCTTTGCGAGCGCGCGATAACGAAGAGATCGAGACGAGCGAGAACGAAGAGCTTTTGACGGGTATATAAAGAGAACTTCGCGAGCGGGCGAAAGTCTGCAAAATTCATACGATAACGATGATTTTGAAAAAAAAAAAAAAAACTTTCTCGAAAGCAAGCTTTGCACCGACGGTCACCTATACACCGAAGCCGCAGAGCAGCTGCAGACGTACACACATGCGGCTGGGGCGTTGCCATGGCCACGTACGCGGCACTTTGTTTTCTGTTTCCAATTACCTGGCCGCGACGCGCACCCGGTTGTCAACCTCCCGACAACTTGACCCGCTGTCTGACGTCGCACTGGCAACTTCTCTGATATATATGAATACTGACGTACTGACAAAAGTACCGCGAGCTTGGATTGTGCGAGGCTTGAGATTCAGAGTCGCCATGTGATCCGTGTAAATCGTGACCTGCCAATCCCCAGGCGGAGATGACAAACGTTGGTTCATCCTTTCAAATCCCGCGTCTAGCACTCGTAAACCATCCGCGAGCCTGTGCAACACTGTCCGATGCCGATGTTGCCCCCCGAGGGCCGATCTCGGCGAGCGGAATGGTTACGGATGATTTCTCATCGATGTTGCGTGACGAACGATCGTATAGTCTTGTTTCGCCCGTGAAAGTGGGTCTGGATCCGTCGTTCGGTAGTCGATGCTTTTGTGCATAAAATTAAGAAGAATAAATTTGAAACTGGACCGGCTCTCCTTGAAAATAAACGCGCGCGTCACTTCCGTCGTGATCTTCGGAAAAGAGTCGCGCTTGTACAAAGGCATACACGCGAGGGAGGAACCTCTCGAGAGCGCGCAAAACGAAAACCGATACACGAAACTCGAGTATGCAGCAAAGCGGCATTGTAAAAGCCGAAGGAGAAGTCCGGCGGATGTCGTTGCAGCAGCAGCAGCGTCGACCTGGATCCGACTGCTTCCGGCAATTACGCTGCTGCGGAGAAGAGTCTCTCGATGCGCTAATGCTTGGCATCGCCCCCAGACACATAGACACGAGGCTATGTATAATAGAGGGAGAGAGAGCATAAGAAGCTGCATCGATTTCTGCATGAGGGAGGTAATTGGATCGCGCGCCGAATTTACCAGACTCGGACGTCCGTTCAATTTTCGACGCCGGAAGTCTGAAGGCTAAAAATTATTGGAGTTTGTTTGGCGAGCGAGCATGGTTATGGATTTTCCGAGAGGAAATTAATGCTGTTTCTGGGTTACAGTGTCCGCAGTCTATATTATGCGCTCAAAATGGAATTTCAAAGCTGCGGCTCTAATTGTTCTAACTTTGCCCGTAAACTACGTTGGTTGGCTCTGCCTACAACATCGGAACTTTTTCGTTGCTATTTTGGGAAACATGGAATTTTTTTCCTCTCCCTCGAGCGCGATTCTTTACTCATCTTCTTGGTACACACACGCACCGGAAGTGTATGCTGGCGTTTGTGCTTTTAAAAATAGAACTCGAGAGATACTCGCGATAACATTGTTTTAAATGCGCAATTAATAATAACATCATCGCCGTGTGGAAAATACACGAGATCGAAAATATTTATATACTCGAGTAGCCGCGCTGTAATCCGTTTAAACCGGCTGCATGCAGAGCAGATTTCGAAAACGTGCTCCCGCCTCGCATTACATTCCGGTCCACTTGAGACGTACAAGTCCCGGCCTTATGAATCCCCCACTTATGTGTATGTTTCTCGAGGATGAGTCAACCGCAGTAGCTTTCAGCTCCGTCGTCCAATAACCACAGTTGACCCGGTCTCTCGACGTCGTGCACAACGAACGGAACGAAAGAAGAAAGGCGAGTCGACCAGTTTTTCCCGCGCATAATCGAAAGCCGTGCACGTATTTATGCATGCATCTCCCGTTTAACGAGCTTTTTTCTCTCTCTTTCCACCTGCGCAGCTTGCCAAGAGGAAGATTCCCGTTTCGAGCGCGTCGCGCGAGGAAAAAGCGAGAGCTGCTGCTCTGCGAATGCCGAGTAAGATGTTCCTTTTTTTTCTGCGTACTCGCAATGACTAATTCCGCAACCAAGTAAATATCAAAGGAATGCACAGTGACGGATAAGTAGAGCGTTATTGAACAACTAACGGTCAATTACATTAGCGTATAATAACACGAAGACTCAGCTCGACGTCTTGTTTATTCAACATTCTGCTCGGCTGCAACAATAGCTTCCCCACTAGAGCTTATATACTCATCAGTCAAACGAGAACAGTATCCGAACGCGCGAAAAATCCCCCAACAGTTATCGTTATCCAAGACACACGACACTATAAACTCGGCATATACCGCACCGGCAGCTCGTTATATAGCTATATGCTCGCGTTTGATAAGTCGTTCGCGTGCGTACACGTGTATACGACAAGCACCGTTATAGCCAGTGCCCAACCGCACAACTGCGGCCAGTTGGCGTAATATACGGTGAGCTCGAGTACCGACGCAACGTCCTTCACTCTCCGCGATTGTGCGAAGGAGGCGTCGCGCGATAGGACACGTTTCCGTACTTCTGGAGGATTTGTTTGTCAGAGCAGTGGAGGAGGTTCTCTGTTTTGATTTTATCAGGAGCAAAAGTTCGGAATCATCGGTTCATGGAAAAAAAGAGTAAGTAGTCGGGAAACGTAACAGAAGAGCTCTCTGCTTCTAAAATTCCGAGTAAGCGGCCGAGAGAGAGAGAGAGAGAGAGAGAGAGAGAGAGAGAGAGAGAGAGAGAGAGAGAGAGAGAGAGAGAGACTGATAAAGTTTGCAAGAAAAGACCATGATCGCGATATTTTTCCGTTTACTCGCTCAACTGTGAAGGGGCATTTTCATCAAGCTTTATACAGCGATACAAGCTTTTTCAGCTTCGAGCAATGTTTCTGCATTTCAAAATCTCGTAAAAATGCACCGATATATAGCTGCTTTATTCTATATATATATACTGTAAGAGTTGAATCTATTTGTAAACCATGTGCAAGGATTATTTTATTGTTAAATTACTCGTTTCCTCTCAATTTGCGCTGCCCCGTGCACGATTTAGTAGTAGAAACTATTTCGGGGCCGGCCGCCTCGTGTGCAGAGATACAAGGGTATCTCTGGGGCCGAAGGAGCTAGAGAACGCAGTGTTCTCGCGATGCTCGATTTTTGGCGAAATGGCGTGCGGGTTGTCAGGGAACGGAAAATATAAATAAATTGCTTTTGTTTTTTGAAAAGAAGGCCGGATAGTTTTGCGCCGTCGCCAGAGCGTTTTCAGCTTGCACACGGAAAAGACGTTGTACGGTTTTCGCTAAATAAAGACTTCGTATTTTAAAAGAAAAGGTGTCAGTCTTCATTCTACATTTTGGTGCCGTGACCAGGATAACATCGAGCTTAAAAGCTTTAAGAATTACGAATCGATGGCGGGACGAGTAGCACGAGGACGACGTCGTCAGCTTGCAGCGAGTAACCTCCAACCTCCGCCGCTAGCTGATCCAGCAGCCCAGCCGCAGAGAGCTGTGCCCCGTGCACAAGCTCATCGTCGACGCCGACCAGCAGCGGGTGATCTCCCGCCTCAGCCGCCAGCAGGTCCAGCAGCCCAGCCGCAGAGAGCTGTGCCCCGTGCACAAGCTCTTCGTCGACGCCGACCAGCAGCGGGTGATCTCCCGCCTCAGCCGCCAGCAGGTCCAGCAGCCCAGCCGCAGGGAGCTGCACCCCGTGCTCGAGCTCCTCGTCCACGTCAGTCAGCAGCGGGTGACTTCCCGGCTCCGCCTCCAGCAGGTCCAGCAGCCCAGCCGCAGAGAGCTGTGCCCCGTGCACAAGCTCTTCGTCGACGCCGACCAGCAGCGGGTGATCTCCCGCCTCAGCCGCCAGCAGGTCCAGCAGCCCAGCCGCAGGGAGCTGCACCCCGTGCTCGAGCTCCTCGTTCACGTCAGTCAGCAGCGGGTAACCTCCAACCTCCGCCGCTAGCTGATCCAGCACCCCAGCCGCAGAGAGCTGTGCCCCGTGCACAAGCTCTTCATCGACGCCGACCAGCAGCGGGTGATCTCCCGCCTCAGCCGCCAGCAGGTCCAGCAGCCCAGCCGCAGGGAGCTGCACCCCGTGCTCGAGCTCCTCGTTCACGTCAGTCAGCAGCGGGTAACCTCCAACCTCCGCCGCTAGCTGATCCAGCACCCCAGCCGCAGAGAGCTGTGCCCCGTGCACAAGCTCTTCGTCGACGCCGACCAGCAGCGGGTGACCTCCCGCCTCAGCCGCCAGCAGGTCCAGCAGCCCAGCTACACGGAGCTGCACCCCGGGTTCGAGCTCCTCGTCCGCGTCAGCCAGCAGCAGATGATTTCCCGGTTCCACCTCCAGCAGGTCCAGCAGCCCAACTGCAGAGAGCTACGCTGCGATCGCAAGCTCCTCGTCAACACCAACCAGCAGCGGTAAATAACCTTCTACCTTCACCAAGACTTCAGCAAGAAGTATACAGCGAAATGGACCTCGACGATACAAGTAGCGATGAAAACGAAATATTTCTAAGACGCGCACAACGGTCACAAAGTCGTATACCTATATTAGTTAATAGGAATCAAAATGTATACAGTATATATGCGGATACTAACGACGAAAATATTGTAACCGTACCGCCAGCAAAGAGAGCGCGTCTCCTTGAGCCTTTAAGGCAGACATCCTCGCCTAGATTTGTTTCAAAAGGTCCATTAATATCGCCACATTTTGATCTGTCGAGTATCGATCCCTTAGAACGGCTTGCGAATGCCTTTGAGCGTTCTTTAAATAACTCAAAAAATATAACCTCTGTGAGTAATCCGCGTTTGGTTAATAGATTAACTTCTGCCAAAGAGCTACCGACCTTCTCTGGAAATCCATTAGAATGGATGCGATTTAAGCAGGCCTATGATCTCTCATCGGAACTAGGAGAGTATTGTAGCGAGGAAAATATTTTGCGTTTAGTTCGCGCACTAAAAGGAGACGCGCATTCTGCTGTAGAGAATCTGTTGGCGACGGACGGCGGTGATGCCGATTTTATTATGGAAACACTTGAGCTCCGTTTTGGAAACAAGAGCATCATTCTAGAGAAAATCATTTCAGGGCTAAAGCAACTATCCAATATCAATTCCTCAATGGACATTTTAGTTTTTTCAACAAAACTGCGAAGTGCTGTAATCGCGATAAATTCATTAGAAGGTATCGGATATTTGTTAAGTCCTGATCTTTTAAAAGAGTTACTAAGGAAACTACCTCCGAACATGGTTTCTGATTATGCACGATATACACGAGAGCTTGATACGCCGACTTCAAACTTGCAAATATTGTCGGACTTCTTAGATCGCGAAGTTAAAATGTATTCTACCTTAGGTTTTATTGATCTAGCTCGCCCTTCTACTTCAGAAATTCCTGAAAAGATTTCAACTGTTAAAAAAGTACAAAACATTGATAGAGTCGTTTGTACAACATCTGCAGAAGGAGAGGGCGCGCTAGATAGAACCGAAACAGTTTGCGTAGTAAACATGGAGAAATGCGTGCGCTGTAATTTAAGTGGCCACGATCTCTCGGATTGTAAAGTTTTTGCTCGCGATGTGCCTGCGAAACGTTGGTCATTAGTAAGACGAGCTCGCCTCTGCTACGTTTGCTTAAAATCTGGACATATGAAAAGTAATTGTTCTAAGAATTGTTGTAAACTGTGTAGAAGCTTACATCATCATGAGCTCTTACATGATTTTTCAATCAAAAGTCGCGAATTCCGTACGCAAAACGCTGTGAATTTAGTAGCTAATGGTTCCGGGGACAAGTCGGACAAAAATTCTTCAAATACGTCAATTAATAATTCGGTAAATTTATGACTAAGCACTCCTGTTTTATTGAAGATCATACCAGTAATTCTTCGCGGGCGCGTCAATCTTGTACATACTTACGCTCTTCTCGACGAAGGCTCGACTGTAACAATGATTGATAAAAAAATCGCACATTTAATCGGCATTGAAGGTTTAAAATCTACGATAAATTTGAAGGGTATAAGAGACAAAATTGCAGTAAAAGTCGAAGCCGAAAGGATCGACTTGAATTTGGAAAGCTGCACCGGTATTTATCACTTGAATAACGTTTTAGCCGTAGAAAATTTACCTCTTCCTTCTCAAAGTTTGTCGGTTGAGATATCGAAAATCTGTACCAAGAGAATCGGGGTGGAAATTATTCCATATGAGAACGCTACCCCCACGATTCTTTTGGGACAGGATAATTGGTCTTTAATAACGACACGAGAGCTTTTTAAGTTTAGTGGTCATCCCTTTGCAGTTTCGTACACAGAATTAGGATGGTGTATCCATGGTCCCTCAAGAAGTACTCCTGGTGACGAACCTCAATTAATCAGCGACACATTTGTGTGCCAAGCGTCAACTAATGAGGGTGTTCAATTAAATGACGAGCTTTTATCTCTCGAAAATTTAGTCAAGAAATACTTTCAGATTGATTCCTTAAGCACAGACGAAAAAAAGCAATCAAACTCGTCAGATGCACAAGCGTTAGAAATTTTAAATAAAAAAAGTAAACGAATCGGAAATACGTGGGAGACAGCTTTGTTATGGAAGCCAGGATGTGTGTCGGTACCGGATAGTAAACCGAACGCCATGAAACGATTATTCGCGATTGAAAGGGTTTTGGATAGAGATTCGGTATACGCTGCGCTGTATTATAAAGAGATGGAACGTTTAATAGAATTAGGTTATGCTGTAGAATTGCCCGAAAGTACGCCTGGTATCCGGCAGTGGTATCTTCCACATTTCGGTGTCAAAAATATAAATAAACCTGGAAAGTTACGGTTAGTTTTTGATGCCGCAGCCAAGACCTGTGGCATGAGTTTAAACGACCAATTACTACGAGGTCCTGATTTTTTGAGGTCCTTACTTGGAGTACTGATGAGATTCCGACAGCGACCGTTCGCTTTGATAGCAGATATTAAAGATATGTTTTTGAAAATTAAAATGAATAAAGAGGATTGTCAAAGTCAGAGATTTTTATGGCGGGGTAGGGATCGCTCAAGCAAACCACGAGAATTTGTCATGAACACAGTACTTTTTGGGGCAAAATCATCCCCGGCTACGGCTCTGTACATTAAAGACCGGAATGCTTCGGAATTCGCTCTATCAAAGTCGGAAGCTGTAAGAAACATCCATAAAAACTGCTATATGGACGACTTTTTAGCTAGCACAAATACAGAGAACGAAGCTATAGAATTAGTTCGTGATGTAATACAAATAAACGGTGCTGCTGATTTTGTAATGCACGGGTGGGCGAGTAATAGTCAAAAAGTAGTAAAAGTAGCGCTTGGTCAGACTGAGATACCGCATGCAAAAGACCTAGATAAAGACGAAAAAGTATTGGGATTGTTTTGGAACACACATACGGACGAATTAAGTTTTAAAATAGATCAACGAAGGATTCCGCGTGAAATATTGTCCTATCATAAAAGACCGACGAAACGCGAATTTTTACGGATCATTATGTCCATTTTTGACCCATTGGGAATTTTAGCACCATATTCAATTCAATCGCGTGTACTTATGCAAGAAATTTGGATAAGTGGAATCAAATGGGATGAACAGCTCCGTGACGATGAATTCAAGTCGTGGAAATTATGGTTAGAGAACTTGAGTAGGATTAGCAAGTGTAAAATTCCACGATTTTATAACTATAATTGTTTGGTTGAGAAAGAGATAAGTTTACACGTGTTTTGCGACGCGAGTAAAAAAGCCTACGCAGCAGTAGCATACTGGCGTTTCAGCGCGCCCGACGAAACCTCCGTCCGCGTATCTTTTATTGCCGCGAGAAGTAGAGTTGCACCCGTGAAATTAATCTCTATACCGCGATTAGAACTTCAGGCAGCACTCCTAGCATGCAGATTAGCAAAGACTATTGAGCAAGAACACGAGTTTAAAATTACCCGTAGAATCTTTTGGAGTGACAGTAGTACTGTTTTACAGTGGCTACGGTCAGATCCGCGTTCTCAACCCATTTTTGTCGCTCACAGGTTAGGAGAGATTCAGGAAAACACACTCTCTAGCGAGTGGAGGTGGGTCCCTTCAAAATTAAATCCAGCCGATGACGCGACAAAAAGGAATGATTCGGTATTTAACGCAGACAGTCAATGGTTTAAAGGCCCAACCTTTTTAAAAAATCCGTCAGTAGAGTGGCCGGTTGACAAATTTACTAGAATTGAAGAATTTTGTCTAAAAGAATCAGAAAATGCATCGGTTTTAGTCGTAAATATAGAGAATAAGCAGGAGAGACTTCATCTTCCGAATTACGAGAGATTTTCGAAATGGAATAGGCTACTTAGAGCAACGGCGCGAGTTTTAGCATCGATTGATCGTATGAGAAGAATAGGCGACGGAAAAATTACCTTAGCTCATTTGAAATCCGCGGAATTTTTATGGATAAAGGATATTCAATCATCTTGTTTTAATTCAGAAATTACATCGATTAAAAAAGGCGAATTTATAAGAAAAAATAGCAAAATCAGTAATTTGACACCAATTGTAGATATAAACGGGATTCTCCGAGCGAACGGTAGACTGCGAAATCTGCCGGAAAACATTTTCGAAAATTATAATTATCCTGTAATCTTAGATTTAAAACATTATGTGACGCGTCTAATTGTGAAACATTACCACGAAAAATACAATCATAGCAGTTACGAGACAGTAATCAATGAAATACGACAAGTATACTGGATCGCTGGACTAAGATCAGCCTTAAAATCTATTACTCACAAATGTTTTACATGCCGAAAACTCCGTGCGAATCCCTTGAATCCTCTTATGTCCGACTTGCCTGCGGGGCGATTGGCTTATCAACAGCGACCATTTACCCATTGTGGCGTGGATTATTTTGGTCCTATGATTATTAAAATAGGTAGACGCCAAGAGAAAAGATGGGGCGTAATTTTTACGTGTCTATCTACTCGTGCTATTCATTTGGAGCTTGCACATTCTTTAAGTACAGACTCAGCGATAATGGCATTGCAACGTATGGCAGCTAGGCGAGGTTTTCCGATTGTATTATATAGCGATAATGGCACGAATTTCCGGGGAGCAAGCAAAGAGCTAAAAGACTTGATCTCTGCTTTAGATGTAACAAAATTGCAGGAATATAGCACCTTGAAAAAGTTTCAATGGAAATTTAACCCTCCCTGCGCTCCTCACATGGGAGGAGTATGGGAACGACTAATACGTTCAGTTAAGAATGCTTTAAATATTATTTTGAATGAACAAGTCTCACGCGAAGAGGTTCTTTTGACAATTTTTGCTGAAGTGGAGCATTTAGTAAATTCTCGCCCCTTAACAAAGGTATCAGACGACCCAAGAGATTACGAAGCTCTCACTCCAAATCATTTTCTCATTGGTTCATCATCAGGTACAATAAATTTTCACGGTCATACCTCAACAACATTTAACTTTAGAAAACAATGGCGCGTAGCGCAACACTTCGCAAATTTATTTTGGTCTCGTTGGTTAAAAGAATATATTCCTACATTGCTTGCTCGCCAGAAATGGATACAAAAAGATAGGCCCTTAAAGAAAGGGGACATTGTATTAGTAGTTGACGATCAAGCACCAAGAAATGTTTGGCGCAAAGCGTTAGTGTCACAAGTCTTTCCAAATCAGGATGGTCAGGTGAGATCAGCCGAAGTGCGAACAGCCACAGGAAGTTTAGTTCGTGGAACACGTTATTTAATAAGACTAGCTGACTGTGAAGTATAAAACAATAAAGTTTTATACTGTGGGGGGAGAATGTAAGAGTTGAATCTATTTGTAAACCATGTGCAAGGATTATTTTATTGTTAAATTACTCGTTTCCTCTCAATTTGCGCTGCCCCGTGCACGATTTAGTAGTAGAAACTATTTCGGGGCCGGCCGCCTCGTGTGCAGAGATACAAGGGTATCTCTGGGGCCGAAGGAGCTAGAGAACGCAGTGTTCTCGCGATGCTCGATTTTTGGCGAAATGGCGTGCGGGTTGTCAGGGAACGGAAAATATAAATAAATTGCTTTTGTTTTTTGAAAAGAAGGCCGGATAGTTTTGCGCCGTCGCCAGAGCGTTTTCAGCTTGCACACGGAAAAGACGTTGTACGGTTTTCGCTAAATAAAGACTTCGTATTTTAAAAGAAAAGGTGTCAGTCTTCATTCTACATATACACTTGATGCAATCTGACACTTTTAAACGGGAATAATTGTACGAGAGGTACGAACGGGTTTCTGAATTAATTGCAAAATTCGTTATAATTGTATTGAATGTGTAATTTCCAGTTGCCGTGCGCGTCGGCTCGATGCTATCGATTTTGAATTGCGCGCGTCGGCCAGAGTACAGGTGAGCGTATGTGTGTGTATTTGGGTTACAGCTAAGTTTTATTATTCTGTATCATGAATAGCTTAGAAATGGAGAGAATAATGCGACGATAACAGTGCGAGGACACGTCGTCCAGAGTATAATCCCATTGGAAGTTCAATTAAACCCAGGACCCGTCGTTATTCCGACCAAACGGCGGAAGCGGCAATCACTGCTGATTGAATCCCACGCGAGGCTCGAAAAATTCCGTGAAAAGGCAAAGCTTAAAACGCAGCAAACAAAACTAGAAGAGCAGAATAAAGTTCGCTTATACGCTAGTGCGCGAAAAATGAAAACTCCCCATCGACTCTTCCAGCCTCTCTATACGCAGCGTCGACCAACCTACTGTTTGATGAGTATCGATGCTGCGCGTAACGAGGTAACGCAGCGCTCGTACTCGTTATTATTAGAGCCAGCCAACGACCTTTTAGCACATCAGCAGCAGTGACGATATTAAAAAAAGCATATATATATATATACATCGACGGAGATGATGCAGCCAGGCGTGCGAAGCGCACGAGACGGTATAGGGCCATAAAAACGTGCCGAGGTTTTCTTGAGCTTGATGGATAAGTGCGAGAGCGGATCGCTTATAGGTTATAATACGCGAAGGAGTTTTTTTTATGGGAATCCGGCTGGAGATTGATTCGCTGATTTATGATACAATGCGTTAGATAAAAGTGTGAGAAATCAAATGGTATCGAACACCGCGAATATAATCCTCACGCAAGTGTTGTAAGTACCATGACTATATAGAAAACAACTTTAATCTTAATCTTATTGTCGACGAGAACATCGATTTTTAAAGCTCGAGTTTCATCCGGGCGTTGCTGTGGCTCTCGTGTTTCCTGAAACTCGAGACAACGGCGCCGGAATCCACTGCCGCAGAAGAAGAAGAAGAAGGTGAATCGAGAAAACTGCCCTCGTCAGGTGACATTGACATATTCGGCAGGCGCCGCCCGGAGGTAAGAAAAGAAATCGAGGGAAATCTGTTGAGTTTCGAGCCGTCGCTCGCTTAAGGAATTGGACGAACGTCCCCCGCAAGGAAGAATTTGGTGAAAACTTTTTATTATTCGATTTCCCTGATTGTACAAAGTTCGACATCGCGAAATTTTATAGAAAAGATTTTCTATATTTACGAATTGAAGGTTATAAAATTGCAGGTATTGTAAAGGCGAAGACGAGAGAATAAATCGCAATTTCGATTCAACAGTCATAGCAAGACGCCGATATCGATCTCTAATCACGTACCTGTGTATGTTTTTCCAAGCAGCGCGCGTCGCATCAGCCAGTGAGAATTCTCCAAGCACGCGCAATTTAAAGAGTCGCTGTCGTAATAGACGCGACACGCGATGACTCGATCCTAAGGAGTGTCTCTCGAGAATGTCATTATATACGAGCGTCTTGAAACCTCCGATTTTGTTGTCGAAAGTAGCAAACGTACGCGGAAAATGTATATTCGTAGCACCGCGACTGCAGTGTACATCGCGAGGGAAAAAAGGAAAAATGAACGATAAACCAAAGACCAAGAGTAGTCCGCGGCACATTCCGGCGACGTGGGCATCCACGCCCAGTTTCTCGCATAGCATCACGCCCCCGCACGCGAGAGGAAAACTCTCAACGAGGACGATTGCACATATACACCTCTTGGGAGATCGTCCGAGCGATTGTGCGGGTAGCGTGAAACTCACGGCGACGCATCTTTTACTCTCGAAGGTATTGTACACCGCGGATGTAATCTGTAATCGCCAAGAGATGGAAGATTTGTATAGGAAAGACACTATACACGTATATACGATGAGGATTGATGCAATCGCGAATTTATTGGGAATCGACGGTGAGTAATTGACTTCCTCTCTTTCTCGCTTGTTTTTAAAGACTGGCAATTGCAGGTTCATTGATTTACTCTTGAGATTTATTTTTTATAAATTCAGTAAAGCTGCGTTGTACACGTGAAAGGTATATATATATAGCGGAGCCACTATAGACGCTGCGGCAGAGCAGGGAGTGAAAAGGGTTTTTCGAGACAACAAGGTCTCTTGTTAGGTGTATATTGCGTAATACACATACTGGAGCTTCTCGCGAAAAGCCGTGAAGAATGGTCTCGAGGAGGGAAAAAGCAGAAGGAGAGAAAATGATGAAGATGGGGTGGAATGCGGTGTAAAAAGTATATACTGCTCTGCTGTGCCATTGTCCGGGTTTCGCCGGAGAGTGTGTTAATTTTTATACAGAGAAAGCTTAATTAATGCTTCTTTATTTAGCGTACAAATAACTCTTGTTTACGCTGTAATTGTAAGTATACGAAAAATTGTATGTCTTCATTAGAGATAAAATGTCATACAAATCTTCGTGCAGAATTTTATTGGCCCGTATCCAAGAGCCCCAAGCCGATTGAAATTCAAGAATATAAGAAAACCATAAGCCAACTTTCAAACATCGAAACCCATAAATATCCGCGAATTACGAGGCTATTTTTTCCGCGCAGACGACAAAGCTCCTATACCTACACAGACTGCGAGAGAAGCTGCTGCAGTCAAGTGACTCGGGCTAAGACATTCACCCTCCACAGAAGCCGCAAACTTTCGGGAGAGCCTGTTTGTCTTCGTCTCGCCCCTACTCGAGCATCCGCTGCTATGCGAGCGGATGATAGAGGAGCTAAAGAGGAAGAGCAAGGAATGCACAAGATCTGGATGACGGCCAAGCGCCGGATCAAAAAAAGATGACCCCTGGGAGAGAACAGACTGCTGCTGCTGCTGCTTACCGATTTCCAGCCCATTCTCGCTAGATTGTGCTTTTTTCGGGCATCGCTTTGCAGACCGGCTTTTTCTAGAGGGGGTGTGCAAGTTGCTCGTGTTTTATAGGACTTCGTCTCGGCAGCGGGACGTGATTTATAGAGGATGAACGTTATGACTAATAAACAACGACGCTGGTGGGTGTTCTTGTGTAGTAATTCGGATCTATTGCCTCGATGTGTGAGACGAACGAAGGAGTTAAGACGGTATCAAGTGCGAAGAAAATATACGCATCGTTTCGCACAGCTTAACAACGATGCAGCATTAAAAAGTCACTGCTGAACAATTTGCTTTCATTTGAATTGCTAAAGCCCGCCCGTCTATATAGATTGCGAGGGAATTATGAAAGCAGATCGTGCGTTGCACCCGTGCTTTCCAAATGAAATCATCACTCGAAGTGTTGGCGCTGACGAAGATCCCTCCCGGCCAAAAGCAATTTGCATCTCCTCCAAATCAGTATCCCGAGAAAATTAGATTCTGCATACAATGCTCTGCAGTTCTCGCGTTGACAGAATCGCGATAGCCCCGAATCAGTGACACGCATCGTCTAACCGATGGATATATAATGCCTTCGCCAACAGATCGATTATAGTTTCCCGTGAAAAACAGCGCGGAAGGAGGAACCGCCGGTCGTTTTCCAACGTCCGCCAGTTTTTCCCCGTCGACCCTTTGTTTTGAAGCGAGGAGAAACTACTCTTTTTTTCAGGAGCTTCGAGCACGGGCTATGAATGGCAAGAGAGAGAGAGAGAGGTGTAGAGGCTCGTGTTATGCAAATGGCAACAATGCTTTATGGCAATCAAGTATGCAAATCGATGTAAATTACGGGCTGCGCATCCAACTTACGCGCTAAGGAAGATTTAGCGTGGCTGTACCGCTTTTGTGACTCACCTGCAACAAAAAGGAGAACGTCGTTTTTAGATAAATATTATATTTACAACATTTAATCAACATTTATTTCTTATTGTAATAAAGAGCCTCTATATAGGAAACGATGACACGTCGTCTCGTCGCGCAAAGGAATGCCCATCTCCGCGCGCTAGCTCAAAGCGAAGAAGAAAACAGGATGGATGTATATATATAAGAAAAAAAAGAAAACGGCGTCGGAATCCGAGCGCGACGACAAAAGCTCGAGAAACGGACCGGACGTCGACGTCGTGGCAAAGCTTGCGTGAATCGAGGTCACGGGCGTTGCTACTGCAGTTCGACGTCGTCGTCGCGTGTGTGCGAGCTTTGTGCTCTTTAAATTCTTTCGCTTGGGCAAATATGAGCTTCGAAGAGCTTGATCAAGTCGCGTAAAATAAATTTATCGCATACAACTGCTGTTTTGACTCTATAGTGTAAAATAGTATAGACTGGACCGAGAGAAAGTTCCGGCGCGAAAATCTTTATAGGCTGCGCGGGAGATTTTTTTACGTACGGCAATAAAAATAGGATTTCATAATATTTTGAATCGCCGGAGCAAGTATCGAGCACAAGGAAAGTTAAATGTTCCAAGGCTGTCTGTATTTATGCGCTGTGCATAAAACTCCCCCGCGTATAACTGTGTATACATTACACGCTGTCGAACTGCGAAAAGCTTTCAACATTTTCTCCGTTTCTTTTCAAGTCTTTCCAATACACAGCTTATTATTCTTATTATATCATCCCCCCAAAATTCACGACTCTAGATATACGCCACTCTCGACAATCAACGACCGCGAAGAGCCTTCTAGACACACCCCTTCTGAAACTAATTATTCAGTATGGCAGGCGAAGCTGCGCAATTGAAATCTCGTGGAAAAAAAGGCGACAGTGGAGTAGAGCACACTCAAAGGGGTGCTACTACTATATACGCGGATAGAGGAAAGTCTGCCGCCACCGCGTACTCAATGACCACTTCGCATCTCCATATCTCCTCCAGTGCAGGCACATCGCGTGCTCCCGCGCGTTTCACCTCGTTCTCGCCGCGGCACGTTCGGGAGGTCGACTCCGCACGTGCATCGGAAATCCTCGTTGAGATTGCCGCGGCACGATGTCCCGATTGTACTTGTTTTATTCTTTATTTTTTTGTTTAAGGATTGGGTTCTAAGAAGGGCATCCGTGTGGATTCCGTAGTGCGTTATCGCAGACTTTCGATGGTCGAGGTTTGTACGAATGCGAAGTATTTGAAAGCGAAGCCTTTAGTTGGGATTCTATTGATTTAGTCGGCACTTCAGAAACGACATTGAACATACAAATGCGCGTAGCCTCATTTCGTGTCAGGGTTCGAGCGCGGCATATTTTATAAATATAGAATCTTGTAATTCTTGGTAATGCACTCTTTTGGCCCAGTTAAAAATAAGCGCACAGGCGATCGTTTTTCGCTGCATTTAACATTTCTCCTGTCCACTCGATGATAAAATCAAATTTAGAAATTAGCGCGGTTAGTCGTCGTTGCTAACAGACCTCGAAAATAGATCGATTTTCTTTTTGCACTTCAAAGATTAATCGGTCGTCTATAATTAGACCGCAAGAAACGAATCGATATGTTCGGCGTTGAATGGCAAAACTAATCGACGTCATTCAGATGTCGATTCGCCACAGCTAGGAAAAAAGGATGAAAACGAGTATTGCGGTAAATTGACTTGGATATAAAGCTAACGTTTTCGGACGTCGGAGGAGAAAAGTGGACCGGCAAATTCGTTCTTTTATTCTACGCCCCTCCCGCCGTTTCGCAGACTGTGAGGTGTAGAGCGTGTCAGCGACGCGTTTATAAATAATCCATGACTACAGCGCATTAATATTCTGGCTTCGAGCATCGAACATCACCGAAAATTCGTCATGAAAACAGATGCGTTATAATAAGCATTTCTTTGCTGCTGCTGCGCGCGAAGTTAGATACTATTTAGAGATTGATGAATTGTTGAGTTGACTCGTGAAAACTTGATCTAAGTGAATAATGTACACGAAGCAGCTTGTTATCTTTCTTGAGTTGATAACGTTATCAAGTATGCCGGATAGATTAAATTAAAAATGATTAGGTAAGCCTTTAGATGTCTGTAGAAAAATTCGTTACAGATAAACATTAGATTTTAATCTCGATGCTGTCAAAGAGTGTCAATCTGTTTGACTTTCTTAATCATAAATTCTAATGAATCTTGTTAATCAATCAGTCAGTTATGTGTGCTACTCAACACCTCCATATCAAATCGTAATTTACGGATAACGATAACACCAACCATATTCGCCTGCGATAACATCAAAATACTCGACTATCTCAATGAACAAAGAAATACACTTTTTAAAACGTAATCCCCAGCTTATCGATCGCAACCAACCAAATTCCGGTTACCTTAAATTAGCTCGGTCCAGTTTTTCAACCACGTTTGGGAACCGTGCTTAGAATAAAATATCAGGCTCGAGGTTTCGCGTAGCAAACAGCAGCAGTAGCAACAGGTAGCCTAACGCTATTTTCGATGCCCGCCAGGCCCTTAACGTCGACTGGGGCGTACCTACAGCCATGTATATTCGACTCTGGGGAGCAATGTTTTTCTCCGACGACGGATCTCTCTCAGGATTCGAAAGAATTGTTGCTGGCTCCGCGCGCTCTGCATTTTAGAACGGAGCTTTTTAGATAGTAATGAGGTCGTACTGCTTTACGAGGCTATATCGGATGATCTATACGCTGCTAATCCCAATATTAATGGCGAAATCCCTGCCCTCTACGATACCAACTTCGCAGTTCAGATTCGCTAAAGCCAAATTTATCTAAATAACACAATCTGCTATTAATACAAGAGTAGCAGCGACGAGCGCAGACAGGCGATTCGTCTCTCTATCTCTCTCTCTCTCTCTCTCTCTCTCTCTCTCTCTCTCTCTCTCTCTCTCTCTCTCTCTCTCTCTCTCTCTCTCTCACTCTCTCTCAGCTGTTTAATATCCAAATAATCCAAACAAATCGCTCCTATAAAAACACACGAGCGTGTAATGCGTATGGTATGACAAACGACCGAGTCCACATTCTTGGGGACAATATAATAGGGAACGGGAGAAATTGTTTCCAACACGCGAGACGAACAACTATTTTTCACGGTGGAGTCTCGCCAAAGCGGTGGTGTGCTATAGGGTGGGCGGCTTGTACAGGAATTTCAGATAAGCCGAACATCGATCGTAAATATAGAGGCGAACTATTTCACGCACCTCGCGGCTGCTCATTATAAATTATGATTCGACCGCGACTTTGCATATCGTCCTCCTTTATTGGTAGAGTCAGGAATTCGAGGTGGGGTCGACGACAATGGGATAAGATTTTTTTTTTACAAAGTCGGGCCGTTTGCCAAGACAAATTTTCTGGAATACAAAAATATAATGCCGGCGCGACACCTTGTACTTTTCCGTTATAAATGGCCGAATGAAAACGCCAGTGTGTCAGCTGTTGCGGACCCTGATATATGTACTCGACACACCAGACCAATGAATTTAAATTAGTCTGCCATGCAAGTTTTTTTTTCGTATTTCTATTCCACGTCATCATTTAATCGTTCTATAAATAATCCAATACGCTCTTTGGGCTTCCGCTTGCCATTATCCTCATATATTCAAGTACCTCTATACGTAAATATATACTGGTTTAATAAAGAAATAAACATTAAATCCTATTATAACGGTCAGTTATAGCATGAACAACCCAAGTAATACATTGAACGAGGCTTTTCTGGTCTAGCTGGTACACAGCTATATATGGGTGAGTTTTTCCAAAGTGAGTCCACATATATATACGATGTTGACCAGAGTATAAACAGATCTGCTCGCAGTTACACACAGACTTCTCAATTCGCTGCGACGTGATTCCCGAGTACAACCGAACAATCCTCGCCGGTCGTCCAACGACATTTAGCACAGAGTTGCGAAGAGAGAGAGAGAGAGAGTAGCAATTACAACGGCGAATACTCTGTGTCTACTGTATGCCGAAAGCTGGAGCAAACTTTTAACGTAATTCAAAGCCGTTGGTGGACGAAACTCGTATACCGAAACGTTGTATCCGATCACTGCTGCGGTAATCGCCTTCAAGAGCATCCTAAAACAATGACGCGGAATATGCAGGCTCGGAAAATCGATATACGCACTCCGTGTACAACACGACGATGTGATATTATCAATATTCCATTGTTTTTTTTTCTCATCGTTATTGCTTTCCTTTTGTGCAGTCTTTCGAATTCCAGTTGATGAATATTTAAGGATCGTATTGTGTGACCAGAAAATTAACATATGCAAGGCGAGCTGGTTTGTTCTAGTAAGTCAACAAAGGGATGTTGATCTGGGTTATAAAACAGATGAATAGCAAATAAATTTGGCTCTAACAAAGCTCGTAACAGTTACGATTACTAATTCACTACTCTCTCCGATCATCATTCTAATTAGTTCGATTTTCCAAAATCAAATACACACCCAAACAAGCAGCAGAACCATCCCTCTTTTCCTTACTCCTATCCATCACTGAGACTAGTAAAGAAACTGTGTCAGCTTCGCTACACGCGATTAAGTTGTTTACGAGTCTCGTAATTCAGGACTGCACTGACTGTATGAGGCAGAGGATGAACGATCGCAAGAATGTGGCGTCTTTGATGGTATGATTGGCACGCGTAGGGAAATTACTCATGATTGTAGAGGTATGCTTTTAAAATTTTTAACTAAACAGGTAGAATGTAGTAGTGGTACTGATTTTAGAGGTAACAAGGTTCCTAAATATACCGATGTTTTGGAAAAGTTTCACGTGAAACTAAAATCGACAGTTTGACCACGTGAGCCCGGAGCATTAGTTGAGCAAACATTTTCAAAGCCATCACGCCAGCATACCGTTTAACAGTTCATTACCAGAGTCAACTTCACTGAGGAAGCAAAACCAAATCCAGAGCCAATAGTTTTTAATCAAATCTGCACGAAGCTGTGTACAATTGGCATCAATTACAAGTCCCAACAACAGTTGCGTCCTTTCGTTTTTCCAAACTCTATTAAGTTTTTAACTTCTCTAATAAAATCAGCTGTAATAAGCAGAGCGCTTTACGTTCGCGACAAAACAAACCGAGTCAACGTCCGCTGATTAAAGTTCGCAAACGAGAAAAGTCCGAATACCGTCTTATCACACAAGCATAGAGAAGAGCTGGTTCACGCTACTCCCATCGATAAATCGATCACACAGAGTACAGGTCCGCTCTTTCTCACACGACGTAGTAGCGCACGGATGTGGAACAGGTAGTTACGAAAGAGAACTAGTAGTGGGTCAGCGGCGGCTATTGATACAGGAAATTGCCACGGCGGTGCATCCATGCGAGTCTCGCTCTCCTATAGTCATCAAGCCCGCGTAAACTCGTTAGCGTGCGCGCGACTGCCTAGGCACACGTGTATCGCTGTTTCTGTGTCTAGAGCTGCTGCTGCTGCTGCTGCTGTTAAAATTTCGAACTTAATCACTATAGGCTCGTGTGAGAGAGACTCGTTTTATGCGGGAATATTAGTAGAGGGCAATACTGCATATATCAAGCTTCTGCAGCTTTGTTGTGCCGAAAGGGGATTTGTTGTAAATCGAAGTAGTGTGCGGGATAGTCGAATCGATCAGACAACAGGTGCTGCCGGGCGAGAAAACCGGAAAAAGTGAATCATTCACCAATGACGCGCTCTTATTCACTGGCGGAAGCTCGACATCAAAAGAATCCGTAATCGAGCCGCAAACGGATTCCGCGAGCGCCCAGACAGAGAGAGATCAGCTGATGAGGGCAATTGTCGCACTGGCTCTCGCCTCTATTATGCTAATCGCGCGGGAACCAATAAAAGAGCCATCGGTGTATTATGCGCAGCTCTTGCGATCGAGATCTCATATACATTCGCGATTAAAATCGAGCCAAAGGACGAGGATTTTTTTCTCTTTCAGTTCGCCAATAAATCTCCGGACTTATTAAGCTTTCAGCTATTAAAATCGACGGGGAAAAAAGGAGACGAATCGCGCTTTAAATGCACGGGTTTTTTTCAGCGAACACGCGGGCTTTTTTTCGCCCGCACGCCGTACAGTCTCTGTAATTAAAATCGCTTTATTCGGCGAGCGGCTGCGTATCGCGTTTTATTTGCGGCTGACGCTCTTGATATATAGTTAATGAACGGATCAGTGCGGTATATCCGGTTTATATCGAGTGCGAGATTTTTCGCGATCATACAATTGGATTATTATATACTTTCAACGTACGCATCGAGATAATATGCATCGTTAATGTCCTCGCGTTGATCGATCGTCCCGATCGGGGTAAAAATTGACAAACACTGGGGTGTAATTCATTACTCGCTCCCACATACGAGGACGGCTAATTATCTCGGCCTGCAGCGGTGGTACGATCGTTAAAAACTGCAGTCGGAGAAATTTATGAAACGATCGTGAAAGCAATTTCGCTCGAGCAGTAGTCATCGAAGCGAATATGTATAAGAGAACAGGTTCTCTCTCCGCGCTACCGCCGCGATCGAGATTAACCAGATGCTATTTTCGTTTTGCCGAGGTAAATAGACTCTTCGGTTCCAATGACCCTGCACGTACCGCCGCCGAGATGAAGAAGACCATCACGGTCAAGGTTCGTATAGTTGTGTAGAGAATGTGCTCCGAGTACGGAAGAGCGATAAAAGAAATATGGAGCGGCGAGTGTGTTTATACGCGTTGTATAAGTGCTTGTTTATACATGCTAGCTCTCTCTCTCTCTCTCTCTCTCGCTCTATAGTGCTTGTTGACTCGATCGGAGAGATGGTTTGTTTTAATTGGGGATTGCCAGAAATGGAGAGGACGTTATAGTCTGGGAAACTTTTCGCGATGCAATATTCGGATAACTATACGCACGGAATTCAATTATATATTTCCACGACTGATGAATGCAGCCACCTGCAAGAGAGTAAATAAACAAAACAATCTTAAAATTACTCGCGCCGCACACTATATACAGTCGACTGCTCGGTTGCCTGCAGCCCGGCTCCAAAGTTCGCGGCAGATCTCTTGTCTCGCCTTTGAGAAAGCCTGAACTCTGGCTTATAGCACGCGTGCGCGGTGAAATTTGCAATTACAATTAATTGGGGCTCTCGAGCCGCCTCAAGTTCTCTGGAACTTTGACAATTATTTAAGGAATCGCGCTGCTCATACGAATCGTTCGCTTATGCTAATGAGGCCATTGATTGAAATTCCACGAGCCCGAAGAGAGAGAGAGAAAGAGAGAGAGAGGGAGAGAGAGCCGTATGAAAAAAGTGGATTACCCGCGGCAGGGATCAAAACACGCGAATACGTCTTTTATATATATACCTTACGGTCATTCGCTCTGCGAATAATAACAATAATACACGCGCGCGAGCTCATCCTTCCCACGCGACATCCGAACCTCCTGCCAGGATTGGATTTCTTGATGCCATAATACTCTCTCATCCATCGTCGCGCTGGGGCCACACGGTATCATACATATACATGTATAATGTGCGATGCTTGCGCAATTCCGGCACGTGCATTCCTCGACGCAGTCATTTCCTGGCGAGTTCGCGGAACGACGGGCCAACTTTAGAAGTCCGCAATTAGAGCTCGTGTGCGCTGACAGCTGAGAGAGTTTTCGGAAAGAAGCGCGCACACGTGAGAGCTGCTAGTGGTCATACTTTGTTTACGAGGGACGACGATGAAAGTTGCGTGTCGATTTTTAATCAATAAGAAGCTGGAATTTCGCACTATCATATCGCGTTGCAGCCAACAACTCGAACATAAAATATACTTCGTGAATGAAGCACTACTGCACATCGCACGCATTGAAAAGGAACGTCAAATATGTCATTCGTTTTATATATAAAAATGAGGAATACATCGCGCCTTTGTCGCGTCGCCCCGTGCCATTATTGTCC
This sequence comes from Muscidifurax raptorellus, assembly GCA_020010945.3. Lineage (NCBI taxonomy): Eukaryota > Metazoa > Arthropoda > Insecta > Hymenoptera > Pteromalidae > Muscidifurax > Muscidifurax raptorellus. Next base: position 7,761,892 of record CM052078.1, on the reverse strand, counting down.
AATTCTATCCCGAAAAAGAATTCCATCATCTACATCGCCTATAATTAAACCGTCCATCCACTCGTCCCTAAAAAAAGCAATGCATCCACAGGAGCAGAGAGACGAGCTGTAGTGCGGTGTATCCTCGATTTTTCGTGTCCCGCTTCCATTCCCGCCTACAATGCAGCAGCGCAGAGTATATACGGTCGCGCTTTTTTTTAATTCCTCTCTCCGTGTAGTCTTTCTTCGCGTCGCTGCTCTTTCCCATTTTCCCCGTATACATACACGTTGAGCTAATGGCAGAACAATGCGCGCACCTACGCCGGTTTTCCTAAGGCGCATCCCCGGAAATGTGTCACAATATCGCGCAGTGGAATAACACGCGTAAGGAGGTCATGATATTTCTCTCGACACTGCCTCGCGTGTACGTCGTGACATTTTCATGGAGCAGTGTCAGAGCGAGTTTCCATAAGTCGCGGGAAATTCGGCTGGAAGCGGGTTAAAAATTCAAAAAGAAAACACGTATAAATCTCGCGTCTAACGCACTGGCTCTAACGATGAAATTTTCCGCTAAACGAGATAGTTAGCGCGCGGCGGCGGGGAATTGCGAAAAAATGAACGAGCCTGTCTTATGCAAGCTTTTCCGCCGATGAATTATACCGAGCTCACTTATGCAACGCTAAATATGCAGCGTCGGGCGCATTTTTCGCGCTGCACATTATGCGTCGCGCTTTAAATTGTAACAACAGCGCGCGCAGGACACAAAGGAAATTACACACTGCCCGCCTGATGCATCTCTGCTGCGGACTGTATAATCTCGCGAATTTCATCCGCCGCTGTTGTGACGACTCTGCGATTATAACTGTTCGCCTAATTCTTTTCCCCTCTGGCAATGCCGTAGAGCGATGTATCGGAATCATTAACAATGTACCCGCAGAGCATTGTGATGGATTGTTCGCCAGCCAATATACCCGACCTATCGGAATTATTATCGACGTATATTACACGAGCGCATGAGTAGAGAAAGTATACGACGCGATTAAGCGAATGGATGTCAATCCGGTGTTGCGGCGGATGACGACTGCGACTATGGTAATACATGTAATACGCCATATCGCGTTTGCGGTCGCTATCATTGCGCGCGCGAGTCCGGCTTTAGTCATCAATTGCGAAGCAGGCGTGAACGCATATACACACTGAGACGAGCGTCGATTAAACGACAATCAGTCCACTTGGTCAGGCTTGTTTTTAAGTCGCTTGATTTAATTTAATTATTATATATATATATATATATATATACATACGCGCCTGGAGTATAATAAAATTCGTTGCGAGAGTATAAACTTTTACTCGATTTCTGGCTTTGCATGTCGAGTGTATAGTCGATGTGTACGGTATACGCAGAGGGAGAGAGTCATATCGCAGGCGGCGTGTCGATTTCCACCACGGAAGTATCACGTGCGAGTGGAGCATAATACTTTTATCGCGCAGTATTTCTGTGACGATCCGTAGACTACTGAACAGGATAGTTTCGCAATCGAAAGAAGACTGCCACCAAAAAAAGAATCCGATCGGACACCGTAAAATTGAGGTTACAAGTGAAACGTCGAGCTTTTGTTTCTGGTTTATATCGTGATAGAGCGCGAGATGAATTCGTTGCGACCGTTCGAATTGATATTGAAATATACTCCCGATGAGAATGAACGCGTATACAGATTGAGGTTTCTCGCTCTATTCATATCGTGCTTCGTATAGTTTTTCGGTTGATCAAAGCTTTGTGTACCCGCTAATCGACAAGGCATACTCGTATGCAGCGAAACTAAAAGAAAATATTTGCTCGTTGAATATTCGACGGGAATCGAATCGTCGCGAGTTCGTTATTACGCGCTTAAAGAGTATAATATCATCGAACAACATCTCAATCCGAATGACGAAAAATGTTAATCCCGCGCGGCTTGGCTTCAAAGGCTCCTCGAGACTTGAACTAGATCTTGAATCGGCCGGTGTGCGCGCTCAATTGCCTCGCAATTAGCAGCCGCGCGAAAGAGCTCGCGACGCGCAATTATTCGACGTCGTATGATTCATCTCCGAGTCAACAGAGTGTGAAGAACTTTTATATAATTGACGATGAGTCAGTCGAGAGGGGGGAGCGCTTTTGGATGTTACGCCGTCGGATGCGTGATTAATACTCGTATTGTGAAGCTTGCGGTGTTTGTGAAACGTGTTCTTTCGGATTTATGAATGAGTGTATTTTTTGTGGTTCTCGAATAACTGCGGCTGGGATACGAGAAAAATGTTTACTTTTCAATAAAGTACCAGCCGGACAGGGTTAATGTGCGTAATAATATTTACCGGGGCGTGTAAAAAAAAGTGAAAAAAGTTTGGCGCGCAAAAACAACAATGCATAAAGTTTTACAGACGACGCGTCGCGCACGATATATATACAAACACTATTTTCGTTGTTGGAATATAAATTTTGACCGGCAGAGGTCGAATTATAGACTGGAAAATTTGGATTACAATCACGTGCGATAAACCAAGAGAGCTTACTGTATATATACTTCCACAGTCATCACGGAATTGATTCTCTTTTATTTGTCTTACATTACCCCGAGCTATAACGCGCAGTAAATAACCGTATATTCCGCGTTTATGTAACGTCGTTACCTCTCTCGATGTATATATAAACACAGAGTGGTACTCGGTATCGAGATTTCATTTTCAATAATCCACCTCGCATTGATACATTTCCAGCCGTTTCCACTGTTTAATCCCGCCAATAATTGCCTCTAAACGCAATTCCCAGATTTATTTGCGATTCCAGCGTAGAAGAATACTCCTTTTTCACTTTCGATCGACAACGACGACGACGTCATCGATCGATATTCCCGCGGCGTATACATATACTTTCTCGCTTTCAAAACAGTTCGCGAGAACGCGAAGACTGCTAATGGCGAATTTCGCGATCGCGTGGTCGATAAAAATTTAGTTTTCTCTCTTTCTCTTTTCGTCGCAAGTGTATATATATATATATATATATTAATATCGGTGAAAGCGCTGTGAGAAGCTATACGTCGATTCTCTGAAATATGAGGGAAATTAACGGACAATCGTATATGTGTCACACTCGAGTTTCTCACTCGATGGCTGTGCGCGCGGTATACATTTCTATACGAACTGCATCCGAGCAATGATAAAACTGCACTTCACATCGCTCGCGTAACTCTCGTGTCAGGGCGTTGGTCGTCGTCGACTTTTCCTCCCGGTAATATAATCTCTCTTCCTTCTCGGCTGCATCGCAGCGTTGCGCTGCTGCTCGAGATCGTTCAACTCTCGCACGCACGCACAATTCCAATTAACGCGAGCGAGTGCTTACGTCGAGCAATTGACGCGTGGGAAGAATCGACGCCGCAGCAGCAGCAGCAGCAGCAGGAGTAGATCGACGTACGAGAGTCGATATAATGGGAAAGTGTATTCGATGGCTGAGCACTTGGAGTTTCGAGCGAATTTTAGGGAACAATGGACGAGCGCGTCGTGCTTCTATTTTTAACTTTTCCTGCGGGCTGCAGCGGCGTGCTTTTTCCGAGAGAGCGGCCAGCGTTGCTCTATGTTTTTTCATTTAACTACTGGAGCGTAAAACGCCGAGCTTTTTCCTTGGGACGTGAATCGCTATCGGTAACGGCGATATTTAATTATAATTTTTAATTACAGCCATTGCACGTCGCGCTGCTGATCTTATTGGGATAGCGTCGAATCGCACAATGGGAAATTAATTAATACAACAAATTCGTAATGGCCGTTAATATAGGCAATCGCGAACCTGCTCGTATAGACGCAAATATTGCATCATCACACGCACGGAGAGTATTGTCGTAAACGCCCTCTGCAGCTGTAGACTAATAATACGACTACTCTATACTACAGGGACATCGGTGCTATTACAAGCTCGCTTTAACGAACGAGGAAAATTGAAAAATAACCGCGGTGGAATTTTGCAATTAATCATGGAGAAAAAAATCACAACATTTCATTCCCAATGTGACGTTAATTGAGGCAGCGCACACAGCAGCGTATAGAGGGCACAATAAACTTCCTCATTACGGGGCATTAAAATTCAATTTGACCGTCACATTCAATGGAAAGCGAGCCTAATGAACGGCTATCGCGGTCATTTGTTACAGTCGCGCGGTCCGACGCGGAGAAGTAGCTCTATCGTATATATACATGTATACATATATATACCACTCGCACGAGATGTCAAATTATTTTTTACACGCTGTACACTCGCGGCTCATTTTTAATGACACCGATTAGCGCGTATACGCCTTCGCCAATGGTTTATCCGATAGCGCCGCTGCTGCGATCGTATCGACTAGAAATTTTTTTTTATACTCTCGAGGGAATCGTCAGGATACGTTTTAGCGTGACGACGAGAGATCATCGTGTTATAAGATAAAAGTTACTACTGGACCTTCGGTGCCCGCCTATATGTCCACGAAGTAGAACGAGTCTGTGCAGCGGCGCGCGAGAAAGTCGAGCAGCCAGTGGAGAAAATCCCACGAGGCAAGGATGCTTTTGCCCGACTGTCGCGTCTATATTGCTGCGTTGTCGTCGCTGCTGCTGCTGCTGCTGCGATTTAGACGTCTCTCTCGCGTCGGTTATCGCACGGGATCTCTGTACCCGTGAAAAGCCGTTGTATGAGAGGTAATATGCAAGCTGATTTTTCGCCTACGGTTTTGTAGATTAGCTCGTCGGGAGAGTGCGGTTTTAAATTTTTATCTCTTATTCGAGCTGTAGTATATCAACTGTTCGTATATAATTTCAAGGGATTCAAGCTAAAAACCAAAGCTCTAATTTCACTCGTTTTCAGAAATCCAATAAAAAAAAGCCCTTCTCCTCTCCTCTCGCTCTCTATATAGCAGCAGCGTATATGTAAAACAATGAAAGAAATACACAAAAGCCAGTCCGCCAGATAAATCCCAGCAGCAGCAGTGAAATTCGGCAATTCCGACTAGTACTACTACAGAGAAAGAAAGCGACTACTCTCTCTCTCTCTCTCTCTCTCTCTCTCTACCTGCGCGAGTCCAATTACAGCAGGTCAAGAACGAGAGAAAAGAAGAGAAAAAAACGTCAGGGACGAGCGGCACTTATCTCGGTTTATCGAATTCCGAGCTGCACATAAAGTTGAATTTTTCGACAGTCGAAAAACACTTGCTCTCGTTTAAATCCTGCCGGGAAACTCTCGCGTTTTATCATCGGCCGTAAACCAGCTGTACCGTGTCCCTCGATTCGCCGCAGATGTTGCAGCGGAAGAAGAAGAAGAAGCAGCCGCGATGGCAGTCGTCGCGATCGATAACCTTGGTGTAGCGAGCAGTAGCCGGTCGGCGGCGTCTCTATACCTGCTCCGCGTCGTCTCTCTACTCTCTACCTTCGAGAAATTCCTACTGCAGCCTCTCCTTTGTTCTCCTGCTCGTATTATTGCGCGAAGGAGCGCGAGAGATCGTCGGGTAATTTCAGAGCCGGATAAAATTAGCCCAGAGGGGGCGGTGTGCTGCGCTCGCTTCTCATTTTTGAGGGATTAAATATTTCAGGATTTCGTTCTACGTTGTAAAAAATATCCAAGTTTCGTTTCGAACGATATCATAGTGAAACCTCTGGTAATTTCCTCTCGTCCTCGCACTTCCTCAATCGCAGCTGTATATAAAGCCTCGACTTCTTTGTTCGCGCGCGCGCAGCTCGCTACGCGACGAATGAGCTGAGAGCCGAGAGAGGACCTCCGTAGGGCACACGCGTAGGCGGAGCTGAAAAACGAGGGCAGAGTAGCGTAAACCGGAATATAATAACGCGCATATACATACAATGGGGCACGAGAGAGCGGCTGACTTTCAATTAGCCCTTCGAGCTTATTGTCATTTCAATGAGATTAGCGCCAAAGCGCGCGCGCGAGAGAGAGAGGAGTCGGTCTCGCGCTCTGCTCTTGGTATATATATATATATATATACGCGTTGTCGTCACGACCGATTAAGACTTGGCCCATTGTTTCGATAACTGCGGGAATTATATACGCGGAAGTGGCAAAGAGAGAAAGAAGATTAAAACACGAGTATCGAAAGATGCCGAATTTTAATTGTGATAATGGGAATTTTACTGCAGTTCATATTCAAGTTTGTGATTTTTGCTATTGCTTAAACGTAATATTTATAACGCGTGATCGATGCCCTAGTAGTAATTAGAAGCGATTGTTCCTAGCGTACAGATGAGCTGTGCTTTTTTCAATTTGTAAAAAGAGTCAGAGCGCTTGCGCGGTCAAGAAAATTGAATCCACTTCTCTCTCCGGCTATATATAGCGAGTCGAGCTTATTAAACGACGCGTTTATATCTCATTTATACCCCCGACAGAAGAGAAAAAATGAAAGTTCGAGCAATAAAAAGACAATCGTATTTCCCGATAAGCAAGGCTACACTCTCGAGTCGCCGCCCGCCACCAAGTGCTTCTCCTATCGATCGGGTTTTTTCCGAGACTTTTCAGATTGAAACGTCTCCGACAAAGCCCGAAGACAAAACAAAGCAACGTAGACCAAATTAATTCTAATCTCGTTTTAATTTCTCCGAGATTGCCCCGCCATTCAAACTTTGCTCCCCATTTATTTCTAAAAGTACAACATTATTCGTGGAAAATGAAAACATTATTCCCGCAGTGAATATCGGGTTTTCACGCGTCCGCATACATACAACTCCGGGAAAACTCATTTTCCTATCGTCGCTCTCGCGACGACAGTTTCTCGCGCGCGTTCGTTCACCTCTCTCGCGTTCGAACTCTCGCAGCGATTGAAAAGTTGCCTCGTGCGTGTCCTAATTACGACGAATCGTCCTGGACCGTATAATTAAAGCCCGTGCAAAAAAAAACGTCGAGAGAGTTGCATAAAATGCTGTCCATTGTCATGGCGTTTCCATTGTCGTAGTTATATAGTTTCTATATATCGCTTTGATCCAGTTCTCATGCACCGAATAGCACACCCGCTTTTTTTCTTTCGGAGCTTTATTTTTTTTTAAGTTTGAGGCGATTTGCGAGAGAGAGACGGGGGTATAATTATGGAATAACGCAGCAGAGGGCAAATTGAATTTTCAGTATCCGTTGAAGCGAGGCAATTTTACTGCGGACGTATAGCCCGTACTGTTTGCGATTACGCTTAGACGCGCCGCGGCTGTTTACTTTTAATCTGCCGTTTCTCCTCCGCCGGTCAGCTATGCTGCTGCTTTTTTATTCGAATTTTAAATATTGAATTCCTGAAACGAAACGCGCACTGCGTTCTCCTTTTCACGAGATTTGAATTGCCATTCTTTTTTACGAGGAATATTCCATCTTTCGTATTTTTTCTCTTCAAGCTTTCTATAAACGCCGAGTTATGCGTTTAAACGATGATCAAGAAGAAAAAAGCGTACCTCCTCCTGCTCTCCTCGGTCTATGAAAAAGATCGAGATTTACGCGGCGCATAAAAGCTCGAGATTTGACAAACTTCTTTCGCGGCAGCCTATATCCCTCCGCGACAAGTTGATAAAAAAAGAAAGCGGGCGCGTGTAAAAAGCCAAAGTAGCAAAATCTAGAAAACTTTTATCTGCCTTTTACCGTCAACGCGCGGCGGCCGCGGAACAGTAAAATATTTTACGGAGAATTAAAAAACTAATTAAATTTTATATCATCGCTCTCGGGCGTCCCAACTTTTTCCGCAGGCGGCTCGTTGTGACTCCCGAAACAATTCCAGTCTCAAAACCAGTCCTCGCAACAGCCGTCGTCTCAGACGCCTCGCATACACACACACACATACGTTGCACCTGCTCCAGTCAGTTCTGTCATATACCTACGCAACGACTCTCCCGTATACAAGGGCTGCACGGAAAATTACGGGCGAACTGCATACTCGGACTACTCCGATCGATACGGCGGCCTACCAAATTCCCGTCGGCACGGCTCCCACGCAAAGTACCTCCCTGTCTCTCTGCTGCTCAACTCCGGAAAAGCCTCTATGTTGTATATATATATATATATTTTTTTTTTCGAGTAAATGCGCTGGTTTACGGGAGCAGTGCCAGGATGACTCTCCGATGTGGGTATCGACTGTTTCTTACGATATGAAAACATTTTTCAATCGCGCGAAAGCTCTTTTTTCTTGTTATAGTAGTAGGCTCGTGGGCTGCAGAATGAGGTATTGATTTTTCACAAGTTATGGTTTTGAGAGAGATGCAAGCGAAGATAGAAATGATTCCATTTACGGGAGAGAGAATGTAAGGTATATGCCGTTTGCGTATATAATTAATTGAAATTCTAGACATATCTTTCGCGTAATAAAATGGTTATAGTCGTTGTTGTACACGCGTGTATATAATGATTAAATTACAATTTGAATACCTGCGATGTTTATAGCATTCTCCTGCCATTCAACGGACATGCAGAGCCGTAATTTTAATATATCCATACGAGGGAATTCGAATATTACATCTGCGCTGTACCTTAAATTTTTACTTTTTATCGCGCAGTTGAATTTACCGAGCTTTATAAACAAATTCTTTCGTTTATCCAATAACAGAATAAAAGCAATAGTGTCATGTTTATACGCGAGTAAGTTTAAAAAACCCGGGGAAAACACAGCCTTCGCATTCCACGAGGTACACGTGGCGCCGCCGATGATGACGAAATGGTCGCTCACGCATATGTATATGTATACATCGAGGGACCTATAGGTATCACCGTAAATCATCCTCTGTCGGGAGCATATCGATTCGCGCCTTTTTTCATTGTTCGCTTCACGCTTCTACTCTTCGCGCCTCAACGGCATTGTGTGTATATACGTATATGTTCAAGAGCTCGAGAATTTCAAAAGTGTAGTGTCATTGCCCGTGTGTGTGTATATGTATATATATATATATATATATATATATATATATCGGTTGTTATATGGAGCGATAGTACGACTGCTTATTAGCATTTTAGCAGTGGGAGGTGAATGGGATCGTTCGCTCACTGAGTCAATATGGAAATGCGGTGGTAACGATAGATACCTACGATTTATGCATTCTACACGGTATATTATAAACAATGGGCTTTTCTTTTTTAAGGAGCTATCGTACGTGATTGATAGTTTTGCCGTTTTTGGAAAGCCAAGATTCGATGGTAAACATATAATAGTTTGATTTGGTCTAGGTTATACATCTAAGGTAGTCCTAAATCATCAGCAGTGATACTGTTGAAGTACAAACGGTAACGAAATCGAAAAAAAAAAATGATAACGAGGTTAGGTTTCCACACGCGAGCTATCTTTTTTACATATAATATACAGAGCGAAAAAATTGTATGGATCCGTGTATCTCTCGGCTTGGTATGCAAATTGCTCTACGCTCGTCGGCGCAAATTAACACGCGTTTGTTGCAAAACTCACATACATAATCGGCGCGCTTTGAACTTTTTTCCACAAATTTATAATTAAGCGGCCTACATGCGACCTTTCAGCCGCGCGCACACACGAATTTTTCTAATTAAATCAACGGAAAGTACAGTGGAATGAGACACTTGTGTATATAAGTACATTTTCAGAGCCAACGCGAAACTATATATATATATATGATTCACCGCGTTTTTATTGAGCAGCAGTCAAAACAGGTTTTTTTTCGAGAGAACCTTGAGAAGGTAATGATCTAACCGGTCGAAGCTAGAAATCCCCGAGAGCGGTCAAGGCCCTGACTTGTATCCACTATAGCTTCTACTATTACACACCTTCTTCTTTTTTACCTTCGCCGCGTGCGGGGTAACCTCTTCCTTTGGGCGATGTGGCCCGACTTATGTACAGGTGACACAGAAAAGAACCGCGAAATGAAGGGATGAAATTTCCATGAGCGTCGCGCTCGGCGGCTTTGTGCAAAGTCATTTTTCCTGCAGCTGGCCGAGGAGCGGAAAAATTCGCGAGCCACTCGAGAAAGAGAGCTTGTGTATGTACACCGCGTCATTGCGGTGTAAACAAACCGCGAGCTCTGCCGCGCTTGGAATCATTTAACGTTGGGTCCAATTTAAATTAAAAGTCAATTGCGACGAGAAAAAGAGCGAATATTAGGAAGAATAGAGGCAGTGTTGAGAAACCGCTCTATATATATATGTACGATCAAAAGCTGGGTCCAGTTTTAACTATAATATAGCCGGCTAATTTTCGATAAAATTGTGCGGCGAGTTAGTATAGCTAATGATGAGGGATACGCGAATGAGTGCTTTTTGAGACTGCTAATGCACGTTGAGAAGGATTTCTTCAAGATCATGCGCAGGAGAGAGAGAGAGAGAGAGAGAGAGAGAGAGAGAGAGAGAGAGAGAGAGAGAGAGAGAGAGAGAGAGAGAGAGAGAGAGAGAGAGAGAGAGAGAGAGAAAGAAGCGGTGGAACAAGAGCTTGAAGGCAAAGAGTGGAAAAAAGTGAGCAAGAATCTTTTTCATTCTCCCGAGGGAAATAACCTGGAATACGGAAGGGAAGTTCGCCTCGCCTCACGAAAGTAATAAGCAAATACTTTCTTCTGCAGCGTTCTCGATATAACGCGCGAAAAATCGCGCCATTGATATACAGCTCTCCTGTATGCATGTGCATGCACAAGGCCCTTTTGGATAGAAAACAGATTAAAAAGCGCATTTTTGATTAAAGACTTTTATTAAAATTCCCTCGATGCCTCATCCTCGTTCGTTGCTTTCATGTTTATCCCATGCGTTACACTGTAAATATAGGCTATAAAATAATGTATTTTCTTTCTCCACTGCGTATTTGTGCTGTACGCGGGTACATAAATATTTGCGAATCAATATTTAACTACCAGCGATTTTTATTGTCGTCCGATCGTGTATATACAATTGAGTAACGCTTTTACAGCCGATTAAACAATGAACCCCACTACGAGGAGCCGCGTGTTTTTGTGACAAATTATTATCCGTAAGTCACGCACATTTAATATAAGCATGAGTGTACAAGGGGAACATCAATGTGTCTTCGATATAATAATCGAGCGCACTTTCGCAAATCACAATACGGGCGAATCCAAGCGTGAAACTGAAGAAGATCGAGGAGGGCCGAAAAAGCACTGAATTGATAAAGGCGATAAGCCGGACATCCCGTCGTGTCTCCAGCAGCACACGATTTGATTCTTTCTTTTTTCCTTCTCGAGAAGAAGCGCAGCAGGACGGCAGCGATTCTCGCACGAGGGGAAGATTAATCGAGAGACACTACCGCGAGAAGTTCGCACACGTGTGTGTATGTATAAAGAAAGAGAGAGAACCTGGTTTTCTCTGCTTTCATTTTTCATCCACTGGTTTTCCAGTTTTGAAATTGCGCTTTTTCTCTCTCTCTCTCCGAGCTTTCTCTGGCGTTAATTCAACGCGGACAGTGGGACGGAATTTTAATTTGAAATCTCTTTGGTAACGCCGCCGTAATGTCATTTTGATGATAGGATATAATTTATATACACATGCGCGTTTTCGTCATACCCGAGAGTTTTTCCTATACACACTATACCTCTGAACCCGCCATAGTTCCACTCGCCGCAAGAAATTCGCAGAGTCACAACAACTTCCGCGAGCGCGGAAAGAGTCTAAAAAAAGACCGGCAATCGAACGTCACAGTGCAATCACATCGCAGAACGCAGCAGCGTAATATGCATCGAGAGATCGGTTCCGGCGTAATCGCTCTCTTCCCTTCCGACATTCTCTTCCTCCTTTTCCGCGTGTATTTTCCTCTCCCTCTCATCAGCGATATTCATACTATACATACGCGCGTATCCGTTCCTCTCTTTTTCGCCACACCCTTCGACGCTCGCGCATTGAAACTCTCGCGGATCGCGGCTGCTGCTGTTGCCTTCTCAATGAATGATTTCCGCGCGCTGTTGCCACGTACCATAATACATATTATATAGTGTCTTATGCTGCAGTGGGAGATATAAACTCGAAGAGATTGGCAGAAACATATGTATATATAGGCACTGATAGATGTACTTTGCCGTTTGCTGTGTGGGTTACGACGTCGTGTGTATTGACTCGCGGGATCCTATTAACACGGCGAATTTGTAATTTATTTTGTTATGATACAGGTGAAAGGTGATACTGTATGTGACGGCTACATATATATAGCAAAGTGAAGCGAGAGCATCGAAATTTAACATCGTACACGGCAGCTCTGCTGCGCTGATTTACGCGTACGTAGACACACACAGGCGCGTCGGTGGTAGCCGTGAGGTGGTACACATAAATTGTGTGCGCGAGTATGGAAATTCATTAAACTCATCTGATGGGAATTATTAATTGGAAAATCGCTAGTAGTAGACTCTGCCGCGGAGCGTTATTTACGAAGTTGAATTTGAGTTTGGAAAGTGGGATGGACGTTTTTCATTTAATTAATGTCGCCCGCTCTTTTTAATGAGAAATCAAGTTGAGTACGAAAATTCGAGGATAATTACCTTTTTTTCAAATCCTGCCCTACTTTTGTGTCCCGCGTTTATTAAAGGTCAAATTTAAAGTTCGAGCTGCTATCCTCTCGGGATATTTATCAATCCTCAACCCGCGACCCTGCACAACGACGAGCAATAATAATCCACTCGAGCAATTACTCCATGAACTCGTTCTCCGAAACCACGTGCTCCCGATATATACCCGCATAACGAGTCTCTTTACTACTACTGCTGCTGCTGCTTCATCACCACAACAACAACAACAACCTAATATAGCCAGAGAGAAAGAAGGCAAAAAAAAGCTGCAGAAAGTGGCATTGTTTGCTCGCTCTTTCTCTCCGCAGTGTATAGAAGAGGCGGCTTTTCCTGCCTACGTAGAAAACATTACGTAGGATTAGAGACTATAGAGAAATTCCATCGAGCGACCTTCTTGATGCGCTGCCGCGCGCGCGCGAGCGAGAGATAGAGAGGTGAAAGGAAGGAGCGTCCGGAGAAGAAGAAGAAGACGAAGAAGAAGCCTCTCTTGCAGAGCGTTACGTCAGGCACGCGGAAAAAATACTGCAATTATATCTATTGACTCGCGGAGTCTTAATGGGAATAAGCAGTCGCGTGTGATGTTGCTATATTTTTTCGCCTGTCGAAAGTACAGTAAATACATACTATTTCTCTCAAGAGATGAGGTTAAATTTCTCATATTTATGTCGGTCCCGTGGAAAAGTGTGAAAACGAGTTTCCGTGCACGTGTCGTTTACTTAATTTTATAAACTGTTACGACTAATCAAGAGAAATAAGCAAGTTTATTGCGAGTCAAGTAGTGGAATTAATCAAGCGACCTGCGGAATTCGCCCGTTCGCGCTTCTTCAGCTGCAAGTATTATAGAATATGAGAAAGTTAAAAGATGTCCGTATGCATATATCCATCATTCTTTGACTTTCCAAAAGGTCGACTTCGTATTCTTATTCTGCGTCTTCTCTTCAATGGACCTCAGCAAAATTAACGAGCCACTTCGCGGCTGACCTTCGCTGCAATTATCAATTTCCAGACCCACTAACCCAAACAGATGCATTTGATCAAGATAACGGCCATCCGTCATGCTGTCATCGCAAAATTCAATGATCCGGAAAGAAGGCGAATAATACTCAGTCTGATGCAGGCACACATACGAACACACCCAAAGCAGCCACAGCAGCAGCAGCTGCACACGCTCGGACTCGATTGATCAACGCTGCAGAGTCGCGCGATTGGCAACGTCGCACAGAGAGCCTACTTATATACCGCTCTGGCGGTGCGGCAGTGTTGCGCAAAATTCACACAGCAGCAGCCGCGCGGCGATCAAAGTATCGCGCGAATTTTTCCGGTCTCCGATTTATACCGGCGCAAGTAATTATCCCGGGGCGGAAGCTTCCTTATCAATTGCCCAGTCCTCGGCTCTAGCGACCCGACCGATGGACTTTAATAATAGCCGCCGCCGAGAGAGAAACGAAACCTTAACGAAGCTCGCGCATGCTTTGCATGACTATGCGGCGCTAATGACGTGCCCGCGCGGCTGTATGTGTGTGTGTATATAGGAACACGACGATATTTTCCAGAGCGCGATGTGTCTCAATACTTCAGGAACGCCGAGCCGCTATACATGCCTTTGATTGTACCCTTGATTGGAAAGGCTCGGCTATTTAGATTCCTATTCAGCTCCAGTCTCTGCGTCTTCGGGATTGAACTCATAACGTGCGGCTTTATTGTTGCGTTGACGGAGTTAGCGAGTAAATCAGAATATACCAACTCAGAGTATACCAACACAGCGTTAATTTTTTTACTCCGAATCATCCGTGGGCAAACTTTTTTTGAGGAGGTCTTCTTAGTCAAGACTTTAACGGCTTTTTCCCTTCATTGCCGCCAACAAGTGACTCTTCAAATCTCGATCGAACTCACGCCCATCCCAATGAAATTCAGACATTCGTGTACACGGAAAAAAAAGTGGAAAGGAAAAGAAAGCTCATCCAGCCACTTTCGGCTATACTCCTCCGAACGCAAAAACGTTGCATTCCACGCTGTGCAGTGCAGCTCTGCTCTATAGCAACACACGCGAACGCTGCGATGTTTGTGTGCGCACGCGTCTCTGTTTACTCTCGCGCGCGTACGTGAACTGTACGCGCGGCGGCGAGTTCCTTGACTCCGAATCGAAGGCAGCGAAAGGGGCCGCCTCGACGACGAGGCAATCCCCGAGACGCGACGCAAAGGCGAAAGTGTATTACGCCGTGGATGATGATGATGATGCGACTGGTTTTTGCGCGCGTGTTTTGGAATTAATGAGATTTTAACACTTCTGATCGTAGAATTATTTCGGTTCCATGCGCTATTTGGAAGAACGCGAGAAAATATTCTATGCAGTTTTCCTCCTACTCCCGATTTAGTCGATAAATTTGAGAAAAAAGAAAGGAACGATTCGAGCCTCTCGAGATGCTACTGCTGCACGCGGAAACAGGTGCGGAGTTTCATCCTCCGCGCGAGCAAAAGAAAAGCCGAGGCGTGACTACAACTTCGCCGGCTACCGTATACGTTCGCTGTTCACGGTCTTGCGCCTAGCTATATATATACCTGTAGTACCTCTCGATGGAGGAAGGATAAAAACGTATGCTCGCGCGAGCGAGAGAGAGAGAGAGAGAGAGAGAGAGAGAGAGGGAGAGGAGTTGTATACTGCACGTACACATAGCGGGATGAATAGGAATATCGCATTCTTCGATGATTACACGCTTCTCCAAGCTGTATTTACGGCGCGTGCTGCGCTTTTTCCCTTCGATTTTCAGAGACCTGGCTAATGAGCCAATGGGAGATATTAAACTTTAGGCTACTATATTCACGAATAATTATCGCGCAAAGTCGCTGATTGGAGTTTATAACGAATTCGCAATTATAGCCTCCATTCATAGCGTCTTCAATAAAGTCCGTACGTATATGCCAGACCCGGCTGTCAGTCTGGTGAAACGTTCGAATTGGAAGCGGCATTGAATAAATATCCCAGTAGTAGCAGCAGCACTCGAGATAAAACTTTTTAAAAGTTTCTCAAGCCTGATAATGGAATAAGCTTTTTAAATTCAGGAAACGTCCGAGTGATGGATTCGCAAGCAAGTCCAACTTGGCTCTGGCTCTATACCGTAGACTTACAAAGTATGATTACACGTATATAAACGTACCTATGACAACGGTGCTGGCGGCGACCTCCTTCGCAGCGGCAGCAGCTGCAGCGGGTCCATGTGCCAGGAAGTCGCTCAGCGACAGCGACGAGGCGATGATTTGACGCTTTTCCTCAAAATTTAGGTAATCCAGACTGTTGCTCCTCTGGGGCCCAGCGGCGACGATCGTCACCGTCTTGCTCTGGTGATGATGATGGTGATGGTGATACTGCCGCAGCTGATTGTTCTGCTCGTTTTCCTCGGCTTTCTCATTGCTGGACTCGCTTGGCACGAGGTAGACGCCGCTCACGCGTATCGACATGATCCGTCCGTGCGTAGGTGCCGCAGGTCAGACTGTCGGCTGGATATCAGGTGCGCTTCTTCTTCTTCTTCCTCCTCTTCTGTCTCTCGATGGCTGGCCGTCTATTTGTCGTGGCAGTCGGCAGCAGCATTCCGCGATGCTGTCATTGCACTTGACTCGTCTCGTGAGGGAGCAGCAGAATCGTCGATTGGCAGCACGTCATTTCGCGAGAAGCGGCTTCCGGGATTAGCGCCGGAAGCTCCTGTCCACGGGAACTCGTCACATCTTACGCTACATCCGACGAGTCGTGCTGCTGCTGCTGTGCACCTACACGTAGATGTTGTTATAACGAGGTAAGTTTGGCGAAGACCGAGAGGCTGCCGCTGTTGTTATGGATTTGCTGTCGCGAGGGGATATTGTTGCGTGGGAAATCCGCATCGATGATGTATGGGTCAGCATTGTTCCGAGGTGATATATAGGTGCGAATTTATACAGCGTTACGAGTCTATCGAGACTTTTCATTTTCAGCTTTTGAAATTATTCTCTCAACAGAGCGCGATTCATCAACGACCTTATTACAAACACGTTTCAAAGCTGTATAGAAAAGAACGACGTCCCCCATCGAGTCTTCTCTCCACACTCGCGCGTGTATATATAATTTTTCGCGGTATATCGGAAGAGTCTAGCGGCGGCTGGACGTGTAACGAAGCTCGCGAATTTTAATTGGACGCTGCGCGGGCGACATTTTTCACTCCCCCACTATCCCGAGCGTCAACGATGTAAAGGGTGATCGAACGGTAATTGCATTCCCGATCTTTTCCCCTGTATTTATAAATATACGCGCAACTAGAAATTCACGAGTCGGGTAAGGAAATTGCTCGCTTTCTCGAGAGAGACGGCATCTTGCGTACCGTTTTTTTTCGATCTAGAGAGTGATTTATTAAAATCCAAAGGGAGGATCCTCCTGTCGTTTTTCCGCGCGCGCGTCGAATATCGGTTTTCCGTAAAAATGAGTTTTTTACGCCAGCGGACTACCGGGATTTCTTCCGGAAAACGTTGCGGTGTAATTCAACCGGAACGAAAACGCCGGTCTCGTTTTTACTTCCCCCCGAAGGGTACGTATATATAAATTTACCGCTCGCTTTAGTGTCGCTTAATCCGAGCGGAAGTCGTCCGAAATCTCTCAATCAATCCGGCCGCGATAAACAAGCCCGCATTATTCAATAATCCAATTATCGAGCAGCAATATAAGAGAAAACTCGCTCTACATATTCTCCTCGCCGACTGCATCGGAGAAAGTGTAATAACGCTTTGATTTACGTAAAATGCATCCACATTCCGGGCTTCATAACTTCCGAGCCAATCATCGAATCGATCCACGGCTGCATGCAGTAATAACGCGCGTAACCGCGACTTCGTAATCAAACCCACACGCAGCAGACGGGAGAGATGAATGAACCCACTGCGCGTCACTTTCTAGTACTTTATATGCAAACAAGAAAAATAAAAAGGAAACAAAGCCGATTATGAATATTGATATGCTCGTGAGTCACGTGCGTACGCGTCTTCTCTCTATTAGAGCTTCTCCTATATACGCAAGACCGACATTCCCGAGAGTCACGCTGCAGCAACTCGTCACTTTTTTTCCTTCGAATGTAAGAAAATGTATAAACTCGAGGCGCCGCTGCGCTCCGAATATCTCGGCGTGGGCGCGATTAGATAAGGATCGAAAATAGTGCCGACGAGCAGCAGGTATGTACCGCTATGCACACCGGCTTTTTTCTTTCGGCGTAAATCTCTCGCTGCGCGAACGGTGCTTTCGTTACGCTGTGACTATAAGCGCACGTGAGTTGCTTTGCTGCTCTCCGGGTTTTACGATCGATTTTCGTAGGGGCAAACGCACGACGACGACGACGACGACGACGACGACGACTGCGATGTTTATTTATGCATGCTCGCGGGGATATAGAGAGTGTGGTCTCTTCGAGCGCTTCGACGGCTATTTTAGTCCCGCACGCGCGGTTTGTTTCACCTTAGCGACGGGCTATATAGCGGAGTCGGATGTTCGAAGCTTTTTAAGCCGGTAACTGCGGACATAACCTAAAAATTCCTCGTTTCCTGCTGCGACAGCAGTCACGCGTATGCAACAACAACAACAGTGGCAGCCAGTTGGTAATCGCTCGCTGATGCTCCTCCACTCGCGGGTCGTCTGTCTCTCCGCACTCTAATAAT
This sequence comes from Muscidifurax raptorellus, assembly GCA_020010945.3. Lineage (NCBI taxonomy): Eukaryota > Metazoa > Arthropoda > Insecta > Hymenoptera > Pteromalidae > Muscidifurax > Muscidifurax raptorellus. Next base: position 7,743,748 of record CM052078.1, on the reverse strand, counting down.
ATAAACACACGCACGCAAACGATATTCTCTCTGCGACTCGGGTATTTTTCCTGTTTACGTATACAACAGGGCGACTCGTCGTCGTTTATTTCTTTCTTTTCCTCCGGCGACACCTGTGGCAAGAAAAAGAGACGCCTGCCAGGTATATGTATACAATGGCCCTCACGGAAGGCACGTCCACTCCGCCCTCTCTCGCTTCTTAGTCCTTCTTATAGCGGTCCGATCGCTTCTTGACTTTTTAACGCGGAAAGCGAGCTGCTGCTTTGCTTGGATTGTCATGGAGCGACTATACGGCGATGCCGGTGCTTATCGATTAACTTCTTCGCGACTCCGGTATCTAATCGTCGTGAAACGCTTGTATAAATCGTTCGACTACATCACCGCAGAGAAAGAGAGAGAATAAAAAAGCCGCTGGTAACTCGAGCGCGCAGTGTATCATCGCGCAGATACACATCGCATTCAGAGCGACTCATTCCGCACGACCGACCCGTCCCGAGACAGTTGTTATAAAAATATGTATTTTTTGACTTTTCGAGAGAGAGAGAGAGAGAGAGAGAGAGAGAGAAAGAAAGACACGCAAACGGTATCTCCCGGCAGCAGTGGCAGCTGCATATCCCGGGTACATTACATTATATATATATAGCGTGTGTACAACAACCGAGTGGGCGAGGTGTGCGCACGCCCGGAGACGCGCCGGCGTCGTCGTATTATACTCTCCACAACACACAGCGGCAACGGCGGCGAATATTTCGGAGCGAGGCTGGCGCAGGCCGTTGCACTTGTTACTTGGGGCGAGGGAGAGTCGCAGCAGCAGCCGTTCCGATTAAATCAGCCGCTGCTGCTGCTGGGCAGAGTCGAGAGAGAGAGACAGACGTAGGCGGGGAGAGCAGCAGACGGAGCCAGTCGGAGAGAGAAAAACACTTACACACACTCTGATATGATATTCGTTGTATTAATATACCAAAGCTTCTTCTTCTCCTTACTGTACGATTACTGCTATTATTATTTATATCGATACAATCGCGCGCACACACCAGTATAAGCGCGCACTGCCGGCACAGGTGTATTTCACACGCGCACCTATATAAACGATACACACACAGCCGTCCACCACAGTAAACTGAGCGAGAAACTGCTGACCGACCGAGCGAGCGTTGGCTGCACCGCTCTCTGATGCAGACTCTTTCTCTCTCACTCGTTACTGTACGGCTCGTTCTTTACTATACACACTACATCTCTGGCAGTCGGAGATACACACATACACGCGCGCACACAAACACATACGTGTGTAGGTATTCCCCGAAGTTGTTGGCGAGCCCGCGTCCCTTCAAACGTATACTATATGCGCAGCAGCCGCTGCACAGGCAGGTGCCACGACCAGCTACCGTATAACAATAATAAAAACAGCGGCGAGTATGGCAACAACAAACAATAACAACAGTGAGCGACAGGGAGGGAGAGAGAACGCGAGGGAGACGCACGCAGGCGGTCGCGGCGAGGCACTACTACTACGGCACACGCAGAGCCTAGACGGCGGCGGCGGCCATGTGCGACGCTAGCGCCGAACCTCGGCGCGCGCCAGAAACCACCGGCCCTCTCTTTTCTTCGACGCACCACACTGCCGCCGGTTTCTCTCGATGCCAACTCTCGCTGTGTAGGTATTATATAGTATACGCGACGCGGCGACGGCCGCGGGGGAGAGACAGAGAGAGAGAGGATGAATGGAACACTGGTGGGGGTTCGCTGCACGACGAACCTCATGCGCGGTGAGTAATGAAGACGCGGAGAACCAGTGTCTCGTGTACGTGTGTGCATACGATGAAACGCAATTCGAGGAGGCCGTGGAGAGGGAAATTAAGTTTGCCCGAAGAAGAAGAATGTACGTGCAAGGATGGAGTGAATGAACGCTCGAGAGAGTGTCACACGCGAGGGGGTTGGAAAAGAGCGAGACAAAGGGAATGCATCGAGCGGGGGAAAAGAGAGGCTTTTCTACCTCGAAAACGTTTGAACGCGGAAGAATATAGTATATTATGACACTGTCGTGGGAGATAGTTTTCTACCTTGCTCGAGGTTTTTCGAGCAAGGTAGAAAAACACCTCCCACAACAGTCTCATACGATATTTTATAGCACGACAACCTCAAAATCGACAATAAAGTTGTCATTTTGAGGTTAGCGTGCTATAAAATTTTTTAGTGAACCGCAATGAAGCCCCTCTCCGAGTCGTAAAAGTATGATCCCACGGCGCCTTATACAGCCGGATCCGGAAAACTCCGAATGAATATAATGAAGGCTTGAGCTGGAGAGAAAACAGGTATATCGAGAGTCGAAGCACAGCGAGATGATGGTAATGAGCGGACGGAAGGTGAAGTCTATACCTGGAACTCCTCGCTTCTCTCCCTCGCCGCGCTGTATTATTTTCGAATCGACGTTTTCCAGCCGCTCGATTAGCTTTTTGCGGGGATCGTGCGGCCTGCTGTCTGCGGCAAAAAGTCATGTATATGTGGTCTACAACACGCGAGGCTCCTACATAGCTGCTCATCCTTCGAGCTCCTCGATTATGGGATTGATTGCTTTTTATTTTCGAGCGAGTCGATAATACACTAGCGGGTAATTTTCCACCGGCAGCCGGGGGATAAGAATACACTCGTCGATAATCATTCGTTCTGTATACCTTATTAGGTAAGCTGCTGCTGCTGTTGTGTGTCGTGCGCAGATCGAGTGCGAATTCGAAACGCTTCCGCGTATTGTCATTCGCCTCGTATGCGCATCGATGTTTACACGCTATTTTCATCTTCAGTGACGCAGCCCAATTTTCTTCGATCACGCCGACGAAACGTCATATACGTTACATTCAACGCTCATGCGCAGACTAAAATAAGCGTAATTTCGCCGGATTTCGTCATCGATACAACGCGACGATGAAATCATCCAAGTAATGCGAAGTAAAACGCACCGGGACTTTGTCGTCCGGTCGATACAACATTTTTCCCCTCTCGTCCGTGGGGCAGAGGCGCACACAAAGGAGCCATCCAGCCGCGCGCAAACTAATAATGCACGCGCGACAGAGTCTACGGTATATATATACATATATATCAGACTCGTAATGTCTAGACTTTGCTAATTTAAACCGACTACTCGCGGGAGAGCGGATCTTTCGTCGGAGGAGCATAATGTAGTCTAGTCGTTGTCAAAACAAGCGAGATCCGCGAGATATGGTAATATACGCGGGGAAAGCTTCGTTTTTGCTGCGCGAGTTTACGTTGCTCTCGTTCGTTATACGAGTTGTATAGCTGATGCTGAATTTCAGCGAGGTAAGGATATTACAGAATTATTTCCGCGTTGCTCCGAAAGTTTTGAAGGATTAGACTGCGATATATACATATATGTGTGTAATCTCTTGGCGACTTGCGTGTGGTCGATCAAAACGATCATCGAGCTTCAGCGACTTGGCTCAAGAATGAAGGGGCGGGACGGATCCAAAGCGCCTCTAGGAGGATTATGTTAGACAAAGATAATCCACTGGTATAGCCGGAATATTATAGAAACGATTCGAAAATAAAATCTTCAAGATGGAGACAAGCTTATCGACTAACCGAACGAATATTCAAATGTCTTTATAAAGAATTTATTATCTATATAAGCGTGAGTCACTAGCAACGTATGTAAACAAGTTTTCTGGTTTTCTTATACACATTGAAAATACTGATCAACATTATGCAGTCCTCGCATAGAGTGAATTCATCCAGTTGTATAGCGCGAAATTCATATCTAATAATAAATTAGATAGGAAAATAATCTATATATGTATATACGTTCTCTTTATAATAAACTGACCTGAATTTTCAAGAGCTTCGTAATTAAGTCCATTAAATGTGAATAATCACTCTGTAAATATGAACGCTGGTGTCCGAGATTTCCTGTACGTGTACACGCAGAATTGTATGAAGCAATTATGAGTATAGCACGCGACGTGTAGATAATATAGCCATATATATAAGCGAGACGTTATAATTGTCAAAGTTTGTTTTTCCATTAGAAAAATGATTTACCAGCATTAATTATGGCTGAATGAGATGCCTCTCAAACGAGCACTTGAATTGCCTGAGGATAATTACTATGAACGAAATAAAGCTGTTACCAACATGCGGCACTTGGGAGTCGGTAAAACAGAAACCTGTCAGTCCTTTCATCTCTCCGAGAGACATCCTCTCGAGAGAATATAATGCGCGTACGTGAATCGCTGAATATGTTATAAGCAGTGAGAAGTTACGAGTACTGCTTCCATAATTTAGCATTACTCTATTTAATTATGTTTCATAATTTATTAACTGAATATAGATTATTTACAATAATTTGAATCGATTAAATGTCAAAAAGTAAATAACAATTTACAGTTTTAAAAAAGTCCAACGACACCAATCAACGTCCTGAGAGAACAGAAAAAAGTAAAAGATTTGTCTGACAATTTTAGTACATGATAATTGCTAGATAACGCAATTCAATGTGGAGATGTCACTTTTATTCTCCCTCACTCATCAACTGTCTCGTCCACTTTATGACGGAATCAAGACTTTATATCAGAGTAAGGGGTCGGTAGAGAGAAAATCGAAGGTAAACGGGCGCGTGAGAGACGTTCCGCTTAGCAGCTCTACAAAGATAGCTAAACCCGCGCGCGCGCGGCGCTCACCCATCCACTTAGTACCCGCGGCAAAATTCGCTTAACTTTCACGAGCGCTCACGATAGACTAGAACGCATGAGCCGACAATGTCTCGGCGTTTTCACTTATCAAGGCAGTTTTGATCGTAATCGAAATATTTTTTTTTCGTAGACTCTCCCTGTATCCATGATATATGTTTATTAAAAATTCGATATTGTTATTAAATTTTAAAATAAAAAAAATAACAATTGATTTCAATATCTTCTTCTATCGATCAGCAATGCTATCACTTGGTTTATATCGTTAGAAATTCTCGTTGACCTCCTTGTATTATAAAGTACGTTCAACTCAATTACCCTATGCTGTCCAGTGTGACACTCCGATAAAATTTCGTCACCGCTGCAGCAGCCCGTCCAAATTGATCGAGCCCGGAAACAAAGATTAGACACGATATTGCTCGCGTCATTAAAATATACACGAAAATCGATCTTGTTCCCGTCCATTAGTGAACGTAGCCACATCGCGGCAGTTAACACTGGCCGATATTGAAGAAGATTGACTGCGTCTAGACTCGGAGGAGCGTCGATAAAATTCGGGAAAACAGCAACGGCAGCAGCGCGCGACGTTTTTTTTTTCATATATCGGCGTGTGTATGTAGCCTGTATAGGCGTCGTAAAAACTCGTCTCCTACTCTTGCTTCCTGAAAAGCTCATCATGATTTACGGTATAATTCCGAAGAAGTGCATTGGAAGCTTCGATGCGACGAAAATGGCTTTCGTAGTTTATCCGTGTGATATGCGGGTGGTGTACACGCGCTATACGAGCTAATAGCGCGAGGGTATCGATTGGAAATGTAATTGAATCTTTTACAGACGAGAAGATATATCGCCTGCTATACACACGTTGGCAAAGATCAGAGTTATATGTATAACGTAATTGTCAGCAGCGATATCGAGTAACCGTCAACCGAGGGCGCGCCTTTACTTCTTCCCCGTGTTAAATATTTGCAGGACATAATAATGTAAGTAGGTATAATGCGAAAGTTAATTAAACATCGCTAAAATAACGAATTTGCTCGTATATAATATACGCATATAAAAGCAATTAATTTATCACAAGCACCTATATCGTCAAACTTCAAAAACACTCTCGGAGATGTTCCTCATTAGAAAGTAACGGCGGCGTTAGGGCAGGTTAAATACCGAGGTCCATATAGCTTTTACGCGAAGCTCAGTACCTATATACGAAAGTTTGAAATACCTCGGGGACCAGGAGTGGGGCATATCTCGAAGGACCCGTGGCCTATTATATAGCATATCGCGCAGAGAAAATTCCCCAGGTGACCCCGGCCGACCGTCATATATACTGGATTCTTGAGACACGCTGGTCGCGTGTGTATTTAAGGTGGCCCGGGTGAAGGCGCAATTCGTAGAACGTCGAAATTGCGTTATTACGTATATATATATCGATTTTCCAAATAGTGCGAAGCGAACGCTCATTTTCAACGGGTGAGCATGTCAATGATCTTTCCGATTTGAAATTTCTCATTATAGGCGTACGAGACGTCGTCTTCATTACATTCTCCAAGTTTTTACATTAAAATAATAAGAGCGAAGCTCACGACGACAAACAGCAATGCAGCCGTGAGCGTGTAGAGCTCAGCTCGTTGCTACAAAGAGAATTGAGTTTACCTTCTCTCGGACTATATATTATATATGTCGCACGTGGACTGTGAACTATATATATATATCAAAGTGTTGAACAAAAAAACTGACCTACTATATATCCGGCCCAACGGCGCTTTATGAAAACCCCGCTGCCGCGAGACTCTTCTGCCGTATAGCACAGCACTATATAAGAGACTCAAAAGACTCGACTGCTGAGCTCGTGACTTTGAGCGCAAGCGTAAAACGTATCCAGACACACATATACACGCACACACACACATATATATATATGCGGTCAGCGCGAGTTATGCGACTTTCCTTCATGAGATGTACCTGGCTGAGAGTTGGATATCGTTGTGGTACGTTGAATTTTTATTTTAATATAAAAATGTCTAGGCCTACTGTTCTGTGCACCTACTTCTGGACAGAATTGCTGGTCAAATTTTTTAAAAATCAGATATTGTTAGAAATTTGTGTCAGAGCATTTGGAGAATTTCAACATTCATGGTTATGGGACGTTTACGTTTTTAATTGCTGTGAGCAATTAAGTTGTCGATTAAAATAGCTTTTTTAAAACGAATGGATGATCCATCAAATCTTAATCGAATACGCAGTAAATCAATTCAGACTTACGTGACAGACAAGATGTAATAAAGCTCCAGTACTCACCTGTAACATAAAAAATTGTACATAATTAATAACGCACAAGTATAAAAATGCAATCTACTCTAAAGTCAGCTTGAAAATTAGCCGACCGAAATCACAAAACGAGCTCATATTCCCAACCACAGTAGAGAGAGTATAAAGAAGCTCGAGCACCCTCTTGGCAGAATTAAGGTTCGCGGCATTATGATAAATAAATCAGGAGCGACTTAAGCGTATGCACTCACTCTCTCTCTCTCTCTCTCTAAGAAGATTATAATAAAGCTAAAAGCTCGCAGTGGTAACACAACGGACTCTCAACGTGGCGGTCTGGGGAAAGTGTGCTTGCTCTCCAGGGAAAAAACGCGACAAACGTAGCGAGTAACGAGAACCAAGCGGTAACGCGAAAAGAAATATTTATTCGCGACGGGCTTGTGTGTAAGTATATATACACACAATCGCTTTGTGGGTTTGCGTGTGTGAAAGAGAGAGAGAGAGAGAGAGAGAGAGAGAGAGAGAGAGAGAGGCTGAGACAGAGCTGGAGAATCGGAATTATTGAAGTTCCACGGCTGCATTAACATGTCTGCAAGCTCGTCGAGAGATAAACTGAGCTTAACCCACTTTTACTGCAACGCGTGCGAGCAACAACGAGAGAGCGTTGCTTGCCATTTCCAGTCATAAACATGTTGTGCATTTCATTCTCTCTCTCTCTCTCTCTCTCTCTCTCTCTCTCTCTCTCTCTCTCTCTCTTTCTCTCTCTCTCTTAGCGATCACAATCGCGAGCGAGCTTCTATGCTGCTGATGGAGACAAAGGAAGAATAGGGTTTGCCGTTGGATAGAGGAGCTAATTTTTGGCCGGTATCTAAAGTGATGAATCGCAAATTAACGATCCACGTTTTCCCTAAAAATATATATAAAAAAAAAAAAAAATTTGCAAGTGTGAGCGATCCATTAATTCATAAGACAGGAAAGCTGAGAACTTTCGTCGACGCGCGCCTTTAAAGGGCCGCCGCGCGTGAGTCATCCTTTAACGTCGCGAATGTGCATTAATAGAAAGCGACGAAAAAGCTCACATCTGCACTCGGCCATCCGTGTAGTTCAAGGTCGTCGCAAGCAGCTCTTACCGCACGAATCGTCGTCCCTCCTGAGTAATTTCTCTCTTTCTCCATTATTTTTCCTTTTTCTCGCAATCCATATATATATATATATATATATATATATATATATATATATATATATATATATATATATATATATATATACATACTGCGTTGTATATAAGGGCGCATTACATGCAGTACAGTGACGAGCGAATGTGCGGCCGTCTATTATTAGACACACGCGGGGGGAGAAGAGCGTGACGCGGAAAGCCCGTGCTGAACTCGCTGCTGGTATACGATGCGCGATGGTTAACAATATACACACGTATGTTTGCCGATCGAATATAATTTGTGATCGGCGATGGATTCGGCCTTTTTATTTAACCTCGTATATAGATATGTGGTGGGTATGTAATTCGAGGTGATCGATCGGGATTGCGGTAGTGAGGAGAAAACCGAACGAGGCTGGAATAATTGAAAATCGATAAAAATGCAGGCGATATGGCTACATGAGTACTGCATATTATCCGCGCGGTGGGCTTGCTTACATTCTATACAGTATTATACATTAACTCTTCGTTTTTTATTTCAACTCTAACGTACACTGAATTTCTCCGGAATTTTGCAAGACAAGCACCGGCAATGCAGCAGTAGAATAGTTGGTCGTTACCGGAGAATTGATTTTTCAAGCGAAATCGAACGCCAATAACAATTGTCTATATCATGCTAGACGCGGACGTAGAATTAGGTCAATCGAAAACCAAAAGCCGGTGGTCGCGCAGTTTATAATAACTCTCTCTATCGGAAATTATTTAGCGATTCCGAAGGGAGAGAAAGAGAGAAAGAGACGGAGAAGCATCCGCTGGAAAAAGAGGCGCACAAAGCCTTTTGCATAGAAGAAGACTGCAAAAATAACTCGTCGCAGCTTCCTACATGGAAAAATATTCGTTCCGCGCTCTCGCGCGCAAGGTTATCTCTTCTACGCGCATTATTTGCGCGTATGTGTGCTCTCTACCGCGCGAATAAATACGTGTAAAAATACGAAGCCTCGATCGATACGAGCGTTGCACCTGCCGCTTATGCGGGGAGAAATTTTTTTTTTATTATTACAACATTATACATCTCGGTGCGCATTTATACATCTTATTAACGCAGCCGCGTCGCGAATTTTTCCTCCCGTTCTCTCGCTCGTTAACCTCGGCTCTATCTCCCTGATGCGCGAAGCCGAGCGTGTTTACGCAAGCCTCATTGCTCGAGAGACGAGGAAAAGCTGAATTTAGCGTCGGGCAATACGACCGGCCAAGCGGAAGCGACGACGTTGCGGAGAAGACGCGGCTGCTGCTGGTATTATACGCGGTGTAATATACGTTTCGCGAAATCAATGGACTGCGAGGGACACGATGGGAATATGAAGGCGGGAGTTTGCATTCGCACTGTCGTATATTCGCTTGAAGGGAATACGAAGCAGCTATGGTGCAGAGACTTTTTTTTTATATTTCCCGGGGGATTATACGAATGTTGATCCTAATCGTATTGCTGCTTGTGCGGATATACGTTCTTTCTTTACCCCTGTGGTTTTACGAGGAGAATTTGGTTTGATGTATTCGAGCTGCATCGAGACGCGCAAAAGTGATTTTTTCTCTCGTGAATTATATACGCGCAGTGCGCGGTCAATACACAATATACCCAATCCATTTGGAAACCTTGCGCGGACTCAGATCAACTGCTCGCCCTATCGTAAAGAGTTTTGATCCTCGAGCCAGGGTATGCCCGGAAAAGCTTCATCGCGCATGAATCTAACATGCAAAGAGCCCTCCGCGCGACACTTTTTCCCCGCGATATAGTGTTGGGGGCAGTATATAGACAGGCTTCAGCCTTAATCACAATTAACTCGCGAACAGGACCACTCCCGGCTGACATTACCTATATACTCGATTATATGTACGATGCACACGAAGCTCCCGCTCGCATATACAGTAGCCGCTTCGAACATCATTGCTCTCTCGGGCGTATTTTACGACCTTAACAAGCTTTTTAGGAGATAAGTGTGCTTGTTCGAGCGTTAATTGATGCCGAAGAGAGAAAGAGTTCGACCTTGCGGTATTATGTCTCTCTATACATGACTATTGATTCTGCGGTGTGTGTACTAAAAGCTTTTTCATTCTCATCGCGAGAGGCTTTTCCTTCTCCCCTGCGCGAAAATAAAGAAGAGCGGTTTATCAAAATCGAAATAGCTTCGAGTCACCGTTACAAATTCACTCTCTCTTCCTCTCTTTCGCGAGTGCATAAAACTCCTCGTCGCATATATACCGCGGGTACAAGGGCCGGTGTAATTTTTCATTCGACCCGGCTGCGGTTCACCGAGATTCAATCGAATCCACCCGCGAAGTGGGGTACAGAGAGTTCGTTAATTGATTGTTCTGGCCCCGCGATACCACCGACCGATGTGTCGTTAAAGAGACCGCGCGTGGCCGAATCTTCGGTATTCGTCAAGTTTTAGCCTCGACAGTTTCAGTATATTCGAAATCGATATAACGTTTTTTTTTACCCGAAAGGCATATATTCCCAGGGCACAACGTGAGAGCTTGCAATATAAGATAAGAAAAGAGCTCAGCAGTGCGCATAGAGCTTTGGAGGAGAAGAAAAGAGGCGCAAAGTGCTCGAATTGTATCTTTGAAGGAGGGCACTTGTGGCGAAACGGCTTCGCAAATGTACGCGGGCAATGAAAGTGAAATTGAGAAATGTTAATCGATAGTTATCTACATGCGATGTTTGCAAATGACGAATAAATCAGGCTGTCTCGAAAGAAAGAAAAGATCCTTGGTAAAAGCAAGCCTCATCTTGCTCGATTCGAATCTCGACGGCGACGCCTCTGCCTCTGTTATACAATACATACATTAATGAAACGCGAGGTGAGAAAATCGAAGTCGTTCGCCGAGAGGGTTGAGGCTCTGAGGAGCTGTATTATACTAGCTATACTAGGCGTCGGACCTCGAGTTCAAGTACCTCGTCGTTCGCTGACGCGACTCTCTCGCTCGGTTCATTGTTATGTAACCGACGTCGTCGTCGTCGTCGTCGTCGTCTCCCTTCCCTATGCGAAATCGCTGTATACGTGGCACAAAGCCTAGTCGCCGGCTTTCATCGTTTATATACACAAGCTATACGTTGTCGTCGTCGTCCTTATGATACACACCATCGTCTGGGCGCCGCCGCCGGCTGACTCTCATACATATAGACGCCGAGTCTCGGGCATATAGTCTTCTTTGCGCGAAATAAGGAAGTTCGCTGCATTATGCATCAAGCGCGACGTCGCCATAGTTTTCTTCGAATGCGACGAGTATTATACGTAATTTTTGACGTAATAATTACTAACTTACAGCATCGTATTCGATTGCAGATTAAATAAAAGCGTCAATAACCACTAATTTCATTAGAATTTCTAAGCGCGCTAGTCTAGGATCAAAGGATCCGCATCTTCGTTTTCAGGGCTCAGCGCTTTGAGCCTGTTATTGCTATCATAAAGGAGAAATAAGCTATTATACACTCGCACTTAACGCGCTCGGCTAATGCTTACGCGTGCGAACCCATATATATATATATATATATATATATATATATATATATATATATATATATATATATATATATATATATATTACAAGTGTTGCGGTCGTCATCGACTAATTAATTTTCGCGCGCTAATCATTCGGTACTCGTTACAGTAAACTGGAGCTTTGACCACTGGCGCTTTATTACAACAAATTGACGCTAACACCCTGCAGCCGACCTGTCAATCTAATTAAATCGATTCGAACGATCTCAAACGCGCTGCGACGGAGAACCGTAAAATATGCGCTTCAGCCGCTCGTCTCGTAGTCTCTAAAATTACACGGGCAGCAGCAGCGTTAAAATTGCCCAGAGAGCCGATAAACCAATTAGCGCGCTCGGGAATGTTTATGCCTACCTTTTTTTTTTGCGCCTTCGGTAAATAATGCCGGCTAAATTCCAATCCAGGTCGAATGTCAAGGAAAGGTATACACTCGATATATTCTCTCGCGTTGATTTTCCAGACGCGCAAACCGAAAATTCAGGCGCAGTGTATAAACGCGCCGCGTAATTAGGACAATGTAACGAGAGCGAGTTTTCACTTTCACGAGCTAAAAAAAAGGATCATCTCCGTCAAGGGTGGAGTGCTTTTGGTTGGCATTACTCACCATCCTTAAAGGGACCGAAACGTAAAAGGCTGTTCATGCTTATTGCGAGGAAGAAAAATTCCGGGAGACCAAGTTGTAGGAGCACTAGCACGTGCTACTCGGCTGCAGCTCGTTCCTGTTTGTCTTCAAAGGAGACGACGGTTTCAGTCTAGCCATGGCTGCAGCCTGCCACTCGAGAATCAACGGCTGCACAGCGAGTGAAAAGTTTTTCCTTTGCCCGGAGAATCTAAAACGCGATTTTAAATGATTTCATTCCGGTGCGCTACTCGCATTCGTGTCACTCGAAATTCAAGAGCTGTTCCGTTATTCCGAGATACAGCTGTTGGCGTCGCGGAAAACTCCTTGAATTCACAGCATAGACTAGGGAATTTTTCAATCAGGGTCTCTTATGCGAATCACACAAGGTCAAGTGCACGGCACCAAACTAGTCCGCACCAGCGCATATAAGACACCCCAGCAGAGTTGCTCGTGGATTAATCCGCGCGTGTCACGCGACGATGCAAAGCAGCGAGACCCAAGAGTATGTCAGCAGCAGCAAAGTGGATGACACGAGACTTGATTGCGTGCAGTGCTGCAAGCCCCACCGCGTCGTCGGCTGAACTGAACCGAGGCGTCGTCGTCGTCGTCGTCGTCGTCGTCGGCTGCATGAACGTGTTTACACGAGCCGCGTCTCGATGTACTCTGACTTGCTGAGGCTTCATCGGCTGGCTGCATCGCACCAACACCAGCGCGCGAAACCGTTCGTCCGACGAGAACAGCGTCGACGGTTATAGACTGCAGTATAGGCTTCTCTCTCTACTCTACACACATACACAGTCTTTCTCTGTACACAGCAGCCGGAGAGTAGGTCTCTCTGTGACCGCTCGACCGGAAAGGATTGGACGAGGCGTCGGCTGCTGTATATACACCTCGAATTAGCGTACACAGCTGGCTATGGGATATGAGAGCAGTAGCGCGAAAGGGTATTGTGCACGCCTACCTGGAAAAAAGGTGTGGCTATGATATGCTTTATATGCATGCACATCAGGGAGAGCAAGAGAGAGAGAGAGAGAGAGAGAGAGAGAGCGTTGTAGAGGATAGTTTTATGATGATTGCATAGTGGAATTTGGCTTTTAATAGAATCGCGATCTACGCCAGGGATCGATTAGCAATCGGTCACGTTTCCTACCGCACGTGACCGGCTTACGTAATGGGATGCGAGCTTAATGAATTGAGCGGTGTAGCTTAAATCTATAAATCGTGTCAACGCGCGTATATATATTCCACCGGAACCTCGGGTTTCAGGATGAACGCGTATCGCTAGATTTGTCGTATAGTATATGGCTTGTGCGAGAGATAACGCTACAGCCGATGACGCAAAGCTTGCAAGATAAGTTGATTTTGAAACTTCGACTCGCAGCGTAGGCACATGCTTTTATCCGCGAGTGGATGAGAAATCTGTTTTAGTGGAGAAAAGTGCTGCATGAAGTTTCTCCATTCATTTTTCGAGCACGCGCGAGTACGGGATTTTTCGAACGACTTCTTTTGCCAGCTCTTAGGATGAAAAGGAGGAACCCGTAAATACAAGCTGCGAGATCTACTCGTGGCTTTGATGTAATCTTCGAAGATTCGTCGCACCGAGAGCCGAGGATTCGATAACGTTTGTTTATTTCTCTATATACAAAAAGATGACAAGATATACCCGAAAGCAATTACTTTGGCAGAGCACACATTAATCTCGACTCGCAATTGGAATTCAAGATTTGATGCTCCATTTGCAAAATTAATATTATATTGTTAAAGCAGTATTTCGATTTTCCCGCAAAAATTTACCTCGATGGCGCCGTTAATCAGAATCCGCAACGCGCGTGTCTATAACGAACTTTTCAATCGCAAATTAATGTATATAGCATATCTTTCAAGCCACAAAGTCGATCGCCCTATATCGATTCCAGTCGCGCAATAAAACTAATTTAGGAAGGCGCGCCTCTGGGGCCGCAAACAACTCGAGCAGAGAAAATCCGGCGACCGGCTAAAAATATGCAAACTTTAATAATACGGGTGGAGAACGTGAGTATAGCGGATGCGCGAAGCCAAAGCCCGCGTCTACTCGAAATAAGAGACTGAAGGAAAGAAGCGAAAAGGAGGCGCCGCGCGAGAGGCAATTCCTTTCGGTCTGGCGAAGTCAACGTCCGGAAATAGGCTTCTCCTTTCGAGCGAGGGAGCGAAGGGACTCTTATCGGAATTTCCTGAGGGCCCAACCCTCCGATAAAGCCACTCGCGCAAAGTGAATCTCTGCGCGAGCGCTCGTGTATATATATATAGTCTCGCAAGAATCTGCGGAAAGACGACGAGCGAGATCCTCAAGGCAAATACGGAAATAAAGACACTACGGATGTACTGGGCTTTAGGGGGACGTGCGTCCGACTCTGTATCTCCGTTGGTTTGTGTATAAGATTGACGAGCTGATTAGCGACAAATGCTCTCTTCGATAAATTCCTACATTATACATATATACGACTGTGCAACCGACGTGTTATAGCTCGGCGGTTTTGCCGATTCGCGATTGTTTGTTTTGGCTGCGCATTCGTGTAATAACGCGTTTCAATTTTCATCGAGTCGCACCGCTGCGATTAAATAATAATTGCTTTCGCAGCTGTTGTTGTAAAATATAGTAATGGCACGCGTTGCTCTATCAATTGAGTTATGCGCTGCACTGGGTATATATGTCATATATACGCAGTGGTTTCTAATGTTCCGTGCAGACTCCGCAACCCCCCGGCTCTTGAATATATTAGCTCACCCTAATTGCTAACATTTGCCGGCCGAAGTGACGTGTGCGTATATGCAACCTCGGCGGTATTATATTAATCGATTACACATACGCGTCACGATTTATTAACATTCGGCCAAATAATAGATTAAATTGAAATCTGCACCTTCTAAAACCGACGTCGACTTGAGGTACGACCCCTTACTCCAGGGCCGGTATTGCTCGATAAAAATTACCGTAAAATTCACGATAATCGTAGCCCATTCGGAAAAACAGTAAAACTTTACGATAACAGCGTCTAATTTTGTCGCAATTCCGGAGAAACGTTAGATTCAATAAATAAAAACAACTTTCCGCAAACGGCGTTAAAAAAAGAAAAAAACGGTAGTCACTCATCGTACCATCAGGAATGTTCAAAATCGAGCAGTCTTTTATATATTATCGATATCGCACTGACTCTCACGGGTAACACCATATCGCGGCAGTTTTACGAGGCGAGCGCAGTTCAATCTAACCGAGCGTATATGAACACGCTGGCGCCGGCTGCTTTTCAAGCCGATGATGCCGTCGTTCGAGTGCAGGCCGACCTTAAGAGGCTGAAATTGCATCTTGAGACCCGCTGCGCGTACAGTATAGGGGGATCGAACGAGGAATAGAGGGACAACAATGCCTGCCCTCCGTCACAGAGCCAGCTCGCTCTGTGAAGAAGAAGAAGAAGAAGAAGTATGGGCTCTCTGTATCGATTTAAGCTGCCGCTCAATTTTTCGATACTGAGCCTCGATACGCGACCCGACTTTGAGTAATAGGGGCGTTTTCGCAAGGAGAGAGAGAGAAACAACGCGTGCAGTCTCAATCACTATGTTATATACGCTGTTAGTCGCGATTCGCAAGCTTTTGAAAGTCAATCAGGTATTGGTTAGTATCATATGTAACGCTTGATTCGAGCGAACAAAAGTAATTTTGATGCCGATAAATTCACGGCTATGGGTTCTCAAGCGTGCCGCACACATCTGATAAATATAGTTGTGGCTTGTTTCTTCATTGACTTCAGTAACTAAGTTTACTCGAAAGGACGGAAATCGTCTGATTTATCGTCGTTAGCGCTGCTGGGACAAATCGTATTATTTGTGTACCTTATTACCGAACTGTAGTTGGGATGATTGAGGGATGACAGTATAGAAGTGTAAGTTCGATAAAATTCCATCGATGAATATTGAATCAGCGAAATTTTGTAACAACTAAAATTGTTGTTTTTCTAGATGATTCATATTAAATATTTTTGTACTCGGTTGCTAGGTGGCTTGGAATCCCGTATAAATAAAGCACTTTATAAATATTTTAACTATAATAAAATCAAAAGAAAGCTGTTCTGTATAAAAGCTGAACTAATATTATAATAACTAAAATTAATTTTTCTTTATAAAATGCTGACCTCGCTGATGGATTAGCTCTTTATTATTTATAGTACATTTTTTCATTAAGTATTAATAATGAAATTCAATCAGTTTTCTGAAGAAAAAAACGCAATATCGTTTGTATACGTAAAATAATTACATCACGCATCAAGCACAGATAAGACACAGAAAAATATTCCACCAAAAACATGTTATGCCAACCTCGGAATGTCGTTAATTACACGTTAAGATAGTCAAAGAAGCCTTTATGAATCACGAACACATCACTTCGAGACTTCTCTCCTCCGTCAATATTAGACTCCAGACGCCGGCAATCGATGGAAGATTTCGCGACATTCTTGCCGAAAGAATGTGCCTTCAAGTGCATTCCATTCGGAGTTTGCACCATTAGCCGAAATTCTCCTCCGATCTCCTGCCTCCATTATGCGCGCAATTAGCGTTAGCCAGTTGCGCTGCGAATAATTAGAGCCTCGCTCGTTCTGTTGACCCGCGGTGTGCTTTGCGCGACTTTTCAAGCAACGCGTATTTGTGTGTTGTGCGTGCACGTATATATAAGGGATCGTAGACCAGCTGCAATTCAGTTGATTGGAGCTTCCGACACGCGGTAACGTACCGTCGATAAGTTAATTTTGCACGACCAGCGAGGAATTCGTGAAAAATGAGGAAATTTAAGAGTTTGTCGTTCGAGGCAGGGTTAATTATTTTTTGCTTGATCATCGATCTGGTGATTGCAGCACCACTCGAAGGTATGATGTTTTTAATACAATTCGCAAGCTTTGATAACGTAATAAAACACTCAAAGCCATATCGTCATAAGCCAATTTATTTCAGATTGAAAATATTGATTTTCTTGTGGTATAGCGTTTCAGTGTAAATTATTTAATAAAAAAAGATGTATCGGCTGCTGATGAACATTCTGCACTATGTGAATTTATATTGATTTATCCTGACAAACTTCGTTCAAAACTTTTATTCGAGCGAAATCTGAAAAAAAATTAGATACCGCTTCATCGGAAGATCGCAATCTAGCTAGTATTGTTCTTGGCAAATTGTATCCATTATGAATCCTAACTTTTTTGCTTTCTCAGATGATCAGGATATCATAACAAACAGCGAAACTAGATATTATGGATTTCCCTTCTACTGGTTCGTCAGACCAGTTTACGAGGACGAGGATGAAGACAATGGTTATAGAGCGCCATCTGTTAACTCGGATACAAAAACCTCAGCCAACTCATTTGTTGAAGTCGGGTACTAGAATGCGATTGATTTTATCTTTTCTGCTTTAATCAATTATAAACTGTTGATAAACGATAATTCTCTCTACTTTCAGATCTGGCTGGGGTCGTTGATTTTGTTTAAATTTTATAAGTAGCGATAAAATACCGTTAAAATGTACATGACATTGTGATTATAGTAGAATAAGATTTTTATCAACGAATCCGCATTTAAAAACAATAACAAAGTCAAATTGTGATTTGTGCAAAACCAATATTAATTAGCGCACTAACATTAATTAGTTGTCAATTTTGTCCAAGTTATCACTTAAATATTAACAGAATGACGTGCTCTAAGTCATACATGGAATTGCTAACTTTTCTTTTAAACACTGTCTCGATGACGTTGAAATCGAGGAGATATAAAGAGCTCTATTTCTTCTTATAGTGAACAGTTTGTCAGAGATTCGAAAGAGTTTCGGATATTTGTAGAAAAATGACTGTTCATTGTCAATTAATAAAATGTTTATTTCTTGCATGCCTCATAACTGTTGATTCTGTACCTATCGATTATATTGGTGAGCGCAGTTGAAGTTTAATTATGATATATTAATTTTATATTATTATCGATATTACTAGAATGTTTAAACGTATTTTTTCATTTTGGTAGGAGACGATCAAAACTCTTGGCAAAAATCATTTGTACGACAATTTTTTGTTCCATTTTACATGGTACCTGAAGAAAATAAGCTACTTCATAAAAATGATTATTACAATGGAGTTGTAACAGAGTCTTATGATACTCTAAGCGAACAACAATATGGAACATCAATTTTGAAAAATCACGAGGTGGAATCATCATCCAGAGACAAACAAGGCATATCTGATTTTGGTGCCAGCTACGGATTTTATCATGTTGGATTAGCCATTTTTTCGGACGGAGTACGAAGTAATTTAAATAATGTAGACATTCATGTAGAAAATAGTGATATATCCATTGATGATGAGAATACACATAATCCTAAATAATATTGTAGTAGTACTTCGGTAAAAAGTAGTTTATTAAATTTGACTTTGTAAAATAAATAATTTTCATAATTCCATTTTTAATCAAATTATTTGTGTGCTTAATTCATTTACTCTCCTAATTAATATATAAAAAATATACGTTGTTAAAGATAACAATCAGTGATTTATGTGCTAATTTATATGCGATCTATTGAAAATCAATGAGGAGTCAGCAATTTAACTTCCCGAGGTATGCAACAGAAAGTTCCTAAATATTCGGGACATTGAAGCTCGAAAGCTAAATAATGAAAGCCCAGAAAATTCTTCGACCCTACACGGAAATCCACTAATTAAAGCCATTGCACTTTTTATAATTTCTAAGCGAGCTCTAAGGCGAAAATGCTTCGTTTGAAGGTCACAATTAATTGCGTAAATTACAAAAGAATTTTCCATGCACTTATAATACAACCTAATAATTTTTTGGAAAGCAGTCTCAAGTGTTCTTGTTTAATCTGCATTCGTAGAAAAAAGGCTCTCCTTTTTATTGGCTTTAAATAGAAAATATAAAAATTCTACCTTATTGCACTTATCATCTGCGTATTGTAATTCGCCCTATTCGCATGACACGTCATTGACGTACTTGTCATCGTTTCAGGAATGTATGAAAGCAAGGAGTGTTCATGAATCAAATGCGCAGGCGCAACTTGTGTTCTATACGTTTCCTTCCAATGAAGCACTTTAATACACACGACATATAAACGGCCTTAAATGGGACCTCGTGAATCTTTAAACGACACCGGCACTTGCCCTCAGGATCTACTGTCTTTGAAGTACTTGCAGAATAAAATTGCTCATTTAAAGACTCTAAGCATTGAAATAATTTTTATTTTATGCTGTATATATTACTCTATTGAAATATAATTGTTAATTATTCCTAAATGTCATGCTAATTATAAAATAATTTCATGTAAAATCACTGCCAATTAGAGCACACGAGTTCAATGATTCCCAAGCCTACTGCGAAAAAGTAATTTAAATAAAACTCATCTTTTGAGCTGGTTTGTAGCACGAGAGTCAGCCGGAGGCTGATTGCCGACGCTACTGAATGCGGAGACGGTCGTCGCAGTGTCTGCGAGAGAGAAAACGGGGTTGCAGCCCCGCTTTTCTTTTCAAGCTCGCCGTCGTGTGTTCGAGCCAAGGTCGAGAGCAGAGGCGGGTTTTCATCATCGCGAGCTCAAAAGGAGGAAATATATCCGCCCGTTTTCGACGAGCGCGTTTTCTTAGACGCATGCATGATACTCGGAGATCTATATGTATTATATAAGTATAGAAATATACGCTGCTGTCGAGATACTCTGCATGATGTTTATTCACTTCTCGCGAAATAAATAGGTTTTTTTATCAGGGAGATTTCCAACGGAATCGTTTGTTAAAAGAGCACTTTTTGCCTGGAGTGTCTATTGATGTTTCATCATTCACAGGTAAATGCACACAAAAATTCTCCTCTATTTCAAATGTACTTTCTATCGCGACGACTTCGTCTTTATACAATTGTATTGAATAGTCCACGGAGATGAGGAACGGCACAATGATAAATACGCCTCGTGGACGCAGTGAATAATGCTTTTAAAACTTTATAATTTACACCGTTAATAAACATGAGAACAAGTTAATCTAGGAACAAACTCGCAATATTAATTCGCGACTAGCATCGTGCCTTCAACGCGTGGCAATTTATTCGGCAAACTAAAGTTGCGTTCAGATTGGTCCCACATGTGCGCTGCCGTATACTAGCAGCATCAACAACTCGACGGATGTGTTTAATTTTGAAATTTGAATCGACTCGACGCGACAAAAGCGCTCGCGAGCAATTAATCCCAAAAAGAGATGCCATCAATATGCTCCGTATATCGCTACACACATTTGGCAAGTGCAATTGCTTCTAAGTGAGAATGCACTTGACGAAGAGTTTAATTCCGCGAGCTGCGGAAACTTAATGCCGCTTTTCTTCCCCCACCTATATACGTGCCAGCGCGCGAGCTCGGCTGCTCTTGCTCGGCTGAGACTGCTGGAAAGTCGTAACCTATAGTTAGATATATTTATCTTGAGTCGGTAAAGGAGAATTTTAATTAAAGTTTATTTCTTTGGTTATTCCGAACGATTTTTACGGGAGCTGTTCCCGCGATTTACGAATGAATTTTCAGTATGATCTCGAATGTTTATTTAAATTTTTTAGAAAAGCTATTTTTTTATTTTGAAATGATCGTTTTTCTCCGGAATAGTGCGTGACCTGTGTGACTCTAAATGTTTTCTGAGCTTGACAAAAATAAAGCCGACAGCACACGAGGTATACCTAATCTTTCCGCTAGCCAATTACAGCTGGCGAGAGCTAAATATAGAACGTAACTCCTGCGCAGAGGCTCGCGGGAGCACTGATTGAATGAAAGAGAACGAGTCGTGTTTGAGGTCCAGCTGCGTGTAGAACTCAAGTGGAATTAGTGTTAGAGATAGCAGTGTCCGGGCTTGCACGTTTTTAACAGCTCCGTAACGTTCGTGTATTGAATTGTTAAGAAAGAGAGTTGCACCGCGATGTGAAAAATCGAGCACAATGAAATATTTTACGTTTAAAGCAATAACAAAAAGTCAATTTAAAATACTTATAATTCTGTAGCTTATAAATATAACCAGCGTGTACATCGGACGAATGTTTTGTCCTCAATGTTGTGTCAGACAGGTGTTACGTAGATGAGATACGGGCTTATCGTAAGTTTATGTTATCTGGGTAACAGAATCTTATTGGTAGTAGTCGAATGACAACAAGTGTGGCTGATGTTAGTCGCTTAGAAACTTTCACAGCGTTAGGACTAATACTATTGCGCCAAAAATGGTTTTTATTAACAGTATTCGATTTCCTGGAATACCCAGAAGAATAACAAAGTATTGGCTAAGGATTTTGTTAATTCTCTGTAGTACTATCTTCGTAGTTCTTTTACTACTAAAGTGTAAGGTACGTAGGTACAACAGTTAAATTTCAAATAACTAACTTACACTTTCATTGATATTTCTCGCACTACAGTACGGTATAGAGTTACTAAAATTACACGACACGAGAAAAGTACAAATGAAGAAAGTCCAGAGTGTGGCTGAAGTATCAAACGCAAAATCAAAATTGCACGATACGTGGAGGACGTCGGAAAATGTAAATACAGCGATATTCTCGGCTTATCTGGATTCCAGACCCGAAGTAGTGCTCGAGGAAGTGCCCAATGCCAGCAAAGAAAATATATGGGCGTTGGTAAATTTTTAACAATAAAATTTCAACTACCCAAGCAGCGAATTTTAACGAATCGTTTACATTTCAGATTAGAATTATTGCGATTTTGGACGTGGATTCCGAGAACTCTCCATTGACCTGCTACTACAAATTTTCCAAAGACCCACAGCTTGCCAAATCGCTACAGCTCTACACGGAATCTACGGCGGTCAGCGTAAAAATCATAGCCAAGACGGAAAATTTCGGGATGCAGAACTCAGCTGCCTTTGTGCTCTGCAGAGTGGTAACAACAGACGACGGGAGATTACCGTTGCAAATCGCATTTTCGACCAGAAGTGGACAAACTTTGGAAGATGTCGACAAACAGAGTTTCGTCGACGTGCATTACACGACAAGAATCGATAGTCGGGATCAGGATCGATTCATGGCGGTCTGCGTACCGAGTCTACATCACAGCTACGACAAGTACGCGAATCTGATTGAGTTTGTCGAGTTTTACCGGATGATGGGAGTGGAGCACTTTACCTTCTACAACACTTCTGTGACAGAGAAGGTCAGTCGTGTTTTGACGCACTACGAGAGCGAAGGTCTAGCTACGGTCCTGCAGTGGCAACTTCCACCGCGTTATGTGTACGAGAGGAATTTAAGGTCATGCGGTTAGGTGGTTTTATTAAATTTTAAGGTGTCAAAGCACCGTCTTAGCGTTGTCGTTAAAACATTTGAATTCAACTTGTAGGTACAACGGTATATTTGCAGCGTTGAACGACTGCTTGTATAGAAATACGATGATAGGAGGGTATAAATACATCGTTAATGTTGATCTAGATGAGTTCGTAGTACCAAGGATGCATACAAACTTTCGTGAAATGATGAATTACCTGGATCCACCTTCGGAAGACGTTAAATACGCAAGTTTTATGCTGCGAAACATGTTTTTTTATCTGATGCACGAAGACAGTTCAGTACCCCAAAATCCTCCAGGTAAAATATCGAACGAGTTTCCAAATGATTTTGAATGTATTTATTGGTCTTAAATAATGATTGTTTTCAACTCAGATATACCAAAATTGTGGCTGCATACCAAAACTACGCGATTGCAGCGAATCAATCCAGCCTACGACCGAAGCAAGTACATTGCTAGGGGACAAGAAATCGTTGAAATGGGGAATCACCGAGTTTGGAAAACTAAGAAGTATTCATTAGTACTGCGGACGAGTAAATATATATTATTTTCTTAAGAAGTTAATACATTGATATGCACAAAAGTTGACGAAACGCCTTCTATTCAGGTTACGGTGAATATATCGTCGATCCAGAAATTGCGGGGATGCAGCATTACCGATTTTGTGAGGTGAACGAATTGGTATGCTGGCTGAGGGTGACCATCATTGACAACACTGCCCACAGGTATACCAGCGAATTGGGAACCAGGGTGTCAGCCGTGCTTAAAAAAATACTGCCAAAAAGTATTCTCTAACAAATGTACTTTTATAAATTTCGAATTTACTTTTATAAATAAATCGTCGCTGAAAAGCCATATTCAAATCTCACTTCAATTATACTGCGCAGTCAAGGGTTCAAGCGTTCAAGGTTAGCCAGCGAATTCCGGCCAAGCACACAAACATACTCCTTGCACAAGTGCAGTCATCCCTCATAAAACGTTAATGCAAACAAAAGCCAACGTTGCTGAACTCGGCAGTTTACCGCTGCATCTCTTCCACACACACGACGCGCAATTAGCCCCAGCCACACCGACTATACACCCACGCCCCCGAGTTAACCCACATTTCGATATATACTGCGTAAGAATGTTCCCGGAACAGAGATTATCATCGCGTAAAGGGGCGCAGCAGCGCTATATACGCAAGCTTAAACGACCCTTAGCTCGACGGCGCGTATGAACTACTTTCTGCGGGAGTAGCTGCTGCTGTCTGGCGATATGCCAGTGCTCGTACGTCGACATGCAGCGCGTGCAAGGATGATTCTGTCGACCTTATCGCCCCCCGCGTGTGTCTTCTGCGCCAAGATCAAGGGGAATTTTTTGGCCGAGAGATAGCCAGACATATTTTTATCGTGAAATAGGAGACGCGAATAACGTGGAAAAAAGGAGAGCTGCGACTTGTCTCGTGTGTATTCCATATTAAAGTGGTCGCGTAAATCATTCGAAGCCAGAGTTCATGCTAATCTCGGCAAAGGAGTAGACCGTGCGAGTTTTTCGCTTCTTGCCGCTATACTATATTTAACTACTTCGAGGCTGCTCTTGCGTGAATGATATACCGTAGTGTCTTCTATGGTAATTGGATACGTGAATGAATTCATTTATTCAAAACGTGAAGAGAAATTGCAATTTCTTGATACGTATAGGCTTATATGTATTATAGGATATATACCGCGAGAATAATCCGATTAGGAGACGCGCGCGATCGTACATCGGCAAAAGTGTATTTTGTCTGTTTCTATTGCGGCAAAAGTTTTCGGTTTATATCACGTGCCAGAGCTCGCGGTTCTCTTATTGGAAATTTCGAGGTTCATTACGGCAAATAAACCTTGCTCTCTCGCTCTCTTGGATAGAAGCTTAGTTTTGCCGAAATAAAATGAAGCTTCGACTGCGCCGCCGACGAAAGTAAGTGGGTCATGTTAAAAAGACACCGTCGACTCGGAATGACGAAATAAATGACTAATAACCCCGACAATTCACCGAGCAAATATATAGACAGGCGGGCGGTCAGAGGAGTAAAAGAAAATTAATGATAAATTTTAATGTTCCAACGCAAAGCAATCCACTCTTCGGCAAACAGCCAAACTTCACGAGAGTCATCCCAATATTTATCCAGTACGAGCTCATCTACAAAATCACGAGAAAACAGCAGACTCTATCTCGGAGCTTAATGAACAAACTGCACGACATCGTCCTTCCTCTCGACTTCCGCGAGAGCACATTTCTCAGCCGGTGGCAGCTTCCGGCTTAAAGGTCAAGACGGCACGGCTGCGTTTGCTCAACCAATAATTTCGTATCAAAGTTCGCAAACTCAGGAGAGTATGCACACGCGGGTAAGCCGACCACCACCGTATAGCCCCCCGGAGCTTATTGGAGCTGTAAAGTACACGCGACGACGGCCGAGAGTGGAGTCTGCTCCCGAGTTGCTGCATACCATAAACCGCATGTGCACTGCACACTCTCTCTACTCGTAGGCTCGATCGTCGTTTCTCTGCAGTGGTATAGTTTATACTTGATTTTGCCTCGTTCATAGGTATTGTGTCGGACCGATATGAAGACACATTACGTTGATAACGAAATTAGAATCGTAAAAAGTTCAATATATTTATATTTTATTCATTTTCCCAACGAATTCAGGCGAGAATCGTTCCTCCGAGGAGCTACCTGTGCGCGGTATAATCTGGGTATTTTATTCGATATTCCAGAGCATTCGTGCGTAAACGATAGCCTCGACAATGCACTTATCGTGCGTCACACAGAGCCATCGCAACAAAATGTTTCGAGATAATAAAGGCACATCAATAACAATATCATGAAATCCACGATGGTCGCTCAATTATTAAAAAAAGCAGCGAAAAAGTAGTTTAAAATTTGAAGAGGATGCGCGAAAAGCCTGCTCGCAGAAAAATCACGCGCGGTTATATAATTAAACCGAACGCGCGTTGGCGGAAAGTCACATGTGTACAGTACGGATTTGCATACACACGGACGAACCTCGGCCGCTTCCGCACGTAACATAGCGCGGCGAATTCCGATTGTTAGTGAAACCAGCCGGCAAATGGGTAATTAGGGCGTGCTTATGAATCCCCGAAGCAATCACCCAAAACGTTTTACCGATCGCCACTTTCGATATACCAAAGCGATTGATATTCCGCATTGGAAAAATCAGCGGTATAGATATCTGTATATATAATATATGTATAATCATTCGTATACCTTGCGAGTAAATTGGAAATTCTCCGTCGCTGTGGCTGTGCGTTAGCATTCCTGCGGAGTAGAACTGCCACAGGACTGATTTCCGTCTCTCCTCCGTCTTTTCCCACGAATGTTGGACTCGCGAACTCTGACACTTGCCGCTGCGCGATGCTATACAGTGCGAGCTTCGCTCGATTAACCGGATCAATTGTATGTACCTTTTTCTTTCTTCTTTATCGCAGCCAAGACTTTTCCGGGCTTAATACGTCGACGACGACGCGGCTATGATTCATCGGAAATTTACCGAGGAGACGTCGGCCATTAATTATTCGAGTCTAGCAGTCGATCCGTCACAGCGAACTATCTTTTTCCCCTTTCAACTCCATCAGTATTTTATCATAGGCTTGCTTTTACCGATGCGTATATTCACCTTTTCCCCCTTTTCTGTGCTAAAATGGAACTGTAAATCAATCGGCGTTGACTATACTGTCGTTATTGCTCTTCTCATCATCAATAATTTTTTTAGCTTTCCGTTTAACGAGCCGCCGCCGCTTCTATATGAACGTCCCGTTGTGGATCTTAGCGCGGGAGCTGCGCACGTTGATTTATTTTATAACACGGCGATAAAGGAGGGCATCATTCATTCGCGACGTAAGCTGTAATCTTTTATATATATAGCGAAGGATTTGACAGTTTTAGACGCGGAGAAAAAAAAAGTATACGTGCACTGACGATTTAAGGAGCAAAGTGTTTTATACCGCGACACGACGTTAAATGAAATCCTTCGCGAAAGTCGTCCGTATACTCGGCATTATGTTTTTATTGTGTGGTATACATATATTCAATCGACGCTACATTTATAAAACGATTCTTCAATGGGCGTTAGCGTTGAAAAGCAGTCTCCATTTCAGTTTTCTCTGCGAAAAGCAAACTCTCGGTATACTAAAAGTATGACGCAATTACGCTGCAGTGCTTTTATTGAATCCCCCGCTGCACCGTGAGAAATAATACTGTTATCGACAACGCAATTATCATTACCCGACTTTGGCTACTTAACGTCCAATGCACGTTTACGAAGGCGTAGGCATATATACACACGCACACAGAGCAACGCGTTACACAGTTATAAATATCGTTACCTATACCTCGTATGAATAAGCCATCAGCGTATAAAAAGCAAAGAAAAAAATAAAGCATAAATGAATTCGTTGATGAAAAAAGGGGTAAAAAAAACCCGACAGCCCATGAATATTCCCGTCGATTCGCAAAAATGACGCGTCGGAAAATACTCTCTCTCTCTCTCTCTCTCTCTCTCTCTCTAGCGCGCGGCTTGGAAAAAAGTGCTTCAGAGGCGCTGATTCGCGTTGGGTCACCGATTGATTGGCCCGGGCCCAATAAATGGATCGGAAAACAAAGCCACCCCGCGTGTGTTCACGCGAGCCCATATATGCATGCGGCGCGCACGAGACCGTAAGCGGCTTATGAATGTTGCATGTGGAGGTGCGAGGGTAACTAGAGGGACTTTTTCGAATCGATATTTTCATACTATATATAATGATCATTATTGCGGATCGAGCGGTCGGAATGAAATTTATTTGGAAAGAGTAATCTAAAGTTTCTGAAAAATTGTCTCTTTAAAAACTTGGACAATTCGACGTCGAGGATGACGGTCTTTGTCTCACTCTTTGCTCGGCAATCGATCGACGAGATATGGTATATTACACATAGAACTATCGAGTGGTTCGTGACACGCTTATTACCGAAAGTGAGGACTCGGCGAAATTTTAATATCGAATCACTTGTTAGAGCGGCCGGAACGATAATCTTCCATAATTAAGTGCGCGCGCGCCAGTATAAGGAGGGAAAAGTGCTGATGAACGATGACGGGGATGGATGTCAAGAGCTGCTTTAGCCTGGATATACAGTTGGCTTTTGTGTGAGCGAGGGTGTAAATATAGGTTTTTTTTTATCCTCGAAATTGTGGGACGCGTTGTAAATATTTATGGAGGACGCTGTCGCGGTAAACAACGGCGATTGCTATACACATATATACTTGCGTCGAAGATAATGATTTTCCTTTATATCGCAGAGCGATAGCTGTTGATCTTGTAAAAATGTTCAAGCTAGGAGAGGATTAGCGAGCCGCGCAAAGCAGAAATTAAAATGAAATCCCGTGGATAAAAAGTTACTCGGCTCGTATCCTTTGTTAGAAATTCGAGAGCTTTGAAAATTCAAACTTTCCCGCGCTTCAGGCCAGTTAAAATTTTGTTTCTCCACTGCGCATCTCTGGGGGAAAAACACGCTCGGAAAAGTGAAAATCGCGCGCGACTTTATCGCCAGCATTAATCCTCGCGCGGTGGTATATATACATACGCTATATACGTAACACAAGCAGAATAGATGCGACTAGGAAGCAGCGCAGTGCTTGCATATACCGCCGTGTATTTATGCGATGGCTCGCGTGCGGACAGGGCCGTGTGTTTAAACGAGCGGCTTGGAAATATGAAGGCTATCTCGGGGCGCTTTTCCATCTTGAGGAAAAACGCGCGAATATGGGAAAACGCAAGAAAGAGATTTATCGCGCTGATGGCGGGCATTTCGCCACTTGTTACTCTCTTTCTCTCTCTCTCTCTCTCTCTCTCTCTCTCTCTCTCTCTCTCTCTCTCTCTCTCTCTCTCTCTCTCTCTCTCTCTCTCTAGTTTATGCACGGCGTCCTGATGTACATTTGAACGGGTAATTCCGGGTAGATATCAAGAAAAGATCAGGGAGATGCGTTATTGCGGAACGTTAAAAAGAAACATGTTCAACGTCGCCGTTAAACACTCGTTAATCCGAGCGAGCTAAGCTCCTACTCCTACTTGAAAATGAAAATAAGACGAGGGGATATGCAACGACGCCGGAGGTATCGCGCCGCGCGTAATCACCGGACCCCTCGATCAGTATGTGCGCATCGGCGAGGGAAACTCCCGGCTATTCGCGTACACAGCTGAAGCGAACACGTGATTTCGCGTCGCGTGACTGAGGCTCATCTTTTCCTCTCCCTTTGACGCGCTTCCTCTCGTTCTCCTCGTCTAATGCGCGCGGCTATACAGCTTTATCAGGAAAATTGTACCTTTCTGCCATATAGATTTAAACGAGCAGCGAAGAAGCCGGTTCAGGAGACTTGTTTTCTTTTTCCCTCTTACCGCGAGGTGCATATATTGTCGTTCAATTTGTTCACGGGCTATTACGGTTGATATCGAGCAACGGGATTTGCCATTGTATGCTTATCAACGTGGATGATTATTGCTATACTCCGCGAGGCTATTAGTTTGATAATTGTGACTTGGGGAATCGGGTTTGTTTGTAAGCAAATGCGTGCAGTTACTGTTGTTTAATTAGGAGGAAGTCGCGTGCGATGGAGAATTTATATCACGAAGCGGTGAGAATATCCTTAATATCGTTATAAAAAGAACATTTGAAATTCAGTTGGAAATTGTTGGAGCCAAGTGCAAAAGGCTGCATAACTCGGCGCTTAATTTCGAGATTGAAAGTATGAAAAAGCGTATAATACCCAAGTTTTTTCATGCGCATGCAAATATTTGCCGATGAACCAGGCCAGTGTGCGATTTTTTCAAATCGAAAATAAAATGTACCGTTGAAAAAAGTGACCATTCCCAGACGGGCGAGCAGAAAGAACTAGAAAAATATTTTTCAATAATTCAATTTTTTTCCTTCCCTGATGAAACTCATTAACGAATAACTATACCCAGTCTTTTATTTCTAATGAGCAAATACATCGGAAACAAAAAAACTTCGTAAAAAGCCCGCTTTTACGTCCTTGGTATCACACAATACGCTACTTTTTTACATTGATATTTATTAATTTATCAAAACATGGTCGTATTCAGCAGCCTTGGCAAAAGCGTCTGTATCAAAGGGAATAATTAATTTGAAAGAGAAAATGTTCACATAGCGCAGCTCGCTATAGATATGAAAACAATATTCCCTTGTTTTCATAAAAATATCTGCCTTATTGTTTCTGACATTTAAAAAACACATCTTTGCAACAAAAGCAACGCTAGTTTTCAGACCGTCGCGCGCGACGCAACGGGCATAAATAATTCTTTTAGAGTTACCCGAGCATATATATGCCTCCCGCACATAATTAATGTAATATGTAACACGAGAATATTGTTTAGGATTTCCGAGAATAAAGAGGCCGCGTATGTAAATATCGCGTAATAATAATATGCACGTATGTCGGGAGGTAACATTATAGCCACAATAATATCGATGATGAGAGAGAGAGGAAGTAACAACGTCGATAACGTTCGATCACGCACGCTGCACACACGGTGGAGTCGCCAATCAAGCCGTTGTAATTAGGTTATTGTAACGCTGGTGGATAGAGCATCTCTCGCAAATCCGAGGTTAATTACCATAGACTCGTTTCGCGGAACGCGAAAACTCCCCCGAAAATCCAATGAAGAAAGCTTCGATATATAATAGCCATTATCATAATTGAATCGAGTCACCGATAGCCACTCTCTCGGCAATAACAACGTTATAAAGCGATAATACAAGACTCTCGTGTGTCGAGCATCGTGTCCCGTAATTAGAGGGCCTCACGCGTGTACAGGTGTTAGTGCTGCTGCTATTCTCATCGCCGCGAGTGACGTCACGGGCCAAGTATACATACAGTGTCTAACACACCCCCCCGGGACTCGAAACTTCACTAATAATCTCGCTCTCGAAAAAAACGAAAAATACCTCTCACTCCCGGGCACGCTGTGTGTGCATACGTATACAATAACAATACCCCGACTCGTACAGCTTGCGCAGGCAGTCGATCAACGTACCGTATACACTCGCATACGGATGCGCACTTTAACGCGTAAGAAAGCTCGGTGCGTATATATCACACGACGATCGGCAGTGCGCGAGGCCAAAAACGTTCTCCAAACAACTGCACACACGCGACCGCCGCGGCGCGCGCGGATCCTCGACTACTGCTGCAGCCACTCCTCTCCCTCGCGGAGAGAAAAGCGCGCGCGCTTCAGGGAGAGAGAGAGAGGGCGCAAGCGCGCGTGCCGAGTGTACGAAGAGAGAAGGACTTTGTCCAGGACGGCTTACGCGCGCACTACTGGGACGCCAGGCGGGCCGGGAGCTACTCCCCCCCCCCCCCGGGGGGGGGGAGTCACTGAGAGAGCGCGCGCGCAGTGCACTGCGCTCTCGCTGTATTACGTTGGAGTAAGTGTGCGTGTACACGCACTGGGATGCCGCGTTTGCGACCGCGGATTTTTTGACCGATTCGATTGTTCGCCCGCGATGGGACGTGCAATGCGTATATGTATATATAGAGCAACGTAATTGGGTCTCGACTACTGTATTATTCAGAGCTCATCTCCCGCGTCGTCTCAAAAGCCAGGCCGTATACGTGTACGATGATCGAGTGCGCCGAAAGAAGGCTTGAGGGGGAAAACTACTGTGTATATATATCTGCGCACACCCCCGCTCTCGCGCTCGTATCCTCGCAATAGGCCGAATTTTCCGATGAATTTTCATTCTATCGATGCGGGTGAGGTCGAGTGACGGGTATCGTTTTTCAAAGCATTACAATGTGCACGCGATAGTCGATGCTCGTTATTTCAACAAAGAGGGTATAAGGGCTGCGGATGTTTCAATTTGTTGCTGCTGAAAACCTATGAGTGAACGTTGGGTTATTTTTAAAAGCATAAATTTTCGATGTATACACACACGCAACGCAGCCTTTCAAATCCCGAACGCGTAACTGCGGTTCACATCGAATAATTTTCATCGTATCGGCTGTATTGCATGCGGAGACAGCGGGGAAAATATATGGATGTCTGCTTATTTCTCGAGAGAGGAGACATAACACGCGGGTTTGCGTAACACTGCTCGATGCTTGTAAATTATTCAAAACGCGCGCTCGTGTAATTTTTTCGAAAAATTAATTTTCTCGAAATGGAGTCGAAACCGCTAGCAACGATTTCTTCACGTTACACAAGTGAGTGAATTGCGCGCGTTCTACGAGCCTTTTATCATTCCTCTTTGCGACGCGATAAGGATTTTTTCATCGCGCGGCCTTATCTTCGTAACAATCTAAAAACAAATTCTAATCTAACTCGCACACACACACGTGTATCTTTTTAAAAACGTTCACACTTATAAACTGCGCAGCTATGCGTATACGCATTTATATAAAAGATTTTAAATCAGAGTCTTATATGCAACCTAATTACCATGACGTTACTCATCCCTGTTCACGAAGAGAAAACTTTCCGACTGAAGCTGCGCACTCGTGTATATGTATACATCTCTCCTCCATCATCTTCAACAAAACTGAACTCTCCCGGAAAATCTCCCATCATAATACGAGCATACAAAATCAGTTCTCAATGCATATATAGGTATAGCTACCCAAATTCATAATACAGCTCGCTCCGCGCGTCCGGAATCCGAAAATCGCTTCTCCCTCGCATTACAGCGGCATCAGCGCACATGCAAAATGCACGAGGACACGAGACATTCGAAAATTCGCGTTCAGACCACGATCCGGCCGGCTAAAGTGCGCGGAAAGATTTGGATGACCCAGTTTCCAGAGCGAAGCCGGTCTATCGAAACGGAAGATCCCATCTTGCTGCTGCTGCTCGTCGGATGAAAGTCGAGGGTGTCGGGGCGCGTCAGCGATGATAAGGGCGCGTCGATCATCTTGGGAGCGTCGATTTTTTTTTACGCTTCAGATTCTCGAGTATACGTAACTCGCGATTGTTAAAAATATAAAAATCTCTTTATCGAGTTCCTCGAGAGCGTAACTCTTGCTCGGGGAAATTTAGGGACGTCGCTCGTAAATGTCGAAAAGTTGGGGAGAAACCGAGGCGAGGCAGCGAGACTTCCTCCCTACCGTCAAGGTCCGTTGCGAGAAAACGTAGAATTTTCTAGGTCTCGAGCAAGGTCGACGGGAGGGAAGTCGCCGCGGCGCTTAATTTACGGCCACTTCGACGCTCGAGGCGCGATGTTTATGTCGTTTAAAGTGTGCACTATGAATCCGATTTTACGGCTCGGGGTTATCGAATCGATTTTTCGGGAGGTAATCGCGAGTGCGAAAGGTGAAAACGCGAGGATTTTCGCCGCATTATACGACGCTGAAAGCGTTTGCATTGGAATCGATAAACTGTCACGCTGAGCGTGGATGAAATATGGAATTCAACTTTTCATGTACTCACCGATATCACCATTACCGAGTGGCTTGTCAATTTCTTGTAAAATACTGTCGTCGCTCGTCACATCTTTCGCGAAATCTTCAGAGCTGTCTGTTGAACAGAAAAACGCTCGTTTAATACAAATTTATTGTAAAGTTTTATTTATTGCAAGATTTTTCGGGTTTTTCAAGGACGTACAAAGATTTCTTCTAAGAAAGGCATTTTATTCTAAAATTCTAGATGATAAATAAGTACAAAATTTTTCCTGTACAAATCATCGATAACGTTACTCATACAGTTTCATATAAAAATACATATTTGTATTAATTATAATAGAATAAATCCATGGGATCAACGAATTCTCGTAGACAAAGCGTATCGCGATTATAAAAAGAGTACGTTGTAACCTGATTAACAATAGCTTTATAAATTAACAAATTGTAAATTTGTACTTTTTGTACTCAACATGTTTCGTAGTGTTTTATCATTAGCTTTTTTTCTCTTAACTTTTGCTTATAAATTCGAGTTATAATAACTTTATTCGATTAATATTCTTAAGCATAATAGCATATAGCGTATAACGAACGGAAAGAGTCAATTATCGGATGTGTCATAAGAGCAATGACACGAGCCAAAATTACCTTTTTGCCCGTAATATACAACGCGATACTTTTTTGCCAAAATCTGCACTGGAAGATTTGTGCATGTTACAGAGAGCACCAAGTAGATTGGGAAGTACTTTGGGCAAATTTTACATGCAATAGCATATTTTTTGTGCAGGTAAGACAAAATATAATATGTAAAGACCTCTTATTTTTTCAATCACATAAAAGGCTATTGGTTTTTACTAACGTTGAAGATCATCATTTCATTCAGGCTGCAAACAATTTCTTATAATAAATATATAGTTCGTGAATTTACGTAACTATTTACAAAGTATCAGTTTCTTAAGTTGTTAACGTAGAGGTATATCGATATCAAAATAGCTGCTCAACGTTCTTTACATGCACAACACGCCTTCAAGTTTTTTAAACTTCTCTCATCCAACATTTTATTGATATTCTCTTTGATTTCATCTGGGATCCCCATAAGACTCGGACTGGCTACACCTATTATTATCATTATATCTGCGTGTAGAGGTGCCAATAAATTGTTTTTAAACCTATATTCGAACGTTATTTAAATTAATATTTGATCTACATATAATATAATATTTATATATTTGTTAGTCAAGTTAGTCATAATTTATACTTAGAACTTACTTTAATGCTAATTCTTTGAGATTCCAGAATTTCTCCAGCTCGTTATTGTGCATATTTACATATTTTGTCACGTTAACTGCAATGGATCTCGTTTTTATACTCGTATAACCATCCTTGGACATCAAGTTTAGAACCATCCAATCACCCATGGGAATACCGATAAGTCTAATTCCAATTTGAGTCCTTTTATACTGCAGGAAGTCTACTGAGTAAGTACTCTTGTTTCCATTTTTCCAATCAGGTGGAATGGTGGTCATATCCTTGTTCCAAATACTAAAAGAGACAATTTTTATTATCATTATAAAGGAACGGAGTAAAATGATTTTCATCATGGAACATACTCTGTGTTTTCATTGTAGAGACAGCTCACACGATATCCGCCTTCTGCCATGATTGTAATCAAGAATGCCATAATATGATCATATTTGTCAGCATTGTCTTCGAGTTTATCAATAGTGTTCGTTAGAATTGGCGCCAAAGCTATGGCATTACTGTCTTCAGCAAAACACGGTGTTGACATTTTGTCATTGATAACATAACCCTACTTATGCCGACTTTCCTCTCTTCAATTTTCTATCTCAGCTGCTTATCACGATGCAACACCAACAAATAGGATTAATATACACTGTTACTTTTCACTCGCAAATATTTTGAGACAATTATTGCTTTACTCGAATATTATAAACGGTCTTCTCCTTCGCACTGCGCAAGGTATCGGCAACAAAAGCAGTTCCGACTCGAATGACCGACACAAATGAAAACAATGCTTCGTCGACGAGCGCCTAGCGTCATCTGTTGTACCGTTGCGTAACTACTTGCGAGACCGCAGACACCACGCGGGAAATGTCAAATTTGACATTTCGACATTTATCATCAACTGTTTGTCAATGCAATTGTTGTAAGCACATATAGTTAGCAGAACGCAGATGGCCGTGTATTAAATTAATATCAGTAATTTTCGCGGGACTCGCCAGATTGCATGGAAGTGCGTTTGTTTTGAACTTGCACAAATGAAATTTCCGTGAGCAAACTGACCGCATCAACTGAAGCAACGAAATTTTCGTACATCGGGAAAAGTTTCAGCGAAGCAAAACTAACACAGGATGATTCAAACTTTTTTCATTTCGCGCCATTCAGATAAACTGCTTCATCATCGTTGGTATTCGTTTAAATTATTGGCAAATTTTTTACTTTGCTTCACGTCGGAGAAAGAGTGAATCGATAACGCGCGATGGCCGAGTAGAAAAGATCTGGCTCGAAAATAGAGGATTCCTCTGCCGATGATTGCACAGAAACATGTCCGCGCGATGTCTTCCAAATACAATAAAACCATTGAAGCCGTATACATACGCGTCGTCCGAGGGCACACACACACACACACACACACACGCACACACACAATATCTTATCGTCAATCTCCCGCAGATAAATCAGCCTCTCCCGAGAGTTCAACACACACGCCACTATATATGTATTGCCGGTATATATACGAAGGTATAGTAATCGCGCGCCTATATACCCATACACCTATACATATATACAAAAGTAGCAAGCGAGAGATATCAGCAGCAGCTCTCGGCGAGACCCGGCATTCTTCGCCTCCGCCGTCGAATCCTTTTTTTATTCAAACGCGCGCACCGCTCACATGCTCGAGTCGTTTATACGCGGAGAAAGTTGCGGAAGGTGGAAATATGCAAATTCACGCGCAAGCTCCAGCCGATTTTACAGTTAGCTCTTGTGCGTGTGTGTAAGTGTGTCTATGTGGTATAGGATACGCGTTGTTTTACCGCAAACAATAAACGACGACGATATTCGATCGATAGCTTATCGGTTAGAACTAGAGTTCTCGGGTATAGGCGCTATAAAGTTTACACGACATTGTCCGCTCGAAAGATACGAAGCTTTAAACGTCCGATCGATCCATTGAACTTTGATTTTCGAGCCGTTTCAATGAAACAGCTGATTCCTAGAGCGATAGGTTTTCTCTCCTCGCAATAAATATAACAGCGATGCTACGCAGCGTCGCGAAAAAAACAACTTCCTTTTGGAATAGCGCGCTCGTGAGTGTACACCATCGAATAAATTCAAGATCAAATCGATTCCATCAGCCGAGAATCACGCGCGCGCAGTCTTTTTCTCTCTCTCTCTCTCTCTCACTCGATTCTGACTCACGGGCGCACCGGATCCTTTACCTGCTATATCCCCCACACACGCACTTCTCTCTTGTGACTGAAAAGAAAAAAATCTCGCATTTGCACACTTTCCTGTGCGAGTTAAACCCGCACACGCATAACCTAAAAGCGCAGCGAACTGTGTCCTTTGCCCTGCATATCCCATTGCACACCATAATCCGGTGTAAAAAAGCCGCCACACACACCATAAACAATAAGCAAGTATATACGCGCGAGGCCGTGAAAAATCGGCGAAGACTCTCCCCCCGAAGGCCGCAGCTCTGTCTCTCTCTCTCTCTCTCTCTCTCTCTCTCTTTTCCGCGCATATACATATACATATAAGTGAGCGTCGTCGCTCCACGCGCGTTTTATCAAAGAGAATCCTTTGATACCTGCAACCCGGTAATATAGGTACACAATCTCCATCGGGCACACTTGTTGCTCTCTCTCTCGCTCGGCGTGGCACACACACACACACACACACATACACACACACATACAGCACTACCTGTTGCAGCAGGAGAAGGATCGGCGATCGGCGCTGGAGGCTCCTCGTCCTCGGGCGTCCTCTCGAGTGATAGAGTTTGGTCCTCCGGGCTGGACTCGTTGTTGGTAGCACAACACTCCGCGGTATCATTAGACTCGGCTTCGGCCATTTTTCGAGGTTAACCGAACGGACAACGTTGATATGCTGCTGGGACACGTTCGCGCGCGGCGCCCCGGACGCTCGGCTGCAGACACATTCGAATTCGCCGACTATACTCGCTCTCTCGCGTCGTTTTTTTTTGCTCGCTCGCGGTTGTGAGTTTTATCTCGAGCGCCGCCGCTGCCGCCGATCTCTCGCGAGCGCGGCAGTCTCGGTTCGGTAAGTTTGATGCTGCAGCTGCGCGCAGTATAAGAGGTGGGGCGTGTGCTGGAGAGTACGATGGTAATAATACCTACGACTCGAGCTCGCTGGTGATAAGGTAGTGCGCGACGGTTGGCCAGTTCCGCGGGAAGGAGACAGATGGCGACAGCTGGTGGAGCTTGGACGTGCTGCCATCGCGCGTTTCTCGGAGTAGACGTTCGCCGGGAGTCGACAGTTGGAGTGTTTGTGTTTTGCTGCCGTTTTTCGAAGGATTTCGCCGGTGGACCATTGGAAGATATCGACGCGAAGGTAGGGATTCATGATTTATGCATGAGCGCTTATATTGGGTTGTGTTTCGAGCAGGATTTTGAGCGAGTTGTCAAGATGGCGAAGATTCGGTTGGAAAGGTTATCGAGATTCCATAATAGCGAGGGAACGAATGAAAGCCCACACGAGTTTTCGTGACATTGTGCGATACCAAAAATTTATTGACCTGTAAGAACATGACGGTTTTGAAGTAGTAGTAAAGGTGCATTTTAGATTCGAAGCCCCAAATTTTCCGAGCTCGGTTCGCTTTTGTCACTGCGAATCAACAAGCAGTTCCCTCGATGTGTCCATAGAGTCAGCCCGTTCGATTCGCGTCATCCTCTGCAATCACAAAATCCCGCATTATGACACAACCGTAACCGTAAACTCATTTTTTCTCTTTCGAACATTTCTAAACTCCGAGGGAGTCATAGCACGTATAAGAATCGAGATACAAGAATTTCAACTGCCAGCTGCAGCAGTGCTGTCGTTCGAAGATGTATATATATATATATATATATATATATATATATATATATATATATATACACTTCTAGGTATAGCCGCTTCGCGCGGAGTAGTTTCTCGGAACCGGCTGAAAAGTTTCGGACGGAGAAGAGAGAGAGAGAGAAATTGTCACGGCGATTTTTCGCGCTAATAGTGTCGGTCTGAGAGTATACGGAAGTTTTCGCGGGAATAAGGTGGGCTGTCATCAGTTGAGTTGTTTTCTTTTGCGAATTCTGCAGGTTACACGTTGTTGTAAGATGAAAAATGCGAGATCCTCGAATTTCTCAGAATGCCAACATGCAGGAATTTTTCACCCTCGCAAACTGTACATCCAACTCACCTCCGCGTCTCATCTTCTCGGAAATCAGTCCCCCGTGCACGTGTGCGCAGACGCACACACCCACATGTACAGGCGCAATGAATGATGCATGAAATGACGTCATCGTCTTGTGTATAACTCTCGAAACTTTTCAGGAGAAAAACTCTCGTGAATTCAAATTGACGCGCGCTTCGAGTGACAATTATGCAAAGCGAACGTGCTCTTCAATTTATTTTTCAATTTTCTCGCGCGCTCGAGATATCATATTTTTCGACGGTAGATCAAACGGAAATGCAAAGTTGCGCTACTGCGTAAGAAAGTATACTTATAGTTTTCAATAAGCTCATCACCAGCCTGAAATCACATCAGCAGCTCAACGCGACCTATCAACGAATACACGGGCTCGTTACACAGCGGATTAAATATTAACACCCACGGCCAATAAACTAGAGACCGGCATATCACCGATCTCTGTGTGTATATATATATATATATATACATCATATACATGCATACATATCGGCCCGGACGAGCGCGCATGTCGGCCTCGTTAAACCGCTTACCGGCTAAGTAGATACGGCCCGTCGAGTAAGCCACTGAATGATGATGCGCATCACGACGAATTGCCAACTGTTAGGCCCGGGCCTGCTGCTCCGCTCTGTACACGTCCTTGCACCGACCGTAATCCGACGCGCGGATCGATGCGCCGAAAACTGGAACGAGCTGCTGCTCCGGGCTTTTTTGCGGTGCATCGTTCGTAGGAAACTTGAAATAGAGGTCATCCCGAGGGTCTGAGAGGGAGTTGTGTATACAGGAAATAGTTGGGGTGTGAATTTGCGGAAGCTCACTTTCGAACTTTACGCAATTTTCTCTTCTCAACTCGGCCGTCGAACGGTGCAGAGTCTTCTTCTTGATATTCCTCTCGAGGGCTGCATTCGATCTGTCTTCATTACCGGGCAAACGAGCAGCAGCTTCGTCCGGATCGGTGGCGGAGTCGGTGCTCGTTTTTTCCTCGTTAGCGAGAGAATACCCCGGCGGTGGCATTATGGTTTCTATCGCCCGGCAATTTTCATCCTGAGAAAGCTTGGGTAGCATTTTTTTTATTACGAGATATGTTTATATATTTTGCGCTTGAGAGACACAGGGAAGGAAACGTGGAATGGGGGGACATCGGTATAAGCAAATCTCGAACCTGCGACATCCGGATGTTTGCAGAAACGTGATTATCTTTTCGCTCGAGAAAGGCGGATCCCGTTGCCGAAGTCTTATCCAGCGATTCTCCTTGTTCGAGCAGCGCGACTTTGACGGGTTCGAGCTTCTGCAAATTCGCTCCGAGATCGGTGATTCTTTTCGCTGTCTGTTTGTCCGACTCCTTTGTTACCTGATGCTTTCGCAAATGAGATGTCACGTCCGTTTGATTTCGAGGAGTAGAATGTTTGTTTTCGTCAGCAATTTATACGTATAATACAATTGTTTCGCGAAGATTTATTATTTACAGTACACAGAGTATCATTTTCTATTTGAGTAATCCGGCTTTTCTCGATTCGCCCCGTAGCTCCCCCCCCCCCCTCTCTCTCTCTCTCTCTCTCTCTCTCTGTGCAGGCTTTTCCCGAACAAAGTTCCGAGCTTCAAAAACTCGGCAAATAAGGTCACATTCAAGAAGCTTTTTGTGCTGGAAATAAATGCTCGCGACCGGCTGAGTCGAACTTTAAGAGCACACGTTCTTTTCGGAGATTACGTAAAATGTGAAAATCCGCAAAACAAAGTTTTTCATACGCGCGAGGAGCTTCTGTTTTCCTCCTTAAATTTCGAATATTTCGCGGGTATTATGAAAATTACTCATCAAAACTAACTTCTTTCAATTTTCTCCTCGTCTTGTAGCCTCGGTACATCGCTTGAATAGTGCTAGCGGCTTCCGTTTCGGATCTCGAAGAGTCGCTTCTTTTGCCGTCAGAGCGCATCGCGCTTTGCAATTGCCTCGGTGAATTGTTCAAAGAGGAGCACAGACTCTGTCTTGAATATAAATATTTTGATCCTGGCCGGAGAATACTGTCGCGATGTTGTTTGAGCTGTGAAAGGTGGACAATTTTTGTCATTGATTATTTCGAAAAAATATGCTACTGACGATATATGCGCCAGGGTAAAGCTCTTTACACCTTTGATTTAGTCTCCGATGGAAGATTATTTTTTTCCGTCTCCTGTCGACAGGCAGTTTTAACGAGTTTAATGGGAAATTCTCCGCCACCACTAAATCTCTTCACGCAACACGTATTCATCCCTGATTTACTACACTTCCTAACGTCGTCAGTTTCCTGGAATAATACAAGAATGATGGCGTATAAAATTTATTTTTCAACCTCGAGGTGAGAGCTTATGTGTTGTAAGTGCAATCGCTTGTAACATTGGAAAATTATGTCGTATACTTTGTTCATGATGATATAACGATGTGTTAACGCAGTGATATAAACTCTGACCTCGGTTTGTTTTTCTTTCGTTTTCATTCGGTGAATATAGTGAATTGTGAAAAAGTCTCTTACATACACGCAGCTGTACCCCGAGATTCATCTTTCTGAAATAATGAGAACGAGAAACCTGACACGTTCGTAGAACTTATTCGTAAAATGATCCGATAATGGATTAAAAAATGGCATACGTTTTAAGAAAAGAACTTACCACTTGTTATTCTGGTTTAAATATATCGTCAGTAGCATATTTTTAAAAATGCAAGTAAAACTACTCGGATGACGCTTAAAAAGCCTTTATATAATTTTTCCACGGCATACAAAATATTGACTCTCTGTACAATTTGAACGTTTCATACAAGACTTTGGCAGGAATTTTCACAACTCGTCGTCGAGACAGATGCACGTCGCTTTAATTTTTCGACCTCGCAAAGCCGTTGATCGGCTTACTCACCGGCTTGGCGCCGTTTCTACCCATGCTATTGATATATTGGCTGAGAACCTCCGGTGGCATCATCATGCAGGGTGGCACCGCGTGTGGCACGTTATTACCGGACGCGTCCGTCGATGTCGAGTGCTTCGATGGCCTCGAATTGCTCGCTGAATCGGAGAGAAAGTCATGATTAGTTCTCGCAATCGAATGGGCATATATAACACCCGATATCGATGTTTTCAAGCATCCCTTCAATAATAATACACTACATGTGTAATCGGAATTTGTTAATCTGGCAGATCAGTTTTCAACTTACCAGACGATGAGTTTTCTCCGACTTTTGAATTCTGCTGATTGATACGGGCTCTTGCCGGCGGCGTTGATTGTGGGGAGGAAGAGTCTTCCTTTGGAGGAGAGCTTGGAGGTGAGGGTTTTTCCTGTGACTTTTTGTTCTTTAGTTCCGAAATTTTCGTTCTTTGATACTCCTCCAGATAGAGAAGAAACTCCCTGTACGTGACGTAGTTCTGGAATGTAAATCATCAGTATAGTATTATAATCGAGGGATGGGCGAAGGAGCTTTGATAAAGAGAAAATCGATGTCGATTAAATTTGTTATTTCGTATTTAGAGCTCGAAATTAAGTACCTTATCTTCGCCAGCCCAATTCCGGTTAGTCGGCTCCGTTAATCCGAGCAGATCGATCCAGTGGTAATAATCTTCTGTTTGATTGCCGTACCAGTATTTGATGATAACGAAACTAGAAATTCCCGAAGGTTTTATATAAGCAAATTAACCGCGCGCAAATATTATTCGGAATCGAAATCATTATTATGCAAAGAGCCATTTATTAGGATGACGAGATACTAATAAATGACGCGTTCATCGTTTCAAGACTGTTTATATAGCAGTAGGATAGGAATGATATTTACGCTAAACCGTCGTCGACCATTTTCTGAATCTCTGGATAAGACATGAGTTCCATGAATTCCGGATTCTCCGGATTCCGCTTGACGTCAACCAGTTGCCAAGGCGCGATCAACCCGAACCTAACGCACTTCATGACGTCCAGCAAATATTGCTTTCTAGCCTCCCAATCGTGCATGAGCCATCGCACCGCGGACATGAGAACCTCCATTTCGCTGAAAATTTAGAAAAACATATAGAGCTTTACTCTCCGAATTC
This sequence comes from Muscidifurax raptorellus, assembly GCA_020010945.3. NCBI lineage: Eukaryota > Metazoa > Arthropoda > Insecta > Hymenoptera > Pteromalidae > Muscidifurax > Muscidifurax raptorellus. The sequence continues at coordinate 7,701,194 of CM052078.1, read as the reverse complement.
TTCGTTATTATTAAATTTTCTTCTCGCGGCCTGTATACATATATATCGTATACCTATTAACGGATATGTAGTTCGATCTCAGCAGGAGGCAGAGCTCCTCAACGGCCAGCTCGAGAAAGTCCTTGGTGCTGACGAGCATGAGGAAAAATTTCATGATCCTCGGTACCATGAGCTCCATCACTGCGGTATTTCCAATTTTTCGGGCTTCCAAGTAGAGCAGGAATGCCGTGTCCTCGGAGAAGAGCTCGTCGTTGTCGATGAATGCCCAGCATTGTTCCTCCAATTCTTCTCGCGACGGGGAATGTCGGTTATGAGATTGAATAAAAAAAAACGAAGCGTCGAACATAAAAATGAATTACCTTTGATGCCGAGGTGCTGCGCAGCCAGAAAGATCTCGAGAATGTTGTCGCGCCTGAGCAGGTGGCAGCTCTCGCTCATTGGGCTTATCATCCAGTCGTAGATAATGGAGAAGGCTCTCGAGGTCACGCTGCTCTGCATTTCGCAATTATACATGTGACTGTGCGCTCGAGTGAGCTGACTTATTTCCCCGAGGAAATTATTCACCGCGAACGAGAGGAAAACGTCGCGATTGGAAATGTCATTGAGAAAATTGCGCAACCACAACAGAAAATTATATCTAAAACTATAGACTATACAGTGCAGCATAGAGTGTAAAAATCGCAGGGGGCAAAAAAACCCAACGAGCAAATAGAAAAGCTTGGCTTTCCTTTTCAGCGGGGTGCGCGCACTTCTAAACTTTTAACGGAGAAAAAGGGTCTCCGGCTTCCTTCGTCCTCCTCGACGGGAGGCAATCATTAGGGCGCTACTCGCACTTTGTTCGAGGGGTCCATTCAGCCCGAGTCAAATATAGCTCGAGGGGGGATATCGCGAAAAAAAAAAACGAGTCCAAGGTCAGAGGTGGAGAGCCAAATAAAAAGGAAGGAGCGAGACCCGGGCCAAGAGGCTCGCGCGCGGCCGGATATGCTGACAGAGGAGATTGGGGTCGACTGCGCTCGCGGACGAGAGTGAGAGAGAGAGAGAGAGAGAGAGAGAGAGAGAGAAGAGGCCACTCCTGACTGCACCGCACTCTCCTTCCCTGTCTCTTGCTCTCTCGCCTGTATTAGACGAAAGGGCTTTGTTTGAGCTTTGTTTATTATTCCCGTCGGGAGACTCGTTTTATCTTCAAGTGCGACTTTTTTTCCTTCTGGTACGGCCTCGTTGGCGACTTCTTCTTTCGTGACAGTGCGGTCGCGCGACGTTTTTTTTTGCACTCTCTCGAGTGATGTTACACGCTAAATGAAGGCCGCGTTGCCGTACTTCTGGAGTGGTTGCGCGAGCTTTTTCTCATCCGTTTCCAGCCGCGAGCTTATAAAGTCGCGGAAAATTGAGAAAAGAGGACGCCTGCGTGATAGATGAAAATCGCGCGGTATATAGAACTAAAGTGGCGGAAAATACGATTGAACGAAGGAATAAATAACGCGCTCTTTTACGATTTTCCGGCCCGGCGCGAAGAAATTCTCGACTAGAAAGCGGATAAAATATCGAGCTAGCTATATATCGCGGGGAAAAAGCGCTTTACGCGCTATGCTTGATGGATTGATTTACGATTCGCAGTAATAGCTTTCGTTTGTCCAGTTTATTTTCTTATTTACCCGTAATCCATCTATTTTGCCGAAAATATTTTGGAAAATTCGCTGGCTCGCTCTCGTGAAAAATCAATGGGCGAAAGAGATCACGGAAAGCTTTTACCGCGTATCGCTCATCCATCCGACGAGGAAGTTTATCCGCGGAAATGCAGGCCATACACCTATACATGGATCTCGTCGAGCCCGTCGCATAGCCGCGTTCGCGTATATACGCTATATCGGGGACTCTAATGGAATGTATAAGAGTCTTTAGATGGATGGGACTCACCCCGGCGAGGTCGATCTCTTTGACGTTTTTATCGTCAAAGAACGCGCTGTAGCTCTGGAGTACCAGCAGATGGCAGTGGAATTCGTCGCTCCCGATACGAACAATGCAGTCGGCATTTCTATACGTACAAGAGGTGCCAGATGCTTCGTTGCAGTATTTCGTTATTACTTTATTTCGATCGATATGCTACATAACGTAGAGAACGAGCTATTCATTTACTTGTAGGTCGTGATGCGTCGGGACAGCTCCTGGTACAGGTCAGTTTTCTCCGGCAGGCTTATGTTCTTCCAATCGATCGGCTGCTCCGACGTGAATCCCAATCTAAAGGGGTATAACTTTCATACAATCGATCGGGGGAATTCGTCGCATGCTATGCTCTTTATTCGTGCAAAAAACAAAATCGTCCTACGTAGCGAGCGGAACGTCCCGGATGACGGGTCCGTTTTGGAGGACCGTCGGTTTGACCTCGTCCCTCTGTTGCAGCATCTTTTCGCGATTAAACGGCTGCGTCCTGGGTCTGCAGTCGCTGGGGACAGCGGGTAGCCGATGCTGGGCCTGAAGTCGGTCGACGGTCGAGGCCGTGACGCCTGGCGGCAGGTCGATCTCCCTTGGACGCGACGACGTCGCGTGATCTCCGCGCTCGGCCTTGACGTTGACTTTCGCGTGACGCGGCTCCGCTACCAGCACGCTCACCTTCTTCGACTCGAACACCACCTGGTACGCGTGCGTGTATTACGTAAAAGTATGGCGCTTTTGTTTCTTTATCGGCTCGAGCGTGATTACGTGCGCACCTGGTTCGGAATGATCTTGAGATTACCGCTGGGCGTGTCTTGGAACGGGAATACCCTCTGGGAATCTGTCGGGTTCAGCTGTCCGTCGCCCGCCGCTTTGCTTTGCAAGTGCTGCATCAACAGGCCCAAATGGGGCTCGAAGTTTTCCGCTCTCTGTTGTCTGAAGTGGAAAATCAAAAGAACAGCTTGAGATCGGCGGATCGAAGCTATAGGCGGTTAGGCAGGTCGCTGGTTCATACCCTGAGCGCTGAGCCATTAGCTTCGAGGTTTTCAACGCAATGTCAAAGCATGGCCCCTCCTCGAAAGCTCGACAGTAGCGAAATTCCGCGGACTTGGAGACGAATCGTTCTCTTGGTTTAGGAACGCAGCAGCAGTTGCAGGAATCGACGACGTTCTTGACTCTGGGACGAGTGGCCGGTACTGCTCTCGAGCTGCAACAGGGAGGAGGAACACGTCGAGCGCGCAGTAGTGAGGGTCCGAGCTTGGTCGGGCGAGATCTGTCGCCGAAATTGTACGATAACCGCGTGGGCATGATGATATCAAATAGCTAAATATTTCTCTTAACTAATCGCAAGCTCTAGTCTTAAACTGCGTTGTCTTTACCAGACACCAGTGGGCGAATTTTCTTACCTCTGAGAAACTCGAGAGGCGATCGAGTCGGACGTCGAGTCCTCCCGAGACTTTCGAGTGTCTGGACTCGAGGAGTCCCCAGCAGCAGTGCCACCGCCTCGGTACAAGACGATCAGGCTGCTCTTGCTATTGTCCGAGCTCGAACTGCGTCGCAAGCTCCTTCTAACTGTGTGCGGGTAATTTTGAATTCGATTAAGCCAGGATTATGACCGGGTCTGGAATTCTCGACGTTTATTGTATTGAAAGCTGCTGCTGGTATTGTTTGATCGGGAGTGGGATAATAGAATTTTATTTTCGCTTTTGCAAACAATCAAGTCCGAGTTACCTCGGCAAAGTTTGAATTACAATGCAAACGTCTTCGGCGGAATAAACTTGGTGCAAACAGCTAAAACTTTGCCGAGTCGAGATTTGCATGTGAAAATCCTTTCGATCTTTTACGCATATAATGCATATATATGTGTATGTGTGTGTGTGTGGGTATGTACGAGAGAAAGCAGAGCTTCAACGAAAACAATTTGACACGAAAGTTGAGGAAAGGGCCATAATGGATAAGTAACTAACGCTTTCTCCTTTGTGCTGCAGCAACTAGCCTGTGTCGCGGCTTCGAGCTTCGTCGTTGTCGTCTCCCCTTGTCGCTAACGGCGCGCAAATTAAAAGAGTTTGTCATCAAAGTTTGTTGCATTAGCCGATGCGCTAAGTCGCCTAATAACTTTTAGCCCCGATAACTTTTATAGTTACCAAAGTTTGCTCGAGCAACTGCTGCTTCTGCTGCTGCTACGGGGCCACTTTGTCCCGGCAGCGAAACTTGCCCGATGACGCTGTGTGCGAGGAGAAAGCAAAGAATAACAACAATGCGACTCGAGTATTGTTTAGCCAAAGTTTTGCTCGTCCGATTTTAGAGCTAGGAGAGGCCGACTTTCAATCGAATCATAACCTTAACGTACCTCGTGTTTATCCCGACGATATCCGGTGTTGTTCCTCTTTCTAGTTTCGTTGCACTCCGTTGATTTTACTCCTCTCCGAGCTGAGAATGTCAGTTTTATATATTGCGTGTCTAGACGAAAACATCCGCCTCGTCTTATAATAAAATCATTACACAGAGGAGAGCAGTTGACGACTTACATCACTTACGTAATTTTGTCTCGACAAACTCGCGAGCAGCAGTCGGGCGGCCGACGTCTTTCTCCTGCGCAGTCCCGCGGGAAACTTGACGAAAATTTCGAGTAGGACGGGCTGACCTACATAGGCATTGTTAACCGTTAAATATTCTTCGTGAACGTTGGGATTTTTTAAATCGCGGGATAGGCTTACCTGGAATTTGGACGGTTTGGCAGCGGGAAATCGCGGGATTCGTCTTCGTTGGATGATTCGACTACCTTTCTCTGTCCGACGTGTCAAGATTTTTATAGATAACTTCGTATAATACCTAGAAAATTAACGATGAAGCTCACATCGCAGTGGTGGGGACTTCTTCGCATGTTACGGCTCGCACATCCATTTATCGACGACGCGTTGTCCTCGACTCGGTACTTGGCGCATTCCCCTCTACGTTTCAGCTCGCAACGAGGTTATCTAAAGAACAAAACTTACATCCGTACTGCAGAATCGAATGCTGCGACGCTTGTGTGACTCGGCATAGAGATATTGAAGACCGACCGGGACATTTATGTGTGTCTGTGTATTTATTCGGAGGAAAAATGCGAATCGTGCGCGTGTGCGAGACTGTCCGGAGAGGTCGTGGAAACCAAACGCGAGACAGCTGACATAGCGGTGTGAAATTGTAGCCGATGCCCGCAGCGGCTCTCTCGCGTTCGTGATCCCAATTCACTCGCGTTCGCTCGAATTGATCGAATACGTTTGAGCTGCCCGACAGCGCGAGGCGTTGAAATTTCGCCGGACTAGCGCGCGCCTCGATATATATATATATATATATATATATATATATATATATATCACACAGCACAGCGGAGGAAGCGTCGCGTATATAACCTAGAAAATCGCGCGCGATACTATCTATTCGGTGCGTAAACTATAAATAATGCAGGGGTGGATTTTTTAGGTGTAATCGGGCGGATCCCGCGGGGAAATGACCGGCGCTAATAATAATCGCGAGCAGCCGATGACGAAGCGCCGGTGGAAAGTTTTTATCCGGTAAATACGTAAACAGAAGTGCGCTACGGGTTGGAGATTCGAAACTCGGAGAGGGAGAATGCGACGAGGAAGTGGGACGCAGAGGTATAAAGTGGCTATACATGTATTATGATAATGCTATTAGACGGCTGCAGCTGCGGATAAGTTTCTTGAAAAGTTCTTGTTTAAGTGCCGCTACTGCTGCGGAATTTCTTCATTTCGTTCGAATGTATATAGGTAAACGTTGATATTTTAGCGAGAGAATTTTCAACGAGAGACGGTATAATAATACTCGTTCGATTCGATCGATCGCGGACTTTAGAAAGATATTACGTATATATACATATATATATATATATATATATATATATATATATAATATTCCGAAATTCTTATACATAATACTCTCGCTATTAGGCTATCCGCGTGCAAGTGCAGAGTTCTAGAAGCTCGCCTCGTAAAATAAATTGCCTCCTTTCGAAGGAGAATAATAAAGCGAGCAGATGATCTCCGATATCTTAATAAGGTCGCCTCGCGAGAGTAGACTATTTTCGGAATTATCGGGCATCGCATCTCCGATATATATATATACCTGCGGCTTAATTTTACTACCCTCTATTGATATCCCCTGAATACATGATCGATCGAAGTTGCTACCCACAAGCGCTGCATCAGCCTTATATATATCGATATAATAAAGAAAAAATTCCAGGTGAGAGTCGGACGCGCGCATCCCGCAGCGGGCGAGAAAGAGACAGACGCGGACAGACAGGCAGAGCACCGGCAGCGGCGGCTGCATCGATCGCTTCGGCGTCCTGGTGACCTCGACCCAATGCCAGAGTCTCTCTCTCTCTCTCTCTCTCTCACTGTGCGCGCGCGCGCCCCTCTTGTTCCTGGCCCCTGCCACCCACACCAGTAGCGCTTGCTTGCTAGCTTCCTTGCTTGCTTGCTTGCTTGCTTCCCCCTTTTTGGCATCAGGGTCAGTTAGCAACCGTCAAAACACGAACGCAGGAGTATTGTTCTTGTTGTTGACGCTCGGTATACTTACCTATATTTAGTCTTGCCTTTTTGAGCTTTGCACGTAATGCTGTATGTGTGTTTTGATGAGGTTGCCATACTTACGCGCGATGGATTGATAAAGGGGTATTTCTGGATTTCCTTCTTGTTGCGCCCGCGCCGAGTGTATATATATATATATATATATATATATATATATATATATATATATATATATATATATATATATATATATATATATATATATATATATATATATATATATATATATATCTGTAGGTGAAGCTCGTTGCACGCGAGGAAATTTTCTTCCGCGCGCCGCCGGTAGTACTAGTATATATACGGCAATTTAATCGACGTCCGAAGGGAGAATTTATGATCGCGAGCGGCGTATAATAGTGTTTCTGACAGTTCGCCTGCACGCACGTGACCTACTTTCGCTGCGAGAAAAAGAACTCCCAGCCGAGCTTTGAGTTTTCTCGTAATAAAAAAAAGCCGGAGAGGAGGGACAAAAAAATACATGTATATATAGGCGAGCGGGGGTGGCATTATCATTATTCTGCCAGTCGGAGACAGGCGTTTTATACATACCTCGTACTCTCTGCGCTGGAGATATTTATATCTTCAAGTAATTAACTGAGAGAATGCTGAGAAGCTTTTGAGCTGCGAGATTGAATGAATAAAAATAAAAGCACCTCTCAGCGCGCGAACGATAAATCGGAGAACGCATTTCCCGGCCAGTCTGTTAACATGCCGTATATACTCGATTGTTCGTCGCTGCGCGCGAATTAAAAAGCGGACGTCGGCGACAGTTGTAGCTCGGCGCAATTCGTATGACGGAATCGTTCCGGTACAGCACAGTCGTCCGGATGAATTTTCAAACTATGCACATACGAACTGAGAGAGAAGAGGACCCCTTATTGAGGAAAATGCGAAAAAACCGAGTATCACAAGAGTGTGTGTGTATATACTTGTGCTGCGTGTTCTACTTTCGGTCCATTTGTAGACGAGAAGTCGAGAAGTAACGGCGACGGCAGTAGCTCGCGAAAAAGAAAGATAAAGGGGTATGTGTACGTAGCGGTGGAGAGCAGAGTGTACAAACAAAAGAAGAGGCGTCGAGAGGATATTAATGTAATAGCTTTACGCGAAAATACCGTACTGTGATCGCGAAAGAATTTTCTCTTCGTTTTATTTACGCGGGAGTCATCGTTATTCTCTGACTTAGCGCTATGACTTCATTACGCTCATACTTTTTAAGCCGCTTCGTTATTAATACGCTGAGCCGAAAGGGGAGCGAAGAGTCGGAAAAATGACAAAAATGTTTACAAGAATGCCTCCACGACGAGCGCGTCAAATCCGCATGCGCTCATTTCATCCAGAAGCATAAACACACAGTAAAAGAAGTAGCGCATATAACATCATCCCCCCAAGAGACACAGAGCAGCAGAGATGGCAATCTAGCAGCCTGCGAGCCTCGAGAGAAAGAGAAAGCCGCGCTCGCGAACGAGAAGATGATGCACGTGCGGGACGCCTCTCGCTGCAAGGCGGGTTGTTGCCAAGGTTACACTCGCGTCATAACCACCCTGCGGGGGCCCCTCCACGCGCTGGACCCCTGCATTCTACCCCCCACTATCCGGCAGCGCGACACACCCCCGCCAGCCAGCCTCGTGGTGGGGGGCTCGCGCTTCTTTCAAACTTTCGCGATAAATCCCTCCCACCGTGAGGAGAGAGTGAGAGAGAGAGACAGCATCATCCCTCGTTAAAGCGCTGCTCGCGCCTCTCTTTCTCCCTCTGATTTACGATGCTCGAGAGCTACTGCAAGTGAGATGACTCTCTTTCGAGATTCTTTTCCTCTCCCGCGGCTTTTGGCCAGCCCGCTTTGATAAGGTGAGATTTTGAGCTTTTTAAACGTTTTTCGAGTTTAATTCAAAGAAAATAACCGCGAGAGGAGTTGGATATTGTCAAAAATTATCTCTCTGTGTGTGTGTGTGTATGTGTGCTTTTTTTCCTCCTCAAGAAGCTGACTTTTAGATATAGACAGGGCAATCTTATTAGAAAAACAAGCGCTCTGTATCGTTGGCAGAATACGGGCTAGAGAAAATATTTTCAAAGGGTCGACGCTTCACTGTAATTGCGAATTTTTCCTTCCGGCGGTATAAGCTTCCTGCGCTATTTTTCAAAAGCTCAGCCAGACGAGCTTGCGCTTTTCTATTTAAAATCGTCTAAAAAATTAATCGCTACCATTCGTTATTCCAAAGGCTTGTGTTATATACTGCATTTTCTAATTTTCGCCCTCCTTGCTCGCGAGCAATTACATCCAAAGACACGGTGCCATTAGGACGAAGCCCCTTTCGCTAGACATCACTCAGCACGTCAAACATCTCCGAATAATAGAATCAGTCCGAGAAGAATCACACTTGCCGCGTCGGGAAAATCGAAGAAGAGCTTCAGACAAAGAGGTCTTATAATTAATTGATAATAAGGAGCGAAACGCTACTCTGTATTAAGAAAACGAAACTAACTTGAGATAAGATATATACAGCTATACGAGTAGCTTATTCTGATCGTTACTCTTGATTTAAACAAGGAGCGAGTATTTCGCGCGCGCGGCTCTTTTTCCAGCAATTTTATATATATACCCGCGGCGAGATATTCTTTCGAGAGGGCAAAGGTACGCCCGTTAATCGGATAGGATGGTTTAATAATAACTTGGCTGCGGCTTGATTTACATACTTTTTAATTAAAACTGAAGACCGCCTCGGCTCTCGAGAAATCGACGGTAAAACTTTTTAATTATTCAAGAGGGCCAGTACGGAATCGAGTGTCGGCATCATTATCGACTGACCGAAGCGACAGTTTATTTATACCTAGATACGTATAGGCGAAAGATTTAAAACAGGAGCGTACGATAAACACAGAGACGAATGCTCCTCATCAATTAATTCAAGAGAAACGAGCGCGGCACTGGCTCTGAAAAATCTCGCGAAATTCTTTCTGCTGCCGCTACATTATTGCAGACCAGAGCGAGGAATAAAAATGCATTTACCCCACATAAATTCTTTATCTCAACCGCATGCAGTCTTATGCTTACACCGGGAAAATAAGGAAAAACGAAGCCACGCGCATACCGAAAAAATAGATACGAATTCCGACCGGAGAAACAAACAGACGACGAGATGCTCGAGGGAGAGAGAAAAACAGGATGTTTTTACGCTCGCAGCTCGCGTGTATATATCCATGTACAAGCGAGGCCGAGATAAGTCCGCGGAAAACGCGAAATGCATCCATCATGCGAGTCTCGAGATTCGGTTCGCGAACTTTTCAAGTGAACATTTATCGCTGGCCGGGAAGTTGTATATATATGGAATAACGCTATCGGCAACTCGGTCCTATGGTTATACTTTCTAATGTGCGGCCCGCCTGTTTACACACAGGATACGCGTGATATCAGCCTGGAACAATCTATAGTTCCTACAGGCAAGCTTACGATTCGAGTGCGAGCCAGAGAAGGCTGCAGGAAAAAAGAGAGGCAAATAGCGAGAGAAGAGTTAAGCCGCACAGCGAAGAGAGGTGTATATAACGCAGTGAAAAGGTATAGGGGGTGTGGGCGCGTAGCGAAAGAGTAAAAAGCGAGAGGAGTGGGATCCATATTTCTCTCCGCAAAGCAAACAAGCGGCCGCTCGCGCGGGCGTCCCTTTGTGCGCGCGCTTTCGCGCTATCCTTCCGCTTTTGCATTGTTTGCCATTGTTGTCGTTCACAAAAGAACGTGTGCGCGCGCGCGCGCGCGCGAAAAAGGACAGAAATAAACGCTTGTCTCTACACCTGCTCCCTTCTACGCGCGGTCCTCACTCTCTCGCTCTTCCATTTACTCGTTTTTCGCAGGGGTTCACGTTCAAATTTGCTAAAGGTCCTGACCCACTTTTTTTCTAGCCCTTTCAAGCCTCTACAGCACTTTGGGACGATTGCCGGATTCGAGCATAAACTCGTCCTCGTCCCTGCGCACACCTTTGAGCGGAACTTTTTCTGTAGCCCGTGGTCGAGGCGGTTTTGCTGCTTCTGCTACTGGTGTTATATGGGATGATGCTGCGGGCTTTGCCGGGGATGCCAAGGTTGCGCATTTTGACCAACTTTCTCTCTGGACTCGAGATTGTTAAAGGCCGCGTGTGCAGCGTGATTTAGGAGAAGTGCTCTATCTCTCGGCTGTGAGCTTCATTTGAATTTTTAATAAGGGCCGACAATTGTATTGTTAGCTATGTGAATTACGCCGCTGCGTGTTGTATCTGTTTTTGATTAGAATAGAGCTGAATTTCTATACAAGTTTGTGCGAGAGCCTGGAAAGAAATGGATAATTCTCGTTGAGTAATTTGACGCATTGTGGATATGTACGAATTCGTAACTTTTGTACCAATAATAATAATAATAGTTCTCGTCGGAGACCGACAAATTAGGCAGAGCCTTGATTAAAGAAGGTAATCATTTGTATTACTCCACATCTTCCACGTTTAGCCTGTCTCTTTGGCCCCATTTAGAACAAATGCCAGAACTCGGAGGCGATAAGAATCGGGCTTTGTGCCTCTATGCTTTTCTCTTTTAGCCATCTTGACTTTCCATTTACCAAGCGACGTCGGCCAACTTTATGTACATTTCGCCTGCACAAAAGACCCGACTGAATAAATTAATTCGCGGGTCTAATTAAGCGAAACAAGAGATATCGCAATGGCTACGAGAAAGATAGAAAGAAAAGATGATGGAAGATAACGTTGCATCTTCAAGCGTGCGCAAAACCATCTTTTCAGGGCGATTCACGAGTAAATATTTGGTTTGGTTTATTGTCTTTCTTCGTATAATTTGTGTTTATAAAGCTTCAGTAAAACCTCGGTTCATTAAACAATAATATATTGGTTTATTTTTATACATAAATGCAGATATCATATTTTTCGGATTTTAAAATAAAAATTTCTCTTTAAAAAAGTAGTTTAACTTTGAAAGCCTGATTTATTTTATTTTACATTTTTGTGTAGCACTGCATAATAAACATTGAAACTGAATGTATTTACGATACGAGCTTGCTATCGAGCTACATCAGTGGAAAAAAGTAGAGGTGTTATAGTCTAAATAAGTTACGCGCAGTGTGGCGCAAATGGTGCTGACCACTTTACTGATAAACTGCTGCCCTATATTTATCCCGCCATTCTCTGTAAGACAAATTTTATAATTACTTCTCTTGCATGAATTATAATTATAGAAGATTTTCGCAAAAACATTATAATTTATGAAAGATATCATGTATTTTTAACAGAAGATTTTTTTTCATTCTGCAATTGCTTTAGATGTCAGAGCGCCTGAAGCTATTTTTGGGATTCGAATGAACCGTACAAAAGCTATAGTCTTCAGAAAGACTTAACTGTTTCTTATCTTGTAGCAATATCACAAACTTGTGTCAACAAAATTTGTAATGATCTGTGTATCTACTTTTATCATTCATAGGCTGCAGCTATTATTCGTATAACACGACATTCAGTAATACTGCTGACATTTCCTAATGAATAAGTTAAAGTAGGGCATAATATAAGCAAATATATTACTTTTCACCGTTTATTTACTATTAAAACAGTCTGTGTGTTACAAAATATAAAATAAGTTTTGTCTAAATTTAAATTATGATACAATAATTTTGTCAAATAATACAATAACTATATCAAATACAAATTACACATTGAATACTATTTTGGCTTCTTCCATTAATTCAACTATCATGTTCTTTAACTTTTTCTCGTAGTTTGGATCTGTGTCTAAATGAAAACCTATGACGCCAAATCGATTACCTAGAAACCAATTTTTCATTTCTTCTGGAATGTTTAGAATTCTTTCCAAAACCTCCGTTGGCAAATATAATCCTGGAAGATACAGTAAGCCGAAAATCATTCCAATCAGTTTGTAATCTTTGTAGTCTTTTAGCATATTTTCATATGCTGGAATTGGTGGTTTAATAACACTGTGCAGCAGAGTATCGTGTAAAATCCAGTAATAATGGTCAAACAGAGCTAGCTCAGATTTTCTTCGGAATTCTGGTGTCGTGTGTAAATACACTAATGTACTGACGTCAACAAATGGCGAGGTATATCTCAAAAATTGATAATCAACCATAACACATTTTAAGCTGCCGTTACTTTTAAACATTAGATTGTTTTTCCAGAGATCACCATGGCACAACACATTACATCTACCTTTTCGCATTTTTGTGAATTCCCAGATTCGATCTTTAATCCTCGGCATAAGACTTGAGTCCATACCGAATTTTTCAATCATCTTTTTAATAGCATCGAAGCCCACTGGTATAACTTTGGCAAATTTTCCATGATCGGTTAGAATTTTTTCTTCAAAAGCGTTCGGAAATATTTCTTCTAATGTTTTGCCTAGTTGATGTTCCGCAAGTATCGTTGAAGCGTGAAAGTGAGCGAGACTTGTCAACGCTGCTTTTAACAAATTTTCATCCAGAAAGTTACCAGGTGGAATAGTGTAGCCTTTAATTCGTAGATCTTCAAAAACAAGTGCGTTGCGGGTGATCAAATAGCATATAGGAGACCATTTCTCACCTTTGTAGTGCTTCATTAACAGAGGTGTGACGTTCTCGTAGAAATTAGCTTCACCGATAAACATGCTCTCATCCATGAAAGTATCTAAGATTACTTGAGAATCTGGCATAGTTTTAACAAAGAAAGTCTGACTCTCTTCAGGGTTATCTGATTTACGTTTGAATCGTATTGTGAGTAAAAGATGTGCACCCAGACATCCTGTTTTCAGTTTGGAAAAAGGTTCTAAACTATGATTGACAATTTTCACCTCTGAGCCAAGAGCTCGTAAAACTACCGTTTCTATATCTTTGGTTGAAAGAGAAGTCATGGCTTTAGGAGCTATTCGGCAAGATCTTCGCGTCAAATTCTGGAAAAGAACTAAACATTTTCTGCACCTGACACTGAGTTTTATCATTGACGATTTCTAAAAAAAGATTAGATAAATTTACCATGTTGATTGATGATAAGCTAGAATTATTATCTATCCCTGAATAAATTTATAGTCCAGTTAGAGACTGGATTTTACCACTTATCCATAATTTACGATTGTTTATTTAATTAAACAAATTTACATATCCAGCTGTGTTACGAAACACACTGAATAAATGGACGTATAGTGTATATCCCGGTGGGTATTAAAACAAAATTGTTCAGCGAACATTTTCAATGATATTGTGATTTACAGAGACATCAGACAAACGAGCTTGCACTATTTGAATAAATATCAGGGTACGGTGAGCGTAAAACTCCAGCACTATCAGGCTTTTATTTATTCGTTTTCAATATATCATCTATCAGATTTAACTTTAGAAAAATATTTTTTAATTATAATAACAGCTCTTAAGGTAAACAAATCAAACTATTTTCAAAGAAAAAGCAATATACCATTTTTATCTCGTTTAAAGTCTATTTTCCATATCGCGCTCTATTATAAATACAAAAAATCCAAAGAAAAAAACGATATCGCGTGTTATATCTAAAATCTCTGCGTGCAGTCCCGCCGCAATCCATAAAGCAAAAAGTCTATCGCAACAAATTCTCGCTTGTTTATGTTTATCAGAAAACGTTTGGATGTTTTTATGCACGCAATAAAAATATAACATTTTTTCTGCAATTTGAAACGAACGCTGCACACTCGCACGCGAAGGCCGATCACGTCAGAGTCGCTCGTAAAACAAAGCCCCGTATCGAGATGCGATCTCGCGCAAACGAAATCCGAAAAAAGCGTGCACACTTGCTCTTCGACGTCGAACATTTATGCACATCGACATTGATATATTGCAGAACTTCTCAGATTCGTCTCCTCGAACGCGAAAAAATCCCTATCTCTCTATCTCGCGCCGTCGCGCGTATGTCTGGTTACGAGACGAGCGAAAAATGAAAATATAAATCCCGTTCGCTCTATACCGTTTTCCGAACCGACGTCAAAACTATAGGTCGAACGGAAAAAAATTTATAAACAAAAGGCACCTATAGTTTGCAAAAAATAGTTGTCTTTTTTCGGTTTTATACCTCGCAGTTATAGCTTCCTCTCTCCCATAACCTTTTTCCACGTCCACGACTACGTGCAGCTGTTTGGCATTGTTAGGTAAATCGTCGGCTCGACGCTCGGCGATTGGCTTGCCGAGCACGTTCCGCATCCCCTGCACACCTCTTTGAATTATAAACCGCAGCCGCTGTCCGCCGATGTTTTTTCGGTGTTCTACTCTCTTTTAAGAGTCGACTTTTTTTTATCTCCTTGTTGTTGTTCCTCGAGACTATGTATATAAACAGAAGATTCAGACAGTCTGCATCCGGAAAAAAAATTCTTTCTCCCTGATGCGCACTTGGAAGCCCTGTGGGCGTTACCTTTTTTCCTACCTCCGCATGTACACACTTACTTTCTTCGTCGAGAGCCTCGAACCGCCCACGTTCATTAGCGCTAATAAAAAACAGGAGGTGCAGTAGGGAACAAACTTTTTCCGGTTGTACCTCTGAATTAGGGATATTACGCTTTAAGGGCCATGTTTATTTAGTCGCGATATATATGTAGTCTTTTGTAGCCAGGTCCGTTTACTTCGTCTTCTTAATAGCGAATCAACTGTTGACTCGGAGATTTTTATACGACAAGTCAAATTCTCTTTTATGCATACCTGTTTTTTAATTGGAAAAGTTCTAGAAACGCATCTTTAAATCCGCTTTTTGTTAATCAAGGAAAGGAACGTAGTCGTTTTTTCTTTCGAGAAATTTTCATCTCGTTAACACGACGATTCTCGAAAAGCGTTATGAGAAGATATGAAAAAGATTCTGCAATAGAGCTCGCTCGGAATCGGTAAATTACTTCGTCGCAGGCGAGCTTTTGTTCACAGTTGAAAAGTATTCAATTTCATAGCGTCGCGCATTACTTGTGCTGCGTCGTGAAACAGCCCTAATGTTCATTAAAAGTTCCGCCAAGTTCAGCGTAGCACAATAGCACGCGCGCGCTCCAGATTTTACGTGTGGGTATTAAAAGAGCTAAAGCGTTCGCAGCTATTACCGAGCATCATAAGAAAATTAGATTTTCCGCAAACTCGGATGAACAAATTTCATTATACGCGGAAATACATTTTTCACAAACTCGTTTTCCCTCTTAAAATACGTAGAAAAAATCCAAAAATATAGATTACATCTACCTCAAAACAATCCTAATATACGCAGGCTTGCGACCATAGCCCAAAAAGCACTGTTCGATCGAGCTCACCTCCTGAATTCGCAAGTCAAAAATCCTCAGTCCTCTGCTCTTATATTGTTTTTTCATTTTCGTCTCCACGTTCGACAGCAAAAAAGCGAATATCGATGCGATTTTCCATGAACTTGCTATACGTTACTCCTTTCTCACTCTGTGTCTCGAGCCACACGCAAAGTTATTTCGCTTATTAGCATAAAGTTGCGGTCGAAGCAGGCGTTCGGCAGACGTGGGTGTATATGTGGAGTCTCCGGATTGGCGCTGGCGAAATTGTGTTTCGAATATGGGCAACGTGTTTATGGGCGCGAGACTATGATCACATACGCAGCTGATGATGCGCACGTGTATGTGCGGGCGGGGAAATTAAATTGCGAAATTCTAATTAATTTGAGAAGATAAATATTACAAACGACTGTGGATGTAACTAGTGGAGGTTTTTGGTTTTTGTGGATTTTTTATAGAAAATATTATACTTGTTCTTATAAATTCCAGTGTTCACTTATAAGCATTTGAATTTCAAAATGAATAACTAAAACTTTACATACCTATGCAATTTTCATCAGTAATAACATTGATACACGTAAAACGGAATATGCATCGCTGCAATTAAATACCTCGTATCGCTTGACAGCTCGCGCGAATCGCAAACGGTGCCTCGTGCGCGCACGTGACGGTCAGCGGCCAGCTTAGAACGACGAAGGTTTTATCACGGTTAATTAACGGAGTATAGCGCTAACGAACCTGATTACCATTAGCATGGCTAACTGGTTGCCCCCCCTCTCCCTGGCGAGGAATAGGGTCAATTCGCAATGTATACACGCGCTCGTGCAATAATGACTCGTACGAGTCAATCTCTGCATGCAGACCCAATAATTTTTTTGAATTTTCAAAAATATTTTTTGTAGGAAAGCCAATTAACCTCGCTGTTATACATCTCTTGTTCGTAGCCCGGGGATAGGGCTATCAATAACCCGAGGCATCAATATAATATATATCCTCCAATAACAGCTCCCCGATGAAACATTTTAAAATGATTAAAATTCCGTCTCTAGCCCAGAGGTCGGCGAAGAGAGCCTTCCATAGATCTCTCCCTCTTCGCGGCGGAAGCACCTGCAGCTCGAGGCGAAAACGTTCGTTCAATTCAATTTGCAAGTTCGCGTGTAAGTTTGGAAGAGAGTAGTCTAGTTGCATGGGCTTGGGAGAAGCAAATGAAGGGAGCAAAAGGAAGGAAAGTAAACGGAGAATGGGACTACGCGGTGGCGGAGGTAATGGAGTAAGGGAAGAGAAAGCTCGGAAGGAAATCGAGAGATAAGGCTAGGGTTGGACCGTGGTCTGGAAGAAAATTATTGCGGAGAGAGAGAGAGAAAGAGAAGCGGGGGATACCGCCGCTGCTGCTGCTGCAACGCGCACGTCGAATCAGATAATTAAATTTCTCTCTTCCGTGCGCGCTCGGGCTTCCACCGCTACACTGGGTTCCCTCGTGTTGTCGTTGTCTCATTGTTGTAGCTTGTTAGGACTGAATTTGCAAGACTTAAGTGCTCTCTCTCTCTCTCTACTCGAACCCACCCCAACAACGGCATTATCTGCTTTCAAATGAGTCGCACGAGGTGTGCTGCTTATACTCTAAGCGGAGAAAATAGATCCGGTAGCCTGACGGTGTACGACGTGGAATTGCAGCTGTAAAACAGAACAGTACTTTTTATAGTGGTAGCCACTGGAGCATAAATATTTTCTTGTTTTCCTCATCACAATTTGCACACGGAATTTGTGTACATAGGGGTGTACGCGTATAACTGCAACTGGGTGAATAATTTTAGTTCGTCACTTACCAGCAATGATATATTATTGATGCCCATAGCACATAATCTCCTAATGTGTTCGCATTACCAGAGAGCATATGGATGTGGCACAGTGACCGGCAGTAGCTCTTGTCCATCTTTCCAGTTCACACATAGTCAGACGTATATATGGCGACCCGCTTATACTGGCCTCCGCCCACTTGCACACAGAGCAGCAGCAGCAGCAGGATCGTCTGAACGACGATGGCAATAGAGATATAGAGAGTTTCGGCCGAGGCTGTATGTGGCGGAGAACTGCGACTGTGTCACCGCGATAATGGCCACTAAATTAGTCGGCCGACTTCTCTCTATACCTTGCATCAACAGCGACCACTATACACGGTAAATACGTGTCGTCGCGCCGTTAAGCCGCTCTCTATTGTTATATTCGCCAGTAGTAAGAGCGACTTATTGCCACCACCTCTCTATACTCGTGCATTTCGGAGATTTGTATATATATATATACGAGGAAAATATGAGGGGGTTGGTGTAGTGGAGAGAGAAGTATAAGACGGCTGTTTGCGGAGGCGGGAGTGCGATTAAAGGTAGTAGTGTGACCCGTAGAATTGTTGTTAACACCGAGCACGTTTTGTTCTTCTTGGCCAGAATGGCGTTTTATGTGGGCGATAACTCTACTCCTGGGCTCCATTGAAATACGTGGATTTCGCTAATTTTGTGGTAACACAACCATCCGCTGCCATCCATAGAATCTCTCTTAACGAGCTTCTGCAATTTAAAAACAATAATTATTCAAATTTCTTGTTAGCTCAGCAAACCTCTACCAGAGATGCTTGTCGTACAAAGGACGTGGGTGTAATTATATACCGGCCATCTCCGGGATCGCGCAATTCCGAGGGACATAATAAGGGCCGCTAAATACCCGAGTCATGTAACAGAGAAAATAACTCGAACAGTCGTGTACATATAAATATATATGTAGAAGAGAAAGAGAAAGAGAGAGAGAGAGAGAGCTTTTAGGAAATAAGCTTCGTTCTGATTATCAGAAAGGCGAGATTTTTTTCAAACGGTTATTGCATTCTTAAGGCGGTAGGAGAAAGACAGAAAGCTAGAAGTACTGTGGGACACAAATTAAATGGAGGGTATATACGCACTTGGCTCAGAAATTACTGATGGCTGCTTTCGCAGCATAGCTCCGTAACCTAATTACTTCGGGGCTAATTTTCTCTACGTGACCGGTCCTTCTCCAGTTTTCTCTCGCGTAGCAGGCCCAAGCAAAGCACATGGCTATATTTATTTTTGCTCGAAGATCGCCGCGCAGCTTCACAATATAACGTAAACGTTAATTATAATATACCAAGCCGAAGATCCAATATAACGACGACTAATATGACAAGAGATTAATTAGTCCTCATTCGCTCGGACGATCGATGATGTCATTAAATTGACGTCTCGTGTGTTGCTCTTTGTATTCTTGTTGTTGTCGTTGATGTACAACTGTACAACGTATGCTATGCGCGCTTTGATCGCCGCACTTTCCGTGTATCAGCACGCGTCCCATATTAGGACAATAGAGCCCTCACTTGGAAAAGATATAAAGTCTATATACAAAAATGATTGTATATAGACCTAATGTAGACTAGATAAGAAGAAGAGAGCTTGTGTGCGGTTTCTTTGGCAACGATTTACCATTATACAACCCAGGATAATTTTGCTCGATTTTGCTCAATTTTATGAAGCCTATATACATGTTATATATAGCAGTATACAAACATTTTTATGTACAGCCATCCGTATACAGAATAGATAAAATATTTCCACGCGAAAATTAAAAAAATTATATACAGCATATATTTATTATAGATCAGAATAACGAGAATTATTAGAGAATATCAAAAAGAGAGATGGTCAAAATTGCATATCACTTAACCATTTCCTGTCGATATCCCCGCTACTTCCAAACATGTCAGACTCACGTAAACTCCAGGATAGATATTCTTAAAATAATAGATATATTGCAGACCACGAGGACAACCCATTAAGGAAAATCAAGCCGAGAACACTTTAAAACTCATTCTCGTCATGACTTTCCGCAATGGGCGTCCTCTTTTCGAATTCTGAAGAGGACGCCCTCCAACGGCGGTAGTCCTTGGAACCAAATGCAAAGTTGGCTTAAGTTCACAAAAAAACCGAAGGAATCTAAAACAGAAATATATCAACAACAAAAATCGTAGTTAATAAAATATTTGTTAAAAGGTCTGATTCATATGAGAATCAGAAAATGGAATGATAAATCAACTTAATATTCTCAAAAAGGACACTAATATTCAAATTAGATTAGCAAAGCAACGTCTAGATGGCAGGCAGTCACTCAAACTGGCCGATGGAACCACCCAATCCGACGGGGACGACTCCTATGTAGGATTCTTAGATCCACGCCGAAGCATGGCAACCTACCGGTGGTTGAACCCATTGCCAGAAATGGACAGTCCACAGGGGGCTGATTGAAAGCCTCGTGCAGCTTGACTGTTGCATTTTGGAAATGGTTGATTTATCAAACCACCGGTAAGGATGAGGAAATAAATTAATAGATATGATAATGAGAACTCTTAGCTGCGTCTTCTGATTGTTGGTGATAGCGTCGGTATAATTGGCCTTTAAACTAGGATGTTATCGCCATGATTGTTGACGAATCTCGTATATTTATCCGAGCATAAATATTTCCCAACAATCCTTCTTGGTTGATCCACTCATTCTTGCTGTTCCAAAAATAAAACTGCGTATTCTGAAACCCAAATATACTTACACGTGCAATAATATATGTTGTTAATAATAATTTATTGATACGGGAGGACTTGATTCTTGTGAGAATCAGAAAATGGAATGATAAATCAACTTAATATTCTCAAAAAGGACACTAATATTGATATTAGATGAGCAAAGCAACGTCTAGATGGCAGGCAGTCACTCAAACTGGCCGATGGAACCACCCAATCCGACGGGGACGACTCCTATGTAGGATTCTTAGATCCACGCCGAAGCATGGCAACCTACCGGTGGTTGAACCCATTGCCAGAAATGGACAGTCCACAGGGGGCTGATTGAAAGCCTCGTGCAGCTTGACTGTTGCATTTTGGAAATGGTTGATTTATCAAACCACCGGTAAGGATGAGGAAATAAATTAATAGATATGATAATGAGAACTCTTAGCTGCGTCTTCTGATTGTTGGTGATAGCGTCGGTATAATTGGCCTTTAAACTAGGATGTTATCGCCATGATTGTTGACGAATCTCGTATATTTATCCGAGCATAAATATTTCCCAACAATCCTTCTTGGTTGATCCACTCATTCTTGCTGTTCCAAAAATAAAACTGCGTATTCTGAAACCCAAATATACTTACACGTGCAATAATATATGTTGTTAATAATAATTTATTGATACGGGAGGACTTGATTCTTGTGAGAATCAGAAAATGGAATGATAAATCAACTTTATATTCTCAAAAAGGACACTAATATTGATATTAGATGAGCAAAGCAACGTCTAGATGGCAGGCAGTCACTCAAACTGGCCGATGGAACCACCCAATCCGACGGGGACGACTCCTATGTAGGATTCTTAGATCCACGCCGAAGCATGGCAACCTACCGGTGGTTGAACCCATTGCCAGAAATGGACAGTCCACAGGGGGCTGATTGAAAGCCTCGTGCA
The DNA here is from genome assembly GCA_020010945.3 of Muscidifurax raptorellus. NCBI lineage: Eukaryota > Metazoa > Arthropoda > Insecta > Hymenoptera > Pteromalidae > Muscidifurax > Muscidifurax raptorellus. The sequence goes on along the minus strand of CM052078.1, from coordinate 7,679,923 downwards.
GCTTGACTGTTGCATTTTGGAAATGGTTGATTTATCAAACCACCGGTAAGGATGAGGAAATAAATTAATAGATATGATAATGAGAACTCTTAGCTGCGTCTTCTGATTGTTGCTGATAGCGTCGGTATAATTGGCCTTTAAACTAGGATGTTATCGCCATGATTGTTGACGAATCTCGTATATTTATCCGAGCATAAATATTTCCCAACAATCCTTCTTGGTTGATCCACTCATTCTTGCTGTTCCAAAAATAAAACTGCGTATTCTGAAACCCAAATATACTTACACGTGCAATAATATATGTTGTTAATAATAATTTATTGATACGGGAGGACTTGATTCTTGTGAGAATCAGAAAATGGAATGATAAATCAACTTAATATTCTCAAAAAGGACACTAATATTGATATTAGATGAGCAAAGCAACATCTAGATGGCAGGCAGTCACTCAAACTGGCCGATGGAACCACCCAATCCGACGGGGACGACTCCTATGTAGGATTCTTAGATCCACGCCGAAGCATGGCAACCTACCGGTGGTTGAACCCATTGCCAGAAATGGACAGTCCACAGGGGGCTGATTGAAAGCCTCGTGCAGCTTGACTGTTGCATTTTGGAAATGGTTGATTTATCAAACCACCGGTAAGGATGAGGAAATAAATTAATAGATATGATAATGAGAACTCTTAGCTGCGTCTTCTGATTGTTGGTGATAGCGTCGGTATAATTGGCCTTTAAACTAGGATGTTATCGCCATGATTGTTGACGAATCTCGTATATTTATCCGAGCATAAATATTTCCCAACAATCCTTCTTGGTTGATCCACTCATTCTTGCTCTTCCAAAAATAAAACTGCGTATTCTGAAACCCAAATATACTTACACGTGCAATAATATATGTTGTTAATAATAATTTATTGATACGGGAGGACTTGATTCTTGTGAGAATCAGAAAATGGAATGATAAATCAACTTAATATTCTCAAAAAGGACACTAATATTCAAATTAGATTAGCAAAGCAACGTCTAGATGGCAGGCAGTCACTCAAACTGGCCGATGGAACCACCCAATCCGACGGGGACGACTCCTATGTAGGATTCTTAGATCCACGCCGAAGCATGGCAACCTACCGGTGGTTGAACCCATTGCCAGAAATGGACAGTCCACAGGGGGCTGATTGAAAGCCTCGTGCAGCTTGACTGTTGCATTTTGGAAATGGTTGATTTATCAAACCACCGGTAAGGATGAGGAAATAAATTAATAGATATGATAATGAGAACTCTTAGCTGCGTCTTCTGATTGTTGGTGATAGCGTCGGTATAATTGGCCTTTAAACTAGGATGTTATCGCCATGATTGTTGACGAATCTCGTATATTTATCCGAGCATAAATATTTCCCAACAATCCTTCTTGGTTGATCCACTCATTCTTGCTGTTCCAAAAATAAAACTGCGTATTCTGAAACCCAAATATACTTACACGTGCAATAATATATGTTGTTAATAATAATTTATTGATACGGGAGGACTTGATTCTTGTGAGAATCAGAAAATGGAATGATAAATCAACTTAATATTCTCAAAAAGGACACTAATATTCAAATTAGATGAGCAAAGCAACGTCTAGATGGCAGGCAGTCACTCAAACTGGCCGATGGAACCACCCAATCCGACGGGGACGACTCCTATGTAGGATTCTTAGATCCACGCCGAAGCATGGCAACCTACCGGTGGTTGAACCCATTGCCAGAAATGGACAGTCCACAGGGGGCTGATTGAAAGCCTCGTGCAGCTTGACTGTTGCATTTTGGAAATGGTTGATTTATCAAACCACCGGTAAGGATGAGGAAATAAATTAATAGATATGATAATGAGAACTCTTAGCTGCGTCTTCTGATTGTTGGTGATAGCGTCGGTATAATTGGCCTTTAAACTAGGATGTTATCGCCATGATTGTTGACGAATCTCGTATATTTATCCGAGCATAAATATTTCCCAACAATCCTTCTTGGTTGATCCACTCATTCTTGCTCTTCCAAAAATAAAACTGCGTATTCTGAAACCCAAATATACTTACACGTGCAATAATATATGTTGTTAATAATAATTTATTGATACGGGAGGACTTGATTCTTGTGAGAATCAGAAAATGGAATGATAAATCAACTTAATATTCTCAAAAAGGACACTAATATTGATATTAGATGAGCAAAGCAACGTCTAGATGGCAGGCAGTCACTCAAACTGGCCGATGGAACCACCCAATCCGACGGGGACGACTCCTATGTAGGATTCTTAGATCCACGCCGAAGCATGGCAACCTACCGGTGGTTGAACCCATTGCCAGAAATGGACAGTCCACAGGGGGCTGATTGAAAGCCTCGTGCAGCTTGACTGTTGCATTTTGGAAATGGTTGATTTATCAAACCACCGGTAAGGATGAGGAAATAAATTAATAGATATGATAATGAGAACTCTTAGCTGCGTCTTCTGATTGTTGCTGATAGCGTCGGTATAATTGGCCTTTAAACTAGGATGTTATCGCCATGATTGTTGACGAATCTCGTATATTTATCCGAGCATAAATATTTCCCAACAATCCTTCTTGGTTGATCCACTCATTCTTGCTGTTCCAAAAATAAAACTGCGTATTCTGAAACCCAAATATACTTACACGTGCAATAATATATGTTGTTAATAATAATTTATTGATACGGGAGGACTTGATTCTTGTGAGAATCAGAAAATGGAATGATAAATCAACTTAATATTCTCAAAAAGGACACTAATATTCAAATTAGATGAGCAAAGCAACGTCTAGATGGCAGGCAGTCACTCAAACTGGCCGATGGAACCACCCAATCCGACGGGGACGACTCCTATGTAGGATTCTTAGATCCACGCCGAAGCATGGCAACCTACCGGTGGTTGAACCCATTGCCAGAAATGGACAGTCCACAGGGGGCTGATTGAAAGCCTCGTGCAGCTTGACTGTTGCATTTTGGAAATGGTTGATTTATCAAACCACCGGTAAGGATGAGGAAATAAATTAATAGATATGATAATGAGAACTCTTAGCTGCGTCTTCTGATTGTTGGTGATAGCGTCGGTATAATTGGCCTTTAAACTAGGATGTTATCGCCATGATTGTTGACGAATCTCGTATATTTATCCGAGCATAAATATTTCCCAACAATCCTTCTTGGTTGATCCACTCATTCTTGCTCTTCCAAAAATAAAACTGCGTATTCTGAAACCCAAATATACTTACACGTGCAATAATATATGTTGTTAATAATAATTTATTGATACGGGAGGACTTGATTCTTGTGAGAATCAGAAAATGGAATGATAAATCAACTTAATATTCTCAAAAAGGACACTAATATTGATATTAGATGAGCAAAGCAACGTCTAGATGGCAGGCAGTCACTCAAACTGGCCGATGGAACCACCCAATCCGACGGGGACGACTCCTATGTAGGATTCTTAGATCCACGCCGAAGCATGGCAACCTACCGGTGGTTGAACCCATTGCCAGAAATGGACAGTCCACAGGGGGCTGATTGAAAGCCTCGTGCAGCTTGACTGTTGCATTTTGGAAATGGTTGATTTATCAAACCACCGGTAAGGATGAGGAAATAAATTAATAGATATGATAATGAGAACTCTTAGCTGCGTCTTCTGATTGTTGCTGATAGCGTCGGTATAATTGGCCTTTAAACTAGGATGTTATCGCCATGATTGTTGACGAATCTCGTATATTTATCCGAGCATAAATATTTCCCAACAATCCTTCTTGGTTGATCCACTCATTCTTGCTCTTCCAAAAATAAAACTGCGTATTCTGAAACCCAAATATACTTACACGTGCAATAATATATGTTGTTAATAATAATTTATTGATACGGGAGGACTTGATTCTTGTGAGAATCAGAAAATGGAATGATAAATCAACTTAATATTCTCAAAAAGGACACTAATATTGATATTAGATGAGCAAAGCAACGTCTAGATGGCAGGCAGTCACTCAAACTGGCCGATGGAACCACCCAATCCGACGGGGACGACTCCTATGTAGGATTCTTAGATCCACGCCGAAGCATGGCAACCTACCGGTGGTTGAACCCATTGCCAGAAATGGACAGTCCACAGGGGGCTGATTGAAAGCCTCGTGCAGCTTGACTGTTGCATTTTGGAAATGGTTGATTTATCAAACCACCGGTAAGGATGAGGAAATAAATTAATAGATATGATAATGAGAACTCTTAGCTGCGTCTTCTGATTGTTGCTGATAGCGTCGGTATAATTGGCCTTTAAACTAGGATGTTATCGCCATGATTGTTGACGAATCTCGTATATTTATCCGAGCATAAATATTTCCCAACAATCCTTCTTGGTTGATCCACTCATTCTTGCTCTTCCAAAAATAAAACTGCGTATTCTGAAACCCAAATATACTTACACGTGCAATAATATATGTTGTTAATAATAATTTATTGATACGGGAGGACTTGATTCTTGTGAGAATCAGAAAATGGAATGATAAATCAACTTAATATTCTCAAAAAGGACACTAATATTGATATTAGATGAGCAAAGCAACATCTAGCTGGCAGGCAGTCACTCAAACTGGCCGATGGAACCACCCAATCCAACGGGGACGACTCCTATGTAGGATTCTTAGATCCACGCCGAAGCATGGCAACCTACCGGTGGTTGAACCCATTGCCAGAAATGGACAGTCCACAGGGGGCTGATTGAAAGCCTCGTGCAGCTTGACTGTTGCATTTTGGAAATGGTTGATTTATCAAACCACCGGTAAGGATGAGGAAATAAATTAATAGATATGATAATGAGAACTCTTAGCTGCGTCTTCTGATTGTTGGTGATAGCGACGGTATAATTGGCCTTTAAACTAGGACTTTATACATATAGGGTGTGATGAGCTCTTTCCATGTTCATGCCATAAAGTCCACTAAGCTGATGTGTAGGATACCGGCTCTTCTATACTTCCACGATGGCTGGTGGAGAGTGGGGAGCTCCTTCCAGCTCGAAATTCCAGAGTCCACTAAGATGGACTGCGGCACTGGAGCTTCTTATATATCCTCTGAGAATAGGTTGGGAGTGGGGGGATTTCGTGAGGGAAGCGGGGAGCACTTTCCAGCTTTCGGCTATAAAGCCTACTGAGCTGGTTCGTAGGTTACCGGCTCCTTACATACTTCCACGATGGCTGGCGGAGAGTGGGGAGCTCCTTTCAACTCGGAATTCCAGAGTCAACTAAGCTGGACTGCGGCACTGGGGCTTCTTATGTATCCTCTGAGAATAGGTTGGGAGTGGGGGATTTCGTGAGGGAAGCGGGGAGCACTTTCCAGCTTTCGGCTATAAAGCCCACTGAGCTGGTCCGTATGTTACCGGGTCCTTATATACCCCCACGATGGCTGGTGGAGAGTGGGGAGCACCTTCCAGCTCGGGATCCCGCAGTCAACTACGCTGGACTGCGGCATGGGGCTTCTTATATATCCTCTGAGAATAGGTTAAGAGTGGGGGGATTTCGAGAGGGAAGCGGGGAGTACTTTCCAGCTTTCGGCTATAAAGCCCACTGAGCTGGTCCGTACGTTACCGGGTCCTTATATACCCCCACGATGGCTGGTGGAGAGTGGGGAGCACCTTCCAGCTCGGGATCCCGCAGTCAACTACGCTGGACTGCGGCATGGGGCTTCTTATATATCCTCTGAGAATAGGTTAAGAGTGGGGGTATTCCGAGAGGGAAGCGGGGAGCACTTTCCAGCTTTCGGCTATAAAGCCCACTGAGCTGGTCCGTACGTTACCGGGTCCTTATATACCTCCATCATGGCTGGTGGATAGTGGGGAGCTCCTTCCAGCTCGGGATCCCGCAGGCAACTACGCTGGACTGCGGCATTAGGGCTTCTTATATATCCAGCTCGCTGGCGCTGGTGGTTGACATATGACTCGGCGAGGAACGATGTCTATGTAGGATTCTTAGATCCACGCCGAAGCTTGACAACCTACCGGCGATTGAACCCCATTACCAAAAGTGAATAGTGCACTGGCAGCTGATTGTAATCTTCATACAGCTCGACTGTTTATCGCGAATACTTACATATTCTATTTTACGCATGATAAAGGCTGGTGAAGAGTGCGGGGCTTCTTTGATTGCTGAGTGCCGTAACTCTACTATTTGGACTTCTTCATTAAAGATGTAAACCCTCTACGAACGGTTAGTTATAATTGAGGAGTGGAGATCTTCCAGTCCGATATTCCACAGCCGACTGAACTTTTTCGTTAGTTCTAGGTCTTTTAGATAATTTCCGACGATGGCTAGTCATGCTTGGGGAGCTCTATCCAGCTTGAAATCCTAGATCTGACTAAAGTTGAATACTGCATCGAGACGCCTTCTATACCCCCGATGAACGCTGTTTTGGAGCAGGGAGTTGGAAGTACAGAGCTCCTTCCAAGTTCAGACCATGAAGCCCATTGACCTGGTCTGTAGGTTGTCGGCTCCTTATGTGCCTCCTTATAGGCTAAACATAGCTTAGGAGTGGCGAGCTTTTTCCAGTCCCGGATGGCACAGTTGACTAAACTTGTTTGCTAAATCAAGGTATCTTACATTCCCTCCGACAAAGGCTGAGGAGCACTTTCCAGCTTGAAATCCTAGAGCTGACTAAGTTTGAATGCTATATCGAGACGATTTATTTACACCCCCCCCCCCCGATGAACGCTGTTTAGGAGCAGGGAGTAGGGAGTACGGAGCTCCTTCTAACTTCACGCCATGAAGCTCACTGACCTGATCTATAAGTTGTTGGTCCCTTATATGTCTTTCTTATAGGCTAGACATAGGTTAAGAGCTCCTTCCAGTCTGGAATCCCACAGCCGACTAAACTTTTCTGCTGGATCTAGGCCTCTTATTGTTAGATTCTCTCCGACAAGGCTGGGTATGCATGTTTATATACTAACGTTGGTGAACAAGTTCCAGACCCGCCTAAGATACACTGTTGTATCAAGATGAAAGTTCCAAAGCTATTTCAGTTAGACTGCAAACCTGATGCCATATTTGTACCTTCGTAATAACTCTTTCCCATAAGCATGACTTTCTATCATTTCACAGTTGAGTTTTGTTTTGCTCGCGATGTTTAGCTCACAAGATAACTGAACCGTGTCGTAGACTGTATCGAAACCTTCTTTTATAGTCTTAATATTTTGTTTGTTTTTGTTTACATGCGGCGTATTACCAATATACGTATGTTCACTGTCCTATCGGGTCTATTTTAATTTCTTAATCGTTCAAGTAGATTCTATACATCATACAGGTTGCAAACTTGAAACAGATTAATTAATGGGGCCAATTGGTTGACTATAAATACATCGTAAATAGTAGTTTCAACTCAGTCCTACAATAGCGTATAAAATACAGTTTTTGATTCGTGATCAATTTTTTGCGGTGTATAAAAAGACCGAATTCTTAAAATCACTTCTAAGTCTTTGAAAAACGTGCTGAATTAGTTATAGAAAAAAATTGTAATGAAAAGAAAATCGACAAATTTTAAAAATGTTGCACTAACGATAGTTTGACATACTCATTCGCAAATTAAACTTTTCCACACAGTGCAATCGGTCCTTGGAGAGCACCTCTAGTCGAGTCTCTGCTCTCTCATGTATCTATCTGGTTTGAGTGCGTCGGGATGCGTGTCGCAAACAATGAGGCCAGAAACGAAAAATTGTTAGGCTCAACTTGTCCTTTTCTCGTGTAAAAGCTACCGTTATAAAATTCGCATAAATTCTCTTTTCATGATGACGCACCGCGATATTTTCATGCCTTAACTGTAAAAGAGTACGATATCTTTCAATATCAACAGAGAAAATACTCGAAAATTCCACGTCGCGAACGCCTGGTTGGATTACGCTTCAGGCAGCTCTGATGGCGATCAAATATCGTTTGATTACGGCGACCGAGCGGGCGCCAGAGAGAGTGACGTAGCCCGCGTTAATTCGATAGTCGCCGCAAACTCGTTTTCGTCGCACGTCGCTGCAAACGCCCACCGCATCGAAAGCGGCTTCTGCGGCCGCCTCGTGTGCATTCAGCGGATATTACAAGCCCCACATGACCCCTTGACCTCTGAACTTAAAACTCTCTCGCACGGAGACACGGTTATATTCTTTATATATAGGCTCGGGTACGTTTCAAGTTCATATCTGCTGCGATAGATATTTATTTTTGGGGATGCGGTATGTCGGAGTATACATATATAGGCCCCGGACGAATGCTTGATTAGAGGGACGGGAATATTATATAGGCATAGTTTATGCATAATGCGTGCGCACATACGCGGGAATCGATTGCAACACACGCGAGATAAAATATCGCGGACAGCTGAGAAACTGGGTCATTCTCAAATCGCACTCGTCACCCACACAAAGCCTCCAATTTCTCATATTTCTCTCGAAGAAAGCGCGGCTATAGGAAAAACGCCTTCGTTCGCATTTTTTATCGTTTCGCAGGAGCCTCTGCATAATTAATTCGTGGAGACCGGCATAATAAATCAACATAATAATATCAAGCTGTGTAAACCCCCGGCATCGATAATGCAATTTCAGCTGCAATATTAGTTTAGTTGGCAACTGCTGCGCAGCCCGCGCGCCCTCGGTATACTCTTGAATTCATAATGCCGAGAGATTATCCTCCGAAATCTCACGATATATATCACACAGCGGTCGCGCGCCACTGTACAACACACACAGTCGAATTTTCTCAACCATTAAATTATAGTCCGCTATATTTATCGTTATACTTGCAGTCGCGTATATAGCCGTATACTCGTGCTCGTTAAATAGACGAAAATCGATAACCGTGTCGTTGTCATATTTTCAAGACAAACATCGCTGCACTCCTTTTGACAGAACTCGAAAAGTGCAGCACACACAGTTGCATATATAGTACATAAACCTCAAAATAGCAGTCGCTATACTCGCGTGTAACCTCGGCTGCGAGCTACATCCACGAGCATCAAAGCTCTTCGGAAACAATGGTCCGGTCAAAGTCGCCGGGAAATCAGGCGAAAAGCAAAGGCTTTTCTGTATTAGACACGCTGCTACTGCAATCGGGGAATTGTAATATTTCGAAAAGTAGGTCGGTTATAAGCAATGAACCTTTTATGGTTCTTCCCCCGAGTTATCTTGGATAAGGAATATCAGCGCCCGTTTTTTCTTTTTATAAAGTTTTTCTTTTTTTTTTTTATCGACAAGGAAAAAAAGTAGTTCCGGTTTTTCTAATCCAGGGCAACAGCCGCAGAGCAACAACGAATAAGCACAATGCTCGCCAGAGATAACGGATGATCGAGTCCGGCCTCGCATGAAAGCTTGCAGCATCCTTTCTGTTGCAAGACACGAAAGAAAGAGAGAGAAAGAGAGCTCGTTTCTCACCCGCACACAATGCCTTTTTTTGATTAATGAAGCGAACTTAACGAGGATGAGACGTTTTTTCGCGTGGAAATAGCCGGGCTGGCTTGTAATCGATCCCGCGACGATATGGCCGAGTCATTAGCGCGTCGATCGCACGTCACTTTACCGAGATGGCATCCTTCCTTACGAGCTGCTTCTGCTGCGCTATACGCGAGAGCTTGATGCGAGGGTTCGATTTTCGCTGATTGGACGGGCTTTTTCTGGGTCGGATTGTCAGGATGATTGTTCGGAGGTAATGCGAGAAGGTCGTTGAGGATTTTCCGGGAAGCTCAATCAGTTGTCAGTGATATCGATGAACATAGGAGTTTTACTGAAGTTTGATAAATGAAATTTTATTATATTATTATTTGTGGTACATGAATATATTGCATTAAGATACTTCTGTGGTCTAATTTATAGTAACAAATAAGGAGAGTGCAAGGGTAATATTCGAATGCGAAATGCGACCGTTAAAATAATAAGCAGTTAATTTTCGCGCAAGTAATCTAACAATAATTTTTCATATTGTGTTGTATTATATATCAAATATTGTTTTGCATTGTATACTTTACATAATATAGATGTGTAAATTAATTTTGAATATCATTTTGTATCAAATTTATATACAAAATTTCAGAGGCCGCAAGAAGTGTTTATTTTACAAATTGTAAATTGAAATTCTATCCAAAGCCATAATCGTATAACAATTAATTCATTAATAATATAACTATGCTTTATATATATAAGGCTTGAATTCGTAATTGTAACTGGCAACACTACAAAGCCAAATCACAATGGCAAAGTGCAAAAGCCTTTGGCGAAGGGCCGAAAATTAATTACAAACTCGACGATAGCATCAGAACCAACGACGCACTCGATGAAATAAAAGTGGAAAAAGTACTGTACATATAGCAGAGGCCAACAGGCTTTCGCCTTTAGCTGCACTATGCGCGCGCGAACTATACTCCGAGGAAAGGAAACCGTAAACAGCGCGGGAAATTTATAGGTCTTCGTACGCGCTACTTACTGTGTATATACGCACACGTATTCCTTTACTTCCGCCGCGTAAAAAAGGGCTAAAAGGCTGGAATAAAAGGCGACGCGCTGCAAAGTTTCGCGCTGCTACGTAGCTTTTCGGTCGCGAGCGAGAGTTTGCAGCATCAAGAAAGTCCTGAGGAAGCTTTATATATATATATATATATATATATATATATATATATATATATATATATATATATATATATATATATACACGCGGGTTTTCAGCCGAGTCCTTCGGGTATGGACTGCAGGTGTTGAGTTGCGGCGATTTCTGTAATTTGCGATAGAATTTATGGCTATCGTTTGAATATTCGAAAATAAAATTACTCCATTTCTTATTGTCATCTAGAATCACGGATATACGTATAAAAAAAAACAACAATATTCAAGTCCTATTCCCTTTCTCTAAACACACACGAAAAACAATCGTAGTACCTACAATTGAAGCTCCTACATCCGAAGCTTATCACCTCGGAAGTAAGCGCACTATACTTCAGCGAAGGAAATTTCGCGCTCGGCGAGCTCTGTATACCTCCATCCGAGTGCACGCACATAAAGAATCAGCGCGACAACTCGGTGTACCTTCTGCTCTCCGCGTAACACTTTTACCCCCGCGCGTCACGATAATATCCCCCCTTCCTCTCTCTCTTTATCTACTGGAGGCTAATGAGAACGAGAGAGAGAGAGAGCAGAAAGAGGAGGGGCTGCGCTGCAAGCCCGGGAGCTCTATCGACCGACTTCTCTCTCACTCTCTCCCCCGCTGTGAGCGGCTCAGGTGTGCCGAGCTCGCGAATTCTCGTCGATGCTGTATATACGCCCCCCCCCCCTCTTCACGCGCTTAACTTTTTGCCATTTTCGACGGGGAGAAGTGCACTCCAGAGGAAAAAGAGAAGGGGCTTCTGACTAACGTCATTCGACGAAGCTGCTGCTGGGACTTTTAGAGGGCATCAGCGCCGGGCTTTGAGCTTGTCGAGAGGCTCTTTGTGGGTGTGAAGATTGGACCGACGACGCGGTAGCGATGCGGTTCGGTTTAAACGGCTTCGGGGGATAAGGATGGATTGAATTATACAAAGCATGGCTCGTTCGTATAATACCTCGAGCTGGAGACCACGAGAGAAATGGAAAAACTTGAGAATTTAAAATAATTCTCGCGTGTGTATATCAAAAGAGCAGATGCACTTGTCGCGCGGGCGTAAAAAATTGCTGTTGCTCCCTTTTCTGGAACACGCGTTAAATTAAAGACGAGCTCGTTCATGCACGAGAAAGTCGTGGAGTAACGCTTGAAAAATATCCGCTTTTCCGCGAAACTTTTACACGCGCATTTTAATGGAACGGCTTATTAAAATTTTGAACGCACGCGTGTCTTTTATCGTCGTTAAAAAAATCAAATGATTTCGTGCTTATGATATTATAATGGTATAAAAAGCAAAGAGCGGTAATGCCGCTCTCGGCTATGCGTCTAAACGCTAACGTATGCGAGCATCAGTCGCGACATTGTGATTTTATGCAGCGTTGATTGCTTCGCGGACGGTCCCATTGAATTTCCGAGCTGCATATATATGGTAATAAAAAGCGAATAAGAGGGCGTAACTATATAACGTCCGAGTACCGCAAAACCTCTCTCAGCTCGGCAAAACGCGCGTATGTACCTGAGACGCGATAGCATCGTATGGCAGAAAAAATGATGTTTTTTCCGAAGAGATTGTACACGTCGGTATATTAATAATAAAAAAGAATGAGTTATTTCGATAATTTATATACATGCGATTGAAGCTTACGTTGGAAAAATATACATAATGCGATGCGAAAAGAAGGGCGTACATATGATAACTTTTCAGAACAGCGCGTCTGGGCGTTCTAAATTTTAATGAAAATTCCATCAGCAGCTCGTCGGAAAACTCGTTACTTTCCAAATTCGAAAACGGCCACATCTAACCAGCTATCTCTGTCGCACTAGTTATATGCCGGGAGGCCGCGCGTTATTTTATTCATGCGCGCGCTCGCGGATCGTAAACGCGCACGTGACCGCCATTTCCATATGCAAAAGCGTCCTATACTCGTCGCGTCAGATCTCTATCCCTTTTCTCTATTACACTTTCCCGCCGAGGATTACAAGCCGCGTGTTATTAATGCCGCCGGATCGTTATCGACAGGCGTTCGAGAGTACGGCAACATTTTTTATTAGCCGCGGCATCTCCTACCGCGGATCACGGCGTGAGCAAGATCCTCCGTGTCGAAAATCGGGTCGCGGCTTAGAGAGGCTGCAGTAGACGCGCGGTTGAGCTTCATCGAGCGCGATGAGGGAGGCGAGGATGCGCGCGAGGTTTTACAAGGTTAAAGGTACCGAGGGGTGATTGAATTTTCCGCGGGATAATTCGGGCTGCTGCTCCGGAGTGCAGGCTATAGCTCGACGCTGCGCTTTGGTTATATATAAAGGTGCAGATGGCGATCGAAGAGCGCTACTTGTTGCAGGTATGATTCGATTTTTCGACGCGGCTGATTCGCGGAATTCGAGCGAAAAAATCAATTGTAAACAACCACTGCAGCGCTAAACAATACAGTCGATCGAGCGAACATTGCGCTCAGCCGAGCCGTGAAATTTTCGACGAACGGCAGCGGCGGCTGTCGGCGACGCGCCGGCAATTTTCATTGCATATTCAGCGGACCAGAAGCTCCTCGGCTGCTCTACTGTCGTTTCCAGCAGTCGCCGAGTTATTACGGCGTTGCTACACGTGACGGGGTATAGGCCAAGTCGATTAACTTCTTTTTCCCTTTGCTGCGCTCGCGCGCGGCCGGTACAGCGTAACAATGTACTTCTCGACTTTTTCTTCAGTGTGAAAAATATGGGCTCGTTAAGGAGGGCTAGTGTATAGTGGTGTTCCGCTTATGTGTGTGTGTGGCGTTTTATACGCTGCTTGCGTAAACGGATTTGATAAGCGACGTGTATTATACACGGCGGCACATTGTATGAATATACGACTCGAGATAACTCTCTGATGCCGATTATATTGCCTCTAGGTTTCTTTCGTAATTCAAGAGAGCGAGGCGGATTATTCGATACACGCTGCGTGAGTACGGACTTTTTCCTTTTCTACTTTCGATGTAAATAGTGCATATATATACGGAGCGACTCGATGTTTTTCTGCTGAAAATCGAGTAAGCTCGATCTCGAGAGTGGATGTTTCTCGGGGAGACGCAGCCAGCGGAGATTGTGCACTTAAAGGGGGAAACCAGTCAAGGATAATGGATAATGCATTTTCCTGCGACGCGCATATTCGCTCTTCTTTATAGTTTACGTAATGCGCGCGCGCGCGTCTATCGATGTGTATTGAATTTTTTACATTCGATGGGTATATATACCAACGTCGCATCGAAATTCCCGTTGTACGCACTAACGCGTATACGGCACTTTCCGTTTGCTGCACACAAGAGATATACCGTAAAACTAAGATCTACTCTAATCCTACGCAATCTCACTCGCTCGCGAACTTCAGCGCCCAGGAAAGGAACGTCTCCTCAGACAAGGCACTATACATAGCTCTCTCTCTCTCTCTCTCTCTCTCTCTCTCTCTCTCTCGGCTTACACAAAGTGACGCACAGCGACGTCTATTTCCTCCCTGCGCGGTATATGGCGGCAAGCGACACTACATAATAGCGCGAGATATATACTCCACGCAGCAGTACGTCAACTGCGGATATTAATTATACGGGCCGAGGCTCGCGCGCGACTATGTGTGCGTTATATTATTCACATCGAGCTATATGCTGTGCGTGTGTTTGGATTCGCGCTTCTCTGCAGTTGAGATATATATTCATACGCGAGCGGGCGGAAGCGTTTGATATTATGATGTTTCACTGCAGCGAGGATTCGTATTTACAAACATTTGATATATATATATATATATAAAACGAATACATAGGGGCCGGTTATTGATATTGCAAATTCGGAATGATTAGACGTTTATTCTATGCGGCTGTGTTTGGATTTGAGTTGACCTTTTTAACTTGAGCTCAATATATAATACGTACAATAATTAGAGTGCGAAGCTTTGCGCCTGAGTGTAATCTTCCTCGAGGCAAAGTATAGCTCGGTAATCGACGCTCAGGCGCGCTAGAGATGCTTTCTATGGATGCCTCCATATACCTACACTTAGGATCCAGGTTATTTCACTTTGAGAATTATAATTCGCAATATACGTTCGCAGTATATAAATGGTCAACGTGATTTTTGCTGGTTTCCCGGAGCGACATGGAAAAGCGCTGAGGCAGGTATATCGTTCGACGTGAATATTTTCCGAGTTATACATGGTAGTCCTGCACAAGCTGCATTTCTATATGCACGCGCTTCGACAAATGTCAGCACTTTTGAAAAATACGCGGACCTCTTCGACGCGCCGCGATTCATAGAAAGGCCAAAAAATATTTGAAATTCACGTCACAGCCGTTTACAGTCGCGAGTCGACTTATATTTTGAAAAACACGCCGTGTGTCACACACCGTCGGCTTTTTCCGACCAAATTATATTCGTACCAAAGAGGAAAATCGTATCGCGCTGTGGGCGTGAATATGCGTGTACGTATGCACGCATATATGTATGTAACAGTTAGGAAAGAACCGCAACAACAAAACGCTCGTCGATCGTAATAAAAAGGGCATTACTTTTGCGAGAGAGCCTGGTATAAGCGCATTTATACAAAAGGGACGTAACGTTAAATCGAATTTATATCGACTCTCGATTCAATGCCTCTGAAAGGCGACGCGGCGGGCAAAGCCATTTCCCGCGTAATACGCGAACTGAAAAATCGCTCGCTCTCGCGGCTCTCGCGAGAGAGCACAAAGATTGAAAACGGATTTTTCCAATTTCGCAACGTCACCTGCTCCCCCGCGCCACCTTCATCGCCTCAGTTCATTCGTCGGGTATACGATATGTATGGCTGCAGTTTTACGGAGAGAATCGCAGGAAATTACGCGGACGAGGCCGAACGCGCATCGACACGCTGACCGTAACGAATTAATATGTGATAGTATACCCCGAGCGTTGATCTCTCTCTCTCTCTCTCTCTCTCTCTCTCTCTCTCTCTCTCTCTCTCTCTCTCTCTCTCTCCCTCTCGCTCTAGTTTGGCTTGGCGCTTATACCTACATCTATATTTGCGTTTCCCGATCTGATCGAGTGTGTCTCCGTATTGTATCGGTGAAAATCAATTACAATAATCCGCTCTATACGTGTACACAGAGTCGCGAATAATTAAAAGTTGAAAAGCCGGCGCGCTATAGTGCAATTAAAATATTAGTTTAGCTCCAGATGCTTTCCGCGCGGGCTTTTAATTGCTTTTGGATTTCTATTGGGTGTGTTATTCGTTTGGCATTCAAAAATTCACGCCCAAGAGTATATATATATATATATATATATATAAAATCTCGTGGATATATATGTATATCGTTACAGACCAGAAGCCGCAGTTATTATACAAAATTTCACCGTCAGCGCACAGCGTATCGGTTATATCTCCATATACCTCGTCCATGATTAATCGTAGCTCAATTTTCCTCCGAGCTCTCCATACAGCCGGCGTTTTATTATTCAAATCGGGCGCGGGTGAAGCCAAGCTCGCGTATACTTTTCAGCAGCAGCGAGTCGAAACCAGCTTCTCTGTACACGTGCATTAACCCGGCCGCTCATCGCCTGCGCAGAATTAACGAAGTCGCATTCTCGCCCAGCAGCCATCTCTTTAAATAATATATAAATCCCCGGGAGCGCGAAACCGTAGAGAAGAACAGGCTTTGTTAAACGCTTGAAATTGAAGCTCTCCTCTTGGTCGCTGCTTCACCGGCAGCGAAAAGCGCAAAGTGAGAGAGAGAGAGAGAGAGAGGGAGTGAGAGAGAGAGAGAGTAAAACTCGAGAGAAAGAGTAGGCGAAACGCGTAATTTCACGTTTAATCCTGTCGACGGGCCAAACATTTTACACGGCCGCCGTCGCGTTTTATACGTGGAGTTACGCGTGGAAAAAAGTAGTACAGTTCCGCGAGGGAGGAAAAAGGAACTCTCCTGCTGCTGCTCGCCGCGCGTACACACGTCGCGTAAATTTCGAGCGGCCGCGAGAGAAAGCTCCTTTGTGCACCGCTGCCTACAGGCTCTACTATAGGTATATAGCCACACGTGTGCAGTGGTATTACTCGCTACTCTCGTTTCTTTCTGCCGGGCTTTTTCCAGCCCACACGTCGTACCTCCTTCGGTGTGACGTCGCTACAGCCGCGGAATAAAGCGCGGGTAACGAGCAGAGCACCTAAATCTCTTCCGCCGGTCAGTTCTCTACTCTGCCTAGTTCTTGCTCTTTTTCTTCGTCGCCTAGCGAGCTAGTCGCGACTGGAAATATCGATGAAAATATCGCGCGAGCAGGGCTGGATATAAACCGTGAGCGCGCGTTTTCTTTTTCAGCTTCTTTTTGCTACGTATACACGAGAGAAGATATACGATTTATCGGAACGAGCCACCGCGTATACAAAACGAAATCGATAAGTGGAAAAATATGTATACCGTATATGCCCGGCTGCGTCTCGTTTTTGCGTTCTGCTTACTAATGGAGGGAGCAGTGTGTGGTGAGCGTTGGTTATTGTACATATATGCATGGAAGAGCAGCTATAAATCGAAATTCAACCAAATATACAAATAGCGCGCGGCGTTCAAAATTACCGCGCATCAATTCCCAAATTGAGGAATCCCTGCTGAAACAAAGCCGAGCAGCCAAGAGAGCGTATTCGTCAAGGCTTGATCAAGATAGATTCGCCTTCCTGCGCGTATAGTGCTCGCTGGCCTGTAACTGACGCGCTTCCCTGCTCCCATTCAGCGAGCGCCCCCTACATTTGTGTACTCCATATAGTAGTTGGTATACGTATGTATAGATATAGCGATTAAACTCTCTGCCTCTCCCCGAGGAAGCGAGTGTACGCCTGCTCAAATGTACTGTCGGGGTGTGTTACAGCTGCTCTTTTCACCCGTCAAACAAAGAAAGACTACCGAGGACAAGTCCAAAGTGGTTCAAGGTTGTCCGGAAAGATCCGCTGCGCATTTCAGGCGGAAGAATGGGCGCGGCAATTATTGCAAAGAGAGAGAGAGAGAGAGAGAGAGCCATTGTGTGCGGGAATATAATTAAATTCAACACTCGATATTCTCGACAGAGGGAGAGAGAGACTTTAGTGTGTGTGTGTGTGTGTGTGTGTGCACGCGACGCAACTTCCGGTTACTCCTCCTCCGCGAATCGGGAGATGAGAGTTTCTCCGCGCGAACTTTGGTAATTCTGGGCCGAGGCGGAATTTGCATTCTAATGCAGCAGTGTGCGCGGGTGGATGAATATAATTACGATCGCTTCGTTTGGCCCAAGACGCGCCGGCGGAGCAGAGCCGCAGTCAGTCAGTCGGTCGCTAGTCATCCCTTCTCAAACTTCTCGGCCGAACGTAATGAATTTTCTTCTCTGATTTTACGCGCCTCGCTGCCGATGGAATAAAGTCGGCGGTATTACTCGCGAGCGCTGCACGATAGACTGGAAGTTATTGCGCGCGCGAGAACGGCTGCATTGTCTGCGAGTTTCTCCGAGGATAGAGCTGTGTGCAATGCGACGCGCAGCAGTTGGCCCGATTACTCGTGCGCGGCGTCCCAGCTGCCAGCCGATAGCCTATTTTATGCTGCACGGATACATAAAAACGAACTTGGCTTTTATGCGCTCCGGCCGCCCGCGGTAATTCGGAAAAAACCCTTTGTGTACTGTCACCGAGGCTTTGAGACTTTTCTCTTGAGGTGTGTGTGTGTGTGTGTGTGTGTGTGTGTGTGTGTGTGTGTGTATGTATATATACGTACGCGTGAGAAAGTAGGTAATCAAGGAGATGCTAAGGAGATGGACCTTTCTGCACGGAAATGCGAGCTCTCTTTGAGAAATTCTTTTTTTATTATGTTTAACACGGGAAAACAGCTAGAAAGAGCTTATAAAGATTTCATTAAGAAGTAAGCATCAATCGTGGGCGTAACCCTCGTTTGATTGCAAACTGTCACGAGCGTGCGCACGAGATCTTGAATCTTATAACCCGAGGCTATTTCCTCCTTTATGCCAGTCCTTTGACGTCAATAGCTTCTCCCACAGGAGGCAGCTCTCGGTATATTGCAAAGCCTGTAACTACCTCTTTTCTATAAATGCTCCGAGTCACTGTAGTTATATGCGTACCACGGATCTCCATGTAATTAAATCACTATAACATACGATCTCATCCTTTGCACCCTTTTGAATAATTCGTCGGACGAGTGATATCAATTTTAGAGAGAAAGAGAGACTCCCGCATTCTCTCGTGGTGTTTATGAATCTAAAATGGAGCGTTATAAGGTAACGAATTCGTGATCCGCGAAATCTCCGAAAACTCGAAATATCACTCAATTCCCCGCAATCCTTTTAGATGAACTGTATACTTGCTCGAGTGTAGACCAAAAGCCGGCTTAACATAGCGCATGTGTATTTCGTGGCTTGACTGAGGAGTAAGCGAGAAGAAAGGCAAGCGATGATGGAAAATAAAGCAGCTTAAGTCGGAAGTGCGCAAAGGCAAAACAACGCGCGCTAGTATTATCTTACACCTCGGAGTGCAATTTCCGCTCTCTCGGAAACTGTGTATCGCTGGAGTAATGCGCGCCGCTGCTCCGTTTTCAACTCGTTCTCCCCCTCTCTCTCTCTCTCTCTCTCTCACTCTCGTTCTGCTACTTCCTTTCTGCATTTTACCCCTAGCGAGCGTACACGTTTTCCACAGAGGGCGCTATAATTTTCTCTCTGACCTATTTCTTTATCTACTTTATGAATGTTGTTTATACGAGTGTAGATATTTACCTTTATGAAGCGTCTCGTTATATTTTCCTTCTATTTGAGGAGCTTTTGATTAATGTTTATATTAATATTTCGAGCCATTTTGTATACAGCTTCATTTGATGCGTTTGTGTGTATTTTTAGATTATCGTCAAATGCTCGCTACGAAGCAGTGGTTAACGAGTTATTGGTTTCTTCAAATAATGCGGTGTCGATAAGGCTCCTAACTCAAAGACATTAATCAAATTTGGCTTTGATCGTTTGACTTAAAGTTAAAGCTCAGCGCGTGTACATCCATCGCTCGTGCGGTGCAAGTTAACTGTGCCAAGCTATATACTCTATGTACACAGCAGATTCGCTCAGCCGTTTCCTATGCAACAATTTCTGACGCAGACCTGTAAGGCAGAGCCTGGAAATAATGACGTTTGTTGGGCTCGATTGTGGCTTCACGAGCACGTTCTGGTCTTCGTGAATCGACCTAGAACTCTGGGAAACCAATATCTGCTGCATTATTGATAATTTGTGGATTATTGAATAGTACGTTATAATTTTAAGGTAAACTAAAAAGAATAAGCGTTTCGTGTTTTTTACTTCGCAACATTTTAGCATACATATAGTTTTATAGATCCTCATTTGTCATCGTTACATTGCTGGTTTTACGCTTTTGCCTTCCTGTGTAGACTTCTCTCAAAAATACAAGGAGTGACATGCATATTCCAGCGAAGCACGTGCCGAGCGCGTAACTCAAATGCCGAATCTTTATGACAGTAGGAGTGTTATTTATTTCCTTTTTTCTTAGCAGCTCTTCTATTGAATTTGAACTATTTTTGGATGCCCTCACTTTGATTCCCGACTCTATCAACCTACGCAGTAAGACGTCGAATCTTGTTAGATATGGTAGATCCTTTTTCACCACATAGGTTATCCAAAAATTTCCGAGCTCTTCTTTCATCAAGAGAGCTTGGTATTTGCTCTTGATATTCGAGAAAGTCGTCAACGTTAACAAAGCCGATAATTTGTCCGAGGCACAGGCGACATCACCCTGATTCAATAGTCTTTCTGAGCAAATGCTGAAGTTAAGGTTGGTTCTTGTTTTTTTCGCCAGCTTCTTCATCAACGGCACGGTGGAATCGTTGATCGGTTCGAACATTTTATCGCCAACCAGAAGCGTGAGGTTGCTATTCACCAGATCTTCCAACATGCTTATTTCGTTAGGTTGGCCGGGTGCGGTCAGTATGTTGATCAAACGACTTTCAAAGCCACATGTTATGAGAAGTGCAAACACCATCCAGGTGAGGCGTATAATTCGATCGTAATTGTGTGGTCCTATTCGTAAAAATCGCTGATTCAGTACGAGATACCAGGTGGCAAGAATTGGATTTCGCTCATTTCGCAGGTACAGGTAGAGCGTGAGGATGGGGAAAGGTAAAAGACACATCACGGTGTTGCCAGAAAACCAGTGCTGGCCTATTATTTGACGACTCAACCCAGGTGGCTGTCGAGGTACCACCGCGTAATAAGTCCCGCTGTCATGAGGGTAAAGAAAATCGAGTTTACGGTTGAATATCACATCCAAGTAGCGGCTATTGCCCAAAATTTCCGATCTGGAACGAAATGGAATCATTATTACCATTGTGTATAGAGTTGTATCATTTGTTCTATTTGATACAAGTAAAATATTTACCTATTGAGGAGAATGTCTCCAATTAATCCTACACTTTCTCCTGTGGGTAAAATGATTCCATAGTTCGCCGCTGTCGATTTATCAGATTTTAATACGAGCGTGAAATTCATTCTTTTTTGTAGACTATTTATGAAATCAACATCTTCGCCTGCTATTGCCTCACTGTGATTATTTGTCAAATGTATGTAAGGAGGCTTATGAAACATGGATATGGTTATTGGATAACCGTATAAATTTATAAATTTATCTGGAAACAATGGCTCATTTCTGTTTACTGCACAGACTTTGCCTCGTTGTTGGTCAGCTATTATTACAAAAGGATTAAAACTCATCATATCAAAACCTTTACGAGTATTGTTAAAAACTACTAGTATAACATTAGCTGCACCGGCAGACCAATAATTTCTAAATAATTGTTTAATCAAATCAACTGCTACTGTCAATGAATGACGCTTCTTGAAGTAATTTGAAATAGTTAGACCTTGAGGTATTTCAGTTTTGTAGTTCATTTTTTGGTACGCCACCTCCCCTGTAATCCAGATTATAAATTTAGAATCCGTATTCCACATGTCACCAACTCTTTTTTTCCAGTTAACCACATCAACGATGCTAGGATTTTTAAATATGGCTACTACGTAATGAAATTTGACTCGATTTGACGAGGAAAATTTCGTTACTTGTTGATTACTTTCAAAAAGTACTATCGGTACTTTCTTAGAATACGTACTTAGAATTAGGTTTAACCATTCTAAATGTACCTGAAAGAATCGTAGTTTTAGATCAGCGCCACTTGCTTGACTTTAACAAAAATGCATGCAGAATTAATTTTACCTCTTCATCAGCAAATGCGTGAACAACCGGATAACTAATTTCTTGGTGAATTTGAATATCGATTAAACTGTCAATTTCCTCAACGTAATTTGGCAAAAAATGACGGTTTCCAGAAGTTTTATAGACTACACAAAGAATAAGAAAACATAACCTGTACCACCACACTGTGACCATTGTGAAATACTGAAGGGCGAAGTCAAGCTGAGTTCTTTGATAAAGGATTTCGTGTTTCTTCGAGTATAGAAAGTCATCCAATATTCTAATGTTCTGATCAAAACAATGCTTTTATATGAGTGTCTCCCTATAATGCATGCACAGTCTTGTGTGAAAAAAAAGATATTATCGTATGCCATTACGAAATCAAGTTTTACTTATAAGATATGAATGTCGGTGATAACATACGGTGTAAATACATTTTGTTAATCATTTAAAAAATTGACTGTTTATTGAATTTTTCAAGTAGTTACAAAACTGGCTTATACTCATTTTATAAAGCTATAATAATAATGCATTAAACTGCTGTACTGCAAATAGTATAATGATTTTTATTTGAAGACAGCAGTCCATTTGTACAGTCTGCACGACCTAGAGCGGAAGAGGTTGCGCGCCAACTAGCTCTAAATTTTTGGTCCTGTGCCAGAGTTTGAATCGATGCCGAAGCATATTAAGGCCGATTCACGTGAGTATTCTTTATATACAGGCCAAACAAAAGCGCTTGCCTGCTGATTCCTTGATATTTTGCGAATTTTATACTGATTCCAGATTGAATGAATCGTTTTTTAAATATTTGGTCGCAAAAATAAGATTGCTGCAAATGAAAGTTGTGATTTATCATCATTTTCTGCAAGCTATCGCACGTTGGAATAATATTTGGATAAGTCAGCGTTCTTCAAAGAAAATGAAAGAATTAAATATAGATTTTTCAAATTGACTTCTTTCCGTGCTGAAATAAAATAAATTCAATGAAAATATAATCATATATGTTAAAATGTAATAGGATAAATTTTTCGGCTAATCTATTTCTCGTTCTGAAAAAACGTATTCCTTGAACTGCATACAAAATGTTTTTAAATTCGTCGTCACAGCAACAGAATTTAATTCGCATATAAAATATAATAATACATTTCTGCAAGCGATCTTTTTCTGACATTTATTATTCCGCAATAATAGTAATAGTGACGCGACTATAACGTTACGACATATAAAATGCAGGCGTCTTAACAAGTTCTTGACTTCAAACAGATTTGTTTGATGGTTTTTGCGAGCTTACCTTTTTCAGTTTAATTAAGAGATGTCCTATAAACTAGAAACTTTTACCGAGATTTTCTCCGACTGCCTGTGATAAATACTCTAAAGCGAGTTTCCTTTTAGACTAGCCTCATATCAAAGTGACAGCCTGATTTTTCTTCGATTGGATTGCAAACTTAAATACGCTAAAGACATTTTTATTTTGCATCAATATTTTTTTCAAACGATAGTGAATGAAAAACGCGAAAAGCTAAACTTTTTAGAAGAAACAACTACTTTTAGTTATACAATTTGGGGTCTGCAAGCGTTAACTAATGCAAGTGGGAATGATAACTCGACAGCCCTCGAGAGTGTCTAAGCCGCAGACTTATCTTCGCATTAAATAGAAATTTCATAATTAGTCTTTAGTCTGAATTTTGACGAAAGAAACGCGGAGCGTCGCTCGGGTTAACGAGGCGCGAGCACTTTGGCAGTTTCACGTATACACAAGATATACATTGCGCTTCCTCTGTGTCGTCTCAGGATTCATCGAGCGTTATGAAGTGGTTATGCGGTTTGGGAGTAGCAGCGACCCGCGCAACATTCCTCCAAGCTGTGTGGCTCTCCCTCCCCTGCCGCCAACGGCTAATTCATTTGATGAGGTAGCGCTTTGAAGCTTTTCGTAATAATTCAAATTAACGCTATAAATTCTTGCGAATTAACACATCCTCGTGCAACGGACTGTTCCGAGATATCCTTTACTTTTCAATTAGGCCTTCGCGCAGCTTTTCAAACGAACATACGCGGCTTTGAACTTGTACGCGGAAATTGAAACTTGAAATATCACCGAATCTGCATAGTGATTGATGGATCGCGTAATTCATTTTTGGAAGAGAAAAAAATATGATATTTATACTTTGCATATACGCGTAAATATTCATCCCGTTTAAAAATGAAACTAAACCATCTCACCTTTGAAATAATTTTACTTTCATGTATACTTGCAAGCTAGGACGAAGCATTCATCATTGGAAAATTGCGCTTCATCGCGAGAAAAAAATCCACTAACACAAAATAAACTCTGTAAAAGCTCCTAGCTCTACCTCTCACAAAGCCCTTAAAAACGTTCCCTTGCCAGCGTTTTAATTGGGTTAATCCCGTGTAAAGCGCACACGTGCGCGTCCTCTCGACGCGAACGTAAATAAAGCTCGGCCGCCCTCGTCCGCCCGATTCCCAGGGAAATAAAAAGCGTCGGCCGGACTTGCTCAAAGGCGGAAGCAGCCCGGGCACCTTACAACGAGCTGCTGCAGCTGCGGAGTCCCAGAACAAACACATGGATCCGTTCTCTCGCGAGTTGCTAGGCGACAAGTTGTCGGATGGAACCCAAGCCTCCCCCCATTTCTGTGATGGTGGAGCCGACTACGTCACGGTAGGTGACGTCACGCTATAGATGCCCGACACATTGCTGATGCCAATGCCGTGAGCTTTGCGCTGGAGTGTTATACTCGTATATACACCGCTTATTCAGCACTGCCCGGACGCAGCTTTGCCCCCACTACTTTGCCGCCCTTCCAGCTCGGCGTGCGCGCGTGCTAAAGTTTGTTTTTGATTCTGTTTGAATAGCAGGCTGCTGGAAAGTAAAGCTTGAACTTTTTTCCCGTTGAATTACTTTTTGAACGTCTCTTTACAATGTATGAAAATACTGCACTCCCAAAAAGTGCGATGAACGGATGTTGGGAAGCTATGTAAATGAAGCGATTCGAATCGGCCGTTGTAAAATGTTTGTGTATATTTAAGAATGTTAAAAAGCCATGCGGCTTACAAAATTGATGATTTCACTAGTCAAGGTAAATTATGCAGTATAATGGAGAAATGATGCTGCAACCCTCTTGACATTGAAAACCAGGGATGAACAGAAAACAATGCTCGGGGGATCACACTCCCCTACGGTATAGATTTCAAGAGGGTCCGTCACACGAGTATATGAATGCCTCCCCCGTTTTGTATCGAGGAGTCCTTTAGAGTCACTTGACTGATGCTTTAATTCAGCGAGTCGGCATTTCGTGAATAATTGCCGAATATAGCGCAGTCTACTGTGTTTGATATGAAGCGGAGCGAACAGGATATGTGAAATATTGTAATGTTAAATTTTGTTAACGATTTTGATTGACGCAATTGTTTCGAGCCGCGCTGTTCGCGCGTTCATCCCGGGATTGAATCAGTGTAACGACGCGCGTTATGATATGACTGCGTTGTAAACGTCGTTTTTATTTCAACGTTAAACAATCAACGAGTCGAATTGTTTTATACAGCAGCAGTATGGTACAATTTAAAAAGATAATCGCAAATCAATAATCGGGCTAAAAATGCGACGAAAATGGCAAAGCCTAATGAGAACATGAATATCGAGTTTACGTGACGACCCCAGGGAAGGGGACGACCCCGGCGACTATGGCTGCTGAATGTTTTATGCAAAATGGTTTACCGGCGATTAACGAAAGCCTATCTATAAAACCATCGTTAGTGGATTTTGCACCTCTTAAGATAATCGAATCCCGGTCTAATTTCACATACATCGATTATACACTTACCCGTCTTTTTGCCGAGCTGAAAATAATCGAATGCGCCTATATATATATCTCGAAGTACGTAATGCTTTGTATTAATGAGGTTAAATTTGAAAAAATAACGTGGAAAATTTATAATCGAGATGGAAATAGAAAATTGCGTTGGAAAACTTTGAGCGCGAATCGAGAAAATTCGTTTTCGAAGCGGTAACAAACCGCAATAGCATATTCAAGGCGTTAGCGAGACCTCGGATTCAAGATTCAGTTTCGAAACTAAATGCAAAATGCTAACTGGAATATAAAAGCCTCGGCGGAGTTTTAAATCTCAGCTAGGACTTATCGATTTCCGGTGCAAGACACACGTACACGTACACACTCGCGTATAGAGATATACACGATCGTCCCACTCGAAAAAGTGTGTCACCGGCAACGACTACTGCTGCAGTACAGCTAGTCATGCTTACTACTACAAGAATGGACGAGCCCGGGCGGACCCTTTCAAAATATCTAAAACTGCGATCAAACATCGCGACTTTACGATCTGAAAGCTTTGAGGTTTTATGGTCAACTTCCAAGCGTCCTTTGCTCGTCTCTCTCTTTCTCCCTCTCTCTCTCTCTATATATATATATACACATATATAAAATCTCGTAATAATGGGTCATACGGTTTTCACGGGACGAGGTCACCAGCGCGCTATCATGGCTCTGGGATCAAATAACGCCGCAAAGACGCTCATACATACATCTTATACGAGGGTGATATGTATATATATGTTCGCTCCATTCTATTTCCCCGTCCGTTTAAGGCTACTCGTCCGCGCAGTCGTTCGGAAGCGCCGAGTTCTTATTATACTCGGTATGGCAGGGATAAGATAGCCCCTGCGATTTAGCATTCGATTGGCGAAATGCATCGTGAATTTATGCATCAAAGTCACCGGAAAACTTTCCTATATGCCCTGCATACGGTACCTCGTCTAGTCTTCGCGTACAAACAAACAATACAATGCGAACGTAAAGCAATTGAATCTTCCCGCACAGAGCCGGTCAATCAACGTCACTATCCATCCGCCGCGCGAGCTTCCGCCCTCGAGAAATTCATTTTGCATAACAAAGCGTAGCGCACACGTAGCAGAGGGTAGTGCAAAGATGGCAGATTTATCGAGTCGAGCGCGTTATATCCTCCGAGGCTCCTTCTTCATACACACAGAGAGAGAGAGAGAGAGAGAGAGAGAGAGAGAGAGAGAGAGAGAGCGAGCTGGCTCGAATGCTGCTTCCCCTCTTACATAGCAAGCTCCCGCTCCCTCGCACACACTCTCGCAATTTTATTCGTGGCCTAGTTTCTGGATACTCGATAGATTTGAATTTCCGTCGTCTGAGATATAGGATGCCGTCGTTCTTTCTTCGGGCCGGGTAACATCGATAATATTTATCGCCGCGGCTGCGTTATGCATGCTATACTATACTGCTACTCGTATTGGAGAGTTTATAATGAACGGCGAGCCGACTGTTTTCGTTCGATTTTTCAATCGTCGGCAATAAGTCTTGCCGAGATTTCAATTAGTTCGAGGCGTCGTCGACGATTCGCCCTGATGCTTTTTTTCTCTCCGCGCAGCTTGAGGAAATGAGGTATGTAGAGTTTGTCGGGATGCTAGATTTATCGAGGGAACGGATTTTCTCGCCGAGTGATTTATATACCGCGGCGATGTCAAAATTTCTGAATTGCGTTCACTTTGGACGCAATTCAGTTTTAAGCTTAGGCCGCGATACAAAGGACCATCCCCCAGCGGTTCCATACACGAATTTCGCTTGTAAAGGAAAATTCAAAAGTGTACCTTAAAATTTAATAAATCAATCATTTCTCTTTGCCGTACCGAAGACGATCGATCGCTACAGAAAATTATATAAAATTACAGCCTATATATAATGTACAGCAAAGCGCAGAGGTTCCTGGCGCGAGTCGACTCCGGGTGGAGGAAGAGGGCTGCCAAGCTGGCTAGTGATTTACGGGGAGCACGCCCCCGCTTAATGTTACCTGCCACTTCATTACCGGTAACGACGAGCGCTGGGCCGCTTCGACAAACTCTCTCTTACTCGGCGAGTCGTATACAGTCGTATAGTTTCTCCACTGCCGCCGGAGAATGTAAACTGAACTAGGATATACCAGTGTCTATGTATGCGTGTGTAGATATATAGGCTGCGCTTACTTTTGCCTCTGGCCCGTGAAACTACTTTTACGAGGCTCTTCAAAGCTCTGCCTTTGCCAAATCGCTGGGCGAAGACTTGGAGTTGATTAATTTTTCTTATTGTTCTTGGAAATTTCGCTGTTGTTGCCGGAGATTCGAGTTGGTTATTTGGCAAACTCGATTTGTTGAACAATTTGAAGCTTGCAAGCGCGCGAGTGCATAGGAAAATCTTTTCAACCGCGACGTCTTTGTTCGCACTGGTCGTCGATAGAGTAGCAGTTGAGAGTAGATATCGCTCCGGAGATTAGAATTGCACGCGTATACGCACAATATAACAGGGAAGAACGATTGGAAGCGGTAATTCAGCGCGTATGTATATGATAAGGTGTAGTACAGACTTAATACAAGCTATGAGAATGGAAACAAAGCGACTACCGCCGCCACACCGCTTCTCGACCCAGTTAAAGCTCTCGCTATATAGTCGCGCTTGCGACGTTTAATTCGAAGCGCCCGGTCGAAATTTAATCCAATTTTAACTTACGGCTGAGACGGAGGGGGAAGCCGAAGCAGCGCTTTTGGAATGGTAATTTTATCGATATATTCTCACGGCGCTGCAGTGGCAAAATGGTGCTCGAAATTTTTGCTGACGCGAATATACCTTTGGAGAATAATTTCTCGAGTGGATTTTAATTTTGTTCGCGGTCTTTATTCCGCTGAATTCGCGAGCGTGTAATATCAACTCCGTTTCCATCAAATGTGCAGCATTATCATCATCATTTCCGCGATTTTGTACAGCATAATCGCGCAGCGCTAAAAGCCTTTCGTGCGCTGCAGGGAATCCAATTGCACTGCAGTAAAACAAGAGGATTAAACGCGCGTAATTCCAACTGCATTATACAAATACACGCACACAGCATCGCGGAGCAAAGTTCAAAAGGAGCCATTTTCTTAATATCCGCTGCTCGCGGCATCTCGAAACTTCTCTCATCCCCGAACTGTTGCGCTTAAACGCAGCCGAAGTAGCCTTCCTGGCTGAAAACAAGACTTCTCCGGCTCGTCGGGGACTGGCATATTATCCGAGAGCAGCGTCAATCGATATCTGGATATATAAACCTATACGGCTCCTGCAGCAGCGATCGCGTCGTCGGCGGAGCTGTGGCGTGGGCGGCAGCCAGCCAGGCGCTTAGGACTCTTAAAAGCCAAGATGATCGCGCGGCAAGAGAGAAAGCCGACGGCGGCGTCGAGGCCAAGGTCGACGGGCTATTCCCGCACATACGTGTGCCGCCGGCTGTCCGTGTATATGGCTCTTTCGGGCATTTGCACGTTCGCGAGGAGAACGAGAGACTATACGTAGAGCCGTGTTGTATAGTGGTACACTGGCTGCTTTCAGCAGTTTCGTTACCCTCTCTATGTATATACCTGTGTACATGTGAGACCGTATACGGCTGCAGTCGTATGTACACTATACATGTCCGATGAGATTTTCTGCGGCTGAACACGAGGGAAATCCGTATGCGTAATCCAGCCGGGCGCAGAGGCGCGTCTGACCATACACCGCGGTGTTCTACTGATTTTATGCAGACGCTAACGATACGATGCTTCTTACGGGGGTTTCCGTAATCGGATTTTCGAGTTTGTCAGCGGCGCGGAAGAGAAAAAAAAGTATCGAAACGTTCAGTTTCGAAGTGTGCACTCGTCAAACTTCGAAACGGCCAACTTTTCAAACTCGGAAGTAACTCGGGTCCCAAACGCGATCATTTTTTCTTCTTTCTTCACTCTCAATATTATCTTTAAAACTCCGTCTTACAAATCGCAAACTCGATTCTTTCCCGAAAACTCGTTTATCAAGTAAAATAGTAGTTTTCCGCTCGATAACGACGTTCCGCCGCCGCCGACAAACTTGCGAGCAAATATAATAGTTATTGGTATATTAAATCTTGAATCGGAGTTTGCACGTGTGTATTGTTGGAG
Organism: Muscidifurax raptorellus; assembly: GCA_020010945.3. NCBI lineage: Eukaryota > Metazoa > Arthropoda > Insecta > Hymenoptera > Pteromalidae > Muscidifurax > Muscidifurax raptorellus. The sequence goes on along the minus strand of CM052078.1, from coordinate 7,650,124 downwards.
ATGCGCGCAAGAGTGAGCGTGTAAATTATTGCAGTCGAAAGTAAAATAGTGGTTGTGTGCGCGCGTGTGTGTGTATACAGCGGCGGGCGCAAAACTGCTATAAAACATGGTATATTCAGGAGATGATTTAAAGCGGGAAAACAATAGACACGTAATGCATACAGCTCCGCGTTAAATTTCCGGCCATTAATTAAGTTATTCATATGCAACGATAATAGAGGGTGCTTTCGCTGTAAGTTGAATAAACGTTGTTTCGACGAGCGTGTATTCTTCGTCATTGTTGCTGAGTAAAATCTTCATAAAATATTTCTTTAAACTGCAACTACTCGCGGTCAGTTTTACTCGGAAAATAAATCGCAATATTCAGCGGCGTTTAGATTTCCTTCGGATCGTATATTATACACGTCGAGTTTCCGCTTGCACTGACATAAATTCTGTGTAGAAACTGTACATAGCCCACTTTACTATATACAGTGTACATAATCCATAAAATCGTGTGCCAGCCGATAGCGCTCTCTGTGGGCCGACCGCAGAGTCTTTCGCCTATAGCTCGCTTAAAACCTCAATTTCGTCACAATTTATCCCGCACCGAGAGTAAAGCATCGATCCACCCCCTATATATATATATATATATATATATATATATATATAATTAACCCCCGCGCGAGCGACTCGTTCGTTGAAACGTCGCGCTTCTCTCCGTAAAACGCAAATCAAATGATCAAACGATTCGCGAGTCCCCGAAAGCTCTCGTTTCGAAGTAAAGGGCGACCGCGCCGTACAGTCGATTCAACGGCCCGTGGGCGACTCTCGCGCGGGCGATGTAACGCGTTTAGTTATGCCCGAATTGGAAACGGGGTTGTGTCTCTCTCGGTGTGCAGTCGGGTGGACGATAAAAGCAGAGCGCGCGATTCACGGCGTGCCTGTGATAACGGCCGCTCGTTATCGCCGTTGTCGACGTCGTCATCGGGCGGGACACGAGGTGCTTTAGAGGCCCCGTGTGTTACAGCGACGACGACGACGTTTGAACTCGCGTTTTTTTTTCGGTGCGAAAGGGAACAAAGGGATCGAACTTTGTTAATTTTAACGAGGGCTCGTTGAAGTATTGCGGGTATAATGGATATACCGTACGATTGTGCTGTCGGACATTTGACGACCGTGTATTATAAACTATTGAGAATCGAATTTTCATCCGACACGTGTACGCGGACTAAAGAAAAATCTTTGTTCCTCGCATGCGCAGTATAAAGGTGGCACGAGTTTTTTTTTCATATCATTCTGCAGCGTCGTAAACCCAGTTCCGCGGGGCGAAACCCTGCGTCGGCTTCAACTCGCCGCTCCATTCGTCTGCTGCTGCTGGTACTACTACCACGGACGAGGTATAAGGTCAGAATGATAGTAAACCGGTAGAGCGTTTTCACGGGTACACGCCCACGAGTGCAGACGTCGCTCGCTCTGCTATACTATACTGCGTAGTCGCTTTCTCTCCTCGACGTTGGAGGTCGCATTGATTGCACCTACGACGACTACGCCCTACTATTATATATATATATATATATATATACATATAATACCCCCTTCGTTGTACTGTCTCTGTCGGTTTTTATTTCTTCTCCTTTTTATACGCGCGCGCTCGTCCACCCGACTTTTATTTCTCTCCCTCTCTTCACTCGATGCGACTACTTATACTACGTGTCTTTGCGACGGTGCTTTGATTGCTGTCGAGCTTTTTATTGGATTGACAATTATACGTATAAGTGCGAGAATTCGGGTGAGACTCGATGAGCGCTTAGAGCATTAATTAGTTCAACGACGACGTTGATGTCGCTATATATATATATATAGAAGGCACTGCTCACGTAAAGTTTTATTTTATTTTCAACGTCCACAATAAAGTCTTCAATTTCCCCGATCATAAATTTCCCGGTCTTTCTCTCTGTATATATATATCTAGTACAACTCTCGCTGTCTTTTTCCCCTAGTAGTTTTTCTACAATATAACCTTTTCTCGCTATTACACGCGCGTTCCTTTCCCCGGCGAGGCGACGGCTCCATCATGCCGCTTTAATTTTCCAGAGGAAAAATGCTCTCTTCGTCGGGTTTCCATATCGAAAACGCATTAGCCTCCTTCTTCGTATTCAAATCGTTGGCCCGTAAAGCTGTATTCTTTCTATATATAAGGGGTTAATACACAGTGTTCTTATAATATAGATCCTACGAGGACGCTTCAATTATACATGCGACTATTACGTAGATGCATGCTCGTGTGTCGTTGGTTTGTAAATGAGATTTGATTACATCAGGTCGTTCCGTCGGTTTTTTTTAAAAGTAGTAACCCATAATCGGAACAGAGCCCAGCAAAGCTCGCGCGCGCTTTTGCAAAACAACGGCTCCTTAATCGACCTAGCGCCCCTATTATGCTAATCACGACTCGAGCCGTGTGTACGTGTGGCAGTAGAAGGTATGTATGTATATATATCTGGACAAACGCGCCCCGGAGTTAATTGGGGCTCGAGTTGCTGACCCCTGGCTGTTGTCGGGAGAGCGAGTATATATATATATATATGTACCGTCGACAACAGTACTACTGCTGCAGAGTGACAATGGTGTTGCGGTGCTGATCTGCTGAAGTAACGTATACAGCTATATATACAAGCCTCTGGCTGAGGTTACACCAAGGCTCATACCAAGGCTGCATCGTCGATCATAATTATGTTGTTTGAGGGATCGATCGTACTGTAATTTTAGGCGTCTTTGAAGGCGTGAGAATACTATTATCACCGGCTAAGTTAATTCAATGCTTCTTATACAAACCGACAGAGTACGATATACAACCTTATGCCCTTCATCTTTCTCGAGATGCGCGCATAAGTGAGATAACACCTGCGTATATACGCAGCTGCATATATATTAGACAGAATCGATCACCCGACGAATCTCACGATGCAAATTTCAGTATAGCGCAGATAAGCTTTTCAAGACAGAGTATTATAAACGCAACAGCAGCAGCAGCAGCTCAACTCGATTTTAAGTAATTTACTGCTACCTCGCCGGGAAAGAGATAGAACCGGTGCAAAGTTAGCCTCAGCTACTCGAAACTTTTCGGCATTGATGAGCGCCGAATATATAAAGCCAGCTTCCTCGAGAGACACATTAATCTGCAGCGAGCCGAGGATGAATGCGCTTTCGGGATATATGACGCGCTTTTATATGGGCCGATGGATCGACGCGCGCAGTTCGAATCATGAATTTCCATGATGTATATATGGAAGTGATTAGAATTCCAGTGATTGCCAAGCGTATAAGAAAGTAATTCTCGCCGAGGGGACGGGGAAGTAATTTTTGCGCGACAATAAATCGCGCGACGCGAATACTCCCCTTTCAATTTAAAAGTTTTTGCTTTCTTGCGCGCAGCGTTTTAAATGCGCGAGTTCGTTGTAATTCACCTTCTTTTCAGCCTCTCCGCCGCGAGGTTTCGTAGCCGCGCGAGAAGGTGAGGCTGGAATATATTTATGTCACGTTTTAACGCGCTTATTCGGACGAATTATCGAGTTTCCTTACGGAGGAAATATTTTGAGTGACGTTTCAAAATTGTGTTTCGTTATTTATACTTGCTCACTCGTGTAATGCAATACACATTTGCCGGCGAGCATTCATTCTCTATATATATACAAGCATATTAATAAACACGTATGCGTAGTCTATACTTACGCGCACAAAAGAAGAATCTCAGTCCCTTTGATCCATCTCTCCGCAAATTCCGTCTATAATATCAGACTCCGGTACGCGGTAATTCGCGCACTTCAAATACACTCTATATACTCGTCCAACTACAATCCCGCCCCCAAGTACATACATACAGTCGAACTTTGCCATATTATACACTCGCGCGTGAGAGTTTCGACGATTTCATTTGCATCGATGCCTCTAGCGCAAACACGTACGCTTATATATACATCTCGGAACAACTCTATACAGATTGTGTCCTGATGAGAGAGAGAGAGAGAGAGAGAGAGAGAGAGATCGATGAGAGTTGATCTTGGAAGTCGCGCTGATTAATCGCGTTTTCTTGGGTTGAATATAATGCCACTTTTGATAATAGCTCGCGATTCGAGTTCATCGATGCTGCGCATAATACATATTTTATTCGACGCGAAGCGCGACTAATTGTAAGTGCGCGCGCGCACTAATTCGCGAAAGTGCCGTATTTGGTATAATAATTGAGTAATTAGCAGATTTTGACGGGCTTGAATTTAGGTTGCGCAGCGCACCGGCCGAGCGAGAGACAGAAACGCTTACGCGCCGTTCAATAATTGACGCCCCGGTAGCCATTAATTAGCTCTGTAATTTAACAGATGTTACACTGCGACTCGCATATCTAATGCCGCTTTATTAATCAGTAACAGCTGTTCGACGTAATTATGATTATTAAGGAATTTCCAACGTTATCGTGTGCCTGCTCATCCGGTTGAACTTTGCAAAATTCGAAATCATTCACTTTTCCGTATTTTCATTACGAACTATCGCATGCGCTCGTTCCATTTTCTATGGACTTTTACGGAGCGCTTTAAATATAAATCTAACGGCATTTGCGAAAATTGTAAAAGCGTACAAGTACCGAGAACAATGAAGCTATTTCATCGTGAATTTCGATTAACAAAAACGCGATACAAAATTACCATAACTACACCGACTACTACATCGCACAGCAGTCGCATCGTAATATATTTTCAGGCATCCCCCGCAACGATTCCCAATACGATCCTCTCCAAAAATATCCCATTCCTCTCTCTCCCTCTCACTCCGGCGCTAATTTTACCCAAACATCGACGCGTCGGCTGACGCAGAGGTACCTATCGCCTTTTTCGGATCCTTCCTCTCTGCGAATAAGCAAACAGCCGCGTGAGCGGCCACAATAGCTGGCCCGCGCGTCACCGCGAGACTTTGCGGCGTTATATATACATTCCCGAGATTCTTATCCCGCGGGTATTGCACGCGAGCAATTTTATTCAAAGGAGAGCATTCCTTGCGCGGAGAGAGGCCGCGTGGGTGGAGGAAAAAAAAATAAAGGAGTCGCGACGTTGCGAAAATAGCTGCTTTTCATTGCGCAACGCGCAACTGACACGTTTAGTGGATTATTGCTGGACAGGCGGGATGATATAAGGTGCATGGATAAGAGGAGAGCACGATAATATGTGTACTCAAGGATAATCGCATCGAAAGAAGGACGATGTGGCGTCGGTGTTATTCTCATAACAAATTATTATTACGAATGCCTTGAAAATAAACAGTTTTTGGGCCTGCTCAACTGCGAGCTCTATATATACCGTTCATGCAGGAAAGTTACATTATTGGTTTTCAATGCTGTATTACTTCCAAACTCCGAGTGTATACACTCTGCAAAGTATCGAGAAAGTATTAGCAACTCGAAATGTAGATCAAACACAGACGACGACTCATTACGGAATCGTCCGGCTGCTGACTGGCTGGTGTGAATTTCCTATAACACGCTGCACATATGTACGTATACATCGAGGCCTCGGCGCAGGTGATAATTCGCTTATCTCCTGGGGAAATAGACCAGCCGATAGGGGTAATTAGAGGCGAGCTCGCCGAAGGCTATATAGCGTAGCACTCTTGATTTCGCTATTATTATCGAGCGCAAGCGCTATTTTTTCCTCTCGCGCTTATGCGCGTAAACGCCGCGATAATGTACAGCGCGCCGTGCATGAGATTGTGTTTTTCGCGACGTATATATGTGTTAGATGAAAATGGAGCAAGGGTAAATTAATAACTGCGCTTTGATGACGCCGGATGAAAAAGCCCGAATCACAATCGGAGTGTTTATATAACGAACGATACGTCCCGTATAGAAAGTTCGAACATTAATTATACAAATTTATATTTAATTTTAAAGTTACAAACAAGCGGCGACGCCGAGTGTAAAAAGTTTATTTCGCGAGTAGCGCAATTAAAACGGCACCGGAGGGCAGAAAGGAAAACAAGCGCGAAAGTAAATATAAATCAAAGCTCTCTCTCGCGCACCGTGAGTGTATAGTGGGATATAAGGATATTGCATCGGACATTTATGCCGGCTATTTTTTTTATCCTCGATTCCGAGTTAGTGCGTATATACCTGTAATCGGGGAATTTTAATCGCGAAAAACCTCTCGGATAATTATGAATCTAGCGCAATGAATTCCACATCTATGACAAAACGCGCGCGTGTGTAAAGTTTGTTCATCGCGGCGCTTCGTGGAAAGTTCAATTACTAAAAATCGAACACACCTTCGCGTGTACGCAAACAACGCTTGGCATTTTCATTTTAAAACCTAATAGCGACGCGGCTGTGCGCTTGAAAATGAAAACAAAATAATAATACTAAATGAACTCTCGGCGAAGCAAGTGTCGGAATTCTCATATCAGGAGATCATATACTGCATACTGCAAAATGGGTCAAGTGGAAATATTCAGCGTGGAAGAAATATGGAGTCCGAGCGCAGTATATACAAAAAGCTCGTCATCGTTTGCTCATTAGTACTCACTTTTCTTGCGAATCATTATGATATATCCCAGTTCAATTTGAATATCAAACTAGCCTTTGGACGGGGTCTATTTTTGGCTGCGATGCCTCTTCCAAGATTAATCTCGCTCTCCATGCGAGAAAATGACCGAATAGAATATACAAATTCAGTCCAATAACTGAAAATGCACGCGCGCGTTAAGACGCCCCGGCTCGACACAATACAAGAGGATATAACATCGAGCTTCGTATTAACCTACTTCTGACGCATAATGCTCGTGTAACCCCCCGGTTTCAGGAGCTCGTGAATACGCGCTGTCGCGAGTAAAGTCATAAATTATTAAAACGTGCGCGCGAGAATCGTTTCTCGTACGCTATACGAGATAACGAGAGAACGAAAAAATCCTCCGCGAAAAAACGGACATTTTTAATTCCGGCCATGGGGCTCTCCGCCTTATCCAAATCCCCGCGAATCTCGTTTCAGGAGAGCTCGAGATGTGTACGGGGGCGTGTATAGCACGAGAGAGAGAGAGAGAGAGAGAGAGAGAGAGAGAGAGAGAGTTGGCATATTGCGCAGCCACGAGGGATTCCTCCGGTTACTTATACTCCTCGCGGCAATTTATGCGCGAGAGGGAAAGAACGGGGGAATGAGCGCGTGTGTTTGAGATGAGATGAGTGTTGCGTTTAATCGTCCGTGATTCATGTGCGCGTCCGTGTATAGATGCTCGGGGGAGATCGAAGTCGCGCGGAATAATTACTCCACGTTGTTCAATTTGTTGCTTTAATGCGAACGACCGATCGTTAGTTATATTGCTGTTAGAGCGACGCGAGCATTGTTTACGCGCCGGAGGAAATGCGAAAAAAGTTTAATTTAAGTTTAATTTAAATTTAATAAAAAGCGGGAAGATACATTTTTTAGCAGGCGGACTACGCGCGGCTACTTGAAAACTAAAGCGAAGTCAAATGTGTCGTACATTATGTAAGCCCAGCGAGCGAAACTTCGAAGCTGAAGGGATACGATTCTCATCGGCGAAGTATAGGGAGGCAGGTTTGCGCGGCTGAATTATCGATAATTCGTTCCAGATAACATGTTCGACGAATCCATGCAGAGCAAACTTTCTGCGTATTAGTCCTACAAGTTCGCGAGAAGATCCGCGTCACGTCCTGCAGAACACGATAAGGCATTCAAATTGCGCGGGAGGAAGTATTTTATTTACCATCAGTTGTATTTTCGTTCCGCGGCATTGATACGACGCTACGCTGGAGCTTCTTTGTAATGGCCGCGGAATGAATAAAACTCGAAATTTTATTCATGAGAGGACGCGCTATATATACGTATATATCCGTGGCGGCGAAACTTTTTAGTTTTGATGCTACTTCTCGGCGGCGGCGCATCCATACTTGGAAGTGGAATCAAGTTTGCCAAGTTTTATCATATAAATCTTATCGCGCGCTCCCTTACAAACTAAAGTCTTTATTATTATATTTCGCATTCTACAAAGTACAGCGAGGGGCTCCGAGTTATATTACCGAGCCAAACTTTGATGTACAGCGCAATACGAGGAGAAAACGGATAATCGAGACTCATCTCGTCGGATTGCTCCCCAATCACCAGTCAATTCTTGCCTTCCTAACTCGATAACCTCCCCCGCATAAAAAAAATCCTACAGCCCCATCATCAATCCATTCCGTCACTTCCTGCTGGCTCGCTTCCGTTATCAGTTCTCGTCCGAATCCCAGGCAACGAGCATCCCAGGCTCCTCTACATCGTCGTCGCGGCAGTTTGCATCGGTCCGTTTGTCCGTCATATGGCCGGGGAATCTAATAAAAAGCAAGGCCGCTTCTCCGAAAATCCTCGTCGTAGCTTAGCTAGAACCGCGGCGTGAAAGCCGATCGATTTTACGAGAGAGAGAGAGAGAGAGAGAGAGAGAGAGAGAGAGCTGCCGCCGGCTAAGCAGAATCAGAAACTGGGCCAGGGGAGTAGTCGCTGATGCTGGTATGTACGCGACTGGACTTCTCGTCGCGTTTACGAGCCAGCAAACGAGATGTGACACTGCGCGCGCTGTGTGTTTGGGCGTTGCGCACACTCCTTTACTGCCCGGCAATAAAATCAATTCCGGCGCGCGAACGACCGGCTTCGTACAGGGGGATCGTTATGACGCTGAGCTCGAGGAAATCCATTGCTCCTTCGCGGATTTTGTCTCGTACGCGGCTATTGTCTGATTGAAATGATCGGTAATTGCTCGAATGTACAATTTTTCCTCTCACCCCCGCGCGCCCCAGTATATATATACCGCCGCGGTCTTATCGACCCTTCGGCACGTGCGCCCGAGCTCGAACACGGCAATCCATTCGGCCACGACTCGGCTGATTTCTATCGACGAATTGAAAATCCATTCGCGATAAGAAAAGACGACCAGGACGCCCGGAGCAGCACTCGCGCGTATTGGCCTTAACGTTTCCCCTGGAAATATAGCTCTTAAGAGGGTAGACGTGGCTCCAGCGAGCTTTTTCCTTTCTTCGGCCGCTCGAGCTTTTTTCGACGCTCTGAAAGATGCGGATAATGGAGCTTTTAAGGTCCGACCGGTGCGCGGAGTATTCGGGATTATTTTTGTCCGGGATCTACGCCGAGTGTGTGCATGCGGCGGCTTTTCTTTTGTTTGACGGAGCAAAGATTTTTGAATATGCCATATTGTTATCGAAATTAGCAGGATGAGTTACGTAAAAGAGATTAGAGATCCGAATTAGCAAAAGAGTGGATGGAAATGCGCAGGGAATTTCCGACGCTTTCTCGGGGCTAAACTGCTGTGCACAAATCGCCCGACGACGTGACGAGGAAACTCGAAATCGTTTCGCTGAATTCTCGGACGACAGCGGCACTTGGCATTCGGACGATGCTTATTTCGGAGAGCCAATAAAGAGCGATAATTAATTCGTTGACTGCATTTTTTTCACTGCAATTTTATTTTTTCCGCCGCTTTTAATATTTTATACATATTTTTAAAGAGATATTTATACATTTCGAGCGAAACAGCTGCGGCGAAATGAGTCTTTCCTTCATCAGTCTAGCGAAAAAATTGAAACATAGCCCAAATAAGTTATCGCGGCGAAGAATAAAAAAAGTCAAGCCCGAATGAGCAGCTCTCGTGCACATTGACCGCAAAAATACTCGTCTATTTATATCCCTTTCGCCCTGAAAAAGAGCTGAAAATTAGTCCCTCCCGCGAGAGCGTTTCTCGCGAAATAAAAGCTCGCCGGCCGAAATATCCTGTTTGCCTTTAATGAAATCGCGCATATGATTAACGGCAGAGCTCTCCGCGAGTTCGTCCGTCATAATTTGAAAAGTTGCAGTAGTAGAGGGAACTTTCTGTATTATATTCGTTGAATCTCCGCGCTGATTAAAGCGCGCGCATAATGTCGTTCCGCGGCAAAAGTGCTTTTTAATCTGCGTCGCTTCGAGAAGTATAACGCGCGGATTAACTTGGTTAATCGTCTATTTGGGTCACTCCAATATTTTAAGTGAATAGCCGCCCCGGGCTACGCGAGAGAGAAGGGAAGTTCTCTCTCCCCGCGCGCGCACGCGGTTTTCCGAAGTATAACCTTTCTTTCGCTCGTTATTTTTTTGCGTCGCGAGAGCTTTTGTTCTCTCTTTCTCTCTCTCTCTCTCTCTCTCTCTCTCTTCAAAGTTCCGCGAAGCCTTTCATGCCGCTACGATTCCGCTGTGTTTTAATTAAAACCGGCGTGACCGTCGGAGGAGAAAAAAAAACAAATTTCGTCGTCTATATATTTACGAAAAATATCCTACTGCCGTGGCATTAATTCAGCAAGGACCAATTAGGAATGCGAAAGCTCTTGAGCTCCATTAAAATATGGCAGCTCGCGCATGTTATATCCCGCATGCTCCGAAATAAAAGGCGTATATATCCGTGCACACGGCAAAGCGAATCCACGTCCTGAGACAAGCACAAAGCTCGCCGTCGCAAGCTCGGGGCGATGTACCCGCTCAAACGGAATTGTTTACGCGCTGCTGTCCGAGAGAACAAAGATTGCGCTTCGGCACACAAAAGCGAGACACGACTTAAATCCGAGCGAACGCGCGTGTGTACGCAGTCCCTCTTGCTAATCCTTATGATATCTCATTAAAATAAACGAAGCTCACCGCGGGTAATTGACTTCGTTTGCGATTAATTAACGCGCTTTGAGAATCGCCTCTGCGCGACTAGTCTAGCGCGGAAAAAACAAGGGAGCCTTTTCTAATCGAACTTTCCGTGTAATCAGCATCGGATTCGCCAACAACTTTTCGACCTCTCCGCTCGGATGGTTCCTCTGCTCTCTTTTTTTTCTTTGTGGAGTAGCAGCTAGCTGCCGCCGCATCAGTTGGAACCGGTAGCGCGAATTTCCACCGAGGCAGTCAATTTAAATATGCATGAGGGCGGTCCGGACGCTCGCATGTTTCACGGCAACCTCGTTAACTTTCGCCGCGTACTACTACTCATACTGCTACTGGTTTGTATATAGGTATATAGACGGTGACGATGACGCGGATTAGCGTTACAGCGTGTGGGGGTAATCAGCTTTTCTTTCGGTGCAACGGGTACGCGAAAATTGAAGATCGATTCGAACTGTTGGTTTTTGTCTCTCTTTCGGATGGGGGTAATGCAGGCATCGTAATTTTTCTGCTTGCGTTTGCGCGTTCGCGTTTGTCCATTCGGATTTTTCGACCACTCGCATTGCGTGAAAAACCAGAGCGTATTTATAATACGAGAATTCCAGATTAATTTTGCACCGAAATAATACAATTTAATTATTTCTGTACACACCGACTGAATGACTGAATAGCGCTTATTCAGAGCGGCTGCGTTACCGCGATTTTCTAATAATTCACTCGCGCTCGCACGGCTCATTTGGAATGCAAGCCGCGCGGATAAATTCCCTAATGCAATTTCGTGTATTATCGCGCCCGAGCGTATTATATATGTATACGCGCGAAGAAGAAAATTCCGCGTGAAAAACGCTAAGTGAAATCGTCCAGAGGATATTTTGGTTAATTTGGTAGCCGTCCAAGTCCCGCTGATTTAAAGCTTCGCCGAAAAGTACTAACATGCGCAGTCACGTTCCTGCGTTTTTTTTTTCTTTTTTTTTTGGCTCATCCCGCAGTCATATTGTCCTTATTAATTTTAGACGAGCTCGGCACACGCATGCGTAATTTATCACCCGCGCCGCGTCCTAATGCCGATGTAACGCCGATATATTTTCCAAAGGCAATACCTCCCAAACGAATTTCGGCTTTCCGAGACCAGAGCGCAGTTTTCAATTAACCGCGAGCGCGCCTGCAGCGCAGCTATATAGCGCGCATATAACCGCCGCGGCGCGAGACACATGCACGTGGGTATGTATATAGGCCGGGATTTCTCTGCGGCTGGCTCAGTTATTACGCGATAACATCTTTACGAGCCTGTGACATTGTCTTGCTTGCGCGGCAGCTATTCTCCGCTATATGTACTACATATATATATATATATATATATATATGTAACTCGGAGATTCGTATCGAGAGGCAGTGCGGATTTGCATGATGTGCGCATTTCTTTTGCCGAAGCCGCGTCGGTTGTAAGTTTTCGGCATATCAGAAGTTTGACCTACTTTCATTCGGCCGCCGAGATGTATATGCGACGTTGGGACGTGCGCGCGGAAGGACGATTTTTGAGAAGCAGCTGCCCGCGTTCGAGTTTTTGGATGACCGATGCATTGAAAGCTTCGATTATCTCGGAGGCGGATCGGGCTATTGAAATTCTTCGCGAATACGTAATGCGCGCAACTTCTCGGCGAAAGGAGAGAAAAAAAAATAATGAAAACCTGGCATTCACCCGAACATTGGCAGTAAAATATTTATAGACAGTATTGAATGGATGCAGCGTTGGAGGTTACGGCGGTGACCTTTTTATGCAACGCGCGCGCGCGCGCGCTATCGGGGGGGCTCTTAAATTCGTTATGCGCAAACACTTTGAACGCGGCAGCGGTATATATAGAGTATTACATGCTCCGGGACAGCTTTATTCGTCGCTGGTAATCGACTGGCTGTCGCTTTAACGACGTTATGTCACTTGGCTTCATATAACCGCTGTATGATGTTGCACATCATCCGAATCGCCGGGTACATTGTCGGCTCGTGACAATGCGGTATGCCGAACCAAAAATTATACATCGCGTTATGAGAGAGGTATATTTTTTTTCAAAATTCATTCTCGCAACTCGATTGACGATGAAAGAGCGAAAAAAAGCCTGCGCAAATTGTCTCAATAATGCTCAACGCCGAGGAAAAACCGATAATATCAAACGATTTTCCCGATACATTTACCGCCCAAGGACTCGAATCCATCGTCCGCGCAGAACCCTCCAGAAAAAGGGAGAGAAAAAAAACAAACTCCCCGTATATTCGAAAGCACTTCAATGAGAATCGACTGACGCGTTTTCTCAAGGCTGCAGCGCGCAGAGCAAAGAGAGACTTTCGCCTGGTTTACGCTTCAGAGCAAAGAAAGCAGTGGTATAGCGGGCTGCAGCCAAGTAATTTTACCGATGATCGATCCAGCTCCGCTGAGGCAAACATCAATCTGCGGCCAAGAGTCTATTACCTGACCGATATATATATATATATATATATATATATATATATATATATATATATATACACACACACAGCTTGTCCGTGGACTGCGGCGGCAATTTGCAGAGAGTTCGACGTTGCCTTCCTAAACTCTATACGGCCGCTTCCACGTCTCATTAGAGCTCACTTTCACCTTTGGCCAAGGTTCGCATTGGAACTCTCTGGGAAAATAGGATTGCTTTGAAATTGTCACCGCTGAAATATATACGGATGAGACGATCGGCTGATATAATACGACGATTTAGTTTCGTCTTACACAGTGTCTCGTTTTTGGCGGATGATTGTATTATACGTTTAGCACCTTGATGAGTCGCTCAAAATTCAGATTTTATGCACATTTCACCTTCGCCGCTCGAAGCATCATTTAGATTTATACCGTTGCTTTTTCGATCCCGACAAGATGCTGGCGGCCGAAATCAAGATGTCTGTAATGTCCCAGGGGTCTCCATAAATCCTCTTGCAAAATGCTAATCGACCGAGCGAACTGTTAACGTCGTGTATATCATTTTTATTACACGCGTGCGTTCATCGCTGTAGCTCGATATTTCGAAAGTGCGAAACGAGTCCTTGCCGTCTAATTTTTTTTTCTTCTTCGAGATACAGATTAATCACGCAGCGGTATAATTACAATTTTCCGCGAGTCTATATATATATATGCGCATTATCATCGCTCGCTTGGCATTTTCATTTTCTATTTTAGCGATCGAGTGCGCGCGGCTCGGTGGCAAACAGGAACAGGAACTGGCGACCTCCAAGCACGATTATAGAACCTGCGGTCTAGCGATTTTTTCTTCTCACGCGCACGAGCGCAGAGTCAGTTGTGGCGAGGAATCGTCTGCGATGCCAAATCACGAGATAAGTAACGCGATACCCAGAAGTAAATCAGCGGTTATAACGGATAAATAGTGTCGTCCCGTGTGTCCGACGCTTTCGTTGTTTTTGTTCGTGTGAACAACTTGCACCGGCTGTAAAATAAATGAAAAAAAAACCAAATGATCTCCAAGAAACATCGTAGAAAAATCACAAAGGAAAAGTGGAATTCGAAAATGACAAAACGTACGCGTCCCGGCAGTTAAATATAGCGATCCTCGCGACGGTCCAAGCCATAAATTCAGGTAGCACTCGCGCGGCAGAGACCGTTTGCATGATAATTGGTCTCGGGAAACTTCAATCCGTGAATTTGGCACCAGACAGTCGAAACTTTACCGCTTATTAGCACCCAGCGTAATATGTCAAACGGGCTATTTTTGCGGACTATACATGCGTACACGGCTCGTCGCGCTTTACACGTCGTACGTACTTGACGTCATATATATATATATACAGACATATTGTGTAGTTAAATTATCAATTTTCCATAATTATACAGCAGCTCTGCGAGAAGGGCCCTTCCGAGCGATCGATCTATCGATGAGGGATAGCTGCGACAAAGCGCAGTATTAGGTAACTGAAGCGTCGATAGGTTCAGGCAGCAGTCTGAGATGCCAGAAGCGGTGGACGAGAGTCTCTACTCGCGGCGCTCGGATTACTCGCTTGCTTTGTGCGCGTATCGCGTTGCGCCCGATCCTCTTACGCCGCGATCCACGACACACCGCGTATTATCGAATCTTCCCATCGAGCCCGAGTTTTTTCGATGATCTATAATACATCGCGCGTTTTATGCCTTCGGATCGTAGATGAAAAACGCACTGACGCCGGATGAATCCACGGCCAGCGGATTCGCCAAGATTGCAGAGCAGCGGCCGCTGCTTCGTTGCTAGCTCGATGAATTATAAGTCGCAGCAGCAGCGTAAAAAGCCGGAATATTTACGGGGCCGGACTGCTGGGCGGAAATTTTGTAACGTGAACGGGCAAGAGAGACAGCTGACTGACGCTGCCGCGCTGCTTCTCCCGTGGAGATGTTATTTATGAGTGCGGCCTTTTTTTTCGGGGAGTTATTATGAGATGCAACGAGCTTGAGCGCGGGATCAGAATTTATGCGCTAGCGTCCGGTTTTCACTCCGATGTACATTCGATATCCGAATGTTGTATAATTCAAATTATACGTACCATATATACACGAATACGCTGCTCTGGATTATAAATAAAGGACGCGTATTCAATAAAAAAATAGACAGCCGCAGCCATAACTGACAACTATATACCAGCGAAGAACAATGGAATTCAATTT
Organism: Muscidifurax raptorellus; assembly: GCA_020010945.3. Taxonomy (NCBI): domain Eukaryota; kingdom Metazoa; phylum Arthropoda; class Insecta; order Hymenoptera; family Pteromalidae; genus Muscidifurax; species Muscidifurax raptorellus. The sequence continues at coordinate 7,634,767 of CM052078.1, read as the reverse complement.
CGACCAACGCCTCGTTCACGGGCAGATGAGCAGCGCCGGCCGCCCATATATATATATATATATATATATATGCGGTATATGCGTTGCTGGCAATTAGGAGCTAGAGCCTCGACGAAACGAACTTTCAACCCCGCGCCACGACTGGTCAGCGGTTCAGCCGACCCATTGTCCCGGCGATGCGGGGGCGAACAATTAATGCTCGGCTCGCTATATAGTTTTCGCGCGGACGGGAGAATGGAAGCTCGAAAAGCTGCGGCTCTCGGAGAAGCTTTTTTTCAGATTTAACGTATACGCATATACCCCGATTTTTAGTAGGAAACGAAGTTACCGCGCGAGACGATCAATTACGTGCAACCTGTCGCGAAACGATTATACGGTTATATATTAGCCTTATACTCGTGACAAACGATGCGTCTCAATTATGTCAGAGGCGGTGAAATTCGTAGTCACGGTATTATGTGCGCGAATCTCGAGACACTCTCATATTTCACGCGGCGAAATTCGCCGCGAATAAAACTTTCCGAGAAATAAGTGCGCTTTTTTTTCGTACTGTTATATTCTATAAGCCAAGAATATTATACATGTATAGTATCGGGGCTGGTCTCAAAGTATGCTACTGTACACACGAGGATTAGACGTGTGACTTGCATCTGGTGAGTCATCCGCGGGCAATAAATTTACGGCAAACAATGAGCTCCGGGTTATAGCAGCGGGAAGTAATTAATTTTTGGACTTTGAAAAAGTGGGTCGTGCGCGCGAGAGAGAGGGAGAGAGAATCGTTTTATTAAAAACATGTTATTGCTTCTATTCGCGAGGTTCGCAGTTTTATATTCTGAAAATAAAATGGCTCGCATTTTTGGGATTGGCTATGTAAGCTGCGCGCGTACGCGAGAGCGAAGAGTCAAATTATTACAATCGATAGATTCACTCCAATCATGTAAACGGGCGCAGGATTCCCTAACGAGCAATTAAATTTTAAATTATTCCGATAACATCAGAAGGCAATTAGGGCGGGCCGCGCTAAAGAGTAATTAAATTATTGAAACTCCCGGCTTTAACTCATTCGATTTTATAACCAGCAACAGACTATTCCTCCGATTAAATAATTCGCGATCTCTCCGGGATACCGTAGACGCGATCGTTAAAAATGAAAGCTCTGTGATAAAATTTCCGACGATATACACACGCGGCGTTTAATTTCGCTTGAGAATTTTCGTACGCGCATGCCAGTCCCTTCTTCTCGGATCGAGAAAAAGTTGCTCCAGCAGCCTGGCTCTTCAAATAGATGTTTTCCACTTTCTTCTCTTCGGCAGAAAAAAAGGCAGCAGCTTTTATCGAGACTTCGTCTTTTTTACGAGGACGACGTCGCAGCAGCAGCAAACTCATCCAATCTGTCCCTTTTCTCCTCTTTACGAGTACATAAAACCTGACGGCGTAGCCAGACAATATGATCGCGTGTCGCGAAAATCGCGTCGAAGGGGGACACAGTCGACTAGGCTCGGGTCACTGACTGAATAAGAAACGACGCGACAGGGAGATCGGTATTGCGATGGATTTGATAGGCGCGTTAGGATACGATCTTATATATATATATATATATATCTGCGTCTGCCAAGTTTTTCTAAGCTCTGCGGACTATCGCAGTTTCGTTTTCTCATATATATAGGGAGTTTGGATTTTCTTCGTCGACGACACCTTATAAGCGTACATGCGATGTCATAAACTTGGAATCGCGTAACATAGGAGGAGTCGCGTATAGAGCGTAACGGCACTTTGGAATACCAATGGAATGGACTCGTTCACTCCGTTTGTCTTCGTCGCTCATTTGTATATAGCTATAGTCGGGAGCTCTATAGCGAAATTCAATTTTCCGTCTGTCGGCGAGACCGAGACTCTTTAAAATTCATAAAATACGCGGACCGAGAAAGAGAGAGATAGAGAGAAAGAGAGAGACAGACACTCTGTGTTGTGCGAGAGAGCGTATGCTAAGGAGCTTCTTACGTAATGAATCCTGGTGCAGAGGGAAGGATTTTTCTCGCGAGAGAGAGAGGCCCATTTTGCGAAGTGTACTCTCGTGATAAAGTGCGCGCCGCGTTATCACTCTGCGTTTAGCTAGAGAATAAGCTTCTTTTGCTGGGGCAAAGAATCTGGTTGCGTTTATTTTTGACGAGAGAGGAAAGCTGATTTTGTGCTTGTCATCAAGAATGTAATCATTTTTGTTCCTTTCGGAATAATGTGTCGCAATATTGATTTGGCATTATGCCGCTTTCGAGCTGATATAATATCGCGCCCATCTTATTCAGTGAATTCTGCGTGAAAGTTCTGACTATCCGACTCTTCGCACATTTACCAATTTGCATATTTTAATTGAACGGTGTAAAAAATACACAATCGATCGTAACATAGATGCAAAGCTTTATATAGCTTCGCAATAAGAGTATTATATAGAACTTCGAATCACCTTCCGATGACGCAAGCGTCCCGGTTTTTACCGCTGTAGAAAAAAAATCGTTATTCAATGCACATCCAGAGCGCACGAAACAATAAGTAATCTCCGTCGGCGTAGCGGGGAAACGATCCTCGCAGATAAAACCGACTCTATATATATCCGATACGCTCCTTATATATCCCATCGCAAAATACAACTACCCCTCGTCCCATAAAAGCTTTCTGCGTTATCATCCCGCGTGGAAAAAAGAAAGCTCCTTTTATTCCAGAATCACACACACACACACACACACACACACACACGTTCCCTTTGCAACTCTCACCGAAAAAGAAAAATATGTATACACTCGCGTATAAATTCATCGCTATACATAGCTGACACACAGTACACAGAGAGTAGACGACATCAGCTTCGGCATTTGCATAATGCAGCCGATATACGCGAATCCTCCTCCGGCGTGGACGCTTGAATACATTATATTATATACGGCGTATCGCCTCCCGGAATAATAATCGAGTTTTATCCTCGCGCGGGCAGTACGTGTTTTTGCGCGAGAGGGTCGCGCGGAATAAATTCGCCTCGTTCGGCTAAATTTCCAGCGTAAAAACGTGCAGCCGAGAGGACGAATGAATAAACTTTATGAATGTCATCTTCTTCTTCTTCTTCTTTTACGGCTGGCTACCGAGGTCGGCTGGAAAAGTATTACGCGCTGCAGAAAGAGAGAGAGAGAGAGATGTGCGGTCGTGATGTAAAGGGGGAGTGGGCTGCTGAGATATATAACGAGATTGAATAGAGTCTAATGGGGGATTGAGAGCCACTGTATCTTTTTTCTCTTCGGGTCCAGTTTTTACAAGTAAAAGCCTCTATAATAAAAAGTCAGCTCCGAATAAAAGGATTTTTAAAACCTCTTCGCTCTTCGCGCTGCGTCGAAGTGTCAGCTCCGCTCTCTATAATATAAAACTCGTCGGAGTTCGATCCCAGCGAGTGTCTCGGACCGCAGCTTCATAACGTAGTTTTCGCAACGGAGGGAGTAGAATATATCTCCGGCCCTCTAATCAGTCTCTCTCGACGAGTTAGTCTTCCGACAGATAGTCTAGTAGTCGGCGACGACACGGAGCCCGTCTGTAATCTGTCCCCGACGGCAGTCATTACGACGCCGCGAGTGGATGGCCGATCTGCTAAACTAATAATCGGCCCGTCGAGCGAATCCGGTTTTACGCTCGCCGTTGCTTGTGCGTATTGTACTTTCCCGGTGTGTGGTAATTGATAGTATTTTTCTTTTACCGCCCCGCAGTATGCCGCGTATATTTTTATTAATTTGGAAATCCTCCGGAGTGTTCGTATGGGATATAGTATATACACCGACGGAAACCAGAGACGAGGGTCGAGTTTGAAAATTACTCGCGAAAGCATAATATGACTCCTGAGCGAGCTGCTCCGACTAATTTTCAACACCTGCAGGGATTCTCCAAAATTCGAATACACACACACACATACACATACGTATTCGCCGTAATTTCCCATGGCGATTAACATGCAAACGTATATACTATATACCGGGTATATAGTCGCTGGTTAACAGAAGCCTTTACGAGATAAGCGGATACATGCATTAGAATGCTAATTATTTCCAAATCCGCTATGCGCGATAAAAGTTAATATACATACAGCGTTATCTCGACATCCCCCTTGTTTTTAAGTGCGTGGCTCTCTCTCTCTCTCTCTCTCTCTATATATATATAAGTATATATATCCTCGTTTTCGGAGATTTCTCGGGGGAAAGTGTGCGTTTACGTACATCCAAAGCCTCGCGATAAGATTGTCAGTGGGCCGCGTTGACAAATGAGCAGTCGATTATGTTACAGGATATGATACGTCGCGCGGGCGCAACAACTTTCCAAATTGATTAACCGCGACGACCCGCGCGCGGATTCTTTCGATAAAAGTCGCTTGGCTTTTGAAAGCGGTGCGTGTGCCGCGGCTTTTATGTTGTATAAAATGAAAACACAGGCCATTTTGTCATATCCTGAGTATATAATTCGTTACGCAATTTTCTACTGTTTCAGAGCACACTGCTATATATATCGGCTATTTTTTTGCCTCGTTTCTACACCCAGCCCGCAAACCCTTGAATTCCTACTGCGGTTACGCGTACACCACGGAATCTCTCGAGGTGAGTACCTGCAATTGAATACACGTGTATATATACAGTTTATAGTATAATAATAATAATCATTTAAGCAGAAATTCCGGCGCACTTTCTCGTAAATTATAACGATCGCGTTCACTTTGGGTAAAACGTTATCGCGTCGGCATCAACGAGACACACGAGCGCGCCGCTGCGTATATCGTCGCGCTCCTCCGAATCTCGCGCGCGCGACATCACCGGCGCGCCGCGCAATTACTCCTACGTCTCAATTATACGCTGATGCGGAGAATCTCTCGAACTTTCTCCGATCAATTTGCGCGCTTGGTAAATCGTTTACACGCGATATTATATACTCTCGCTCGAATAACGCGAACGAGCCGATGACAGCCGCCGAACTCGCATTTTTCTTTTCAACGAAGAAATCGCGCAGAGCGAGAGGGCGATAAGAATTCGCGTGTGTCCCACATAACGTATCGAAATTCGTCTTTCCGGTCGTGCGCTGCTCCGAGTGTGTAATTATACGCGAAACTGGCGAGAAATTCATGTCTGTTTGTGCGGAATAAGTCGACCCGATTTCCGCGCGAGGTATATAATTGCAAATTGATTTTTAAAAGCCGTCGCGTCGAACTTTTAATTCGATCGGATGAGAAGATGTGCATTGCAGCCTGTGTATGCGTGTATTTTCGGCGGAAGCTTGGACGACAGCCAGAACGTTATCGAGCCTTCGAGGAACGACGATTCTTTTTTCGTTCCTCGCTCTCTCTCTCTCTCTCTCTCTCTCTCTCTCTCTCTCTCTCTCTCTCACTAACTCTTGCCTTTCTCGTATTATAAACCCGCGCTTAATTCTAATTAACCCCACGGCTCGATCGCGAGCATACTTAACGGAAGAATGATTAAAACATACTATTATTATTCGAGCGTATAAATTTCTTTAATAAAGAAAACATCAGTTTGCGAGCGAACATCGCGGGCCTCTTCCTCCTTACGATGCATCGGCATATATGTATATATAGTATGGCTCGTTAATTCAAGCCAAACATAATTATGCGTATTCAAACAGGGAGATACGCATATATATACTCCTCATTTTCGGAAGTCTGCTGGATGTGTATTCCCGCTTGCGAAGATTCTTCGAATTTGAATACATTAATAATATTCCGCAGAGGCGGAGTATTAGAGAGACAAGTCATAATTTTTCGCAATTAACGCCTAGCGATTGTTATCGAGTGTACAATGCCCGTGTGTGTGTATATGTATATACACACGGTACAAAGCCATTCAGAACTCGGCTAGAGTAATTACGACGATTAGCGCGAGCCGCGAGTCATTAGCGTTTTTAGTGCTTGCAACGCTGTAAACTCCGGAAATTAAATATAAAAACAGGAATGTCGGGCGCAGATGTCGAGCTTTTTATTATTTTTTTTTTCGTACCTTCGTTCATTGCTGATGGGCTTATGTTTTGCACCTTAATAGCTTCTTTTCTCCTCGAAGACTTACTTATTTTGCGACCTTGCGAGTATATATAGCACTCGCGATTGATCCACTTTTCCGCGAATCTCTCCGTACTACAATACGAGCGCTTTGGCTTTTGTTTTCTTTAAAAATGACTGTATTGTCGTCATCGAAGCGCGTAACGTCCAAAAAAAAAAAAATTCTCCACTGTATAACGCTTTGAGCGAGTTTACACAACAATTAAGGTCATTATTTTTCGGTCGCGACTCTGGATTTTATTGCCCGCAGGTACACACAATCTCCGTATCGCGTTACATGCGTATATAAACGTACCTGCACTTGAGCTCACTCGTATATACATATAGCGTATATATAATACCAACGCTGCACTCGGAAGATCGGGAGCGAGGTGAGCGAAAGGATTCGAATAACAGTTACATTCGTGACATCTGCGCAGGTTTTAATGTACACGTATGTATATACCGAGGTGTATACATTTTTCAACTCGTCGAGGATCGGAAAATATGGTAGCGTTGTATACATACAGAATTGGAGCGTGCAAGCTTGCATATACTGTCCTCGAGAGTACTTATCGCTCGATATCGCTAATTTTTTCGTTCGCACGCCTCTTGGGTTTATACACTGCTTCAAGAGTGCGCTAAAAATAACTACGTCAACAATGATACAATTAGCGCCGGTTCGGTCGTCATACCCCGTTGCATATATATATATATATATATATATACGGGGACTACACTGTACACTTCTGACGACATCTGGTGAAGAAAAAGTACACCTTAATCTCGTTTTTCAATTTCGTTCAAGTCCGAAACCAGATTGAAGTGGGCTTGCTCCGTAATACTATCTACTTTCATCATCGTCGCCCTCGTATATATCATGACCATTCTAGGCGTGACTCGTTTGTTTCCCGCAGCGACGCGGAAATGAGATGCAAAAAACGCTGCGACCGCCGCGATATAATCCTATTCCGGAATGGATATCTTGAATTTTTTAGCGTCTGCCGCCACGTTTACGCGCATCAATGGACAGACGCCACGGAGGAGCCGAGAAGAAGCTGATGGTCTATATATCGAGGTCGTTGCACTTGTACGTGTTAGGAGAGGACCCTCGGGACGGTTGGCCCTGATGTCTATCCCTATACGACGCCGTTTGTCGCACCTGCTTGAGCCTAGGATTTCGCCGTATAATTCAGGAAGGCACTGAACGAGCATGAGTTTCGTTTGTTTATTATACATCGTAGCCTTAGCACTAAAAAACGTTTCCGAGAACGTCAAGACCTTGCGGGTAAAATAAAAAAATTTCACTCTCGCGGTATTATATACGTATTAATATCGCGAAAAGAAAAAAAAACTGTCAAGGACCTACGCGTATAGGGGATACACGCCTCCGCCATTCCATAATCAAAACAAAGCGTCTCATCCTGATTCCGAGCCGATAATCCATTAATATCCGCACCTCGCGGAGCTTTCATCAATTTCCATCAGGCGATTAAATTTTCCGCGCGCCTCGAACACATTGCAAAAGGCGGTGACTTTGGTCGTTAACGAACTTGCGGCCCAGATTATTAAGGACGGCGTCGGCGGGTTATTTGCCTTGACACACTGCCGATCTCCGTACGCGCTTTGCCTACGATATTCCGCTGCTCTTTTTAGTTCCTTGGTAACTTTGTCCTCATGTATATAACAATCGTTCTCTATACTTTTTTTCTTCGAAACTCGATTCGTTCTGACCACGAGCTGCGTGTTAATGTATATGCGCGATACATGTATACATATATAGGATAGACATATGTACGATGTTATTTGCTGTAGTTACATCAGAGCTACTCGAGCTGCTCTCGAAAACAAGTATTTCAACGAGGAATTATCGAGCGTCGGTGAGATTCCTCATGATGCGGTTAACCGTTACTATCCACTGCTCTGCAGTGCGCACGTTTTACAGATATATATATTAAATGCGCGTTTCTGTACATTACGCAATGTGTGTGTGTGTGCGTGTGTAGACACACAGCAACCGCAGGAAAATTCACGACTCTCGGAGGGATTTTTCCAAAGCGCAGAAACAGCCCCAGAGCCGGAAATACAATTAAACTTTATGGACGAATCGACCGGTTCGCGCAAGGACACTCGGTAATAACAGTGCACTTGGCGCCAAGTGTTATACACAGGAGCAGCGAGACCTTACTACGACTATTACTTTCTATATATACACTGGTCAACGACGAATTTTCACGCCTCGGAAAACCGCTGGAAATTAGCTGCGCAATAGCGTCGCTTGTTTATACGAAAATCACTTATTTTTTTCCAATGCTCATTGTCCGGAACGCGTATATATATATATTACATACTCGCGCAGGAGTACTTTGAAGTATATAGGATTATACGCATTACAATATAACGAAGTCTCTGTTTATCGTCGATTCTGCGCAGTTGCGGTAAATGTGCGCATTCATTTACGTAGAGCACACACACAATCCTTTTTTCCGCGAAATCAATTATATCATCACGAACGTGAATACAGCGCCGCCTTTTTTGTTTTAATTGAAGCGTTGCGAGCGCGAGTATATAGCAGCAGTAGCAGCTCTACGATAATTTCAATTATTGTCGCGCACGAGCCGCATCAAACGGTATACAGGTACACATCTATATATGTATACAACCGTAAGCGCTCATCCGAGAATCCTGGAATCCATAAAACAAAAACTCGAAACGCGACGGCAGCTGTCACTCGGGTCCGCTATATATTCACGATTTCCAGGACTCCGTTGTTTTCTTCTCCCTCTCTCTCTCTCTCTCTCTCTCTCTCTCTCTTGAGCTAAAAATAAAAGCGGCCAGTAGCTCGAGTCATCGTACATAGTTTTATCGCCGGCGTCTTCTTCTGAAAACGGGTTCCGTTTAACGCACGGTGTCAAGGCTCGATCCTTCGTAATACCGCGCGCACAACAATGATAAGTCTGCCTCGGCAGCTATACAGTATATATGTAGCAACGCGATACACCTGCACTCGCACAAGAATATTGCGTTATCGAACTGCGTGCGTTCGGTCGAATCTATACGCTTACCGATCCAAGCCCTTTTAGACGTCTAATCACCAGATACTCGAGACTCACAGTCTGCACAGCGTATCGCTGTTACACGAGCGGGACGAGCCCGGTACCGTTAGGGCCCGCATGTGGAAATAATAAGCTCGTATACGAGCGAGTCAGTCGCATGCCTTTAACGAGCCGGAAAATACGCGTTATTTTCTCGCTAACGAGTCGATGCGCCCCTCTGCGTATTTTGGTCAGCTGTCTTCTTTTTTTTGCGCCGATCGTACGTCATTACGGGCATGTATATTACGGTAATGTACCGCTGAGCTGAGACATTGTAAGCGCTAACTGTTTTTTCCCGGGCGGTAGCTGCGCATACGATTGTCCGAATTATTAGACATCGCGATGGTCGATTTAAACGGCGACGACTTTACACTATACACCAGAGTAGCTTGCCAATCTCTCATATAGCTGGTGGGACCACTTGCGCAAGACACGAAACTCGAGTCGTGCTTCCGAAATGTCGATAAACGTTATACAACGCTTGTGTGTATAGAAAGCCAGTCGGTCGAGAAGATACACACGAGTCTTTGGGGCAAATTTTCTGGAAGTAATATGTAGGTCACCGTTGTATAATACATTTGGCAACGACAATCATCCTCGCTAACAGCGTATCAATAAAGTACCAGCTCATATACTTACGCACCGGCAAAAACTGCGTGTCGCGAAACGAGCCTGTACGTATTCGACGTGAATCTAACTCAAAGGGCGCAGTAAACGTCGATGTGATTCACCGTCGCGTCTTGATGTCCCGCCAACCAACGCGCTGATGTTTACTCGGCTGCGCTAATTGCGTAACGGTTGGCACTACACGAGTATCTCTAAGCGCGAGTTGACGATCGTGGAGGACTGCTGCGCTGCGCACCAGAAATCGATACTTAAATTATTTCGAACGCGGATGATCGTGACGCTGATTATTTATCGGCATCAATCAGTCCGACGAGCTGTGACCCAGTTATTCCCTGGCGATTTTCGTTATCTAATAGCCATCGCTCTTGTTATTCATTATCAATTAGCGAGCGTGACGCGTTTCGGCCGCGCACATATTGCCCTTGCGACGTCGCTGCTTATATTAGAACGTCGGCAACACATGCCGGTCCCTTATGTGATTGCAGTTCTCAGCGGTCGCGGCTTGGTTGTACACTTGACGCACGATACGTTCGCGAATGTATTCTATTTACACGCAGTGAATTTTGAGCGCGCTAACTTATTCATTACATAGGAGGTATTCCTCTCGGCGCGCTCATAATGCAGAGTCGTTAAAAAGCCATTATTAAAAAAATAGCCTCACCCTGTGAAATGCGAATGAAATGAAATTAGAATCTCTCGTAATTGCTCCGCGCGAAGAAAGAAAGAAAGAAAGCAAGAGAGAAAAAAAGAGCCGCGAGAAGAAGAAGAAGAAGCAGAAGAGCCACAAAAACGGAATGTCACACTCGCACACGTGCGCGCGAGAGTCGAAATTGCGCCGGCGCTACTGCAGACGCGTATATATAGGGTTCCGCGCCAAATTACAGAAATGCCCGGGACCACCGCACACGCGGACGTTAATTGGTTCTCGTCGCTGCAAATGCGGCATAGAAAGATTTTCAGCGCGACGAGAGAATTGCTTCGGTATATACGCGTGGGTGTAACGAGGAAAAGTCGGACAAAGGACTTTCGAGGTCGTCGCGGAATTCGTCGTGTCATAAAGCGTATATAGTAATATATGCACCACAGCGCACACGTGGTGGGCGAAGGCAGCGAGAGAAGAAGCCTCGAGACGGGGGCTGAAAGCTGCCTGCTGCTGCTGCTGCTGCTGCTTCGGAATGAGACTCGCGAAGAGTTGTGTGATGTGGTTCGAGAGTGCAAGTAGGTCGTTGTAGTCTTGCGTGGGCGAAAATTGGTGTACACGTGCAATTTTTTCATACAGTCGCACGCGGCCTCTCGGAAATATAGAGCAATTATACTCTTTCTCGTTATACATAATAATATTTGTGCTTACAATTGCTCGTGGAAATGTTTTGTTTATAATTGTTATGCTGCTCGCGCGCAAGCTCGCTCCCTCTCTAGTTCCGAGGCAGCGGAATATTCCATTTAATAACTAGAGCAGACGGGAGTAGCTCAATTTTCAAAATTCCATTTTTCGCGCTCTATACATGTATACACCCAAGCTCGTTCTGGCATAATCTCCCCAAGACGCGCCTCCGCATCCTCGGAATCCTCATCCTCAACTCAAGAGCAACAGCAGCAGCAGCACCTTCCTCCTCGACTAATCCCGAAAGCGTCGCTGCAACAGTCGCGCGACAAATCCCCTCAGCGATAGAAGTACTCCGCTGCAATTACTGCTATACGGTGTAACGTCGTAACCCACGCACACACAGATACGTATGCACGACGGTATGCAGCGCCTCAGGACTATAGGCGTGGGCGCGGGCCACTGCACGAATTACAGGTACTTCGCCGCGTACATTTCAATTAGGCGTTTAATTGAATTAATTCGACGGAGACGTGCAGCGGTCGCTGAAAGGTTCGTTTACGCGTGACGCGACGATCGTCTCTCTGTCTCGGTGTATACGTAACGTGTTACACTAGCCGAAAATGTCACTTTGCTCCTCCCCTCGTTATTGGCTTGTTCGTGGCCGATCTCGAGGCGAGAGGCGTATATTTAACTTGGCTGACTCGTCGACGAGTCTTAGAGTACGGGCTACTTTGATATACAGATCAGTGTTTCATGACATTTCAATACTGATGACGGTGAATTCGATGGAACATTCGGATTAGTTGAGTAAAATTTTTCTCAAATTTCAATGAATAAAATACCCCTATACATTGACAGCATTCGCGAAGTGGTATTTTCCGCGGCACGAGTTCCCGCGCGCTCTTACGCGGTGATTAAAACGTTAAATTGCTAACGCTCGGGAACACGCTCGAACGCTCAAGTTTTAAAGACGACGTTGATTGATCGATTCGATCGATATTGCGTTCATTGGTTCGAGCTGCTGCTGCTGCTGCTGCACTGCGGCCGCGACTATATACGTGTACGACGCGCAGTAAACGAGAGAAGGAGCTACACGAGCACAGGCGTTCGAATTTGTGTATTATCCTTGACTTGTAAATCAGGAAAGTTTCTCGCATATAACGTAGCCAAAGTGTGTATGTTGCTGAAGTGGGACTTGCAAATTTTAATTCGCTGCAGAGAGAGAGAGAGAGAGAGAGAGAGAGAGAGGAAGAGCTTGGAGAAGTGCGTCTTAGATAAGTCATGGCATCATGTATTAATGAAAACTTCAAGGGAGGAATGTCAATATTTAAGTTGTTCTTCCTTCTTGTAAATAATGTTGACTGGAAGTGCACGAACAATTGAATCGTATTAATAGTAAATGTTTTACTTACTTATTCATATGTAAATGGTTAAGAACTGTCTTTCGTAATTTCCGTATACTGGTATATTTACATAAACATTTTTACAATAAATACTCGTACTCTTGAGAAGGCATACACTTAAATGTATTGAACTGAAGTTTCACCGTCTAATTTTGTATTTTTGCAAGGAAACTTTAGAATTCGAAGCAATCAATCGACGTTGAACTTTAGTTTGACAGAAGTATTTGCATTGGTCAGTTCGCATTGTTTAGTTAAAATGTACAGCTGCTATATTTTGATTATTCTTACGAGTATGGCCCCTCTTGAATCAACCTCTTCACATAGTCATTGGTATGACATTATCATCAATAAAATCACAAATAACAGGGCTATTCATCAAGTTACTATTTTTACAAAAGAGAAAACATGTATAAATGAGTCTCTGATTAATAATATTTTTAGAAAACTATTGTCTCGCGTGCCTATACTTTCAATTGATGTCACTGACGCAGATGCAATTGATAACTTATTGACTTTACCTGTTTTCCTAAATCCAAGGATGACAACTTTATACATCATACTCCAGAGTCAACACAGATCTTGTTTGCAAGAAATGTGGAGCATTCTGGATCTTTTTGTTGAACTTGCGCCTATTTCGATGCGCCCAAAGTGTTTAGTTGTGTTCTTTGATAAGATCGATGCAATAACTGTAGATTTACACGGGATATTGCGTTACGCTTGGAGTTTGAAATTTTTGGATTTTTCAATTTTGGAAGTGAATAGCGACGGAAACTCGGCGATTTTAGATTACAATCCTTTTACAAAACTGCACGGCGTCCAAGATATTAATTCTGCCAAACCATTATTTCCAGATAAGTTATGCGATATGATGGGCTATCCTATTAAAACTTTTGTTTTTAACAGACCTCCCTATGTCCAAATCAATATCACACATTCAGACTATATAACAGCTGATGGACTGCATTACATATTCATTTCTGAATTGTCAAAATATTTAAATTACACAATCAACTTCATAGGTAAAAATGAATCCAACACAATTGGTGCTCTCATGAAGAAATTGGAGAATAGTGAAATCAGTATTACACCACAGACATTCTTTGTAGGATCGGTCTTTTATGGGAAAAATGCATTAATTGGGAGAATTTTATTACAAGGAGAAATGAAAATGGCAGTACCAATTCTTCGTATGTACAAAATTAGTAATCTTGTGGATATTTCAATGCACTTGTGCTACTCCGTCACAATCATACTTCTAATTTGGATCACAGTAAAGTTTTTGAAATTCGTATCAAATACTTGGTCGGCATTCTATATTTTCCAAGTACTAATCGGTGTACCAGTCAGGAGACAGCAGCAAAGTAAAACCGAGATGCCGGTATATTTATTAGTTGCTTTGATATCTTTAAAGTACTCCATGGATACTATTAGTATATTAACAAATACCAAAATATTAACGAATAATGAAGTATTTTTCCATGCTCTGAAAGAATTGAACAATCCTTCCATGCCTATATACATTAATAAAGAATTTGTAAAAAACGCTCTGAAAGGCAAAACTACTGATTTGATGGATATTTTGAAACAAAATGTTATTGGAGTTGACAAAGTGGCAGACTACTTTCAAAGATTGATCAGAAAGAAAGATTGTATTTGTCTAGCACCGAGACTGTACGTTGAATACTTTCTTAATAAGAATAGAAATCCAGACAAGTCACCAATCATAAAAATCGCCGAGCCAACGATATTCTATGACTTTCGTGCATTTGGGTTTGAAAAGGGTTCGCCTTTCGTAGAAAAATTCAACACTGCTTTTCTAAAATTCCTCGAGTCAGGAATTTGGAACAAGTGGGAGAAGGAAAACAGGTTCACCTCAGCAAAACCTGACGTTCTAGTCAATCAAGGGGTCAACCTAGTACAACTCGTCATTGTTTTATTCACGGGCTACATTGTCGCTCTGTTGGTTTTGATTATTGAATTATTCCAACTACTGTAAGAGTCGATATTCCATATCCTAATAAAAAAAGAAAAAAATATGTATAACACCGCGTCTTTTCATTTTATCGGAACCGAAAGACCATAAACCCCGAATGGATCGATAGAGCTGACACAACACTGGTGCAGAATACAAGAAAATACACGTCAGCCGTCGACGCGCCGGCGCATTCATTGATAATTTACGTGCACGCGTTTCTCTGGGCGATCCCCCGCATGCGTCTCCTGTCGATCTCCCGGAATACCCGCGCACACAATGCCGCCCGCGGCGGCTCTTCAGCGAGACTTAGGGCTTGATCCGGAACACAATTCCATGGTAACGCAAGTATACAGCTCTCTCTCTCTCTTAGAGAGCTAGATCATAAATCAAACGGAATTCCCTCGCACGATTTTCCGCGTCAAGTGATCCCGGCTTGTTTTTCCTTCGAGAAACTGGCCAATTAGAGCGAGTGTCCGAGTGGTCCCTTGCTTTTTCAATTAGCTGAATCACTTTTTCATCGTCGGAAATTAGTTTCGGCGTATACAGTCTATACTTGTTTTCGCGTCGACTCTTTGCTAACGAGCGTATATTAAAATCTAAATAAGCGCGTCGGAGCACTTGAAAACTCTCCAATTTGCCTATATATAATCCATACTTTTTTCCAACCCAATATATAATCGAAAACCTAGATATATACTCGTGAATTGCGTTCGGTATTACGCTTTATTCAAGTCCTTCATCTGAACTTGCGCGAACAGGTTCTCTCTCTCTCTCTCTCTCTTTCTATAATTGGTCGATTCGCCTATAACCCAGTTTCGCATCGCGCGATCCTATCTCCCGCTCGTTTCGATAAAGATGCCTCGCGATTCCTACCCCTAAGCGTCTTCCGGCCCTCGTGTGTGCATGTAATACGTGTATACAGAGGAGTACAGTCAACATTGACCTATCGGTATACAGCACAGACACACGCGCACACGTACGTATATATAGAGGCTCGATTAAACTCGGCAAATCTATCGGGCAGCTCTGCGTATATGCCGACTGAATTTCCATTGTTCCGCTAGGGGGCTTATGTAATTTTCCTTTGATGCTCGTATAGGTAGTCCGGCATTTTGTAATCAACGGCCACATATGAATGCGAGAGAACAGGCGGACTATTAAGGCCGCGAATTATTTCGCGGATCTCGTTCCGATTAATACGCGCGCGTACGTGCGATATAGAGGTACATTTATAGAGAGTCAGATTTAATCGATCTCATTGAAAATCTTCGATGCGTCAGTCCTTTCAGTCAAACCGTTCGGACGGTAAAAATTAATGCGGATTTTATCGTGCGCGCGTGTTGGTTTAGCTAAAAGCGTTCGGTTTAATTAAACAACGTCGATTCGACTTTGGTGCTCGGGGCGAGGAAAAAAGCTTCCCTTTTTTTCTTCCCAGAGCAGAGGGAGAGAGAGAGAGAGAGAGAGGGAGAGAAAGAGGGATAGAAGGAAATGGTGCGCATTAGCAAATCAGATCCGAGGGATAAAGGCTCGAACGATCGGTCCACCGGGAACGCGCTGGATATATATATTGGGAGATTCGATATGCGAATTGGCACCTGCGCTGGCGCCGCTCAAATATATATGTATATATATATGCGATCTCGCAATACTGCGCTGTGGTTTTCTTTCATTACATCGCGCGAGCGGTCGTCCTTTCACTCTCGCTGGAATCGTGTTTTTAATCGATTTATAGCCGTGACTTTTTCGCACGATAGCTGTATTTTATTTCCCTCTCAGAAGCAATTTTTCCTTTTTCTTTCATTCATCAATGTATACACACGTCAGCGCGCGTTTCTAGCTCTATAGTCCAACAACTGCGCAGGAAAAAAAAATCGATATACACCATACCGCATAACTCGTCCGAAAATTCCTCTCGACAAAACGAGGCAGCCGGCCGCGCGTATACCTATATATGTAATACACACATACCACGCGCGTCCTTCCCAAAGCACAGCGTTCATAATTAAACCCTTACCGCGCGCCGAGCTCTCCCCAACTACTCTCGACGCGATCCGAAGAAGGAAGCAGCAGGCCAAAGTGAATTCCCCATCGGCGGTTAATCAAAGTCGCTACAGCGGCGAAGCTAGGTCAGGACGAAGACGCGGGCATGCCATTGAAGAGCAGCTACAGCGGCAGAGCCAATCCCCGGCGACTGATCGGCGCGATTACCGCGCTGCTACCCTCTACTACTCGCTGCATCGATTGCCAGACGAGCTGGCGGGCGGACACGTTGCAAATCGAGAACTCTAAACCTCCCCCACCCACCGTTCACGGAAATATACAACCGTCAGTTATATATATATATATATATTCGAATTGCGCTCGACAGCGTGTACATTTGCGTTCGATCCGCGAAAAGAGAGCAAAAGTCGAGATGCGAACGCGTAAAAATATTCGAAAGCACATCTGGGCACCCACGCGCAGAACGATCCATATGTGCTTGCACCACGCGAGTGCGCGAGTATCGTATACATGTATACTTTCGCCTTTCGAAATGGGGGTCAAACCACCACCGGCGCCACCGGCACCACCACCGACAAGCATCATCAACCCTATTATATACACATGTACTCGAGAGGTAGCTCTCGCCCACACTCGCTTTACATACGGCGCACGTGTGCATATCCTATACTATATATAGGGGAGCGAACTCTCTCTCTCTCTCTCTCTCTCTCTCTCTCTCTCTCTCTCTCTCTCTCTCTCTCTCTCTCTCTCTCTCTCTCTCTCTCTCTCTCTCTCTTGGTCTAATGCGGATGTGCGCGTGTGCGATTCCTCGGTTTTAATTAAACCCGAGAGGGAGATGTAGAGGCTTTGCGCAGTGTGCGAAAGATCGAGTCGACGTTGTAAATTTAGATTAATTAAACGCAGTCGAGTCGAATATACTTTGATAGATCCGATGATCCCACTTGACAAATGAGCGCATTACGTCGATGATAAGATAAGCCCCGATGCCCAAGACAATATACAGAGACATCGCGCTCTGTTCGAATGTCGCGCAACCTGACACACTCTCATGGTACACTTTTCGCAGTCGCGCATAGCCGCGAGATAAATAGTTTAGCGCGGCGTGTCTATATGTTATACGTGCATTATAGTGCACGAGCCTGACCCTATCCGCTCTATATATATATAATTATTCACTTACACAATTTCCTTTACCATCGCAGCACTATAGTATTTTTCCACATTCGATAGAACTCGCACTTTTATACTCGCCGCATTCGGGGAAAGCTTTTTTTATGTCGCGCTAAAGTATTGCAGGGGCTGATTTATGATATAAAATATCAGGGGCTAAATCAGTACCATAAATACGGGCGTAAAAAGCATCGATTGAAAAAAAATCACCCTCTTAGACGAACTCCTCTCGCGAGAGAGCACATCAGCGGTTAAGGCGCTCGTAATAGTGCCCGCGAAATAATATAACGCCCGAGCGTCGCGTAGAAATAATCAATCTAAAAACTTAATAAATCTATCGCTAAACTGCGGTATCTGTAGGAGAGAGAAACCGCGTTCAAAGGACACCGTTTGCCGCGGGCCGCACTCTTTACGTTGCGTTTCAGAGTGAAACTCAAAAAAAAAACCGACAAAATATTTTCACGAGCACTTATCAGAACACGGCAGTTTATCAAAGCTCTAAATACCGTGGCTCATCCTTTTCGTGTTTCTTCTCCATCGCTCTTCAACGGCCGCGTTACAGCCTGAATCAAAGACACGCAATTTTCCGAGATACAGCCATTAACTCCGTTGTAAAAACACACATATACAACTGGAGGCGCACGCGATAGCGGAAAAAATGCGCAGCCGCGCCGAGTATATATATATAGATATATAATATATAGCGATCCGAGAGGGAGAAAAAAATAAACCGACGACCCCATCATAATACAGAGCTAAAGCGATCAAAGGAGAGAAAATCCAGCTCTATATACAGCTACTCCCTCTAATCCGGCGCCAAAAAAAGAAACGCACGAGGCAGCACAGTGTAGCAAGGCAGGTCGACGAGAAAATCGCCGACCTTTCGACTTTCACCGGCCGTGTGTGCAGCCCACCATGGGCTTTTTCTAGCCCCCGACCCTCCTGGTTATAGAAAAAGCAGCAGCACTCCTTGTATATATATATACACATATACGTGGATCGATATCGGCCGGCAGAGAAATACTGCGGCTGGGACGCTCGTGCATGTATATATGTGCACCTGAAGCTCTCTCTCTCTCTTTTTTGACTTTTCAGCTGTGTAAACTTGGCGGTAGATTCAGTAAACTACTACGATGCAGTCGTTATATTATTCATGGAAAGATTTTACAATCTGTTGCGATCGTCAGCGCATAGCTCATTCAATAACCGCGACTGATGCGCGCGTGCTATGTATATATACAGAGGCACATTCCCAAAGACTATTAAAACCCTCGCGGCTGTATGTATCTCCGTTAAAATAAAGCTGTTGCTCGCATCGAGCCCGCTCGTACGAGCATCCGAGATCCCTCCTCTTTCCCTGTATGTGACGTCACCGCGCCTACGCAAGCTCTCTCTCTCTCTCTCGTCCCCACTCCGAGAGCTTCCTTCTCCTCCGGGGCAGGTGTCTCCGTAAGCTGGGGTGGGAGTTAGGCTCTTTGGCGCAGGCGCATTTCATCACTGGGTTAATAGGTTACGCTATCGATCGCGCATATATGTATATATATATACCCGACGCCTCCGACGGCCCGTACACGCTCGTGAAGCAGAGCAAGGGACGCGTACAGGCTACTCTCGCGATTGAATCCTCGAAAGAGGGATCCCCTTTCCTGCGCTTTGACCACTTTTTCTTCTTTCTTCGTGTACCACTGATACACCTCTGCAGAGGCTGACCTGCACTATAGCGTGAGATACATCTTGTTAGTCTCGAGCATTTTTTGAGGGAGATGACGCTTTCGGTATTTTGGACGCCGTGAGTAACGCTACATTTTTCCACCGAAAAAAAATTCTGCCTTTCTATATTGGGAAGTATGCTCTCGCTGCAAAGAAAGAGGCAGAAATATGAAAATTTTTTACGCTCCAAGAACTCGAAGCTGCTTATTATTATAGCGCTAGCGCGCAAAACTTTCAGCCCTTTTTAAGCGCTGTTGATTCCACAGGCAGAGACGAGAGGAAAACAGTATAAGCTGGAATACTATAACGGTTCCTTTGATGATATACACAAACTTTTCATACCGGATTTCGAAGGTATATATACACAGCTACTGCGCCTCGAGCTTGCAGCCGGGCCTCTATGTATGTATACCTACACACACACACATATATATATATATATTGAATCGCAAACACGGCCGACCTAATCCGGCTGTTTCTACTGAGCGCACGTAGATCTACGCGAGTGACCTACATAGATATCTTTCAAGCCAGACTACATAAGCTCATGCAAACTAGCAGTAGTTTCTGCTCTCGGAAACTCCGTTCAATTGATGATTTTTCCTCGCAATAGGAATAACGGGAGAATGCAAGTGACGGGAAGGCATCAGGGTGGAGTCCGGGTCGATATAGCCTCGGCACTTGGTCCCTTCACCTCTCTCTCTCTCTCTCTCTTTCGGAGTCTTTCTACATCCCGCGGGAGTCGAGCTATACTCTGATGCTCCTGGGAATCTCGATCTCCTACTTTTCCTCTGCCGTTACTCTCGATCTCGTTGCTTTATTTGTTTTGCTTTCTTTATTTTTTTGCCAAAGTTGCCGAGTGCAGGCGATCAGGATTACGGAGAATCTGGAAAACAGCAGAGGTAGATGGATGAGCGATAAGGATTTAGAGTGTACGTATAATATAGGCGAGTATAAGCTGGAATATTTTCAGAAACCTGTACAACGGATTTGATTTCGCGAAAAATTCAAACGTCAGACTAGATCGTAAACTATTATATATAATACACATACTGGAGTAAATACAGGCTTATCGCAACAAGCATTTCACTCGCGGCCACATTATTTCGCGAAGCATCACCGAAGCCCATAAACTTTTTTAATTTCTCCCCGGCCTTATCTACTAAACAATAACATAAATCAGTCACGACGTGCGCTTGCACGTTATTCCTCTCGACTGCACGCAGCTCTACTCCGCCTTATCTCATCTTCGCAGATTCGTCCCCCTCCAATACACGCACACACACGCTCATCCATTAGCTGAATACGAAGTTCCCGCCATATATATATATATATATATATATATATATATATATATATATATACATGTGTATACCTGCGCTGACTTTTACGATGATTTTTAGCGTCGCTCTCGGCTACACGACGAAATTAATTGAATCGCGGTCGTTACTGCGCTCGCGTTTCGATTCCAACGGCAAGCCGTATAATGGCCGGATTCCGCTGATTTCATCAAAGCCAGAGGATCCGACTCGGGCGCGGCTTTTTTGTCCCAATAATTTTCCGATGAAAAAATTTATATATATCAATTAAAAAGCCGCAACGATATAAAGCCGATCAACGAGAGCGAACTTTGACGATCATCATCACCGCCATAATCGCACGTCCAGACCGAAATCTCAACGCGCGTGTGTGCGGTGGCTGCGACGGGGGAGGAAAGCAAAAAAGCTGCGCGTGTACGGCGGAAGGTCGTTTCTCTCTCGGCACGTGTCCGCGAATCTCCTTTCCCCTCCTCCGTCGTTTCCTCACAAGGAGCGGAGCTTGCTATTCCCCGAAATTGGAGATCGGAGGGTCGATTCGTATGTATATATAGTATACACACCATTGGGTTTATACGCCGACGATGGTGCGAAGTCGGTGGGGAGATAAGAACGCGCGCGGGCTTGTTTTTGCGGCGGTTCTAGGATCGCCTTTTCATCCCTTTCAAATAGCTCGCATACTTTGAGTCTCAATTAAATTTGAGCTTTTTCATATATTTCATCTCAAAAGCAGAATTTTCCTCTCCCTCTCTCTCTCTCTCTCTCTCTCTCTCTCTCTCACCTATATATACACGCCGAGAGAGGAAAGGAGAAAAAAAGACTCGCCCAAAACCAGCAAATTTTCATCCAACTTCCCGCGGCAGCAGCCCGGGGGAAAAGAGGATACACACAGACACAGAGGATGATTTATCGTTCCTCTTCCTTCCCCGCGAGAAGTTCTCCTCGTCGCCCAGCATATACACAGCTTCTTCGTCCTTCGGCTTTCGAAACTTTGATTGTAGCTCTCTCTTTCGCTTTTTCCCGACACCATTTCCCATCGAGTTTCCCGCGCACGACGACGACGAGGAAGACGTTCCGGAAAATCTAGGTCACGAATGCAGACCGCTCGATTTTCCCCTCCGCTCTCCCGATTCGCGCTATATATATACACCAGCCTTACAGATATAAGCTTCGTCGGAAATTCAGCTTACGCGCGTGAAAAATTAGCAAGTACCCATATCGCGCATGTGGAAACGTGTTCAACGAAACACGTGCACCTCTCTCACGCGTGTTATATAACTCGTAAACGCAATAAGGAGCACGCGCGAGTCGCGCTGCAGCTGCTGTTGGATGCGATGATGCTTCCGCGAATGAAAAATTCAAGCTACTCCAGGCTGGAATCGAAGGGAGCATCAGCTCTCGGTGAGAGATTTATATTCGACGACTGCGGGGAGAGCGAGAGTTTCGTTCGATCTTGGCGAGAAAATTTTACATCTCGAAGGAAGCTCCTCCTGGCTTTTCAAACTTTTATGCGCCTGATTTATCGATATTCCGTGCTCTAATGGGAAATTTTGTCAGTCTTACCGGCTAATTGATTTTTTATCGAGAGCGACGCGAAAATATATCGGTACAGTGTATGAAAGAACAAAGCCGCATACACATCGCCTGGGGAATCGAGGAACGTCGCGGCCGCACTGAATAGTCAATGCAAACGAGCTCCGCCGAAATTGAATGGGGCCAAGGTGCCGCATCCGCAACCCTCCGAAGTGAAAAAAAAAGAATACTTCTATTCCCCCTGCGCGCGAGCTTACTCTGCGATTTTATTCCTCGAAGATTTTCCGCTCTCGACTCGTGTAGCTTGAACGTGAAGTTACGTCGAGACTCGGCGCCTTATAGCGTAATTTTTTCCGGTCACAGTTTCAGCGATTGCACTCGCTCGGCGTAGTGTACTTAAAATTGAAATGCAAAGACGCGCAGAGCCGCCGGAGCATCTGTTATCGGTGGCACCTTTCTTATGCTCTATATTCCCAGATAGGCGTTCTCAATCTTCGCTCGCTCGCATAGCGGCTAATTGCGATTCAAGCTCGCGAATCATTCATTTTAATGTCCTCTGCCTTATCGGAACGAAGCAGACGCTTGCATGCCGACGTATAATTACATGCTCCGAGACACCGTCTTTCAAACTGTGTATATATATATATGTATGTATAAGAATCTACGCTTGTAGTTTCAAGTCTATTGCAGGATTAACGTTGTACGTTCGATTAGAGGTCGGAGAGTGACGAGGGTCGGCTCTCTTTAATTCCGTCGCTTAGCTCAAATTGGAAAATACGCCCTCTCCCCAAATAAAACTCTCGGCCGTTCGAACGGACGCGCGCATCGGCGTAAGCGTATCGCATATAAGCGCGGAATAAAAAGAAAAACTCGCCACCCTCGAGAGATTGCGCGCGGAGGATCATACACTTCACGTATAATCTTATCGGCCGCACTCCGGATTATTGCGCGAACGACTACACGCGCGGCCTCGATAAAAAGCCGGAGAGCTATTTACGCAGTTTCCGGAAGAGAAAAAAAAGTACTATCTACACGGGTCAGGTTGAGAAGAATGGCTTCATCGCGCGCGCGTCGGGCCAATTTCCTCGAGAGCGCGTCACGGCCGCGATAAGGGTAGAGTCTCTACATCGAGTGTGTTTCTTTTTTTTCTTCTTCTTCTTCTACTTCTTTTATTCGTCGAAAGAAGTCGGTGTGCGTATGCGTATACATCCTAGTCGAGCGCAAGATATAGAGATCCAAGCGAGGCGCGATCGAGCTCGTAATCGTAAAGGGGAGCTATTTATTCTTCGGAACTTTACTCGCGAACGCCGGGATTCTTTCCTAAGCGTATATGTGTATAGTTTCGATTGTCGAGTAATATAACAGATTATATACCGTGAATGGCGGTCCGAGAGAAAAACAAGAGAGCTGCGCGTCTGCGTCAACAAAGTATATATATATAAAAGTATGGATGGGGCTGAAAAGTTCGGCGCCGCCTACAGCCGTCCAAAAATATTGCGACGAAATTTCTTTCGCCCACGCCCCGTTGCGTCACGCCGGCACTACGTCACTGCGCATACAAGTTATAGTCTGCGTGACTTTTCTCACGTATTTCGCGGATCTTGTGACGTCTTGTCGAGCAGCTTTCAAAGCTGCTTCGTATTACACCGAAATAAAAGCGTTTCTGTCCAATGAACATCCCCTGTAGAAATGCCTATATATGTGGCCCCTTAACCCACGTCCAGTTTGTGCGTATGCATAGGAGAGTATCCATTGAACTACTGCGGTAGTGGACAGTCGAAAATAATCACGAGGGACATCAGGAGCGAGTGTCTTATTTTTAGGATAAAACTGACCATTATAGGCGGGTGTGTTTTCTCCAAATGTTCTTTGTGCGCCGAAAGCGGGAGCGTCGCTATATTATCGACTATAACAAGCTTGAACGTATATTTATACAGTATCCAACATATATACAGCTCGTTTTATCAGTTCGGTTCGAGAACAAGAAAGGACCGAGAGTATAAAGTCGCAAAGTCGGAAAAATCGTGTACTTCTCCGAGCGACTTCCTCTGCATAAATTGCGTATTCTCCTCGACAAACTGGAAATCGGATCTTTGCGCCATACGAGAATCGAACTTGAATTCATCGTCGTTTCCCCTATCGATTGTTCGCAGTAGCGGATGAACGTCAATAAATAATAACAAAGCATTGTGCTCTATTCCCATTACGTCAGTCGGTGTCTATGCATTAGGCATGTGCACCTGCGAATAATTCGTACCGGTACGTATATACTATATATATATATAGGTGAGATTCTGAGAGTCGCCGCGCGCGCACGCGTGCTCGAGAATTTCACGATTTTCCTGCTAAGTCGTGCGTTCCTCGAACCGAATATCCATTGTCTCCGCGAGTCTCGCGCTTTCTCTATGCGCAAAATAAGCTTTTTCATACGATATATACATCCACAGAACCAACGAGGAGATAAAAAACAACATCAGCCAACGTTTGCTCGGTTAATCCACGTGCGTCGCGCATCGACTCGCAATTACATTATGCTCCTCCTCCTCCGCATCTCGCTGATACGACGTGAAATATGAGCCTCGATCTTCGACGTCAGATGCTCGCGCAGCTATAAAAATAAAAAGACACGCTCAAGGTCCGCCGTTCAGCGAGAATCGCGAAAAGTAAGGACTATAATACTCGAGGGCTAGACTACCCGCGCAGAAAGTGAATGCACGCTCTATTCACGGGCGCAGCTTTTTACGAGCTACCCTCGCGCTCGAGTGTTTCAATTTTCAAAGACCGGAGAGAGCAGCTGGAAGGCTGAGTCGAGGTGGATTCCAAGGGCACGCTCTAGCTCTCGTTTCTCTCGGCCTAATTTTAGCATGTGCATTACGTATAGATGAAATATTTCGTTTACAATTTTCGCTTTCGATAAGCATCGGGAAAAACAAGCCGAGAGCCAAACTAGCTCTTATCTCCAATATAGCGCGCGCAACTCGGCTCGAAATAAATTTCCATGCGCTCGAGCCGTGTATACGCATGCAAATCGAAAATTTCTCTCTCCCGCGGCGACTCGCGCTCGATTGCTAATTTACGAACTATAACTCACTCTAGCATATACACGTAGACTCGACTCGCGCGCGCACAACACACGAACCGACTTGCCGAGCAAGCAGCTCTAGCATAGCGATAAGGAAGCGAACGTAATAAATACACAGAAAGAATATTGCCGGGTATGTGTATCGCTCCAGTCATGATGACGTCGAGCGTCACGCGCTCGCGCGTGGATCCTCTCTCCGGATCAAGTTCACGACGTTGTCGCTTCATGCGTGCGTTATACGATGTCCCGCAAAAATGGAGCTCGTGACGCGTTGTTGGTTGCGATGCCGATGCGTGCGGTGAGGTCGATAGACCCGAAGACGCGCTCATGCTTTATTGATTATTATGGTAATCCAGCGGGGCTCTTAGCTCGTTAGCTTTTCTCCTATAGTATAGTGGCGGAACTTGAAAATGGACGAATGCGAAAAACAATTTTTCTTTTCGTGAATTCGTCATCGCTTCGGCGTACGGTTTCGAGATTGCATTATATATATATGCAAGCGCTGTTTTGCGCTCGATGTTTTTCTAAAATGTATGTGGTGTGCACTGAGCGACTATGAACGTGTTTACGCAGTAGTGGACATCACTCTGATACTTTTTATGGTTTAATTTTTAATTTAAAAAAAAAAAATATTTTTGTTTAAAATTGCTAAGAGACACGTGTAGCCTAATACGGGATTACGTATTAGCCAAGGTGCAATCAGCTGATTTGCTCGTGCGAGACAATGAAAAACTTGAGATAATAAATATGTTTTTTTTTTCAAAACTAAGTGTCCCTCTCACATTTTTCATCTACATTGTCGAGAAAATCATACAGATACACAACTCGTCCCCCGTCCTTATATAACGGCCATATCCATTCGCAAAACGAGCTGCGCGAATAAAAAGAACGTCGTTGAACAAACGAACGGGTATCACCGGCCCTCGAGAAAATCCATCCGACACAAGGGAAACCTCAGGACAGTTATACACACGACGCTATATATATCTTCGACAAATTCCATCGCGGGAGGCTAACCTTGACTTCGGGTAGGCTTCTGTGCAGGTAAAAATCCAGCAACGCGTGTCCGGCGCCGATTCCCACGTGCGCGTTGCATGCATAAAAAACGAGCTGCTGCTGCTGCTGCTGCCAAGCGAGGTCTCATCGCTCGGCAACGATTTTCTGCGCTTCGCTGCTGCTGCTTTGCATGTTATATTCTCCAACTGTGAATTTTGGTGAGCGAGTAAGTAACGGTAAACACCGCGGTGCAGTTTGTTTTCGTATTATTTTGTTCAAATGCGTTATATAACGCTGGAAATGTAGATTAAATTTGTTCGTAAAATATTATGGGATGAAATTGCATTTCGTTATATGTAGGGAGTCATTTTACGATAGCGGTTATCGTGCATTATGTAACGCGACGCATAATGCAGGGCCGAGATGCCATATATACCGCGCCGTTAAAATCGATAACGATTATTTTTGTTCTAATAGACGCGACGATTAATTAAATCCGTGGAGACTACACTGTAGGCAAAATGCGAGCACTAATGCCTCTGGAAAATTGTTTCAAACAATGTATAATACGAAAATACTGAATTCATATAACAAAAGTCTAAAGAAACATTTTGCTTTCAATTCTTCCAGCGCATACACGAAACCGCAGCCGATATCTCACCGCGGGATCGCGCGAGCGACGAGTTCGTCGACCAAAGGCTCGAATACGCACATACTCGTAAAATAAGTCGCCGCCGCGGCTACTAATGCTCGAAAAACAAGTCGGCCACTTAGTCAGAGCCGCTCGGACGCGCATAAGTTACAGCCGAAAAACAAGCGTATATATATGTATGAGACATTAGGGGTGGCTTAGTCGCTGCCAAATCGACGTTCATTTGAGCCTGTTCTCGAGAAATTACTGATGCATCTGGTCGCGTTTATCAGGGATAATCCGTGTCGTGATTCACCAATAAGCTTCGCGAATATAATTATTATCATAATATGTAGTATACGCCAAGGGCGTAAAGTGGGTTATTTAAGATGGAGTGTGGAGTTTGCGCAAAACATGCATGCGTTACAAAAAATCTATTTTTATACGATATTTTCAATGAATACAGCGATCGACGACGAAAGTTAATTAGGTTGCATACAATTCTTAACGAGTATATAGAATGTTATAATTGCGGATTAAAATATCAACTTTTCAGAATATACAAGCAAAAAAAGCCGCGCAGCGGCAATCTGCTTCGCAGTTTTTCGCGGGGACATATTCCAAGCTGACCTGAATCTTCTCATTACCATTGTAATGAAAGGCATGCACGAAAAAAGATCGGAGCGCCGCGCCAGAAAGGGAAAATAACAGTTCTATTATAAAAACTCCGAGCAATCAAATTGCGCCCCAAACGAATCTAAAAATAAAACGCAAAAGCGTCTCACGCAAACTTTAAAAAACCCGCCTAATAAGCCATAATCGCGGAAATCGTTATTTTCATCCTCTCTCTCTCTCTCTCTCCCCATCATAATTTTTAATTAAAAACCTCGACGCGCGTGTGTAATATAAGTCGTCGGGAAATTTCTCAATTCCAATTTTCCACGCGGCGCATTAAAAATTGATTAGGGCCGGTGCGCAAAGAAGCCACGGCAAACGAGGTAAACGAGGAAAATTACGAGCCATCAAGTTCACGAGCGGCCGACACGTGCTCTCTCTCTCTCTCTCTCTCTCTCTCTCTCTCTCTCTCCGACCAAAGGGAATTCCTCGCTGTCTGCTTTTTTCCACCCCAGCCCCGCCGCCAATGTGTGTGTGTATATGAAAAGAGAGACTTCAAAGCAAACGAGGCGTACGCGCCTAACGTGGACTGCAACAAAAATTAAAGTTCGAGTTTAATGGAGCGGTATAAAACGAGCTTGTGTGTATATAAAATTAACGCGAGATCAGATTCGAATATTATTTCTAAATGCCCGACTACGTTTACGCGAGGACAATAATAAGCTGTATCGCATCGGGACAGCAATTTCTGACACCATTTAATCGAGTTCGCCGCCTGCGGTAAGTACGCCGCGAGCGGGCACAAACGAGCGACTCGGATTCGAATTCACGGAAGACACACCCCGTCGCGAGGTTGATGCCGTTGTCGTGGTCTTTTAGCTCGGGTCCAGTTGCCCGAACTAAACGCGAGCTGGAAGTGGCGAGAATTATATTTTGAACTTCAATTTTTTTATTCGATTTCCGAAAGAGAAACGGACCCCCGCATGCAGTGTACGCGCGTGTGTGTGCAGTCCGAAACGCGAAAACGGAGAAGCTTCCGTCGAAAAGCTCCAAAGTAAAGACTCGAATTTTTTCGAAAATCAATATAGAGAACGTACGCACTGGCAAGCTTTTAATTCAGTGGATTATATGCCTTCCTCATTTAAACCCCGAAATGAATATCGTAACAATGTAAATACACAAAAATTCCAAACAATGGCTCCTTAATTACACGCAAAACTTTCGTCCCTCAAAAGGATCCGAACTTTCTCTCTCGCAGGCCGCAATAGAAAAAAGCTTCTCTCCCTTCAGCGAAGCAGATCCCAACCGCATCAGTAGCTTCAAACTCGAAAACATCCTGAACCGCGAATTTCCTCGCAGCCGCAACAACGCGCCCGACCAAATGGAAGGATATCTAATCCCCCTTACACCGCACAAGCCGGTTTCCGGATATCGAGTCCGTCGGCCGAGCATTGTGCGCGCCGCTGACCGATCTGCTTTTCCTCTCCGACCGTTTATTATACACCCGCAAGGTGCGGTCTCTCTCACTCGAAGAGCTGCGGGAAGTCATATTTTTACGAGAAGCGGTCACGATTATATTGCGGCCATCGGGAAACGAGCGGGCAATGACGCTCGCATAAAGCAGTGAGGAAAGATTTTATGTGGAAGCTCGTTCGTATATATAAGGGGCGAATAAAAAAAAGGGCGTCGCGCTGGCGAATGAGTTGCAGCGGTGTGCCGATGTATTTCTGGGATTGTCGGGGTAGTACGTAGTACAGTTTTCAAAGTTCAAAGAGTTACGGGGGGATGAATTTGATAATCACTTGTAACGTAGTCTCTCTGATGAACGCATCAAGCTCGGGCGTTATTATACACTCGTCAATCCAGACGCAAGCATCCCAACGGCTGACGCGCAAAACTTTCAGAACCGACTGTACCGGCCCTTAAGAGGCACTTTCATCTCTTACGCTCGGCCGCGAGGACGCCGTAAAAGGACGAGGTGCTGCAATAACAGAAGAAGCGACGACGGTGTGTGTATATATATATATGTAGCGCAACCTTCCGCGATTATAATAATCGTGAACGAGCCGCCCCCGCGGAGGAAGTAAAAGCTCGGCCTTTACGTGGATAAAATCGTGGAATATATCCGCTAACCGAATATCCTAGATAAGCCCTCCGGATACGAAAAAAATCCCGCAAAACAAATGCACGCTCGGACGACTCTAATGCACGTTACGCGCGCGCGCGCGCGCGACTATGCATACGCGATCGGAGAGTGGGAGAGGAAAAGCTTCCCGGGATTCCTCGAGTATATCGCACGCGCTAAACACGCGATGACGCCGCGGGCGATCTTGAAACTCGGCGTACATCTGATCTCGGATTTATTTTGCATTTATAGCGGGTGCATTTTGATCTTGTTCCATGAAACGTCGCTCGTGTGCCGTTGAAGCGGGAATGAAAATTTGACGTTTGCATTGCAACGCGGTAAGTCACAACGGAAGTGGTGCACGGCTGTTTCCACTGCGTTTTATATATACGCACGGTATCGATATAATCGCCGAGTGCGCGTATACATATACGCGTCTCATAGATTTTTCTAGAGGCCTATCAATGTCGGAATGGAATTATTCATGCGATAACCAAACCGCATTGTTGTATATCTTTTTAGGTCAAGATCTCGCGCGCGAAACAATTTCCGTCGTTAACTTTTTTTTGCATTCGCGCCGTCTATATACACAGCTAGGAGCGTATACGGGTATATATAAATATTTTAGTGCCCGGTTTCATACGCATGCGATAATCGTATATATCGCATATCGAAGGAAGGGATCTGCATGATAATAGCTCGCCGTCAGTGAAGCGCGCGATATTTCAAAACGGCGGATTAGCGAGTTTCACGCTCGCCTAATCACTGTGCGTCGCGCGGCAATTAATCGGCCGCGTAATTTATGCTGCAGTCCACGGCGCCGGACATCTGAGCCCGAGTCCTGTATATACGTGCGTATATGTGGCTATACTTATATACGATGTTGCGAGCTTCCAAGGGCGCCCGTTGAGCTTCACGATTGCAGGGGGCTTTTCGGCACGATGAAGTTTGCGATGATATATATACATTATGATCTATCGAATTATACTCGTAAATATTAAGTGAAAGGAATCATTCCTTTACTTATTATTACGCATTAAAAACGATCGCTAACAGGCACGGCGAAACTCGAACTTCTATAAAAAAAGAAATAAAAGCGAATCCACGCAAAACGTCTTACGTTCTTCGAATAACTATACATTTCCGTTGTTATCGCAAACTCCACTCGTACAACTTATAACGATCCTCGTTAATTTCTGAAAGCATACCCGCAGTGACTGACGGCAAAGTGCAACGAAAGCGGTTTTTCGTCCATGGGATGTACCTCTATATTTTTTATTATTTTCCGCGTCAAACGCGTCGCGGAATCGATCGAGCGGGAATCAAAAGAACCGTGGACGCTCTGGCTTCGAAAATCAATGTTTATCCTTCACGCTGCAACGCCTCGCTGTATACCATACTCTTTTTAAAAAATTCTGAAAAATACTCGAACGAATAACAGTCTGTACACCGCGTAAACTTATTTACGCGGAACGTGATTTATCGCGTCACACGCGATGATTTATTCCTGACGTCTCGTCTCGTTCTCTCGCGATTTTCGACGCGTAATTTCGTTCGATCGATCCGCGACGCTAAATAATACGCGTCGACTGAGTATTAGCATTCGCGAGAAAGTGTTTTCGGAGGACGCAGCCACGGGTATTGTCATTTTAATACAGCCGTGTGGCCATGAGTGTATTGAATTCCGTGATGCGCATGCACCGACGGAATAATATCAAGTTTTTCGCGCGGAGAAGCAATTATCATACTATATACGCGGCGGGAAATTGTCGCCGCCTCGCTGGAACTGAATGCCGCGTACGCGTCCCAGTCGACGTTTCGATTTAACGCGAAATTATATGGTATACGCGGCCGCGTTCATGATTTCGCCTCGATAGGATGAGCCGTGCCGTGAAGTAATTTTTTTTAAAACCACTATGCGCAGGATGCAGATGGGGTGTAAAATGACAGAGTCACCTTGTCGCAATAAAATACACGGTATAATTCTCGGTAAATCGACTGGTGAGCTTGCAAATCGCCGAGGCGTCGCCCACTCACCAAAGTGCTCCCTTTGCTCTCGCGACGCGCACATTATTCTCTGGCGTCGATCGATCGGCACTCTCTCTCTCTCTCTCTCTCGTCGCCACGTGCCGTCGGTGTACACAAATATTTGACCCGCCGATGCCGGCTTGGAAGGGTTTCCCTTATAACCGCTCGTTTTCCCAAGGACTGGACGCTTCAAGAGAGACTCTTGTTTTCTTATGAAATATACATGGCCAGGATTAGGACGCAAGGTCTCGCGATCGATCGGAGGGTCTGCATGGCAATGATTGGCTAAATGAATCGCGCGCAGGACGTGGAATATTTTTTTTTTTTGACCTCTTTCTGCACGAAATTTTGAGGGAAAATGTTGGAATCATTTGCTCCGCTGAAAATTAATGAAGAACCTCGAGGAGAAAAAATGAGGAGAGATCGCGGGATGGAATATTAAACTGCGCTATATATACTCTGCAGCAATTAGAAGCTACGGCTTTTTAATCAAGAAATACTCTATATAATAGAAGAAACTTAAGCCTAGCGTTGAATTATCCCCTGCATTTCCGCCCGGGCCCACCGGTAATGATTCGATCTGATTCTACTGCCAGGGTTGTTTTGTTATGGCTTTCTTTGCAGAAATTTAAGAGCGACTCTTGAAGTATAGTAAAAAAATTTCTCTCCTTGAATCGACTGGTATTAACAATAACAAGTTTACTATACAATACCTATATTTACGTTTGCACGAAGCGCACGTGAGCTCAGTGAAACGTCGAGACACACACGCTTACAGCGTTCTCTGATCCACGCATCGCTCACGTGCGGCAAACTTCGCCAAGACGATTCGGCAAATATAGGCTTTACGATCTACCGCTGCTGGGTAAAGTGCTTTTATTGGATTTCAGATAAACGTGCACACACACACGACGTTTACATCATCGCAGAAGCGATCGCGCAGAAGTATAAATAATTTTCATTTGAAATCAGCCTATCGTAGATCATAGCAACAACGGTTTAAGCGCAGTGATGAAAGACGCCTATAAATTTTCAACGAAAACGCGTCATGAATCCATAGAATTCGGACGAACAGAGGCACGATCTCGTATGCATGTATAGAGCAGTGATCCTCGCGCTGCCACTTAGAAATTCATGCAAATCGCCGCAGCCTCACACTATCCGCGTCGCTGCGTGTCGATCGATTAATCGGCAAAGCGCGCTCGTGTCCAGCACAGCCGCGACGATAGTCCTGCGGCTGGTTCTATACGTGTCGTCGCCGTTGTGCGCGAGTCCGTGTGTGTGTGTGTGTGTGTGTGTGTGTGTGTGTGTGTATGTGTGTGTGTGCGAGGCATGAATTACGGATTAGCGGACGAGCGATAGCGTCGTCTCGAATCGTGCGCGAGCCTTGACCCGATATATGTATATATATGTATATATATATATATATATATATATATATATATATATATATATCTTTCTCTCCGTATATATCCTCTTCTATATATAGAGCTGCGAATTCTCTTGCGCAAGCGGAGAGTCCCCCGAAATCCGGGATTGTGCGTTGCGACGGGAATCGATATATATGCGCGCGGAGTTGTAAAGCTGTTTTTTTTCGC
This sequence comes from Muscidifurax raptorellus, assembly GCA_020010945.3. Classification (NCBI taxonomy): domain Eukaryota; kingdom Metazoa; phylum Arthropoda; class Insecta; order Hymenoptera; family Pteromalidae; genus Muscidifurax; species Muscidifurax raptorellus. The sequence goes on along the minus strand of CM052078.1, from coordinate 7,601,465 downwards.
GAATACGTATTAGGCAAGAGTATTATGATGCGGAGCGTCGACCGCAAATTTTACAATTAAACGGGGAAAGATTTGCACACAAAAAGGTTACAAGGCTCGCATGACAAATGCGAGTGTCGTCCTATATTGCGAAACTTACACACGCACTCCGGTGTGATTTTTCAAGCCTCTATCGTTAACTGTTTACAATCGAGTCGCGAGCCAAACAAAAAAAATGCAAAGATTCAAAGCCACATGCTGCACTCGAATTTCGGGAGAAAGTCGCCCACATCGCGCGCTCGTCGCATCGAGTGCGTGTCTGATGAAATTCGCCACTTGTGTGACGAAACGGCTACTCTATACCCGTATTGTGTGCTTTGTCGAAAATGAAACGGACTGTGTATGTGTGCGTGTGTTTACCTTCCTTCGCTATATTTGCTTTATCTCTTCGGCTACTGATTTCGCTTTTTAATTATGCATTCGCTGCATTGCCTTGTATATATATATATATATATATATATATATATATATATATATTATATATATATATATATATATATATATATACACCTATGTATATATATATACACCTATGTATATATAGTGGGTGCACACGGGTCTTGTTTATTCTTCGGAAATATTTTATTCGGTTTGCCCAATAAAAGCGCCGGTCGCGCTCGCATAATTAAAGCAGTGTGTACACTCGGCTCATGAATATTCAGAGCTTCCTCGTCGTCGATTCGAGAACAAAAAGCGATAACAGCACTGCTGTCGCCCGAAAAAAAAGAGAGTTACAAATTGTATTAGCACTACAAATCATAAAAGAAAATAAACGCGTCGATAGTCGTCTCCGCTCAGTCGTGGATTCGATGGCTGTTTCCTCGCGTTTTTTATATAAAAATAACGCGAAAAAAATGGGAACGGACGCCCGAGTAAAAGCACGGAAGGATGGAAATAAAAATTGTAGAAAATGAAATAGGTCAAGCGATTCAGGATCGGCGACGCTTTTAAATTATTTTACATACGTATGCTCCGGCCTCTCGCTGCCACTTCTGCCGCTGATGCGTATTTTAACGAGAGACAGCAGCAGCGGGAACAATAAAAGGAGGGGCGATAAAAAAGTTGGAGGGAAAGATAGGCTAACGATAATTGAGTTTACGGAACGACGCGGTACAATGAGATGACTGGAAAACGCTAAGTGAAAAAGAACGAATCTGAAATACGCGCTTGCTGGAAGACAATGCAGTCGTACAGCAGGGAGCGGCGAGAGAGACGGGAGAAATTTTATTCGACCCATTTTTTTTTCTTCTTCGGCGGCGCTCCCGCGAGAGAAGTTTTTTATGCGAGGCGAATGAGAAAATGCCTTTAATTGCATCGGCGCGTAGTGTCGTCTTCAAAGAGAATATATAACCCGGTTATAATGCCCAGAGTCGGGGAGCTCGGCGAGTTTCGAACTTTTCGAAACGCCGCGCTATTTCTTCATAATTTACAAGGATAAAAGACGGAACCGTTGAAATTTATTGAGATTTCATGTAAAATGTAACGAAAATTTGAAATTTAAAGCGACGTCCCCTTTTTATACCCGCTTATCGCGCAGCGAGCTTCGTTCAGCAATTGATTCAAAAATACGCGTCTCGGCGTTAATCAAGCCCATGCTCTAGCAGCCCCAAAGAAACGTCACGAGACAATCTGTGCTGCTGCTGCTGCTGCTGCTGCTGCTGCTGCGTTTCCGTGTCCCAGTGGCACTAATGACCACATCGTCGCCGCCCCTCTGTCCCTTTCGCTTTCTCGGCCCCTGGATACAGCAGCAGCATCCCCTCTGCAGGTTTAACCCCTTCTACGCGCCGCTGCGGTCCACGCTGATCGCGCATTACGTCACTGTGATGCGAGCCAGGGAGGGAGTGTTGTCGCCGCCATCGCGCTTTACGTGTCACTGCGCACACGTACACGCGCTATTGTATATGCGTCTATGTGTATATACATGCATATAAGGCTGAATTATTTTTTATTGCATTCCGGCGGTACGCATCGCCGAGTCTACTTGCACGGGATATGTCGCGAGAGTTATACCGAAATATAGACAGGCACGTGCGCGCGTCGAGAGTATCCGAATATTGCTCTTGTTCTCGTCGCGTCTATGTATTATAGGAAAAGTGGAACACGTGCAGCAGCCGTCCCATATGCGAAGCAATTCCGATTATAATAAAGCCCGAGACTCGGAAGAAAACGTGTTACGATTCTGTATTTTTCGCGAGACAAATTCTTCAGCAAGCTCCTGTCGACTATATCTCTCACTTCCTTCTTCTGTCGAGTGTATATATCCAGTAATTCCATCAGGGAGTTGTCTGCGCAGCAACGGAGATTAAGCGCAAATAGATCCAAGGGACGAAATGTCAATCGACGAAACAAGATTGCACCGCCTGTGCGTGTTTTACATGTACGCGTTTTCAACGTTTCGAACAATTAAATAACGTATATACTCAAGACGCTATATATATATATATATATATGTACCCTTTTCCTGATCGAAAGCCAGCTATTTTTTCGCGCGCAAATCCGAATTTATTTATCAGATCCTTGTCGCTCTTCGTTAGGTCGCGTGAGTGCGAGCTGTGATTACGCGCTTGTCGCGCACAGGTGCTCGTAACGAGAAACGAAGTGGCAGCGACGTCGACTCAGACACATGCATCGTCTGCCCCCTACACACACACACACTAGATATTCGCTGTACTGCGACTCTGTATACTCTGCTCTTCTACACACTCCAGCCATGGGAAGCGCCTCTTTAAGAACCTGGAGCGTTATTCGATGTGACGTTCTCGTGCGCGCATGTGCTTATAACGCGCTCTTGTGTATACCGGTATACTTAACCCGCTGGATGCCTGCGAAAACAGTGGTTTTATTCGAAAGAGGAAAATTGTTTGCTTTGAATTATTTGCCGCGCGCGACGTCTTGGCTAAGCGCGGCCTGTTACTATGTATATGTACAAACTCGAGGAGCGCGTGTGTGTCTACATATAGAGCTTTAGCGCGCTTGCTTTCTTAATTATGGATGGCCTTCGACGTGAGACTAGCCACTTTTGCACGTCTCTCGCCTGGTCTGCTTATAATATGCATATACTTGGACTTTTTGCCGCGATTCGCGACGATTTGGAGCTTGGTCGAGTTTTACGAAGACATTGTTATAAATTGCCTCTTTGATCTACTGCAATAACAAAACACAGGACTCTTGATAAATGACAGCGTTGTAAACCGGCTAACAACGTCGAGGTAGAAGCGCGATGTTGAAATATAGATGCGTTTACCTGTTCGCGTTCCCTCGTTTACTCTTCTTTCCAGCAGACTTCCAGTCTACGGTTGACTGCTACCGATCCTCGCTGAATTATGTCTGAATGACTACTCTCTGTTAGGTCCACCGTTATAGGTGTCCAGCTATATACTCTATGCTATATATATGAACGTGACGCAATTGACCCGAATTGACTGAATAATTCAGCCGACAGTATATACCGCTGACTTTGACGCTGTATACTCTATATATCACCGATTCATTCAACGGGCAAGCCACTCGTGCAGTATATATACCTATATTGCCTTTGATAATGCCAGAGCGAATTTGTTACATTCGTGCGCTGATGCTCTTTTCAAAAAACAGCGCGATTCGACAAAGCAGTGGCAATGAAAAAAAAGAACGTGTATACATACATAATATATTACAGTTGCTTATCTTATCTGAAAGAATAACGCGCACATGTTTCGAATCAGCGGCTGTTGCCAAAAAACCGCGTCGAACACAACAGCCGGAATTCGGAAAACACTCGAGGTTCTTCTTCCTCTTCGCGAGAGACAGACAGAGAGAGAGAGAGAGAAAACACGCTCCAGAATTCTAGTTTCGACTTTTCGAGGCGGCGGTAGCAAACAAATTACACACGGCCAGATGGAGTTTCCTCTTTTGGGGTTATGCCAATCGGCTGCCGTATACGTTCGATTTGCGAACTTGACCAATGTAACAGCGCGATAAGTTGCTCCGCAAACAAACACGCTCGTAAGGCTTGTCCGAAGACAGAAAGTGCAGCTGCCGCGCAGAGAAGCCGTGTCCGAAGCGAATCGCATCAAAAAGCAGACGTACGATCGAAGCGTCTGTATTAACTCGCCGAATTAGCATATACTAACGCGCCTCTCATTCTCTCTCGGCTTCGGGAAAAATACATAACTCGTTCGCCTCATGCCAGTGCTCGCCTCCGGCGTTTGCTGCGTATATACCTAAGCTTCGCGCAAAGTATATAGACTCACCGCGGTGAAATCGAATCGAAGCCGCATTTGCATGGCAAAGGCTGTGCGCATTGGAGAGCTAGATGTTTTTCATCTGTATATATATGTATAGAGCGTTATGCGACCGACGATCTACTTCCTATATATACACGAACTCTGGAGATGTTTTTGTGGTAGACGATCTCTAGTGCGAGTGTGTTTTCCCTCTCGACAGTTTTATATTTACTCAGGGGAGTCGTGTCCTGAACGAAGCTTCGCTCTGAAAGTGGATGAGCGGCGAGATGTTATCGCGTATGGGAATTTGAAAATTTGGCTTTTTCGAGGAATGCGATCGTTTATACTGCGCTATACGCAGCGCCGCTAAATTCAGTAGAGTTTATATATACGCGGTGGAAAGAAAAATTAATCGTCCCCCAATAAATCTGCGAGGCAACAACGGCCTGCGCAGTAATTTCCACTCAACTCCCTTGCTATAGGCCGAAATTACGGCTCATCCTGGAAAAGCGAAACGCCCTGGTGTAGTATATGCCATCCGGAGGCCGTAAAACGGCCTCCTTATAACCGCAGAACCGCGTGGGGTTTAGTTAAGGTATAGAGGCCAATTCGGACTCGGCCATTATTCCACTTTTCGCATGGCGATCTTCCTTAATGCCTGGCGCATGAGCGATATCCATATCCGTCCATCTCTCTCTCTCTCTCTCTCTCTCTCTCTCTCTCTCTCTCTCTCTCACCCTGGATTGAACGAGTTTTAGTGCGGATGATGGAAGTTGTTACGGCATTCATGGCGTTGTGTGCGACGCTTTACGATTGCTGCATCAGGGACGTGAGCGAATCAATTTTCCGAAAATAAATGGAACGTCAAACAAATCCATTTTTAAATCGAGAGACTCGTATGGGTAATTGAGGAGAAGGAAAGGCGACAGCTTGCTCGATCGATCCGAGCCCGCGGTGATTTGCTCGCTTAAGAAAATACTAGCTGCTGCCAAGGCGAGTTATTTCTGTGCATATACGGATAATAAAGACCAGCCTGATGGCATTTATAGCCTGAGTTAATTATTAATTCAGTAGGTACGCTGCGGCGCTATATATGTATTCTGCGCGCGAATCATGACAAGGGAAAGAAGAAAGTGCTGGTACGCCACCTATCGTCCTTAGCCACAAACTGGAAAGTCCAAAATTTCTGAAACGTGATGAATCCTTTTTCTCCGTGCACTATCCTCGCGTCTACGTAGCTATTGTTTTTATTGCAAAGTATGCGACCTCGCTATCGAGAGAACGACTATATATTTTCTATATTTAAACTTAATGTGCGGAAAAAGTTGTTGATATGTATATAGCTTTGTTCTCAAAGTAAAACGAAGTTGCAATTGTATTTAGACACCGGCGCGCGTTGAAGATTCCGCGCACTATCCGATTTCTTTCCAGCAGCCAAAAGAGTCATTGTACCCTCGAGGAACAATATTATTCCCGCTGACTGCGGCCATTTCGTCAAAACAAACGTTATGGATGAAATGATTATTTCGGCGTGACGCTACACATATCTTCGAGCCCACACAAAGACGTTACACGCTGTTATATACCGACACATAAATAACACGCGTAAACATGTATATATCCGAGACGGGGGGAAATTCCGGAATGCAAGACGCAGCCATTACGGTCGATGGCACCGATCGTTATGAAAATAGAATTTTTCGCGCCGCCGGCGCCACGTATGTTCCCCTCTGTCATTCGAGACGAGCCGATTTCTCGTATTTTCGGCGTCTTCTCGAAGAAAAAAAATACCTTTCACTTTATTTTCGCGCGCGTAAACTTCGCTCTTTGTTTCTCCTCGGCATATTATATTTTTATTTTTAAATGCGCGCCCGCGCGTGCGCTATATGAATATTCATCGTACAACACACGACCGGCATAGCTCACGCCTGCCTGCGTGGCCGTAGGCATTAGAAAAACGAAACTGTGCATTGTAATTCTCCGGAATAAATTGTTCCCTCCTACGCAATATTATCATCAAAATTCGCGAAAAATTCTCTCGCGCAGCGAGTATAAAACGAAAAAGAGATACGAAATACAGAGGGTGTATATAACACGACGAAAGAGCAGGGAACGCCAAGTGCGACGAGTGGGAAACCCGCGTAGTGTCCTCGCTAATCTAGCCTGGCATGGAATTAATTTTAGCATCGGGGAAGCCTTGCGAGGCTCTTTATGTGCGCTCTTCCATCGGACTTGCGAGCTATCTGTATGTGTGTGTGTGTGTGTGTGTGAAACTTTTAGCTCGTAAACAAAATAGGCCGAGGGATGCCAAGACTTTGGATAAAGCCTGAATACACGAGCGAATTTGACAGTCTGATGCGTTTTTCGCTCATTAAAAGTTTGGGGGTGAATTATTCGATGCACCGGATGTACGAATATCAGCTGCTATGGAAGTTACGCGCGAGGTGGGACAGCATACGACAAAGTATAAGGAATTCCGTCGGAACGTCAAACGCGTGTGTAATCAGACTGACGAGTCCAATTTTCCAACTTAAATGGCTTATATTTTCCAGCACGAGAGCTTAAATAAAATAAAACGTACCGTGTGTTCCGAAAAAATACGATTTATCCAATGGTCGATTAATTATACTCTCGGTTATAACTTTCTCTCCCTCGAACAGAAAAATCCAATTCCGCAGAACGGCCGAAGTAAAATCTGAAAAATCTGCGCACGCATGGTATAATCTTTCTCTCTCTCTCTCTCTCTCTCCATGGGTAAAATGCAAGCTCGACGAGAAAAGTAGAGCAGACGAGGGGAAATGCCCCATCAGATTACATCCGACCTTTTTCGAATCGTTAAGCCGCATATCGAGAAATCGTCGGAATAATAATTTTATATAACCTCGAGAGTACTACATTTTTACTTACTCGTTCTTCACGAGCAATTATCGGCGCTGTAGAACAAGATTCGCATATAATTAGCGTATAATTCATACACTCAAGTTAATGATGTTCTTCGCGTCGATCATTATGGAATAACGACGAGCGAGCCAGTGGCCATCGATCACAAACGAGCGGCCAATCTCTCATCGACCCCCGCGTTTTTCCCGCGAAACGATTGTTCTAGCTGCGAGCGCGATGATGAACGATGGACTGTTAAAAAAAAAAGAGAAAATAATAATAACAGCATCGTTGATCAATCTCACTCGGGCGAAAAGGCTCGTCTCATCTTCGATCGCTCTTTTCAATCCCCTCGCGATGCTCATTGACAAGTCCGCCGCGCATCGGAGATGGAACGGCAGCGCAGCAGTCCCCGGAGTGAGAAAGTCGCTCTGCTGCAAGCTCGTCCGTATATTTACGAGGGGGCGCCACCGTCGTCGTCGGCGCTGCGCGTGCACGGCTGCGGGCGGGTCCACTGGGTCACGGGTCGATCTTCCTGCGCGAGCGAGACGCCGACGGAGAGAAACGTTCCAATTTGCGCTTGATATTGATCTAAGCTTTTCCGCCCACGAGGAGCTTGCGACAAGGTACCGGAGAGCCGTAGGTGCAGCTACACACCGGGGAGTACTGGAATAAGAAGCTTCTTCTTCTTCTTCTGCTTGTACGTCCGCGCATTATTTTTAATCGCAAACAAACGCAGCATTGCACATGGCGCATATACGAATACGATCGGTCAACCTGCAATTAACTATAAGACTGTATCTCGGTCTTCTGGGAAAATACGCGCGGCTTTGTGTAACGTAAAACTGCATCGCGGTTACAAGACAACCGCGACGGCGTCTTTCTAATTAAGCTATGAATGCGCGACAGAAAAAAGCAATTACCGATCTCGTGATTACATCGAGCCCCGAGTTACCTTGACACGCACGCGGAACTAACTCGTGAATTTCGCAAAACGCCCTCGTGTTCAAAAGTTCGCGCGTTAGCTATTCACGCGTATTATACCTGCATATAGCGAGCTGTGATCGCGTTGAATAATGTGTCCCGCGCGTGAAGTTTATTGTTGACGTAAACCGACTGCTAATTTTATTTGGCTTTAAAATTCAGCTCTAAATAAAAGAAAATTCTCTCCTATATAAATGTATATATATATATATATATATATATACTATACGCTACATCCCCCTTTCCGTATACAGAGAGGGAGGGGGGCGCAACCTGGGAAAAAGGGAGAGGGACGTAGTTGCGGAGAGCGAAAATAGCAGCCCGGCGGAGCTGCTGCGATGGTCGAGTCCCATTCACGAGTACGAGACTCGACGTGTGTGTGTGTGTGTGTGTATGTGTGCAGCAGCCGACGGCGTTGACGTCACAGCTATAATCCAATAGCGCGCAGTTTTGCGTAGCCATTTTGCGACTCATTTTATGTAGGAGAGAGAGAGAGAGATGTATTCGCATATATTTACCGTGTATACGAAAGAATTTTCGCGCTGACCCAGATTACGAGAGAGAGAGAGAGAGCGCGCAACAATGTTTAGCGTGTTTTGTTTACTCTAGCTGAGATATATATATAGAATGATCGGCAATTCGCTGGACATACGCACGAATCGCAGGACTTTTCGCTGAATTTATTTCCAGAGCGAAGAGTACGTGCCGTATACAACTGACACACTGTGCTTTTCTGGCCCCTGAATTTATATTCGCGCGCTTTGCTTTTCCTTCCGCGGCCCAAGATATACAGCGCTGGAGCTTCGATTGTTGTAGATTTTTTATTAAATTTCCTCCTAACGATCCATACATGTATTTTATTTACGCGCGCGGGTCTATATGGGGCGAATCTGAATAGGAATCGAGTGAATATATCCGAATTCGTTCGTTCCCCCCTCATGTTGCATAACGTTTTCAAGTGCTCGCCTGCACAGACGCACATTTCGTTTTTATTTCCCGTTTGAAATTCTTTGCCGCCGCGGAAATTGCATTTATAGAGCCGCGCTGCTGTATATCTCTTCGAAAGAGAGAAAGGGAGAGAGGAGGATTTGACGGAAGGTTATTTGATTCGGCCACGCGCGAACGTACGGTTAATTTTATCAACGAGACGAGAGCTTTTTTCCCGAGCTTGCGCTGAGCTGCTTTTTTCGATAGATTGATCGAATGAAAATCGAGGGAGTGTAGAAGAAAGTTTCTCTCTCTGTCTCTCTCGAAATAGAGATGAGCCGCTAATACTAGATAATCTCGGGAGTAAACATTCGCGTTTTTAGGGCGTGAGATCCAAGCGCTTCGGACACATGCCAATCACGCGGTGACAGTCAAACGTAGCATATATACATACATGTATGTTCTTGCGTAAGGCTCGATTTAAAAATATTCGCGAAAAATTCACAGGCCGGAAAATATGAACCGGTGCGCGACACATAAATAAAATCTTGTCATCGGTGCGGAAGAGCAGAGCAGCGGCGTGGGTGTCTCTCGAATGTTTTTCCCACGATCAATACCTACACACGCTCTCCCTCTCTCTCTCTCTCCACTGTATGCCGCTACTCTTCCTTTTTGCCTCGCCAGCCTCCATCATACAGTGAGAGAAAGAGAGCCATTTTCCTCGGCGAGTATTGTCAATGTCACGCGCTTATCGCCTTAATTTCTCTCGTGCCATTGTGCGCTGGGTTTTTTTTTTCATGCGATAGGGCTTGACCTACTCAGCGCGAAATGCGCGCGTGCGGCGCTTGATTTGTTTTGTTTTCTATTTCGGGGCCGTTATATTGTTGTTGTTGATGCGTTGCTTCGCGTAGTGTGATTAATTAGCTTTCGTTATCTCGATGAACGCGATTGATGCGATAAAGTGAGCTTTATTGGGAGCTTTCCACCGTCTTACGCGCGCGCTTTCGCAATGGAAAATTGCCTCTTCGTCTATACTTCTTCCTCGAGCGTATTCTGAGCTGTGCGCGGCTAATATCGAAAGAAATGTCGCGCGCATTTCTCCGATACCGCGCTTTTATCGCGTATAGAACCGCGCGCGCATTGCTTTGCGTTCGTTGTGAATTCCCCGACTATATATATTATGCATGATTCACGGCTGCAGTATATATCGTTGAGCAAGTTTTCCCCGCGAACGCATTCGCGACTATTTTCATCAAAGCACAGGCTATTTATATGCATTATAACTGACTCGGAGCAGACTAATTTCTCAAAATAATGCGCGTACGAGAGGTGTCTGTTATAATTCAATGAGAGAAGATAATAAGCTCCTAATATAGATAAATTAACGCGAGCTTGCAAACATTCGGACGCGTACGCGGCATCGGAATTTCCTGACTAATTCGTGCGTTTCGTTTGGCCTCCATTTATCATCGAGCGAATATCTCAGAAATGAAAAAGAAAACAACAATTATGCGACCGCGCAAGAAAGTTTACCGACAGCGCGCTACTATACAACGTGGAATTCAGTCGCTGATTGGAAACGCATAATCGTCTATATGAGACACTGTTTTCGCGCACATGTTTCAGGAAGCGTTTTTCCCCTTCAAAGTCAAATATAAATTTGAAATGGCCGTTAAATGCACATCCGTAATTAAAACAATTGCAAAATAAGCTATTACATTGCTTAGTCAGCGCAATCGAAATAGTCGGAATATATTATCCATTTCACGTTTTTTCGTTACACATCGCAAGCTTATGCACGAAACAGCTGCATTATCCAATCGTAAACTTTCCTCATTCTAAATTAACTCGAAGCACTGAATATTCCCGCCGATAACAGACTAGTTGAGCGCCGTAAAAACCAGCCGATATAATACCCGCTCGAATCATTACGTCGTCCGGTTCGTCGACCTTATACGCTCTCCGAAACATCTCAATCTACCGCACCTGTACACTCGATCTCTTGCGACCAGCCGCCGTAGAGTATGCTATATATACACGATAAACCGAAACCTCACAAAAGAGCGTCGCAAGAAACGAAACCGCCGAGCTCGGATGCCCTCGCGGAAAAAGCGATAATCGCTTTCACTCGCACAAAGTATTATAAGAAACTCGGAATCGAACTACGGAAGCCTGCAGAGACGATCGACATTCGAAGATACTTCCGGACTGCGTTCGCACGATAAATCATTCCTCGAGTTGTATACATATACGTTTTTTTTTTTTTTTTTTTTTGTAAATATAGGCGTAAGGACTGATTGAAGGCAAAGACCATGCCTCGGTCGACGTTATCATATTCACTTTTTGCTTTGTCGAACGGTATACGATTAACTGCAGAAGAAGACGTTCTCCTAAGCACCTGCCAATTTACCGTTAAAGAATTTATAAATACTGTGTTCTTCCAATATTCTTTATGATTAGCATGAATTATTATGTGGGTGCTCGAGGCTGTAGAAGTTTAATTGCCTGCAATAAAACGAAGGTAAAAGGAGAGAAAGTATAGAGGATGAAAGAAAATTGCACTTTCATTTGAAGATTCCATGGCTCTCTCAAATCTTATTTCACGATTCATTGCGACGAGAGTTGTATACATAGGTATATATACTCACCGATACCCGAGGAGCAAATGGTATTATCATTTTCACAGAAATCTCTGCTCGTAAGAATATAATTAGACGTCGTTGCGCGAGGCTGCGCCATTTTTTTTCTAACCCAATTATCGAATCGGCCGTAAATCAAATTTTCAATTTCCAGTCTTGCACGCTTGACGATATGCAATAAAACCGCGGCTCTTATACGCGTACACTATACGTCATGTGTATTTGAAAAATTAAATTTCGCCCGAGAGTTACACCTCCCTCCCTCTCGCGGGTTCGCTCGCACAATGCGGCGTTATTAAGCCAATGAAATTTTGATAGACTCGATAACGAGAGCGCATATGTACGCGGGCACGTGTAGATCTGGCCGCAAAGTTTATTACGCCGGGAAATAGAGAGCCGCGCAGTTTATTTTCGACGCTGTACGCTGATGCCCATGTGTGCATGTGCGCTAGATTTTAACACGTTTTTCCTTCGTATTATCATGTATATATAGATCGTTTCTTCCAGTGTGATCTGGGTTTATGTTTATTACGCATTATATATATATATATACATCGAAGATCAAAATGCACTCTCGTCTGCGATGCTTAACTAGTCAACGCTCTTAATCAATTAACTTATTATACGTCTATATTAAAGCCGGCGGTGTATATATAATATTAATTGAACGTCGCCTCGAAATACAACCCATAAATTATAAGCCCTCGTGGGCGCGATATTGAGTCGATATACACCGCAATCATCAATTAGATATAATTATGTTTCATTAACGTTCAGCAGCGCACCGACGCATCGGAATTAAACTCGAGCGATATTCGTTATAATGCGCGCGCGGATACATATATATATGCATACTACTCCCGTGCAGAATATATTTCCGGCGCGAAACCGAGGTCAATGTGGATTATTATTGACCTTCGGCGCAAAGTTGCTCATTGCGCTGGATATACGTATATTCAATTTGCACATCTCGAGTTGTAGAAGAACATTTATCAATATAATACAGCGCTCGACGACGTTGTAACTAAACGTGAGCTTCTATCTGGGTTAATTCGCGAACGAATTGAAACAGGGACCTCGTCTCCGCAAACAGCGGAAAATATTAGTCCATAAAATCAAGCGAAACTGCAGATTAATCCGGTAATCCGATTCACGCGTCGGCGCTCGTATACGCATTACACACTGCACTTATGCGGACTCGTTACCGCACTTATAGTCGCGGTACTACAGTATAGATATAATCGCGCACGCATGTGTCTCGGAAGCGATTTTTAAACATGTTAATTTGCAGCTTTTCTCTTTTATATACGTATATGGTATATATAGCCGCGGGTTTTTTTAATCAAGTCGTCGCGGCGGTTTACGACGCTATACTCGCAAGGTTAACACGACCTGATAAAGCAGCAGCGGTATAGCTGTAAATGAAAATAATTAAAACAAACGAGATACGCGCACCGCTTTAACGGGCATCGTCAATAACTTAATAATATTCTCTCGGCTCTAAATATAGCGATGTAAAAGCAAAATTTCAAATTCCGAAGGAATCAATCTATTGTATATGCGAATCCCCAAGCCAAAGCGATGTTCGCGCGCTCGGTCAGTCGGAGACGTCGTTGCAGCTGCGGGCAGACATATTCCTGGGTTACGCGAGCGCGACACATCGGCCTGCTATTATTAAATCTGGGTCGTCAAGAGAGAGAGAGCCGGCATTCTCGACTAGAGCCGAAAAGCGGTTTCTTCACTGCTGATGAGTGCGAATGCTTATGTAGAGACTAAGGGTCAATTTTTTTTTCGTTTGTTTACTATGTCAATTTTCACTCGGGAGCGATATACTTTGTCTATTAAAATATCAACCGGCGCGCGCGTGTACAACTGTATAGATGTACGGGATAAACACCGAGGCGTTGTGGGTATTTCCGAACGTTATCGGAGTCTCGCTATAGCACAGGTGAACTCGAGTGGCTGTATATATAGACAAACTCTCGACTGTACTTTCTTGCCTGGTTAATTAGGCCTTTATGAGTCATGGCGTATGTGTTTTTGTTTTTATTTTTCCGTTATTCATATGCCGCCTTGCTTTTACGATCATTAAAGTGTGTACATACGCGTTTCCTCGTACAATTACTGTCAACCGCGCAGCTTAAACGTTTTCCTATAACTAATTAACAGATTAATTTATCAATTGCAGCCAGCCGCGCAGCGCCCGAAGTATATATTTCGTCGTGCCTTTACGCCGTTATAAAGCCTCGAATAACCAGCGAGCCCAACCAATTACAAACAAACAGTCCGCGTCGTAAATTAAGCCGTAATCAATTACAAACTTTACACCTTATTTAACCAAGCGGCATACTTTCCTCCTGCCTCGTATACGAATTTATTATTATACATCGCCGCGCGCGCACGGTAACGTCTTATTTACTCGGCAGCTCTTTCTGTCCAGAAAAATTGTATTTTTAAAACGTTCTAAAAATAACGAATTTCCAAGCGCTTTTGTATTTTCAAAAGAGACTCGGCGAACTTTCACTGCAATATCCCCGCGCGTCGACGGAGTTCATAAGCCATTACGAGGGAAGTCGTTCGTTTTTGTCGCGGCGGCGGCGGCGACACGCTGCCGCGTTGCTATAGTCGATCATCGGGAAGGTAAGAGCTTATGCACTAGAGCATAAAGTATATAGAAGTTGGGGGGAAACTACACGCTGTCGATCTCTCGAGCGGGCTTTGCTCCTTTTTCTTACGAAGCTAGTTGTATATTACTGCGCAGGGAAAACGAGTTTTTAACATCGCATTTATTTTACGTTTACATCGGTGTAATTTTGGATTCGCGCATAGAAAATTTCAAAAACAAGAGCCGGCCTCTACTGAAAAACTTCATTTTATTGCGACCCTTCGCTTTACCAGATAAAAAAGTATCATAAAGTAAACTGTTACGAGGCAGCTTTACTAATAACGCCCGAGAGCAGTCATTGTAATATATTAGCATATAAGCGGTCCAATAAACAGCAAGCCCAACGAGGAAACTGTTCTGGCATATAGTGACACCTATCCAATATGATTTCGCGTACTCTATCACACTACAATACCGTTATATAAAGTGGTGGACAGTCTTTTCTCTGTGTGCACTCGATTTTCGCACTATACATATATATATATATATATCCTATCACGGTTTGACATTCGACGCATACACACATATATACACGCAGGAAAATCACCGCGGCAGCGATCGTTCATCACGTCGACTATTTTTTCGCCTATGCAGTGGCGCGAAATCCTTTTTATTGCACCTCCGATGGTTACGTCTAAAAAAAGTGTACATATATATATATATAGTTTCCTGGTACACACGACGCTTTCTAGAGTAATTACAAGAGGTGATTCGAATCGACGACAATTAACGTCGATGATTTATCAACGATGCATCATATTTTCTAGGCTATAGAAAAAGCAGCGTATCACGGCAGATCGTTGCACCGCACTGCGGCTCGCGCGCGAGACTTTACCGTTGCGACAGTCTGTATAGCTATCCCGTTCCTTCGCGCATAGCTATATATACTATACACCGCTGTTGTTGCGGGACTCGTCGTCGTCTTATTTTTCTTTCTATCCTGTCTCCTTTCCCGCTCTATCTCCTCGTTTTTCTGGCGAAAGACGAGTTGTCTCGTCTATTATCCGAAATTACGCAAGAGGGAAACGATGATGAATTGCCCGATGTTTTGTGAGCGGTATGCGTGTATATATATATGTATGTATGTGTATTTCGGTGCGGAGTTTATTTTTGGGAGGAAAAAAGCCGCGGTTTCATTTGAGTTTTATGGGCGATTATATGAAATGCGGCTACTTTTAGCTCGCACGCGGATCCATTCACTCTTTTTTTTCTCTGCACAATATAATGAACTAAATTAAAACTCCTACCGAAACCTATTTCCGAATATATGCGTATATACGATTCGGTGGAATTAATCATATCGATAATAAATGCGTCGCACACAGACGTGTATTATCCGCGATGACACGACTCATAGAGGATGTCTTAAATTAAAGACGCGCGCGCGCGAGAAAAGCGGCTCAACGATATATAGCAAAATGGTATATGGAACCTATTGCCACATGGTTTTTGGCAGAGCCACGACCCGAGAGAGCGTGTATTACGGGCCGTAGTCTAGATAGCTCTACGGGTGCGTTTTTTCGCGCGCTATCCATCGCGAGCCTCGGTATATTTGTTTATCGCGTTACGTCTGCGTCTTTCTTATCTTATATAACTTATGATAAATCACCCGATCCAACCGCGAATCGATTGATCAACGATCCCAGCCGAATTACTTCCAGCTCTCGCCCGAGAATAAGAGAAAAATCGAGATCATCGCGATGAGATAACATAATGAAAATACCCCCAACGTATATGCAGCCGTGTCTCCTCTTGTTGTCGCACGCGCGCGCATCATCAGCATCGCATCGTCGTTCTCGGCGGCCGTGTGCAGCGGCAAACGCTTATATGCGACGGCTATTGGCCAAGCTCTCGCATGAAGGAATTTTCAACGGCTGCTTATTTTTAGAGGGTTGCCCTCTCTCTTCTTCGTTATTCGGACTGATCGCGGCTTGACTCACCGCGAAGCGTCTGCGATCGGCCGTGTGGCTCGCTGTTATGCCGAGAGGAAAGCTTATATTATATATATACGCGACGAGAGTCACTCGTCTGCGCCAGTCTAATAACAGTATAATATAATATAACGTTCTCGCGACGCAAGGCCGTAAAAAAGAAACGCCGAAAGCAAATAAGTGTAAATAAGCTGCGCCCGCGTGACTTTATTAAAGAGCGCGCGAGATACGCGTAAAAATAGCGCTCGATCCTTTTTGCAGCTGTACAGGAGGGGGAGGGATTTGCAGACTACATCAGTCCGATGATGATGCGCGTAACGCGACACCTTCCCGGTGCATCATTTTGCGTACGTATAAATATCAGTTAGGTTTTTACGAGCAACTTGTTTTTTTTTCTTCATGCTGTATAACTAATTTTAGAATTAGATCTCGTTCGACTGTGTTATTCCACGCGACTCGTCACTGTCACGAATGTAGCTTCTGCTCGCTATTGTTATTTGGGTTTTGCCCACTCTGCCGTCCCATTATATGCTCCCGTATGATTTATGGCTATGTTTTCCCACTCGAGCTGTTTGTTTTTATTACGGTGAATCATACACATACATGTATAGATGGGAAGTTGTGTAATAAAATTATATCTGAAAAAGAAAAACAACATGTGCAGTCTACGATCCTCGTTGTGCAAAAGGAAATGATCATCGGGAAATCGGGGACTATTATAATACCGCTTCTATAAAAATAGCCGATCGCCTATTTTTACGAGTCCAAACAAAGCGCGTATGAATATTCATAAAAACCGTTCGATTAGCGGGTTCACCTGATTAAAAACCTTTTTCTTCGCAAAGGCTAGTCAGAACTGTGCGGGCCACTTTAGATTATTATTCGAAAACGCAAACAACAAATGTATATTTACGTATTATATAGTACGGGAAAAGAATTCTCAATGTTTTTTACGGATTTCCTTATATACACCGGTGCGTCTATGCCCATCTCATTGCGGTATATGCTATAGCTATATAGTACAAATGGAACCGGCGCAGCGCAGCAGCTGGCACGTGCGCGTGCACGGGCACCGGCTCGAGATTGCGACAGGTATATTATTCCACTTGTCGGACGTCGCGCAGCTATGTAACGCAATTTTTCCGGGTTACGAACTCGACTACTCACTTTTGAATCGATCGCGCTAATTTTTCACTGACAAATATACGCATTTTTTCGCGATGGAGTGACTGAGTGTATACGTCGGTGCATAGAGGATAACCCGAACGGCGGCGGCAGGCCTTTTAAAAAGCACTTATCCCGGAGAGCGTTTACGCGACAATATAATGTATACCTATATACACATGAGAGAGTATAGCCGACAGTTATGGGCGTCGGCTAGTACACCGCATGCGTCGTCCTCTAGCCGCGCGATTGAATTAGTGGGGACGATTATAATGGATTAATTGCGCGTCGGTCGTTCGTAGAGGTCGTTTTGGGGGGATACGATGCTCAAAGCGCGGGTGATGTTGTTTTTTTTCTCGTTTAGCGACATATATGGGGCGCAGGATGCTGCCGCGCGGCTATTGTTGCGCTTTTTGACGTTAATACGAACGATCTGTCGTTGGCTTTTATGGAAGCTCGCTCTTTTCCGTTTTATACATGATTTTTCATAGAATAACATCTCGTTCAATCGTATATGAATGATATTTCAATTTCGCGCGTCCGAATTTGCAGTGCGCGCATAAAATATTCGTTTTTCGTATCATTCGTAATTTTAAGATTGAACGTCAACATAAATAAAATCATAAAAGCTAAAAAATATATGTATAGAGTCCCCCCCTCTCTCTCTTCAGGGCAAACACACACACACACACACAGCCGTAAAATAAACTAATAAAAGTTTCATTATTTTCTACATGACGCGCTCGGTATATCGGGGCCGTAAACAACCATAATGTTTATAGAACTTATGTAAGCCATATAAAAGTCATACTGCGCGCGAGTGTGTGTATGCGTACACGCTTAAAGCTCCTATAAAAAAAAATATAAAACAAGGTCGACTTTCCCGAGCGAAAACGCGCGTCGTCTGCACCGTAAGGTTAATGAATCAATCGCCGGTGTGTGTGCATATAATTAAATGAAAAAGAAACCCGATAAGGGAACGCGCACAAGCTTCGCAAGCTCTTTTTTAGCCATTGTTACGAGTACACGCAGAGAGCAACTCGAGCGTAACGGCATTACGTATCGAGTTTACGTAAGACTTTCGTAGAACAGAGAGATAGAGAGAGGGAATGCCTATGACAAATTAGGATATGGATCATTAGACATAGTGATATAGCGTTGTGACGACTGCGTAAAAAGTCAGTCTCGCTACTCCGCGCATCTCTCGGATCGAAACCGATAGTTTCGTCTGCGGCTATACGTGTTATTATATGTATTAGAGATAAGAGCTGGAATCGAAGTGTATAATATATATAACACACCGATCAGATCGAAAACAAATTAATTGTATAGAGGTTATAACTCTACGCACATGTTTACGAGCTGTATATAAAGAATTTACGATTAAAACGCTAGATATATAGTTTCGTCGCGGTTAGGCTTGAAAATTCATCTCCGAAAATTCTTCCGTGCGGGAATACAAGCGAGTATATCGACAAAAGCCTCTGCCTTCGCTTCATATCCATAAATCGTGAAAGCCAATTTCCGACTATAAAACACGCTTCGACCCACATTTCCGAAGGCTGATCGCGCATATATATTATAATACACACACACACACACTCGAACATCGACGCATCAGCTCGCACACGCGACTTTCGTTATTATGTCAGCCGACGTCAAATAATAATCCGGAGCGTAATGATTTCAATGTCACTGTCATATATATGTATATATATATGCGCCTGCGCGCATTAGAGGTAATGATTCTCTTCTGTGGCAGATAAGAGAAAACTGTGTGTATGCAGAGCGTCGTACTACATTATATACTATATCCATTGTGTATCGAAAATTCAATATAACCGATCGACGGCCTTGTCGCGGAGAGATCGATCGTTTCTTATTCCTTTTACTAGACTTATATATACACAGCCCGCGCTATTGCTTCTTATCTAACTAGCTGCCCTGGATAACGCTATAGTTGCGTTCGAGGTTCGTTTTTTGTTTTTTGCTCGACTTTCTATAAAAGAGGAAGCAACCGTGACGCCGCTTTGATCTTGAAAAACGCGGGATACGCGACCGATTGGATTTTCCATGTCTCGAAAATTCAAGGATGCGACGATGGCGAAACGCGTACCCGCGGAGGTTAAAAGTGAACATCCGTGGGCGGCATGTTTTTAAAATTTGGAATTTCGTAACCGCTGATACAAATATAATAAAGCGCAAGAAATTACGTTTCGAAAGTTGTTCACCTCTCGATTTGCGCATTCCAAACGGAAAGAACAAATCTGGCCAAACCGCTCTTCCTTCATTCCTGCGTGCTCGAAGATTCGAATAAAATTTTTCATGCTGCGCGAGGTGAACGACACTCCGCGGGTTTATTTATTTTTTTTCCTCATCGCTCGCATACTTCTCTCATGCCGAAAGCCATTTCACGCCCTGACAGCGGACTAATAGAAAAGAGTCTAGCGCGGAATCAGCGAAACACCTATACATATATATTCGACGAATTTGGAACAAGTCTCGAAGCAAACAGCTTTAAAAGTAAATTAACGCGTCGCAAAAGAGCGGACATATTTTTAGAATAAAACTTTGTTAAAAGCATTTTTCTCCTATTTATTGCGCCAAGCATGATGTTCGATCAAAATTGGAACCGAGCACGCATCCGCGTATGTATATATATATTTATATATATATATATATATATATATAAAGACCGATGCGGCAGTAGCCGCACATTGCAGCTACTGCTGTTTGTGCATCGCGGCCAGATTCGAAACAAGTCCTTGGCAGCGCTGTATGTGTGCCTATATACACATGTATATACATATATATGTGTTCTGCTCTTCTTCCGGCGTTTATCGGGCTTGCGGGATTTCCTTGTTTTCGACTTTCGCAAACCGCCGCGCGCACGTGCTGACATCGGGGAAGTCGAGAGGAGGAACAACCGCCTCCGCGATTGTTTTCATCGCGCGGCGCTAAACACCGCTGTGGACTCTGTAAACAACGGCCGTGTATTGCTCTCGTGGCCTTGGGAGCCCGATTTTTTGCCGACGGGCTCTGCAGCAATTACAGAAGGGCGCGCCTCATATATTTTTCATACAATCGCTATCGCGCACAGCAATTCACTCTGGGGCTTATCAAAAAAGACATTAAAATTGTATATATAACTCGCTCTTTCTTCTTAATCCGGCAGCGCTCCATAAATTCCCGCGGGCATGAAGGTCGTATACATCCACGTGCGCGCACGCAGTCTCTCGAAAAAGACGCGGATTAAGCGAGCTTCGGGGATATAATGAGAAAGTTACGCTATGCCGAGCTATGTGTAAGTATATATTTTTTTTCGATGATCGCACGCTCCTTGCGTAATCGCGGAATGGATGCGCATGTGTTTTGTTTATATATACGTATACCAGCGCTTTTGTGATGGTAAACTCGAGGTGAAGCGGACGCATATAGGTATATAGTATACGCTAGAACAGTGCAGATATGCTATATTTAGAAAATTCATACTTCACCGGCTGCCGCGTGTATTGTTTTCGAAGGTAGCCGAAGATGCATCAGCCGCATTGTCGGAATTAGTTCGAGCGTTTCTATCTTCCTCTCTCGGCTCTGGATTTCTCCTCGAAAAAGCTCGACACGCCCCAATTGCCGTAATCCCTTCTCCTCGGAAACCGGCGCGTCGAACTGTCTGCAGAAATACGGGGGAATTTTTGCAGCCTGATCCATATACTGCTGCTATTATATATCTTGTTTTCTAATACACGCGCGGCGACGCTTGATCTCTTAATGCGCTTTTAACGAGTGATGCGAAGTCTCCGATCGCTTAATCTCGTTTATGAAATTTAATGCGTCTGCAGTGTGAGCCTGTCTCGGAACGAAAAGTGGATTACTCGAGTGTGCCACCCGCGATTAAGAGATTTTTTGGCGCTCTGGCTCTGTTGTTTTTCCTCTTTGTTTTCGCGCGACGCCGTTTTTTCTCGAGCTTTTATAGCGAGTGTGTGTGTATAGGTTGCATGAGTAATTCATCGGGATTTTAATGCAGGCGGAAGAGCTGAATCGCGCGCGATGTATACGTGGCTAACGCCTCGTCGTGTTTGCAACGATGTTTACCGGTGAATTATTTATTTTTGGTCGCGTGGCTGTGTGCTTTGGGCTAGCGCGAGAGTGTTTAAATTTTCCGCCCAATTGCGGCTCGGCGAGAGTGCCTGTAACGGAATAGATTTGCCAGGGCGCGATATGAAATATCAGTAAGAATCGGTAACTATTGCAATACTATAGTAATATATAGTATATATATAGTATAAACAGTAGGCCAGATACCAATGCAGTTTTATTATAGCGAAACATCTCTAAATATCTATATATACAGACTTGGCATCGTCATCAGGTCAGTTGACCGGCGGTGCAAGTTCGAAAAACGAAAACAAAATCGCCACGATGATGTGCGTATATTATCGAGTTTGCGAGAGAGTGACTACGACCTTTGCGGACAGCTTAGCTTAGCTCTCGCAATTAGGAAATTAAAATTCGTCCGACGAGTGGAAGCGACGCCTGTGTGGGTAGGTCGATGGGGAAACAGCCGGAGATCGCATCTACGTATATTATATACAAGGACGATTTGAACTTGTCGCAGTTATTATAGATTCTCGAATATTATTATTATTATTATTATTATTATTGAAAAAATCATGTTTTATGCATTTAAAATTTCATTAAAAACGCTAACCGTATTTTTAAAAAGTTTCCTCTACTCGAGTGCAACGTCTGGCATCGTGCATTATTCCACATCGTACGATCCCGCTGGTATGACGCGCGCGCTCTCTTGTGCGTGTACGTATGTATGTATGTATATATATAAGCGCATAGCGAAACGCGGAAACATCGCGCTACTGCGACGACATCACAAAGCAGCATCAGCAGCAGAGTGGAGGGAGCGAGAGCGCGTAATTGCCTCCGCCGCCGGTTCCATAAGACGATTTTCCGGAGCTCGAGCCGGTGGCCTTGTGCTTATAGCGAGAGGTGTATAATATATATGTACTATACTGTAGCTGCCTAGAGAGAAAAACACGGCGAGGATCCTGCTTAACGACGATATTATAGACGCTCCGGTCGCGACGAAGCGCCCGAAAATTTTCTCTCGTCGATTGATGATATATATTCATCGTACATGCACAGTACTATTACTGCTTTTATCGGGCGACCGATGCTACGTACTCGAGAGCAACTATGCAGTGGTCTACTTCGTTTATTTTCTCCCGTGGGACGACGCGACTGCAGTGGGATTTCATTGGCTTTGCAAGTATTTTCTTTTCGAGAATTACTCGCTCGGCGATTCTCGTTTGATCGCCGACTAACAGAATACGCGATCGTCGTCTTTCTGAGAAACGAGATGAAAAACGCGCGCGGTTTATTATTCAGCTGCGCTTTCTCCATACTCCGGCTCTGATTTGTAATTGGAAAATTGCTGCGATGCGGGGAAAAAAGAAGAGCTTACATCGCGTTGTTTATCGTTTCGTTTGTGAATGAAAAATGGAATACGAGAAATTTTTCGTTTCCGCGTTGCGTAAGCCGGCGGACTGGTTTGTAAATTGTCGCTGCTAAACGAGCGATGCGCGGACAGAAGCATTGAGACACTATAGAGTGTAAAAATTAATTATTTACATGTATAATTTTTTTCGCGCCTAAATCATACTTATAGCGAAAAAAGAGTAGTCGAGCGGTTTAGCTTGCACAACTGCTTTCAATTATTTAAAAGATATTATCTTCGCACGTGCAAGTTATTCCAGAAATCTTAATTAACGAATAAAATGAAAATCGTTTAAATAAGCATATCTATACAGACGGCATAACGTTTAAAAATAGTTGGAATACGTTTGTGCCGAGCACGCATACGTTACACTACGTTTTATTATCTACTCATGCTTCTGTTATGAAATCGTTATGTATACGCGATATAATTAGTTTCCTTCGTGTGCATAATGTCGTCTGTATAACGGCCGAATGTATATTCAGCGTGATGATTTTCGAGGGAATAATCCGAACGAAACAATGCTCCAGACCATCCCACATCCCGCTTATCATTGACACGAAAACCTTTTCACGCGCAAAAACCGGAAAATCCAGAGGCCACCGCCGCAAAAAAGAGCCATCAAACGATGCAGCCGTCACCCAGAAACCTCCAAAAGCGAGCGAGAGCAGATATCGCTTCGGTAAACTCTGGGGCCGAATTGCGTAAGCCTATAACGACGAAGGCCTCCATGGTGACCGTGGCCTGCGCCGCGCAGCCGGATAATCCGTCCCGTTTCTCTCTCTCTCTCTCTTATGTGAGAGAAGCTACGAGTTGCGCACATGTGCATAGTTAACCCGTTCTGCGCTGCTGTGCCTACTTGCTAAAGAGCTATAGGGTTACGCGCGCGCGCGCGCGACGATGTTGCGTCATGCTACGGAGCTGTTGACTGTCTGCAGGAGGTGGAGCTGGCTCGATACATTAGTGTCGGTACCCTTAGTTTTTGGAAAAGCATTAAGTATACAGTGTAATCTGCAAAGGGCAGGTCAGTGCGGAAATTTATGGCTGCGATTTCGGGGACGGATTAGTGTCATTAATCGTCCCAACCTGTTACAACCACGACCGACCGGAGCCATCGATTTCCCCCTCTACTCGACTCAGGCCCTATACTAAGCTAATCTCTCATTGGCTAAGAGCCCGCTACACTTACGCCACCTAGCGGCCTTACCTACCCTCTGACCCCACGCCGAGCCACGTCCCTTCATTCTGTTCCGAGCAGTCAGTCAGCTCAGTATCTAGAAACTCTTGTGAAACTCCATTGAAAAATGAGTGAACAACCAGCCAAGTCAGCAGCTGAAAAGCTCGCCGAGAGAATGTCCCGCTTGAAGCAGCTTAACCAGCAGAGAAATCAGGCTCGCACGCAAAATCGGCAGGCCGTCATCGAGGAGGACAAGCGCAACAAGCTGCCCGCAAACTGGGAAGCTCGCAAACGCAAGGCCGAGTGGATCCTCAACGACGACAAGGCCAGGGAGGAAGCCAAGGCGCAGGGAATCGACTACGAGCGGGCGAAACTGCTGCAGGTCGACGCCATCACCGCCGAAAGACTGTCGCGAAAGAAGACTAAATCCGTGGCCAATAACGGCTTCGCCGATTTCGAGCAGGCCACGATCAAGCAGTACAACAGCCTCGTCAAGAATATCAAGCCCAACATGGAGGCCTACGAGGAAGCCAAACAGAAGCTGGGACCTGCTTTCTACGGTGATAAAAACGCCATATTGCACGGACTGCACAAGGACAAGAAGGAGTCGATCGACAAGATGGTCCAGGATCTGCAGAAGCAGTCGGAAAAACGGGCCAAATTCAGCAGGAGGAGGATGCACAACGACGACGCCGATATCGACTACATCAACGACAAGAACGCCAAGTTCAACGAGAAATTGGAAAGATTCTACGGTGAGCACACCCGTGAGATCAAGGATAATCTCGAGCGCGGTACTGCTCTCTAAGCATGTTCTCATGCTCGACGAATGCAAATGTTGTGCTATATTTTTTTGTAATTTTTCATACTTTTCTCTGTGAATATCATGAACAATAAACAGAACATTCAGATAAAGACTATATCTTTTTATCAATCGACTAAGAGCCTCTCAATGAGTTGCATTAATATTAATTTATAACTTGCGATAAGTATATATCTATTACGCATAACTTTTCACGAGCAGCTTATCTCCCGCGCGAATAAGGAGAAAAGAAAAATCGAGATCGAGCATTAATAACAAATATATAAAAGTATATTACATATACCAACTCATTACGAAGCAATACGTTTCCTCCAGACTCATTTCGATTCCCAGCTAATCTGCTCAGTATACATGTAACCCGGCAGCCTTATCGCTTCCCGCGCGTATATAGATCTCAATCTAGCGTCAGCCGCTATTTTATCGAACTCGTTGCGATCAGCAATGAAAATTCCCTGGATAATACAAATACGAAGAAGAAGAAAAAAGCGTGAAAGATATATATATATATTATATATATATATATGCGGGCGAATCAGCAGGCGTCTCACGAAACAATGTCAAAGCCTCATTGCCTGCGTCTGTATAGAGAATTTCGAACACCAGCAGCAGCTCGATTATGTCCGTCGCCTGTGTGTGCGTTTACGAAGGCTAATTGTTGATTAAGCCGCGGCGATGCGTGTGGGAAGACACGGCGTGCGGCGCTTTCGTTTACGCAAGCACCAGTTGTACAGCGCCGAGCAATGCTCATGCTGCGATGTAAACTGGTAACAGCTCTATTGACGCCGACGCGTCACGCGACGAAAATTCAATTAACACAAAGTCCTCGGAGAGTTTTCTAACGGCGCGCTCGCAATAAGCTTGGAATCTTTAAATCCCATCGAGCCGATGCGTACTTGTAATATATAACTCTCGGCGCGCGGTATAATCGAATTCACGGAATATTCCAACCCCCGGGATGCTTCACATTGTTCTCGTCCGGCCCCATCATCGCAGCCGATCTGCGCACATTCTCGATAAATAATAAGCCCCCGGCGGCTATGCGATCGAGCGGAATCAGGCCTAAACTCGACTGACCCGTCGTGCACTAGAACCGGATCCTTCCGGAATATTCTGCCCCCGTCGGAACTAGTTTAGATGTCCCTGGACTAGACTGTACATACGTACTTAGTCGAAAACAGGAACAGAACGATTATACCGTGAGTCGAGTATGCTTACGCGTATGACCGAATGAATGGATGAATGAATGGACGGGATTTGAATGAAAATCGAGGCAGATCCGGAAAAACGCTCGGATGCGGATTTCCTTCGTCCGTGTGAAGATGCAGAGTATATTGGGAGAATAGTTGCGCAAGAAGATGAGCCGTAACATTTTCCTAAATATATATATATGACTACGGCCTCGTTGAGGTGTAATTATACCTGCTGCGATAATTCGAGATGTTTATCGCGTAAATCTAGATTTGCTTTTCTACTATTCACTAGCTGTGCAGGTATAGACCTATACATATTACAGATATAATAATTGCATCTTCTTTAGAGCAGAAATGAAGGATAAAGTCGTAGTCGTAAAAAGTGAACTCGATATTTCTATTGTACGAGGATTTTACTATCCGAGCGGCAAAAAAAAAAGTCATTTGCAAACTCATTCTTACAAATTGCGTACTAAGGCAATCGTTAAAACGTGAAAAATATTTTAAAAGATCTGCCGCAACACATACATACACACACACAGCCAATAATATAATGCAAACTCGAAAAGTACCAATTTCTAATAGGCGCTTCGCTTACAGCCTGCACTCGGCAGAATTTCGTCAATGTAACGGCTCATTAACATCCATGAGCAAACATCTTTCCCAGCTCTCGCGGTTTTTCGTACATACACGTATACCGCGCACGCTAATTGACGGATGAATCGTCCAGTTTTCCGTGGAGAATATACACGTGGTCTCTCGATTACGTCCTCTGGCGATTCTTGCGCAACGCGCGTATACGATTTCCGCCTGCGGTTCGCGCGAGCACATTGATGTTCGCTTTGCGATACGCGCATGCGCGTTGCGCAACCGATGCAAAACGTGCAGAAGTGTATCGTCGCGAAGCTGCACGATTGTTCGGCTGTATACCCTGCTGCGATCGTATTCGCGATACGAATATATGTACAAAACGCGCCGAGTGCTTACGATAAGTATTTTACATCTGATCCGATTACAGCTTTCTGTGCGCATATATATATATCTGTATGTATGTATGTATGTATTACGAGCATTACGGAGTAATTATACCTGGTGGTGAAAATCGCATTAGCGGAAACTTGCATAGTAACTTGTCGCAGATGTATCAAACTTTAATAATTATATTTGTCAG
The DNA here is from genome assembly GCA_020010945.3 of Muscidifurax raptorellus. Lineage (NCBI taxonomy): Eukaryota > Metazoa > Arthropoda > Insecta > Hymenoptera > Pteromalidae > Muscidifurax > Muscidifurax raptorellus. The sequence continues at coordinate 7,574,161 of CM052078.1, read as the reverse complement.
GATGAGAAAATTAAGCTATGCGCGCTTGAGCTCGGTGGGAAAATTACTCGACCAAATTTCTGGAGCTCGCTATTTTTGGTTAATGAAATTTTCGCAACTGGGTCAGCTGCCCGGGACGGTTCGATCCTGTGAATTTCGACTGAAAAGGATTCTTTCGTATAAATATAGCTATCAGCACGCATGCACGAACTTTTAACAAATGTGATGTATCGCATAGGTTCGTGAAATTATCTCGTTAACGAGGGGTTCGAGAGTATAAAATTTAAAAAAAAAAACGGTTTAAATACGTAGTTGCGCAGTTTCAAACTAATGAATTTCGATCATTAAAAGTTCGCGGCTGATTTTCGCGCGATATATGCTAATTAAATCTCCTGAATAGCCAATAGCGCGCAAAACACCTTCTAAAATCAAGCTTAAATTGACCAAGTTAATTTGACTCTTTCGAAAAAGTATCCTCCGCGCCTTAAAGCTCGATGGAACCTTTTCGCATAAAAGATCCTCGTTATAAATACGAGAAGAAAAATCCAGCCATCCTGCTGAATTAAACAACGTTTCATCGAGTTCCACTCTACATCCGCACACCCACGCATCACACGAAAAAAAATGTACGCGCGCGCCGGAAAAAAAATAGGCGGCGGCAGCATTTTCTATGGGCCGAGGCAACGAGCTATTCAGCCGCTACTCGCAACTTTTCATACGCTCCAATGGCATTCGCTCGGTATATAGCGACGAGTTATATACGCGGCTCACGGTAAACAATTACGCGTAATTGCGCTCCCATTCCGTACCGCCGCTTCGTAACGCTGCTGCTGCGCGATACTCTCCTTCTTTTGATGCTGCAGCAGCAGCAGCAGCAGCAGCTGCTTCGTGGATATGCGTGTACGTTACGACTGAAGCTCGTATTTTTTGTATACCTAGATAATACATACGCCGGAAAAACGGCTGATAAGAGTCGGTTCCATGGCTTATCGCGACTGATGAAAGCAGTCAGGTCGATTGTGTGAATGGGATGCGGATGATAGAGGGAAAAATTGAATACAGAGGAGGAATTGGGGCAATGTCAAATTTTTACCAAGAGCGACGCGACGATGACGAGTTTGCTTTGTGCGGGGCTTTATTTCGGTGAAGCCTAGCGCGATAAAGATCGAGAGATATAATGAGGATGATATAGCGCACGGGGAATTCAGTGATAACGCGCGATCAGCGGAAAACCTCTCGGCGTTCCTTGGCTTCTTTTGTCATCGCTTGCACGGAAATTGTTTTAGTTAGTTGGAGGGCTTTATTGATTTTTCATTATTTTTGCAATAATCACATTATGTACGAAGTGAGTCCTGTTTTGAATGCTTTTATGCGAAGAATAATTTTGAGGGATAAATAACATTAAATTTTGGATATATCCCCGCTTTTTAATCAGTCTTTGTTCGACAGTTGCGCCGAAAACGTCAAAAATAATTGTGATTCACGAATTGCAAATTCGGCCCGTCGAGGACAACACGTCAAATTATTTAATAAATGAGTTTTACACGTGACTGATAACGCGCGTAATGCAGTCATTCGTCAAAGTTTCCAATAATTACAGTTTTTTCGTTGCAGACTGAAATTTTTGTTGCTCTCTGCACTCGATAAAATTGCTATCGACCCTTTACGAATGAAAGCTCTGTTATACGAACAACAGATCGAACCTCATGTTCCTGATGTTTGTTTATTGAAAGGAGTTTAGTGAAAATACGTGGATTGGAATAATTGTCAATATTGACAATTCTACGATCCTAAATAAATATTACACTAAAATCCGAATACATACCAGAGAAATAGCAGACATTTTTCAAATATTTCAAAAATTCTCTCTAAAATGCACAGCAATCAACGTTATAAAACTCGAGCTGTTTCGTATTTATATGCGACGGACACCTATTCCCAATTCGAGTGGCTGCAGCTGCGTTAACGAGTGAGAGCTGTATCTATATGAACGGTCCGGTCAAATATTTGCCAAACGTATTAAACGTACACGTCCTGGATCCTCTTCCACGTAAATCAAATCGATGTTAGAATATTGTGCAGTTACGTATTGTAATGCGGAGATTATAAGTTCAACGTCTCGACCGCAGAAAAATCTGGTATATGAAGCTTCTAAAAAAACCTCACGCACGAACGGTGGCCGAGAAAAAAGTGACTCGGCTCTGTTTTCCATTTCCTTATCTCGCGTACGTTATGCTATGTATAAATCGGGTCGAAAAAGCTCGTGTTTTTGTCGACCGCCTTTGGTATCTCGTATCTATATGAGGAAATCTTTTTAAAATCGATAGGAGATCAGGAAGACGTAAATATTCATCACACACAAAATGTCCTACTATAAAAAAGGATAAATCACTAGATTTCAAAAATCTCCAGATTTGTACGTCTTCGAACATTTAATACAAAAAGATTTTAAAAGATTTCCTCGTGTATACACCTGCTATGCTCCTATATATATACACCTATACGTATATTCGAACTTTAACGACACGTCTAGCTGTGCACACATTAGATACGCTGATGCCGAGTGCGCGGTGTGTATATACACCTCGAAGGCCGCCACGCACGGCAGCGTAGCCTTTTTTTAGCATCTCGCGAGCGCGCGCTCGCCCGACTTTGCAAACTTTGTTTATTGTCGCGGCTGCGAACGTTTTCTCCTTGCGTTGGTTATTGTATTGATAAAAAATACACCTATACATATATATATATATATATACATTATGTAATAACGCGGTTCTTGCCTTATACATAACGCTTTGGGAAAAGTCTCGAGGTGTGCGCGGCGCTGGTTATAAATATTATCAAACTTTATTTAATTGAATAATATTTTTATCTACACCGCCGCCGCGTTATGCACTCGCCTTATAAATCTTGCTGCTACATATATATAGCTGCTCGGATGTTTCCCAAGCGCGAGCTGTATTTTTTATTCCCTGTATACGCAGCTCTGCGCAAGCCGCACCGAAATCGCGCTAATAAAATCTTAACGAGCTCCCTTATCAATCCACCTCCACTCTGACCGTCCGACTCTCCGTATACGTATATAGGTATACAACACTAGCGCGGCGTCAGCGACGCTCGTACGTCGGCGCATACATACTGCATAAGCGCTCGCATCAGGGGGAGTGAGTGAGAGAGAGAGAGAGGAACGAGCGGCAGCTCGAACTTGACCGGAAAACCTCGGCCGGAGTCGCTATACTACATCGAGGTAATCGATCTCGCCGAGCTGCTTTTCCACGGCGACGTGCGTATACCGCGAGCGCGCGCGGGTATAGTACACCTTTCTACTTTTGACGCGATAATATAAATCACTCGTCGCGGCGTTTGTTGTCGGAGATGTCGCTTTATTCGCGACGTCGCACTGCCGAAAGAATCGCGAAATGATTTTCGGGGCTGATATTACTCGTCCTTTGCGCGTTGTGCTCTCTCGGGTTAAAAATATATACAGAGGGCGGACATCGATCGCGATTAAATTTAACCGACGCGTATTTTCGCCGCTACTCGTTTACACGATGATTTCCGATGATTTTATTATTTTGACGCGCGCGTATCTCTCTGTATATACGCGTACAGCTGTGCTAACTGACGCGTTTTTTCCACCCGCAATAATCGCATTATTCTCCGCAGCCAATTCGAAACTGCCTCGATCGAATACTAAACAGCGCACGTGGTTATCTTTTTTTTTACACGAAGAATAATTACAATTACCTCACGAAACGCAGATAATCACATCCTGCTCTTCGAATAAGTATAGTATATATGTATGTGTATAATCTGCTCGGGAGAGATGGTCGATAGCGTGCGTGTTTAATAATATTTATACGTATATATATATATATATATATATATATATAGGTATATGTTTAATCTAAACTGATTTCCGTCAAATCGTCAAGCATAAGCGCAAGCAGCGGAATATTTCAGTTGCGCCGCCGTGTGTGTTATTACATAAAACTGTCAATAATGTGTACGTGTGTATCACATACGAATCCGAACATCGTCGCGCGCGCTTTAATGGTGTACTCGCGAGCGTACATTATCTTATCCTCGTGTATGACAACAGCGCACGACTATAAAGTGACATTTTATTTTTCCGCATATAGGTTCTCGCAATTACGTAATGATAATTCGCTTATATATATACACAAGTATCCTTGTTCTCGCGAGTATAGACGCAGCGTAATGGTGCAAAGTCGTAAAAAAAAAAACGAACGATTGTTACGATTATCCTTCCATTCGCTCGTAAATAAATCTTTTGTAAACATTCGTAATACAGCCGTGTACATATACCAGGAAGAACAATTGTAAATCCTGGTTTCTTTTATATCCCGCGATATAACCACGTTTCCGTAAATTGGAATGGAAACGCCTTGCGCGCAGTGCGATACATATTCACAGAGATCTTTTTGCGTATTGTTCTCGCGGCAAAAACGCCTCCTTTTTTTTTCGCCCCGCAGAGCGGAAAAACGCTGCACCGAGGACGGGCATTTTTTCGCTCTCTCGCTCTCTCGATTGGAAATCACCTCGTACGATCATCGTCGCACCGAGTTCAAGAACGTCCATCATTATCGAGCACCGGTGACTGAGAACCGCCTGCGACGTCGCCTTATCGATTCGCCAAGAGTTTCGGACTCGCGGTTACGAGTCTCGCTGCTGATTATCTCTCTTCTTTTTCCTTTATCGAGACATATAAACGAGCGATGTATACACACTCGTCCGATGTGCTTTATGCGATCATGTGCGAGACACATGCCGGTCGCGCATACGCGAGCAAGTGTAAATAACCGTGAAATACATACAATCACGCCACCGATCTCTCAAACTCCAAAATTCCCCCCTCGCGCTCGAAGAAAGAAAAAACCCGTAACTATGTCAGCGCAGCATCGCTTCTTATCGCTCTGGCTGCGCATCGCGGGCGAGTGAAAAAAAAAGCAGTTCTCCCCGTCCTTGCGTCCCTCCTCCTCTCCTGCAGCCATCAGGGCTGCCCCTCCTGCGCTCGACCCCCCCCCCCCCCCCCGCGCGGTATGTGCAGCGAGTGATTCCCCTCCGACGGCCGGGCTGAGAGGAGCGCGAGCGATTCTCTCTCTCTCTCTCCTCTCGCGCCGGTCTACGCCCCACTCGTCGCGCAGCACAGCGAGTTAAGTCCACCACATGACACCCCGCGTTTCAGTCTCGCAGCGGCACTCGCGAGCGACGGATCGCGCGACCGTGGATTCGTTTTTTTCACAAGCATACGAGAAAGAGAGAGAGATAGAGAGTTTCGGTGTGAGTCTGGCGCACTATACCATAGTGGATCAATCTTTTCAGTAGAGCACGTAAGCTTCTGAGAAAGGTATATACAGAAGGAGAGAGAGAGAGAGAGAGAGAGAGAGAGAGAAAGAAAGAGAGGAGGGAGTGAGAATATTCGAAGGGAGGAGGAAGTGCGTGGAACGCAGCGGAGGACATTTGAGTTAGTACCGATTTACCTTTGAGTTGGAGGAGCCGCTGCTCTTCACTCCGCTATACATACATCGTAATAAACAAAACAGCATCGCTCTGTGCACCGTTCGCAGAGTCTCGATCATCGTGTCTCATCGTCAAGAAACAAACAAAAAACCCTGTATTATTAGCCTCTCTGTTTTTTACTTTTATAAATAACCGTCCGTGTCTTCTCTCTCCGTGACGTTTTTACACACATCACACCAACACACCACACACACACACACATATACACACACGCACGCCGTAATTATTCTTTCCTACAATAATAAAACGACAAAAGTATATGCATACGTATAGTTCCTGCAGTGAGTTCTAACGAGTTATATTACACGTAATATATATATATATCTCGATCCAGAGAAGAGAACGCGAGTGAGTCTACACGAGTACCTAAAAATTCGAAAGAAAAATCGCAGTGACAGCCTGCAAGAAGAAGAGTAATCCAATAGCGCGCGTCCTTGCGCCGTCATTGCCTACATTGCAACTGTGTGCCACTACCGCCACGTGAGAACCACTGCGGACTGTCCGGGGGAATAATAAAGTGTGTGTGTGCAGCATCAGATCTGCAGTGACTATACTCTCTCGTACGACGTCTCCCGCTTGGATAGAGCAGCTGCTAACGAGCGGCACCGACCAGTTGACACGTGAGTACAGAGAGCAGACGTATACTACGTTTCTATTCTCCGCCGGCTTTTTCCCGACGCGACTTTTTTGAGGAGTAAGAGAGAGAGGGACCCCGAGCGATGCGCCTATTTTCGGAGCGGGCCGGGCTCTAAGTGCTCCGAAAATGTCATTTCCTGGATCGGAAATAATCTCTCTCTCTCTCTCTCTCTCTCTCTCTCTCTCTCTCTCTCTCTCTCTCTCTCTCTCTCTCTCTCTCAGTGACTCTTTAAGTAGCTGTTGGCTCGCCGATGAGCTGCGTTTTTTTTCCTTCCGAAGAATCGATCGATAACGATTTGTTTGTTCGAGCGTGCTTGCTATTTTTTATAACAACAAAATTCCTCGCGAGCGCTCGAATGTATTGTTCCAGCTTTGAATTCATAATGAAGGATCGTTGACTTTAAATATGTGCAAAGAAAACAGAAAATGCTAATTTAACGCTCGCGCGAAGAGCCAAAGCGCAAAAAAAAGAAAACTAATAATTTTCCGAGCCCCGATAATTTTCTTCTCGACTTATCTGCGCCTCGTTATCGCGGTCACGTATATATATACACATACGCGCGTGTTCGTTTATACGATTATATTTGAATGCGCTCCCGCTCGACGCTTCGCATTAAGCCTATACTTATATATATACGAACGCCGAAACTATTTTCACCTTGAGATTTCCCGATCCGTGTCCGCGCGCCTGAATTTATAACAAAGCCTTCAATATTATGCATACGCGCCAGGCTATTTTCGAGGCGCGAACTTTGCTCGGAAATATTTGAGATATCGATCACGTTCTTCCTAAAACGCGTCGCGCACCTTTTACGAATAGAACGCGCTGTTCGAAAATTTCGTAACAGCTTTATCTTGCGTCGTTTTTCTCCTCGACGCCTCGGCAACTCGCGCGCTCGCGCGCCGTAATTACAATAAAAAGCCGATAAAGCAAGCGCAAGGTCACGTGGCTCGTGCGTGTATATGCGTGTGTCGCGACTCAACTCGTATAGTGGAAAAGTCGTTGAGTAAACATGTATATAATAGAGCGAGATCCGTATCGCTCATTCATGTCTTTCCTGTGGCTTTATTTATTTCACGAGAAGCTCCAGATCTTTCCACAATGGCGATACGTTCGGTAACGATGATGATGATGATGATGATAATGATACACGCCTACGTGTATATATCGATCTCTCATCGTTATGACAACGCCGTATAGCTGCTGCATCAGCGTCGCGGGGAATAATAAACGGGTGTATAATGGATTGTGTCGCTAATTAGAGACTGTCACAGGCAGAGCCCGGCTGTCTTTTGCAACCGGCGATTGTTCTTTTCGTGTAATTGCCGATGCGTGTATTTTATATTCGCGACAGCGTATAAACAACGCTTTTTTCTCTCCATATAAACGGCTCGCGTCGAACGACGCGTTATTTACATTTTTTTTCTCGCGCACTAGTGCAGTCGACTCGAAATTCCGCTCTCGGAGAAAAACAAGGGCTTTGCGCCGAGTAATACGCATCGACCCGTTCTAATTAATTTAGGCGCACGAGTGTGTGTCACGCGACTACGACGAGTCCGCGTGACTCTTGTATATAAAAGAGCAGCGGCACAGAGCCCACTGGTTACTGTGATTATAACCGGTGGTCTACGTGTGCATGTGTGTGTGAAAATTCGTGCTCGATTGGATAGGTATACCCGACGACTGCCGGTCAATTTAGCGTATTGATCAAAAATTCAATTTTCCACGCTTAATATACGCCTTCTCGCTCATCTGCGTTTATTTCGTTATCGCGTGACGTGCTCTGCACCTCGAAATTTCGATAAAGTCTGCGTAATTACCGCACCGATCATTATCCAGCTCGAGATAAAAGAACGAGTCGCCCGCTCGCTAAAAAAAAGCTCTGGCTCTATAAATAATGCAATGGTATTAAGGAAAGTGAAAGAGCACGCGATTAAGAAACACCGAGAACGAGCGTGTCCTCGTAAGGTCAGCGAGTGTATCGGGTAGTCGCGGCGATATACGACACTCGATACTCGCCCGAATAATGTATAGGAGAGAAAGACGTATAGAAGCTCTGAGAGAGAGAGAGAGAGAGAGAGAGAGAGAGAGAGAGAGAGAGAGGGAGAGAGATCGGCTTACTCAACAGACAGACGGAGAGAGATTCGGAGCTTTAACCCGATTCCGAGAGGCTGATGCCTTGTTGTAAGACTAATTTGTGCGAGTGGCCGTCTTTCGCAGAGGTGTTTGACCTACATTTCCCTCGTACAATCAGTGTTATACATAAATTTTTCACGCTGCACTCGACGAGCGTATATGTATAGTATCAAAGTTTCATCGAAGAGGAGCTTGCGTTCCGGGTGACGAGCTGGCTCTCTCTCTCGCTTGAAAGCTGCCGATACACACGCGCGCGAGCGCGCCTCTCGCTCTCTACCGCAATGCGCACTTTTTTGTTGCTCGTTGTCGCTCTGATCGATGACGCGCTTTTGCAGTGCCTCTTTTTTTCATGAACGCCGGGATCGAGAATAAATCGCTTGAATTAATGTAGACACTTGCTCGAATCGTATCTTGCGCTTTAAGCGATTGATGCATTAGAAGCTCTAATGACATACTTTGAGCGTATAGTATACACTATACACTGCTACCTGTAATGCTCAAGGGAAAAAAGAGCCGCGCATACATACACACACACACACACACACATACAAAGAGAGTCGATGAAATTTTAAAAGCCGCTGAATACATCCGCTGCCAGGCTGACAGGAATTATAGCGATAATTTTATCGAAGCAGAGTAGCGCTTGGCGCGCGCGAGCTTTAAATGAAACATCCCGACCTCGCGAGATTTGACCCAGTTTAGTTTCTTCTGCCTAGGTGTAGGTATATATACTATAAGCTCGAGAGTTCATAGGCTCTCGCGTCTCTCTTCTCTCTCTCTCTCTCTCTCTCTCTCTCTCTCTCTCTCTCTCTATATATATATATATATATATATATATATATATATATATATATATATATATATGCGCACTTTTTTCTTTTCCCGAACACGTCGATGAACCGCGCGCGAGAGAGTTTTTTGTTTACGACGGCTCTACTCCTTTGTGGTTGCCCCTTCGCCGAAACGTGTATTATGTATATATGTACACAGGCGAAATGTCGCGCATGCATCATTTATGCCTCTACTCTCTTCCGTCAATCATCCGAATCATAATACAACAGCCGCGCACGTTGATGTATACGCGAAGAATAAAGAGAAAACATGTTTACTCTCTTTTTGTAAGCTTATTCCGCGCGATATATACGTATATTTATGACGATGAAGCTCGCGCTCGCTATACTATATAATTTCCGCGTCAGAAATAACCGGTACGTGAAATTGTCACGCACAGCGGCAGAGCCTCGTACGTATAGTGTGTCGTTTATTAAAATGGCCGCAACTCTCGCCATTAACAAATTAATTAGCCCACTGTCGTAAATAATACATTCGAATTGCTGTGCTCGTCGGCAGCTGTCAGACGCAGACTATGTGTACAAAATTTCTCTTTGTCGTGTCGAGACGAGGCGCACGGTATAGTATGACCTTTTTTTACACTTTGTATAAAAAAAAAATAATAATAATAACGACGGATCGTTTAAAAACAAATAAATAACTTGATCGCAAAAGTAGACAGACAGTAGCGACGATGACTCGGCTCTCACTCTCGAGGCTTCCATCGTCGCGCAAAAATAGAACTCGGCAACTTATTCGCCCTCGCGCGCTCGAAAACAAAATAGCGCAAAAGGCCGATGACGACGTCGATCGGAAATTCAGCGCGTGATGCGATTCTCGACTCTGCGAGTGTATATGCTTACTTACCGGCGGGAGAGAGAAAGGCGGAGGAGGAAGCGCAATTGTGACGGATTCTTGAGTAATGGAGCTTATCTTTTCGCAATATTTCAACTGATTAATATATACTGCTTGATTTATAGAATAACTCGTTGAGGTGCGCGTGATGATAGCATCGTACACGTGTGTACTGTAAAACGACGAAGTTAATGTATATATAGAATTATTGCAGGTATCAGTTTCCAAGGCGATTCAATGGCTTATTATGGTTACATAATGTCGAACATGAATCACGATGAATATATTTAGGATCCTGTTTCGAGCATTGCCTGCTGACTATTTTCTCGTTGACGTATAATACGCAAATGGAGTCGTAACTATATTGACAAACGATCTTCCAATACATAGCAAATCTATTTGTTGTTTTTTTTTCAAGTATTTTCGTTATAAACAGTCTTATAATCTTCGTAAATCCTCTGCGCGAAGGCCGATCGAAATCGAAAGGTGATACGATTACGTCGCAGGTGATCGCTCGCGCGCGTCGGGAAGAAAGCAGCAGCAAGTGTATATATATCGGGCATCAGCAGAGAGAGAGAGAAGAGCTATATAATGTAACGGGCTGCAGTGTCACGCCTGTCAATTTTCCAGCGAGCCGTGCAGCCGCGTGAAAGTGAAACCGGCGGCGGCGGCAGCGTTGCTCTCGCGCGAGCGGAGAGTTGGATAATCGTTGGATAAGAAGAAAGTATATATATGTGTGTGTATATAATAGAGAGAGAGAGAGAGGATCGAGCGCGCGTGTACGCGAATTATCACAATACCCAATTGCGCGTATTTTAACTATATACGCTGGATTTTCCTATCCACGTATATGTACGTTCGCCATTGGGAAATCGCGCTAGAGTCTCTCTCTCTCGATAATCGTTAGTTTACCGCGCGTGTATAAACTCGCCTGTTTATGTGTATAGGAACGATATGTAGTAGTAGCGGCGTAGCAACGATATACAGCATTAATTAATGTTTACCCGTCGGGATGGAAATCGAAGACAGTAATATTTGCGTTTAAAACGCTACGCTCTTGCGCTAATGCAATTTAACTGTTTATATATAGATAAATGTCAATGGAACAATGGACCGTTCGCCCCCCCCCCTTCCTCTCTCGATATAATTAAAGTGAGAGTGTTGCGTACTATGCGAGAGTTTTAGTTCACTGGAGCAGCGCTGCGGCCGTTGCACAATTCAGTATGTGTGGAGTCTATATATATATATATATAGCGGAAATGGATTTGCACGCTTTATTTCATAACTATGTTTGACTCTGCGAGTAATTGTGTATATGTATATATATATATATATATATACACACACACACACACTCCACATGGAGCAGTTGTCCAAATAGTACGGCATCAATCTTCCGTTATATACTCGAGTTCGAAAACAATAGAGCTGTATATATGTACACGCGGCTGGCCGCAATTCATCGTATACTTTGCCCGGCTATTATAGTCTTTCTATATTTTCAAACAATTTCCACGTATATACCTATATTATATACGTCGATGACTCCGCGATATAGAAAAAAAATAAATAGGCGGAGAAGATAGCGACGTATGCGCGACACACATACGCACGCGCAGCGCGCGATAACCCTAACCTTTAGCCGCGACGCAGCGACGGCTGTTTCCGCGTGGGAAGATATATTGAGCATTGTGCGCGTGCGTATAGAGCAAGTATAGTCGTCGTCGCGCGAACAAAATCTATCGCTCTCGATACCGAGATTTATGTAGGTACACTAGACTCTGGTTAATTAATATAAAATATCCAGATAGCGAGCGCGCGCGCGCGCGCGTGACATCGACGGTCTATCGTTATATTCTCTCCTCTCGTCTACTATACATACATACACGGAAGTCTTGTGCCATAATCGCATGATTAATTGTTTCCAACAAACTCGCCTCTCTGCACTCTCCGTGAGTGTAATTGATTCAACGAGCAGCTAGCATTTGAGATGACTTTGACTTTTCGTTTCTATTATATATATGAACGATGTTTTAATTGATTCGGTTTCGATTATAATGACTCTTAAAAATAGACCTTCGTACGTGTATACGTCTGAACATCACAATTGCGTTTGAAATCTCGCTATATATATATATCGTCAATTGAGACACAAACGATGCATCTATACGGAGTCTCTCGCTCGTATCGATCCTCGCGGGGCGCGTTGCTTGCAACTTTTATATAGGTCGTCGTCGTCGTCGTCGTCGTCGTTAAAAACTCCGCGACGACAACGTCGGAATACAAAAGAACGGATCCTTCCACACCGCGACCCAGATATACACGGAACGATCCGCGCGGGGTAATCTCTTATTCGGACCTCCCGCTACGTCGCCCCGAGAATAATACATCCGGCGAATATCCGACTTCTCGTACTTGTACGCTTATCGCTCTCGGGGAGTTATCATCCTACTGACGCGGCTGAGACTTTTTCTTTCTCGCAAGTTCTTTACTCGCGGATGTAGATCTTTTTATAACTCTCGTAAAATTCACACCTGATGCTCGCGCGAGGAAAAATAATAAAAACGAATTATCCCATTAGCTCACGCGCTAAAAATATAATAGTAGACGCCGAATCAAAAGGCTGTATACAGAGAGAGAGGAGAGGGGGGAGGGGGGAGAAAAAAGAGGCGTGGGAGTGGTTATAGCAACTCGTTAAAGGGCGACTCTAGTTACCCTGTGTTTATAGGGAGAGACGAGCCGACTCTGCGCATATATATATATATTTCGTCGCGCGCCGCCTCTCGAATGATCTCCCCCTGTGTACTCGCTGCGAGGTGGCAATTAACGATTCCGAAGCAGCGACTACACAGAAGGAAAATGCTGCGGCATCGGGTGATGCCGTATATACGCTAATTAACGTGTGCGTTTACGAGGAAGCCGCAATTGCAGAGAGCGGCTTTTTCGACGCAAACTGCTGCTACTCGCAATTAATAAAAGCGCGTATGAAAATTGCGATTAAATTTCTAACGGATTAGCCGCCGTAAACTACGTTGTTTCTATATTAAAAAATAATCACTTCGCGGACACGCGGATGATTTTTCGCGCGAACCGCGTTGCGTCGTATAAAACTCGCTGTCGACGGGAAATAACTAACGAGAATTTAATCCTCTCCCTCGCTTGATGCTCTTCTCGGAGAAACAATCGCTTATTAGATCCGAAACCGTCCGCAGCTCACGTGCATCATTACGATCGATTGCGCTACACAGCTTTCTCGAATTTTCCGCACTGCGCGACAGCAGCAGTTGCGCGCTAGCGGCGGCCGTCCCCGAGGAGAGAATCATCATCGAGTGCCCGTGCGATATATCGGGTGTCAAGGCGGATTAGTCAGAATTAAATTAATTCAAGGCGTCCGATTATTCCTCATCTCGGCTTTACGAGACTCGAGAGCAAGCGTTTCCACGCGTCTGCTCAGTTCGTTTGCTTTTATATACGTATAAAAATATACAGGCGTGTGCCGATAAAAAAAAATGCAAAGGAAAACGTTTTCACGTATAATACTGCGAGAATAATCTCGCTACAAAATTAGCGCCTCGTCAATCAATAAGACTCGCATGTGTATACTTGTATAAAAATTCCCTCGCATAGCGATGCGCCTACGCCAGACGCTTTATTATACTCGCAGTAGACGGCAACATCCACACGTAGGAATAATCTCAATCACGGCGGCCCCATTTTGCGCGCAACACCCGAGTATATATAAGCAGCGCAGGAAACGACCCAGTGGCCCATTTTCCATGCCACTTGTGCGACCCTTCTCCCTATATAAGCTAGCAAGCTCTCTCTCTCTCTCTCTCTCTCTCTCACTCACTTCCAAGTTCAAAGAGGGGTTGCCGCGAGTCATGCGTGAAACTATTATCGACCCCAGCGCGAGGGAGGAAAAAAGTGTGCAAAGCCAAGATCCCGAAGTGATTTTTGTTGTTGTTTTAGGGATTCGATTTGCAATGAAAAAGCTCGATATTTCTCTCTGCGCAACGCTATTCGTTCAACATTTACGGACACTCGCTGTTGAATTAAAGCTGCGAGCCTGTAAACCGAATTCGTTACTCGCGCGCGAGTGAATTATTCGAGCCGTTTAGCTAATCCCCCGAGTGGAGCCGCTTTGATGCTATATACTGTTTTTAGAATAAAAAAAAGAACACGCGAACGGTTTGTTTCGACGCTGCACACCGGTTTACGTTCGATTTCGCGCGGCTTCGTCCGAAAATATTTAAACGAACCACGAGAGGTATTTTCGCGGATGATTTTCTTTTTTTATTATTTTTTTCGAGAGAGTATATTCCCTGAAACACGCGGTATGTATCTTTGCTTCGAAATGCCTCCTCTCTCGATATCGTGTATTTCAATTGCTACAAGCTTGCGTTTTTCGGATTACATGTAATATGCAAACGAGTTTAGAGGTTGAATTATTTAAAATTATTTTCTAGGAAACTCCGAAACACTGCATAGAAGAACCGTTTCCTTGCATCGCATACGAATTATATATATATAAAAAAGCGCGTAACAGCCGATCGTTGAATATGCATGAGTCGATTCTTTTTTTCTTCCTCTCTTTTCCTCCATCGTGTATGCGCGCGCTTCGCGCGAAACTTGCACTTTGACCAAAACGCGCCGCGATAATTCCTCGACGCTTGAAAAAAAAACCGCTAGATCATCGTATACATTCGAGTTCATTGTTCGGAGACTGAAATTCGATTAGATTTATTGTAATTGCATACCAATAAAGCGTACACAGCATAACATAACAAATCTAATTATAGCTTCTTCTTTCTGTTACAGTTGGTGAGTTGTACTACCAATCATGAGCGCTTCACCGAATCTCCCAGGCCTCGTAAGTCCCGTATATACAATTCTCATTACACACGCATGCACATCTAGGTCAATAATGACTTCCGTAAAAAGCCATAACACGAAACAGCGATAAACACCGCCAAAAATCGATTAGTTACACAGACTCGAGAGGACGGCAAAAGTACACCACGCGGCATACAACGCATCACCGTTCGCTCCATAACTCGACAAAAACCTTGTCCCACAAGCGTCGCGTCATGCAGCCGCAGAATAAAAAGCCCGGACGACGAGGAGGAGAGAAACCACGAGGCTAATTCGCGGCAGACCGATTTCGGGAAGCCCTATATATGCGGAAAACGTCACGCATCCTTCACGCTTACGGGCGGCTCTGTGTGTATATGTATAAATCTGTCCGTCGAAGTATATATCGAAGCGCCGTTGCTTTCTCTCTTGCTTTTGTTCGAGCTTGAAACATTTCGGACGAGCTGCTATCGTTGAATTCTTCCGCGGTGTGTCTGCGTATGCGGCCGCGCAAATGGGTTGGCATCGATTTTCTATCGGACGAGCTCGACGTATATAGGCTTTTTTTATTATATGGTTTCTCGATTAGACGATGTAACGCGCGCCGTTTCTCCTATATATAAATATAAACTTTCTGACTTGATTGTTATACGAGAGAAAGAGGGGATGCACCCTCCGCGTGCGCATTTGAAACAATCAACTGCGAGAGAACAAATTGGCTCTCTTTTCTCATTTTCGCCTTTATTCAAAGCTCGCTCGCTCACCGCGCGGGCATTAATAGCTGCTTTGTCGTTCAAGTCGATTGAATACTCTTCGATTTTCGATACACACTCTGCCAGCCGTCGGCTAAATTTAATGGCGTAAAAATATTAAAGACGCGTATACCTGCAGGCTCTTTTGGACTTGTATACACACACACACACACACATATATATATATATATATAACAGAAAGAGACGGCTCTTTTATCGGGCGGGCTGCAGGCGCGGGCATATAACCTCGATTCTCTGGCTTATCGCGCCTATGGCATCGCGGCGGTGGCTGCGGCGAATGTAAAAGAGAAGAAAAAAAAACCGAAAGCCGATGACAAAATAAAGCGAATGCAGTGTGTCATCCACGGGGAAACCAGGATTTTTTTTTTTCGATGGAAGAGCATACAACCGACGCGCATGTTCAATCACGCAACCATACAACAACGGCGTAAGCTCCCGTCGCGAGTTATTTTCGCGTCGCAGTTGCGTGTAGAAAAGGAACGAGCAACTTGACCTCTCGCGCCTCTTTACGTTACATACGCGCGCGATTCTGGCGTTCGAAAGGTAAAACGAATACGTAAACACAATCGGCGCTCTTCCCCGGTATAACAATACGCGGATTATTATTATTATTATTATAGACTCTCGATTTTTTTAGCCCCTACGTCGAAGACATCGGTCGCGCTTGCGCTCGTGCATTGCGGGAATTCCCGGGGGGCGGCCGCGCGTATTCTCGTGTTATCGGCGAAATGCTACTGCAGAGCAGCGTTGGTGGCTCCTGTGTCGTTAATATCGATCCCTTCTTTCTCGAGTGGCCGCCGACGGCGTCGACTCACTCGCTCTCTCTCTCTCGCGCGCGCGCGCTCTCTGCCCTAGTTTAGAAATAGCCGCGAATCTGAGCTTGCATTCTCGAGTGCTCGACTACTGCCAGCGGCTCTCTTTCTCTCGTACGAGTATACTGTGCCTACTAGTGGCTTACTCACGCCGTGAGCGAGCGAGAGGACTCATTTCGAAGCTCCGATCGATCTTTCGTCAGTTGGACGGGATTTTTCGAGATTCGGATAGCGACGATTTAATCGAGTCGGAGGTGCGTTTGTATACTACCGCATACGGCGATTATATGGGCTATACAATAGAGGAGCGTCATGTTACGAAAGGAGAATAGACATCTGTACGTGAATCAGCGTTATTCCGTATATATGCAATGCGCATCAATAAAAATCATCGCCGCGGACTTATCATTTCTCGGGATCGTCGGCCACGTTTGTTTTGCTGTCCCCACGCCTTTGTTCCCCCCCCCCCCCCCCCCCCGAATAATAACGCGCAGCTAATAATTCACCTGTCGGAGGAAAGTTTCGCTGTTTTTTTTCCGGCGGCATTGTACGCGTTTTGCGTCACGGACGCGCGGGGTACGCATAGTGGGTGGGGGGGGGGAGTACCTTATCGAGCTTCGGCTTTGATTTTTTTTCGCGCAATCGAGCGTCTGAGTATGTCACATCTTTCTGAACGATTCGAGGTGTTTCGGGTGTGTCGGAAACGATATTTTTTTCTTACGGGCCCTAGTCATAGTATATGGTAGGAGTTACCGAAAGGAAATGTTGATCTTGCATATTTGGCTTTCTGCGCTATATGCGCTTTAATTATTATTATTATACTATATCTTCTCCGATGGAATAGTTGAGAGACGCTTGATTCATCGTTAGGGAATGCCGAGTTGACGAATTTTTTCCCCTCGAAAAATACAAACGCACGTGGAGGAGGACTTTGGCAGACTGCCAGTATTTCGTCGCGGTCATTATTTATAATTCATAAATGTAAATTTATAGTGTATCTCGCACTTCGCTAAGTATTCGATTTATTTTTGAAATTTGTTTTATAACAACAAACAGTTTATTTGCGGCTATACGGAACAAAGGCAGCCGAGCAATAAATTGTCGATTTATAATTAGTCTCGAGCCGGATACACGAAGGCAAAGTGCAAGTTCTCTCCTCACTTTCTTCTTCGTTATAATTTTGGCCCTGACGCAATGACAACGAGTGCTTGCATCGAGCAGTTTCCAGACAGCAATTTTACTGTTAAATTAAGTGTGTCTGCGCTCATCGGTAAGCGTTTGAATGGGAAAGCAAAGACTGGCGCCGAGTGCACGCTGTAAAGGCATAAAGTTAAATATAAATTTAGTTCATTGCTTTGGAAAACCTACGCAATTAATTTAAATACAATAGAACGGGTCCTATACTTTTCATAACGTTTTATATCTCCGAATGGGGAAGAATTTTTATCTGGAAGGCGATCTACCTTAGTTATAAGCTATACAATAATAGCAAAGTCGTCCCTTTTGTAGACCGTTTTGAAGAGAGAGAGAGAGAGAGAGAGAGACTTATATTTACCACGAAATTACGGACCTGCTCGATCAAGCCGCATTCATGCATTCATAAATATATATACACTCTTTTATTGATAATCGATAATCCATTTTTAAGTATACGCAGACAAAAAAGTAAAGCAATCAACCTACTACAAGCTTCTATTTCAAAACGGCTCCCGATCGATATAACAGTGCATAAAAATAAAAGTAATTTTTCATCCACTAATTATAAGAGAATTAAGCGCTCGCAGAAATATCTATCACGTAAATGTTATCTTGATTTCCTATAGCAATATATATATATATATAATACAAGCTGTACGCGTCGCCCTTGAAATAGCAAAACCCGTAACCTTTGCTCGCGCGCGCCAGTCGAGCCTTGAATAATATTTAAAGCCCGCTAGTTGTGCGGGCGGCTATAGCAACATTGTATACATTTGTTGAGCGCATCGCATATATACATATTACTTCGATGCGTCAACAAAGCGGCGATAAAAACTTGGATCGATCGACTTTATGTTATCTCTATCTCTCTCTCTCTCTCTCTCCCTCTCTCTCTCTCTCTCTCTCTCTCTCTCTCTCTCTCTCCCTCTCCGTGTGAGGGGATTTTCGGGCAAAGTGCAAAGTACTCGCTCGCGATGCGTATATGAATATTACAGCCGATGGAAAATTTGCAGCGAGCAAAGCCTCGTCTCGTATACTGACTCATCATCGTATATCGCATATATACACGCGCGAAGAGCAGCACACAGTGTCAACGACTGCTGTACACACGAAAATAATGTTACGCGAGCCTCGAGGAATGTAATATCCTCTCGCGCCGGCGCGCCGTCCTTTCATTCTGCCTTTTACTTTCGAGGTTCATCGCACTCTGGATTGTACGCGTAGAGGCTCCCGCAAAAACCGCGAGCGGCTATCGATCACACGCTTTGTCGATCGATTATCGAGAGGCCTTCTCGCCTTTTCCCAGCTTTGGCTCTGATCCCCGGATGATGATATTTGGATAGATCTGACGGGAAAAAGTTAATTCCTCCGCTCGAATACGAGAGACGTATTTCCGCCGACGCAGCACAGCCGCTCGGCGTCTATACAGTGCGTTTCCGGATTAAAGCGTGACACGGAGCAATAACCGTTATAATGCCGCGGTGGCTCGCATATACAAAACGCCAAGCTTGCATCTCAAGTATATGCGCGCGAGCCGAGACGAAAAGAAGTATAGCGACGTAGGGTCTATTATATACGTATACACGCTATATCGCGAGATGTATCGCGGAGAGATAGCCGGTATTATTTGTGGTCGAGGCTGGCTGCGTTAATTGGATCGAAAAAGAACGAGCTGTAATTTGTCGTTGCATTATATACATATAGTTTTAATACTGAAAACATTCAAAGTTGTATATCACTTTTCCTCTTATACGCATGCTTATACGAGTTTAAAGATTTATCCCGAAGAATATACTCGAAAAACCGGCCTTATCACTTGTCCGTTGAAAAAAAATCGCTATCTCGCTCCCGCCTCATTAGTGTGTGGCGGCTCTCGTCATGAGCATACGAACAGCTCGTGATGCAATTGCCGAAAATGTTGAGGAGATTGGATAGAAGGTATATAGCTGTGTGTATCGAAAAAGGCAAGCGAGCCGAAATCGAATATTCCGCACGAGGACGTTTTAGAGCGCGAGCGAGTGTGTATATATATATAGCATATGTGCGTGGGTTACCATAGAGGAATGCGTAAACTACTTTGGATTCTCCTCGGGTAATTTAATAGCGCAATTATTGCGCCGCTCGACGCGCCGCTCTTGCGGATTTATATTGCGATATATACATACCCTGTATGCTCGCGTGCTCTTTCTTTACGAGAAATAATAAACAAGAGTCGCGTAGTTACACGCTCGTTTCTTCTCTAGAAAAGTCGTCGCTGCTGATGCACATATACGGATTCCGTTTAGGCGGGGAAGTCTGGGCTATACACATATGTCAGAAATCAACGTCTGCGTTACAATCGCGGTTATCGAAGCGCTGAATAAAAAAGAACTGGCTTTATCAGTGATTCACGCGGCGGGAAAAAAAGAGCGAGCTTATGTCACTTCTCTCTCTCCATCACGTACGATTTACCGTTATACACACACGCGTCGAAAAAACACGTCTGGCGCGAAATTTGAAAAAAAAAACCAATTCGCCTGCGGGCATCACACGGGACTTTTGTGTGTATATACAGGTCTTATCGCGACGCTATCAGACAGGTTATATACTTTCTTGACGCACGCGTGACTGCTGAGTCACGTGTTCCTCTCAACTCTCCGCTGTCAGCCTGTCTTCCAGATCCCGACTGTAACTCTCGTTTATAATTTGAATCGATGACGAGAGTTATATAGACGGAACCTTATACTATTCCCACCGCGCGAATTTTGCCCCCATTCCTCTCTGCACAACCAGATCCAATTATATACCTTGACGGCGTGCGGGGGAGTCGTCGACGTCGCAGCTCGCGTGCTGACCGCTAAACTGGTTCCGAGAGCATCTGGTTACTTTATTCCTTTGCGATTAAAAGGCCGTCGGAAAAGTTGCGTACAATCGCATCGAATCGCACCCTCGGTCATCCTAAACTTTCGCAGCTCGATCGTAGCTCCGCTTGTACAGGGGGCATATATCGTTATATTACAACGTGGATATACCGCGCGCGTGTGTGTGGTGCTCGAGCACAGGACCCGAGAGCAAAAGGGTTTTCCTCGCGCAGTACGCGTGCGTGAAATGCCAGAGCGCTGCAGCATGTGGGTCGATGAACGCGAGCCCGGCACGGCCATCTCCGGGCGTGGATCGACTCTCTCTCTCTCTCTCTCTCTTTCTCTCTTTCTCTCTTTCTCTCTCTCTTTCCAGTGCCATATCTCCGGTGGGACTGCACATTTCCAGAAAATTTTTTCGCGGTCCGTAAAGGAAGGAGCGTTTAGGACAGCAAGCGCATAAATTTAATCCTCTCGCACCTCGCGGCTTTTAAATTTACTCTCCTCGACGTGTAAAATATTCAATTTCGCTGAATTAAAATATTATACACGAATCCCGGGAGAGTGCATCAGGCGCCGTCGTCGTCGGTTCCTCCTTCGGGACCCGGTTATCTGACGCGCGCGAATATTCCGAACTGGCTGTGTACATAACGACGCGCATCTACTTACGTAAAGCTGTGATGCGGTTGTATATATATATATATATATATATATATATATATATATATATATATATATATATATGGTAGAGAGAGGGGCCGCAGCCGGCGGCGAGGACGCGAATATTGCCCACAGCGCACGGGAGCGCGAGTACACGTGTCTGCAGCGAGCGGTTACGTCAGGACGTAATCGATTTGTCGGTATATATATATAGGCTTGCTTTTTCGAGCTGTATACTGGCTCTGTGTGGAGATGATATGGGGATTTTTGCTCATTTTTGTTGTTGCCGCTGCGATGATGCCGGGGAATTCCGGGAAAGGTTGTTTAGAGGCTGTAATATGACTTCAAGCTGATATGCTAATTGCGAGGAAGACTATGTAGAAAATTTTCGCGACTAGGCTTTTAAACAATTTTATGCCTGTGTGTACAGGTCTTATCGACGACTTAATGTTCTCTCGAAGTAACTTCGCCGGTATCGGTGTGATAATTAAAATTGATCGCGCACGTGGTGTACAACGAGCAATTCTTCTTTTTCTCGAATCATGCAATTGACGTCAGACAGTGTAATCTACGCAACATTCAAAAATTCGATCGGCAGTATGAGAAAAACCCGGACTGTACACTACGAAGTCTTTCCGATCGATAGATCGTCGTGGGCTTTTCCACTGTAATACTCGCGGAAAGTTTTTGCGCGCGAATCACTACGCGAAATCGTGCCCGGAAGGGTCGAGAACCTCCCATCCAATGGCCACTGCTCGCACTCTGTCGAGGACGTATAGTTTTTTTTACGAGGCGCGAAAATTTCTCCGTAAAACGAATGTTTTTTTGTCATCGATGGAGGGGTTTTTGAAACTGGGAAGAATATGATATAATATTATAATCGAATGTTTTCTCTCTGTGTGTTCCAGGTAAGCTGCAGATCTTGACGTTAATTACATTCGTCTCTCCCACGACTTTATATGACACTAATCCCTCAGCCGTAAGTGCAACGTCAACTTATCTAACTCGCTGACAGACTCCGCGTCCGTATACATATGTACAGGCTTATGCAATTACACACATTCCTTTAATTGTCTCGCCTTTATTATTATTATTATTATCATCATCATCAAAGCATAAAGTCCGCTTGTATACGGCGACGCTTTTGTGCAGTTTACACGTTGTATAACGACGTTAAAGGGCCGCGCAGCCGAAAATTACACTGCGCAGTTACGTCATATCAGCGCGCCAAATTCAAATTCCTCGTTCGTCGTTACACAAGGCGCTCGTAAAGCGCTCGCGCTCTGCGCCACCCAATCTTCGGCCCGCGTGTGTGCAGTTCCTTCTTTTCCGAGAGCGACTATAATATAGGCCATAAACTCTCTCGCACGGCGCGCATAATGGTGTGCGTCGTGAATTTGCCCCGCCGGTGAAATGCATATAAAGGCTTTCTCTCGCGTGCGTATATATATACAAAAATCGTCGATGCTGAGTTTCGCGTATGCAAAGTGCGCGCCGGAGTTTACGCTCGAATTTTCAAGATACAATGTATATAGCAGGTCGAATATATACGTGTACGAGGTCGATCAGTAGTGCGAGTCCGAGTTGGTGGGACGGGGGAAAAAGACTCTATTCACATAACAATCTAGACTGTCTAGACGACTATGGGAGATGAGTATAGTATATAAAAGTTACTTAGGGACAAACAAACGCAACTGTATACGCTTGGAGAGGATATAACGGTGAATATCTTTTTTTCCGTTACCGCTATACTTCTTCACGTTTCTTTTTTGTTATCTCTCTTTCTCTCCGCAGGAGTCGTTCCGACCCTTTCTCTACTACTGCCTCTCGTTTCCCGCACTTGCAACTTTGGCCATTCGGAGGCTCGTGAAAAGTATAGTTCTTCGATTGCATCCATGCGTTTCTCTATAACTCGGATACTTTCCATCCGAATCAATGCTCTCCGGCCATCGGTTTATCAAAAGACATTTACATTTGTATCGCGTGTGCACGACTCTTCCGCGGAAACGAGGTCACCGCGCGCTGCTAAAAATCAATGCGCGAAAGCGCATCTTTCGCTCTTGCAAGCTTCGCGTCAAAGATCAACGGTCTCGCGCTGCTGCTAAAAATTCATCGAAACTCTCTCCGTATAGCGCAGATCAGATGCGTCGCAGAAAATAAGCGGCGGTGGCGTCGAGCTTTTATAACGCGGCTCTGCTCTCGTGAAATTTTTACGGCTTCGCTGTACCGCGCGCGTGTATATATAGATGTATCTCGCGAGCAATGCATTTTTATATACACGGCACAGTAGCGGCGTAACGCGATATTCTCCCTCGCGCTCGTGCAGCAGCTATTTTTCGAGCTGGAAAAAAGAAGAAAAAGAAGGCTACACTCCCGGCCGCGCTAATTAAGCGAATTAAGTACGCATATACAGAGAGAGGGGCATGAGTGTGCAGTGTTTCTGCTTCTCTGGCTTTTATCGATGGTTTTATATGCGCAAGAGAGAGAGAGAGAGAGAGAGAGAGAGAGAGAGAGAGAGAGAGAGAGAGAGAGAGAGAGAGAGAGAGAGAGAGAGAGAGAGGCTTCCCTCTTGTATTTATGCTAATGAGGAGTGGGCTGTTATACCGGAATGTTTATCGGCTCGATTCGTGACACTTTGTTTTTTTAACGAAGCTCGGCAATGAGAGGCCGATAATAAAAGAAATAAGTATAATATAGACCGGAATCGATGCGATAATTTTTCGCGAGCCGCCGCGCTAATACTGCCGGCGAATTTAGGGCGAGCTCCGAAATACGGGAGAGGGGGAGAAAGCCGAGTGTTCGAATGGAGGCTTATATAGGGCAGGTCCTCCTCTCTCGTGGCGCGCAGCCGGTGTTATCTGGAGCACAGAGTCTGTATCCGGCAGCAGCTCGTCGAGTCGTCGTATTGATCTGCCGCCGAGTCGCAGCAGCGCCGCTGCGTTACAACCAGTGGAGCTGGATGTGTGTGCGGGACGACCTCGGCTTGAAGAGAGAGAGAGAGAGAGAGAGAGAGAGAGAGAGAGAGAGAGAGAGAGAGAGAGTAGACGGAAATAGAGGATGCACTTGATGCACTTGTCGGAGAGTTTCATGGGGATCTCGGCCGACGTCGTTTCTTTATTTTTAGAAAAGCTCGATTCGTTGCAAAACAGAAGCCAGTTTTAACATCCATCACGCCCCCCCCCCCCACAGACACATATAGATCGTTCAATCTCGGCTTGTTACACACGTGTGCAGTGGCGTCGAATCGCTCTGGACACGGCCGCTAATCCATTTTGCAATCAAATTTTCACGTGCTGCCGACAGATATTGGCGTACCGGCTTATTCGGAATTCTTTCTCGAATCAAATGCCTGGTTACATCGCTTTTTTTCTTCTTTTTTGAAGCGATGTTGAATTATTGCCTTCTCATCTCGGTATAGATTCGCGTACTATACCCATATATTACAGTAAATTATTGTAAATAAGATATTTGGGCCGCCGTTGGATATGATTTACAACGAAATATAATCGTCGAGAACATTGACATTGTCGACACGACACCGGCACAAAAAGAATATAAGAAAAGTCCGAGAGACAACATTATCTCACGAGACTAAACAACAAACCGGTCGCAGACGCTGAAAAACTGGCTCTTCCACTGAAAAGAGAAATAAAACCGGCGGCGGCGATCCTCCCGTCGACAAGACCGTTAAAGTCGAAAGTCCGTAATATTCGATTTTGCAAGCCGACCTCTATACACGCATACACATACGTTTCGCGCTCACGTAACGCGCTAATTAAACGCTAAAGAGCTTCGGCACTGCAGTGTGCGCCGATAATGCTCCTTCTCCCCTTTTTTTTACGCTCGTAATCTCCGCTGCTCGCTATCGTTCACGCGAGTCGCGAGTGAATGGCGCTTTTGCGCGATGAGTCGAGGAAGCGAAAAAAAACACGGCATTATCGCGGAGCGGCCGGTTTTCGCGAGAGAAAGGGCAAAAAAAGAGGAGCGATTCGTTTTATACGTGCCGAGCATCGAAATGCGCGAATCGTCGTCGAGCTACGGGATTTCCGCGGAACGTGACGAGTGACAATTAATATTTTTAATGCAAATTCATTCGCGGGATGATCGAAGATTATGCGCGCGATTGAATATTATTCGTCGTATCGATCGAGGTATCAGGAGAACTTGATTACGCGACGCCGATAAGGAAATAATCGCACGGAAGAAAAATTTCGAAAGCCATCGTCGTCCGCGGTGTCAATCTTATTACGCGAAATCTTGCATATAATCACATGTGCTCTTTCGTTCAAATTGTTCTTAATGGCATTTTAAGTATCTATATCTCTGACAAAGAATTCCATCGAGTGATCGGCTTACCGGTCCAGCGTCCGGATCGTTTTGAAAGAATCCGGCACGCTTGGTCAATGTCGTATCGCGGTCAAGGAGAAGTCAAACAATCGTTCCGAAAGCCTCGCCCTCGAGAATCGATGTACGAACGCACGAAAAGTCGAAAAAACAGTCAACCCCACCTCTGCCGCTCTATACCGTATACCTATACAGAGACACGCGGGAAAGTAGGTCATCGTGATCTACCCTCTATATAGACCGCGTCAACAGGGGCGCGACTCGCTCTCTCCCTTCACGCAACAAGAACGTGTCTCTGCCATTGACTGCGGGCTCGAAGCGCACGGCTTTCACGTGACCCCCATTCAGTGTTTTATTCACTTTTTTTCGAATTTTTTTCGAAACGACGCTCCGACTTTGTGGAATATTCGGCTTGATAAATTTGTCAGCGGTACGTTTCTGCTGTCCTATATATATATATATATATACACGACGAAGAACGCGGCCATTGTAGCGAGAACCAGCTTTTCATGGCTGCAGACGCGACGACGACGACGACGACGACGACGGGCTTTATAATATCGTCTCTGAAACTTCTGACGCACGGGCTTTTGTGCCGCTATAAACCAACGATTGCACAACTTGTATGAAGCGCCGCTATAATTGCATATATATACGAGCTCTCTTGTCGTGGCGAAAAGTCTCGATGGATTTCGAATGTGTTTTTTGAAAAGGCAAACGCGCGCTTGAAATAAGCGATTAACACTCGTCATCCCGCATCTGATAAGCGCATATATATGTATATATAGTTGAAGCGAATCTCTCTATTTCATAACGGCGTCTTATCGCGCGTGCGTTAGAAGTGCTCATAACGAAACTACATCCCAATCTTCCAACGCGCATTCCATAAAAGCAAAATTACGTACGCACGTGCAGTATATGACGGAGAGGGAAAAAAACGAGAGCTACATATATATTCATCGATCTAACAATTCAGCCGCGCAGGATTTAATCTCACGCGAGAAGCAGCCGAGCGAAGAAAATTAATAACCCTCCTCGCGAGAGAATCAATTGGAAACTTGACGCGGTCCGCTGTATAAGAACGAAATCTCATTGAAATACCCCCGGCAAGGAGCAGCCGAAGTTCGGGAAAAATAAGAACCGATAAACCGCGCGGATACGGATTTCTCGCGCGGCGGTCGGTTATATCCGCGAAACTTCCGCGCGAGAGCCGCAAAACTATATGAAATATCCCGGCAAAAGTCTCATCGCTCGGAGAAAAAGGAGCAGCAGATCAAAGCAGCGCAAAAAAATTTTCTCGACGAGACGAGAGCGCAAAGCAGGAAATTGCGATCCTAGCCGAGAGTCAGTCTCTCTCTCTCTCTCTCTCTCTCTCTTCTTGGCCGAAGCTCGAAGGCCGCCGCTGCCGCGTGTATTTTTAACTTCGGAAAGCTTCCACGCGATGCCGGCGGAGTTCGTGTGTGTGTGTGCGAGAGTCAGCGGGCGATGCCAGGATCAATACACCCCGAGAAAGACAGGCTTGTAGGCGCGGGGAGAGGAAGACACCGAAGAGGGAGATAATTTGAGGGAACGAGGAGTTGGCTGATTTGTTGATTGAGGGACGTTGTTTTTTTCCTTCTTGTATTTTGAGGAGAAAATCGTTAGACCAGTTTTCGAAGCTCTCGTCGAATGCTAAACTTTAAAGCGATTCGATTTTTCAAGCTGCCGATCGTCAAGGGGCTTGCGAGCTTGTCTCTGTTGGTTATTGCAGTTCGGGACAGTTTCTAGAAAGCCGAATGCGTTACTCGGCACTAATAAACGAGACGTTCTATCGCACGCGAGAGAAAGTAAAGGGAAAGAGGCGACTGCACTTCGTATCGCGAACCGCGCCTAGACTGCATCGAATCGATCGAATCTCTACGCACTTGTTCGTCCTGTAGAAAAAAGCCGGTAAGTTTTTTATTCGGTATAATAATGCAATGCGCTGGCTTGAGATGAGAAAATTGTCGTATATTGCGCCATTTCGAATTTTCATTTACAAGACGGACGAGACAAGTTGACTTTCCCCTTCTATTCACTCAGGCTTTTCTCTCTCCCTCTCTCCTCGTTTTCATAACTCACATTTTATCGTCTTTGTCGCGGCTAATTATTTTCGAGACCAAGCGATATCGCGTTGAGGCGGTCCCTCAGTTCGTCGAAAGCGGCCTATTACGAAATTCAGCTATTTATACGCTTTTCAAAAAACCATCAATTTCGACACACAATGAGTCCAAGACCATTTATATCCTCGACACCTTTCAAATCCTGCATATGGGTATACACACCGGTGA
The DNA here is from genome assembly GCA_020010945.3 of Muscidifurax raptorellus. Taxonomy (NCBI): domain Eukaryota; kingdom Metazoa; phylum Arthropoda; class Insecta; order Hymenoptera; family Pteromalidae; genus Muscidifurax; species Muscidifurax raptorellus. The sequence goes on along the minus strand of CM052078.1, from coordinate 7,546,399 downwards.
AAGGGCGTCTTCACCTCCCGCCCAAACAGAATTGTCGCTTTGTAAAGAGAGAGAAAAAAATATAAATGTATATATATATATATATCCACGGGGCTACGCCCAAGAGTCGGCTTGTTTCTCGCTCGCCGACTTCCGCAATTGCCACGAGTACGCAGCGCGAAATTGTTTCTCCACAGCGCAGCGATGTATATATATATATATATATATATATATATATATAAAACGTCCTGCGTCGTCGTCCTCTCTGCTGCCGCGGAATTATGAAAGAGGAGCAACGCGCCGAGATAAGCGTCTCCCGCGGATTATGGCAGTCTCTCAGTCGACATTAGACGGAATTGGTGTTAATCTTCTGCAGGAATCCACTTTGGCTTTCCTGGAATTTCGTCGCTAGTAAGCGGCTTTTTCAAAGTCGCGAGGGTTACTCCAAAATACAACGCAATGGAGGCATCCGATCGGGAGTAATCGGGATTCGAAACTCGATGTAGTTGCTTTACATTCATTACGCGCGGTAATTCTCAGGCGTTGGCGCAGAGCTTTTCCTCTTCTTTTTCTCGGAATGATACAGTCTCCGTGTGCGTTATCGCGCGAGTAATGTGTGCCCACGGGCTTATCTGATGAGGAAGCCGCGCAGTTATCCCTCTCGCAGCCGTGACGAAAGCGGAGCACGCGACGCTAAGTACACTGGCCTGACTTATATATATATATATATATATATATATATATATATATATATATATATATATATATATATATATATATATATATATATATATATATATCTATGGGAACGCGTTAATGGGATTTCGAAGTATATACACGTTAATCGACTTGCGCGCGGCCTGCATACCGAATAGAATATACAGCCAGTGACAAATTATCATATATCCGGTTGTGATGATGTGACGTAATAATAACGAGATTTTCTCTTTCCGTGTGGCTTGCAGATTGAACGTCGCTGAGAGGGAAGAAGAGCGTTGCTATAGGAGAAGCACTCCTCACGACGGCCGAACTTGCCGTCCACGTCGCCCGCAGCCGAGAAGCGAATCGCTCGTAGCGATCCCCACCAGCCCGAAAATTCTCCTCTCCAAGCCCAAGATGCACATAGAGGTGCAGTTGGCGCTGAACTTCGTCATATCCTACCTGTACAACAAGCTGCCGAGGCGGCGGGTCAACATATTCGGCGAGGAGCTCGAGAAGGCCCTGAAGGACAAGTTCAAGGGACACTGGTACCCGGAGAAGCCGTTCAAGGGCTCGGCCTTCCGATGCCTCAAGACCGGCGACCCGATCGACCCGGTCCTCGAGCGCGCGGCCAAGGAGTCCGGGGTGCCCATCCAGGACATCCTCGAGAACCTGCCGGCCGAGCTCGCCGTCTGGGTTGATCCCGGCGAGGTGAGCTACCGCATCGGCGAGACAAGCCCGGTCAAGATACTCTACTCCGAGAGCGCCGATCCCCACGACGAGTCCTCGGCCGACCGCGAGGTCACCAAGACCTTCAACCCCGAGGCCCAGTGCTTCCGGCCCATCGAGTCTGTCGGCAGCTCGCTCAGCGGCCTCAGTCTCAGTCCCAAGTCGACCTCGCCCTTCCCCACCAGCTCGATGCCCAGCAGCGTCAGCAACGGCTCCTGCGCGGTCGCCTCGGCCGTCGTCCCGGTCGGGCCCAGTGCGGCGGCCGCTGCTGCCGCCGCCGCGGTGGCCGCCGCCGTCGGCTCCAACGTTGCCGGCGGTCCCTGCCCACCCGGGGGCCAGCAGCAAAACGGTCACGGCTCCGGCTCCTCCTCGGCTCCCTCGCCCACGCCGATCAGCAGCTCCTTCAAGGGCTCGCCCAGCCCCGTGCCGGCCTTCATCCCCAGGACCACGGCGCCGCTCACCTTCACCACCGCCACCTTCGCTCAGACCAAGTTCGGCAGCACCAAGCTCAAAACTTCGAGCAAACGGGCTAACAGGTACTTATCTATGCGCTATATTAAAAAACACGCCTCACGCGCCTCCGACTATCATATACTAACTTTCACTTTCACCTCCTCCTTCTTCCGATCTAGGATGTCGCCCACCGAGTTCTCCAACTACATAAAGCAGCGCGTCATGCAGCAGCAGATCCACCATCACCATCACCACCAGCAGCAGCACCAGCAGCAGCAACAGCAGCAACAGCAGCCGCCGCACCAGCAACAGGGTGGGGGCCAGTCTGGCCCCCAGACCCCGGGTGGCTTGCCCGTCTCTCAGAGCTCGCCCAACAGTCGCAGCCTCTCGCCCGGCCTCGCCGCCGTCAACGGCCACCAGTCGCACGCGGCCGCCGTTGCCGCTGCAGCCGCTGCCGCCGCCAGCGACCCCAGCGCCTACTTCTACCAGCCGCCACCGCCTCCGCCGTCCTACCACCACGTGCAGCTGCCGCACCGCAGCGTCTTCGGCTCGAACCCGAGCGCGCACGGCGACTATCTCGCGGCGGCAGCCGCCGCGGCCGACCTCTACAGTCAGGGCGCCAAGTTCCCCTCCTCCTACCTGGATCCCGGCACGATCGGCCACCAGTTCTACGGCGGAGTAACCGCGGCCGGCAGTGGCGCCACCTCGCAGAGCGCCGGCAGCGCCAGTTTGGGCCCCATCGGCTCCGCTGCCAGCGCCACCGCGGCAGCACCGGTCGGCTCCGGCGCCACCTCGCAGCAGCAGCAGCAGCAGCAACAGCAACAGCAGCAAGCGGCCGACAAGACCGCCCTCGTCGACGGCCTCAACAACTTCGGGCTGGGCTCGGTGGCGCCCTATCCCGCCAGCAACTACCAGCACCTGCTCGTCGCCAATTAATACAGTGCGCCACCTATCGCCGGATGCAGCAGGTCCTCGTCCGTCGCCTGATGATCACGACGATGACGACGACACACATCGACCTGAGCAGCGCGCACACACACCCGCACCGCGCCCTACCGGCGAATCGTCGTCAACTAGAGGAGAGTTGTTGTTGTTGGAATAACCTCTTTGTCGTCCTTATGAATACGAATCCTCGTAGACTACGTGCGAATACTACTACTACTATAACTACTACTACTATAACTACTACTACTACTACTACTACTACTACTACATACTACTACTACTACTACTATTACTACTACTACCTCTGGATTATAAATGGAGGCGGCTTATACGATACCCCACATCCCAGCCCTACAACGTTACGCTACGTGTATAATGTATAGAGATACACCAACGTGTTTGAGTGTGTGTGTGTGTGTGTGTGCGTGCGCACACGTGCAAGGAGCATCGTCCGAAGCTGCCGATCCAACCTATACCGATGCTCATCAACGAGGCTCTGCTGCGACGACTCGGAAGACGGCGTCAACTTGTATAATCTATATATACATAATTACACAGGCGAAACCGAGCGTTCTCGATCTCGAACCAGTGCTGCGTTACCGAACTTTTTTTCTTTATATTATCGTTTAGTTCGCTTGACTAATCTCGCGGTATTGTGATTTACGTTGTATAATATTAATAATATCGGAGTGGAATCTGAGTCTCGGGACCGACAGGAGGTTGTCGCGAGGACGGTGACTCTGGCGAACGCGTCCACGAGGGCGTCCTCGCGACGTGATGTGCAGCCTCTGATGATGACGCGGTCCCATCGCGCACGCGCTGCATTCAGACGAATGATTCTTTTGAGTCGCACTTTAGTTCCTCTGTAGAGTGTATTTACCGCAAGTCTCTTTCTCTCTCTTGAGAAAGTCCCTTTTATAAAATTTGAACTATGAAAGGGCGATCGGCGAGAGAGGGAGAGCACACGAAAATCTCCTCTTTACGCAGCTTTCACTCCCGACGCATATGTATAGAGAATAAGAGTAACGAGCACTCGGTGTATACAACTCGAGAACGGCCGGTCGATCCGAAAAAGATCGAGCGAACACAATATGATATATAACGAAACGACGGAGAAGACGAAGCTGCTATTGCGCGCTGCGAAGGAGATGAGAAAGAGCAGTCGCAGGTCACGTATATGTATATTATTATAATACCGTATATAGGTGATAGAGGACGGACTTGAGAATGTATCAGAAGAGCGATCGAAAGAAAGGAAACGAGAAAAACCGAGGCGAGAAACGAAAAAAATTATATATACTTAGTGACACGTGGCAGGTACTACCACGAGCGCGGAGCGCCCGAATATTGCGAAGGAACCCCCGGTTATTCGCGCTTATATAGCAGGCCGTATTGTGTACACTCAGCGAGCGCAGAGAGACAAACAAAAAACGAGGAAAAACGACGGCAATTTCCACTCTCTCTCTGATGTCTCTCACTTGCTCTCCTTCTCTTCTATGTATACGCGACGAGGCTGTTTACGGCCCGCCGTTATAGAGAACGAACAGGACGGACGCACTGCAGGACAGAGGACGCACGAACGTTGACGCACGCCTGGAAAATTGGACGAAAAAACGTACGGTACAGAAAAGAGAGCAGAGCGAGTGAGAGAGAGGGGGGGGGGGTCGATATAGGCATAATTGACTGTGCCGCTGCTGATGCTCAAGTGAAAATATATAGACACCGATATACAATTGATATATAAGATAAAAGACGAAACGAGTCGAGGTGTAATAATTTATTTTTTCACTGAATAATAGTTCGGAGAGTGGAATAAACGGGAATATGATATCTTGTAGAGCCTATGAATATTATAATTGCGCGAGTCGCGGCGTCGACGTATATAGTCGCGTCCCCTCGCCGATGCGCAACTTCATAAAGCCAAGCGTCGTCGTAGGGCCGCGATCTCGTCCTCCTCGGAATACGAGACTCGCCGTTCAGTAACGATCTTAACATTTTATTTTTATAAGCGATAAACGCGGTAGATGTATATTAGGGAGTCTGGATCGTATGGCGAGAGTGAGAAGCGTTGATGAAGAAGGAACGCGTTTGTTAGCGACGTAAGTGGCGCTGCTGTACCTTTTTCCGCGTTACCCCCGAGATCGGTTAGAGATCGATCCTGTGAATAATTACTCTGTCCCCCGGAACCTGCCGTCCTTCCATAAATTACCCGCCCCTATGGTAAACACACCCTTTTGATTTCGTTGATTTATCACCGAGATTCTTGCCACGAGATCCGAGCCACGGGAGAAGTGAGATTAAAAACATAACAGAGACGAAAATCAAAAGGCGAGATTGTTCAAATGTCTAGAAATATCCAAAAAGCGCGGATTTGGCCGGCTCTCAAAATTGTCGAGAGAACATTTCCCTCGTTTCAACGAAATATCGAGAACAATATATCCCGGAGAGGCGACTGGCAAAAATTTACATCGCGCCCTTGAATGCAAAAAAAAAAAAAAATCCGTTGATATAATAAAAGCAAAGTCGATTTAGCGCTGGCGCTCTAACGTCGTTAGATAATCGCGGCGTTACGTCGGCTCTTCGACGAGAGAACTCAAGAAGAAAGTCCGCGCCAGGGACGTCGCGCCGTGTGTCACGTTGGAATACCAGTCGTTGGCGCAGCTTCAAGGACGTCGTCGCGCCGGCGACATTCATTTGCGGCCGCCTCTCATAACGCTTGCAAAATCCGCATACGGCTCCGCGCTTTAAAATAGGTATAGCGAAAAATGGGTTTCGGGGGTATGGGGAGGGGGGGGGGGTGCGCGTGTAGCGCGCACGCGCTCGCGCGAGGTCGATTTGTTGTTTGTTCGACGGCGTCGCTGTAGCTCTGCACTCGCGCTTTTATATATATATATACCTGTGTGTGTAAAGTAATAATAACGAAGTGGTACTTGGAAGAAGTAAAAATTGTCAGTTTTCTTTTGTACGAAAATTTTGAGTTATTTCGCGGGAAGTTAACGAGTCGTGTTTATATTGTATACCTTTGTTATACGGATAACGTATACTTTTAGAGTATAATACATGTATTTATGTAATCTTTTTTTCTCTCACGTTAAAATTAATTATTTTTTAATGGCAAACGTCGCGTCGTCTTTTTTATATATATGTAATGCTAAGAGAATGTTATATCTATTTTTTATACTTTTTATATATTTTTTAAGGGCATTTTTATACTTTTAAAAACTAACACATCATCTAGTCGTGCGTCGAGTAATTGTCGTAAATGGAAAATAATAATGCAAAAGTCAGAAAATTTAAACACACACACACACGAGCGCGCGCATCTTGGCTGTAATTCGTTTGCGTAAATAAGTCGTGTATAATAGAGATTTGGATAAAAAAAAAGAATACATATATGTATATATAAAAGAGCTACAGTGACGCCGTCGCCGTTGCGTCGGGAAAAATCGACTCTTTCTCGAGCACGTCTGCTCTGTATTACAAGAACGAAGGCGCGAGCAGCGCGCGCACGAGTGCAGGAATAACAGGGCGAGAGAGCGAGGAAAATTACTAAGTAGCGATTGCAGGAGAATAAAATATATAAAATTACGACGACAAGCAGTACCCTTCTAGTTTAATATTCTCGTAAACTTAAATAAAGAAACTTGTAAACTATAATAAACGATACGTACGACTGTGGTAGCTATGCTAGTACCTGCTATTATTAAAAAAAAAAAAGAAAAAAGACGAGAAGAAAAGAAAAGAAAAAGACTAAATAAAAGAGAATAAAGAGGGGAAGGGTTACACAAAGACGACAAATACGACTACATCGCCGGCTACTCGAATTCCCGCGCGCGAGAACTCTAGCGCTTAAAATACTGTCGAACCTGCCAAGGCTCGTATACCAGTGGAGAGAAAGAGACGCGTGCGTTGGCCAATTCTGGCTCGGAGTTGACCTATAATGCGAGGGCAGTATCGATCTTTAAAAATAAAAAGACCGAGCGAAAAGTGCAGCGTCCGCTAGCCCGCGGCTATACGGCTCGGCTTTTTCCGATCGGATTCGCTCTCTGAGCTTCTTTTTTCGCCTGAAATTCAGGAACACGACGCTCATGAAATTCAAAGACATTGTAATTCCAACCGGCGGCTCGAGGAAAAAGCGCGACGCCGAGTCGAACGAGGAAAATCATCGGTGTACATTATATATAAAAACGCTGCTCGCGCGCGAGGAAAAGGTGAATAACGCAAAGTTAAGCGCCGCGTCGCGACGGAAAAATCGAGAGGCATCTTTGCAATACACGATCGCCAATCACGGCTCGATACCTATACACACATCACACACAAACACACATATAGACGAGACGGCTCAGCAGTGAATCAAACGCAATGTATACTCCTGACAATGAAGAAGTGGAAAAACCGCCGTGTAATGTGTAATAATGGAAAAGCATAAAAAGACGAAGCGCTTAAGGGAACCGGACACCTTGCGTATACACGTAGACTAATCGAACTGCTGAACAGAAGCGACGATTGAACTACATAATGTAATGGTAATTAAAAAATAAAAAGGGTGCTCTCGTTAGCGATACATAAAAAAAAAGTAAAGATAAAAAAACTACGTCGAGGCGGCAAATCACACAGAACCTATAGTATTATATGTTTACGATAATAACGGAGTATGCGTATACCGTTGTAAATTTTCACGCCCTAATATTGAATGTATTCGTTGAAAAAAGAAAAAAATAATAATGAGAAAGAAATTAACGAGATTCGTTACAGTATAATGAGAATTAACCAAAAAAACTGCATGCACTTAAATGAAAAAAAAAATAATAATAATAATGATAATGATAATGGTAATTACAGATGCGAGCTATACACCTTGTATACGTGCATTAAATACACATACACGCGACACACTTTCATGCAATATACATTCTCTCGTACACAGAAACGATACTGATAATCTGTTTCTTCAAATATCAAGTGTCTAATAACTATAGCGATCGATATTGTCTACGTATATAAGGCGAATAAAAAGAAAAAACAAAAAACTTTGACGCAGAAAATAATAAGGGCGAGTGTGTTACACATAATACGGTATAACGTAAAATCTATAATGGAAATACAAAAAAAATTAATAATAATAGTAATAATAATTGAACATAATTGCATATAACGCTATATTCTTATACTTAGGCCAAGGAAAAAGATTTTACAGTCAGCGAGTGTGTAAGCCGATTTAGCGAAGCGACGAGTTTAAATATTCACACGGACGACACAAACACAACACACGCACACTATGAATTTTCGTTGCGCCGCGCTCGAGTAGGAATATAGCAGCAGGAAGCTAGCTGCGGGAAAAGCGCAATTTTCGACGGAAAACATTTGTTTTCGATTTCGCTCGAGAGAATGAAATTGAACGGCGGTATAGGACATACACACTGACGTGTATATATATATGTATACACAAAACTACACTGCGGATGAGTACGAGTACACCCAAACAAAAATTAATTGATTAATCAATTATAAACAAATTAATTAAAAATACAAAAATTAAACAAACTATCGATTATTCTATATACATAATATACCGCGCGGCGGATTATAAAAGAATACACAAAGAGAAGAGGATGATAATTAGATTTGTATAATTATGACTAATAACATATATTTTTCAATACTTTAACTACTTGCTGTATGTAAACTATAAATATATAAACAGTATATATTATGTATACAGAGAAGAAAAAAAAAGTACGTTGGAAAAAACAAAAAATGCACAGCGCTAGTACCCCTCGCGATATATTAGTAAATATGAGCAACAAAAATTCGTATAATACAGAGCGACGCAATCGGGCCTCTACGCTGCGGCCGAGAGTAATCCTTTTATTTATACACACACACACACACTCGCGCATACACATTCGCGTGCCAAGAGAAGGTCGGCGAAGCTTGAAAAGAGAGAACTCGCGAATCGATGGCACTTCCGGATGCCTAGCATATATGAGTAAACGGCAAGTTTGCATGTGTGTGTGTGTGTGTGTGTGTGTGTGCAAACCGCCCGGCGAAACAGCAAAGTGACCACAGCCCGAAGCGCGCCCGCGAGAAATATATACTTTTTGTACCCCCTTGAATCCAAGAGCAGCTCATTAATCGAGCGAAGTAGAGCTCGCGCGACCCTTTTACTCTCTCCCTCAGACTGGCCTTTTACCCGATATATATATATATATATATACACACGTGTAGACGTCTCAACGTGCAACATCCCCCTTTGCCACTTTGAGCCCGCAATCTTCCACCGAGAAAGAATCAAGGTAACCAACCCTCGTCTTTGTAACACACGCTAAATTCTACACGAGCAGAGAAATGTTATACACTAAACACTTACGCAACAGCAGAATTATATTTAGCGAGGGTATACGAAGGCTGGAAATGAGCGTGAGTGAGTGTGCGAGAAGCGACACTTTTGTCTACTTTTTTTATCAACCTGATGTATACTGTTTCTATCAAGATTAAAATATCCGCGCGATCGCATAAAGAGCGTCAAAAAGACGTGGCAAAACGAGAGCTGTGCAGCGTCTTTCTCTCCTTGTTTTGCATGCTTTTTAGTGATGCATAAAAAATCTTTCTTTTCGTTATTCGTTTTTCGTTTCTCGGTCCTGTATACGTTCGTTTATAAGAGCATGCGTTGACATTTGCTGTTAGACTGCATCGAGCGTTTTTTCTCGTTTGTTTCTCTTTATCGCCTGTTGTTATTACTGTATTTTCTTGAGTTTGTCATTGGTTTATAACTGTTTTTTTACTTATTATTATTATTTGTTTATTATTATATTAAACGACGATTCTCGCACGAAGCAAGAGCAAGAAATCGACCGTGTCCGAGACGGTTTAGTCAAACGAGTCGACGCGAACGACGCAAGAGTCACGAGCCTACTGTCATTTTTTACTTATTAAGTTTTCTTTTTTCACCTTTACTACTATACCACTATATATATAGATTTGCTACAGTTACAACTACTAGCACTTAATAATATTATTATATCGTATACCTGCGTTTTGTTTCATTTTTTTATTATACATATATTTTTGTCCTCTAATGATTTTGTAATCGTGATGTATTTTCGTTGGCTTTAGATTTTTGTTCCTTTATTTTTGTATATGACGATGAGAAAGCAAAACAAATAATATACGACGATTCGAAGCGCGTTATTATCGTACCGTTACCTATTAATTATTACTTTTATTATAAATATATATTAATGATACTGCTGTACACTACTACAGAGTTGTTCTTATACATATATACATAAACATATATATTATATATACTACATCGTGTATACCAAGATCAGCGTTAGTCCTAAGAATTTTTTCATAGTTTGTTATTGTTGTTTTGTATGATACTTGAATTATATAAATATATATATATAATATAAATATATACATATTATACATACTATACATAACTGTATAAGAGAGATCGTCGCATGTGTCATAAAAGTGCGGGAGGACGAGCTGCTAGCACCTTTGTACTTTTATACGCACGCATGAGCGTTAACACACGCATATACATATAATATATATATAATATATTTTTGTTAATAATAATGATATAGTGATTTGATATATAACTGCACTAGAGAGTTGATTTTATTACTGAGTTTTATTACTGATTTTTCTCATTTTTTTTTGTTGTCTTTATATATATTATGTATGTATACGTCTTCTACGTTTTATATAGTTTTCTTGTCTCTCTCTCACACACGACTAAATAAAAAAACAGAGTTATATCGAAAGAACATACATTATATTGTAGTAATCACAGAGACACGCAAACCAAAAAAAAAAGAAAATCAACAATATATAATACAACCAAAACAGATCTATATCTATATACAAAAAACAAAACGAGACTAAAGAACGGGCACGCATGCAAAAAAATGTTGAAAACAGCTTGTACGCGGATCAACAGAGGAATGTCGTAACGAAGCGTATGTATTTTCATTTATACATGTAATACGTGTATGTGTATGGCATACATATATATCAGTGGAATTTGTATGTATATAGTACACGTATATATTTCTCCATAAATAATATCGATGTAAACGCGAGCGTATACAGATCGATATGCTAGCGAGCCTCGAAGTGCGGGCGAAAGTAATGAAGTGAATCTTTCTCTCTGCCCAGCCGAGACTTGCATATATGCCAAAAACAAATCGCACCTTGTTTCTTCAGCATCAATATTATATTTGTATAAATAACCGAACGATGAATTTTATACCGTATGAAATGAAAAGTATATATTTTTCATCTTTTCTATCGCAGAGTTCTAACCAAAGTGTAATAAAACAAAAACAAGTAAACAATTTTTTTACCAAGTGAGTATAGTGTTCCGGCAGAGAGATCGCGCTTCTAAAAAAAAAAAAAGAAAAAGAATCCAAAGGGTATCGGTCTGCATGCGCCGCGCAAGTATGTGCACGGCATCGTTTTCCTTTTCCAGCAAAGCGAGAGAGAGAAAGAGAGCGAGCGAAATAATAAGCTCTGATTGTAAAGAGTCGACGTATTAGCGCGAGCGCTTTCCGCTTTATATATATGACGATATAAATATGAGTATATATGTATATGATAATATATAGTGGCGGGAGGCGCCGTAATTGTGGAGCGTGCGCACCGCCGCCCGAGCGCGAAATGTTTCTTGAAAAAAAAAAATAATAAAACTAAAAGTACATTATCGAACTACGCGGATCACCTAGGCTCTGACCGTCTGTAACGATAATATTATGATAATTACATATAATATTAATAATATTATATATATATATATATATATATATATTTAAAAAGTTAAGGAGTAATAACGACATACACCACACATAATCTACGACTCGCGTTGTAACATACTTATATAATTTTGTAAATTATTTTTTGTATTTTTATATCGAGAAAAAGAACACATTAATGGAATACATTATAAACACACACGGAAGTTATTATATTAGCGAGTGTGAAATGAAACACGAGATGAAAAAGAAATGAATAAAGATTAAAAAGTTATTGAAAAAAAAAAACAAAAAAATGGCATTGTGAAAGAAATTAATACATACACACACACACGATAAAATATACGACGATAATGACGATGTTGCGCCGCAAGTGCGAAACAGAACGCATTATCACATTGTGGCTATATCCGAGCTCTATACATAAAACGATACATATACTTTTATCCGTACGTCTGTCGCGTGGTCGTCGTCGTCGCATGCGTTGTTACATAAGACACGAAAAACGTGGCCAACGGAGAGCCAGCTGACGATGCGTGTGCACAAATATATAAAGAGATCGAGCGAAAGAGACGACACGGGATGGAGTCACGATTCTTTTTTTTTTTTTTCATTTCTCAAAAAGCTCGTACAACTTATTACCGATCGTTAACAAAGAGTTTGACAAAGCAAAAAGTTACCACAAACGTAAGCAAAGTAAGCAGGCACGACGATAACGCTGTTGAAGTATCATGTAATTGTGCAGAAGAACGACACGCCAAAAATGAGAGAAAACTCGACGAGAAAAAAAGCAGTAATAAATAATAATTAAACGTCAAAGGCTCATTCGAACGACGCCCCGCCATCCTCTGGCTATTTTTCGGTGCAGCGCGCTATCGGACAGAAATGAGAAAGCTTGCTCTCCCGCGAGGGAACAAAAAAATATACTTACGGAGAAACGTCGAACCGAATAGTACAAAGGAGGGTGGCGCCGGCAGCCGCTTCCTGGATCGACGATGAAATTCGCGGAAAAAATTATATACCCAACGCCCTTTTAAGAGAGAAAAATCACGAAAGAGAAGAAAATGAATATTAATCCTTTTTTCACAAATGTCATTCGCGAAAATCGATATTCCGAGAGCTTCATTCTACGTACGCTTATATATCGTACACGCGACACGCTGATCCAGGAAGTCGTCGGTGAGGTCGAGAGCAGGGCGCCTGGTATTAGTACACACACTAGTTTTTCAATTGGCGGCGCCCAATTAGTTGTTGGAATTTTCGTAGCCTAGGCAATACCTCCCGCGTTAGTTTTGTGAATGTTGTCGTTCCTCACGTTTATAAAAGAAAAATAAATAAAAATAAATAGTGTCGAGAGAGACGCGCGCGATCGCGCATTCGCAGCAATTTTACTCTGTTTGCTCTCCGTATTATTATATATTTAATACATATATGATACAAGAGAGCGCAAGGCAGCTCGATCGTTTCTGTATTTTTAGGCGTGACCACTCGGACCGCCTCCTCGCGCGCTCTAACTCTTTGTATAGTATTTTTCTATAACGGCCGCATTGAGATCCGTACATACTATATACATATATATTTAATTGTATGACTTAAGTCAATCTGCGTAATATTCGAGCATTATTTCGGATCCTGGTTTTTCATATATATATATATAATACGCAATATATAGTCGCGAATGTATAATCGATGTTTACGTAATTCGTTTGTCAGTTTCGCGTGCTTGTTTATAATACAACTCTTTGCTAGCGTTATCAGAGCGAATTGGCATATAGGTGCATATGCGTGACTTGAAATGTTGTACGAACGAGCAAAATTGAACAAAGTATAATAATTGATACGAAGCATAGTATACGAATCGAATCACGATCATAATGCTAGCAAAAGTCAAGTATAAACAAATGGAAAGAAACGCTCGCTCAGTGTAGTAGGGAGCATCATTTATGAAAAAAAAAGAAAAAATGACGCGTGATTATAGTACAAATTGGAACAACGTAAGTTGGGCTTAAAAGTATAATCCTATAATATAACCGAAAAAAAAACTAATTATATATATAACCGACGAATGAAACTTTGTAATCCACGCAATCATAAGCAGCCCATCTCTATTTTCTTACAAATACGAATGAGGGATATAAAAAAATGGAAGCTAACGAAATCGCGCGTCGTCGGAGCAGTCGTACGAGTGGTCACGCTCGAGCTTTGGCGGGACGCGACGCGACGCTCTATACTCGATTCGGTGTTGGTAGCAATGATTTTTCAAACGTCGTTTTTTCTAATAAAGAGACAGAGAGTACATTATACCGCAAACACTGCGACAGAAAACACAATATGAAGCAAAAGGAAATTAACACGATAACCGCGACGCGCTTTACAATAAGCGACGAATTGGCGTGTGGAACGAGCAAAGCAAAAAAACAAGCAAAAAACAACAGCAGAAAATAAACAATACTTATAGCAGAAAAAAAGACGTGCATCAGAGGAGCGTCGCCCCTTTACGTCGTCCACGCGCGACCACATATATACACATCGCGTACACAAGAGCGCATTAAAACAGTATTTAAGCTTCCCGCTGCGGCGGGGCGAACGTTCTTTTTTTTATATAGGTACATACAAACATGTAAATTCAAGCGCGACTCTGCAGCCTGCGTCGTCGTGTCGCGCGCCGACGGGGCCGACGCTCCTCCTCGAGTTTATAATAATTACGATGAGAGTAAGAGTGCGAGGGATGAATTTTGGGAGCAAGTGAGAGACGAGGCGAATGCCGATGATGATCGGAGAGCGAGCGAGAGAGAGAGAGAGAGAGAGACGTACGTTAAGACTCTTCGTTGAGAGACGATAAAATTAATTAACGATTTACCACGTGATGTATGGATAGTAGATAACAAAAATTTTGATCTATAATATATATATATACATAGGTATTTGCCACAATATTTAATATGTGAATGATTATATATATAAATAGTATATATAGAAAGAGAGAGAGTACGATATAATATCATGAAATTATTATTCTTTGTTACTTCTTTATAATTAAAACGAATAAAAAAGCTATTGAATAAAAAAAAACACACAGGCTTCTTTGAGGGTTTGTCTCGAAATACGCACGGTGTGTCACGCGGGCTCACACTAAGAAGGCGCGAGTCTCCACTTTGGCGGGAAAGCTTTGAAAAAGAAGAATAGCGCACTGTTACCAACGTCAGAGCTTGCAAGCTCCCCGCCGAAGTGGCCCCTCGCATCGAATATATATACCCAAACTCATCTTCTCGGTTGTACAACATGTGTACTGGCCATCAGTGCCAGTCCTTTATTTTTCATTCCTCGTTTTACGATACTACTTTTTCTCTTTTCACTGGCAAGGACACGCGAGCTGCGCGCCGATGATGAAACGTCGGCGATATCGGCACGCGTGTCCTTGAAATTGGAGAACGTGACTTTTTTTTTAATTATTGCATGTCTCTCTTGCGTACGTTTATCATTTTTGTTTTCTTATATTATATGTGTATTAGTTTTCACTCTGGAATTTCACAAGAATGAGATATCTACATCAGTATTTATTATTATTATTATTATTATCGCTTATCATCAGACTTACAGTATACTTTCGATGTATTACAATATTTACAGCTTCTGCAACACAAGTATACTTCTATGTGTTTCCATCCTACATATAGTCTCTAATTGACCAACTGCAGCCGAGATACAATATATATATATATATATATATATATATATATATCAACACTCGTATAATATTCGAGAGACACGCTAGCGATTTTTCAGCAGTACAGTCGACTATATATATATATATATATGCGGAGGCGGTGGTGCGCCAGTAAATTCCGAGCAGCTCACGATGGGCTCGCGGTGACTCCTTCCATTTCCAGGCATGCAGAGGCATAAAGCGCCGTTCGAGAGAAAAGAAGAAGAAAAAAACGATTCGCCGACTAGGCGTAATCCGAGTTACGCGCAGTATTCACGCGACTCACGGTTCTACACAGACTTGGCATTGCGACTTGGCGATAACGTGCTGCTTACACGGAGCTCGTTACTTTACTGATTTTTTCTTTCAATATTCTTTTAGTGTGTCTATAATTAGTTGTATTTACTTTTTTAAATTTCCGTTTCTATACTGTTCCACATTCCAAAATTAAGGCTCTGTGTTGGTTATAGATTTTAGATATCTGTACATTATGGCATTGCAAATACTTGTCATGCAATAATTTACTCTGCTATTATACTTATTTCTAAACGAGATGCGGCTTACACGTACATTATTTACACAACATAGTGTTTACCTTGCATTTCAGATACAGAACAATCGCTGAATGTGAGGCAGAAGAAAAAGTACGAATATGTGCTTATGTACATCAATATTTTCAGTTGAAGCTGTGAAAGCAAACAAAACGATTAGCGACAGGCATATATACTATACGTTTGTGCTGTTTGACGTTTCTCACACACGATTGGCTTTCAGTTCTGTTTTTCTTTTCTGAAGCTGTACTTGCACGAAATGTTATGATTCTCGCAAATAGAAAATAAAAACGTTATAAAGATCATCAATCATCATCTTCATCGCACGACAACTCTATAAAGACACTCGCCCGACTGGTCACTCCGTGCGAAACGGAAGTATATTATAAAGCGAGAGAATATGGAGTTCAGGACTGTAGTCGCCGGTGTAAGAACAAAAAAACCCGATTCTTGCTTCGAGCACTGATTAGACTTCCTTTTTCGCAAAAAAATGATGATTATATCGTTATAGTTGTTGTAGCAGAGAAACGCGTTTCTGTGATCTATTGTGATGCTTTACGTGATTCAGTCGCATCAAAAGTACATATTGCATAATTGCAGATATTAGAGTCTACGAAATCTCTCGCGAAACTATATTATACGCCGTTTTCTTTTTATATCGCTCTCTCGCGCAAAAAATATTCCTTTTTCGGTAGGAAGATTGAGGACCGACTATATAATTTATGTGAATATATCGATGTGAGACGGGAATGATGAAGTAGTTGTTGTGCACCTGCATAAACGGCTGCGCAAAATAATAGTGAAAAGTAAGAAGAAACTATATTTAAAAAAATGATGAGTTATATATTTTTTTTACCTCGAAAAAGAAGTAAAACGGTGCTAAGTATGTGTGCTACATTCTATACATGTACATATATAAAGAAAAAAATAATATATCGAGAAGTAATATATCGATATATATATATATATAAACGTGAAAAATTGTAAAACTTCTATATTTTACGTCGCTCTGAAGACCTTTGGCATTAACGATTTTACCATGTGTATATTATGATGGATTTTATATTCTAAAGTACGGTACTTATATATACGACTCCTAAGCAGAGTAAAACAAATAACATACACACCATTACTCACAAGTGTAGAATTTATAAAAGTATTAGGTACGTTTAGACATACGATGTAGTCAAATCTTCGACTGTCGATATATCGATGTGCAGACGCGTTCGATGTTGGGTTGGAAAAAGGAGATGTTCGACAAAATACGTCGTTATATCCGACGTCAATAAAAACGTACTAATATTATACGCTACAGACGAATCAACGTGGATTCTTTTGTTTTTAGAAAACTGCATAATTTTTTCCTCGATATCTATATATGTATTCGTATACTCTATGTGTTTTACAAAAATCTAAATCGTGTTTTGTTATTGAAAAAACTTTTGTGCCAAATCTCAGTATATTGCGTTATACACGGCATGTATAAAGTTATATACTTAATTATACGCAAAAGAGCATTACGTCACTCGGACAAAGCAATGAGGCTATATATTGTTTAATATAAACGACGGGACGATTACGAAACGCATATAATAGGTATTGGAAAACGCATTGGGAAAACGCGCGTCGTCGAGGGAATCTAAGTAAAATACCTTTTTTCACGAATTTTAATACTGAGACGAGAATATACATAGTAGCTCCTCGCTCGTAGGTATTCTACGTAGTCCAAAAAGATGAAGATATATATATATATATATATATGCATGCGCGCCATCGGAAGTATAAATAAAAATATTATTCATTAAGTATCTAGCTCGTAAGGAAGCGCGAAATATATACAAAAATTAATAAATTCACATATATATGAACGTGCGCGTGCATTTATATATAAATAGTGAACTATATATATATATATATATATACATATATATATATGTAACAAATAAGAGAAAGGAAATAATATATGACGTAGCGTATATCAACAGCAGAATAATCATGTATATTATATATAATGCTTAGATTATATATAGAAATATATAGCCAACGGTACATACACATACATAGATATATATATATGAATTATAAACAGAAGCATGCGTTAGTAGAGGGAATATAGATTAGAGGTAATTTTCTACAAGAAGATTTTTCGCGAACTGAGTGTGTATTTTTTTAGGTGATATAACCCAACGACGTCGAAGGAGCCACCAGCATTACGCGCGCGCCGCCGCGCTGTCGACGCGCGGTGCGATCGTTACTTTTGATTGATGTGACTTATTCCCGTTAACCGAACGACTCAAAGTTTCTGTTACTCGTGGAGGCGGAGAAAAATTACGGAAAGAGCCAGCATATTAAATCTATGCACGCATACAACAAACAAAACATACATATATACACGCACTCGAAGGTTGCAATTATTCAAAAAGCAATGATTCTTTCAATTTTAATATATCAACGCGCTGAGAGGCGTACGCGTAGAGAGGAAAAACTGCTTTTTCGCATATATTATAATAATAGACGCATTTTCTACAGTAATTTTCGCTGACGGCTAAAATAGCGCGCATTACACGAACAAGCCAAAAAACCACCAACTTATTTCGATTCTCGGTGCTCGTCGATTATTATTTTCGCGACGCGATCTGGAAATTTTCTTGTAAATAAACAAGAAGAACGCGCGCGTTGTTTCCGTGAATTCAAGCCAAATATATTTAAAAAAATAAAAACACCGCAGAGAGACATTAACTTTTATACTCGTGTGCGTGTACGACTAAAAGAATCGAGCAATAATATAACTTTTTTTAGCGCGTAGAGTAGAGGAGAAAAAAGTTGAAACCAGAGTTGTATTAGACATTCTCGATGAAAAAAAAATATCTAAAAAAAGTACGCTAGCTTCTTCAACGCTGAAATGCACCTTCGAGCTATATAACGATAGAGGAAACGGAGGAAAGCGATATAATTCAGATATATGAAATACCCAACCGATTATAACCGACGACATTTATTATGCGAATGCGCAGAAAAATGATAGAGCAGCCTTCAATGCGGTGCATGCAATGTGCATAAATAATTGTGACGTGACAAGTTACTTTCAAGGTTCCGGCGAAGAAGCTGCATAACCGCGTTTGGCTTTGATAATCAATTGTTTGAAGAGTATAAAATATCCGTTTGCTTGTTTTTATGGGGCTACGCATACTCTCCGCGAGCGTAATTTACTTTGAAAGCCGGCTTGAACAATCAAATGTCGCGTTTGATGCCTTTTTATATGCCTCGAGCAAATGCTACGAGCGCGGTTTTTCTCTTCTTTTTTTTCCTTTACGTAATTTTCGAAAAAGACGAACGTGGATAATCGCATAAAATATATGAATATTCGATTTTCGCTGCGGTATATATACATATATACTGCACACAAGACATACGTAATGCATAATCAAAATGTATAAGAGCTATGTAACATCGGTATTTTTTTAAAACGCGCAAAGCCAAATATATATACTGAATTCTTTTCTATAAAAATAACGAAGCTATAGTTTTGTAAATTAGCGTGTCTCGATTAAAAAACGCTTCAATCAAAAAATACTCAATTTTTTCACAGAGATACTTGTAATTGCAATAACTAAAACGAGAGACTAAAAAAAACCCCAGCGAAGCCGATTTGAAGGTACAAAACGTTCGCAAGCGCGGGGATGAATAGCGAAAAGGAAAATAAAAATTATTATTGACACTCGAGAAGCCAAGATTCGATATCGCACCAAATGTCTTCGCGACCTCGTCATCGATCGAAAGTAATGCTAAACAAATTTCATTCATCGACGCGTCGTTTTCGAAGAGTTCAATCTATAATACTCATCCTATACAAACAGGAGACGAGATATATATCTTTATAAACTCGTTATATAATAATGTCACGAGAAAAGGAAAAAAAGACAAAATCCTTCTGTCCAAAGAGGCAATACCGTATTATTGAGAATAATAATAATAATAATAATAATAAAGTAAAAACTGTTCAACGCACGCGCACGACGGGGGAGAAAAACGATGAAACATGCTTATAAGATCGTCGCGAAAAAAAATTATATACACTCTCTTGCGTATATGTAAGAATTCTTTAGCTCTCTTGTGTCTGACTGGATGTGACGTGTTATATACGAAGTTTTCAATATGCGACTTTTTCCGCGGTGTTTTTCGTAGAGCTTGGCATCGGCTTTTTCAGAAAACGGTTTCACGAAATATATAAAAATAAAAATATACTTTTCAGGGATTTATTAAAAAAGTATTAAGTAGACGAAATTCTGTTGTATTTAATACATATATATATACATTATATCAACTTTCTATCACGATATTTTTAAACTATCAACGGCGCCCAGTTTTGAATGTTAAAGTATGAATTTACGAGAATACAAGTAAGTTCATAATTTAAATTTGATCACTCTGTGCGATCCCATATACTATATATATATGTTTTTCAGGGAAACAAGTATTTGAGCTAAAGTGCAAAGCAAAAAAATATGTATAAAAAAAGACGGGTTTTGATCGTTCTTGAATGTTATAGTTGACATAAGAAAAAGATAAACGAAAGCCTACGTGAAACCCGCCGTACCTAACACATACCTGTATTACCTCGTAATAAGCGTCTCTGTTGATTCGATGTCGTGTTATTGATTCCCCGAATCCCCTTAAACCTGAATCACTAAAAACTTCTCTTTTATATTTACTATGAATGTGACGTAACGACGTTCGATAATCGGTGTTTTTAGCGTGTAAAACTTAACTTTAAACTTTAACAAGAGTACTCTTAATTACTGAAATAAATAACGTCGAACGTTTCAAATGCGCAGCTACACAATTGTACATGATCTTAAATTTACGAGCGTCGACGAACAGATTTGAAAGTAATCTGTCGCCGACTTAGTATGAACAAAAAATACTATAGTGTCGTATAATTAATCGAAACAAACAGATTTATCTATGTACTGACTATTCGATTGGCCATTAGATGCAACAAAATTTCAATCACGCGCGCATTCATACATTATTATGATTATTATTCTCGTTACCGTTTTTACAAGCTTGACCCTCCTGAAACACAATTGAACTGCGACTTATGAATCGATAGTTTTATTACTTCGTACAAATTACAATGAAGATTTATGCTTTATCAAAAGGACTTTGTAAATAAGTATATTGTATAAATTCAAAGTTTTTATAGAATTATTAGCCTATAAGATTACGAATTATGATATAGTTTATAATCTAATTTTTAGTATTGATGAAAGAATTAAATGAAGTTCTAGACTTCCTTTAATACACTATGAAACTTTTCTAAAATACATTAATTAAAGATATATGAGTATTACCAAAAACTAGTTTTTTATCGGTAGCCTAAAATGTTTGTAAAACTAATTTGAACTAAAGTTTGTAGAGCCAAAGTTATTCTCAAAGAAATTGTTAAGTTTATAAACTGTATTATCATTGTAAGATATGTAGAAGTATAAGTTTCAAAAAGATATAATCTAATCTATTTCCCTAATTTTCTAATGATATTGTACATTTTTTAATGGCACCGTACTAAATTATATTGATCTTTTATTAGCAACCTACCGACAAAAAATATCTACTATACCAAACCTTTGCTTTAAGAGGGTTAAACTTACTTTATATACTTATCTACGTATTTCGCGTCTTCGTGACAAAGTATTGCCGCGATCTAAAAGGTATTTCTCTCGTTCGAGGGTTATCTGAAAATTGTCACTATAGCCAATTCTTTATACTTTCCGCGTCGATGATTGCGTATACGATTGTTGGCTTTACGTTGCGATCATCGCAATCACAGTTACATTCGCACTAATGAATGAAACAAAAAGTTCGAAAGATTCACCGAATTTTACGATGCTCTCTATACTGTAGATGATGAGACGAATAATGGATCTGATTATAACGATATTGTTCTTTGAGCTGTATACTGATTCGTGATACAAAAAAAACCGCATAATGTATACATTATGGACGCGGCGACAATAATGGCGTTAAGACGTCCGTGATTAATATACTAAACAAACACCTGCATATCAAAGCGCGCAGAGTTATTTAAGTGGCATACGGTATTATATAGTGGATGGTAAAGTTAATCCGATTAAATGCATTTTCGATGGATTTGCTTGAAACAAACTACTCTTCATTACTCATGGAGAAGTATGAACAAAAAATTATTGCTGTGATGTAAACGACATTTTTGCCGGATAAATATTGTATGTCAACAATTGTTTCGAACACTGCAATACTCGACAATGCCATTGGTCATACAAATGCCTCATTTGACGGATTAACTCTACGCTTTCGACTGTTGAAAAATACATAAAGAAAAAGAACAAAAAAAAAGAGCTAGCGAAAATAAATCTTCAAAGAGTTTTGGCCTAATCTATGTGTCACATCGATGTGTTACCTATATCTTTATCTACTTACGTCGCCGTCAATCTACGTAATATTTAATACAATATAATCGTGCGACAGACAGTTGAGTTATATCCATGTGTACAAGAAAAAAATCAAGATAAATACACAAACTAACTAAAATAGTACAGACGCGATCTACGAGCACATTCTATACTATATAGCGTAAGCGCGCGCATATACTTACACTTGTAAGAGGCACGCGCAGACAAACTTTACACACACATAATGAATTTTGAATGAGGGAAAATCATGCACTGACTCTCCTGTGTAACACTGATATACTGTCGATTGCGATAACAAAATACACGCTGCTTCGATGTATTATTATTGATACCGTTATTAAAAAATATCGTTCAAAGTCCGCATTGTGTACTATGATCAATTCACATTATTGATTTATTCTTCAAGGCAGGTGCAACATTTTTTTAGATCCTGAAAATTAATTGAAAAATTCTCTTGTCATTCGTTGGAACTGTTATGAGGCCCGGATTCCGTTATCTATCAAGGATGCAACCAAATTCATCTGTGAACAAATAACTTCAGAGCACATACTCGAATCTGAGAACAAAATATGCGTATTACAAATGCAAACAAAAAATAATGAACAAATCATCGCTCTTGCTGTAAGTATATGACCACTGAATTATACGATCACAACGCGTACAACATTTGTCAGTAAAATAAAAAATAAAACATATGATTGCCATAATTACTATTCATATTTAGTTACGTTGCCGTAGAAAGTAAAATTAATCATCGATTGGATATTAATTCCCTTTTAATTAATTATTGTAAAAGAATAAATGTAGATGCGAGACCGTTCAACGGCAATTATATTAAAGAAACACAATATTACAATTAAACTTTATATTTCTACTACGTATACTTAATATATCTTAGTGAGAAACGGAAGTTTTTTCCATCCCGTTGAGAAAAACAAACAAAATATAAAGAAAAAAACGTGAATATATATGAAGTAAATAAATATGTATATCTATATACACATGTGTATAATAGTCTATAATTTTTCATATTGTTGTACGAAATTTTTAAGTTTATATTAAAATGTTTTGTGCATTCATACAGGAGTATTAAACGTTTGTCATTCATTGAAAGTATCTTACCACTACAAATCCTTTTACAGCGTACGCTACGCGCACTACTTATGACAAATAAGTATCTTGAAAAAATGGTATTTCTTGCAATTTGTAAAGGAAATGAATTCAAACTTATACAGCATTAATTACATATCAATTTTATCCTTTTTTTTTATTTCTTAATTAAACGTTACATCTTATAAAACGTAATACGAACTTTAAGATCAAGGCTAAATCTGCGCCACATTTAAGAAAATGAAAATATAGAAACGTTTTCGTTGATTTTACTGCTATAAACTCTTTCACGGATTATTAACAGTGTTGGAAAGTGGGGATTACTGGCTTGACAGTTTATATTCATTTTTCAATCGTTTATGCAACATCATCTTACTGCAGCCACGGACATCTGCAGTAAATTCGTATTATTTTCACAAGTTTCTTTTTTACAATAAATAAATATTTGCTTCCGTTAACAATATCTTTCAGATATTATTGTAGATTTTATACAAATAATTTTTATAATAATCCACAACACTTGTAGACCTTAACATTTCCATATAATAAAAAATTGTACATTCATCATAATGCTAGTCACATTAACGGAAGATCGGAATTATTGTTTTTAAATACGCATTCTTCTTATAAAAAAAGTTTTCCTTAAATAATTAGCACACAATTTCTTTTTTTTTCAATCAATTGCTTGATTTCTTATATTTCAATGTAACGAATCTACACATAATTACTGAAAGACACTATGTAACACAAAAATATTAAAATGAATGAGAGGATTATATTGAATATTTATTAAAGCTGGGCGACGCATTCGGAATATTATTCTAAAAGATTAAAATTAGTGCTTTAACTATTTGTTTACGTTCTATTTACATAAACTTGCGTTACTAATATCGCATGGTAGAGAACGTAATTTATTCAGTATGTGCAATACTTATTTCTTCTTTTGTGTTTTTGTATAAAAAATGTTTCTTTTTTCATGAGTCAAGCCGTAAATTAAAATAAAATTGCTCAAACTAGTTCAATTTCGTAAATGTCCTGAATTCTTACATAAATTATTGTTTACTTTAAAAAAAAATAATAAAAAAAATACAGTGTAATGTACAAGTATGGACCATTTTGGTGAAATTCATGAAGTCTGGATTATAACGTTATAGAGCGACAAAGTCTACGATTTGAAACTACATTATTCGTTTACACAAACTGGTTAAACTTAAAAATAATGGACTTGGTTCATACTTCATGTTTGCATCGATAAAGGTATATCAGATTTTAGTGTTTTTTGAAACATTTTGTTATATTCATTTAAAAATATTTCTACTTTTTCGCGAAGTAAATTACATTAGAATTCATATTATCTGTATATGAAATAAAACAATTTTTTTTAAATGTCACCCATTTTAAAAAAATAGTCTCCAAATGCTTCTTGAAAGTCTGACATTGTCAAGCTCCATGAACCTCACACAACAAGCCTGCATGGGTTTCTCTACGAATCTAACTTTGAAGATATTTTTATCTCGCAACAGTTCTTTCTCGCCGCATCTTATGACTTGTTATCATGGAACTTGAGATAGTGAATCTTTAGTGCTCGCAAATTGGGATACTTAACTTTGCACTTGGGACAAGCTGTGCTCTGGCAGTTCTTTACAGTATAGCTCGTCAGATCCGTTTCAGTCCAAAGAGTACTCTTACTCGCCCCCGATTGGTAGATGGCCTTGTGCATGGTTAGCATGTGCTTGGTCATTGCGGCCTTGGAGAACACGTGCCTGTCACACAAGAGACAGTTAAAGATCATGCTCGAATGCGTCGTTTCATGGTTCTTCAATGAACTAAGACTGCTGAAAACTAGCTTGCAACCAGTTGCGTAGCACGGGAACGAGGTGCCCTTGGTCTTGTGCTTATGGGCGAAGTGCTGCTTCAAATTCGAAATTCCAGGGAATTGTTTACCACAAAGATTGCAGCAGACGAGACCTTGATTGCTGACGACCGGCAGGCTATCCTTTGGCTGCGTGGCGGGACTTTTACTGGGATTAGTGGATTGCTTGTGCGCAAGTTGCTTGTGCTGGTAGAGTACACTCATATTTGGGAAAATCATCTTGCAAATATGGCAGGTCACCGGTCTTTTCTTTAAGAGTTGACCGTGAGCGCCACGTGTTGGTAAGTTCGAGTAATCCATCTCGAGAGGCTCGTCTTTGATTACGGTTGCAGGGTCCGGCGGTGGATGATGCACCAGTGCGGTCGTTGTTATTTTCTTTGAAGTCTGCATCTGCGAGCGCGCCATGTTCTGATGACAAGGCGAGGCTTTGTGTCGTCGGAGTGAAGCTTCGGTGGCGAAGCTCTTTTGGCAAGCATGGCAGTAATGACGTCTGGTTTGCAGCGAATGCAGATTCATCATGGTACTAGCGGGCAGAACCTTGTGCAGTTTCTTATGACGTAGGAAGAGCTTACGATTGCTGTAGTACTTACCGCAAACATCACAACAAAAAGCCTTTTTGGGAACTTCAGAAGCTGAGACTCTGTTATTTATCGGTCCACTGAGAATGGGATTTTGAGCATGCCACTTCATGTGGTTATCTAGTGCTTCTTCGTCCGGGAACTTGTTAGTGCAAAGTTCGCACTGCAAATCTGTAGTGAAAGTCTTCTCAGGTTTGTTGCGAGCACAGTGCACGTCCCAAAGATGTTTCCTTAGTATTTCCACGTCAGCAAAACGATCGTCGCAAACCTGGCATTGCAAAGTTGTAAGGGTACTCAACTGCCTCTGGGAGGGATTGTTCGGAAAAGACTTTCTAGCCTTAGCTGGCTTTGGTAAAGCCGACGTCATTGTGTAACCAGGACCACTCATAGATTTCTCGTTGAGACTAGCGTTTTGGTCGACTTTCAATCGGTAGTTGGAACGTAAATGCCAACCACGATGAGTCTTAAGAGACTGCTCTTCGCGGAAGGTTTTACCGCAGATATCACAAGCATAACCACACGCTGTTACGATAGGTGGTGCACGACGGGGAGCCGGTGGAGCTGATTGCCGCATAGCACTGGGTTGCGCGCGTTCGTAATGGCTCTCATTGTGGACATTCTGACAATGAAGGATGAGATTTCCTTGGTATGTAAAGGTCTTCGGGCACTTGGGACACTGCATTAAAGGTTTGCCAGTTGTAGAAGAAAATTGGGGTGTTGGTAAAACCTGAAATTAAATATTTTTTAGTTACGTGCTTGCACAATTGCATTAATTTAATTTTAATGTAATAATATTATTTTTTATTTACCTGTGGTGATGGTATTTGTGGCTGACGCGACACTTGAGATGAATGCGTTCCATGAGCCGACAATACATGTTCGTCATGAGCTTGGGATGACTTGAAACGTCGCTTACAAAAGTCGCAGCTCCAACGGCGCTTCATGTTCTTAATATGCAAATTCTTCTCATGTCTTTTCAAATTCGCATAGTTCGAAAAGTTTTTACCGCATGGATAACAATGATGGAATTTTCCTCCCGGATCAGAAGTAGCCGACATAGACGACTCATTTATACTGCTCTGAGAATTGTACTCGATGCATGAGCTGTTGGCGTTTTGCTCAACCGCATCATCAATACCGTGTTCCTTCATATGTATCTCGAGAGCTCCGGAGCTGCTGAACATGCTGCGGCATATGACGCATGAATATATCTTTACCTTAAGGTGGAGATTGCGATGCTCCGTGAGTTCAAGCTTCGTAGCGAACCTTTCACTGCAAAGAGCGCAATTAAATGGCTTTTCACTGGCATTCAAAGGATCCTCCGAGACATTTGTATCATCCAATGTCGTGCTGTCATTCTCCAGTTGCGGCGAGTGTTGCTGTTCATTCGCGACTTCATTGACGTTTTCTTTGTCTTTTGAGAAAACGCGATGCGTCTCGTGATGAGCGAGATACTCATCGGCTGTGGGGAATCTTGCGTGGCACGTAAAGCAAGTGATTTCACGCTTCTTGTGATCGCTAAACACGTGCGAGTAGAACTTTTTGTACACAAGATAGGTCATACTGCAGTGAGCACATCTGTAAGATGTGCGAATATTTTCCGCCAAAGAAGAGCAGAGTTCGCGATGCTTGAACATGTTTGGCTTGTACCTGTAGATCATGCCACACAAATCACAAGTGTGATTGTGAGCTGGATCGCCATTCATGTATGGTCCTGCGATTTTGTTGGTAATGGAACGTTTTGAAGGCGAGGAGTCCACTGTGGGAGTTAGTAAAGGCGTGGCTACAGGATTAACTTTTGGCGGAGACCTCAAAGGTTGCTGTGCTAGCTGTTTGTGTTGCTTATCAGCATGTATAGCCAAATGTGTCAACAATTCACTTCGATTAGCAAAGGGTCTAAGACACATGTTACATGTAAAGTACTTTTCATTTCCTCCTTTGGGCACGACAAGAGCAATTTTCATAGCACATTCAAAGGACGCCCCGCAATGAAGTTTGTACATTGATCTATCAGAGAACTCAGTAAGGCAAGCGATGCAAGTGTATGGTCGTAAATCAGGCATATGCTGTCTGATATGATTTAAAGTATGTCTTCTATCAAAGAAAGTTTGTTTACACGAGTAGCAAGAGAAAGTTTTCAACTGGCCAATGATGTTCTTTTGAACTGGTGTTAAGGGGTCAGTTTTTATCATTTGCTCAAATTCTGCATCTTCGGGATTGCTTTCGTGCTGAATTTCGGCAGAGAGTTCCGTGTTATCAGGATGCTCAGTTAGCTTTGATTTTTGCTTGTTCACAACTTTAACGACTTCATTTGATCCTAAGTTAGTGACAATGCCATGGTATCGAGACATATGTTGCATGAATGAGTGTTTTGAATGCAAGTTAATCTTACAATGCACACATTTTTTCTTAAATAATTTAGCTCCTCTAAAGTGCGTATGAGGTCCACGCCGATATTTTTTTTTTGATGCAAACCTTCTTGCACCAAATTTTTGTGTAGAATCTGCTTCCATTATTCTGTCAGCGTTAACATTGCTGGCTGCCACTGCCATTGGGTTAATCAAAAGTTCTCCACTATTTACTGACTCTATATCCACATTACAATCATCTTCATCTTCAGTATCTAAAGGTTCACTTTTTATTTGTATGTCCGGAATCATGCCATTATCTGTCTCACTGACTCTTGAAGATTTATCCATTTCTAATGCCTGAGCTACAGAACCACTGGCAGGTGCAGCATTAGATTCTGAGTTAATATCCATGCCATTTTGTACAGCACGGTTAGTCTAAAAAGATAAAAGCACATTAATACAAAGCAAAATATGATTCACATTAGAAAAAAATCATGCATTCAAGAAAACTTACAGCACTAGATTCATTATGTGTATTATTTGGAACAGCTTCATCCATTGGCTCCTCTTTTATGGTTACCATTGGCTAAAATATTGTTAATATACTTGTGTTAAAAATAAAACAAAAGATGGCAATCGACATAGAAACCATTATTCAGGCACATAATAGTAACACACAGCCAGACAAAGTTCAATATTGTGCAACTTACCACGGCTGTGTTTTGCTTTGACATCAGCCACTGTTGGAGTTTTTCTTGGGAGCGCAAACATGTATCCTTGTACGAATACCAATGGTTGATATGTCTGATGCAAGTCGTACATACTAGTGTCGACAATTTGTCATTAGAAGAAACCTAGAGTGCAAACAAAAATTCGGGTAAGAAAAAAAAAACGAGCAGTTAAATATACAGTAACAACAACAGTAATAACAATTGACAAAACCAGAGAGCTGCTCAATTGCTTGAAAACCACGAAGACTCGACAAGCAACCAAAAACCGGCCACCGGGGCATACAAAAATCAACTGGTCGACGAGAAAAAAAAAATCCTCGTCCTACTCGGCGGCATTACCCTCGGCGTAACCTCTCTCCCGGGAACCTAACCTTAAAGCCCGCCAATGCGGCGTTCAGCCACAACAAAGAAACCATCCCACTGTTGATACGCAACGATCCATCCCGATCCCCGTAAAAAGACAAGGGACAAACCTGTATAGAGAGACAAGCGCGTATTTTCTCGGTGAAGGGTACGGAGACGTGCGGCACGCCAAATATCGAGGACCTCGTTTGCTCGGTCGTCAGGCAGAGACGGCAGGCGTTTTCCAAGCCACTGATCTCGACGACGTCCTCCATCGCGTCCCCCGGCTGTGATGACGATCGGACTATTGGCTGCTGCTGCTGCTACTTCTTCCGCGCGACGGAGCCGACATTCGGGTAGCTGCAGCGGTGACCGATGCCGCCAGTATTATCTCTACACCTATATACCTACATACAATAGCCAGACCCGGACAGACAGTTCGAGTGGTTCCACGCGTTCCCCCAGGCGCTGCAGGACTTTTTTCTTGCAAATCCACGCGGAAGCGGAACGGCGGCAGAAACTCGTACGGCAAAGAGCGCCTGCGCGGAGGACTTTGTAGCTTATACTCGACGACTCGCCTGATCAAAGCAACGACTTTTGTCGATCGTCTTTTGTTCGGTATTTCGTTATTGCTGTTGACTGCGGGTCGAATTTGGTTTCGAGGAGTTATGCAATACGATTGTGTATCGATTTGTTTATGTTACTTATGTTTCTATGGAGTAGAGAAAGTTTGATGAATGTAAAAATCAAAGCGACGCTATCGACTTCCGGAAGTTTTTGTTACACTGACACCGGTTCAAACAGGATTAGTCGACCAACAGAATTTAGACGGTAGATGCGTTTTGATGTTGTTTTTGCTCGGTTATCGAGTTGTTTGTTGTAGTCTTTGCAGAGTGACTATAAAAAAAGATTCGTTAGATTCTAAATTAGAGAAATAATATCAGTGAATGTAGAGTTAAACGGCAATCTCGATATTATTCGAGCTTATCTCTCCAACCTTTTTGCGAGCCAAGAGCCAACGTAGAAGGCGACGAAACTTTGTTGCTGAAGTAAGTTAGTTTATTTCGATGTTATTGTTTTTTATACGGAATTTCGAATCAGTAAATATGTTATTTGTAGAATTTTACGTATATAAATACTTTAAAAAAGGTTATAAGCTCAACAAAAAGTGTTATAGCTTGCAATTCTTGTTCTTTCAAATGTCTCAAATGAGATTTTTTTTATAATAAACGTTTCTGCACATATCTAATTAATACGTACGTTTTACATTTCTTTTTTCAGATATGAACAATTTAAGCTAGCGTTTGCCATTGTCTTTTGTTTAGTGACGACTGTCCTGCATACAAGGTAAGCTTTTAATTTATTATTGATGAAAATAAAAATGATGTATTTGATATTTAACTCTACAAACAATTATAAATTAAATTACTTTTCAATCCTGTTTGATAATACGACTATATGTTAAATTAGCATAACTCTGAGTACAAATTTGAAATAAAATATTTTCCATTAAACAATTTATATGTAGGTATTCTTTAAGAATGAATATGTTTCAATACATAACAGAAATTTTATTGTTTTTTACAAAAATTTGATTACAATCATAAACTTATATTATACAGAAAAAAATTTTTCTCAATTGAAAGAAAATAAGGCATCATTGGGAAATACAAAGGCTCAAAATTTTTGGAGTGTGTTTGATTTAGATATCAACATAGCACAGAAGAGCCTTAGATTATATGTGAGATCCCAATAAACAAATATTGTCTTATTTATTTATGAAAACAAAGTGAAAATCAAATCTAATTGAATACAAATGATTTGTCGTATTATATATTTTTGGTCATTGGTTCTTTTTTCAATATTATATCACCATGCACTATAACATTTTGTACAACGATGCATTTGTACGTTTCTATTTTTGTAGCAGTATAGATATAGTTTGAGCTTTGTGGGTGTCACATGCAACAATATATATTTTATCTTGTAAACATTGCAGCGAGTCCTTTAAGAAAAATACTTTGTAATACTAATTCTTTGTAATATAGCCCCTTTAAAATTTAAAAAAAAGTACTTTTTCTTCTAAATAAATTGTGCTCTAGAGTATAAGTGAAATTATATTGGATAATTTGAGTAAATGTTAAAGTTATATTTGATTGATTTAAACAAATCTGAACTTGATTCTTCAGTAAGCTTCATTTTATGATTGACCTAGTATACTACAAGAACACACTATGAAATTGCTCGGTAAAGTAGCGAGGTGGTCAAGTATGACTTTTGAATTTCCTAAGGTTGTACAAAAATAAGAGAAACTTTTACAGCAGTGGTGTTCTTTACACGAATTTTTGTAAATATCGAATTACACTGATGGTCTAATTTCCAGTCTCTCTATACAATATCCATCTCTCGGGTATCTAAATATATATTGATCGTACAGATTTCTTATCTCCCATAACTTTATATATATATATATATATATATGTAACTTTAACATTTGCGCATCCATTTACATGTAGCACATATTATTTCTACAGGAAAGAACACATTTATTACACTTGCATTTGCAATATATGATAATATCTATATATTTTCGTTTCGCCAGCGAATATCATTTGTTTATATATCATCAATTATACATGTTCGTTTGTAAGGCCTTGCATAAACAAACGCAAAGGGAGAGCCTCTCGAGTAAATTTTATATTTTGGCATATGTATGTTGTAAAATAATTCAAGCGGAATCGACTGGTACACGAACGTTGAACATTCGAAGCGACTCGCGCGCGCGAAATTTGAATGGGCCAATGGGTTCCGGTTAGTCTTGTTCCTTCGGTCCGGCCGTTCGATTTTGATGCCGTTGGATAGTGGAGACGTATGCGCGCGCGACGACGACGGCCAGCCATTGTACCAGTGCTCAAGTCGTTAGGCAATTGGAACTCAAACAGGAATTCCGTTGTGATTGATGCTGCCGAAGATAATCTTGCACGTTGAAGCGAGCGTCGTCCGAGTCGCCTCCCTCTTGCTTATTTGCTCGTGCTTTCAGCTCCCTAAAACGGGCGTTGTCATTGTTACTTTTATTTTGTTTGTTTAAAATTCGATTCAAAATAATCCTTTATTTCACCATCGATAATAATTCAGCGATGATCATCGTTATATTTAAAAAAAAACCAGTTGCTTTATCGTCTTTTTTCTCTCTTTCTAATGCTCATCATCAGAGCTCTAAAATGCGCAGCGTTACGATATTTACACAGGCTCGCGATAAGAGTCCCGTCCGCAGATAAGACGTTCTTTAACTACGACTTCTAATCGCCGCGAGTAAACACTCACCTGGCGACCGCGTGAAAAGCCAATTCGACATTGAGGCCCGTCTTGGCTGAGGTCTCCATGAAGGGCACCTTATACTCGTTCGCTAGTCGCTGTCCGTCCTCCCGTCTCACGATCCTCTCCGAACCGCAGTCGCATTTGTTACCTGCAAAATCGACATATTTTTTCGTCTACATATTTGACTTTGTGAGATTTGGTCAATACTCAGTCGTATATCTACGATAAAGATCACACATCGAGTCATGCCCGATTGTATTATAACAGTGGCAGCAGCAGCAGCAGCAGCCAGTCTGCGTTCGGTCTCTATTATATAGCTAACCGATGACCGCCAGGTATTTTTAACGCGCGCAAGCAACACATAGGCACACTCACCGAGCAGCATAATGACGACGTCGTCTTGAGCGTATTCTCGGATCTCGCCCAGCCAAGCCCTGATGTTATCGTAGCTCTGCTTGTTCGTCACGTCGTAGAGCAGCAGCAGCGCTGGAAGTCGGAAAAAAAGTCATCGATTATGCGCCGCATCTCTCGTTATTATGTACGATTCTTCGCGTGTATCTCTATATATAGAGACGCGCTTGTCCGCGAGGTGTAAAGGCCATCGCTGTGTATAGCTCGACGCGACATTTGCATAAGAAAACACAAGACTGGCGACTCTAATATTCTGAACGCAAACGCGAGGATACGGCAATAATGTATGCTTGCGACGATTCCAGATTCCAAGCCGAGATTGTCTGTGCATACGATTATAGGGCCTTTCGGAAGTTCAATTAAACTAATTATGCGTCAGGATTTTGAGAGGCAATTACTGAATTTCTTATTATTTCGCGAAAGTTGCACATAAACGTACAGTTGATGTAATAATTTTGCGGTACCAGTGCGCTTGAGAATTAATTTGCACTTACCGCGATGGGAAAATAAGCAAAGTTTGTAACGAAACTCGTCGCAAGCCTGACTAGCTACAACTTCAGATACGTACAGCCACGCTTCACGAAAAATCTTGTTAAACTTCCGCGAAATTCGTAACGCGTACATCTGCAGGAAGTCGGTATATACGCGCGAAAGCGAAGTTGGCGCTAAACTTGGCAATAAAATTAGCCGTGTAGCGCGGAGGAGATGGAGATAGAGAGATTGATTGTTTGACACGCCAGTGGAACTGCGCGCCGCGGCGATATTGTTCTTCGTGTCGAATTCCTCGAAGCAGCGAAGGAGATGCTCTACTTTATATACGACGAGCGTGCAAAATCTAGCGCGTATACCTCTGAGCGCATATACGCTACATACGGAGAGACGGGTTTGCCGCTCTCTTATTAATTCATCCGCGAGAGCGCTTGCCTGCACTCTCCGTATAATTTCATCTTATTTTCCATATGAATAATTCGGAACGCTCGTCAATGCGCGACCATTTGAATGGAGAGTGCTGGGGCGCCACTTATCTTTTTTCTTTTTGCCGAGAACGAGCGCGGCGAGCATTAGAGCCGCGATTTTCATGCGTCGCAAGTGGTATTTTTTAATTTCGAAGAGCCCCGCAAGCTCGTGCTGGTATAGTATAGCTGCGTTTTTATTCGCGGAAAAGGCGGATTGCGTTCCTCTCGTGAGCTGAAATGATGATACGCGCGGAGAGCGAAAATTACGAGGCTAAGGATCCTTTACCATGTGCGTCACGGTAGTAAGCATGCGTCACGCTTCGAAACCTTTCTTGTCCAGCAGTGTCCCATATCTGAAGCTTGACCTGGCTGTCGTCTACAGTGACCATTTTGTTCTGTAAGAGTAACGTTACGGTTAATTTTGCCGTTTCCAGTTGCTAAAGAGGGATTGTTTGTTATTGAAGTGTATTGCTTTGTTTCGTATCTATGATTGTGAACAATGATGTTTATTGTGTCTGACGTTAATTGCGATACATTTATATATTTATTTTGAAGACTTAGCGCTCTTACATCATTCATCAGGCTCAATTAGAATCTGATTCGCTATTCCTATTCAACGATACACGTATATATGCAGTAATAGTAAAAAAGAATCACCCGAAAGTCGATGCCAACGGTGGTAATATAGTTTCCAGACAGAAACTGACCATCGCGGAATCTTGTGAGAATGCAGGTTTTTCCTACTCCGCTATCGCCCAACAGCATGACCTACAGATTTGTAAATATTGTTAAAAAAACGATTGAATGGACTTCGAGCGCGCAGTAACGACCTCGGTAGCTAGAATATCGTTATCGACAACCTCGTCCGATATACACGACTTTGAGGCTCAAATCGAATCTTCATATATTTAAATAATTTCCACGGTAAACTTAAACAATTTCACAATTTATTTTAAGAAAACCTTCTCTGAAATAACAAGCTGAGAGCTTGAAAGGTAATTTTCTTTCCAAGAAATGTAAAGTATGCGCGCAGCTTTTCATAGGTTTCATTAGTAATCCGCAAAAAATCTAAGGCAATAAAAAGCTTTTATCGCGTTTTATTTTCCTTAGTGGATCAAATAATTCAGTAAATTACTGTGCACGTATGAATGTTATAGAAGTACAGCGCTGTGTGTAACAAGAGCAAAGAGCAATTTAATTTTTAGCCAGTTATTCATTACTATTGCCTCATGTTATTGAAAGCGTTAAATTTAATTTATGTGTGCAAATTGAAAATTAATATTAAAAAAAAATTAAAATATATGTCACAACAATTTTAATAAACACACATATAGCCGCATCGTTAACGCGTCCAATAACAATAAGTAAGTAGTGTGAAACCAAATAACTTGCAAAAAAACCTAATTGCATAAATAAATGATTTATCTGCTGCGCAATTCAGCGTCCTTGACGCGAAAGCGTGTCTGGCTGGCCTATAACAAATTCTAGCCACCGCGAGGAGTATCGTTGAAAAGCGCTCTTAGTAAAAGGTATCCGGCCTGCAGGCACAGCTGCCAGGTAAGCCAGGCAGCGAGCCGCGACAGGGACCTGAGACAGAGATAGATAAATTGAAGTGGGGGAGGGAGGAAGGGGGAGGGGGCAGCACCTTGCAGTGAAGGTCGCAGTGCTCGGGTGTGGTCTGTGCCGAGCAGGCGCTGTCGTTCGAGGACTGCCTGCGTGCTGCATAGTGGGGGTTACCGGTCCCCGACTGCGGGGCCCGGCTGTTGGACGTGGAGGGGGGCCAATCAGAGCCGCGCGGCCCGTTGGACCCCGTCGACTGCTGCCTAGCGACCCGCGCCACCGCTACTGGCTCCTGCCTGCTCATGAAAGCCTGCTCCGCGGAGCACCAATTTGCTCTTCTTCTTCTCAACCACTCCTTGGCCGGCGAACCGCGGGCTCGCGGATTTCTTCGTCGCGCTGCTGGTGCCTTGTGCCTCGGTTCGAACGGCAGGGCCCCACGACGATGACTCTCTCTCCCCCTCGCTGTTTCTGCTGCTGCTGCTGCTGCTGCTGCTGGTGCTATATAAAAGCAGCCTGGGATATGGGATACTGCACACACTCGTGCGACTACAGCGACGGCGGATATCGGCGAACGCAGCCAGACCGAGAAGAGGTCAGTCAACCTGGGCTTTCTGCTGCCGCGAGTAGACTCGCGGAGAAGGAGGAGAAAAGGACGCCGCTCACGCTAAGCACGCTTGCTCATGTGTATATAGGTATACACTCTGCTGCACTGCAACGCGGACTCGCGTCGTTGTGGGCCCGAGCATTACAGGAGCGTAATGCCGAGTTGGGGTGCCCTCGCGGATGGATAAAGACTTTTATTAGTAATTTATTTTCTTCTGTGGTGTCGAAACTTGATACTGTTTGATTTTTTGGTACGCTACTCGTTATCACTTCTTATATATGTATCACGAAACTATGAGATGGATCGAGTTATATATTGGTATCGCTGCTTTGCTTTATCCTAAAACACACATACACATCGATTTCGTAAAATATATATTTTTTAAAATCTGAATTACTACCTACATTTACTTATAAATAAAAACCAATCTTGCAAGAATTCAGTAATATGTTCGTTGAAAACAGTAATTGAATTTTTATCTGGAAAGTTTAGCCTCGAGCATACTGCAAAGTTTAGTCATTGTGTTAGTCGAATGAAATGGCATAGAATCAATACATTTTATAGAATAAACGAACAATGTAAATCCATTTCTATATCAGTTTTATTCGTCAGAACCTTCTCACTGTTCACACGCCTAAATCATACATATAATCGTAGGAGTATAGCGCTTGCAACAGTTATCGCTGCGGACTATCTTGTAAATCATTTTTTGAAGGTATAAAACCATTCTATTTCGCATCTGCAAGATAACTCACTGTAAAATTCTGTTGCACATTCAAGGCATAAATTTTTTTTTTTTAAACGAATAACAGACAATTACAACGCGGTTCATGCGAACGACGGCAAACGATGTTATATGCGGACGCGCAGCTACACACAGCTACGAAAAATCAATCGAACCTTTAAATGGAATACAAAAAATACACCGCACGTGCGCTTCTCTCTTTTGAATTCGAGCGCCAGCAGAATAAAGCAAAGTAAAGCAATTAACGGACGAAACGAGCAGAGTGTGTATTCGAATACACATCGCAACTTGTTGTTGGCGGGTGAAAGAGAGACGTTCACGAATAGAGCGACGCGTATACGAACTTTTGAAACTTTTGCGGTTCCGAGGTGCTGGCGCAGAATGCTTTCAGCGTGTACTGTGTCGCGTCAAAATGTTGCGCGACGGGAACTAAGTGAATATTCACGCTAATGGATGATTGTTTTATTCGGTTGGTTGGCTCCGAGGCAAAATTAGCTAACTGCTTGACAGCGATACATTGTTGCAGTTATGTACAAACCAGCCCTTCTGTCCGAAGTTTTAGCTTGATGGATTATCAAGGATATGCACGTGTAATTTAGCGTCAAAAGCACTATCATTGAAACTAATGGAGGTTGCACGGTCGTTCTGTATACAAATTTGATACGGTCACTTTTGCAGGAAATGCAAATTTTAAACTGCGCGCGCATTTGCATGAAAATTTTGCACGAAAAACAAAATAATAGCTCACCTTCCAATTTTCACGGATAAAAAAGTTTAAAATTTTAACGAAGCTTTTCACAAAGTCGACCTCACTGCATAATCAAAGCAAGCAACGAAATCCACAATGAAATCAAGCTGCCAGGTGCTCGTCTTCTCGGCTTCATTATAATATTCAACGAAACTTTGGACTAAAGTCCAAATATTTGTTACTTCTACATCAGCCTGGTAAACACAAGATTAACCTTCTACTCTAATTTTGAAAGCGATCTATTTTACGTTAATTTTAGAGCCCACTTATAACAGCAATTATACGAACATCTATTCAATTATAATATACCGAATTCAACTCGCACAAAAAAAAACAAAAAATAAGCGGAGGTATTTCAATAGCCCGACAGTTTTCGATGTATACTTTACGAGCGACGAGAAAAAAAAGTCAAAAGCGACTACGCGCGAGCGGTGACGACCCCCCACGCGTAATAAAAAAGGAGAACAATAAAGCGAAATAAACGAGTCATCGAGGATCCCAACTCTGCATTCTCGAGGGCCGAACGAGCGGCGCAGACTTTTTTTCTTGCTCGGCTTATCCCCGGGCCAACTGCGCACCATAAAGAAGTTAATGGTCTCGGGAAAGGAAGAGAGGCGCAGCTTCGGCCGGGCCCACCCACGATTCGGACGAAACGAGAAGATCACAGAGCAGCATCTCTCGGGGATACATGGGACCGAGGTTCCGACTGGTGGCGCCCTGCCAGCTCTTGCGGGGACCCACGGCAGCATAATATTCCCTCTCGCGCGGGCTTTCCATTCTCTATCTCTCGCTCGCTCGCTCCGATGCTGTAAAAGCAGTCTTTGTGAGCGCGGGGCACTGACACCATCTTGTCACGTGACTCACGACTGCTGCAGGCTGCCTTTTTCCTGCGGCGCGCGCTCGCGCCTTTATGCACGGCTGCTCGTTGTTGTCTCCTCTGTATGTGTACTTATATACACGTACGTACACATAAGAGGCCACCGGCGCATGTGTATGCGCTCGCTCGCTCAGTCACTCGGTGCTGCTGTGAGTATAAAGTATCGCCGCTCGAGAGAGGCCGGGAACGAGCCTTGATTCGAGTCGTTCTCGCTCTGCATGAGCTGGCTCTTTGAAAAATTCTAACGTGTTTATATTTATGAGGCTTGCTATCGCGCCGACGATATACCGGAGTTTTATGCGCTTCGAGTACATACGGAAGAATTATTAAGCATATGAAAAATCTCGCTCGCTCACTCTCTCTCTCTCTCTCTCTCTCTCTTTCTCTCTATGTGTATACATACACGTACAATGTACATACAAGAGTTACGCAATCGCGCATAAGGAGCTCCTACGCATTTCTTTCTGCATGGGCGAGCTCGACTATAACAGCAGCACACGCGAGAAGTCAAAGAGGCACAGCTACTACTTGCTGCTCTTACGCAACGACTACTCGCGCGTCGCTATACGAGCGAAAGGAAGAAACGCGCCGAAATGCACGCACGCACTCTCGTTAGAGTGTTATACGCACGCGACTCCAAGCTTCGCGTAAGCGCGCTCGGAGTTGAACGTCCTGAACGACTGTACGTACGACTTGTCGGAGGTTTTTGTCCTCCTTACATAAAGACATCCGGTTATACACGATTGCTATGTCGTCGCGTTGCGCGCTTGCGACTGCGAAGTCGTCGTCGAAGGAGAGAAAAAGAAAAATTTCGCCCGGGCACGAATTATGCGATCGTCTCGTGTACACGTGTATACCGGTAGGAGAGAGATCGGGAGATTCTTACGCGAGTAGGACTTTCTAATCAGAAAGAGCCGAGTCAGCGTTAATTGCTCGCGATTGAGGGAGAGAGAGAGCGCGTTTGCCAATCGGAATCGGGATGTTTCTATCGGGAACACGTTCTGATAAGGCTAATTGCGCGACTTATTTTTATACCCCGCGGCTTTTATGCAATTCCTTCGACGAGGAAGTTTAATTGAGCGTTTGCTCCCGGCGTTTTGCGAAATTGATTGTACTTCCTGTATATGCTATTTCGAAACTTTCGATCTCGCCTTCGAAATTTCTGTATACTCTCGAAAAGTTAATCGTGCGAGAGAGAAGTGCACTGGCTCGCGCTGGCTTTCTCCCCCCCCCCCCCCTTTCCGTTCGTGATTCGCTTATCGATACGCCTGTACTACGCTCCGATGTGCGCGTGTGTGACCGTGCGATTTTTGTTCTTTTTCGTCAACGACGGAGCATATGCTTGTGTGGTTATCCCGTTGGGACGATTAATCCGAATCGAAGGCGAGGCGGAGGCAATTACGCTGACGCATGTGCGCGGAGCTTCGAATGATGGGGAGAATTAATGGTGCTTTTTCGTGGGCCTGCGCATCGGAGAATATTATGTGCATCGTGTCGTATATAGAGTAATATTGGTCGTTAAGTGCGCCGCTCGATCTACACGGTGCAGTGATTTAGATAACGCGTTGATTGATGACGCTTTTTTACTATATACCTAACATACTTGAAAGTCTTTCCGTTAAAAAACAGCTAATGTTACTTGTCTATCGTAAAAGTTTAATAATTTAAATCCAGCCGCATGCATATTGCAACAGTTAGTTAAGCTCTTAAAAGCACAATAGCTAATCCGTCCAGCTTAAAATTTTATTACCTCAGCTATGTATAATCAGTATACTATACTCCCTAATCGCATACCCTCTAATTTCTCGAGTTTTCCTCGCTCTGCAAGCCTCTCGAATCCTTGTAAAAAAACTGATAAGCTCTTAAAAGCGTGTCGCCTCCCCGCTCAATCCGTGCCCCGAAGAGTCGTTAAAATAGCTTCTCTCGACCTGCTGACGTCGACCTCGAGGGGTTGATTCGCTAGGATGCGTGTATGTGTGCGGTATGAGCTCGGCAAAGTGGTTGGTTTTGGTCTGAGAAATGGTCGGCACGCGTTGCGCGGCCGCTCACAGTTCGATCTGGCACGTAATTAACATGCTAATTAACGCGTTGATTGCGGCGCAGAAGCGACTCGTAGTCTTGTCTGTTGAGATGTTGCTGCTTTGCTTCAATACTACTACTGCTTGATCTATTTGAAAGCAGGATAAACTGGGTTATTTGCTTTGGTAATATTTTTATCAAACGCGTATATAAATATACATACATAGCTTTAAAGTTTTGTAAATGGAAGAGTCTAGAACTCGGTCTAGAATTTACAGAGATCGTTATACTGACACTTCGATAGACTATTGGAAATTATAAATTCATTATTGAATTTTTTCAAAATTAAACTCAAGGTGCGAGTATTATTCAATAATAGATTTGAGAGAAACTCGAGGAAGTATTCAAAGTATTTCCAACAAATGTCAGTTTTAAAATATTTTAATTTCCAGACTATAGCCGCGTCTAAAATAGTATATTATGACACTGTTGTGGGAGATGGTTTTCTACCTTGCTCGAGGTTTTTCGTACGAGCGAAGCGAATAAGGTAGAAAAACACCTCCCACAACAGTCCCATACGATATTTTGAGGTTAGCGTGCTATAAAATTCCATACTTTATATACATATACTTTGACATTTTGCTTAAATCGTACATCCATCCAAAGTGTTTTCCCGACAACGAAACCTCACGAAAATCCTAAAAATTGATCACACTCAGAGTAACTATGACAGTTGCTGGTTCACAGATCGACATGAGAGCAACCCTCAGAACGAGGATCCCATCCCGCAAGTCGCCGATCTCCGCGCAAATGTTTTCATCATCGTGCGATGCGTCTCGAAGGAAGTTCCATCATTTTCCCGTTGCCGGGACTCGAACTCCCTTCCCTTGGAATGCCAGGCTTACGCGCTAACCGCTCAGCCAACTCGACGCTCGTGCTGCAGCTCGGAAGATAGTCGAGCGTATGCTTACGCAGCTGTTTGAAGATTTCCTCTTCTCCCTCTGTTTTTCAGGATATATTTTTTTATTTTCTCATTTTTCACCTTTCGAGGTTAGGAATTCCTGCATTCGTCGAGATCCCGCTCGAATAACGAAGAACCAATTAAAAGAAGTTTTTAAACCAGGAACTTTGCTTATTTCTGATTGCGTGCTTTTAATTAAAAACTCTTCGTATATCTTTCATTTATTAACAGGAAAAATGTCAGTGACGTGCATTACGCTATACACGTACATCTGCGAGTAGAAATTATTCA
Source organism: Muscidifurax raptorellus (assembly GCA_020010945.3). Classification (NCBI taxonomy): domain Eukaryota; kingdom Metazoa; phylum Arthropoda; class Insecta; order Hymenoptera; family Pteromalidae; genus Muscidifurax; species Muscidifurax raptorellus. The sequence continues at coordinate 7,504,645 of CM052078.1, read as the reverse complement.
TCTCTCGTGGAGCACGAGCGGAATGAAATTCTCCGAACTCGCTATATATATTCCAGTGTACAACTCTCCCAGCAAAGCCGCGTTGATCCCTCTTTTGTAACGAATTATATTGAAAATTTCCGCGCGCGGCGCGGTGCTCAAAGGGATCGCAAGAATTGCTGCCCTTGGGCTGCTACCGGGCTTTAATGCACTCTCTCGTATGACTCTGCTCGCGACACATGACTCAAATGAAGCGGAGAGATATAGTCGGCAAAAAGGGACGACACGGCGGAGTTTTTATTCAATTTTGATTGCGAAAAGCCCAACAATTTAGTGCCGAGGTCCGCTCTGCCACCTGTTCGCGCGCTGATAGTAATTCATTTTCCCGCTATATAGGAAAGTCCCTTTTGTGTGTACACAGACCGCGAGGTTAAAACGAAAAAAAAAATCCGACTATAGGACGCGCTAACAAAGGTATTGTCATCCCACTGCGTAAATTACGTATATAGACCTTGTGCAGCAGTGGTCGTACGTTATGTGTGGACTTCGTTTGCTTTTTAATTAAAATCCCGTGAAGTTGAACAAATGAGAAACGGGCTTTTGATAATTTGCCTGTATAAGAGAGAGAGAGAGAGAGAGAGAGAGAGAGAGAGAGAGAGAGAGAGGAAAATATTTTGTTGAAAGCGATTTAATTTGCTCACAAGGCTGCCACGGGGTTTACATACCGTGAACCACTGAATTGTTGCGGTGCGCATCGTTGCTCTCGTTATGTTGTTAATTATATTCAGCCGAAGTGCGTTTAAGTTTTATAATTGAACTATACTGTTGTAATCCTTCGGGAAGTCGTCGGTGCAAAAAACGAAAGCTGCGTACCGCCACGTTTTGACGTAACCGACGGTAAGGACGACTTGCGAAACTTGAAGTTTGATGAGTTTAATAATAATATATAATTAAGATTATACGAAGCTGTATATAACCTCATAATTGAGGCAAGCGTGTAACACCATTATGTACAAAATTAACGCGCGTAGCATATAGTTTAAGATTGCGCCGTAGTTTAGTCCGTATCGCAAACTGTTTCGTACTTGTAAAAACGATTTGTAAGCCGCGAGGATGTTAGTAACGAATCGTACAAATGAATCTTCTCTTATCCCAGACATTTTACTGCTATCTAAGGAAGCGGGAAGCACCTATCTTGAGTGTCAGAGACTAATTGCACATCTGTGGTAGCTCGAAACAAAAAGTCCCGTTTAGCTATTCGTTATCTTTCAGTCTCATCTCAGCAAGAGATTTTCTCGAAGAAAAACACTTGATGTGCGCGACGGCGTCAGAAAAACAATAATACCGCAACGCAATATATCCATACGCACATCGAACCTCGAGTATAATTTTAATTGATTTCAAAGCGATCGTGAGACCTCGATCTAGCATCGCACATAGGCGGATATCAAAACCTGTTTAGGCGCGCAATTTACCTGTCAGAACAAGCGAACCTGCCGTCAATGTAAACCCACCGATCGCACATAGAGACTCCAATTCCTACGTATTCTGCATATATATATATATATATATATATATATATAGAGGTAATACATTACATTTTCGACTGTTGCAGCTCTCGTCAATGTGTCGCCTCGCGCAGCATTTATACGCGCGGAATTATATTGGTCAGCCTCGGGGGCTATAGGTAATCCATCAATCATGTATACGCGTTACGTGCGGCAAAGCAGCTCGATTCGATATTTCGACGAGCTTTGCCGCGAGCGTTTTTCCAAGAAATCGCTTTTCTACTTGTTCAGCTTATACGATTGCAGCGTATGTAGACGTGCAATCGCGATTTTTTTTCTTCAAAAATTCACATTGTCAAGAGTCACAGAGCGTGTGTTGTTCTGATAGCTAATTATGCTCTTAGAAAGCTAAGCCCAAACAAAACGCATAAATTTCAGCGAGCAATATTTCCTCGCGGTAGCGAATTCCTTTTATACGCTTTAGAAGATGCGCACAGCAGCTCATCGACCTCACAAAAAGTCTCTTCCTTAAACTGAATACTTGATGGGAAGGTTTCCCAGTCTTTTACACGAGCGAAAGCTCGAGTTCCACGCAAAAAAGCTCGAAAACGGAATTCTTTAACGCGACTCTCGCATCCCCTTGTAGAATGCTAAACAGAGTGGGTCCTCGGGTCACGGCTCGTTGACTAATCATCGCGCGCTGATGTCTTTTGTCGTCGCCCCCGCGTATTATGAATAATCTGCCGGGGAATGTTCCGGGGACGAAATGCAAGTTCACGCTAAACGAAGTTAATCAATTATTTCAGGTCACGCGATATTTTTTGGCGAAGTACGATTTCGCAACGTGAAGATACAATAGAAATGTTTTATCAGTGTATTTCATGTTAAGATATGAGTCCGCATATGCCCTTTTTGAGATTAGAACGATCATCCAAAGCATCAGAATAGTGTTATAAAATAACGCAAGAGATTCTCTTATATACTGCGAGATTTGGTGAGCAGCTAAACTGGCCAACTTTGGTTATTCAAAAATTGTACATAAAATTGCATTGTACATAGATATTTGCATCGTTCAAACGATTCACATAACAGGATAAAACCGGATCAATCTTAAATTCTAATCGGCAATTAATACGAGAACGTCGAAGCTGTCGGTCGCGCACCGTATAACAGCAACAGACTGTCAAAACCCTTAGCATCGGGATATAGCCCAGCCCCTCGCGTCCCTTCCACACCGCGTTCGCCCAGCTATTCCCACAGGAATGAGTCTCTGAAAGAGCCATCGAGAGACACTGGCATGCCGCTCTCTCGCGATAGGCCTTAATTGCTCCACACGCCCGTCAGAGCTTATACACATTCATATATCCATATATACATGGACTGTTGATATCAAGGTTCGGAGAATCCGGCAATTTACAATTCCCCTTGCGCAAGCGAGAAGTGCATATCTCAGTGTGTGCGTGTGTGTGTGTGTGTGTGTGTCGCTGCAGGGCAGATTAACGGACGATGTGCGCGTGCGCCCCCGTTATTTTTAATGGAGGTATTAGATACAGTCTCGCGGTGTATGTGTATATATATATATATATATATGCTTGCTAGAGCTACTGAGGCTAATGTAATTGCCGTCCGTTTTTCTTTATTACCGGCGGCGAGTCGTCGCAGCGGCGATATTTCTGATTAATGGAGCCGAGAGTGAGCTATGGGCTTTATTTTTTGCCGGATTTTGCAGGATTCATTGTCCGCTGCTCGATGTTTGTAAGTGTGATACGAAACGTAAGGGTTTTACAAACATGAATCAAACTGTGTCCGTACGTTGTTGCTAGGCACAAATGATCAAATTAAGAACTTGTACGCCCACGCGCGAGCGTACGCGTATAGTTGCGTATACAACCCGGTGTAATGGGATTCAGATTTAGTCGGTGAATATTAATTTCCTCGCTCTTATTTTACGTTTCCAAATAACAATATTAGCATCATTAAAAACATTCTCTCTCTCTCTCTCCTTTGCTCCGAAAAACTCTCGTTATTTCATAGTCTCTAATTCGCGTGTTCCTTTCTGTAGAACTGCTCGTTGCTCGAATTCAATGTTCCGCGAGTTATTTTTTTTTCTTTTTGCTCAAAATTGCACTGGCTCGTTTGCTTTCAGAATGCCCAGAGATAGAGAGACCGGGCGAGGCAAAAACGAGCGGTCCATTATAAAATGCTCGTAGTTTTCATCGTCGACCGTAAAATTTTCTTACTCGCCGCGTGTCGATCAACCTGCAATTAACGTATTTGCTCGAAATAGCGCTGCGCTAGACCAGCATTGTTCGCGTCCTGTCGACGGTTTATTGCAGCCGGTGTAGCAGAAGAGAAAGACGGAGAAAGCCACGACGGTACTATACAGGCTTTTATGAAGTTCACGAGAGAGGGAGAGAGAATGCCTGGAATGTCGTACTTTTCCGCGTGTATACGCGTGCTTGCACCGGCTTCTTTCGGTATACTGTGTTCGTAATTGTGCTGAGAAACTAATACAGCTGATTTTTTTTTGTTACTTATTAACTTAATTTCTATACTTTTAACGGTCCGGCGAGGTTTTTTGTTGGTGTAGAATTAGGAAAGTTTCAAACATCGAACGCGGCGGGATACTCTCGTTTGAGGTTGTTTATTGGTTGAGCAAACTCATGTAGCAGAATAAAGAACAAGATTAATATATCGCTTGCAACTTGATAACTTAATCAAAAGGACGCCGATAAATCATACACCCGGCTAGTTTTACCGCTGGCCAACTTATACGGGCTTTAATTTGTCTTATCAGCCGAGCAATATCCTTGAGAGAGTACAATTCTGTGTTTCGTTGCTGCTGCTGCTGCTGCTGCTATACGAAGAAACAGAAAGCAGCCGTGAAAGAAGTCAATTTATTAGATAGAGTCGCAGAAAGTTTCGCGATATATATATAACACTAGTCGAGGGGGTGAATCCGTCAGGGGCGAAAAGTCACGAAACTCGGTATAACCTCCGGGATAAAAGGAGGTAAAAATTCCAAAGGGAGGTAAATCGATTTAAAAATGACGGACGCTCACAAAAGTTTTTAGCTAGCGGGAGGAGAAGTGCAGGCGTCCCGTGAAGTTTAACGCGCACGACTTTCGCCTCGACTTTCGCTTTATAATGCGCGCGAGAAGAAAGTTCGTTGTTGACCCTTGGCAGGTGGCTAGCCGCACACTGACATTGACAAAGGAAGTTTGGCAATTTTCGAGGGACGAGTCTTGAGGATAGTATCCGCGTTTAAAGTCAAGCTCGGCTGGAACAATGTCCGGCGTTTTTCTCAACTTCGCTGCGTATTAACATAATACGAAGCCTCTACTCCCGTTCCGATGCATTGCTCAACTCAGCTGTGCATTATATTCAGGTCAAACTATTTCTGTATATAGGAGTCGTATATATATCTATGTTCGAAGCAACGCAACGGTTATTAATACGCGTTCGCAAGAGTGCAGTACCGATAACGCTGCAGGTTTGAACAAGTGTACGTATTCATCAAAGTCTGGAAAAGAAGATAATGCATAGAACTCGAACGTTATTGCAAGCTGCGCAAAGCGAGGAAGATCGGGGAATAAGCCAATTACGGTCAGCGGTATTCTATTGTATAAAGTTGCTCGCGAAAATTTTCGATACACGAAATCTCGCAAACGGAGCCGTTATTCGCTTGATGCTCTATTGAAACTCTCGAGATTCCGAACAATCGGAAAAGTTGCGAAGAACATTTGAATGAAAAGTTTTCAGCGCGTTATAATAAGCCAATTTACGTGCAAACAGGTCTCCGAAGGATTATGAAATTCATCGAAAAATGACGTAATTATATATAATAGTCTTCATTCGACGATGCAACAAAAGTCCCAGCGTTGATAAGGCAAAGATAAGTCCGCGAGAACGATCGTTATACAATAAATTGCGCAACGCGCAGCCGTACACCCCCAGTTATAAAAGTGACAAACAATCACTTACCCCCAATAACAAGCCGCCATTCGAATTCCCGTATCTCTTTTGTTCTGTGGCATCCATTCCCATTTTCGGATCCGACGCGCGAACTGAGCGGCAACCTCTTCCACTGATGGATTGCCTCGCGATTCGTTCCGACATTAATCATGTATGCCGCGGGCTGTTATACGACGAGCTACGGCAAAAAAAAGCTATATACTATACTGCATGATGCGCGGAAGCAAAAAAAAGTTAGGCGAGTGGCGTCGTTGACTTGGCTATAAAGGGACGGCCGAAGAGAGAAATGGAGTAATAAGGAACGCGCCGGATACGTAGATTAACCGGCGAAGGCGCACGCGAAAGTCCTGTCCGGTATACTTTATTATAACAAATGCATGCGCTTACTGCACGGAGAGAAATTTCGAAGGCTCAGCGCTCGATACTTTCGAAGCTACGGGAACACGAATAATATTGTACTCTGTCCCATCTAATTACGAATGATTCGGCTTCGAATTCGAAGTATAGATACTCTACGATTTTCGTGCATGTATGGAGCGAGACATGGTATTATTAGCAGTCGAATTGCGAGAGTGGGGACTCCAAGATTCTCCGTACCGCAGGGACTCGACGCTTCGCAGTCTCAGACCTCGAAACTTGGATACTATAGCGTGTCGGCTGGAGCTCGAAAGTCGAAGCGGTAGACGCTTATGTTCGTATTGCCAGAGTTCGGAAAATTTCGGGATTCGGGAACGACGAGAATAGACGGCAAAACACTCGATCGATAGAGATCTGTACGGCCGCAATAACATGGAGCGCTGAGCCTTCGAAATTTCTCTCCGTGTGTCTTTCCACGTCATATTGGTTGCGAAAGTCATTATGGAAATTGCATTATTTTCTATATATAATTAAACTTTTGGAGTATACGATTGCTTGCATTAAAGGGTCTGCAGCTCTCATGGAGGAAGCTCGATCATCCCATAACTTAATAGCCTGCAGATGTTCGATGTATATACCATATTAGACAAACGCGAACACGCGTGTGCTTGCGCCAAAGGCGATAAACTTGCAGAAATGCAGCTCCCCCTTACGCCATTAGCGCACTATACGTTTTTATCATCGTGACCTTGAGCCGTTCTTTATCTAGACGGTGCGAAGCTACAATAACTCTCACGCGAAGGGGCAGTGTTGCACGAATTGACGAGCTTCGCCCCGACTTTACTCCCATATCCCGTGTACTATATATACAGTAGTTTTCTAACCTGCGATTTCGATGTATGGCGCGGACGTGGCTTCGCCGCGTGGTCGCCACACGTGAGTCGCTTATGTATATAGCACTTGCACTCATTTTGCGTTATACTTTTGACGATAAAGGAGATTGTATTTTACACTCGATTATATGCGGTTGGAGTGATTTCTCGATACCAGACTTTCGTATTATCATGCAAGACTCGACGTATATCTTTTTAGCGTTTTTCGGACTAGCGAACAAGTTCGAATTGCGATTCGTCATTTTTTAATAAAATATTCCAGGTATACAAAAGAATCTATAAGAAAAAAAAACTTGTTAATTTCGTATCGCCGCGGCAGGCTGCGTTTTTTATAGCCGGTACTATTTATAGCGGCGACGAGGAAAAATTATAATAGACGCGCGACGCTTTATCGAAGCTGCACATACACAGCGCGCGATAAAGTCCAAACGCAGAAAATAATACACACAGTTATAATCCGTTAAAACGGCCCTATGCCATCAGTCACGAATATGAATTTAACGTCGTAAATTGTCGTATGTATATATCCAATAACGATCATACGACAAAGAAAAACGCGAAAGACTATCACATCGGAAAGAGAGAGGCCTATATATATATATAATGCAGTGAGGCGACGGGGTGAGAGAAAAAAGGGCGGGGATCGGCTGCTCGAAGGATCGGAGCTGATGTATGTAGAGAAAAGCGATTCAGCGTCCCGGAAAATACGCCGACCGGCTCTGGCAAAGGGAGAAGCGTTGCAGCAGTAAAAGGCCGCCACGCTCCCTTTTCTCCTTCCCCCCTATCCCTCCTACGATATCTATGCACTTCAATTTAACCGCACAGCGAGAACTCCTTGATTTTCATCAAAGTGAATGTGCGATAGAGGAGAGATTAGATAGAGAAACCCTTCCGACACGCAGTGCGCGATTTTTCAGAACTAGAGCAGAGGATGAAGCGAGCGAAAGAAGCCGAGAGATGTTCCCGTTCGAGAGGGGATTTATGATTGAACGGGACAGAGGAGTCGATTTTCTCGTTAACTTTAATGCTGCTCATCAGATATTGAAGAGCGACCTTGCGCTGATGGATACAGAGAAGAATAATGACTTACTTCGCGCTCTCGAAACCTTTCATCGTGAAAAGAGGTATGTATATAGGTACCTTCTCGATTGAAGCTTTTTTTAAATTGAATCAGCAAACCTAACAGACACATATGTTCCGCTGAGTATTGTCATCACCTGCTTGTAACGAATAAACCAACGCATCGATACGCGTGTCACTGATTCACCCCTACACAAGCAGCCCCTCCACACTCAAATTTACGACGATCCCGAAAATTAACGCAGCTCGATCACGCAAAACCGCACTTATAAGATCCTGTGTACGTACACGTGTACAGCCCGACGAAGCCGAGCACTGAGCGCGAAAAGGCTATACGCTATACCGATAGTCCAACGCGCTTATCGCCCGACCGGAAGTGGGAGAAGCCGCGGCGCGACTCTAGTCGCGCGGATGCGATACGCTCGCGCGCTACGAAGCTTATTAAAAAGAAGTAGAGGATGAGGTGTCGACTGCACCACGTGGACTCGATGAAATTAACTCTTATCGCGTTTATTGTTGTGCCGGCGCAATTATTTCGTGCGGAGTGGGCGTGTGTTTTCTGCTGGTTTTATATGCTTGGAAGAGATTCATTGAAAAGCTCGTGGTGTACATCAAAAGACTGTTGGATATATTCTCGAGGAATCAGTTTTTCACTTGTTTGGATTGAAAGTGTCCTTTTGTGGATCCTTTTGCTTAATGGATTTTCGAGCGATGAAACCTCGAATTATATTTAAAATTTAACGATCTCGTCCCGTTTCCGGAGTTATAATAACTAAATCTTTGCATACAAATTAATCTTCAGTGTAATCTTGTGGAATTGACAGACACTATAGCGACGACGACGTTAAGGCAAACAAAAGTTCGCTCTCTCTCAGTTAGCTTTTAATCAAAAGCAATTCATTTAGCAGTAGCTTTTTTCATTTTCAAAGTAACGCAATTCGTCTATTTTTGAGCTGTACATTTTCTCGTTCGTGACGCTAACAATGGACTCGCGGCCAGACCCTAGTCGCTGTTTGTCGTTTTGTCTCCACTGATTCTAGATAACACCAAAGCTGTCTTCCTAGTAGCAATTTCATGCGGGCTCTTAGAAGAATTTAACAATAACACCAAACTCCTTGATGCTATCACAAAGAAATTTTAGTAAAACCTAAGACTTTCCACAATAACATCATGCTAGTAACTCAACAATCCCAATAATAAACGATCGTATAATAAAGCACAGAACAACTCGTTCTCGCAAACATATAGCGTAATCCATAGCTCTAAAGATCTTCGCTCAACAATCGCGCCCTGCTTATATTTGCTCTTCTCCATCGGGCCAAAATGAGCCTGACGCACGAGTCCATTGTAAAGCGCCTCTTCCATAATAAGCGCTGCGCCTGATATATTTTGAATTATCTCGCGCGCATGTGTGCGTCGTTTCGGCTGCACACATCTGTATACATATAGGTGTATATCCTCGTTCTGCCAGAGGCGCCTCCCCCATTATGTGACGGATGATGGGGGGGAGCGTCACGTCGTATCGTCACGGAATCGCGCGGCTCACAAAGCGACGTTCGGGAGTTTCTTTGCGCCGCGAGGGATTGACAGGCGCGTTATTCAATTAGTGGCTCTCTTTCGAGGATCGCGCGGAATGAAATTTTCTACGCTATATGGGGTGTTAGGGATGATGAGCTATACTGCCGTAGGCGTTCTAGCAGGAAATTTTGGAGATGAGTGGGATGCAGTATTGTATGGGCTAGTGAGGAGGAGGAGTATACGAATAGAAGTAAATGTGGGTTGTGAATATTTTTCTCTTAAAACGTCCAGAATTTGTTAAATAGGAAATAGTGGATTATTTTAGAAATTTCTTTTGAAGCTTGCAGAAGCGGAAAAACGTTACCTATGCGTGATATGCTTCAGTGGGTAGCCGAGAATAACAAGTTGTTTTGATTGGCTATGATGTCATATCTCTGTATGAATGAAAAAAAAAACTACATTTTCTATCCCGAGTGAGTTTACATGAATGTCCCTCAAAACAAAAAAAGGGTTGTAAACCCACGTTGCATGCTTGAACCGTAAATTACTCTTTCTGTTTGAACAAAAAAAGCAATCAATAAATTATTACGGGACATTTATGCAGGGAACTTTAAAAAAATCTACATTATTGAATTACTCTCGGAAACTTGATTTTTCAGTTTTATTGAAAACGAAGAGATATAAATCGGGAAATTCCGTTCAATTTGTTGCCAATGATTTTCGATTAAAGTAAACTTCATTACGTTCAAAAACACCGCAAAATCAAATCCCGCTCGAATATCCCGAAACATAAACACTTTTCCCATAACAAATGAAGGCAAATAACGCACTTATCACGGACGCTCGGAAAATACTCTCATTTATCCGGATTCCACGGATCGCCAATCTCATATTTCAATTTCGAGGCAACAGCACACATGCGCTTCTTCTCTCTCTCATACCCCCCTCCCTCTTTATATAGCTCACCCCTCGTGCCCGAGGCGGCATCTGACGTACCACCGAGAGCATGAGGCCTGTTATTACTCGGGGGTAGTATGTAGTATGCGAGTGCGTTTTATGTGTGTCGAAAGCAGCGTATGGCTGCCTATTTTCTTACGCAGATTTCGAAGACGCGCTCGCTCGCGTAAAGTCGATTTTTTACAGGGGGCTGTAAAAGGTTATTTATTCCTGGCAAGAGCTACTTTGCGGAGGTGGAAGACGGGAATGACGATAGAAATTTAATTATTGAAAGTAATGCATATCAAAGGGTTGTACGTGAATACGTTTTTGAAATATAAATGTTTTATGGAAAAAGGAATATTGAGGCAATGAACATTTCTATAGCGACTTTTTTCGCAACAGCCTGTGTAGAATGTAAATTTTTACGCTATTTACACTTTAATATATTTATAAAACTATCATGTTTTTATTCTGAAAGTATGATTTTATGACGCAAATTCCAGTTAAAGTTGAAAAAAGGTCTGCAAAATTCACTGTATATCGCCATCAAAAACATGCCAGTGGCAAAATTAAACTTTGTTTATAAACTGACTTGTATTTGCTCGGTTTATGAGCTTGTATATCGATAAAGTTATAACAATAAACCATTAATTCAATTTCTTCTTGTCAAGGGACATCAATAAACTTTGACTCCTCGAGCTTATAGCGACAAACTTATTAATTATTAAACTTTTGATATAAAATAAAAAATGTAAAAGTAATATTATTACGAAATTTTATAGCAAAAGGTATTTATTTACCAAAGTTCTACAAACGCCGCTAAATTAGAACCGCACAGTATATTATTTTGCTTTGCCTCTGGATGCTCAAATAACTCGTGACTTTGACTAAATATAACACACGGTACACTGAGAGAAATGCTATAATAAAAATTATAATAATCGTAGCAAAAATTACTATGTTACGTAGTAATCAACGGATATAGTGACATTATGGCGTATTTCACTACAGTTTCAATAATTATTAATAGATATCTATTCATTCTTTCTATGGTTTACAATCAAATAATGTTATAATATGTAAAAATAATTGATATGTAATATAGTAAAAATCATACTTAGCAGTAGTTGAACAAACATTTTTCAAATTATACTCAAATATAATATAAATTTTGTTAATAAATTAACATATTTTACTATGTAACATAGTAAAAATTAGTCATTTCGTCCATAGCCGTGAGCTTTACTATGCTACATAGTAAAAAGTGTTCAGGTTTATAACAGTATTTACTGATGTGTCCGGTCGCGGCGCTTTAGCGAGTCTAGTGTGATGAGGTTAGGTACCCGAATTGCGCACGCAAACGACAACGCTCGTCGCCGATGTATTTTATTACCCGATGAATGTTATTATATTTCCAAAGTTTGAATATGAATGTATATTTTTCGTAATAAATATTATTAATATTTTTTCATTCATCTCTTTTCATCAAATTATTTTCTCCTTTCAATGGCTTAAATCGCACTACAGGTTTCAAACCATTCAAATTCTAGTTCGCTTATCTCATGTAGGTGGCGCACGGAAATTCATGACTCGCAAGCGGTAAGAATTTCGTCGATTAGTATATAAGAGAAAATTCCTTCTGACAAGCACAAGCGATAGTGTTGCGTGCGTAGTTAGGTTAGGTTAGGTTAGGTTACATAGTTTGCTTACATAGTTTGCGAATACTGTAATGAATGTTAAAATAAGTTGTGATAAACGAACATTGATCATGTAATGTGATAAACCATAACTGTACAAAGATTAAGAAGAACTAGTAACTAGAAAAGAAAACCTCGAAAGCGTTCAACATCCTTTTTTCTTTAATGTATCGAAAATGTCATTCATAAAAAATAATAAATATTGTTATGTTTTTACATCAAAAATTGTTATGTCACATAGTAAAAATTATTCTATACAAATTTTGTTATGTAACATAGTAAAATTTATTATAATTCGAGTATGTCTCTCAATTACTATGTAACATAGTAATTTTTGCTAGAATTTTTACAATTTTTATTATAGTGTTTCTCTCAGTGTATTAATTTTATGAGTTTTCTGTTTGGATGCCCATTTTTGCGCGTAATATCTATACGTATAATATATGATGTATGTCAAAATCAATGTAATGTAAAAAAGTAAAAGTCGTGAAAACATGACAACAAATAAACACACAGAATACGTACGAAGTAACTAGTAATGCTAAAATCTAAATATAAAAGCGTCAAGACTTCGAAAACATAAACCCAGAGATCAATCGGATTCATCGACACGCACCAGTAGCGCCAGGAAAGAAGAATATCCAGCTGTACGAATGAAATACCCATTTGCCAAGGCTAACTCGATCTGCCGAAGCTGCGGGGGAGATTATATCCGAGTGTGCTCGTCCCCGCCCCGAGATATTACGGGTTCGCGCGATCTTGAAGCGGAAAAGCTGACGAGAAAGAGAGATTGCGCACGAGTCGCGAACTTCTCTGGATGATGGGAAGAACCTACAGTGATGCGCTTCCAATGCTGGCTCTTATTTCACTTTACTTCGGGTATATCACGCAAGCGGAAAGGTTTATATAAATTCGAGAAATTCTTTTCTAGCGTGAAACTTTATTTCTCGAGTGATACATTTTAAGAATACATCTCGCTTTTCAATTTTGTCGATGAAAAAATAATATTTAAATTGTATACCAGGTGGCCTATAAGGGTATAAATTTGAATCGATTTTTTACTTTACATTTTCATGCTTTCATGTTAGTAAACAGGATCCACTTAAAACACTCTATAGTCACTGTTTCAACGGTGAAAATAATTAACAATTATTATTATCATTTTTCCACATGCCAACTTCTATGATCATTTCATCTCAGAAGTAAATCGGTAACCGGAGTCTTCTTGGAATGCTGCCAAGTTCAGCGTAATTATATACTGGACGCGTGTATCCGATTAGAATCCAATTACCTGAGCGAATGTTACCTTTTGCGCGAGAGGCGAAGGCGCACCTTTAATCCGATGAGGTTCCAGCTTCTCTCTTTTTTTTGCGTCCTTGCGCCCATTGAAAAGGGTCTACACGCGAGATGCAAGCCAGTGTCACGGACGGTTCATATATCTCATTCATTATTATTGTGGAAAGAATTTGCCAGGCAATTTTCAAATAAATCATTCAGTAAAAAGTATTTTTATTTTTTTAGTAATTTAAATAATTTTTAATTATCGGTAGAAGATTTCAAAGGAGAATTATGGCAACGAAGTAGACTATTAATTATTCTTTGAAATTTAAGAGTAATTCTAAAGCATTTTTAAAACCACTAAAAGTAATAAAAATTTACTGTACTTTTGTATATAACTAGGCATAATGGCTCGTAAAAAGCTTAATCCTCCCTGAAGAGCAAGATATTGAAACGCATCGTATTCATTCTCAGAGACAAAATATAACTCAGCCGCACATCAGCCCGTTATTGCGCAAGGACTGCTTTATAAAAGCGCAAGAAGTGGAAGGTTTTGGCTTTATAAAGATAGGGCCAATTCTAAGCCTTCTATTGTTAAATATCTATTATTCAATTTCTGAAAAGCGTTTTATAAACGTGAAAGCCTCTTTCGGCTTTTAAAGAATCATTTACTAAATTGAACACCGTAACAACAACAAAAAACTCCGATTTCATTAATTTCCTTTCTTTGCCCAGAGAAGAAGCAAATAGTCTACGTAAACATCAGTCCTTGCCAGAAATAAAACCGCGAGCAATCAGCAAACACACCTGACATCAACAAATCACGATCCTGCCAGACTAGAACTTTTTCCGACTGAACTGCGACACTGAGTAAAGTCAGTTTAGTCTCGTCGTAAAGGGGCTAGAGAGAGCACACTCACGTGAGCACAGATAAATGTCGAGTTTTTTGCACTTAAAAGTGGAACTACGGCGACGATTCGCGCTATTGCGAAACGAGCTATGCTGCCGTGCTCGAGAGGAAGATTGCGGACCGTAAAGAGCTCGTTTTTGCGCTTGCTCAACTACATCTCTCGTAAAAGGGTCTACTAAGTGAGGGAAAGTAAGGAGCTTCTCCGGATAATCCGCGTCACGCATCGTCCCGCGCTAGCCCGATTTTGCATACACTCGCCGCTATCGCCTACTGCCGTGGAAAACTACGTTGGGACGTTAATCCGAAGGGATGTGAAACGATTCTTTTCAAGTTTTGCGGAGAAAAGTCCAGGTAAAGCCAGACCAACGAGGCCATTTTGGAGGCAAGTCAACTTTTTTCATTAGCAAGACGTCGCGTTGTGTTATTTTGGTAAATGGCAGCTTAAAAGTTTGATTGTCAGTTGTTTCTTTTTTTAATTTTTCGGATCGTGCGATACTTTGGGATCTAAAAGAGATCGCAGTTGACCAGTAGAATTTTTAAGCTCTTTTGTATGATGTTTTTATGTTTGTTTACTGGAATATCGTTATTGAGATACATGAATCGTAAACTATAAATTTAATAAAATTAAAAGACATGATAATTTGAATGCCCAAGGCAGTATTATACAAATTTTTTTAGAAATAACAAAAGAATAGATATTTTGTAAGTGTCTATTTTTTAGTGCAGCATCCTTTACGCAAAGTAACAAGTAGCACAAAAGTTCGATATTATAATAAACTGCATTACTTTTCGATGAAAGTTTGTACGCTTCCACAAATCAAAAAAGCTTTTTCTTTCTACATAAGTGACATAGTTATACAATATTTTACTGTACGTTAAATACAATCAATTATATGTTTCCATTAATTAATCGCCAAAGATAATAATAATACACCTATATCAAAGTTTGAAGTGAACTTTTTGTAATTGATGTATTCAATATCAATTATACTTTCTTCGTATTGAAAGACTTTAGCACCGTAACATAACGCTTTCATTTGCTTTATTATCTATCCAATGCCACTAATCGGTTCCGATTAAAAATAAATTAAATTTTTCAAGTATAAGCTCTCTAAGATGTATAATAATAGTTTAAAACCAACATAATTATCCCTCGTTCACTGAATAACGCACAAAGTTCAACTCAAATATTGCATTATACTAAACCCTAATCCAAATTGATTCAGTAAAAGAAGCCATCCAGCGTCCGTCGGCCCTTAAACGCAATCCCAATATTTTCTCGAAACCATCTCACCTCTATCAGCTACGTAAACATTCCACCGCCACACACCGAAGCAAATTCACAGACACTCTATAATCTCAATCACCCGCGAAAGCACCAACGTCTCGTGGCCCTTATGGAAAGCTCTCTCACTCTCTCTTTCTCTTCGAGAGACCCGCTCTCGAAGCTCGTGTATCTGCGAACTGGGACTAACTGATACGCTTGCTGAGCACCCCAGGACTGTGGCGCGCACCACCTGAAGCGCGCTCAGAGGGATTCTGTGCTGCTATACACCGCCGAACGTCCGTCGTCATGGAAACACGCGCGCGCGCGCGCGTTTTCACGCCGGCGCTTTACCGCTGATGTCGTGCACGCGCTTACCTTTAGCTTTTTTTTTAAACTTGTTTTGCGTGGAATGCTATTGTGTTTATTTTTATTATTTTTCAACTGGTCATGGTAGAGTGGTTGAATTTATATAAGAGTGAGTATCCCAGAGATTTAATTGGTGGATATTGTATAAAAAATTTCATTGTTTTACAAGACCAGAGCAAACATTTTTCGAGATTTATTTCGAAATGCTATATAAAGGAGCTTTCTATCAATACCATACTGTTTTCAAAACTTTACTCAATACGCTTAAAAAATGTTCGTATACCTTTTTTCACGTATCACCGAATCCATCGCGAATTCGAGATTGAACTAGAGATCGGCATTAGTATATACAAAGCTGTTGACAAGAAAACTTGCAGTTGCAATCGCGTAGGGTGAAGATTGCAACAATCAAGCTGTCAGACACACATAAAAGCTCGTCAAGTGGTTTTGAAGTTTTACTGATCAATTCCCTGTCGAAAGAAGCCGATGGCAATTCTCGGTAAACGACGTGAAACGACGTGAACAATAATATATTCGGGATTCTTCGATTAAGCATTTTCTCCAGAGCGTTTGATAATTCATCCGATGTTTACAAATCGTTCCTCCTGGATTTCTATTAATTTGTCTTCAGCTACCAGTCAGACGATAAGTGTGAAAAATTGGCCCAATCGTACAGCCGTGCATAGAAATTCATCGAAGTGAGACAGCGATTTCTCACGTCGCGCATAACACAATGGCACTGACTGTTCACAGGAAATTTTCTCGAAATGCTGCATTTCGCTTTTTGCCAACTCTACGGAGCGAATTTAGTAAAAAAAAAGATGCGATGGTTGAACGGCTCTTTTCAAAGCATCGCTCTTCAATCGTGAATTAATCGCCCCAAAAGAGGATAACCGGAAGAATACAGTTTTGCATGTGTATGATGTAAGCGTGGAAAATAAACGAGCGGTTTCCTCTGTGAGCGCTCGTTTCCGTTCCATTTGTTGGATTCATTGCGCGCGTTCTGTATTGATTTAGTTATTGATATAGCTATATCGAAATTCATTTTATATTTTTCACAAGCAAATCAATGTGCCTTTTTATTTCTTTGTTTATCGTCAGCAGCTGTAGTTTTATCGGACGTAGCAAATTCAAGATATAGTTACTTTATTTGTATTTTACGATTATCATGACAAAGAACTCGTTGCATTTTCTCATCTGTATTATATAATAAAGTTGCATGAAGCAGAACAACAGGTTCCAATTTCGCATATTTATATTTTCTCAAATTTGTTGTCCTACACGAGATCCAGCATAAAAATTCTATCTGCGCCTCGAGTCTTCATATTCCAATCGACTCACTTACAACACGTCCCTCGATACATGGATTTTCTGGAAATGCATTATTTGAAATTCGAGCCCTGCGTATAAATGAGAAAAGCTCGATGCTGCGACTGCATTGTCAGCCAATAAACGCGAAGGCGAAAAGTGACGAGTCACCTGCTGCAGAAGTTTTACGTCTGCGAGTTCCAATAAAATTCTCTTCACGCTAGATTGTCTACTTTTAGGGCTTCATTGGAAAAGAGTAGAAGGGTAGCTTCGGGCGATTTTTGAATCGACGATTCGATTGAACCTTTTTCGAACCTATTTTTCGTTCACAATGAACAACCTCAATATCTCGATTATATAAAATAGTAAAATACTTGTACCCAACTACACGGACAGAAAAGTATCAGAAAATTTACCGTTAAATTAAGGTTAAACGTGGGGCAATGATGATTTATAGGCATATTTACAATTGAATTTCATAATTATTATCATTAAGTGTTGAATAATTATTTTACCGAAAATGAAATTTTACCATGAAGTCAATGTAATATTTCAGAACATGTAATATTTACTAAGAAAATATGTTAAAATTATCGAGGATGCATATAAATTTTACGGTGAAATTCCCGTAATTTTTACTTTGAAGGTAAGTCGGCGAGTCGGATATGTCGGTAAGGAAGTTTCCTCTTAGCCCGCCGCGTGTTTGTATAAGATAACCTATAAAGACTGTTGATATATTTGCATTATGCAATTTTTTATTACATTTATATGTTTTATTCTAATTATTATGATTACTAAAGAGATAAATGATATAACGCTGACAAAATTATGTATTAAAAATAGTTATTATGCGATTTTAATTCAAAATAAATTTTAAGCCCCTGGTGTTGTAATTTTTACGGTGAAAATCATGATAAAATTTTACAGAACGGAGGATGGTCCCATGTTTACTGTACTTCACCGTAATTTTTATCCTGTATTTAAGAGTAATTTTTCTGAAATATTTTTGTCCGTGTAATGAATTGCTCTGTCGATAAATGCAAACGAATATACGAGGCGAAAAAAACGCCCAACGATCGCTTTTTTTTTATATAAATGCGCGCGTTTTTACGCATGTGTACACTGCTGAGTCGGCCTTGGGATCGTTTATCAAACACTAGGCGAGCGTGATTTGTTTTGCGTATTTTTTTTTCTTTTTTCTGGGAACCCGAAAGTTTTGCGTAGCTGTGTCGCGCTGTTGACTTTGGCAGGGAATGTTTGAATGTATCGGAGTTATTAAATGCTATTCGCAATTTTGTTATGATCCTTTCGTATATAGTTTACGAAAAAGTGTGTACTCGTCGGATTTGAAAATACATCTATATGTATTATCGCGTAACCCTTTAATATTCGCATAAAGACTTTATTGATAACAAGCATTGAATAATAAACGCGCTATAACTTATTATTAATTAAAATTAACTGACGTATTAAATGGATTTTATCTATTATGAATAATTTATGAGTCACGTGCACTAACGAAAAATATGCTCGATTTTCAATAATTGCTCCCGTTTGTCCTATAGTCGCAAAACAATTTATTTATTTGTGAATAATCGATCATTGCCTGTTAGCACTTATATATTCAGGTGTAATTTTGCTATTTGAAAAACTCAATTTTGAATAGAACGTGTAGTCATCTATTGAATACCAACCATCATAGTTAATAATCGATCTCAAAGCAAGTACCCTTTGTGTTTGCGCCGAATAACGCTAATGATTCTAATCAACGTCTCGATGATAATCCAGTTATATCTGCCGCGAAATCGATATCAGTATAGTTAATTCCGGCGTTCATGACCTTATCCATGCCATATGTACGCCAATCGAGCCATTCCCCAATCCATACTGAATAAAGGGTTATTTTTCACGTCAACCGTCAGAAAAGATGAAACTTTTCAGGAAAAGTAGCTTACTATACAATGGAACAGCCGAAAGATCCTCTCACGGCTAAGAAAAAGGTGCAGCACGCAGAGAACGAGAGGAGGAGCCTGCGGAGAAACCTTCGAATTTCAGAGGGGGGCCGAATAAGGATCTCTTTTACAGTCGTCGTTCTCCTTGCGCGAGGCTAATTCCGACGATCTATTCTCCCCGAGATTCTCCCTTCCCTCTCCACACTTCCGCCATTCCGCAGCAGTCCGCGAAATAGACCGGCAATCTCTGGCAAATTCAAGGATATTAATTAGTCACGCTGTGTCGGCTGCGCCATTAACGGCCCATGAATTATAGAGGCTAAATTGGATATGATGATCATCGTTGATATTGGCTTCGATCGACCAACTGGATGTTCATGCGTGTGTGTGTGTGCGCGTGCGTGAGACTCTGGGATGTGCTCGTGGTTAACTCGCGCAGCGTATCGGCTTTGTTTTGTGCTGTCCGCATAATGTAGAGTTACCTAGGCGGTGTTCGATTGCCCGCTAACTTAAATAGGCTGCCAGGAAATTTGTCGCTCGTCAAAATGGGTATGTGTGCGAAACAGTTGTCGCTGCTAGTTTCGACGTTCGCTCGTGTTTAGTCGGAAAAGATGATGGCTTTGCAGTTGCTTGCTTTGAGAACTTGGTTTATTGGGTGCTCGGTGATTTTCAAGCGAATCCGTACTATCATTATAAATGCGCTTGATTTCAATGTTATATTTTTGAAAAGGATTTTCATTGTGTATCTATTTTCAACTATCGTGGTAAAAGAGCTTGCGGTTTGTAAAGGCTGTTCAATAGAATTAAAAAGATCATTACTTTCACAAAACTAATATATTTTCACCTCCATAGCTAAATCATTTTTCACTCTGTGTAAAACTTCATTCGCGCTTAATAAAAGTTAACGTATTATTTACAGTTAATGCTGTAGAGAGGGGGTGGCTAAGCGATGCCAGTACACAGAAAGGGGAAAAATACGAATTTTCCTGTTCCCCAATATGTAGTGTAACACGAATATGCATAAAAAGAAAAGTAAATTACGAGTTGTTTCGATTTAAATTAAGCAGTCGTCAGCCGCACAGGCACGTACACTGGCACCGTCGACGTATACGTGTCGGTTTCATGGGTCATCAATGTTATGTGTGCACTTTACTGCGCCGAGAGAGGCAAGTCTAGCATAGAATAGATATTTCGATGTGCATACGAAATAAACAGCTTTATCAATGCAAATTTTGTTGAATCTTATTACTCCAATCATAATACTTTTCATAAAACCACAACATACTCCATCAAAGCACATATACTTTATACGTACGCAAATATCGGGATTTGAGGGCAGTAAAGTACTACACCCGCAGCGAATATATTGGATTCTTGACAGTATGTAATAGTTTAAAAGTTACTTGTGATG
The DNA here is from genome assembly GCA_020010945.3 of Muscidifurax raptorellus. Lineage (NCBI taxonomy): Eukaryota > Metazoa > Arthropoda > Insecta > Hymenoptera > Pteromalidae > Muscidifurax > Muscidifurax raptorellus. The sequence continues at coordinate 7,484,207 of CM052078.1, read as the reverse complement.
TTGGCTATAGTGAGAACTGAAAGACTTTTAAACTGTCAATTGGAAAATATATTAGATTGACTTTTAGAAATATGGAACTCAATTATCCTAGTTGTTAAAGGTTAAATGCAGAATCGCATTTTGTTAATCATAACGGCAATTCCTGTAGCAATTTTTAAGCAATATATTTTATACCAAGCAATTTCAATTCATAACATTTACAACCGAAGTTAAAAGATGCATGCAGCGCAAAAAACGCTGTGAAGCATAGTAGCAAAATCACTCGAAGCTTACAGCCACATTAGAAGTATTGTTAACTAAGACGCTAACTCAAACTGCCTTGACCGGCGTAATATTGTCCGTTTCTTTTGCATATTAGCTTTTTTGCAGCCGCCCCGAGCGCAGAGAGCAGATTGTTGGCTTGTAGGCGCGAGCGCGCGTGCACACACACAATAATTGCGAGAGGCCGCAAATAGCACTTCGTAACAACAATGAACCACAAGACGACCTTGCAGCGGCCGCCAGCCTCTCGCAGGCGCGTGCATACTGATGTGAGTGTGTGTGCGCATGCAACTCGAGTGCGCCTACGTCCTACATGCTACGACGAAAATCGCTGCAAACAGCTACTGTACAAATTGACGGGGGGAGATGAAAAGTGAACATTTTGGAGGAATATTATATCATGAAACTGGCAATATTCGGAGTATGTTGGCGCTATATTCGTGAAATTTTAAATGACAATAATCGAATATACAAATGCTTTCTTTTGGGCAACGGCGTTGCCCTTCTAATCGTAACGTTCTTGTTATAATGTACGTATGAGCCAATGCTACGTATACCATTAATGAAACTTTTCTTATACCTTCAGATTTGTTTATTCTCTCAAGCGAAAACTTACTTTCATTGTTAAAACATTTATTATTTTTTTTTTAAAGTAGAACTAACCTTACTAGTATTTTGTATCCATCCAACTAACCTTACTAGTATTTTGTATCCATTATTCACAATACAATTGTGATTCTATTTTATTCCGCCATTAACGATACACCCCTCAACTGTTAAAATTCATTTACGACAAAACCCATCTTTTCGAAAAAGGATAGTCTTAGTTATACTCATTGATTTATTCTTGATAACACGAGCATATTCATAACTGACCCACATCTAATTTCTAAAACTGATTTGCTAAAACAGGTATTCCTATTTTTCACTTCAAAGTCTGCATTATTTTCCCAGTATTCTGACGATTTTTATTTTATAATTGTCGCGTAGTTCGCTTTTAAACACATCCCGATTTTCAGAATAATTCGTAGAAGTAGCCAAAGGGTTGAGAGTACACGTCGCTTCGTTTATACGCGACCCTTTGGATGAGCCGTGCATGTGTGTCGGGCGTCCCACAGAGAGATAGAGACAGAGAAGAACGGACAGAGCCCGGAGGCCGGAGTTTATTAACTCAACCCCCTGCCTGGCTATGGGGATACGAGCCTCGTTAAATTCCCGACAAAATATTGCACTTCTTTTTTGATTTAAAGTTAAGGCCATGAAAATGTACAATATTTTACAAGCGACTTTTAATAACTTTCGAAATTATAAACATAGTTGCTTTGAAGCAAGGTTTGAATTTCGAAACTTATGATTGAAATTTGCATAATATGATTTTTTTCGTACGACAAATCAAGAGTATTGATGTTCAAATTCGATTTTAAAAATAATATCGAAGAATGAAATAGGCAGCGCGTGCTTGCTAAATGCGGATGTACTTTGCTGCCGCTCGAAATATTCTTTCTTTGTCCCGCACCCCTTGTAGTTCTGGCCGACATTGAAAACACATAGGGGCGCCCCTATTTTCGAACTATACGCAACAATTGTATGTTGCTCTCGCATATTGAGCGCGCGTATATACTTGCTACCATTAGTCCTTGCCTTCTGCGTTTTGGCATCCCTCGGACCTCCAGGTAGTCACTTGATCAGCGATACGCAGAGATTCCGCAATCGAACCCGACGCTATCCCTGCCGATGGCTATGTTACTCATAAAAATCAGGAAAAGCCCAGAAGATTTATGTATATGAAGCTATTTCTTATAATGCGAGCTAACAATATGAACTTATTTTATATCAAGCAGATGGCCGTAATTGTATTAAAATCAGAAAAAAGGACGATATCCGGTTCATGTTCTTTGTTGTGTTGTTATTATTATTATAAATTATATCTTTGCGAACTAGTAACTTGACTTATTGACTAGTAGATAAAATAATAGTCTATAGCTATCTGAATTCAAATTAAATATGTTTCACATTCAATTGCCGATCATTGTGGAGCAATATCGAAGATTCTTTTAGCTATTAATATGGATTCTGAGTTCACACTACATTCCGTACTTCAAAAGAAAAACGCTAAATTTAATTTAATTTAAATTTAAGAATTGGGATTTAATCGAAAATGCACAAAGAAATTTGATACCCAAATCATTTGCTTTGACTGATCCAACAATCAAGTGTAAAGTAACTTTAAAGCTAAGCTATTGGCAAATCTCAGTATCGTTTCCATTTGATGAACAGCAATATAATTCATCATTGCAATCTAAAACGCGCATAGCGTTCATAACTCAAAACAAATTAGATCGAATTTTACAATATGATAATACTATTGAACGTTTTTCTGGAAATTCGAAATTGGAAATTAAGTTTAATTTACCTAAAAAAACACGACATAAAAGAATATATCTCGTCGTGTGGCTCACTAACTTTTCAGATCACTGTAGATTTTATTTTGGAAAAGTCCATCGTAAGATATAATGAAAATACTGAAAAAAAAGAAAGAAATAACCTTTGATAACATGAATCTAAATCAGAAAAAATGTACTTTAACCAACTATGGTACGCTGTATGAAAAAAATCAAATGTACGACATGCGGAAAATATTGGGGAATAAAATACTTGCAACATGGATTTAGGGATTGTAATAAAGTCTAGGATCCAAGATACAGTTAGCGGGCGATAGAAAATTGTAATTCAATTGCTATAAGAAAGGGATAACTTGAATCCAAGTTATTTAAATTACTCAATTCTTAAATGATTTGTCAAGCAGACGCTAGTTCATCAGTTTAGTGAAAAGTTCAAGACAATAATAAATGCCTTGATAATATTTATATGAATTAAAAAATAAGTAAATTTACTTTTTTATTACAGCGAATTGTCAAATAGTATGAGAGAATCTAATTTTATAACATGGAATCTTTGGTTGTAATACACTCTAAGTACCAAAGGGGTTCGGAGATCTACTGGACATTATATCCAGACATCCGGACATTAAAAAATGAAATTTAATTTGTTATTAAAACCAACATAATACTTAACTCCAAGAAATTTGATTTATTTTGCTCCATAATTGTTGGTCAAATTATTTTAAATATTACGGCTAGAGTAATAGCGGTATCATTACGCATTAAACAAGAGTCCCTTCGTTCAATACAATTAAACATATCACTATCGATTGCAAGCTCTTCATCGAGATTCTATTTGTACAATAATGATATCATTTATGAAAGATTTACGAAAAGTTTAACATACGTATTATTTCAAGTTACCTGATAACATTCAAAATGAATATATCAGAGCTGATGGTTCATTGATGTTGCAGTGCATGGTAAAGTTCTATTATTGAGGATACAACTTTCAGTAATTCTTATAGGATTCCGTATTAAAAAAAAATGTATTCAAGCTATTTTTTCAAGTTGAGCAAATTTAATAAGATGTTCCGAGACAAAGATTAGATGTTACTATACTGTAAAATAAATGACATTCTGCTCTCATCCACGTGTTGACGTCAATAAATGTATCGCACATTTTTTCTTAAAATATAACAACATTCTTATACGTTCAAAGCTAAGCTTCTTACAAAGCCAAAAGATCGCATTAAAAGCAAGTATATGTCCCGCCAACCAATTCTTTCTTTTATTCTGTCTCGCGAGAAGAAGAAAAATATAATCACCCCGTTACAACAAGACGATCACCGCGCGCGCGCGCGCTCGAAAGCTCTGCGAGCACACAGCAGCAATTAATGCTTTGCAAACGGGTTCGAGGTTATCATTCGACCGGCATTCCCGGATACTCACTCTCGAAATAAGGCAAAATAACGCCAGACGAAGAGACGCGGATAAAGATGAGGAAAAACACGGCGAGAGATCAGTGAGCGCGGGGCGACATCTCGACTGGTTGCAGCAAAAACGAGATAGAGAGCAAAAGAGCAAAAAAAGAGAAGCAAAAGGCATCCGAGACGCGATGAAGGACGCGATCTCGCGGCGCAGCTACCGCAATTCTCTTTCCCCGGCCGATGAGAGATCGCGCGCAGCTTTGAAAGTCCCGCGCGGAGATAAATAAAACACGGCGCTCGCTCGACCAGAGAATGGAAGAGGCAAAAGAGAACAAAGTGGAGCCGGAAACGCATGGCACAGACAAGCGGCAAGAAGTATATGTGTGCGCAGTGTATACCTGCTCGAAGCGCCACAATACTCTTTTGTCTCTTATTTATCCGCCTTCATTATCACTTTTATACTTTAGGTATATCATTCCTCGACGACACATATCCGTGAGATGATCGTCCTTTTACTTAAAAAAAATTCTAGCGTCGTTCGTCTCGATTATCCCCACAGCGGATCAGCATAAAAGTGTGAGCTCGCGCGCAGAGAAAAGAGAGGTTTCGGCTATATGCACCTCTTGTCTCTCTCCTTCTGTCTCCCGAGTTCGTGACCAGAATACAAGGCGCTCGATCTCGAGAATCGAGGGGAGAATCTACACGCGAGAGAGAGAGAGAGAGCGCGCAAAACGATCGGCGGGACGATTCCGGGAGCCGCTGCTACCGGTGTATGAGAAAAAGATCCGAGAGAGAGAGAGAAAAGAGAGGAACGAGCGCGGCTAGCATATGCATCAGTATAGCGGACGCAATAACGAGTAAAAATAATCTAACGCGCCTCTTTATCGACAAAGAACCAAACGAAACGCGGCGAGCGATAAGGTCTAATTAACCGCGCGAGCATGGCATCCGCGAATCATTTCTCAGCGAGCGTCAAACTGCACGCGCGCATAATAATCAGCAGCGGGCTGATTTAATTACCAGCAGACCGCTCTGCAACTTTGCACGCGATCTCACTCGCTCCCGGAGAGCGTAATGAGACTGCTCGTTTAATTGAATTCCAGTAAATGAGTATATAGGGAGAACTAAGCTTTTGTCTCTAGAGTGTTTATTTTCGTTGCCCGCCCCGCAACACCCACGGCGCAGTCGCTCGCTATGCGTTTCTCGGAAGCGATGCAATACTCTGTGAACCGGGTAATTTCGTACCGGGGGCACTTCATTATAATGTATAAAACGCGTCTCAATGATTCCGGTGAGTATAGTCTATATTACTGCCAGGCAGCAGAGCCGACTCGCGAAAAAGGGACGCGAAGGAGCAGAAGGGAAGAGTCGACGCACGGAGACTCGTCGTGAAACGAACCGGCCCCACTTGCCAGTGTCAGCTCTGCGCTGATTTATTGCTACTTCGACGCGTGTTTCTCTCCTCCTCCTTCTCTGCGTATATACCAGTCTATATACTTATATACTCGCACCCCCGCTACCGACTATACATTCCTGTTTGAATTTTGCCCTGTGTGATTTTACGCCTGTATTTTCTTCCTTTCAAGTCCAACATTTCGTAGAAAAAGTAGAAGAGCTAATCCAGAATACGTCACAATAATCTCTCGTGCTCGTATCACGCTATATATATAGTTTACTCCCTCGCGTCCGATCCCCCCGATGCGATTTCGGTCAATCGCTCAGCCTTAACTTCCCGATAAATTGCAGTTGCACAAAAAATCTCCCCATTTCCGGAATCGCGTCTTTTTGCCCGCCACCCACCGAAGAGCCCGCAGTAGCCGAGATATAATAACTCGCAGGTGCCGATGGAGATTACCGGCCGCCGCAGCTCAAAGTGTAAACGCAGCGCAGTCGGAGTCTTGCAGCGGCATTTGCGCGCGAGGCCTGTAATTTGCGCGCGGGACGCGATATCCTCTCCACTCGAGAGAGCTGCATGTAATATACGCGGACCCCGAGGAAAACCGCGGGATATGTGTGCAGTTGGAGAGGGGAAATGTTAATTGAAATTTTAATGATCTGCTACTCGCTGTGCGGCGTTGTTTTTTCTTTTCTTTTTTTTTACATCGTCCGGATGCGGGCTATGAGCTGTACCTGGAGAAATCGTACTGCAGTCGTCGGTATATCGATTATCGGGTTATCAAGCCCGATGGGATAGTTTCGATCGTGTGTACGTCTATTACCCTTGATAACTGCAACGAGTATGTCATTCCGAATCATTTCAGGACAGTGACTCGGAGGGATATATCGTAATTGACTGCGGTTTCGATGCTTCACGATCTTTCCCTTTTTTATATTCGATTAGCCGTGTATGTAGAGATTCAACGAATATACTGGTGGACGATTGCCGAGCGATAAATTCTCCGCATATGAAGCATCGTGATGCGGCCACATTAGCTAATTACCCGCCGCCGCCGCCGCGGTCTAATTAATTAGCTGCCATCGTATGTTTGCTTTTATACATCAGAGAGCTTTATCGAAGCTGCGCTATGTACCACCAAGAACGGCGCTAATAATTCTCATAGCGCTGTACTTTTCGTGCAATCGAAAGATAAACTTCAATTTTGTCTCGTGTATTCTATATAGCCGGATGATTGATTGGCCATGAGTGCTTTAGTGTATAAATATACGATCGATCCGTTATATCTAACGACATTATCCACGTTAATTAACAGCTCGATATTCTATGAATCAAAAATCGCCGTGTTATCCACCTGCACGTATACACGTGTTATACTCTCATCCGTAACCCTCCGACTAATTCACGTCCCACTACATCCCGTGCGAGTCTATATCGACGGTACATAAGCGAGTATATCTACGCAGGAATAAGACAGATGCCGTCGAGGCGCGACGATGATACATCGCCAAGATGGCGCGTTGCCCACTTTGCTGATCGTGTTTTCAAGAGCGCGCCTCTCGAGCGCACACGCACGCACGCGTGGGCGGAGATCGTGAGCAACTTGTTGAACATCGGCCGAGTGTCTAGCCTCTTCGCGGAAACTCGCGGGAAAAGCTCGGCGCGTAAGGCGCGCTGTGTAATTCATTCCGCATTGGGATACGCGCGTATACAGTATCTCGCGCGAGCCATCTCCGCCCGAGCATGAGAATCGAATTTTCCAGGCAGTAGCGACGATAGCAATAGGCGAATTCATTTCACGTTCTAAACTCGAATTTCGAATCGCCTATTCCCCTCGATCATATTCCAGCCGCTGCAGTCGGTCGTACACCCCCTAACGGCGGCCTACCGGGAAATATTAAATGCAAATGGCTTCGTTGGCTCTCGAGCTCGCTCATTCTCCTGCTTTTTCACCGCTATATATACACCGCACGCAAATCGGAGATGAAGCCATAAATTCAATTCCCCCCCCCCCCCCCCCTCTCCTCTCGACTCTTTGTCGAGGAAAGCCCCATAAATATTCATTCGACGCGGCGGGTCGAGCGTCGCCGCTAGAGGGCGCCTCGAGTGAGTCGCGTGATACTGCACACACGGAATTCGAGTGCCGAGAGATCGCATGACTGACGTTGCTATTGGCAGAGCCGAACGCGAGCTTCTGGGATTCCTGATTTATGCCGGATTTCTTCTGTCTTCTTTGCTGCGCAGCCTTCGCCCCGTATAAGTGTATAAGGATATATCCTTATTTTCTCATCGCTGCAATGATGTAATATGCCTTTCAGGCGTCTGCTCTTTCTCTTTGGAAAAGATAAACGCGCGACTGCATATTAAGAGCGCTGGGTGTCTACATCCTCTTCGTAATGAAATTTCGAATGTGCAAAGTATAGTGCGAATACGGCATATGTGGAAATCCATAAAAAACATTCGGTTACCTGATTAAAAAAATAATCAAGTGCTGCATCTCTGGAAGACTTTTTTCTTCGCGTTCCGTAGGCTATTTAGAACACTAGAGAAATAATGATTGAATGTGAATATGAAAAATAACGATATTAGAGACAAGTTACTTAACTTTGCTCTCAGAAATTGAGTACATGCCGTTATCACTATTTTTCTAGTGTTCTATAACTAGCTTTTAGATAACACGGGGAAAAAGATCCCCGGAGATCTGAATTAGATTTTTATAATCAGGTCAGCCCACTAACTGAACGTTTTATATAGATTTCCCCATGTGTATGCATTATCAGCGAGCGAATGACGCCGATACAAGCTTTTTTCTCGAAAGATTTTTAGCGCGAATCTAAATCACGCTTTCTCCGGTTACAGTAGCACATCGGCCGAGTAATCAACAAATCAGCGATATGTGCAGTCTACATCGAATATTTAGATATGCTCTAGTATAAATACACATATACGTGTATTTCCACGATGTTCTACACTTATTACCTTCGTGCGTCGCGTCTCTCGACGCCGAATAGTACATCACAATATAAAAGTATCCTCGGCTGCGGATTATCTGCTAACTCGACGGGTATTCATGGGGCACGTGTGTGATTGCGCGCGAGAACGGCTCATGAATAAATGCTACCGTCTCGCATTCGTACTGTCGCGCACTGATACGCGTATATTTACGCTTGCCACGAGTTTTCGAGATTTATACATACCTACGTAGGATTTTAAAATAATCTTCCCTCTTATCAAAATCCGCGCGCATGTGCATATATATATATATATATATATATATATATATATATATATATATATATATATATAATATATGATCCGTATTAAAGAAATAGCGCGTGCGCGAGTAAGTATACAGAGTTGAAATCGCTTCTGTTCGTGTGTTTGTGTTTGATGAAAGTTGTCGTGGGCAAAGCCTTACCGTGAAACCAATCCCGACGGTCGCAGCGAAGTTTCCGTGCTGGAACTTTCCCGTATCGAACTGCACCAGCAGAGACGTTTTGCCGACTCCGCTGTCGCCGAGGAGTATGGTCTGAAAAATAAAGCGAAACTTTATTTCCTCTGTATATGTATGTGTATATATATATATATATATATATATATATATATATATAATCAATTGCGGTAAAGCTAAACTTTTTCAGCCCGAGGACTCGCATCCGCGCGCGCTTTTTAATTGCGCGAAATCCCGAGGCGATGGATAACAAGATTAACTTAGGTATATATAGCTGATCTAGTCGGCCCATCAGCATCGCAGCGCGCCATGGACGCAAAAACGCCGCGGAGCGAAAGAAAGAGCAGCGCAGGGGAGTCGCCCAATCGGGACTGACAATGAGTCACGTGGCGGCGGTCTGGGGGGCGGACTTGCCCCAAAATATGTATATATCCGATATTCCGGGCTCTATTTCTTCGTATACGCACTTATTTTTATCGCTCGCTATACGCGGTGTGACTGCATTATCCACAGACAGATATTGACGCGTATACCGACGTGCGTCGTAAACAGCATACGCGCACACAAGATCGGCAGGTGCAAAAGTCGTAAACGTCGCGAGGACTAATGATTTCCTGACGCGCCTCGCGCTGCGCGTATATAAATTTGCACGCGTATTGTACAGGACTCAAGAGTGAGAGAGAGAGAGAGAGAGATGCGTTGTCTCTGCGCAATATAACGCGCGCACCTGCAACGCGGAAGAAGCTCGCTTGGGAATTATATTTCACAATCTACATATAATTTCCCGCTCGATAATCGGCCTCGCTATCTCGGGTAGAAAAAAGAAAACGAGTCAAATCACAGCCGCTCTCCCGCAGTGATTTAAGCCTCATTGTGCTACACACAAGTACGCACTCTTTCCTCACACCCGGAAGAGAACTACTGCGCGACTCAAGCTCTCCTATATATATATATATATATAGCTATATCCGCGCCGCCAATTAGCACGCGCGGCAGCTATTCCTCGCGAGAGCACGCGCACGAGAGAGAAAGTATATATATATATCACATGCTGCATGCACGAGGCTGCACTTTCGGCGCGCCGATCGCGATCGCTCTCATGGGAACGGGCCGCGCGGTTTCCAATTTTCAGATGCATCTGTGCAGTGTATACGTACGTGCTTTGGTTTTTTGGCTAACTTTTGCGCAGCGCAGGGGAGTCACGTATCGGACGCGGCGATACCCGCGCGCTGGGAAAATTCGAGAGCTGCGATCTGGACGTGCGCTTATGCGAAACGCGCGTCGATTCGAGGATGATGATAAGGTAAAAATAGTCTCGTAAGTTACTTTGCAAGTGTAGGGGACAACCCAGTGTTGAAGTTGTAATATATCGCGCGTCGATCTTGCGTCGAGGAATATGAATGTAATTTCTCGGGTATATAGAGCGCGCGCTGTTGTAACAATAGCGCGCGCGAGCTGCCACCCATGGAAGTTTAATGTTATAACCTATGCAGATATTCTCACGGTTTATAATGATCGACACACCCAGCTGATTGCTTTATTACTTATACGTGTCTTTATAAGTATATAATAATCGAACTATAAAAGAAGATAGCTCGCTCGAGGCTGACAACTCGATCATCACTACTGCGGTATCGGCTTACCCGCGCACTTCTTCCCGCCAAGGCGGAGATATTCAAGAAGCTTTCAGTCACCTCGATGTGATATTTTACGCAACGCACACTGATGGGATTACCATAGTCGCGATGTACAAGAAATCAGGAAAATTGCGCTCGATCGATAAAACAAAACCAATGCGCGCCCACCTCACACGCACGGCATAATCCGGTAGCTCATTAACAGTGCATCACCTACTCGCGCATTTCCAATCAATTTCTCTCGAGCTTCTTCGTTACACTCGCGCGCGTGCGCGCGTATATTATATATAGCAGCCGCGCGTAACCGCAGCGACGCCCATAAAGAGCGGAGCTCTCTCGTAAAACCGGTATATATAGAGACAGCCCGTAAAGATTTATCGGTGCGCAAAGTTGCGCGCGCGAGATCGGCGATTTCTTTTGGATAGCCGAGTTCCTTCTTTGCGCGCGGAAGTGTGCTCGATGGAATTCGCCCAGGTTTCTTCTTTGTGTGTGTGTGTGTGTGTGTGTGTGTGTGTGTGTGTGTGTGTGTGTGTGTGTGTGTGTGTGTGTGTGTGTGTGTGTGTATGCGTGTGCAATTGATCTTATACCCAGTGAGAGATGTGCGACTACTATATAGCTATATATTATGACCTGTGCAGAATTGCGAGAAAATGTCGTTTTATGATTTCATTACGCAAATTCTATCCTCATTGCACTATTCGCGCAGCATATCGTTAAGAAAAAACCGCTCCGCTCAAAACTCAATTATACGCAGGAAAAATAACAACAGCAGCAACAACGCAAGAGAGCAAAGTGCGGCGACTCGCGTTAATCGCTTTGCCTGTCCCTCTCTCAATGCAGCAGCAGCAGCAGTACGAGCAGAGAAAGAGAAGGTCGCGGACATTCGTATGCTAATCGCGCGGCGCAGAGACGAGCGAACCGCTCTCCCGCGCGACTCGACAAACCGATAAACGTGAACGCGCGCCTCTCGTAAGTACACATCAGCATAGATAATGGCTCGTTGGCTTTTAGCCCCGCGGCCGCTATACTATATATATATACACACTCGCACATGTGGCGATGCAGCTCGAGCGTATAGTCCTGAAAATTATGGCCGGCTGAATTCAGCCTTAGAGGGTTATTTGCCAGAGTTTTTTTCCTTCTAGAGATCGTTTAAGGGTTATGGTGCAGAGCGAGGGAAAAATTAGTCAATAACGCGGCTGCGGTAGTTTATGATCGTAAAAATAAGTTTCAAGCCTAAACTCGAGTAAATCGTATGTATTGTAAAGACACTGCAGAGCAATTCGTTGTTATGCGAAAAAGAAAAATATTTTTCAATTAAATTTTTATCCTGCAACGCGTAGCTGCAATCGCATTGAAAATTCGCAGCTGGAATTGAGTTCGGCAAGGTCTCGTGCGCTCGCCAAGGACTCGAATACGTTTGCACTATACACTTCCGGCTGTTCTCATCGAGAGCGAACTTTGCCCGATTCCTCTCCGGGAAACGAAGTTCCGTATAGAGCTGAAGCAAACTTTGTTATTATTATGCCTTCGACGCAAACATTCCATTGCATTTTATTATGTAAGAAATTGCAAAAAAGCTGAGAGCTCCGTTCCATACGACTCTCTCGCACACGCGCGCGCAGCGCAGAAAATTTACGGACCGTAGAAACACATAGCGAGAGGTGTCAGCGTGAATAATTGAAAAATCTAGCCGAAGACAAGTCGTTTCTTCACGGTGATCGATGCACTCCCTGCAGTGCGCAACGACGACTTCAATTGCGGGAGACCCTCCTACGTCTATTTCTCGCGGATGCGATTTCTTTCTTTTCGATTTTCCTGCTGTTTTTCGATCTACAACGAGGAAAGGGAAATAACGACAGAGGTATAAAAATCGCGAAAATATTGCGTCCTCGGAATCGGCCGCAACTGCAGTATTCGCAGCTGCAGCTCTGTTTGCCTGAACTTTTCTCCTCTCGTTCGCGTGTGTCCCATTACCGCGAGGACGCTAACTCAATTTGTATGCGGGAACGCTAGCGCTTAAGGTCGCGACTCTTTCGCCTCGTCGACGTACCCCCTCTTTATGTATATTGTCCGCGTATATATATATATAAACTGCGAACGTACACGTGCGCGGTATACCTTTGGGCGCGTTATAACTCTCGAGGGGCGCAGGATTTTATAACGATTTTTGCGAAAATTTAATTTCGTCGAGTGTATCAACTCGATAGACTCGTATAAATCCGCGCGGTAGCAGCTAACTAGAATCGAGATAGCGCGTCTTTTGCGGAATGTGTATATGTGCGCGCACGCACACACACAGCCGTGAAGGGCTCGCGCGGCGAGGGAAAAGGAAAGCAGCTCGTCGGCAGCAAAAACCGGCTGCAGCAGCGAGAGATGATAGAGACCCCCTACCGGTTTCCACTCGCCGAAGAACTCTCTCTCTCTCGCTCAGATCGGCTATCTCTTCCTCTGTCTCTCGCCCTCTCGTTATAGGTTTCTTGCGCCGGTTCGCTGAAGCGACGCCGCGGCGAATAAAAAGGATTATTGATGAGATATGACACTGACGAGCGTTAAATATGTCGGTGCTTTTTTTCCTGGCTCGGGAGAGTGCGTGTGTTTGCCGGAGATAAGAGAGCTCGAGATAAGCAGAGCTCGCCGCGCCGCTGTGTAATCTTACAACGATTGCCGAGATGGCTCTCGATGGAAATGGGTTAATTAGGGGGGCTGCTGTAAATTATAGAAACTATATTATACTCCGAGATCGATCCGAGAACACAATGTAGAAGAAGACGGAGATTTCTGCGAGAGCGTCATCGCAGCCCCGGTAATTCATGTTAATTTACGGAACAGAGAGAGAGAGAGAGACTCTTTGGCAAAAAAGGAGAAGTGAAAAACGAGCATACCATGGCAATCGGTCTATAAACCGAGCCAGTAGACGTCTTGTCGCTCTTTTTGCGCGATCGGAGAACGACGAGCCAAAGAGGAGGTCCGAGAATCCGAGGCTGCAGAAGAGGAAGAAGAAGAATAAGAAAAGGAAGAAGGGAGGGCCGTAGCTAAATGCCACCGGCCCCCAGACATTGTCGATCATTATTCCGCTCGTTTCCCTTCTGTGTACGTGTGTGTGTGTGGGTGTGTGTGTGCGCGCGCGCGTGCTGTGCTGTGCCGAGGGAGTCGACCTTGAACGAGATATAGCCGGCTGCAGGACTCGTTTCGCCGATTTCTCTGCTGCTCCTTTTCTATATATACATATATTCTCTCTTGCACTCTGCCTCGAGTCTCTTCGGGGCTTATCGCTCCAATTACTTTTCATTTTCGTGCGCGCGGCCGCATAAATTTATGCCTGCAATTGCGAGATGAGAGATAAGGGACTACGTGCCGCCGTCGCGAGACTTTTTTTATATCAAATCGGCCTTGAGATCGTCTTGTTGGAATTCGCTGCGAGAGGGCATTATCATTGGCATATTATATTTGTTGCTCTTATACGAACGCGCCAGAAAGAGCTATATATTCTTACCTTGTGCACGTAGTTCTCCGGGTTGTCCTGGTCCCGTTTGTAGCTGCTCCAGACGTTGTCGGCCAATCGAGACTTGGCGTAGTTCGACTGTTGCTGACTGTAGTTCTGAAGCACCTCCGCCGGTGGCTGGTAGTCGCGGTAGCCCGTCGGCGATGGCGTCGCCTGAACCGCCCCCGCAAGTCGCTCGCTTATACCCGGGGCCACCTGCGACCTCTCCTCCTCCACCTCGAACACGTCGTCGCTCATACTGTCGTCGCCCATCATTATCTGAATGCCGAGGAATATTATTTCATCGTATAAATTTAACTTTCGCTTATTATAATTTATAACTATATACATATATGCATTCCCCGTAAATCTCGTCAACGCGCTGCAGCGTGTATACCTCTCGAACTATCAGCCCCGAGGATTAAAGTTTCACTCGCTCGCGAGTCATCCTCGAGCCTCACAAGTGCAGCTTCTCGCGATAATCCACGAGCTAGCATCGCATTATCGGCTGTAGCTCATGGCACAGCCTGTACAGTATACATATATATATCGAGCGATGGGGGAGAAAGTCAGTAGTGCGAGGAGACTACGCGCCATTGTGCGGTATTATACGTATATACACTTGCTTCCCTTTATTATCGAGGCGTATATATATATAGCTACTGTCTGCACGACCGAGCGAGTATTCCCGCGTGCGCGGTATTCCGGCTGAGGTAGCGATTATCAGGTCGGCGTTAGTCAGTGCATGGGAGAGCTGCGCGTTGAGGGAAAATTGTTTAACGAAATCTCTACGTAACATCGGCGAACATGTTACAATGTAAACGTCCGTTTTTCTTCGTATGTATAATTTAAACTCCTTATCGCGCGCAAATCAAGTTTATCGCGCACGACGTGGTATAATGCACCCATAGCTCTGCGGTCGTTATACTTGAAATTATCCCGTGTCTTCGGGCAGCAATATTGAGGTATAGATATATGTATGTAAGAAGACAACTGAAGCACTCGAGATATATATATATATATATATATATATATATAGATATATCCCTCTTGCGCATTATAATCTCCGCCATCAGGTTTACGACGAGAACTTCCGTTTGGCTCGCTAAACGCGCACTTTGCGCGCACCACGGAATACACGGCTTTGCGACGAATGGACTTTTTACGCGCGTTGTAAAAAGCGCGCATATATAGCTCGCTGTAACGATAAGATTTTTATTTTGCATAACTCGCGCTGGGATCCAAAGTTCGCGGCAATAACCAAATGGCCCTTCGCGAGTCATATGCACCCTCTATACTTGTATATATATACTTGAACTGCAACTGGGCCGCCCTCCATTACGCTTTTCGACGGCAGACCGCCCTACGTGCCGTAGATATATACATACTGCTGCTACAAGGGTCGCCGGGCCCCACCTCTTGCGACCCCTGCGACCTTGGACGCTACGGGCCAATTATGTACGAGAGTGCACTCTGGACGAATGAAAGTGCTCGTGTAATTGTTTTCGTCTTCGGAGATATTTTCGGAAAGTGCCGCACGCGAGTCATATATATATATATATGCGTGTGCGTGTATGTGTGTGTGTGTGCGTGCGCGCGCGCGTGTGTGTGTGTGTGGGATATAGGGATCGAGTCGGCTTATTGTATATACATCGCACGGCGAGAATGGGAATACGCTATATGAGGCTTATATATATACGTTAAATTCACAATGGGCTATACCGATGATGCTTATAATGCATATAGAACATACCGCGCACTTTTGCAAGTACTTACGTTCAGGGAGGTGGAGGCGGGTACTGTCACCGTGGAAGGGCTGTCGCCGCTGCCGCCCCTCATGTTTCTCGACGATGCTTCAGTTGGACTGCGTGTATAATGACGATGCGATCGGCGGTATAGCTACGGTATACGTTATTCTGAAAGGGAAACATAATTATATCCACGGGTTATATGTAATTTTGATGGGAGAGGAAAGTTGCGCCGAGATGCTCGTTAAACGCCTCAAGTATCTATAAATTTGTTGATTTTATACATATGCAGGTCTAATGGGCTATTCAAGTTTATATATACGGTTAATAATTGAGAAGCACTATAAACTTATGCATAAACCCGCGATATTCTACTAACAATTTTTCCTCAATAGAACGCGGCGTCGTATTTAAAAACGATAATTAAACCTCCTTAATCCAAAAGCTGCCCTCAAATCAGGCATATCCACTTGGCGCGATCGCGCAAGCTTGGAAGACCAGAGCCAGAACAGTCTCTCTAAAGCACAGCAGCGCGTGCTTAGCCGAAACTCCTCTTGCTTTTTGCTCTCTCCCCCGCAACTCGAAACACCCACTCGAAAGAGCAAAGCCGCGCATGCTTCAATCCGGCGAGCGCTCGAGTCCATTCATAATTAAAACGAAGCCCCATGACGGAAAGTCGCCCGGAGGAGGAGAGAGCCGCAGGCTACAAAAGCAACCCCTCGTTGACTTTATCCTTATCGCGCGCGACGATGCGTCATTTCCGTAAAAGCCCGTCCGATGAGACTCGTATCTTATATATACGAATTTTTCGCGTTACAGCTCGTCAGCTTATACGACTACGGGGACAGATGGTATGTTGTTCCGAAGAGGACTATTAGTTTTAATGAACGCGAGGATTATTATTCTCGATTCGTGAACTGCAGTTCGAAACCGTATATACACGCGTTCATCCATCTCCCGCTCGATCACACATAATAAGTTGCTTCTTCGTCGTTCTCTCTCCCGCACTCTGTCTCTCGTCAATGCAAATACATACCGGCTCATCTTTCTTCGATGCGCGCGCACACATGTCGTCCTTCTCGCGGTTTTGAAAGGCTGCGCGATCCTCTTTGCACGCGTGGCACGAACGCGCGTGGTTGACTGTGTTCCGCGAGTTTACTCTAATTTTACGCTATTCTTTTTTTCTCGCTTCTTCTTTGTGGGAGCTTCAGCGGGGAGTTGTATGTGTATACTTGATTAATGCGAGTTTCATGTGAGCGCGGGGGAGTGTAAACACGTATCGGTCGATCAATCATCCGCATACCTCTTTCGTTATTCTTTTCATTTCTGCGGCTATTTTTGCGCGCGCGAGACTTCTTCTTTTGTTCCGTATAGCTGGCTGCTGTGCTATATAGCCAGCCGTTGGTTCTCGATGTTATTTTAATGTCTTTTATGCTCGCGCGTGCTCTGTTTTCATCTTTAGTCTACTGCGCGCGCTTTCGTTGCGCGTCAACTTTGGACGACGCGCTTTTTATATGCCGACGTTCTACTATTATATTATACAATGATAACCCTTTCAAAAATTTATCTCACACGATTGTCCGTAGTCTACGCTTATCGCGTCGACGATTCGAATGCTCGAGTGGAGACGCGGCAAAATCAGCTGGCCATCCTATGTAGTGGACAACCAGCTTAAACCCGTTGAAAAAATCGATGAGTCGGTAAGGCAGATGTTATTCTCTCACGCTCTAGCTCTCCCCCCTCTCTGCTCGTTATCAGTCTATATCTGTCTCCGGCATCTCCCTCGTGTCACACAAACGCACTACCACATTCCTCTCTTTCCAGCCACAACTACATCTATCTATAACATGTATACCCATGTGTGCAGTGGCTGTCGCGCGTGTGTCAGTCCGTTGGTCGTAAGATACCGGCCCACCCACTGCAGCACAGATCCCACCCGCCCACACGTGTTCTCTCTCTCTCTCTCTCTCTCTCTCTCTCTCTCTCTCTCTCTCTCGCTCTCTCTCTCTCTCTTTCATCCACTGCACAGGCACGTCCATTGCCGGCGATTGGAAGGTCGTCGGCGAGTTTTATCGCCGGTTCGCATCTCGTCGTTGCCGTCGTCTTCTCCCCCCCCCCCCCCCTTCCCCTGGGTGCGTTTGTCCGACGAGTTTTATATTATAAACGCGAACTGAAGAAGAGACGCTCGGCAGGCTTTTTCGCGTTTCTTGCAGCGTTTGGCAAGCGAGACTCTGTAGTCAGCGAACGTTTCTTGACTTTTAATTGGCTGATGTCTGCACGAGCAGATGGGTGACGTAAGAGTAGAGACGCGACGGACACCAGGTTCGGTTGGTGTGTATAAGTCTATACATGTTTCATAGAGTCTTCCTTTGACAATTTTGGAGTTTGTGGTTATTTTATTATTTTTTTTTTGTTGAGGTTCATGTATGCGGATCGTGGGCGTTATTATATTTAACTTGGAACTTGGAATGTATATATGAGCATTTATTGCATGTGACTGAAATATGCGAAGTAACTTACAGGAATAAATAATCATAAAATTGTATTATTAAAATATTTCGCTTTTCTTATTGCAATATATTTATCGACTATTATAACGTAATTTTTGACAATACTATTTAAACTGACGAACATTTGTTTGGCTGAGTGGACAATCTGTTCGCGATTGTGGAAATAACTAAATAGTGCGAAATCTTTAAAAAAAATAATAATAACTAACCAAAAACCTTTAAAATTTTCAGCGATCTATAGATCACATGATTTGTCAAAAACCGAATTCGTACATTGTATTAAAAAACTCATGCTAGATCATAGAAAATCAAAAAATCATATAATAGTAGGTGATTTCAATTTAGATATACTGGACGATAACTTTAGTACAAAAAACACTTGCGAAAAATCTATTAGTCAAGAATATATAAATAATTTTTTGGAATTCAAGTATACTCCATGTTTTACAGATATAACAAGACCTTCCATTGATAACGATGGTGGTACATGTATCGATAATTTTTTTATCAAGTCTAATAATATTACAATAAATTCATACAAGTTAACAAATGCTTTTAACGACCACTATCCGTTATTGATAAATATCGAACAAGAAACTGCTAAAATAGAGAACCATTCTGTCTTCAAATTTATTAATCACAAAAAACTAAGGAGCACTGCCAGTATACTAGATTGGAATACCATCTTGAGCATTGATAACCTTGATGGTGCAATCGAAATTTTAATTCAAATGGTAAAAAATTGTGTAGAGAAGGCTTCCATTGTCAACAAAGCGAATAAAACTAAAAATAAAGATTATGTACCACGTAAAAGCTGGATAACCACTGCAATAATGGTCTCATGCAAAACAAAAGAAAACTTATATAACCTAAAGAAGAATGAACCTACGTGTAATGTTTTGAAACAGAACTATAAAATGGTTATATAAATAAATAAATAAATAAATAAATAAATAAATAAAAAATATGATTAATGAAACTAAGCGATAAGTTTATAATTTTTAATAATAAGCCAGATTTAAAAGGAACATTTGATTTTGCGTGCCTTGGTGCCTCGGTAGCGCAGTAGGCAGCGCGTAAGTCTCATAATCTTAAGGTCGTGAGTTCGATCCTCACCCGGGGCAATTTTTTTTTGTTTTTTTTTCATTTCACGCAGTGTACTTTACTTTACCGATTGTTTATTGCTATCATTCGCATTTCTTTCATTCTCCTACTTCTTATCATTATCGAACGTTTGGCATTTCATTACGGAACATTGGTGATTAGACTGAGAAAAATCCATATAATAGCGATTATTTTAAGCAAGAGAGAATTGTAATATCGAAACCATTACAAAAATTATAGTAAATATAACAATATTTTAGTAATATGTGCTCTTTTTGTATGTTAGCTATATTGCAATTTTTATCATTGGTTATCAGTATAGTATTAAGAAATCATCATTTTGTTAGTAACGATTACTATAAAATATTACCGTGTCCTTATACTACTATAGACTTTATATAGTTAAATTTTAATAACGGTTACCATTATTTATCTCGGCGTACACGAATCAAGGTTAGTATGTATATTATAGCGTTACACTGACGAATTAAAAACAAAAAATGTCAATAAAATATTTATTCGCAATTAATCTGCGCATAAAACGATAACGATATATTCCAATCATACTGCACGTATAACTGCCAGATTTTATTGTAAATATTCAATCAGTGCTAAATTAATATTTGAAATCAATGGAAAGCAATCGAGACTATTGAAATTCGTCTGTATATACGACGAGCACATACGAGGAACGCCGCGTTATGCACGTATTATACGTCTCAGTAATACGGCATCGGAGTGGAACGAATTTGTACATATTACCAAGCAGTGATAGCTTCTGCTCTTCGACCTAACGCAATTCTCACTGCTATTAAATTATGTAGTGTTCAATATGAGCTTCAAGGCCAAAGAGCTACTCTCAATGTTAACGTGGTATTGGAAACTCGCTAAACGTTGCAGAATTTATCACAGAGTTGTAAACTAATAATCGAGCTTAAAGCAACGTATATAATATTTCGATAATTTAAATCCTCTCATTATTTCAGTTTAAAAAATCCCTATGTTTTTCCGTAAGTATAGGTCTTACTAAACGCGCAGGATACACAAAGAAATGCCAATATAAAGATTAAACAAGTCTGATACTGTCAGTGCAGCCCTGAACTGTTTGTACCATAATTGATTTTCCGCAGCTGGTGCATATCTATAGCTTATTTTCTCTTTTTCCTCTATCCGAAGGATAACTTTGTCATTTCCAGCCAGAATATCCCGCCGCTGTGAAATCAGCTCTCACATTAAAGTCCAACGATTAATTATTCCCACATAACGACAAAATTCATCTCGCTCCTCCCATCGCATCCAACGGCCTCGCCAATCAGCCTGAATCGCGCGATTTAATCGACGATAAAGCCGCGGAAATGATCCCTCTTGATTCGCGCGAGAGGTTAAAGCTCCCCCAGCCTAACCCCTGTGCCTCTGTCGTATATATATATATATATATATACATCCTCTCGCGCAACGCGCAGAATCCATGCTAGGGGCAGTTCCCGCTTCGATCAGCACGCTCGTCACGTGGCTACATCTTAATAAGTATACACGGCGCTCGTAAAAATCCAACTTACCGACGATAACAAAAGGTCTATATGCGTTGTTTTTATTCTTCGACAAAAATAGAGAGTCGCGTGGTGAAAGTGCGAGGACGCATCGATCCTCGACGACGAAAATAAATGCAGCCGCGAGACGTCTTTGTGCGAGAAGGAGGGTACGAGTGTGTGTGTATATGAGGCGCAACCCTGTCGAAGGATTGTGACCTAGTTTTTTGTCTTTTCACCGAGGTGTAATTTTCAGGTTGCGCGTTTAACTGGCCTTTTAGACCGTTCGGAACTTTGCGCAATTCCAGCTGAGTCTCGGTCGATCGCTTCACGCGAACCCTTTTCAAAGCTGCGACCTACAAAATGTTCAACGCTCGTGGAACACCGTATGAATGCTCAAAGCGCTACCCCCCCCCCCCCCCCCCCCCATAGCATCGATTATCGTCGCGGCTATTAACCGCAACGATAATCAAGCTAACTCGGCAGACAAAGATCCGCTGAATAATGAAAGAAGAGTAGAGCTCCTATGTACCCTTGAAAACTCACCCCTCGATCCGAGTGTCAACAAAGGTCGATTCCTCCCCCTTGGCAATCGTCGCGCTCTTGCGCTCTATTTTCCGACGACACTTTGGTATCTCACTCTGCCTCTCGCCCAGCTGTCGATAGGCTAACTCACGCACTGGAAATCAACGAAAGCACACGTCACGTGACCCGCGCATTAGCGGAAAGCCTGATGCAGCGGAGAGCTGCGTGTTCCGTTCATTGAGGAAAACGCGGACGACGATCGCACGTTCGACTGGTAAAACTCTGTCGCGCGGGATACTCCCCCCCAAGAGTGAGAGAGAGAGAGAGCCCGCAGTGTACGCCTGCGTCGACGACCTAACCTCAATTCCAATTTCGCGGCGATAGCGCGGAACAGCTACAGCGCGGCAAGGATATTGCGTCACGAGGCGAGGAGGGAGCTTGTTGCATGTCTCTGTGTGCTGTAACCTCAGGTGCGGGTGTACAAATATTGAGAGCGACGATCTCCTGTGTGCTACATATAATCGTTCGATGGCAAGAGTTTTCAGCGTTCTTTATTTTTGTTTTATAATACGCGTTTGGAACGTCGGAATGTTCATAGAAATTTCAACAATTAGGAACAGCGGCTCTTACTTTTCGGTATTTTTTTTGATAAATGATATAGCCCCTAATCTCTTCCTGTAATTATACGTCGAGTGATAACGATAACAAGACGACCGAGCAATTAATTAACTCTGAAATAGAGCGAGCAATGTCAAAGCCGTAAATATGCTCGGGCCGTATAACACTTATCGCGAGCCGCAGTACGAGAGTATATACGAGTAATAAACATCGTTCGCTCTCGGCTTTTCGCTGATTGAATTTGAATTTGCCGCGCCACGTGCACGCTCCGCCTTATTCGCTTTACAGCGGCGCTTCGCGAATCGATCCGTTCCGCAGCGAGGTGACGTCACGCGCACGGACTCCCGTATTATATAGCACGTACTCACCCACACCTTGTTGTCGACGCGATGAAGGAAAGAACACGAAGAAAGAAGGAGACTCGGCGCGCGGCAATCGATGCAAGCTGCCAACGCTGGGAAATTCTCCCACGCGATGCTGCTGCTGCTGCTCTTATATATATATATATATATATATATATATATATATACACGTAGATAAGCTTTGCTTCTACACTGACGATTTGCGCTTTGTGGGTATATATAGATATATTCCTTTTGTCTCGATTCGCAAGAGTTTTATATATATATATTGGATTGGGATGGATGGCGAGAGGGGTATATCGAGGATTCCCGAGAGAGCACTTCTGATCCAATGAGGTTTGGCGAATTATAGATTCGTTTATGGCCGCGGATGTTTTAGAGGGTTCCAGAGGGTATAGCAGACTGGGATATTGGAAACGTTTTTCAATTCTGGCGGAATCCTTCGTGCGCGGAAAAGTCGGTTTAATTTAGGCTACTAATATTGAGCTCGGGACGATAGCTTCCGGGATATTCATTGTTTCACGATGAATCATCTTGTCGAAGTTCATGACATGATAGATATATATTCGTAAATAGGTATTCTAAAAATTGCCTTTAAAAGTTACAACGATGTTTCATCCAGCGCGAACAATTTCTTAACAAATAACGAACCTGTGCTGATCATCACATTCGACGTTAATTAGATACGCTGCACTAAAAGACGTGTTTCCAGTTTCACAATACGTTCTCCGTAATCGCGTGATGCGCGCTGCCCAAACTCCATCATCTAAAATTCGTAACTCGAGCCTTTTCACGGTATACCCGGTTACGATACACTCGGTATATGCATCGCATTACCGCGTGCGCGTCCTGTAAAGTGCAAGTTTTTAAAACAGGTTTGACTCATCCGTGCGCGTTGATTCACACCTCCTGCCTCCATCGCGTGATGGAATACAAATCGAACACCTGCGGTGTACAGCATGAGATTCTCGCTCGCACGAGGGAAAAAGGACCCGCCGCCACTTTATTACGCATTACAAGCGATGTGAGCGTTTTCCCATTGGCCTCGTCGGAATCATAATGCACATGACGAAAAGAGCGAGTGACGACGAGCAATAAACGCGAAAGCATATACTTCAGCGAGAATATACATCTCTCGACGGGGCCGTTCTCTATTTTCCCGCCGATAGCGCATGCATAAAACTCGGCTCGCGCAACGTCGGACGAGCCAACGACAATTTTCCCGAGAGCGTTCACCGGCTGGCTGGCTACGGAAGCGGAAGCGAGGCTCATCAGTGCATATCTAACGACATCGGGTTTCCAGCCGTGTGCGGCCTGCGAAGAGCCGAGAGAGCGTGGGCTGTATATGTATATATATGTATATATGTACGCCGAGGCTGAAAGTCAAAGCCAACTTGATTTCGTGCGGGACTGCTGCCGCTGCAGAGCCTATACGTGCTCGTTTCTGATTTCCTGATTTCCAGCTGCGAGGTGGCAATGGAATTTGGAGAACGTGCTGTTGCGCATACTTCGTTTGGCTCATTCGATATAGCGCGCGCGCGC
Source organism: Muscidifurax raptorellus (assembly GCA_020010945.3). Classification (NCBI taxonomy): domain Eukaryota; kingdom Metazoa; phylum Arthropoda; class Insecta; order Hymenoptera; family Pteromalidae; genus Muscidifurax; species Muscidifurax raptorellus. Next base: position 7,460,229 of record CM052078.1, on the reverse strand, counting down.
GCGGCATGCCTCGGAAAATCAGTTCAGAGGACTGGCTTTGCTGGAATAAGGACTCTGTTCGATGCGGAATTTTCGAGTATATTCCGTAGACTACAGACGCATCCGAAAAATTATAGCGATTCTCTCGTGTCCCCGTTATCGCGGTAAACCGCTGGTAATAAAATTAATGCACTCGTGTCGGATAAGCTGCAGCTAGCTTTTAATCCGACGAGCATAGAACACTCCTGCGAATCATCGCTTGAAATGAAACGATCGGAGCTTATTAACGCAAACGTAAGCATATGATGCACACACTGCAGGCAGAGCCCCCTGCGCGAGGGACGAGCTTTTCCGCAAGCCCGTGAGAGCTTGATGCGGCCGATAAAATCACGCGGCGTAGGATGTGGACTTCGATCCGGAAGCTGTGGGCACGTCGCTGTGCAGCAGTATAGGATATGTTGCACTACGCGTACGTAGTTCCGGGCATGCGCTCTCGTCCGAGCTTGCGAGAGCTTTACCGGCGAACTGACAGATGGCGACGCTTCGGGGATACAGCTGCAGTATCCGAGTATTCGGCTATACGCTGCGAATTTTCGCCGAAAGAGTGGGGGCGCGGTTGCAGGATCTTTCGCAAGCGGAAGGATCTGCGGCGCAATTGATGAAATCGCCACGCTGGCGAATAATGAAAAAATGAAAAACGGGAGTATTTCAACTGGTTACTATATATATATATATATGCGTATGAGCTTTGAGAGAGCTCGTAAATAAACACGTTTCATTACGCGGATCAGTGACGAGCTTCAGCGCGAGGGAATTTCTCGGAGGAGTCTTGAAAGACATCGGTTTTCCGGTCCGCGGGCCTCTGAGTCGCTCGCGCGGAGTCAGTTCCCGGAAGGGAAGATACATGGTGTTAATTTCGGCGCTGCGCGCGCGGCAAAACGGGCAGAAAGAAAGCGACGACGCGCGCGTGGCTTGAAAACGATGGAAGATAAACCGGAAGCAATGGCAAGAGAGGATGATGAAACGCGCCGCTGCGGCTGAATCTAAAAGCGGAAAAAAGATCAAAGGCTGCGCGAGTGCGCGTGAGACGAGAGAGCGAATTTTCTCGTTTGTAAGAGACAGATATGTACAGCGCGGCTTCGAATGCTCGCCGAGCTTAATTATATGTTTTTAAAGGGCTGTAATTAATTCAGCCCGAGTGACGTGCGTGCGCGACTATAGAACGTCAGCTGTCTGCGCGAGAGCTTTGAAAACCAGAGCATTTTGCTTTGTACACAGATATAAAGAATATTATTATCAAGAGCTTCGCAGCGGGCCACGATATCTTGCTCGAGCTTAAAAAAACACAAAAATAAATAAGAAAACGCCGAGACCCCCGAAGAGCAATTAATCAATCAGTCTCCTCGCAGTAGGCAACAACACACTGCGTCGTTCCGCAAAGTCATGCGTCAGCACTCCGCCGTATACTCGTAATCCCGCCAGCAGACTGCGCATCAATGCGTTCTATATACACATCATCTGCCGAGCAGCAGCGCTGCGGCGCAACGCTATATATACGAGCGCGCGCCATCTTGCACGTCTGCGTCCGGCTGTCCATGAAAGCAGGAGAACATGAAAGCGGACCCGGTATACTATCGCGCGTATACCTATACTAGCTAACTCGCGGCTCGAATGCGTATACCTATATATATATACATAGCAGCTCTCCCCCCACGTGGAGTCTTCGTAAATCGACGTCTGCGAGGGGCTAGCTACCCCCTCCGTACTCGGGACACCGCCCATGAGTCGCAGAGCCGACCAAACAAGTGCTGCCACGAGTCGAGGTACCTTATAGCCAGAGAGAGAGAGAGAGAGAGAAAGAGAGAGAGCGCAACGCTGGCTTTACCATGTATGGAAGAAACGAGGAGAAGGCTCCTCCAAGATCAGGAGAGCAGATTTTGCAGCTGATGGCATAAGCCGTTTCTGCAGACGTTTTATATCACGTCGAGGGGAATGTATAGCGCGTATACGTGCGAGTCGGAGAGTTTTCGCGAGGTGCCGGACACTTGCGCTTAGCATATGGATGGAGGACGTTACGTTGCGTAATCATTCGATTTGTCCTTGCGCGCGCGCGAGACAGAGACTGCCGAGCGCGACACGCATCGATTATTGCCGGCGAGCACACCGGCCGGCCGTGTTGGAGGATTGATTGTGGTCGAGGTCGGTTTTGGTATATACATATATTTCGCTTATAAGGCTTTCAAGCTATTCTTATTTTGACACGATGTGGCAAACTGGATGTTTCTCCGTGCGCGCGCAGCGAATAGTTATTTATTTACCAGAGAGAAATCGGAAAGTTCATAAAGATGTATAGTAAAGAGTATAGCAATCATCCGGATCGTTGAGACGTATTATTCAATCGGCACGCAGGATGCGCGTTTTAATTATTGAACTAAGGTTTCACGAGTAAATCCTTCGAGTATACAAGAAACACACGTGCCCGTGCATGATCATTGGTTTTAGATAAGTTACAATGCCTGGAAACGGCGGACTGAAAGTCGTAAAAGAATCCGCTGCTGCCATGTTTACGGCGCCCGAAGTCGCAGTATTTACTCGGACGCCAGGCGTATAATGATCTCTCCGAGACTTTTACCACAAGGAATATACGTTTGGTTGTAAACATACTTGTCCATAAGTTGCTTCCTTATTCTTGAAAAAGTGGCACGTGGGCTCGTCGTTATCGAGTTTGAGCAATGAAAACGAGCCATGTTCTAATATCGGTATAATGGTTTGCGCCTAGTACATATAAGATTTAGAAAAATTGTTAGCTTCACTTCGTGCACTGTATACCCGTCGACGAAAATCTCGTTTACCACGTTACATCGCTTGTACATCCATTTGCATTATCGCATGCCCCAAAAGACTCGTGCCGTTTCCTATACTCCGATTTCTTTATAAACAAGTCTTCCAAAAACCCATTGTACACGATCTTTTCGCACCGCAAAGGCTCTTTCACTGCTCACGAGCTATACGTATATATATACACCACTATATGTCAAAAAAGAATAATACTCTCCATCCCAGAATCAATTCCCTCGTGCAATGCACACGATTCATCCACAACCTCGTCCCTCGAAACAAAGAACTCAAAGAAAAAAGGTACACCGTTCGCTCGAGCTATACGCGCGAAAGCATACACCGGGCCATCATTGCAGCGGTGTGTATCATCCCACCGCCGCATTTTTCTGTGCTCCTCGTACTTTGGGGCACAGCGTACGTAGGAAGCAAAGCGTCGGCGTAGGTCGTCGCAACGCCTCTCTCGCAATCGATACGAGGCGACTGAACCTTCTATGCTTCTCTCCTCGTTATTTCATGACTCCAGCAGCAGTAGTGTGTACATATAGGCGATCGGTTTTCGAAACTTTATTCAAACTGCCTATTATGCGCCGGGAACAATGCCGATCGAAGTGCACATATTCGAATTTTTAATTACGCATACCGCGGACATGCTCGAGCGGTCTGGTTATTTATTTACGCGCAGCGCTGCAGGTGTTCTATTCTTTAAAAAAACGAGGTACGAGAATAGTAGGATAAAGCGGGAGCGGCGCTAATTGATAACCAGGCCGCAGCGGTTAGCATGAATGAATCTCCGCGTGTAAAAAGATCAGCGGAGTCAGAAGAAGAGCAGCTTCACGGCGGCGAGAGAAAGAAGAAGAAGAAGAAGCGCGTGGGACGTGCTGCGCTGCGCGGGGAGAGAGTAGCGCTGCAGTTAGCGCCAGACGGTCAAAAACTCGCCGAACCGGCTCTTGCGCGCTCCTCGCTACCACTCTGCAACTTACTCCGTCTGATGTCTCTTCTCTTTTCCTTCTCTCTCTCTCTCTCTCTCTGTCTCTCTCTCTCCCTCGTTCCCTCGCGTTCTTTTCTTTGGGCCGTCTCCTCTCGCCCATTCATTTCTGCGAGCGCTGCAGTAATGCCTGTAGGTGTGTATATATGTATATATGAGAGCGCAGCTTTTAAGTCCACTTACGACCTTCTTTGTCCGCGCGCGATTATTCGCGCTCGTCGATAAACTTTCGGGGCCGCCGAGAGAGTTATTGCGCGCCGCTGAGGTAAAAAGAAGGACTAGAGGCCGGCGAGGTATTGCGAAAATTATCTGCGGTCCTTTGTTCGATGCGCTTCATTGCCGCCGCGCGACCTTTTCTCGCGGTTGATCGGGAGGACGCGTCTCATGTAATTAACCCCTTCGACGGCGACGGTGAACTTTGAATATTAACCCGAATTCCGCGCGGGCTACTCTTCATTCAAACGTACACGAGCTCGTCGGTATAGCCCGGAATAAAGTAAACTCATTTGAATGGGGGCTTCCGAGGAATTTGCATGCGATCCTGAGACTAGGCCGGATATCGATTCGCAGGTGGCTGGGCGCGGGACTGCTTACAATGCGATTTATTGCGGGGCAGCACCTGCTCACCGAAATCTCAATCGGCCGTCCATGCGAAGCGAGACTAACGGAGTACTTGGTCTTCGCTTGGCTTATTTGCTCCGGACTCGCTGTATATACTCGACTGCGACAAGATTGATGGCTGTGGATTCGAGGCGGCGGGTGTATTAAGCGAGAACTGACTTATCGGGAATACTAGCGTGGGTGTCTTTATAACATTGGGTATTATGCGGGTTTTAAGAGATTTGAAGTAGATTGTTCCTGCGGTTTTGTAAAATAGATAAAAATGGTTATTTAAACTCTGAGCAGCAAGCGCACTGGATGTAGATCGTCAAAGAGAACTAATTATTGAAAGTATTTGGAAAAGTAGCCCTCGTTTAACGGGATACTTACTCATTTTCTATAAGGGCGCACTTCAATATTTTTGAATCTCCCAGAAAAAGCTGTGCTGAGGTAAATTTCGTGGGATCGCTATTTTTTTTAAATCGGCCGAGTCCGTTAACTGAATGTTTGTTATGGATTTCCCCATATGACCAGGACGATATACAGCAAAGCGCAGACACGTCGACGACGTCACGATCCTCCACTTGTTGATACTCCGCTGACGCCCTTCCGCGTGCACGCATTCGCCTCACACTTGGACCGTGTCGAATTACGGGGATCCCCGTGGCATATTCGATTTTTTTTTCTCAAAGTACTCGTACTATCAATAATCGCGTTGGTTCGACGATGTAACGCTATTATTACTCGGGGTTAACTTGTCGCGTAGGCGGTTACATGAACCAGTTTACGCGTAGTTACACTTGTTACGATAATGAAATTCGTATCAGGGTTGAACGAGTTGCCCCCGCAATATTGGTCGACAGGAGCTCGCGTCGCAACTTTAGACCAATCTAATTATTATACCCGCGGAACTGCAACTACGCGAACTGACTTTGTTATATATACGTTTTTAATGCTATCTATATAACGAAGAAAGTGCAATAAAATTCACGAATCAATAGCTACACCGTCTCTAAACACGCAACCCATTAAACGAGCGACGCTATCAGCTCTCTTACGCGCATAATCATCCAATCAATTACCTAACGAAAGCTCTCCTCCTTGACTCAGCATCGTCCCCGCATAATCCCGCAAACACTTGGCAATTTCTTCGTCGCGCGTCCCCTAAACATCGCAGCCATTAAAGACCTTCTCTCTCTCGAAATTCCCACAGCAGCATCGCCTACATACTACTACTACTGAGACGACGCCACTTAGCAGCGAATTTACACGTGTAAACCCCGGCGCATTATTATGCGCTGCCGCCGTCGAATTATCGTCAGTCGTTTAACGGGTTCGCGCTGCTGCAGCAGCAGCAGCAGCAGATATAAATCTCCCCGGCTATTTCGGTTCCGGCATCGCTTCTACTATATATATATATATATATATATATATATATATATATATATATGCACAGTATATAGCCGCCGCTCTCTGTTACTATCTCCGTAGGCTATCGCGGCACGGCTTTCTCTCTCGGCTGCTGTGAAACTGCGCGCTGGTCGCGTTGCGGGTGTCCCACACGAAGCAATCGTAAATCCTCGCGATGAGCGAAACGCCGCCGAGAGTTTATATACTGCTCGAAGGTAGATGAATGTACGCTATATGTGAAGCGGCGCGACGGTGGCTTATTCTTTTTATACTACCAGTGAATTATATCCAGATTTTTTTCTGCGTACGAAGATGTGTACGTCGTAGAATATGGATAGGAGAGAATTTTCGTAGGATAATTTATTCGCGTGAGAAGTGGGATGAGATTTTTAAGGACATGTGTCCCGAGGGAGTTTGAAGCGAAGACTAGAGGATGTACACGTTATGGATACGCGATGAACGCAAGCGAGTCGTTGATGAGGATTATGCGAAAGGAAGCGATCGCATTGTTTATGAATATTTCGAATCGACTTCTCGGACACTGAGAGAAGTATTTCTTTGCTATATAATGAAACGATTTCTTAATAGTTAATACGCGAACTTCATACACTATTTTTGACCTTTAATTACAATGTCCAGATGCAGAACTAACTAGAAATGTAAACAAAAGTATTGTTAACATTATTACATTGTTTGAATTCAGCCGTGAAGTTTATATTTGAGAAATAGTTATGTGTGAAGAAAAGAGGTTAGAATCGGCATTTTTAATTTATTAACTTTAGAGCTGCATTTAAACTACATATATTAATATGAAGAATACTTTAATTTACATTTTCATTAGTTAGTTGTACATTAAACTTCAATAATAGCGTATTAAGTTCGCGTAATAACCATTAACGAATAATTTCTTTGCATTAAAGAAATACTTCTCTCAGAGTACCTGTCATCCACCGAGAAGAAATCAGTATACAGAAGCTACGTTAAACAAGCATCCAATCGCCCCTCGTTTCATCAGCCAATCAACTGGGCGTCGAATCAGCCGACACGGCTCTGGTCGACAGTGCAGCTTCATTTGTCAAGCGAAGAGTCCTAAACCGTGGTAGCCACTGCATCCGTCATCGAATATTTGCCAAGCAGCAGAGGCGTCCGTTTCGGATCGCCATAATTAAAGAAGCTGTCGGCGGTTTAACGAGCTGTCGTAACGAGCAGAAACGCGCCGACCGATTATTATCATAATCAGCGAAGATGAAGCTTCACCGGGTTGTCCTTTCTTTCTCCTCGTATCCAATATATGTATACATACATATACAGCGCGAAACGTCACGGAGTATTAGTATAGCGCATTAGCGAACCGGTTTATTCATGAATTTTCCTCTCGCTCTCTTACTTCAGACCCTTTTCTCCTTCCTCTTCTTCTTCTTCTCCCGCGTCACTTCAGCAAGCTTGCCGAGCCTCTTTTTCTCAGGGAGAGTCTCGAGGACTCGCTTCTGCTTTTTTTCGTCCTCGCGCGCGGAAAGTCACTTGCGTGCGCTTTAATGAGAATTCTTGAATCGACGTGTACTATATATATACACACTGGAGCTTCTTATATTCTCTCTTTTTTATCGCGAGTCGGTGGAGTGCTTTTCTTGCAGGATTTTTCGGCGAGAGGGGTGTACGTAACTTTTCTTTGAGAGGGCGTTTCGTGAATGACGCGCTGAGGGGGCAGTTTCATTGTGGCCCCGCGAGAGTTTTTTTGTCGGCGTGGTGTGATGCTTTGTTACATACACAAATATATAGGAAAACTTTTCCGAGTAATCGATAAAAAACGAATTTTTTTTCCTTTTACGAGAAATTACGCGTCCTTTTTTTTTGTACAACATTGATATCGATATGGTATAACATATAAAAACGTTTTATTTATTAATACATGTGACTAATAAATCGTTGTATATTATTGTAGTCAAATCCTTCCTAAAAACCGAAATTACGTCGGATATAAATCTCTGCGCGAAACGACGCAATTCAATAAAAACTATAGCCCACATGCACGCTGCTTACACGCTCGTCAATGAAATCGCGATGAAAAACCGCCCTCCATCCTCAGCTGCACCCTATACACGCCGATTAAGCTTCATCGCTTCAAAGTGCGAAAACTAAAAAAAAAAACAAAGTCACCGATGGATTAGATAAGTATAGCAGCAGGGGCCGATCTCCTCCGACGCAAACATAATACGGCGGCGATGCTGAAGGGAATATCAGCGAGCGAGCGCAGTGATTGTGCGCTGTATACGGGGTCGTCTACTCCCCCTCGAGTATATACATATATATGTATACGCGTAAAGACCAATGACATAAAACGCAACAAGGGTGACACAATGTCGTCGCTGGGGGAAGAGAGAGGGGCAGGGGGTATGACACGAGCGCAGTGCATTAACCAACCGCGATAAGCAACGAGTTGAAAACGCAGAGTTGAGATTTACGCTCTAATGTCAGGTTCTTTATTTACGGATGAACGGGTGCAAGTGATTTCGAATTCATTGCGGTGTTTTGCGCGATGAGGTGTCTATATCATACGGGCGGAAAAAGGCCAGCTGGTCGTAATTAATTGCGCTCGGCTGATCTGAGCTACGCGATCTATATGCCAGAAAGTCCAAATTATATACGTATTAACCATCGGCACAAACGTAACCTCCTCCTTAATCAACTTTTCACTGTAGCATATATATATACGAGCGAACCTGTAATCAGCTTGACCATCGCCGCGATAGCATCTAACCGATGACAATGGAAACATATCAGCGCCGCTTTCTCTCAGCCTATATATATATATATATATATATACCTGAAACGTGTGTGCGCGCGCCTCGTGTATACTACTCGCTAATGGATCTCAGACCGAAAAGTGCATTAGAAATCGCTGTTATTGAGCAACGCTGGAGGTGGTCTCCTCGGCATTAATATCCCTTTATGCGGGGTATGAGCCAGAGAGGCGGGAGTGTGTATCCGCGTGTGTGTGTGTATGTATATATACGTATACGGGACAGGGTATATATCGATCCCGCGGAGCAGCGCGGCGAAACCTTTCACGAAGAGGCAGCCAACATCTGTTACCCGTCCCTTCGACTAAATACGCCGCATTACCGGGGAACCGCGCCAAAATTCAACGGATATACACGTGTATGAGAACGCGCGTATCTGTGTGTTTTCTATCTGTGGTATATAAGCGGCGGTATCTTCTTTAGAGTAGCGCATAGGAGAGTTATCGATTGTTTTGCGTCTTTGAAAAAATTTAACGATCCGATAAACACAGCGGAATGCAAAAGTAAAATGTAATTTTTTTAATTATCGAAGATCTTTAAAAAAAATCGATATAATATTATAACAATAGTCCATGGGCTGACAAGCGAGCGCCTATGCAATACACTCTGCCCGGCAGCGGGTCTCAGAGTAGTTTCTGGCGTGAAAAATCAACTAGGATTTTAGGAAACGCTATGCTCTGCGCCCACATCATACCCGCCAGAACGACGACGTCTTGCTTGCGCGCGCAGCTCCCACAAACTTGTTTCACGCACGCACCGCTGCCAGGATCTAACAGGCGATCATGAGGCCTCGACTCTCCTCGCGAATAACGCTCCCCAGCTCCGTATTCTTGATACGTACATTTTATATAGCTATACGTATCGGCGAAGAGCAGACCGAAACAGAGATCGAGTATCCTGTATCCTGTTATAGAGGCGCAGGTCGGGGGGGTATATACTCGCGCGAGTATAGCCGCGCAGGGGATATATCGTATGGAAGGAGTCGAGAAACGGCGGGACTGAGCAGTAGAGCGCAAGAACCAAAGAGCGAGAATCGAGTAGGACAATGGCATCCGCGAAAGGGGATCAGAGCAACAGGAAGGATTGCTGGTAGATCGGGTGGGATGTGTCGCCGCTCTGCGGATTCGCGGATCGGGTCCTTTTGATACATAATATTGGGGTGCGGACTTGGGACACACTTCGATGTACTTCTCGATTGTTCTCTCAGTTTTGAATGCAGTTTTCAGGTATATATATATATATATATATATATATATATATATATATATATATATATATATATATATATATATATATATATATATATATATAAAAGTTCTGATTCTTTGTACACGCACAGAAAAATATCAAAAAATTTACCGTTAAATTAAGGTTAAAAGTGGGACAATGATGATTTATAAGCATATTTACAATTGAATTTCATAATTATTATCATTAAGCGTTGAATAATTATTTTACCGAATATTAAATTTTACCATGAAGTCAATGTCATATGTCAGAGCCTGTAATATTTACTAAGAAAATATGTTAAAATTATGGAGGATGCATATAAATTTTACGGTGAAATCCCCGTAATTTTTATTTTGAAGGTAAGTCATCAAGTCGGATATGTCGGTAAAGGAAGTTTCCTCGTAGCACGTCGCGCGTCCACTATTTTCATTCGCCGGCGACTTGTTGCGTGTTTTTTATAAAATTATTATAAATTTTAATTTTAGACATTGATAATTATAAGTATTTTAAAAATAGAAAATTTCAAAAAGTTCATTCCCGCGCTTTTTGTATAGACCAATCGCATTGAGTCTTTCAATGCTTCACTTACGGTCATCGTTAAAGTGAAGATAACCTATAAGGACTGTTAATATATTTGCATTATGCAATTTTTTATTACATTTATATGTTTTATTCTAATTATTATGATTACTAAAGAGATAAATGATATCGCGCTGACAAAATTATGTATTAAAAATATTTATTATGCGATTTTAATTCAAAATAAATTTTAAGCCCTTGGTATTGTAATTTTTACGGTGAAAATCATGATAAAATTTTACAGAATGGAGGATGGTCCCATGTTTACTGTACTTCACCGTAATTTTTATCGTGTACTTAAGAGTAATTTTTCTGAAATATTTTTGTCCGTGTAGTTTGCGAACATAATTAAAACACTATATCCATATTTTTCGCCGCGACTGGTCTTCCTCTGTTTTCCAATTGGCTCGTGCAGCTTCGACATTACGCTCTTCAATTTAGATCAAACCAGGTCAACGCGATCGTTCGGCCCAATCCGAGCGGATGCGCGTCTACTCGATGCGGATGATCATCGAATCATTTTACGCTGTGTATTATATATGCGCGAGGAGCCAATTCAGCTGATCGGTATAACGGTTTCAAGGTTCCATTACTTACTTTTCGCCTTCCTGTCGCGATATATTAAGCTTAGCGAATCGGCGTTCCGCGCACAAAAGAATTACTTTTCCAAACTCGAGAGGACGAGGAAGCAAATTGTCACCGCCGGGCAGAACCATAAATTCCAGTCATACACGGAGTCCTGCGGAATGGCCCTATGCATTTTGATCGGCCATTTTTCTCAAAGCCCAGCTCTCTTCCGATTCCCGAGAATTTATAAAGCCCGATTCGACGCAGGTATAATGTCACACCGTGTAAGGCACTACTGCTATATTATAACGAATGGTGTGTGTGTATGTGTGTGTGTGTGTGTGTGTCACGTGACGTCGACCTCCGCGGAATCGATGGCGCGACCGATTAAGCTCTCGACTTTGCTCGGAGCTCGCTTTCGACACCCGGCGTCGATCTGTTTGCTTTTCTTTCGCGCTGGTTTACGCTCCGTGAATTATTTATGGACTCCGAATTGCGGAATCGCGAGAGAGTGTCCTTTTGTATCGCTGATGCTTGTCTCTACTTTGCTGCTGCTGCTGCGTCATCGGCATTAAAGTCGTTGCGTTTTTTTCCGAACCGACAATGAATTTCTTTCATGCAATGAGCTAGTATACTATATACTTGGATTTACAACGAATGTATTTATACTCGAGTCCGATCGTTGGAGGATTTAAAGTTTGGGAATCCTGCGGCTTAACTTTTTCTGGCAAGAGGGTCCGAGAAAGCTTCGCGAAGAATGAAGCAATGGAAAAATCGCGAGTCTAACTCTCGTGATAAATATTTCATGGCGTCTCTCTTTCTCGTTCACGTTTCGCGCGAAGCCTGCCCATCTTCGTGTCGAGGATATACGTATGTATATATAGCGGGGCGCGAACATCGACGCAGAGAGAGGATCGACTTGGTGCCAGGAGACTTCATTAATCTTCTCCCCGAGGATCGTGTTCGATACCTTTAAATCTATATAGGTTTTGCTTCTCGGTATATTTTGGGGACCTCGATCCTTCATCCGGCTCATTGAGCGTGCGTTTTCGCAGACCAAACCACGCCGCGATTCTCGATCGTCCTGTTGATCGATCACAATCGAGCTCTTGGCAAAATCAAGTTTTCCGAAGCCGACTTCCTTCTCCAATGCGCGCGACAACCGCACACTTGACTGAAAGCTCGTCCGATCAGCCCGTCGTGGAATAAATCGCCCCGCATGTCTTTCTCTCTCTCTTTCTCTCTCTCCCCGCGTCCATCTCTTGGCCTTCCTGGAACCCTGTATCATCTTTTTTCCTCAAGTACGTCATACCTCCCCCATGCAGCGTCCTGATTACTCTCTCTTTCTCCCACATGCGCACGCCATAAGCGAGAGAGCCCTACTCCCTCTACATCCTTATACCAACCCATCCATCAGTTATTCCCTTTCTCACTCGTGCACCCTTCCTCCATATTCCTTTTTCTCTCCCGTATACAGCCCTACACTCCGCGCACTACGCGTCGCTTATTACAGTCCCCCTGCACGCATACATATATATAGCCGGTGAATCTTCCGCGCGCACCCACAGACGTATATTGCAGAGAGACTCGCTCGATTCGAAGTCCGTATAGGTTGTACACAAGCTTTCCCGCTTTGTCGGCCGGATGTTTTCAGGACGTGTAGTACAGCGCGCGTATAGCGCCGCGATGACGTCAGAGAGCCGAGCGCGCGTCCAGGATTGGAGAGCTACGCTTTGCGCTCTCTCTCTCTCTCTCTCTCTCTCTCTCTCTCTCTCTCTCTCTCGCTCTCTGTCGTTCTTGGCTCGTTGAGCGAAATCACAGCCGCCGTGTTGCCAATTATCGAATCGAACTACATACGAGAGAGGTGTATGCGCGCAGATCTGGTCAATTGACCCCGATGGCTTTGCTGTATGTATATGTATATACTTGCGCGTTTACCAGAAGCGACAAAGTAAATAGTGTCCCCCGAAACGCTTTTGAAAGACTATGACGTTTGCGTGGAAATAAAAAAGAACTCGACGCGATCGAGAGCCAGGTATATATAATATACATGAGCTCGTCCGCGTAGGCTTGAGTCACTCTTTGACGTACCCTCGCTCTGCTGATTATGATAATTGCGCCAGATATTTACCGACGACGACGACGACGACGAAGAAGAAGAAGGACGATGACAATAGACGAGAACGAGCGCACTCTTGCGCGACTTCTGTATCGTGTGATGGCATTTTTGCGTTGTAACCTTGTACACCGCTCCGGCGGGTGTCTTTGAACCTTCAGTTGTATAATTGTGTCCAGCTTTTTTATTCGATCTTTCGTTAAACCGTACATTAGCCACAAAATGATAATACCGGGAAAATTGAAATTCCTATAGAGACACGAAAAATCCGCGAGTCACCCCGTTACATTTCGCGCGCACGTCAATGCGCAACGCTTTTTATCATTGCTCTATATATATGTATGTATTCATCGCGCGCGCGAGCGAGCGAGCGAGTATATATTCAAATGCGGCTTTTGAAGAATTTTGCATTCAACCACGCGTTTTATTGACTTCGGGCTGTTATTAATTAATCAGGCTGTTATATGGAATTCATCAATTATCCGCTCGGCCGGACGACGTAATTGTCTTGGACATACGGCATCGGACAAACTTGTAGTAGTGCAACACTCGCGACGATATTAATTATTACGATCGCGAGATTTATGCTAATTTATACGAGATTGATTTGCAACCGCGCATCAGTGGATAAATATCATTCGCGCGCGAATTTTCATAACATACAACGTATACGCTCGCATTATGGGATATTTCCGCGAAAGCTCGTATTTTCGCGTGACTTTCCTCTCGACACATATCGTCATCGAATAATAATCCCCTCATCTTGCGAAACAACCCGCTCGACCTTGTTTTCAACGGGGTTATACAAGCATCATCGTACGACAGCTGATAGTCTCGTCCGCGCGTCGGTGTCGTCGCGCATTACACAGCTAGAAAGTCAATTAACCAGAGAGAATTTTATAGGCGATTGTTCTCGGTTGGACGATCAAGCGACTACGTGTCCAGCCTGCACCTGCGAGTATGTCGCGAGCCAATTGGCGAGAGAGTTGCGCGAAAGAAGTCCTCTCGCGGGCAACTTGACCCGAATAGCGACGCCTTTATTTTTCGAAGCGCTGATGTATTTTTGGCAGAAAGCCTGCGCCACCGGCTATTCAATGAGGGACCGAATTAGCTCCGGAATTGCAACCTGCTGCTGCTGCTGCTGCTTGGTGGATCGATGACTCGACTGAGTATTTTCACAAGAGCATTTCACGTAGACAATGTAGATCTCACAAGCATTAGGAGACGACTCGATGAATTTGAGACGAGTAGCCTGGACACGTTCAATTTCCGGCGCTTGCACTGCGGAGAACGTGACTACGGCGCGTATATACCGAGAGCCTCTCTCTCTCTCTTAAAATTTTGAACACATCGTCAAATCACGACGCCGCAAAGTGCGCGCATAAATTTTGGTTAGCGCTTCTGTCATCTCGCCACGCCGTTACACACGTTGCGCGTACCGCGTAAATAATGTCCTGAGGGGAGTTAAACGCCGGTGTTTGATTTTCGCTTGCAAACTGGAAAAGTGAATAAAAACACGCACATCGATTCACAAAATCGCGTCACTCGCCGAGGCGATTATCATTACATCAACGGCTGCTCAACTATCATCGCTGAAAGAATTATATATGATTTTTATATAATAATGATTCTCGATCAAGATCTTCAATAAATCATGTGCTTAGTTTATAAAAAAAAATCAGTATATAAAAACGAAATAAAAAAAGCATAAAGAAAATAAAATATTCTGAAATTTATCTAGGAGATTGGTACTTACTTGAAAAACTTGAGTCGAAAATTTGCCTATTTCGAAGGGTTTTAAGTTTTCAATATTCTAAAGACGTTCAATAATCGAAAAATAATATAGAACAATAAGTGTATCATGTATTATATTGTTATTGGTTTGATATGGAGTATAGAAAACTTGTTGTCGCACCAGTAAATGTTCACGTTTATTTAGAAGTAAAAACATTATTGTGTAAAGTAAATTAATTTAAAAACAGTTTTACATACAAAAATGAATTATTAAAAAATAAACAAAAAATTACATAATCATTATTTTTTGTGCCGATTAGACAAAAAAATAAGATATTCATAGGAAAAATCAATTTGTTTTGAGAAATCGTTACGATTTTAGAATAATCATATTTTTGAAGCCCGATTACGTTAATAATCAAACCTTAGTAAATGCTATGTGCTTAATCGCCCCTCGCAATCGCGTAACGGAACACCGCGAACCTACCTCAGAAAGTAGATAAAAGAAGCGACGAGTAAGTCTCAATTAAAATTAATCGAGTGAAATGTCAGTAGCCGCGGGCATGTTTTTTCTATAGAGAATCGTGAAAAACGAGGAAAATTATTCAGACGCGACTTAAGCCGGAGCTTGTGCATATTTGCGAGTAGTCGCAGTCTGTGAACGCAGATAAAGCCAGCAGCAGCTTTCCCTCTCCGTGACTATATACACACACAAATATACGACGGCATTGTCACGAGGAACCTAGTCGATAAGGCATGACTGCTGTATATATATATATATATATATATATATATATATACACACATACTCGTGCCGATAGCGCGGAGCGCGCAGCTTCCGGTCGAGTCTTTGGCGCGCGCAGCTAATACATATACAAGTGCAGTATTGAGGAAAAATGCTGAATCAGCGTACGATTCGAGGTGTGATAAGGCGCGAAAATTGCGACGGTAGATATTTTTACATTCTTTGCAGCGCTGCTGGTATGTAAAGTTAGTTCAGGCCTGTGCGGTATACGTATATACAAAATGGCATACCTCCGAATTGGATAAAGATAATAGAGGATACAGAAGATTTCGCTCGTGCGGCTTCCCGCTCAGTTTTCCATCGGAAGGGCACGCGCCGATTCGAGCGATCGGTATGCGCTGCGACTCGAAAAATTAAAGAACCCCAAGGCAGCATATAGTTATTGTAACAAACGACTCGGTAGGCAATAGAACGAAGCAAGTGGTCCGGTAGCGGACACAAGACACATGTATATATGTTTAATCTGCCGCGGTGAAATAGTTGGGAAGTCCCGGACATACTTCCGGAAGGATCGCCTGCTCTTCCGAAGAAGCTCCGCGCAAGGAGTATTATATATAGTTTCCAGAGGACTATAGACGACATTCGGCGAATGCACGCGGCGATATTCCGGGCATAGTGTAGTTGCGCGCATACCGGACTGCTGCTGGAGTCGCTCGGCTGTGGAATGATTTTCCTGGCCGGCCGCCAGGGACTGTATAGATATAATATATTCCCTGCGCTTTCAAAGTCGCGAGCAAGCAAGCACGACCTCTTCTTCTTTATTTCTTCTTCGGACAAAGCGTATTTGCGAGTTTGGTAAGGTAAAATCGATATCCGTTGTTGTTATTATCGCGCGTATGTATGTAGGGTAAAAAACAATAGTCTCGAGAAGTTAACGAGTTCTCTGCGGTGTGCTGGTATATGTGTATATATGCTCGCGCGAGCGCATATGAATTACGACGACTCTCGCGCAAAGTTTCGCTGTAAAACCGCATTAACGTTTGTCATTTACAGCCGCGATATTTCTGTCCGACCGACCACCTCCGAGACTTGCAACTACTATATACTCTCTCTTCGCGAGGAGGTGTCTGAAATAAATCGACGCTCGCCGAACGACTCAAGTGGCCTTCAACCGCAACTACCAGTACACCCGTCTCTCTCTCTCTCTCTCTCTCTCTCTCTCTCTCTCTCTCTCTCTCTCTCTCTCTGTCAACCTTTTCTTTCTCTCTCTCTCTTTCTCTTTCTCTCTCTCTTTCTCTCCTTTCGTCGAGCACCTTGCATTTCTCGGCAATTCATGCGCGCACGAGAGATGTGTGTATATATATCATCGTACGATGCTTTTCTCGCAGGAACGCCCTTCGTTTTCCTATTTACCCTTTCAGCTTTATTATTTTCTATTGACGGATCGCGCCTCGGTATGCGTATAATCTCGCAGACTTTGAGCGAAGTCCCCCCGAGAGAAGCATCAGCTCGGTTATAATATCCTTCTTCCGAATGGCGCGCGTTAGATAAACCGATATCCATGTAAATCGGCCCGTGTCGCATAATCCCCCGGCGGACACACCTGCCCCGAATTTCGCAGCCTTTAAAAACGCTCATTTTTTCTTATACCGCTTCCCTGTGTGTGTGTGTGTGTGTGTGTGTGTGTAATGTACGTACGAGAGGAGCTATAAAAACACAAGATTTTTTTCTTCGAATTTTAAAACGATGCGAAGTGAAAATTCATAAAGAACTCGAAAGTGTGCAAGTACAATGGAAGGCAGTGTGTCGGAGTCGGTGTAATTTAACACCTAGTGGCTGCGCGGCAATTCGAAAGTCTGGAAGTTCGAAAAAGGTGGTTAACCGAGACGAAAGCTCTAAATCACGCTGAGGACGTGTTGCGCGTTCAGCCTTGAGTGCAGTATTTTTCTGGGCTTTTTAATCATTAAACACTCGTAAATTTTAACGACCCTCCGGTATTTCCTCTACGTGACATTTTTTTCAAATACACACAAAGTGTACAGCTCGTGGAGAGAAACAAAAAACGCGTAATCATAATAATACGTCGCCGCATCTAGATAAACGTGTACGCGATAAAATTCTCTCACTGTGCAATGTTCCTCGAATCGTCCCGCGACGCTCTATGAAAAGAAAAAGCAGAAGATCGCGGAAGCAAGACTCGCGTATTTATTTATCGCTATACAAGCAGACCCCGGGGGGTCGCGCCCCCGTATACATCGGCGCCAAAAACACATATAGTCTACTTCGCGACCGCTGCTGCTCTTCTTTCCAATTAGCCGCTTGACTCCCGGCGTCGGATTAATGAACTTTTAACGAAGTAGTCGGCGCTTTTAATTGGGATTGAAAGGCTTTTCAAGAGAGCCTTTGAAAAATTTCGTCGGTCATAAAAGGAGCGCGTATATAATATATAGCGCCGGCTTTTTTCGGAGGTCTCCGCGAGGCGCGCGCGACGATCAATCCTCCGGCTTAATTTCTGTAACAGTCAGCCGCGCGTCGTCGGAGATGAACAACTTTCTCTTCGCGCGGACGCATCAGCAACAAACTTAGATTGCTCTCGCGGAGCGAATGAGGGAGAGAGAGAGAGAGAGAGAGAGAGAGAGAGAGAGAGAGAGAGAGAGAGAGAGAGAGAGGAAGTTTGTTGGTCTTCGCTAACTAAACGGTTAATAACTGTGTCAACGATGCATAGAAAGCTGCTCCTAGTGAAAAAGTGTCTAACCTACTTTTGACTTCTCTCGGTCGAGTGTATACTTACATGTACAAAAAACCGAGTTTCTACGGCTGCCGCGTAAAAATGCTTTTTTCGACCGAATCATATGTATATATAGAAAGAAAGTCGAACGTGTTTCCAATTTATACTCCCGATTAAGTAAAGAACGTTTCCACCCCGGAAAAATTACAACAACGCTACGCTCCAAAGTGTAAAATCGCATTACCGTCACATACACACACGCGATATAGGAACATCGCAATCGCAACAACTCCCACTTATCGATTAAGGCCATAGCTCGCATCATTGGTGCCGCGCACGCGATTAGGGCTCCCATGCATGTTACAGCTACACAGCACATGCGCTTTGTGCGAATTTTGCATCGTGCATTATTAATGGCCGCAGCGAGAGGAGCGCCTCGTCGCCGCTGCTCTACAATTTAATTAGCGGAGCCGCGACCGTGACCGACGCCCGAGGCGCGCGCTCGCGCTCCACATAATTTTCTCCGTATCTCTGTCTCTTCTCCATCGTATTATATCCGTGGAAGTGTGTCGCGAGCGAGAGGATCTTATTATATACCTTTTTGCACGCGCGGCTTTTCGCGCTGTGTCGTATATGCGCGCGCGGGCGGCGGTGATTAGGAATATTGTTGCATATATATAGTTTCCGTGAATCCGAATGCGAAGAACCGGGGATGTCTTCTGAGAATTACGTGAGCTTTTCAGACTCGGAAGTGTTCGTGAATAAAACGCGCGGCTTAGCTACGAGAAACGAGACTGCAGTATGTACGCGGCGTTTCGTGAGAATCGCAGTAGCGGTATATAGAGCTTCTCTTAGAATTTTTTTGACGCTTCTTTTATCTCGTGTGTATAGCGGCCAGGGGGAGACCGAGGGGTTGGCTGCGACTGTACTCGCCGATTCGAATATGAGTGGCATATGTCACAAGGTAGAGAGAGCCTCCTGCGAACAGGTATATGTATATATCGTTCTTATTTTACAGGCATCGTCGGTAGACAAGGGTACGTTGCACCACTGATATAAGTTTCTAATTTTTATGGCTATATCCTAATATTGACCGAGGCGGCCACTTGCTGCCACTCCATCCATAAAACTTGAGGTTATATATGCAGTGTTTCATAAAAGCGATCGTAAATCCGCGAAACGCTCGCGCTTGCATGCATATATATATACACGAGTTGCAGGCAGACTCGCCTAATAATATACAGCACAGCCGAACGCGCGGACAGACAATAGAATATATAGATATATCCGCCCGCGCACGGCGGCGTCTTTGTTCCGCGGCTAATCGGGCACTTTCCTTTCAGGCGCCAGTTTAGTCTCACCGACACGGCTATGGCGTGGCAGCTCGTGTGTTTGACTTTTCGATAAGAAGCATATAATACCTTCGTTGTCTATATATATATACACGTCTTGAGAACTTTCGGAAAATCGAATCTGCGCGCCGGCGAGCATTTCTCGCTTCGATAACATACGTATATTATATATAAGCGAGCTCGCTTATGAATAAGCAATTACAGCTATTTCATTTCTCTCAAAAGTTATAAATCGCCGCGGTCGCGTCTCCCAGAATCTCTTGGTCGAGAGAGAAAAAGAGCGGCCCGGCGGCGAATCACAATGCTCGCCTGTGCCCCTCGAGGTGCGCTCTGGGCGTGTTCATAAATCTTTCTCTCTCTCACTCGCGCGCTCGCGAGCGACCGGCTGCCGCGCTGTGTATAAGAAAGAGAGGATACGCGAGAGATAAAAAAAACGAGAGAAGCGCTAACTAAGCCGTGTGCCTGGCTCGTATATACGAGCTAGGCCGGTGCATTCAATTAGTTCATTAATGTCGCAGGAGAGGACAGATCAAAGCGCCGCCGCTGCGGCTGCGAGACGCGGTAGCCGAATTAAATACGTTCGCTGATGCCGAGCCGCTTGATTTTCTCATTAAAGTCCGCCTGTTTGTAGAGAGTTTGTTTAGGTGGCTTTGAAAACGAAATTGAATATTAGAGTGCGAGTCGTGATGATGGCGTCGCTGTTATAGTTCGGGCTTTGTAAACTTCTATTTCGATCATTTTCGAGATGATGGCTCGGAATGGGTGCTGTGTCGTTGGAAGATAACGTTAGGTCGCAACTTTTTGTTATTCTCGTGTTACACCTGTTATAGGTATGTTTGAGGCTGAAAATGAGCACGGGGGCTTTTACGGTATTGACGTATATAGGTAAAGCAGTGGACCTCCTTTGGTGTATATGAATTGTCGGTATTTCGTTGAAACTGTGCGATGAACCGCGACCCTCTTTGGTTGAAAAGAGTCGTTTACCCGAAAGACAATGAGCTTACTTTTCGGAGAAGACTATATACGCAGGCTGAAAAATCTCGCGGTATCGATGAAACTATTTACGTTAACTAGCAAAAATCCTGCAGCTTCAGTGCCAGCAGGGACCATTATAGAAAGAGCGATAAATATCTATATTAAAAAAAAAACAAAAGGGCTCCTGACATTAAATATTGGTTTTAACAAGTTCTACCCAAACTTTATATATACAGGCAGTGAATGAACAACTCTTAGATCAGTTTCACATGGGACGCCGCGGTTAATAATAGCGGTTTACAGTCACGGCGGCGCGAGGGAGAGATAATTATCGCGGTATACAGCACGCCCGGCTCAAATCTAGAGCACAATACAAATCTGCTAATTTTAGATTAAATACTGTTGAATGCGCTCTGCCAGACGCAAATTCAAGCTTATTGTAATGAACATCGCGTTCATTTATATATTTACGAGAATATGCGAGCGTGTATATATATATAACTCTTTGTTATAATTCAGCGTACACGTGTTTATTCGCGCGTTTATATATGTTATCTCGTTGTACGTATATAGGCATAAGTAAACGCAAATGTTTAGAGCAGCGCTAATTGATAAACTATCGAGTCTCATTGCTGTTATACAAAGTCAAAGCCATAAATTCGAAACTCATCGCCATCGCATCATCATCATCATCATCATCATCATCATCATCGAGATCAGAGTCACACAAACAAATAATAGCCGTGCAAAGTATCGGCGAAGCTTGTAATATAAATTTCCCCCGCGAAATTCAGTTTCAAGGCAAAGTATAGCAGAGTCGCGCTTTTCGCTCGCTTAATACCCTCGGCTCTCCCCCATCGGTCGTCCCCCCAGCGCCGGTCCATTGTGTATGCCGCGAGTACTTTCGCGCGAGTAATAGACAATCAGTTTGAGCTCTCTGCATCCCCCTCTATATATCGTGTCCCTAGCGTCCTTGGCTCTCTCTCTCTCTCTCTCTCTCCCTCTCTCTGACGCGCAATTACAAATTCCCACAGTATCAGGGGGTGAACTTCCCCTGCCCTCTCGCTTTGTGTGTCTCTCTTATATATGCTGATGCGGCTCCTGTACTTTGCTGCGGCGGAGGACGATGCGTGGATTTTTTTCGACGTGTGCGTTTCGTCGACGTTCTGGGTACGCGTGTACAGGGACCTGCCGGCAGAAACGAGAGGGAGACTGCGGCTGCCGCTGTCAATAAAACTGTTTTAATTTGGCCCGCCGCGTCTCGAGCAGGTGCGAGTATATACGTGCGCATATGCGGGAGAGCTGCTCCGTCTTTTTCGGGCTGTACTGCCGCGTTACCTGCGGAAATCGCAAATGCTCGATTTTTAAAAAAATGAAAAATTCATTGTCCCTTATTTATCTATATATACTCGCGAGATATAGTATAAGGCGTGTCGAAGGCAAAGCGCGCGATGTAGAGGCCAGATTACACATTGCACCGTCGAACTATATACATAGAAGCACATTATACGCGCTCGTGCTGCGCAGATTGGCTCGGATATACGCCGCGGCGCATAATGGCTGGAAGCATGAAGTATGAAACGCTTCTTTCACAGATCGCGAGCAAACTTCGGCCTTCAAGCTTGCCGGAAGTGCGTTATTATGAATTCGAGCGGCGCGCGGCTCTCGAGAACTCTCCAAGTCTCTCTCTCTCTCTCTCTCTCTCTCTCGATCAAGATTAAATATTAATTTACCGATTCTCCGCTGCCTAATACAGGTTTCATTGAAATACGTCTCTTGCTTACATTAGAGCTGTAGTATACACATACGCAGTTATAAGTAAGTTTTTTTTCCATGAAAAATTCAGCTAATCGCTTCGCTAGAAATGTCTTCACGAAGTCTCTACACACCGCTTATTACCGCGCGAGCAGTCATCAAGTGTAAATAAGAGCTACCGCAACTTGTTGCAGTCATCGCGCATCAGAGAGAAAGAGAGTATTGGCACGACCCTATAAATAGAAGAAGAGGAAGAGGAAAAAAAAGAAACGAGCAGATACCCATAACGCATTAGCATATAGTATACCACTACTCTTCGCTATATATACATATATAGAGAGTACAAGAGAGCCCCGCGTCGTCGGCGTCGTCGTCTCGCTTCGGCGGACAGGTATATATACGTACACGCGCACACGTCTACAGAGAGTGAGCGAGAGTGAGTCGAAGGGGTGGGAACCCTTCGAGCTCAGAATTCCCAACACACGCGCTGCGCGCTCTCCAGCATATATATATATATATATATATATATATATATATATATATATATATATATATATATATATATATATATAGCTCGATCGCGAAATGCGCGAGTCTTCCTCCGCTGCCTTGTTACCCGGATAGAAAATCTTCCGTGTGTGACGTGTCGTAGGCGTAGTCGTCGTCGTCGTCGGCGTCGTCGTCGTCGTTACCTGCGCGTACGCGTACATCATATTATACTCGTATGTGAAGGGAATACGGGATCGCTTGGGGTTCCGAGCTTCGATAGCGATTGGCGCTATATTGATTCGTTTGCGTTGGTCGATGAAACGAGAGAAAAATAATTGTCGATGAATATATGTTAATGTTTTTCAGTGTATAACATTCTCCCTCGAAACCGAGCCATCGCCAGAAAGGAAGAAAGAAAGAATGAAAGAAAGAAACGGCATCGACGGCCGCTTGAATACGAAAAGGAGGCAAAAAAATATCCAAAGAAGAATAAAAAGAGACTATGGATAAAATTTCACGTACACGAATATATACGTATATGTATAGTGTAGCCTGCAGGGTTCTCTCTCGTCGCGTCAGCCCATTTCCTTGCGCTCAATCGATCCCGTATAGGTACTCACTGCGCTCACGTATATACGTATATATACAGCAACGATCTCTCTGGTCGCGTGATTTTTTTCACACGAAGGGGATTCCTTCAAAGCGACGCAGCACTGCAGGTATACATGCACACACACACGCGCACACATACATATATATATACCTCTCTTTGAGTGCGCTGCGCACAGCTAGGCAAGTGTGCCGTCGAGAGAAGAGAGCCGTATATAGGTGTATATAACGGTGCTGCGCGTGTGTAGGCACCCGACGCGAGCGGCGGGTCACACAGCTGACCTCGATAATACACACAAGCCAGCAACAGCAGCATGTATATGCGGAGAGACTGCGCTGCGGCCTCGCGATTGAAAAGAGAGAGAGAGAGAGAGAGAGAGCGGCTGTGGACTAGATTTTCGGTCTAGCGTTGCAGCTCCGCGCGCAGCCTAATCCCCGGGGAAACGATCGCGACTCTAGGAGAGCAATACTCCGCGCGATGCTGGAATAGCGCGATAGCGCCTAAACAAGGCCGCGGAATATGCTTTACTCTATGTATATAGGTACGAATAGACGGCGAGATAGAAGCTGCGCGATATGTGTCAAAGATTGTTGGATATATAGTTATAGGTTTTTTTTCTGTTATGGCGGGCTTATAGTTTTAGACGATTCGGAACATTATTCAATCCACGATTATTTCCGAGCGAGCGCGACTCGGTACAGCAGCAAATCTCGAATATTATACGGACGCGAAGCATACGTATAGCCAGTTCGCAACGAGTGTGGCTTCGAGGTATCGCACGTCAATACATAAAGAGGAGAAGGCCCGAACGAGGAGTCGCGCAATCCGGAGCGCAGAATAACGCAGGAGAGACTAGAAAAATCGAGCGCTGTACATGCAGTATACAGCGAGTTTCTAACGGCGGCCTTATTTCGCGCTGCTTTATATATACTGCTTCGCCATTTCTCACCCGCGACTCATCGGAATGCGTTACACATATATACCCTCGAAATCAACACCCTCTGTATTTATACTCATCATTATACCCGAGACGCACCCACGCCTATAGGGTATACGACATCCGTATACAGAGCGACGGGGCATCAGTCGAGGCAGTGATTACCCCAGCATCTCTCGGTCTCTCGTGTAGCTGACTCAATTATAAGTGCTCGCGTGCGCCTGCAGCACGCGCGCGAGAGACCGCAGAAGGGAAACCTGCGCCCGAAGGGAGAATCCGCCCTATATGCACGTGTGCACTCCCACCTCGAGGCACGCAATCGAGTTATAGCCGTGACTCGGGATCAAACGCTCTATGTATGTGTGTGTATGTATACTTATATATATATACACGACGTACCGACCCTTCGTTTTTAGAGAAGCTCCTGTTATCGTCTTTTTTTCGCTCGGCTTTGTTCGACAATGTCGCGGCGCGGACGCGATTATCGTTTGTAGGAAGAAAGTTGTGACAACTGTCGGCCGATAAGACACCACAGCCGGTGTCGGTGTGGTGCATGCGTGAAACCGCGAGATAACGGAAACAACGAATCCAGCGTACCGCATATATATATAGGTATTCGTTTACGTCGATAAGTTATTATCAATTTTTTACGTAAAATTCGTCGAATCCGAATTTCCAGATGGATAAACGATAATAATAAAATACCAAACAACAGCGTCAGCGGCTCATCCATATAGGCATACGCGCGTATACCAGCGTTTGCGTCAGTCGCGCGTAATTGCCGGCAAGTGGGCTGGCAGCAGCTCTCTCTCTCTCTCTCCGCGAATGGGCTTTAATTCCATTTGCGCAATAAATGGACCGTAGCAGCTCTCGGCTCTGACGCTCGATGCTGCGCATTATTCGCATATAAAGATTTGCTTCTGCAAAAAAGAGAGACAATCGCGACGACGGCTTTACTGTGGTCGTCGTGCAATTTTCACGGTGTTATTGAATTATCGAGAGAAATTTGTAGACAGTAAACGATATGCCTCGGAGCGCAGAATTCGCGAGTTTTCGATTCTCTCGGCGCGCGGGGAGTAGCCGCGGATGCAGCGCACGACGTTGTTTAGTAGCGGCGATGAGATAGAGGCTTTGTGGCGGCGAGAGAGCAATTTCGCGCGGGTTCACCAGCACGACGAGTTAAAATGTAGAGCGAAAGGTTCGCGCGGCTGTGGTTGAGCGCGAAGCGCTTTTTATTTCGGATTCCTTTGCTGCGCGGTGGATCTTGTATATGCCTGCGTATATACTTTTATACCTTTGAGCTGCGCTGTATACTTTCGTTTGACCTGTACACTGTAACGCACGCGTTACAACGCGAACAAAATCACAAAATTTTGATAATATAGACCGCGCAGTCGTAAGAAGTTATATATATATATATATATATATATACATGTATCCCCCGAAGGAGCCAGGATCAAGTGGCCGCGCTTGCGATCGTCGATTCCGCGGAGCTTGAATAGGGTTCGCTCCTCCTCCGCTAGCGCTTATTCTCGAACATTCAATTAGCAGAGGCGGAGGATCGAGCCGACGAGCTATAGCTTCCCGGGGGAGCCGTAGCTCCGATGCTGATAGCCGATAATTTCGACCTCGTGTCTGACTTAGGGGTGACTCGTGACCAATGATGCGCGTGTCGCCGTAATTTCGCGGTCGCGCCTTCAATTATATGTACATCTTCGCTCGAACAGGGGGATGCTTGAGATTCTTAAACAAAAATTATTTAGTTGTATCTCTGGCTAACGACTGTTCTCTCTATATATAGTTATACTTTAACATTCTGCTGTAATTTCAAACGTTTTAAATGCTATATTCTCATATAGAGTGATCGATACGTCGTGTCGATCGATATGCCTATACATACACTTTTCAAACGAGCGTAAAGAGGATCGCATCGAATCCTTGTAAAATCAGGGCTCTTCTAGCCGAACTCGTAGCAAAGCAAAGAACGCGGCTTATTACCAAAGCACACGAGAAGCATATGTATATATATATATCACGAGTGCTTTGAAAAGTTGCGCTGCACACATCGTTTCTGCATCAGGCGCGTCGACGGTTCGCCGACGCAGCAGCAACAGTCGCTAAACTTTCTAACGCGCGTCGAAAGCTCCCGGAAAGCGCGAACAAAGTACGACGGATAAAAAGAATAATGGGAAGCGAATTCAGAGGTGGTAAATGGGTTAAACGTCGGCGGGCAATTTAAATCACCGCCGGGCGCAGCACTTCAATTCGATTCGGTCAGAGAGCTAGAGCAAATCGCCTTTGAATTCGTTTCTCTCGCCGACGCGCTCTTTCTCCCTTTTTCCCCTATAAGCTTCCCTCTCGCTCCCTTTCTGTTTCTTTAAATGCTTCGTTATTTGCCTGCAGAGCGAGCATAGGGCTTCCCCCTTTTTGCGGAAGAGGCGAGCGCGCGAGTTACGCGTATTCTTTATTCGGGGCCGAGGCTGCGGAAACGCGAGCCTCTGTGGTGTTGGAGGTAATCCGACGAGGTCTACAGTTGTGATTCTTCTCACGCCTTCTCTAAATAGTTTTGAACGCGTTAGAAAATCGACGCTATATCTATGATGGTGTACTTTTAATCTTCGGCATAACGAACGCGATCATTTCTAATAAGTAAGGGCGCAGAGAGGGGGTAAGGAGAAGGATCAGAAGACGCGAATTTCTCGCCAGCGGGCAACTCGCTCCGGATGAGACACTCCACCGCCTCCGCCCCGCGGGGACTCGAAATTAGGGTAGAGAGCTCGTCGCCGGCGGGACAATTCTCTTTCTCATCCCCTTTTTTCCGCGCTCGCATTCCTTTTTTCTCTCCTCCGAATTTTCCTAAAAGGGGCCAGATCTCGTTAACGCGCGGCGGTGATATACAGTGTATATATATATATACTCTTCCTCTTCTCGATATGCTCCTGGAATTCGTGGATAAACCGGATTAATGCGTAAATTAACCCTTACTCGCTCCGTATACGCGTTGCTCGTCCTTTACGAGTGTTTTATGCGAGAGAGCCAGCCGCGTGAGAAATGGAGTGCGCGCGGAGGATAACGATGGCAAACTGTTTTCAAGCTAAGTGATTTAACTCTGTCGGCTGAGACGCGGTACGTGCCAGGTCAGTAATTATATATTCGTACCGTGATAAAGGGTGAATTTAAAAAAAATAGTTTCTTCGGAAGAAAGGTTAGTTTTTTTTCGCGTCGAACAAAGAAAGAGTGAATCGCGAGAGGGAGCCACGCTTACAACAAGGTCGCCTGAGTGAACTGCGCCTGTTCGCGTAAGTCAATCGATAATAGCACCGGTATTCCGCCGCCGCCGTCATCCGCGTATAGTCATCCTGTGCGATAGCGCGGCGCCGGTGTGCCGCTGAAAAATGCGGCTTTTAAAATCCTCGCGTAAAAATGCACTCGTATCTATGCAATTATATCTTCGGCATAGTATATAAGTATTTCCAATAATTCGTATCCTCATTATACAAGTACATCCGATCAGTAGAAAAATACACTATCCGCTCAGCCGATACTAATCCGCGCAGTCTAGGAAAAAAAGAAGAAGAAAAAAAAAAGCTATTACCCATATATAGGCGTCTACTAGCAGCTAGCGCATTCTCCTACACGCAGTCCATCTCTCTCTCACTCTCCGCCGGCCGGCGTCGTCGCCGACTGCGGCAATCGATATCGCTGTTGTTCGTATACTTACGACGTCGATAAAAAGCAATTCGAGCGCCGTTGTCGTCGTCGTCGTGCTGCTTCTATTTCTGGATTTCTCTAAACGAGAGGGCGGGGGGGGGGGATAGAAAGAGAGAGAGAGAGAGGGAGAGAGAGAGAGAGAGAGAGAGAGAGAGAGAGAGAGAGAGAGAGGAAGAGTAAGAGCCCCAGACGATATAGATTTCTGGAGCTGTCGCTGCTCGCGTTCTCAATATCGGCGCAGAATAGACGACGACGTCGCGGCGGAGAGGAGGAACGAGAGCACGACACAGGAGAAAAAAGACCAGGCAGTGTAGGCCGAAACTCGGTCCTCGAACTAGCCCGTTTATTGGCCCGCTGCCAACCGCTCGTTCTCTCTTTGGCCTGTGTATCTTGAGTACATGTGTATATTATATATATATGCAACGCACGTGCCATCTTGTCATCGATGCTGATCGGGCGCGCGGAACGTCTCCTGCGCTAATTCGCGCGGTTTACTAAGCGATCGACGCGACGTCGAAATAACGAATTGGCGAAACAAAGATCCGAGCAATCGTCCAAGTCATCCTTCTTTCATCGAAGAATAGCTCGCTGCGGTAATTTAAACGCCAGTCGATAAACCGCCCGATTCGCTCGCGATGATTTATACGCGGCGGCTGATCTTCGCAGAACTTCATCCGCGAAATTTTCCAGCTCGATAAGAGTCTGCATGTCTTCTGCACAGAAGTCGCGCCTCGGGCCGTCTCTTTGAATCAGCAGGCTGCACTATAATTGAGCTGGTGACTATATATATATATATGTATGTATGTATGCGCAGTCGAGATAACGTCGAAAGGCGAACTCTTTAAATCGTCGCGTAATTGCGCGAGAGACAGTAGTAGTCGGTTATCGGGAAACGAAATCGCGGCTCGTCTTCTTCCTCTGTCTCTCTCTCTCTCTCTCTCTCTCTCTCTCTCTCTCTCTCTCTCTCTCTCTCTCTCTCTCTCTCTCTCTCTCTCTCTCTCTCTCTCTCTCTCTCTCTCTCTCTCTCTCTCTCTCTCTCTCTCGGCGCATATATAAACAAGTCGGCACAGCGTTATAAATAGAGTAATATATTTATAGCGGGTGGCTCCGTGATATACACACCGCTAGTGGCGCGCGGCTTTGTGTGCCTACTACGAGAGAGAGAGAGAGAGAGAGAGAGAGAGAGAGAGAGAGAGAGAAGAGAGAGAGAGAGAGAGAGAGAGAGAGAGAGAGAGAGAGAGAGAGCATTGCTTCGCTCTCTGTTTACCGAATTTTTTTACTCAATTTTATTTTATACAGATATATATATATATATACTGAATGCTAAAATAATGGCTATAATTTCAGCGATTATCGCGTTGTGTGCTATTGCCGGAGAAAGTCG
Source organism: Muscidifurax raptorellus (assembly GCA_020010945.3). Classification (NCBI taxonomy): domain Eukaryota; kingdom Metazoa; phylum Arthropoda; class Insecta; order Hymenoptera; family Pteromalidae; genus Muscidifurax; species Muscidifurax raptorellus. The sequence goes on along the minus strand of CM052078.1, from coordinate 7,430,704 downwards.
TGCGAACGATTTAACTTGTAAAGCTCGGGCAACATGTATATATACATATACGCCTGCTTTTGTATCGCTTGCGAAATTCATCACGTACCGATAGCATCGCTGTCATTCTTCACGTTCAACACACTGCGCGATGCGCGCGAGGTTATTCATTCCGCTGAAGATCGAAATTCAGCCGTATGCGATCTATACTATATAGCAGTAAATGAAAATCATCGGTCATGCCGATATACAATAACACCTATGATCGATTGCTTTCAAGATTTTAATTCGACGATCGCGTTATCCTGCACATTATACTACTACTATACTCTTAAAAACAAAACATATAGTATAATCGTATAGTTTTCGTTTTCGAATTTCGTTATTGCGTCTATCAACAACAATTAACATTTTAACGCAACTGATCGATCGAGACTCTCCATTCACAACGATCCAAGCGCGTCCCGGAGTGAATCCCAAATTCCAAGCGTAATCAACGTGGCCTTACGACGCATGCTCGAAATAATGGGAGCGCGTATACGGAATAGCGCCGAAATCGTTCAACGGAATCTATACTACTGCTGCTGCTGACTTGAGCACGAGGTCGTCGTGCCGCTCGAACGATCAAATCGACCGTCTCGAATTCGCGAGGTCGACGCCGAGCGGTTGATCCAAGAGAGTATCGGATTGCGCAGAGAGCGCGAAACCGACGACCGCCGTTTTACCGAGAGAATAACAGTCTTTGCCGAACTCTGGAAAGCGACTTCCATGTGTTATGTTGTATGCGGGTTCGGTGTACCGAGTCTCATGCCTGTATTATAAATAAACGGTCGTTGATTGCTGTCGCGTTGTCTTTTTTCTTGCGAGGCTGAGCACACAAATATGCAAATTCTTGCTGACGTCGCTGTATGCGCAAAGAGAGAATTATAATGCAGCGTAATTTTTCGGCGCACGACTAGAGCTCATGATGCTCGTTCGATGCAATTTGAGCGAAGTAAGATCGACGGTTACGAAAGCAGAAAGAAAGAGGACAGTAACCCCGCGCTCACACTTTATATCTATACAGATATGGCGGTATACATTACGAATCGAAACTGGAAAATCGCCGTTACATTACTTTCTTATATACATTACACCCGTAACATACACACGCAGGAAGTTCTCCCGGTAGCCAAAGGTGTCCCGAGATAAACACGGGCTCATTTGCATTTGTCAAAATAAACGGTAGCGACGAGCCGCGTACATAGCTAATCTAAAAAGCCTCTCTCCTGCACCCGCAGCAGCAGCATAGCGTGATTTACGCAACTCGGCGGGTAATTTAATTTTATTACGCGATATCGGCCGATACATCACTATCACCGCGAAGTATACGCACTTCGGTGGCCGTATACGGGGAAAAACAGGTTCCGCCTCGTATTTTCACCGACGAGTGCGTCACGCGCTTTGCGATCATTAGCCGTAAATTAGTGCATTATAATAATCGTTGACCGTTAGACCAGCTGCGGCTTGTAATATCGCCGATAAGCTCGCATATATACTCGCGCTTTAACAACGCAGCTGCTTAATAAGGAGTCTTCGTCGCTTCGATTATCATTCGAAACGATTATTATATTATATGTACATTGAATATTATACGTGTATATATACATAACGGCAGGTGCTCGCGCGACGTTTTCTCGCGCGCGAGCTTCGATTGAAACGTCACACGTGTCTATAACGTAAACCCAACGCACATACACAGCATCCAATCTGCGCGTTGTAATGAAAACATTCGAAGACAATTTATGAACACGTGTCTGAAACTTAATCACCGGCTGTAGCCGGGTATATACTGTATTATAGATTGCCCGGAAGTAATCGCCGATCGTACATAATCGAGCTCCCATACGATAAATACCCAGTGAGGTAATCGTGCAAACGTCGCAGCAGCTGCGAAAAGGATAGTCGGAATATTTAATCGACACCGCGCGCGCGCGCGCGCGCGGCCGCCGGGAGATAGGATCTTACGGCGTAGGCGTAACCGCGACGCGTCTTCGAGAGGAGAGTTGAATGGTTGGAAGAGGCAGCGCACCGCCGGAAAGAAAACGGCGTGTGTGGAGAGAAAGAGTATATTATACTTGCATAAACGGACGCGCGATCCTCCCCTTGGGGGCTTCAATGGTAATTAAAGCTCGCCCCGATGATTTCTTGCAGCGAGTCGAAGATGTCCCTTGGAATTTGCGCCGCGATTACGTTGCACGCGCAGAGGTTGAAATTCGGATGATATAATTATGCGGCAGCGAGTGTTAAAGATTATCATCTCTTGCCGGACATTATCCTCGCATTAACAGGTGCATCATACTCTCGGATGTTACGGTAGCGTCGCACTTATTATATACGCGAGACCTCCCAGCGTATAGAGAGTAATTAAGAGCACGTGTATTATTTACGCGACGACGATCGCTTCCCTTTTCCGCGAGCGATTCCTCCGACTTTTTTTCAATTACGAGTAAAAGTGTCGATTAAAAACCCCTTTGCTATGATTTAGAATCAACAGGTGAAGCCGATCGCTTCCAAAACAATCAACAGCCACCCGCAATTAAGAGAAAAATCCTCCCAGCGCATACACTATATATAAGCTTCTCGTCCTTCGAATTCCGTGCGGCATATACAGCAGAATCCAAGCCGAAAACTCTCTCTCTCTCTCTCTCTCTCTCTCTCTCTCTCTCTCTCTTTGCGCAGCGATCGACCGACGAGATAAATCCCGACTCTCTCGCCTTTCGGCTTCCTTTCAAGCTGGCAAACATCCTCGTGGCTTTATAATACGGAGGCTTTTGCACGTGTGTGTGTGTGTATGTGTGCGCCCCGTCGAGAGAGTCAGCGTAGCGGCATTGAGAGAGAGAGAGAGAGAGAGAGAAGTTCTCTGCCACGGCGCGTTTATATACTTGTTGATTTATTGGGATGTCCACCCGCGCGCGAGGTTTGCGCTGCGGATGACGATGATGATTTTTGCTTTATTGACGCGGGCCGTATTTAATTTATTCTCCGATTGTTAGAGCGATTCTATTGTACTTATATATTTTCGGTCAATATTTTTAGTCGAAGCGGCGCGAAAAATAAGAAGGAGAAAAAAAGAACTCGAGCCATCGCGCGTAATTTACGTCTCGATAAATTCCAGCCCACACTCTACTGTTGCCCGACGCGCGCACTTCCGAAATTAACTTTCCTCGCCTTATAAGTATACGCAGCCGTACGTATAAAGCCTCTTGAAAAGCCGATCGTCGGCGAAAAACCTTTCCGAGCGGAAATATGTATAAGGAATATTAAATTCCCCGATGTGCGTCTATATATATATATATGTATACGCGCGCGGGTCTCTCCCACGTGGCGCAGCACGAGAGTGTCGTCGTCGCCGCACGTGGATCCATCCGCCATGATGTCCCTGGCCTTTTGAAATTCAAATTGCCGCGACTTCTCTCTGTCTCGCTCTTCAGGGTCTCCTCGGGATTGACCCCCCTAAAGGTCGCGACCCCGCGCGCATTTGCATCTCAGAAAATGAGATAGACCTTTTCCATTAAATCTTTATCTCGCTACGTATAGATGTTCTTTCTTTTCGATACTTTTTCGCCGCTGATCCGAGAGAAAAAGAAGTTTGTTATATATATCCGCGCATGTAGACGTATTGTACGCACGCGGGATGAGAAAGCTAATTGCCGGTTGTATACACGCGCGCGCACGAGAGTCAGTCACCGCTATAGCTGTCACTCAATCGCCGTTATGGCTGCGTGTGACAGCCAACCGGTAATCAACGCATGTACCATCATCCTCCTATATATATACGCATACAAGCGATACGTTGCCAGAACTAAAAAGTCACCGTATATAATTCTCATATCCGCGAGTACAGTTCTATGGTGTAGCATTAAAAAAAAACAAAAAAACAAAGAAAAGATGACATCGAACCCGCGTCAGAGAGCAGAAAAAACACGCGCGTCAACCTAATTCCATCCGAGTCGTCCTCCGCTTCTTTGAAAGGGGGCTGCCCTCCATGAATTTGTTATCAGGCTCGCGCGTTTTCCGGACTTCGGAAAGGCGCCAGCCGCGAAATAAGAAACACTCAGTGGGCTTGTCACGCGGAGAATAGGGCAGAAGTTTCGCAGAAATCCCTCGGAAGCGCGTCTATATATACAGTAGTCGTTCGCGTCTATATATACCGTATCGTTTCCATACGTAATAAAACAACTGTCGTTATGCTCGCTAATATAAATCGTGAAAATCCATCGAATTTTTCACTCCCACACACAGTCGCGTACTCCGTTCGGCGGGCGTTCGCGGCATTGTGTATATATGAATATACAGCAGCGTCCTCTCTTCCGCTCTCTTTCACGCGAAGAATATAAGTCTACGTATATATACACTCGCGTATATCTCATTCTCCGGATCTTTTCTCCCTCCCTCCCTCCCTCCCTCGCTCTCTTAATCCCGATCTACTGCGCTCGTCCTCGCGTCGTCGTCTCGTCTTTCTCTCTCATTAGTCACGCTGCTCTCCGATTTCGCTTCCCTCCTTCGTGCTCTCGCTGCTCTTATGGCTTCGTACATACGTATACACGTGCTGTGCGGCGCTGCAGTATTATAAAATTCTCGCGCGAGCTTTATAGACTTTTCGAGAGAGAGAGAGAGGCGCGCATATGCATTTGATAAACGTCAAAGGTGCGGTTTATCTTATCGGCCGAAGGCAGAGAGCAGCAGAGAGTATCGTGTTTCCGTCTGAGAAAACTGCGAGAAAAATACGCGGAGATAGCGGGCTTCCGCTTTGCGCGATACGCGGAGTATAGCTTTGTTTTTGAGGAAACGCCGCGGACGCGCGTATCGGAAATCAATGCAGGCGAGCGTCCGAAAAATGACTCGCACTCGAGTAGGTCTATATCTATAAAAGCAACAGTCGCGTCGGCGATACTATATGCAGTCACGCGATAATCCCCCATCGACGGAGATGAGAAAAACACGAGTTGTAACGTTTCCTCGCGATACAGCGTAAATAGAGAAAATCCGCAGATATATATATATATATATATATATATATATATATATATATATATATATATATATATATATATACCGCATGCGCGCGACGAGCGCTCTTTTTCCGTCTTTCTGCGCGCGCGGATAATCCCTCTCCCAGTTCAGCTCTCCTCTCTTCCTTTTTCGCCCTCGCTCGGCTCGACGACTCGCTGTACGGCTGTATACCTATATATATGTACAGCTCTTCCCTCTCTTCCCTCCTTGGCCCCCCTCAATGACTTCGTCCTTGTCCATCTAACGAGCTCGAGAGAGCGACTATACGAGGCCGCGCACACACACGCACACACACAGAGACACATGCGCTTGTCTGCGCGTAGTCAGCCTCGCTCTCGCTCGCTATATACAGAGTGAGAGAAGAGCACGTGATCCTTCTTATTCGCGTACACGCGCCCGGCGAGTCGATTTAATGCATGCGTAAATTCGTTTGTCTAGAGCCGACGTCGATGAGGGGACTGGGGCTTTGTACTGCCAATATCGCGGATATTTCCTGTAATTTATATACCTTAGAGCTTATACGATTGTCTTAAACTGTATATATAAAGTCGCTTTCACCATCTTTTGTGGATATTTATAGAAGTACCGTCAAACAGTCAAAAATCGTGATCGGCAATGAAATTTCAATTGACTTCTATCCCATCAAAGCTGTCAGTGAAATCTCATTAAAATTTGCCGCGTTAATTCTCCCATTCGCTCGTGTAACGCGCGGACAAAAGAGCAAAGAAGCGTTGCAGCGACTCTCGCACCCATCCCCCATATACGCGCGCCAAGTGTAATGGAGTATGGCGACGTTGGATTTTTCATGAAAGACCGAGTTCCTCCGTGTATACACATATATACGCTTGTGCGCAGGAGCGGAAACCCATGTATACATATATACATATATATATAAATAAACGTACTGCGCCGCCACCACTTTTGTCTCGATGCTCGACGACACATCGGCAAATATACGTTTTAGCATGTAAGCTCGGAGAGTCTCGATTTCTCTCCTCTTTTTCCACTCGAACGCTTGCACACGCGAATTGTGATGCGCGTAAGTTTGCCGTCCGTGTGTATTATATTCGTTCGTATGGACCTTTATGAAATTTTCTTTTCATAAAATTCAAGCTGCCAAAAATGTTGCCCGATCTAATATTGGTAATGCGGTATGCAAATATTCTAGAAATAAAAGACTCGAGTACTTTTTTACTATTATTTTATTGAACTTTTATAAGACTCGTACAAAATTTGTAGAGTATATAAAGCCTCTGTAAGAAATACATTGTGATCTACCCGCTGTTTATGGCAGCTCTGGCATTAGAGACTTATTTGTGCTCGATTTAAAATTCTCAAAATAATAAGACCAGAGGAAATGTTATATCATGTAATGTTTTGCCAGGCGTGCTAAAAATAAAACGTTGATATATTAAGGCAAAAAACACAGCAGAAGCTCTACCGCGCGGTTATCTATATATGCGTGCTCAGATGAAATACCTATATATATATAGCAATTCGACGCGAATGTGATATAAGACATTGGAAGCAATAATTATAAATTTATGAACTGTTCTTCTTTAGTCTCATCGGGGCCACGCAGTCCTCTGTATTGGGTTTGCGAAGCTTCAATGTGTATTTTATTCTGCAATAAGTGTTTATTTTTCAAAAACCCTAATTTCAAATTGTAGTAGTTTTTGCGACCTACTCACACTCGCATTAAGTAAAACAATATAAGCTACTCGTATACACGCTGAATAATTTCTTTAGTTTATTTTCTTGAAAGTCAAAACTTTGCCTCATAAATTAGCATAAACACGAGCGCAGCGCGATCGGTAAAACAAGGCGTATAGGACATTAATCAATCAACGTCACAGCGTGAGAATAATAACATCTTCATAAGAGAAACAACCCCCTTCAAAGCCATTAAGCCAAAAGCGAAAGAAAAGGGCAGCAACGCGAGCCCTCGACTCAGCAAAATAGTAGAAAAGCACAGCGGACTCGCGCCGCGCACCATTAGTTCTGTTTTGTATTCGGCGTGGATGCGAAAACAGCTGGCAAACGTGTGCGACGAGGACCTCCGCGAGTCGTATTTTGCCCGAATTTACGATCGAGCGTTTGTCTTTCCTCTATTATACGATGCCGTTTGCCTCATCACAATGACGCGCTCGTCTGGCGACGCTTAGACGACGACACACACGCGGGAACGTGACGCGAGGCGGTGAGAGAGAAATGCTGCCCCGTCGCGACAGAACCTAATTTCCGAGTAAAATTAGCCTCGCTAGTTATTCCACGAATGCGCGATTGATCGGTATAAATTAACGCGCGCGAGTGCTGCTGGCGTAGATATTAGGTGTTCTTGTTCTCACCCCTGAGGTGAGAGAATCGCTGCTGGATGTCGCGTACGCGCGTATTTGGTGCAGCACCGCGTATGAAGGTTTGTTATTGTACCGGAATTCCCCGCGGTGGCAGCGAGCGCTTGTCAACAATATTTACGCTGGGTTTTTTTTCAACTCAATTGGAAAGTAACCTACTGGTGTTTTGATCTCGAAATTCCGGAGAAACCCATCACGCGATCTCGAGACGCATATTTTTCTATATACATATATATCGCGCAAAGGACGACTTCCGCATTGGAATTCCCCCGACTTTTCTGCCTAACGTTCCCGCATGTCTTCAACATGCTCGGCGATTATTTACAGCATTGCAGCAGTCCGTCGAATAAGAGTACAGCCAATTCACGATCTTACGTATGCATATACAGGGGGAGAGACGAAAATCTTGCGTTTCAGGCTGCATTTGAATTATTAGAATAGCCGTTTCTCCCTGTATCAGCATCTCCGGAGCTGCTGCACCTTAGCTGCCTTTAAAATCTTTTCTCTTGACTATATCGGAAAACAACGCACGCGGCTGTATAGTACAGAGAGAGAGAGAGAGAGAGAGAATCGTTTTGGTCCTTTTTCGAACGGCGCGCACGAGCGCCAGTCGCACCTATCGGCGAATAGTAGGCCGCCGGAGGCGAGGCGAAATCGCGATGATCGCGGCCGCCGCTCTCTGCGCTCTTTCTCTAAGGATGAAAGGAGAGAGGCTTGTATATTACAGCTGTGTACGTATAGAGTGTGTGGCGTGTTGTTGTTGTGGTTGGAAGGAAGGAAGCAAGTCTGCGCTGGGGTTATTACCGGACGCCGTGTGCAGGGCTTGCTTAATCTCGCTATCGTTCAGCAGATATCGAATGCACTGTATGAAGATTTTATCAGCTTGATTATCGTAAATCAAATTTAAAAAGAACGTTAGTCACGGAAAAAATTCATACTCATCATTAGCAAATGCTCCGTACTGCTTATCCCAACCTTTTTCACTTCTTCCCTCGGAAACTTCCCGGTTAAGCGAGAGCAGTGCATAATATACGTATTATAAGAACACACAGAGATGCGTCTTATAGTATAAAGCAGTAAAAGAAGTAGGGAATGAGGGATCAAGTAACGACGACGAAGACTTGGGCATCGCTGAATTGAAAGTCCGGGATATATATTCAGGGGGATAATGGATAGGAAAAGTCCAGAGGGAGAAAAAGAAAGAAGAAGAGTAGTTTCCGTAAAATGGGTCGGCGTCATCCACGGAATTCCAAGGCAATCTATATACCGTTACATCTTTTTTCCTTATTCAATTACACGTCTGCTATAAGCTGGTAATCATAACAGCAGCAGCAGCAGCAGCAGTAGTAGCCACAATTTGCATACGGCATATCAACTCATTTCTAAACCGCTTTTCTCTCTCTCTCTCTCTCTCCCTCGGCGCCGCTTATCACCGCGCTAAAAGTGACACGCGCGTTAATAATCGAGAGTCTCTGCGCCTCTCTCTCTCTCGAGAACAACATGCCTCCGGCGTCACTGTGTATATGGGTGTGTATAAAGATGGCGTCGGCGCATAAATCTCTCACGACGCTCACTACCGAGCGAGAGAAAGAGACTATAATCGAGCCGCGCAGTGTTATATATGTGTGTGTACAGTGTGCGAAATCGCACTCTCGATTGTCTTGCGCGCGGCGCGACGCTTAATTGTCGTGGAATAAACCAGTTCTTATACATCGCGCGTTAATCTTCTGCCTTCGAATAATAATACGCGCTTTTGTCCCGCCGCGCGGATCCTCTCCTGAATAATGCATGCAGAAGCCACGCCGGGGAGTATGCGCAGCTTTTCCGCGGTGTACACTCTATATAGATATATACGCGAATATTACAATGTCGACCTTGATCAATCGCAAAACCGAGCGCCTGATGATTCCCGCGTGCGCGCGAGACGAGAGGAGCAAAAAATGCTCGCAGAAAGAGAGAGAGAGAGAGAGAGAGAGAGAGAGAGAGAGAGAGAGAGAGAGAGAGAGAGAGAGAGAGAGAAAGATAAAAAAGGCTCTGCGCAGGTACGGGCCGAGAGAGTCCAAATAAGGATGCTGCGCTGCAACTGCGGGAAAGTACCACTTAGGCGGTCGCGCGACGTTCCTTCTCTCGGCGTGCAACGGCTACTGGTTTTCTCTCGGCTCTGCTACCCGTGCATTCCTTGGGGAAGGTCGACTCTCGCGACTATGTATATTATATATCGTGTGAGCTGAGAAGCTTCGGAGACGTTGCAGGATGAGCTACTCTTATTTTCTCGCGATGTAAGAAGGATGTGTACCCGAGCGCGCGTATATCCTTTAGGCAAATTCGCGCGGGCCATGAGAGAGAAGACATCGCATATACCTGTATAATATATAGTAGCTTGTGTACAACGTTTGAAGGAGCGAATTGTTCTTTCAGAAGGCAACGACCGACATTCACGCTCCGACGCTCTCTTTGTGTATAGTGGGAGCAAAACAAAGGATTGGTATAGTCGCTGTGCGGAGGACGAAATTCAGGAGAGCGACGTTTCGTGTTCGGGATTTCCCTTTTTTTCTATATATACGTGTACAAGTATACTGTAAACGCTCGGCGGTTAGTCTTCCGAGACAAGGATTATACGCGCATCAGCAGTTTCTATATAAACTGATAAAAGTCACATACACGAGTCCCATAAACAGATCTTCGCTCTCTGCTTCGAGAGAGCATACGCGGCTAGACCACCCAAACTGCTCGAGATATATTGTTTCATCTTTTGGCGCTAGTTTACTGCTATACATCGATATACGCGAACCCATTGAGTCCTAAATACTTCAGGCGTACTTGTCCTATGCTTTTTCGGCATACATACACATACATTTATATAAATATCAAAAGAGCGACAGATAATTCTCCTAATTTTCCAAATCGAATTCCCGAAAGCTTCGCCACCCCGGCCGTCATGGGCAATAATAATACACGCGTCCCGTCGACAATGGAGCGCGTCCTAGTCCGTCGTTCAAAGGAAAAAAGCCGAAAGCAGAAGAAGAAGAAGAAGTGCGCTCACAATGAGTTTGCCGGCAAAAGCTGTAGGCGCCTCTCTTCTATACTGTCATTCCAGCCCATAACGACCATATATCCCTCGTCGGTGCAGTCCTTCTGTTTGCGCGCCGCGCCTGATGCGGAGAAAAGCTGGAGGCTACTTGTGACGTACAATAATAAGTCTACGCACCGGGAGACCAATGGAGAGGGACCATGGCTCGACCAGAAAATTCCGGGTAAAAGTGCGCATTCCGCACACGTTGACACCAGATGCTGCTGCGGCTGCTCCCGAACACTCGGACATTGATGATTCGCGCGCCTTAATTCCGATGGTTTCTTCACACCCGCATAATCGACTAGCGATATATACACGCATAGATGCTCGATTTACCGGGCTGTAACCCTGGTAGAAATGATCCGCAGTTTTTCCCCAGCCCATGCGCAATTTCGAATGCACTGGTTAGTATTTTTAGCTTTTCGGAGCAGTGAACATACGATTTTCACCAGTTTTGTATCCATGTCACTGCTTAGAAACTGCTGTACATACTGTACAATTTTAAAAGTTTGTTTAATAAGAATAATTGACGTATTTTTCTATAAAAATTTTATATTTAATAAAAGAATACTTGACTTAACTATATACAGAATTAATAATTAGTTAAAATGAGTTTAAAATGGCAACCTAACCCTATATACACGTGTATAAATTAGAAGACTGCTCACTTATATTATTATTGTTATACATACCTCTTACTATGACAAATATTGCAGACAAACAGTGGTATATGCGTATTTAATTTAACCAGCGATGGACTCTGCAAGTAACATTAGAAGTAATATCTTGCATATAACTAATACTTATGTCATTACATGCAATGTATTAGAGTTATACATATAATTTTTGGGATAATAACTTGAGATATTGTGTGGAAACAGACTACGATGACACTTTTTACTTAATTGTTGTCGTCAGGTTTATTGTATCACACCCTATGTCATGAGCGTGCAGTATTGCATATAGGCATCTGAGATGAAAATCAAAACTATATTAGTTAAGATAACAATAAGTTGATATATTGTTTGAACATGCAAAAAAATTTCAACTTTCTAGCTATAATAGTTTTAAAATGAGAGCCAAAACATGATTTTTCGTGATTACTTGTTTAACGATTACTTGTTTTATAGTTTAGTTTTGGCTCTCATTTAAAAACTATTATAGCTAGAGAGTGTTCAAACAATATATCAATTGTTGTTATCTTAACTAATATGATTTTAATTTTTATATCAGACGCCTATATGCAAAACTGCACGCTCCATGACATAGGGTGTGATGCAATAGACCTAACGACAATAGTTAAGTAAATTGTAAAACTCTAATACACTATTATCTAATACATTTATAGGTATGTAATGCCATAATAAGTATAAATTATAAGCAAGATATTGCTTCTGATATTGGATATGCTATATATATATATATATATATATACGAAAACATCTTTTAAAATTCTTTACTTCCAGAGTCCATCGCTGGTTATATTGGACACACATTATATTGGACACTGTTTGTCTATAATATTTGGCATAATAAGAGGTATGTATAACAATAATAATGTCAGTAAGTAGTCTTCTCATTTATACATGTATGTATAGGGTTTAGTTGCTTCTCTCAGAATAAACTTTTTAAAACTCATTTTAACTACTTAATAAATTTGTATATACTTAGGTCATGTAGTTTCTTATTAAATATGACATTTTTATATGAAAATACGTCATTTATTCTTATTAAACAAAGTTTTAGATTGTGTAGTATGTACAGTAGTTCATTCAGCAGTGCTTTAGCAGTTCCTAAGCTGTGAAACTGGGAAGTCGGTCCTGCCCAATTATTACTTTGTTGAGCATTTTCACTGCTGTATTTTCTACCAGTAACATACTGCCATTTTGCTCAACAATTCTCGATGTACAGTCATTGACTCCCCCTTGATACTATACAAAGTGCCAGGTGGGGGACTGGCTGACGTCGGCCAGGTTAATGATTGAAGTTTAATGAATCGCATATAATGATTTTTGAACTTACTCATTACGAGGCATGAAAAAAAAAAGACATGATTGTATTCAATAAAACCGAAATTGTTTATAATTTTGATAGAAATTTATTTACTTTTAGACAGTATTTTTTGCAACAGCTATGATCATTAAAATTTTTATTTACAATCTGTAGATACATGTAATAAAAATAACCATAAAAATAGTTAAGTTACAACTAAAATAAAAATTACAAGTTTCCTTAAATCTAATAAAAAAATATCAAAATAAATATTAACTTGATTAATAAAAATTACATTATATTAACCTAAATTAAACTGTTCGGTGAATCGAAGACATTATAGTTCCAGTTCCAGTGAGTATGAATTTTCTATTCAATTAGAGCACAACAAATATCGCATATAATATTAACTGGTAGTTTTCGAAATTCTTCCGTTTTGATGACATTAGTCGCTTTTGTAACAATAAAATTGATGCATTTAAGCTTTAAACGTTCAATGCTATATAGTTCGGCAAGTCGAAGGGTTTCCAAGACGTTGTCGGGATTCAAATTGCGAATAAGACTTTTTTCGCACATCGCTTTGAGATCTTCAAGTAAATATTTATCCGCTGCAGCCAACAGCTCGCCGGCTATATTCTTGATGCCATTGACTTTTCCGGCATACATGTAGCGTACTACTTCTAGGAAAACCTCATACCTGACATCCGTGATTTCAACTATACTTTTATCCCTTTCCATCATCCCGTTGCGGAACATGCTTTCAAAAACGAGGCCTCTTTTACTCAATATTGCCTTGTGGATCCACAATTCTTTATTTTCGATTATAAACTTGACATCACCGAACTCTCTGTCATCTATCAATTGCTCAAAATCAACAGCCAATTTTTTATACTTATTTTCAACATCCATCCTTAAAATATCTTTTTGTTTGTCATCCTCATGCATAATAATTTTACAAGCGATCGTTATTGTATCGTCATGAAACACTTTCTGTCTTTCCATAATATATCTATTTATAAAATTGTTAAATACGCAAATCTTTTGGATTGCACTATATTCCATTTCTAATAAAACTGTTCGTCTGCATTTATCTTTATTATAGAACACTTTAAGTGAAATTTGCACTTTCAATTCTTCATCACCTAATAAACGAACCCAAATTGTAAACGAGTCTTTGAATTCCTCGTCTAGGTCATTTGGTCGCAGTTCAAGCTGCCACTTACACGATTCGAATATACCTATATTAACTGTTGTAAACACTGGAGATTTTAAAACTTTTCCACCATTTGTGCCGTAAAGATCACTGTATTTAATGTCCCACTTATATTCTAGAACGCAGGAAGTAGCACTAAGTTGTCCAGTAATATTTTCGGCCATTGTAATTAAATGTTTATGCATATATATGCGTGTGGGTATCCGTGCGTGCGCGCGTGTGTATACAATGTAGAAGAGGTTACGTTCGCTCAGTCGGAATGTGAAGCGTCGCGTCGCTCGAAGATCCAGAAGCGTTGCTGCGTTGCCGCGTTAGTTGTTGCGTTGGACTTCTTTATAATCTTTCGCTAAAATAATAATATTTCTAATTTAATTATACATAGTGTTTGACATAGGAAGGCAAGATTGATCAAAAAGATTTTATTCACAAAGCAAACAAATACTCACTTCTGTCAACTTCGGCGACGAAACAGAGACTAAGGGAAGAGGGAAAAATGTCCGATCTACAGCGTTCACAGGTCAGTTCTGTTATGCAGCCCAAACAGCTGGTGCTCCTTCTACCGCGATTTTCTCGCAGCTGCTATTGGCGAGTTCAAGTCCCGCAAGATGGCGTGACTGTTGCAGCTCTAAGTTATGCCTTAGCCACGCTATCTATTTCATATTTTCTTTTTTCTACATTTTAGATGCAATCTCTGATATGTTAAACAAATATTTAAGGATTATATTGATTATCATATTTTCTTTTTTCTACATTTTAGATGCGATCTCTGATATGTTAAACAAATATTTAAGGATTATATTGACGGCTGAGAGGAAGAACGCTATATCTTGGAGCGAGATTGTTTTCAAGACCTTTCTTTTACTTTGTTATGGCAGTCATGTACACTTTTTCAAAATACGCAGGACTATACCATAACAGCATTGCAGCAAATGAATTGCATATGGAATAGATATGGCGTGGGAAAGTCTTGAAAACAAGCTTTCTCCGAGATAGGGTGTTCTCGAAACGGCTCGCGAGCTAAAACTTTAATCCCTTCGCAGCCGTCAATATTACTATATTCAATTTATTTAGCGTTGCAGAAAATGTACGTATATGAGAACGTTTTATTTAATATTAAACCATTTGAATTGTATGTTTGGATCAAGAGGTTAATACTCCATAGTTTTGATATAATTTGAAATGCTTTTGCATTTCATATATATATATAGTAACCAATGTTATTTTTGTGATTTTTGTATTGTTTAATTATTATTCGCTAATCCTGGCCAAGAAGCCATGTATAAGCCTGAATTTACTGAAATTAAATTTCACCTAAAATCTTAACAATATGTTCGCTTGCACAGTAAAATTAGTGTCTGCTTGGTTAAAATATCGTTTAGATTTCTGCCTGGGGCCAGGCAGAATCACAGGTAACGTGTCTCGTCAGTGGAAAATCCATAAAAGGCGATCTATATAAAAATCAATTTTAATAGTTTCTTCAGCTTCCTTCGAAAGCCGACGTCTTGTATAGAAAATTACGCCCGCGAAAAATGCGATGACTCTCCCCGCGGGTTGGCAGCTGCCCCCAAAACTTTACTGCGTGAAGTACCCGCACTCTATATACGGCTGCGCGCATTAGCGGCACGCCGGTGGTGTGCACCAGCCGACTATTTATAGACCGCTGCCAGCCCACTAGAGGGAGAGAGTCGATTCTCTCCTATTATTCCCACTGTTTACGTATTTATGCGGCCGCGCACCCCCCCCCCCCCCCCCCGTTATTGTGCCAATATTAAGCCGGGGGTGTCGCGCATACACGACTCGTTCTCTGCGCTCATTAGTATAGGAAAGTGACTTCTTTTTTTTCCGGCTATGATCTTGTGTGCTGCAGTACGCTCTGCTCTTGGAAGAACCGTGATTACTGAGCAATTAATCTCTTCCGAGTAGTTGTTGGGCGCGAGGCAACGCGACGCCGGCATTTTATTGGGATAATTGGATTTCGCGGAAGTTAATTCATCGCCTTGAATATTCCGCAGACGATGGACGTGCGAAATTGCGGCCCTCTGCCAGTTATCTCCGAGAACTACGTTCTCACGTACGCGTAAATCAGCTGGAAGAAAATCGTAGATATCCAGCCCAATTGTCCAGAATAAAAGGCGGCGGAGCTTGACTTCATGGACGAGCGCAGCGGCGAGAGATAAAGCCGCGCAGTGCCTGACTCGTTGCGAACGAGAGAGAGAGAGAGAGAGAGAGAGAGAGAGAGAGAGAGAGAGAGAGAGAGAGAGAGAGAGAGAGAGAGAGAGAGAGAGAGCAGCCTGGTCCTCGAGCCGTGACCTTCCCCGGATTCTTTATCTCGACAGGATCTCCAGCTCTCGGTCGGCACGCAATCGGCCGTGGTGGTGCGGCGGCCCTAAGGGGGGGGGGGGGGGAGATACTTGCCACCTGGCGATTCTCGGGGCCCTTCTCCTCCTCCTCCTTCTTCTTCTTCTTCTTCCACTGCTTCTACTTCTTCCTTCCCTTTCCAGCGCATCGCGACAAAAACTAGTCGCGTGCTTAGCTAAACGCTATACGCAGCGTTGGCCTTCCGCCGCTGCGCACGTTGCACAGTTTGTTGCAACGAAACCGCGCGTATTATATAAGCGTGGCGGTCTGGGCTTCGTTTGCGCACGTTGGAAATTCGTATATAGTGGGTTTGAAAAAATACATCGAGAATAAAAGGCAACTGGATTCAGAGCTTTGTGAATATGCAGAAAAGCGAGTAGAGGTCGATAATTTATACGCCGTTTTTGTCGTATAGATGCTTATGCAAATGTCCGCGGTATATGTATGTATATAATACCGGAGCTTTTAGAAGCTCGATTGCTAAATCTTCACTCTCATCGTCGCGGCGGCGCAGAGCTCGCTCTCCTCGGTGAAATATACCGCGCGAAGACAACAAAATAGCGAAGAGCGCGCGCCACAGGTGCATTGTATGCAAATCCCCGGCTTATTTGGTATTGATATGAACGCTAGAACTACGAATGGAATCCGCGCGTTATTTTGCGCCTTGCGAGCTGTATACGCGCACTCGGTCGATAACAAATTCCGACTCTTCAATAGTATATAATGGTTAATTTTACAAAGTGTCTAAACAAGCAAAAGCTCACATTACGCAATTAGCGCAGCGCTGAATATAGCGTCTGCGGAACGCGCTGTAGTGTGACGCACTAATCAGCCCGCAAGAGACAAAGACAATCAGCCTGGCATTGTGTATATATATAACGTATATAGTACGTCCCGCGCCTATATAAACATATATAAGCACGCGATGATAAAAGACGACGCGTCGTTCCTCGAGAAAGAGACAATCGATCCTCCACTGCGCTTTGTACTCCCGAGAACAGACCGCGAATATATCAACGGCCGCCTACGAGAATCGAAATAAACCGTTACAGCAAATTCGCGCGCGCGCGAGAGAGAGAGTTGTATTGTATATATACCTATACACACAACAGACTGCACGCACACATCATCCGAAACTGCACTTATACGTCCATTGTCAGCACAGCGCAATTGCGCTTCGTTCGTCTTCATCATGACACTCGAGGTGCGCTGCACCACGACGACACTTGGTCAGCGCGCGAAACGCCGTCCGTGATGTGACTCGGCTTTATTTCGACAAGATTTATGAGATATTCGAAAAAACTTTGCTGTATAATCAACTCTCTACATGGCTGTGAAGTAAGCGACTGCACTGCCTCTGACAAGTGAATATCCCGGTGTGTATATTAAACACGCGACGTTATTTAATTACGCAGAAACCAAATGCGCGCGCGAGTTTCGCAAGCCAGTGGTCAAACTCGTTATGAAGATCATTGCGCTAGACTATCGTACGCTTTTATAATGAAAATAAGACGCGCGTGTATACACTTTGCATTCGTTTAGCCTCGGCTCGCTCATATATATATATATATATATATACACACACACAAACAATAATTTCTCGCTCTCCATACATAAGCAAGAAAAATTCATCGAACGGCATTCACTATACGCTTATAATACATTCACGTAATATATATTATCATTGAAATAGCCCATCGGCGCGAGTAATGATGGTGCGCGATTACGTTTCGGCGCGCAAACGCAAAAAAAAGGTCGACCGCCGAAAGAGAAGCGCGCGAATTAGGCGAGCGAGCACGTGGAAAACCGGTTATGCTCCTCGTTCGCGCGAACTCTTGCCCGGACTTTCGTCATAGAGCGAAATATTCTCTCGCCCGCGGTGACGGCCGCTGATGGAGTAACTTTTTTTCTTCTTCCGAGCCTCTATACTCGCAGCTGGTCCGCGCGCGAGAGATAAGAAGAAGAAGAAAAAAAACTTGATTATTTGTCTTGAATAAGTAACGCGCTGAATATTAATGGTTATTAGATTCTAGATAAAGCAGGAAACATCGGTATTGCGTGTATGTAAGAGCGCAGTATATGTACGCAGTGTTTATTTCTGGTGGAAACGGGAGGAAACAAGCGCAAGAAAACAGTGGACTGAGCGCAAACAGTCGCGCGAAGAAGGGGGTAGCCAAGCGAAAAAAGGGAGGGTCGCGCGATTGCGGTAAATATATATATACATAAGGGTGTGTGCGTACACTACGCGGAAGTAGGAAAATCGAGTGCGCGATGTCACTGCGCGGAGAGATAAACGTATATATACGGGCAGCTTTGATTCTCGAAACCGTAATATATACTTGCCGCTAATATCAAATTGTTTTCTCTAGCGATTATCGCGGCAGACTTCTCGGTAATTCGGCCACTTCGGACCATCACCAGTAGCAGCGGCATCTTCCTCTCCTTTCTTCGCGCTCGTTCGTCGTTATTACAATTCTCCGTGTCTCTTTGTGTGCCGGGCAGGTATACGTACGCGCGATATAGCACACACACATACAGAGACCGTTTTCCCTTTTTTATATACACAGGCCAACACAATGAGCAAGAGAGAGAGAGATACGTATATATACGGCAGCTGCCCCCGTGACACGCGCCAGCGACGCGCGCCTCCGTATATATCTCTCTTTCTCCGTGTGCGCAGAGCCGTGTATGTATGTGTATGTATATATATATATATATATATATATATATATATATATATATATATATATATATATATATATATATATATATATATATATATATATATGACTATATAGGACCCGCACCCCTCGGTTGTATATATGCGTGCGTGCACGCGTGGCTTTGCCGCTGCCATCATTCATCCTGCCCGGTACATTCATAAGTGCGTAAAGCGTATTTACGCTGATCCACGGGCTCGCGTGCGCTCATTCGTGCACGTTTTCCGTGCTGAAATTGATTTTTCGTATTACACAGTGTATCGTCCTGCGTGTCGGCTGATGCGTGCGCTTTTTCGAGCCTTCGCTGTACATATATTGGAGAATTTAGTGTAAGAGACTTTCTTTTTTTATAAAATCGATTTTAAAACTCGACTTTATTATCGTCGCGGCCATCAAATTACGAGAATAAGGAGATTATAGCCGAGTATACAAAACGCGCATCAGCATACGCAATCCAATATAAAATCGGAGCCATTGTCGAATAAGCATATAGTATGTGGGGCCTGGAAGAAATACAAACGCGCGCGTCGCATATATATATATAGGCAGCTCGTTATAAGCCGTATTCAAGAGCAAATACTCCCAAATCTCCGGGCAAAAATATCTGCAGCGGCACGATATATCTATATATGTATATATATATATATATGTGTATAGAGAGAAAGAGAGAGATAGAGACGCAAAAAGGGCCGGGGTCCAAGAAATGGATTACCGGGATGACGGCACGAGGGTTCAGCATGTTCAAATCCCAAGGGTAGTTCCACTCTGGGATATATAGATACACATACATACACAGTCGCCGCCGACCATTTCCGATCTGCAAACAGGCGCGTGAAATCGCATATACAGCGGTGCATTTCTCTATACGTATATGTGTATTTTCTGTTGAAGGTCAAGTTTTGCGTGACTCCGACTCGTTTGTTAAACAACATATATATATATATATATATATAATACGCAGCAGACTCTTGTAAATCTCTGATATATACTCAAAAGCATTCTTCTCGTCCTCGAGTACATAATAAAGCGATGACGGCTTACTAGGAAATTTAAAAAAAAATATGCAAATGTCACACGCGCACACAGTGTTTCTATATACTTGTGCGCGCATTGTCATTTTCAAAGAACAGGTCCCGTAGAGAAAATAACAGTCGTCCCTCAATTACCCCCGAAAGATACTATACAAATCCTCAATCGACACGAAAGAGCGAACCCGATAATTTAACTATTCAAAACCGCAGAGCTATAATCCCTATATCCTTTCCCTCCATATACGCGCGCGCGCACACATCCCGCGAAGAATCGAGCTAACTTCGCGGGCTACTGCAATCATACACTAGCATAATAAAGAGCTTAATAACTTTGCGAAAAACACAATAAATCCCAACGTTTACAGACTCTATATATATATATAGAATATCCCTATATCTACATATTTTTCTTGCCGCTCTCTCGGCATGATTTACGAGCGTTCTTTTCCGCCATATCGGTCCCAGGTATGCAGCGCAAGGCCCTTATATTCGTCTTCTTCTTCTGCGGCCCTTTCCCGGCCGCTCTCCCCGTGAAAAGAGGCGCATAGCAGCCGAGAAAAAAGCAAGAGAAAGAGGGACAGAGAAATATACAGAATAGAAAAGATGCGGCGGCGGCGGCGGCGGCCTGTGGTTTGTGCAGCGACTAGTGTGCGGTAACACAGAGGAAGCTCCGCGGAGGGGAAAAACGTCTTAATGAAGAGCCGCCGCGAGTATAATACCCGCACTGGAACGTGTGCACGCGGTATCCGTCGGGGAGCTGGATTCCCGTTAATCAGCGCGAGCTGCGTAATTGTAAATTGCGCGCGTTCAACTATATATACATAGTACATCTATGTACGTATATATACACGCGTCGAGCGAGATGAAGTCATATTCGCTTTTTTTATACGACGTACGACGCTAAATCTAATCGTTTTATAATATATTCACCGCGTACAGGTATTGTATACCTTCGAACGTATATATTATTATGTACACTGCAGTATAGCGAATAGGGCAAGAAAAACAGCGCGCGTCATCAGGAATCTTTCCGGCGTCAACACAGCGCGAAAATACATACGAGAGCGATGGGAGACAACTCACTTTACCGGTCAGCCGACGACGGGGATATGATTTCCCGTCGTGACGGCGACATCGGACACTCGTGAAAACCAAGCTATTAGGGTCCGTCGTCGCGCACAACTACGCACACGCGGCGGCTTTTCTTTTTTGCTTCGACGGCAAATTGCCCGCTGACGAGGCGCAGTTTATCGCTTCCGACTATACATTTATATATATATACACACGAGTATTAGAAGAATTCTTTTTTCTTTATTATTTTTCATACACGAAAAAGCGGAGAGGTTCGTTCCCTTGAGGTTCCGTGTATAATTAGGAGGAGTGTCTTTCCGAGAAATCGGCGCATATCACGCGTTCGTGCCGAAAAAGGGATATTCTCTCGCCTCTCTGTGTGTATATATATATATATATATATATATATATATATATATATATATATATATATATATGTATATGCGTGTGTCGGGATATACCCGTCTAATCGATCACGTATCTTCAGCCTCGAGAAATAATGATTTTCGTCCGTTACGTAACGAAATCTAATGGCTCATTAGAATACGCTTTTCTCCCGCGTGTGTCACAGCCGCGATTCGTATATATCCGCCAGACTCGCGAGTTATAATACAAACCGAGACGTCTATTTATTAAGCCGTAAATCAGCGACGGCGCAGTGGTCTCCTTTGACTAACGATCGCGTCTTGGTTTCACGGCTCTTCCGCTCGGCCTCACTATATATATATATATATATGCGCGCTCGGCGATTTAAAATATCTAAACGTTCGCGCGGTCTATTCTCGGCGCGCACTTTCTACGTGCGACATATTCGAGGCTTGTATATGCGCGCTGCAGTTAACCGGTCTTGCCGACAGCCCGCGCGCGACTTCCTCTTAATATTTTAAGAGAGCCGCCGCGTTTTATGCGCGATATATAGGCCTGTTCTTTGCTCTCTCGATCTGTGCCGGCTTCGCGGTGTGTGTGTGTGTGTGTGTGTATAAAGTTTCTGTTAAAGTTGTAAGAGGAAAATCGCGAGAGGAAGAAATTTTTGCTCCATAGTCGAGGACAGTATAGACGCTTTCGAGGTTACGAGCGCGAGTAATAATAAATAGATAATATGTAGTTCGAGCCGAGAGTATAGATCGTTAATAAGGACGTGGTGTATGTAGGTGAGCTAGGCTTACAAGATATTGATGGTTTAATAATGAGACGGTGTAATTGACAAGCGAGTTTTCGCTAATTGCCTCCAATTCTTCTGTAATTACAACGATTTATTACTGGGATCGCGATTATAATCTTGGATTTTTAATATGTCGCAGTAATGGCTTCTGCATGATCGCATTGATAAACAGCGTGCTTGGAGAAAATTACTTTCTAAACGCCTGTTTTTATCCCATACTGCACTTACCCCGATTTCTTTGTTGGGCTTTTCGGATAAAATTCGAACGTGAAATATTGGAAAGCAAGTCGGCATTTTCATTAGTTTTAAGAGTATAGCGCACAAACCGTCCGCCCATGGAATAGCCGCAATAAACCCCGCATAATATACCGCAATCCTGCATCGGAAGTCTTCGAGAGCTACCCTCAATACGTAAGCCCCACCCAAATTATGAGACCGAGAAAACCATCCTATCCTAATTCTGAGGCGCACAGCACACGTCATTCGCACCGTTCGATATCGCGGGCGACTAATTAGTACACGCTGCTAACGAGGGCCGAATTAATCGCGAACAAAGCGAGAGAAAATCTCCCTCGCATACATGCACACCAGCGCAACGCGCTCGTCGGTTGCTAACAGGTTGCGCCCGCGTCTCTTAGCCATTCAGGATGATTCGGGGATGTAGTAGGCACGTGCCACGAGGGGCCGTTTTTTTCTCTCTCTCTCCTCTTTATTTTATCGCTCTCGCTCTCCACGCCTTCTCGCAGTCTTTTTTACATCACGCGCGCGCGCGCGCCTTGGTATATCCTGCGGGTGTTACCCTTTTTTAATTTCGTCCTAGGCGAGGCTTTTAGAGGTGTTCCGATGCTGCTGCGGCTCTTCTTCTTCTTCTTCTTCTTCTTCTTCTTCTTCTTCTCGTTTTGGAGAGCTGTTTAAATCTCGTTGGCTTGTTTGCTTCTTGTAGAATGCGGACCTAATTTGGAGAGAAGCTATATATAAGAGCAAGTTTTTTTCTCCCCGAAACTTGCATACACTGTCGCACAACGTTGTTTCGGCGGTTTATATATCACATTCAAAAAGTTCGAGCAAATATCGATTCGCGATCTAATTCATCGCTCGGTTTTACATACGCGATCTCGCCTGTAGCGCATAGTGTGCACAAAGGCGAGACTCTGCAGACGAGCATACACGTACCTATATACACACACATATTATGCGCTTATGTATACGCGATGCAGCATACAAGGCCATCCGCGTCATGTGCGAGCATATGAGCGCGTGGGTTGTGCAGCGCTCTCTCGAATGAAATAAATGTTGCGTGACGTTGCTGATGCTGACTATTCGGACTGAGTGATCTTTTTTTTTTACCAACTTTTCATGCGCTGCTATACTTTGATCTCTCACCGCGCGTATAGAGCAAGTGGAAAAACAGGCTTTCCTCTCAAAGCTACTTCTGGTCTTTCAAAGAAAACCTCGCTCTCAAAACCAAGAGCGGCAAGCTCGGAAAATAACAGAAGCCGCGAAAGCACGACGAGTAGTAGTAGTACTGTATTATTCTCCAGCATCAGCGCTAAAATAACTCGCAGCCCTGCGAAAAAAAGCTATATATTTGTGCTGCGTGCCTCTCACGAAGGTCGTAGGTAGTCCCTGTGCGCGTTTCTGACTGTATATATGTACGCGCCCGAGGTCTCTCTCTCTCTCTCTCTCGCTCTTTCTCACCACCTGTTGCGGCGGACTATATGTATATATACCGATATACTGTGTGTATATATATACACGGCGAAAGTCGTCCGCGCGAAAGAAGATTACGCGGCGGTGCAGGCTTTCTTCGGAGGAGGACTGACCGCGCGAGAAAAAGTTTTCCGGGGTATAGAAAGCATAGAGACGCGGTTGGGCCGAGTTTTCGTGCAGTACTGGGTTTCGACTGTCGCGTCGTCTTAGGGAAAGCGAGTAATTTACTGACATGAATATGAAGCCTGGTTGAGAGGTACGCTGATCTGTTTGCGGGCTTTGGGGGCGATTTTTTTTTCAGGAATCGTTACTTACGGAGGTTGTGTTCTTCATCGTTGCACTGAGAGAAATGATATTATAAAATTTACTACTTATGTAGGAAAAATTACTATGTTACATAGTAACCGAAGGACATACTCGCATTTTAGCAAATTTTACTATCCAACATAGTAATTTTTATAGAATAAGGAAATTTTAAAAATATAAATTTATTTCCTTAGTTGATTACTTTATACTTATTATTATTAACTTATTATTTATTTGTTAATCATTTAATATTATTATTCAAATTAAGAAATCAATTAAAAATTTTTTGGCGGCTGCGGGATTTGAACCTGGATCTTCGGGGTGACAGTCGCGGGCGCTAACGACTTACCTAACAGAGTTCTTACATACAGAATTTCAGATCTGATATATCAACTTCCTCCACGCAAATTAACTAGCATTAATAATAAATAAACAGCAGTCAATAAATAATAACCAGAATTGTTTAATTAATAATTACTCATATCAGCTAAATGTGAAATAACGAAATCATCGCTTTATTTGGTAATAAATAAAGTTCTGACAGGAATCATAACCTTAAAATTATATACGTACTACCGGAAAATTAATATAACTCTAGCAAAAATTACTATAATACATAATAATCGAGAAGCAAAACTTCAATAATAAAAAAATTTGTTAGCTTTCAAATAATTTTTGTTATATTTTTAAAGAAATTTTATACGAATACGCAACAAAAATTACTATGTTACATAGTAAAATTCATTAAAATGAAATTTTACTATGTAACATAGTAATTTTTGTTGTGTATTCGTATAATATTTCTTTAAAAATATAACAATTTTTATTATTTTAATAATAAAAATTATCTAAAACATAACAAATTTATTCATAATACCAGTATGTCCCGGCATTACTATGTATTATAGCAATTTTTGCTAGAGTTATAATAATTTTTATTATAGCATTTCTCTCAGTGTGAGAACTCATTGATTTGAAAGGTTATAAACATTTTGAGACACGATGGCAGCGGTTAGTGTAGCAAAGAGGGCTTGGGCTGCTTCAGCGTCCTCTGAATTATTCAATTTATATATGTCTTATTTTTATCTCAACTCTATAACTACAGCGACTATAGTTTTTTTTCTGAAACAATGCTTATAAAGCAAACTCGGCAACAAAGTCTAAGCCGAAATTCCGGAAAATAATTACACCGGGGACTACTACTAAAGCCGCGAGGCGCGGAATATGGCAGCAGCCCATTTAAAAGTCATTTGCCACTATAGGTATATGTTATACATAGCTATAGAACTCGCTGAAGACTCGCATCAGAGTAATCACATCGCATACACTCGCAGAGCGGAGACAAGACAAGCCGATATAGCCATAGCGTATATACGTATATTATGTACATGTATGTAGTAGTCGAGAGGCCCGAGGCCGTGGTCGCGCTCATTTTAAATTCAGGCGACGAGTCGCTCTATGCGCGACGGCCTTGATCGAAGATAAGCTTCTTTACGAGTTTCTAACGAGTTCTCGTTAGACACACACACACACACACACACACACATACATAGGCACTGCTATGTATAGCGGACGAAAATCTCCCGTCGCCGTCGAGGCGGGAAATGCAAATGACTCGACGACGACTGACAAATGTCGGCCGCCGCTGCGCAGAGTCGTCATATATAGTTTTTCTCTTTATGCGCGCTGTGTGTGTGGAAATGTTGAAAAAGTCTCTCTCGCGTACACGTGCTTCTCCAGCTGCTGCTCCGAGTTTTTTGCTCTCGTCGACTCTGTGCTTACTATGCTAATGAATGTGTATTCGAGGGATTCGTTTCCCGAGAAAAGTGGAAAAATTTTCCCTCATTCTCTCTTCGGATGATCAATCTCGTTACTAGAAAAATAAACAGAGCTGATCTTCCAAAGACGCACAAGAAGCTCTTTGTCGAAGTTTATCAGAAAATGCGGCCGTAATGAAAATCTCGTATTTCCGCCAAGCTGCAACAAACAGCAGATGGACAGCAGGGAAACTTCGCGTGTCTGTGATTCAGTGAAGCGCAATTGATCCGCCATCAAACCCAGAGCAGTAGTATAGTAGTCCTAATGCAGTCGACACATAAAAATCGCCGCACAAAAAGTCTCGGGTCATCTCTGAAAAGCCAACAGCTAGTATTTATTCCCCCTCGACTCTCCTTATAGGTATATATTATTTTTTCTCCCGAAAAGGCGTCGTAAGGATCATCGCCTTCACGCGGCAGCTGTGCTGCCGACGATAGAGACCTGCAAGAAGGAAGGACGGAAGGAAGAGAACCAGATGGCTCTCCTTCTTTCCCTCTTCATATATATATACACACACATACATATATATACATACGTATGCGCTTGGCTTTTTGCGCTTGCACTTGGCGATGTTGCCAAGTTCATGACGTCACAGTGCGCGCGAGAGAGGGATTTTTTCGGAGGGCACAAAGTGGGCCGTTCTCCAAATAGCTCCACCTGCCCCCCTTTCCCCGACGCGAGTTTCAGCTACTTTTGCAAAGATCTTATATACATGTAACGAGTATCTACTCGCTCACCGCGGTAATTGCGCGCCTACTTTTCTGCACGTGCGCGCGGCTACTCACGCCGAGACTGGAAATTTCTTTCTTCTCTTTTTTTTCGACGTACATGATAAAAACGAACGTATTTCGAAAGTGCAAAGCGAACTCCTCCGCGTTATTCGCGAGAGCTCAAGAGTTGCGGGAGTGCATAGGGCATAAACCAAACGTGAAAAGCTCTCGACTGTGTACTACAGAGAAAGCAGCAGTTTTCATTCGGCTTTTCTCCTCCTTTGCACTCGACGCGCTCACGACTTTATATTTTCTCCCTCTCGCTCGCGCGAGTGGTCATACAATATATATATATATATATATATATATATATTGTACTGTACGAAGAAAAAACGAAATTACTCGATTATACACGTCCTTACCGCTGGATTTTTCGCGCCGTGCTATTCGGAAAGAGCCCATTGAGAGTTGCGCGTACTTTTTTCTCTATATTCTATAATAAATAATATATACCAATCGAAAAGTGAGCTTTGTTCCTTTCGAAAAATCATCCCCTTGATCGGTGCACCTCGATCTAATTGTTCGCCGCAGCGACTGCGGAGAGGCTTTTGTCCGATTAATTGCCTTTGTCGGCGTTATTAAAAAGTCGATCTCCGCACCTATATATCCCCATCCATCTGACAAAAAGACCACCGCGCGCTATATACACCCCTCGCTGCGCGCGTCCCTTTTTCACACCCCGTTAGCCTCTCGCTCGTATTTTTAGACCTACGTATGCCATAAGTTCCCTCGGAAAGAGAGAGAGAGAGAGAGAGAGAGAGAGAGAGAAAGAGAGAGAAAGTGAGAGTTTCGCGCCGTGTGTGCATCGGCATTTTCAAACACACCAGCGCGCGCACGGAGTATTGATTTACAATGCTATATAGTCAATCTTTCTCTCTTTCTCTCTCTTCTATAACCGCGTACTTCTTTTCTTTGTCTACTGTACTCGTCGCAACTTTTCCTCTTCGCACTTTTTCTTCGGGAACTCGTCCTGAGATACGACGCTGCTTTTCACTGTCCCCCCCCCCCTTCTCTTTACACTGTATAGATATGTATATATAGAACCCCCCTCTGAATTGGAGAGAGAGAGAGAGAGAGAGAGAGAGAGAGAGAGAGAGAGAGAGAGAGACGCGGATGAGACAAGTGGACGCGCGCGAACAAGGCTTGACTCTCTCTTTCTCTTTCTCTCTCACTCTCGCGGCGCAGCTTCGGCCGATCGATAAAGGGGTGAAGAGAGTGCGAGTACAGGGTGTCCCACCTACGGGATCGTCCCCCTTATTTGGCCTGGCGCCGCCACAGCCCTTTAGTTTCGGCATTATTTGCGCCGAATCGGAATTTATTTTTGCTCTAGATCTATATACCTATAATGTATACATGGGGACCGGGTGCTTATGCGCGAAAACCGTTGAGAAATTTATCGCTCGAGTCGTTTAATTTACTTTGAGTATTTTATTAGCTCGAATCGATGGCGCTCTGCGCAGCTTCTATACAATACGGAATATGTTTGTTAGAAGCATACATATAGCTACATCCTTTTAATAATCGTGCGAGGATATATATAGACATATATTACGCAGCCGCGAGGAGCAAGAGCTTGTTTTATATATATGTATAGGTTATACACACCGAAATAATCATGAGAAATCGCGATGTGAATTTCCGCGAGTTGTTGGCCTTTGTTATATATTCGTTAGGGGGAGAGATGAGATAGAGAGGACTGACCTGAATGTGAACACGCGCCGGATTCCGCAGTCGATGAGAAAAATCTGCTGGCTTTCCTCCGAGATAAGACACGACCTAGTTTACGAAACTTATACACTATGCCATCCTTTAAATATTCTCATTTGCATAAAAACTCACATTCGCGACATGTAATATATATAGAGAGATACGAGGAATGACGGAAATAATCTGATCCTTCCGAAACCAATAATTCACGCCTCTCTTTCTCTCTTCCTAAAACATATCCTCGACAATTCAATCAGAGCAGCATATAATACACGAAACCCGTTCTCTCTTCGCGCGCTCTCTCTCTCTCTCTCTCTCTCTCTCTCTCTATATATATATATATATATATGTCCAGCGCGCGCAGAAAAAAAGCCCATCACACTTTTACGACTGTCCAGTATATATACCTCTCAGTCCGTGATCCTTTTACCGACCCCATTATACGAGCTGCCGCTTTCCCTATCGGCATCGACGTATAATAGGTATATATACAAGGCGCACAGCCGTAAACTGAGTGTCGAAAAACGCGATAAAAAAAAAAGTACACATCAAGAGCCAAACCTTCCAGGCGACCGCATCGTCCTGCTCAGGTATATACGCATCTATCTGCCCATGGTATATAAATGTAATGTAGAGGCGGGTCGGCGGCGCGCGTAAATAATATTTAAATCCCGCAAGCGAAACACGGAGGCATAGAAACGTACCGGGGGGTCCGATGGTTTATTGCCCCGATTAGTCGCCACCGGTAAGTTAACTTTACTGCGCCGAGCCGTTAAAGTCCCGGGGCTTTCGAAACTTTGAATCACGATGGCCGCGTTAGCTGCCGAGAGAATCGCTATCCAGCCGCTGCCGTGCGGAGGATTACGTTGGGAGAGGAACGATTCGCGGAAATGCCGAGTTGGCTGTTGCGCAATTCCGGGCGGTGGCCAATTGATAAGGACTGTAAAAATGCGCTAGGCGGTGTATAAAGAGAATCGATTATATTCTAACGTCGGCGACCATCCGGAAACGGAGCCGATTCGACGTTTAATGAGGAAATCGAGAGATGTATAAGCTGTGTACGATGCCTTGCGTCGTTTTCCACAGGATATCGCCGATTGAGCTACTCGATAATTACTAATTACAATAGCAAAATCAACAAAAATACTTCGCAGTGACGGCGATTTATCGAAAAGTACTCAGCATAGGAGCGATCAATTGTAAATGAAACTTTTTTGTGTTGAATAAAAGTCCAAAATTAGATATATATTTTTGTAAATTTTCACGAATTTTCGATATATCTGACTCCGAGTATTTACTTTATAGTTTCTATTTACGTGTACACAAAGCGGGTGAATAAAATCTATAGTAAATGGGTAAAAAATATATACAAAAGTTTCATCAAAATCGACGGCTCGTATAGATTTATTTTGAAACTAAAATTCGCAACATTTGGCCACACGGTAGTGTGAGGCGTGTCGCACAAAAGTTTTATTACGTATATTCACGCGGCAGCATCGTGACGGTCGCACATAATATTGAATGACGTTCGTCGACGTCGACGTCCGTCAGATTCATCGTGTCGCGCACCTGTTGAGCGCAAATTTTCGACGTGCACAGCACCTCACGCAGTGTATACCATACCCGAGTCAAAGTTGCCCCCTATATATATACGCATGATTTATAGCCAGTTACTTCATGATTATAAAAGTACACCCGATATACAATTTTGTCATCGAAACATCGCGTTTCCTCTCTTCCAGTAATAAACCGATCAGCAACGGCAGCTTTCGTTTCGTTACTCATCGAAAAGCCTTTTCTACGAGTCATCGCGTTCAAATGCCTTATCCGGGGAAACCCGAGGACGATCATCGCATCAGCATCGTCGCACTGCACTCGGCATTTACCCATCGGCAAACGACTCCCCGGAGCCTCATCCGATGCAGATGCGCAGCGCGTCGAGAGAGAGAGAGAGAGAAGAGCGGCAGAGGACCGTAAATATCCGCAGGTGTCGAGACATTGGATATTTTCTATTTTCGGACGCGCTTACGCTCTATATATGCGCGTTTACGAGTGAGACCAACGCGAACGCGAGACGCTGTGCACGACTACACTGGCGCCAGTGTAGCTCATTTCGACGCGGCTTTTCCGATATATGCAGCGGGAGGCTGCGAGAGCTATTTGCGAGAGAGGAACTATATACGTTTATTTGGACGTTTTTCCTTGTACGTTTGCCAGTTGTTTGATCTAGTTTTAGCGGCAGGATCGGTTACTTTTTTTCGTTTCTGTATGTATATACAGGAAAACATTGCTTTAACGTCGTCGCGTGACTCAGGTATACAGCCTTGTTTACGCGCGTATACCTCATCCTCGTTATATATACCAGACATTCCAGTCCAATTATCTTTATCGCTGGCAAAAACCATCCGGAGAATCGCCGCCGAGGGGACGACAAAAAGCGAGATACTCTCGCAGAAAATTGCAACAACGCGTATACGTAGTCCGCGCGCGAACAAAGACACAACGTTATATATATAATAAGTGAATCTGACGGTAATCGACATTTTAAGAAGCCCGAATCAAAGGGCTGCGGCCAAAGGGTCGAAACCACGCCTTGCCGTTCTCTTTCTCCCTCTTTGTCTCTGCTCGCGTCTCTGCGTGTCCTTTTCTTTTTTTTTTATTTTCAATTTCATCCTCAACTCTCCCCCCGCGCGCGCGCGCGCGCTTTTTCCCCTCTATCCGATACGCGACGCAGCTACGAGAAAAAAGCTGCCGTCGTCTCGTCTGCTTGTTTGCAGCGCGCGAAGGGCCTTTCTCTCCGTATAGCAGCGTTGAGGTCAGGCCCCGGGACATACACAAAGGCCCCGTCGACCGTATACACTATACAGTGTAGTCGTCTCGTTGGAGAAAAGCTGCTGATGGCCTTGACGCGGCTGTTCGAACACGCGGCTTCGCTGCTGCTACGCGCCGCCGACAAAATGGCGCGATGGCCGAGCGAGAACGACTATGCGTGTGCGTAAGGAAACTCGTGTGTGTGTGTGTGTGTGTGCCGCTTGGTTTTTTGGCCGTCGATGCTCGTAAACAAGAGGAATGAGATGAACCGTGGGATTATTTTGTTATCGAGAGAGCTGCTCGTCGCTCGCGATTCGATGCTCGCAGTCGTTATTCGCTTCATTGAAGTAGAAAGTTGCTTTGGATAGTGAGAGAGAGAGAGAGAGAGAGAGAGAGAGAGAGCGACGCCGTTATGCGGCTCGGGAGGTAGTTTTGTAATAATATCGACGGAGCTTTTCGACTTTTTGTTCGCACGATCTGCGTGTTACGAGAAAATCCTTTCGCGTATAACGACAAGCCTGCGAAATATATAATGATAAATCGGCGAGACCGCAGCGCGACGATGTGATGCTATACAGGTGATTTCTCTTTTCTGCGATTTCACCGGCGACCTTTTTCTTCTCAAGGAGAACAATTATGAATATAAGGACTGTATCTCTCTCTGCATGCTCTCTCTGTTTGCTGCGATGATGCTGATGGTATTATGTATATCTCGGTGAAAATCGTTTCGATTTCTCCCGAGCTTCGAGAATCTCGGCGAATGTATATGCAGACCTTTTACTCTTCGTTGTAATCAAGTGCTTTTAGGGTAAATTACTGTAAACACGCCGAGTCTTCTCGGCGTTTCCGATAAGACACGTGGTATACATACACGTTAAATCAACGTCGACGAGGTAGGCGTGCCTATATAATATAATTCAACTTCCAGGCTTACTCTGCAACAAATTCACGCGCCGCGTCTCGGCTCTATATCAGCCGCGTATAATCTCGACTATCAGAAATCTTATCGGAGCTCGAGACGTTATATCTATATACTCACGTGCGTGTGCTCGCATAATGTGCGAAGTTCGGAGACAAGTGCCGTATATAGATTGAATCAATAATATACTTCATACGATTAAACGTTCAGCTCGTGTTACAGACCATTTGTATCACAGAATGCCAGGGTTAAATTTCTTATATCGGCAAATTCAATTCCTAGACCATCGCAGTGTATATACAATCCACGTGGAGGAATCCGGAATTGATCGGACGAATCTCGAGTCAGAATCGCGATATTTTTTTTCTCTTTCATCAGCGCCTCGGCCGCGATAAGCTCAACCTCAACTCACACACACATACACACACACACACATACGAAGGAACGATATTGATAAGAGCTTACAACATTTTCGAGGCGATAAGCAATGCTGCACTTACACAACCGGCGCCAGTTAGCCTCTCTTATACACTTACACACATATATATATTCGGGTAGAGAGTAGTGACAGAGTAAAAAATCCAGTGCCGCAGAGCGATCGTATCTCGCCGCGTCGACTTTCAACCTGACATAATCGCGCGTTTTTTTTTACGCTCGAAGTATATACATATATAGGTAATATACAGGTGCCTTCGGGCGTTGATTGGATTTCTTACGTAAAAACATTCCTTCTATTCATCCCTTTGTGTCACCCTCATTACATCTTCCTTTCTCGTATACTCTTATCTTACTCTCTCTCTCTCTCTCTCTCTCTCTCTCTCTCTCTCTCTCTCTCTCTCTTTCTCTTTTCCTGCCGCGCGCATCGCCTCAGCAGCAGCAAACACTCCCCTCACGCAAAACATTCGCTCGCGGGAGCGATAAGGATAATGAGCCCGCGCTCGCGAGCTGCAGCCATATGATTAACTCGAAGCAGGCGATTAGCCGAGCGAGCGGGTATGTTTTAAGTATATACATACATATATATATATATACGCAACCATCGCAGCCGCACGACTCTCTTGGCGAGCCGTATACATATACATAAGGTATATTAAAAACCGGGCGTCGATCGACATATCGCCTCGAAATTCTCGCTGTGCATATATAATATACCGCTGGCCTTTTTCGCGCGCTGTTATTAATTAGGCGCTGTGTGTGCTCGATTCCGCGCGCGCACACACACTCGTGCGGCCCCTTAATAAGGCCCCCGATGTGCTGCTGCGGAGCTGGTTATGCTAATACGCGAGCGAGCGAGAGAGAAGAGCGTATAGAGTCTTCGCGCATGCGCAGTACGAAACGACGCCAGGCTGTTGCTGCGCTCGAGGCGCGGTAGATACTATAGCGCGCTGCAGGGAGTGTATAGTGTGTGGCAGAGGCTCGAGTATATTCCGAGCTCTCTGCAGCGCAGCAGCAACGCTGCCGCCGCGCGCATGAATATTTATCGCGCGCGGGACTCGGAGAGAAAGAGAGAACGAGTGCTCGCTGTGTGTGAGTGTATTTCAATTACGTCACACATGCCGCGCGTGTATTATATATATGTACGTTCGTTTCTCTCTCTCTCTCTCTCTCTCTCTCTCTCTCTCTCTCTCGTGGCGGCTGACAAATTAGTCGTGTTTCCATATAGCCAGCACGGGTTTGTGTATGCCATATATATATATATATATATATATATATATATATATATATATTGTATACGTGTGAGTTTAACGATACATTTCAGCCTACGCGATTTGTCCTAATTCATCGCTCGCGAGCCTCGACGTTTTGCGACAATTCTAAAGTGTATATATATATGTATATATATACGCACACGTTCCTCATCCCATATATATCCGACGAAAAAATGCCGGATCCTCGCGCGCATTATAAAATAGAGCGAGACAGCTTCGCGAATGGATCGCTATTATATATACATGTTAAATCTCGCGCGGTAATTGAATTTTCGATGGAAATAGAAAAGTCAGTGACACGTCGAATCATTGCCATCTCGTCAAAACTCAATAATAACGCGCAGTCGCGGCTGTATTAGCTCTCTTCTTACATAACTTAAGCCGATTTGCTTAACGCGGTTAGTCGGGAATTCCGATAGGTCGCGCGGGAAGATTCTGATATAAGCCAATAATAGAAACGTGTATGTGTGTGTCTGCACAGACCGCGATGATTCGACCCCCGATAGATGTGGAAGAGGGCAGCGCTCGATTCGCTTATAAATATATATATACTGCGGCTGTCGTTGCAGACGACGAGGGAGTTGGAGAGGACTCTCTCGTGCATGTATATTTGCAGTAATCCGATTTTCCCCTCTACATGTATATATAGCTGAAGGTGCTCTGCTGCTTCTGTACTTATTATACAGATCGTCGGGTTCCAAAAACGATCTATGTAATAGAGACCCTATGAAGATGCAGAAACTTGAATTCCTCGAGAATTAAAAGCACGTATATGCAAAGTACAACGTACTTCATCCGCACAAAGGCAACAGCAGCAAAAGCATCGACGTTGATGATCGCGGCGGCGGCGTCGTCGGCTCGCAGGGTCGCGCGGGAGGAAGTGGAGAATGTGGGGCGGTGATGGGCCTCTTCCGGTGGTCCGTCGCATTCATCCGTACACGTATGTGTACAACGCACAGGGTTCATCCTGTATCGGTCAGTCAGTCAGTCAAGTCTGTCGGCGGTGGATATACGCGCACATGCACGAGCGCATATCGTCGTATATATATAACGACGGCGTCTCATCATTCTATTAAATGTCCGCGCGACTCCGGAACCTAAATAGGCGTAGACAGCCTGGCGGCAATCGATCCAAGGCTTTTTATATTTTTATCGTGTATATAACGTACGCGGAGAAAGAATAACGAATTCGGATATGCAGTGGAAGTGAAAAACGCGCGTCGGCAGCCTCGCCACATGTCCGTCAACACCTGACGATTTACACGCAGCAATTATACTCGTCGAATTCCATAGAGTCGCGCGCACGTGCAGTCGCCGCGCGGCAGTGTGTCGCGCAACCCACGCGACTTTCTAAAGCCGCAGCGCAAAAACTCGCCGACAGCTCGTCTCGCTGATGCAAAAAAAGAAAGCGCGTTTACAATACCTCCCTGCACAACGTGTCTGTGTATGTATAGATATACAGCGTCGAGAGATTGCGCGCACCGCTGGAGTGGGAGGAAAATCCTGTATATCGCATTGTAAGGGATGGAGAGTCTAACGAGAGCAAAGTGGACGGCGAACGGAAGCTTTCGTCCCTTTTTAACGCGGCGATGACGTTAACTTTCGACTACTTCAGCTTCGCACTAACGCGCGCGTGCGGTTCGCCGACTCATCGCCGAACCTCTCTGCTTTTATTTTTTATTTTTCACAACCTATGCGTCCTCCGTCACTCCTCGATTATGTATTTCCGTATATATCGATCTATAGCGCAAGTTTGGCGGTGCGACGAGGGAGACGGAATGACTCACTCGTATAGGAGCGTAACAATGGCTCTCTCTTTCTTTCTCACTCTGCGCGACGCGAGTCTCGTGTCAGCGGTTCATCGAATGACCCTTTATTTTGGACATGTCACACCTTTCTATATATTAGGGCTTTTATAGAGCTGTAGTTTTACGGCGTTATACGAAATAATCGTCGCTAGCGCAGAATCGACAAATCCGCTGCGCGTTAAATCATTCGCTCGTTGCCTAATTTATAGACTCTGTCCTCTCTGTCTCTCTCGCTCTCTGCCGCCTATACGAAGGAGGTTAATTCCGAGAACTTTGACACTCGCTATCAGTTGAAAATTAATAGACGTTGCGTATATGTGCTCCTTTAGCATGCGAAATTCTGACACGTGTTCGAAGATAAGATTCCACGAAAGCGTCGCTCTGTGATATTATGTATATATGCCTATAAATGACTGTTCAAGTTTTGCCCGAGTTGTTCGGAAAAATTGAAACGAGACATCATTGCGCAAGTGTACACATGTAACAAATTTTTCTCCGCACTTCACATATTATATTGTACCGGCCCAGCTTAAAATCGTCCTTTTTCAATTTAAATCCCAGCCTATAATTCCCGCGCATTCGCACGGATCGTCTCTCGGAGATCGACTGCACTATCATCTCGGGATAATAAATTCATAGGGGCCTGCGTGATGGAATACTTAACGAGCGGGCACTGCCCGCGATCCTCCTCGCACAGTCGACGTCTTGTATTCGTCATGCGTGTATTAGCGTCTGTCGTACACGGCATCTATTAAAGTCTATATATATACGACGGCGACGAAGAAGGCCGCGCGGCTGGAAAAAGAGCGAGATGTATGTATATTATGACGCGTTGGTGTGTAAGTGCAGATTGAGGGTATATACATGTATATATATATATATATATATATATATATATATATATATATATATATATATGTGTGTGTGTGTGTGTGCGCGCGCGAGAGTTTACGTAATACCCCGCTGCACGCAAACACTGATTGGCACGCTTCGACTGCGACGGCGACTGATACGTATATACTCGCGACGGCGGATGTGTTCTCCAACTGCAGCTGTGCGTATATAGCTATTTTATCTGATTTTGCCCCTTTTTTATTTTTCAAGGGATGATGACACGGATGCTTTTCTCATGCTTCTGCACAAACGCGCCCAGGAGTTTTTGAGTTACGATACGTCGATAAACTTTAAACTTCACGCGAGTATAACGCAAAATCAATTTTCGAAAGTGTCGTACACCGCGGAAAGTTATTCCCGCGATAAATTAATAAATTCATTATACGGAGACATAGAGACACTCCGCGCACGCAATATACCTAAAAAATATCCGGCTTTCACGCGCGCACGTGTATCAGATTCCACTTGATTTCAATAAAACCTCGAAAGCCTGATTAATTTCCATCGTATTACGCGCGTAAACTCTTTGTGTGTTATAAGACAACGCATTCGCGCGCGACACCTATATATACGCGTCCCGTAATTATATTCTCGCCGGGCTATTATTTATTACCATCGCCGCGGCGCTCTCTCGATTTACATGTAAAATCGGCGCTTTTATAATCGTCGGGCGTAGTGCGATCATAAATTTTAATGAAAACGATCGCGCGCCCGACTCTCCGCAATATTGTATATTAAACATTACTATATATATACACGCGCGATATGTCCTTATGCGAAAAACGCGAGTGCGATTATCGTCGACTTTGCAGCGATTGTTCCATCGAGAGCGAAATTGGCCAATCCATGCATTAAACATCGATGCTCGCAGCTCGCACACACAGTGCCTTCTTTCTCCTCTCGCGCTGCAATCGAGCTTGTGCATGTATACGCACGTATGAGAGTTATAACGAAAGAAAAAGGGAAGAAGAATCCGCTCGAGGGATTATCGCTATATGCGAAAGGCAGTGCAAGAGAGCTGAGTATAAATATACACACTGACGCGAGTATATATGTGTATATAGGTATACACGTGCAAAAGAGGTCGTCGACGCGAAATGGAGAGAAAACGGCCGAGCGCGCGGATGATCCAGGACTAAAGAAAGGCCGCAGCCTTGCTTTCACGCTGTGTATACTGCACGAGAGTATATATATGTATATATGTAAGCGAGCGGCTTTCGATGTGCGCCGCCGCGTTCGTTAGCCTCGTTCGACGCCGGAATTTCTTGCCTGATTGACGCTTCGTTGCTTCTTTTTTTTTTGTTTTTTTTTATGTTTACGATGATAAGAACGCGGGAACGTCTACTCGCGCGTATGTAGGTTATTGAGGACTTTGTTAAAATGTACAGATACTTAGTGATTGCGTCTGCACAGAAAACTGATGTAAATAATAACAAGCGATAAGGGAAAAACCGGGCCGTAAATCAGTCACGGTTTGAATATTTTTATCGATATATATATATATATATATATGTACCGTGAGCAGCGTTGCGCTCGATTCATCAATTAGATAACATACAATTGATATATTCGCGCTAATTCTGTCGACGGTTCACCTATATAACATCATATTTCTCACTGAATCTGCGTACGTTCTTAGAGTCTCGCGCGCAAAGAGATAAAAACTCAAGATGATCCGCGTTAAAATGTTGTCGAAAACCGTTCACACGTGCCGCTAAATATAGCCGGGAAAAATCGCGTGAAGAAGGCCGCACGTGCTCGTGTGAAGTACAGCCGGCGGGCCACCCCGAAATTTCTCGTCGAGTCGACGGGACACCGATAAAGCCAGAATCGCGCGCGCACTACTCTATTATCAGAAAAAGAGCGAGAGATAGAGAGACAGAGAGAAAGAGCAGCCGGCAGTAGCTCGTTATCGCGGAATCGTGCGGCGCGTGCGGAGAGGTGTATAGAGCCGAAATTAAAATGCGCTGGCCTTGTTGGCGCGCACTTGTTTTTCTTTTATTATACATTCGCGACGGCGCTTATCGCTCGATGTTTTGCTTTCTTTTCGCGCGTATCTTGAGAGAGGCTGTTTCAGAGTTGAGTATTCTACTAATAATATAGAGCTGCGTTGCGAAGGACATTATTGAGGATCGGTGGGCGGCTTTTGTCGCGATTGCTCTTTTGCCTTGTTGTGACATTGTTTTGGATTTACAAGCAACGAAGCCCGCGTACCCCGAATCTCCAGCGCATTATTTTCGTCACCTGATTTCGAGTGTATAGATAGAGCTGTAGTGTCAGTAAGTTTGAAATATAGAGCTAACGTGCATTGACGTGGTCGAAGATATTTTCGATCAATCCGTGTGGCAGAATCATTGATGTTCGCATCAAACAGAATCTTCACGTGATAATGCGCGGAAACTCTGTAAGC
This sequence comes from Muscidifurax raptorellus, assembly GCA_020010945.3. Lineage (NCBI taxonomy): Eukaryota > Metazoa > Arthropoda > Insecta > Hymenoptera > Pteromalidae > Muscidifurax > Muscidifurax raptorellus. The sequence continues at coordinate 7,391,834 of CM052078.1, read as the reverse complement.
CATAGAAATGCCTTTTTTCACAATAAACTTTCTGGATATGGAGAACATCATATATCTGATGCGAATCACGCGAATAGGATAGATCCGGTAACGTTTCATCCTTGACTCTCGTTGAAATATATAAATAACGTAACAGCTCTAAAATTGGCTCAATCAAGCTGCCCGGGTCCTCGAATAAAAAGTACAAAATCTCGTTCCTACACTTTATATATATATATATATATGTATACACATCCCATAAGCAGAAACGAAGCCTGCCCTGAAAAATTAGTCAGCTCTCGACAGTAGAGCATATAGGTATATAGTAGGCGGGACAGAAGAAAAGAGGAATTCCACAGCTCTCTCGACTCTCGGCGTTTATCGGGGAAGTCAATAAAGTCTCTGGTGAAAGCTGCGACGGTGAAATTCTCTCTCTCTCTCTCTCTCTCTCTCTTGCAGTCCGGGACGAGTAATCGCGCTCTCGGCGCATATACGCGCAATCAGTGCAGTAGGTAGGTATAAAAGGAAAAATGAGAGATTGCTCAGAGGTAGCCCATTGTTCGCTATGTGTATAGGAGAGAGAGAGAGAGAGAGAGAGAGAGAGAGAGAGAGATAGAGAGAGAGAGAGAGAGAGAGAGAGAGAGAGAGAGATAAAGGAAGAGATATTTTTCGGCGTAATTTAGATGATTCGCCGGATACGTTTGTCTCGATGAAAGGCGAATCGCGAATTAACTCTCGATTCTATATCGGAGAAAATATTTATTGAATAGGCAGAAGTCGATATATATATACACAGATATCTCGGCGATGTATCGGGAGAGAAAAAGAAAACACGAGTAAACGCGGCAGTGCATCGGAGCTAGTGTAGAGGAAATGTGGAGCGCTTGCAAGTGGAGCATGTTTTACGTTTAAGGCCGCCGAGAGATTGCTCTCCGCTTCGTCGTAGTTCGCTCGAATTCGAGATGAAATTCGTATATTGCGCATGCATATACATATATCGCTGCGACTGGCTTTATAATACCGAGTTGGAGATTTTTTTTCTTCTCATACGTATACATAGCGCGTGCGAACTTTTGGGATGCCTACAAAAGTATATTACCGCGTGTAATAACGACAGCGGCTCGAGAACATTTTCATACGATTCTCGCCGTCGACACCCATCGCAATTGAGCAATCCATGAATTAAGCGTCCTCGATAAACCCGTTAATCAGTAAAAATAAGACGCGAGCCTGCAACACACGCGCAGCGAGCAACAAAAAGCGACGTCTATTTCAAAGTAACGAGCGTCGGGCCGCCGCGTAGTCTCGGCGCCAGCGAATCTCTATAGCACACAGGTATACATGTATATGTAGTAGGTGATGCACTATACGAGTGTATAGGCGAAGAAGAGAAGACGAGATAGAGTAGGAGACAGGCGCGCTGTGGCGCGTCCCGCTGCGCGCTACTTTAATGCTGACAAGGGGCCGTCTTTTCTGATCTTCCTTTATATTTTGCGGGCTTTAATTACGTCGACGCGCCGCTCGGGTTTGTATGCGCGGGTGTAAAGAGCCGTCTTTATTTTCGCCGCTGTCGAACGAGCTCCTGTACAGATATGATTTTATTTTATTTTATACAGTCAAAAATATGAATTTAAAGTTTCTCGGGGTATGATAAACTATACATCGAGCGAAGCAGCGATATATATATATATATATATATATATATATAAAAGTGGCAGCGCGGCGCGGGATTATCGTAAACCGGCCTATTTTTGCGGCGCTCGTATTCCAGCGTCAGCACAAAAAGACGCCCATTCATCGCTGCTGCTGCTGCTGCTGTTTTGTCGTCCTCTATAGCATGTACGAACTGTAGCCGCCGATAAGCCTTGTGTTTATCGAGTGCATTACATCACGCTCCAAACTATCCTATACACTTTTTTTGTGCTTGTATATTCCGATAAATAGTCGCGGACAAAGTGAGACGTGTACGTATAAGAAAATCAATAAATCTTTCGATCCCGCGCATAAGACAAAGCCAATCGCTCGAGAGTGATAAACCTCGGCTCCTCTCTGCATCAGCGGTGAAAGTCAACTCCAGAACGGCTTATATATATATAACATACAGCCGATAACAGCAACAAGCTGCAGCCGCCTCGCGGCGGTCGAGTTCGCGTACACGCTAAGTATATACATATATACACACGTTATATCCTCCCCACCAGCAATTCGCAGCTATATACTCGCTTCTCGTCGGTCGATTTGTTCTTTCGCGCCTCGTCCTTGTTTCGACTTAGAAGGGCATACGAAGATGAGGCGTCTACCAGGAGAGCATCGAGCCAAGCTGGTTACGTCCATCGACGAAATTACCCGCCGTCCGTCCGGCTGCGCGCGGCCTCGACGAATGATCGCGCGCGCATGCATGCACGCGTTTCGGATTATCTCTCGGCTCGTAAGTGCGCCGCTCCACACGCCTCTGTGTAAGTATATACCTATATACCTATATAGCTTGGATTTTTCCCTCTCGGGACGTGCTCGGAGTTCCTCGACGCGCGCACGGAGGTTCGCAGCTGATTTTGCGATTGGCGTGCGCGGCTTTTGAAAGGATGAGAACTGAAAAATAACGTACACACAGCTCCGTGACAAGTTATTTCCGAACGCGGGGGGTCGAGGAAAAACGGCGATGCACAATGAGAAAGCGGAGCCAACGATCACGAGGGTGCAGCGCGCTGCTTTTCCGAAGCGGGAAAAATAAGCGAGAGCGCGCGGCCGCGGCGATTCCAAGCTAAAAGGAACCTCTGCGGGGGTTCGCTCTTTCTCTCCGGGAAACGAGTAGGGGAGGAAGCTGTATATATAGTATAGCCGAGTTAAATGACGGTGCAGACGAGTGAAGAAATGGAACGTCGATTTTTGTCCTTCTCTCTTATTCCGCGCGCTGTGATAAGACTGCGCGAGAGACAGAGAGCGACTGCTCGAAAATTGTCAGGGCGATTATGCGTGCGGCAATTAAGCCTAACGAGCTGCGCGCGCCGCAAAAAGGGGAAACCCCGAGAGCTGCGCGCAAAAAGCTTCCGCGTATAGGGTCTACGTGTTTACACGTGCGAAAATTATCGAATCGCAGCGGAGCTATTGATGCAAAGAGGGTGTTGATATGGGATTTTTAAAAAAACATCGTCCAATGTCTCCACGATTCGCGAAATTCCATAACGTGTAATATATCCCGCCGTGCAAATCGCAATGACTCGCTCGGGCAGAAGCGCAGCGAGTTGAAAGAACAAATTTAAAAGCAATTTTATTAACGAGCCGCTCGCGCAGGCTCTCCCGGCGTTGATTCCCTAAGTGGAGCTCCGCGCGCGAGTGGATTACGGCTCTAACAAGCGAATTAGCCAAAGAGAGCTGCTGCGCGCCGCCAAAAAGAATACGGGGAAGCGCGTAAAAATAGACGCCTCTCGTCGGCCAAATTTTTAGGTGTCTGTGTGTATATATACATAGTAGAGAACTCTGCATACAGAGATGCGATTCTCCTGGAAAACCGGGATTGCGGACGGGGTCTTGCGCTTATTTACATACGTACAAGCGAAAGACGATTGTTATAGTATATAAAATTCAAGCCGCAAGACACATCGGCTTTAAAACGGTAGCTATATAGCGCGCGTATGTAGATTACGAATCGCTTATCTTATCGGGCATCATTCGCGCGAGTGAAATTTGTTTGTCGCGATTATATATATACTCCTCTCTCTCTCAGCTGACGCTACCGATGTCTGACTGTATCATACACACTAATACTTTTTCTCTTTCCGCTAATCTCCGATTCATAAAAGTCACGCGGGCGTTACTTATACACATACATACATGCATACATACATACACCTTCTCCCCAGCGCAAAGCGTCGCGCTCAGCTCGAGAAAAAAAAGCGCCGATAATCCACGCTCGCAGCCAAAACAGCGGAGAGCGCGCGAGGGAGGGAAAAAAGCCGCGTGCGTGCAATCTATAATATATATGTACACAGACACACATGCTGCCTCCCCCGCGCGTTATACACCCCTGTGTCTATATATATACGTAGGATTTCGTTGCGTCCTAAAAGCAGCGCACGTGTGCGTAGGCTGGCGCACTCAGTCGATAGAGGATCGACCAATAATGAACAAGTGACGATGCGTGCGCTGCTGACGAAGCTCTCTCTCTCTCTTTCTCCCTCTGTGCGTATAGGTGCGCGTATGCGTATAACGGGCACATAAAGGGAGGGATATCGGAGGCGAGGAGGACGGCGGGAAAAAGGCAAATGCGAGTGAAAGCTGTAACATCCTTAATGAAACATATTATAATCGAAGGTGGGCGCGCGTGGAAAGAATCGTAATCGTATGAGAGAAGAATACGTAGAGGGGGGGGGGGGGGTTGCAGCGTGTATAGCGTGCAGAAGACTAGAGCCGCGCGCTCGTCAGCGACATGCACGCGTTGATTTTGAAGCTGCTGCGCTGGCGCACGTCCTAGTCGTCGTCGTCGTCGTTGTCGTCGTCTACGTCGCGCGTCCGGATCGATACCGCAGAGCCCGGCCTTGCACAACCACCCACACACACACACGTACACAGATATACACACAGGGGTCGCGTAGGCGGCGGGGGTGGCCGGCGCAAAGGGGGACGCCTAAGGGGGTGTTGCCATGACTACCACGGGGAATTCCTCGCTCTCGCTTTTTCTATCTCTTCGCCCTCTCGGTGCGGGATAGAGAGAGAGAGAGAGAGAGAGAGAGAGAGAGAGAGAGAGAGAGAGAGAGAGAGAGAGAGAGAGTCAGCGGATCTCTCGCCGCGGGGTCGAGAGCCTCGCGCGCGCACGGCAAGCGCACTGTATATACTATATATACTACTACACGTCGAGTTACGAAATTGGAGTTGCCGCGCGCGGCAGCGGCGTTTAAGAAAGTCTGATGCGAGAGAGCGAGCGGCAGAGAATATACATATATATGTATATAGCGATGGGGTTTACTTTCCAAATGGAAGGAGCGACTATCAGGGGAGCACGAGTTTGAGGCGCAGGCTCTCGTATACGTATATATAATGCACATATTCGATATACCTGCAGCGACGTCATATGTATATATATATATGTGTGTGTGTGTGTGTGTGTGTGTGTGTGTGTGTGTGTGTATGTGTATACACCATCGGTCGCGTCGCCGCGCAAGCTTTTTTCCTCGCGCGTATTAAGTATACAAGAAACTCGATATAACGCCTTTATCCGCGTAATTCAAGACCTGCGCGCAGCAGGTTGCGTAAATATTTTCCAACCGCTAGTCTTTTTCGCGCCGCAGCGCGCTCGCGAGCTCTGCTATATAGACGCGCATATATATCAGCGTGAGGAGAGCGAGCCAGATAATTTTAGGAGGAGGCCGGAATGCGACTGTGTACCGCTCGACTCTCGCGCGGAGCTGAGTATATGAAAACGCGGCAGGCTTGGGAACGGACGTCGTAGACTCGAAAGAATGCCTTTAAAGCGAGATACTCCTGCGGCAGCGTTTGTACAGCCTGTCTTCGTTTCTGGGGAGAGCAGCGTCGATTTTAGCTTTATATTACTGCGGCGCGAAACTTGGAAAATGAAAACGAGCTGTTTGCAGAGAGTTCTAGTTGTCAGGATTTTACCTAAGATCTACGCATTAGAACGGGAGATATTCGCGGAAATTTATTAATAAAGTGCTGGAAAACAGTCTAGTATGTACTAAATTTGTGTCGTTTAGTTTCTATCGTGTAGGTTATTAAATATGAAGATACTTTCAAAAGATTTAATCACGAGTATGCGTGAAAACTTAATCTTTTCACAGCTTCAAGGATCAGAATAGTACAATTTTTGTTAAATAAATCCTCAAAACGCGATAGAACATTCCAATCGGTGCCTCCAGCTGGCTGTTTCCTCCGCGAAACGTCTCAATCAAACGTATATAATGTTAAAATTCTATAATTTTCTATTGAGTATAAGAATAAAGTAGCGAATGGTACTCACAAAAGTTCGGACACAGTAGAGTAGTCAAAATATGTCATCTTAAAGCAGTAAAATCCTGTCGAAGAATCAATTCTCTATGGGCTCCACGGCAGTAAAACCGTGCTTCATTCAGTTATTTGCATACAATAGTTTTACGGTTTGCAGTCGTATGTCAAACTGTTCGAAGAAGTAACCATCGTAAAACCTTGTCGACGCGTCAAATCTGTTCAAACTGTAAAATTCTTCTCAAAAATGCGAATTTCTTTGGAAATACATTGACCGACAGTGGAAAGAATGCTCGGAATGAATCTGCTCTTCCATTTTGTTTTGACAGAAGTACTTACGAGAAATCTCGTGCAATACGTTATACGTTTATTTCATTACTTTTGTAAAAAAGCCTGCAACATTTATCGATTTGTTGTCGAATCAAAATGAGTATAGACTGCGTCCCAAAATTCAAAATGTCGGTTTATCCCGACGCCGCGATCGAGTACGGCTTGTCTTACCCGCGTCCTCCTACTAATGATAATGAGAAATTGTATCAAAATAAAACTAGGATGTATTCTCTATTTTATGTAGAATCGAATGTGAGAAACGAAATGTTAAATATGCTCTAAACAAACTACGAAAACCAACATTGTTCATTGTAATGTCGCCCGCCCGATACCGCGTATTCGCAGAAAATTCACAGTTTTCACCATTCGAAATGGCAATCAGTGGAATTGAAATATGCTGGACGATTGTCGGATACTGGTTTTACATTCAACTACGAACAATATTCCATAAATTTCATTTTTTTAGGAGAAAATTGAAGAAAACGCACAAGTTAGATAAAGATCTACCTGGAGTAGCACGACGTTTTTAGCTGTTTATTGTTAAATTTTCGTTGACTAAGGTAAACGAATCCTCGTAACATTGAAAGGAGATGTTGGATAAACGTTTTATGAAATTGCTAGTTCTTTGAATGTGAAAATTGTGTGACAAATGGTTGTTGAAACAGAGAGCCGAGATTCAACAGCAAGTGACGATTCGACATTCTTGCAGGTTTCGTAACATTTATAGATGGTTTATCGTAAATTTTTGCCACCAAAAGCTTGAGAATTATAGATACTTTATTGTGAAACATAAAAAAGTCCTTATTTGTCTATACTCGACTAATAACAAGTAAATTGCTATCTATTCGCGGCAACGGCGTAAGCATGCACGCAGTTCAGCGCATCGATGCACGTTTCTTGTTTATTGCCTGTATAATTAATAGTCGACTCGACCACATCAAAACAATCAATATTGCAATGTAGTGTAAATCATTTTACGCAATAGTCGTGCAAAATTATGCCATATATTACAACATTATTCGAATACTGCGGATTCAGGTGAAGATGAAGACTACGTCATTTCGTTCGGAAACCTTCTTGTTTCATTGAAATATTATCATTCATTGCTTGCAAAAGTACAGTTTCGCTATAGTCCAATAACCAGTGGATTGGAAAATGTACGGCAAATGTTGAACAACGTTTTAGAAATGGCTTAAGAGTTGAAAAACATACCTCTCGCATATGTCTGCTCGACACTCGAGGCTGCCGCCTTAAACAGTATTTGTCAGCTTTGATAAATAACTGCTTAGGGTGTATATAAATTACTCTCGCTTAAATATCATTAACCAACTCTATATCTTTTGCGCGTTAATGATAAAGTATATGCAAATTGTCGCCTATAAATTAAAGGAGGTATAAAAATCTAAAATTGAAATTTCTCGTCGATCGGGCGTCTAAATCTTCGCGCACCATTTATACAATGGAGTGTGTTTCTTTTTTCTTGCAGAAAAAAAAGCTTTTTTGCGCACAAAACTAGTTTCTTTTGAATACGCTGTCCGAACTTTCACGGATAAAAGTGGCTAATTTTCTAAAACCTCTCGTAAAAATGCAAATTTACCGCCAATTCAAGCGCCTCGAGTCGACATTTTTCAGGCACTTAACCTTTTTATACGCTTATATGTCCAGAGGGGAATTGCAAAAATTCTTCGCTTAATTCAACATAACCAAGCGCAGTTTCATTCATAATAACATAAAGTCGTATCGTGTCCAGAGGAAAAGAAGGCATTTTATCACTCGACAGAAATCTTCTGGCCTTATCTAAACGGCCTTTTTTCGCTTGATGTCTGTACTAAAAATCCAGAAATTTGCATAGAAATGCACTGAGAGATTAGAACGAAACTCGTTCCATTTTTCACTGTGCACTGTGTAAACCAATATTCGCTGAAGCCAGTGTAGAAAGACGTGATTTTAAAAGAAAATTCCTGATTACATCATCGCTATAATTATCGCTCCCGGAGAGTAGCAACAGCAGCAGCAGCAGCAGAAAAAGCCAATAGTAGCCCGTCGATGTATGTATATGCGCGCGCGCGTGCGTTGCCTAATAATAGAAAACCTCGTGACAATTACGCGTCTCGCTTGCGAGTAATACACGAAAAATTTCTCCCGCGAGAATTCACACACGGCGTAAATTTCGCTCGGGCTGTGTTTCATAAAAAATACTATATACATACGTACACGCGCGGAGCGAGCCGCATTACATAAGCATTTTATTCTCCGCGAGAATGTATACTATATAAAATATATACACAACTCAATCGTGTCTGTCCGAGCCAAAGAAAAAGAGGAAAGAAATACGCTGCGTAAAAAGGAGCTAGAAAGACAGTATATATATATACACGCGAGCGAGAAACGCCGAAGTATAAAATATCATTAATTCCGGCCGAGCGCACGAAGAAAAGGAGCGAGTATATAGCGCCGCCGCGCAATCCGTCTCGATCCGGCGAGCGCGACCTCGGGGAGAAGTAGCGGCGGCAGCAGCGCAGCTCGAAAACGCCGAGAAATCCGCTGCCGCCGTCGTGTCGGCGCGCGTGGGTATATATACGTATATACATCTGTCTCTCTCGGCCTCTGCCTCTCTCCTTCTCTCTCGGTAAAAAGTCGATGTGCCGCGCGCCGACGGAAAGTTCCCAGGCAGCGCGGCACGCTCGCTCGCGCGCACACGGACCCGCACGCATACAGCCGATCGCTCTATAGAGGGAGAAGGCAAGGCTGCGCGAAGCGGCCGAGTTTTCGCGGCGAGTCGCGCATGTCGAAAACTGGACCTCGGTAACTTCGTTGTTTATGGGCCCAGGAGGCTGGGATCTTTTTCAAAAGATTCAGGACCATTTCGCAGTCTTAACTTTTTAATTTCACGAGGATCGACCGAGAATCAAGGGAGTTACGGGGATTTTCTGGCTGGGCCGAATCGCCCGGAGGAGGACGTTGGATGCTGGCTTTTTGGGGCTGTTTGCGGAGTTTTCGGGCTAAGATGGACGGGAACCTCGGGGGAGTGGATTTTTAGAGGTGGTCGCTTTGTTTTGTTGGTTCAATTTCGCAGAAATTCGCTGGATTTTGGAAAGTTTCGGGCTTTTCGGCGGAAATTCTTGCAAATTGAGGGTTATTGTTTATTGCGAGTGCTGCGGAAGGTGGTCGCAACCTTTGAGATGGCGAATTTTCAGATTTACGAGCTGTGCGACGTTAAACCGGACGATAGCACGACTTTGTTCAGTAAGACGCGAAGCGCTGTTATTTGGGATCCGGCTGTATCTTGCAAACTATTTGCACTATCGATGTTTCCCTATTGCAAATACATCGTCATTGAGCTAGCGCTGCTGTTTCCGCAATTTTTCAACTCGATTATTGTATTTTTGCCGGTTAAAAGCGTAAATCTTGGATCGTCGCGAAAACACCGTTCCGAGCTGCGCTCGATAAAACGTTGTTATCCCGTTAAGTATTCGCGGTAGGGTTTGTTGAAAAAGTAAAGAAGAATCTTTGAACATTACTCCGCTTTTTTCCGTTTTCAGCTTGTCCGGTGTCACGAAAATCATGGAGTAAAAAAGCAAAAACCGATGCGCTGTCGCGACAGCATAGACTGCAGCGCTTTAAACATTCGCGCGTAAAGTTGATGTTTTTCACTCTGGAAAAATTCTGCGTTTGCCAACACTCTCCCATAAGCTTTCCGCACTTGAATTTCAAAAACAAATCCGAGTTTTTGCCAAATCGTCGCTGCAAAACGGGTCGTTTCACGCGAGGCGTTGGGCGCCGGGCGGAGCGCCGTTCGATGTAGCGCCATTTGCAGCAATATTATTGTCCTTGAGTTGCATAGAAATGCGAAAGAAGAATGTCAAAGTTTTGCCCGATACGCTTACATGACCAAAGTTGCTGCACGTTGATTGCTTATCGATTGAAAAAGCAAAAACCGATGAAATAAGGTCGAGCGCTCATCCGCTTTTCTCGCGAAAAATCTCGTTATTCGGCTATTTGTTGCGACGCGAAACGTAATTACACTACGCGACAATGAGCTCATTTCAGGGGCTACGTTTTCGAGACCCTATATAGTTTATTCAACTAAAACTGCTCCATTGGGAGCAATCTTCCCAGGAGTTGCGGACGCCATTCACCGCGAGACAGCCGAGTAATACGACCTGTTAAAATCTCCTTAAAAAATTGCATTACTGCTAAACGAATAAAGCTACAACGCAGAGCAGGGTAGATGTATTTTTTCAAGTGCCCAATTACGTTATTATCGAAAATTGAGCGTTAAGACGGGTAGGAACTAAACATAGCGCTGAAAATCAATACGTACAGCACAGCTCGGGCGCGCGCGCGCGCGTCTCTCATTTTTCACCGGCGAAACGCGTTCAATACCGAAATGCTGCGCGGAATAATAACCGCCACGATTATGAAAATAAGCTTCGTTTATCCGACGTTGATGACAATTTTGCTTTGCCATTTCGTATTTCAGTTGTTTTGCTACTATTTTGCAGCTTACGCGCGAGACTCTCCGCTATCGCTATAGAAGCATTATTACGCCGCGTTACATCGAGGTCTCGTGAGGCTATAAATATTGCATGGATATTTATGAAACTTTCATACAATATTCTTGTAATCTAGTGCATGCAGACTGAGAGTTTTATTTAGAAAATTACTTGGAAATATAGCTCGAAGTTGAGCAAAACACGCGAGAGGTGCGAAGCGAACGCTCCGGTTGTTTCTAAAAATATCACGATATTAGTTTAAAATAATTGATTTTTCACTCTCGTATCGCTTTCACCTGCACCGCTGATTATTTTACAAGTTTATTTCATTAGCGTTGCTGTTCCAAATGCAGTAATTGTCAGCGTAAACGGTATTTTGCCGGAAAGGTTTTGCGTTCGCAGCGATACTCGAGCTACGTTCCTATTGGTTTTTCGTACTTTTGAGGATTAACAAATGAGTTTGGAAACTGGATCTTTTCGCAAGAAGTTAGCCGAGTATCAACTACGCATTGTTTTAAATTTCTTTTTTCTTGTAAGCTACAAGTTCGTGGCCTTTTAGGGCAATCTTCGAACGAAAATTACTAGCGCGCTGCTAGTTTCCAAAAGTTTCGTTGCATTCTTCAACGATTTCTTCGTAAATAATCGCTTCAGACACCAGATCTCGCAACGAGAACTTTCCTGAATAAATTGGGCTCATTCGTCGATAACCCTGCCCTTCCGCAAAGAATAATTTCGTCGCTTTTCAAGCGTTTTTCGGTAAGAAATTATCGCGCGTCACGGCAGACCTTCGAATTCAACGATCATTTTATCGCTTTTAGACGCAAATCATTACGACGCTCAACGTAATAACACATTCCCCGCTTGTTTCTAATAGTGTTCTCGGAAAACCAAGTATCGCAAATGACGAAACCGACGCGTTTCTTGCGTTTCTCGCGCGTGAAACTCTTCGGAGAATCCGAGCGTCAGCTCGCGCTTAACATTCTTGCGCGTTGAATATCATCGTTGTTAAAATCGCAATTCCGACATCCACCTTTGTTCCTCGATAATTCGAGTCTCCCGGTGTATGAGAATCGATGCTCGAAGTCGGGAAAACCCGTCTAATCTAGCGTATTCTCGCCAAATCGCCGTTGAAGCGTCCTCGGGATTCCAGCTTTGCTTATCGTCGACTTTTTCGTCGGATCGACCCGCATCCAGGAACATTCGATTAGCCCATTATTGAGCCAGTATATACGTAACAAACCCCTGCGGTTCTCGCATCCTTACATCATAATAATACCCGGTTTCTCGCGCATCGCGGGCTTTCCATCGCGGGCTAGCCGACTTTCCCACAGAAGCGTTAACATATATAGAAGAAAAAAAAGGCAAGCTCATATCCGGCCTAGAAAAATCGTGCCATATCTCTGCGCGGATATTTCGAAAAGTCTCGCATGCATATACGGAGCGAGAGACACGACTCGACGCGCATATAATATAATTCAGAGTGAGTGTAGTCCCCCTCGGCAAAGAGAGAGAGAGAGAGAGAGAGAGAGAGAGAGAGAGAGAGAGAGAGAGAGAGAGAATATCAGCTCGTCTTGTCTCTCGAACTGTGCGAGTATATAGTAGCCAAGGAAGAAACGGCCCTCGTGTCCGCTACGTGTGCGTGTATATCTGTACGTGTGTGTGTGGGCTCACGCACACAGCGATGCGCCCGGCGCAGAAAGAAGGGGCGAGAGCTGAGCCGTACGGTACAACGCTATAGTACACCGAAGGCGAGAAGCCGGCGGCAGCGGCACGATATTGCCTCGTGTGTCTGTGTGTGTGTGTGTGTGTGTGTGTGCGTGTGAGCGAGGGGCCGCAGCCGGCTGGCATTTGTTCGAGCATCAGCAGCAGGATCGGGTTTTCGTTCGTGATGTTGGGCCGGGACCTGCTACAAAATGGTCGGAGAGCTCGAAAAAGTGCGAGAGAGATGGGTATAGCATGTACAAAAGAGAGCGAGAGAGAGAGAGAGAGAAAGAGAGAGAGAGTCAGCGGTACTTAAAAACCGCTGCTGCCGCTGTGGGTTATAGTGGGGAGGTTCGCTGTTGCTGCTGCTGCTGCTGCTTTGAAAGGAAGAAAGCGAGGACCGACACGGCCGGGAGAGCATTCCCGAACCTTCCTTCGTTTCTCGTATACGTAATTGTAAGCCCGAAAACCTGAACGAGCGCAGGGCCCCGCACACGCAGCCGCGGCGGCGGCGGCGGCTGTTGCTCGGACGACTTCGGGGAGAAAGAGAAAGAAAGGAAGGAAGGAGATGATGATTTTTCGTGCGTTTTACGAGCCGAGCGTATATAGAGCCTCTTATGAGCACTGCAGCTTTTCAATCTCTATCTCTCTTTCTTGCATATATGTACATGTGTATTACAAGCTGGACGAGTTCTTTTTTCGCATACAATATCAGAGCCGATTGTTTAGTTGCTTACTTCGTTAAATTGTTCTGCCAAACGAGGCATTATCTCTCCTTTGACCATATAGGAGAAATCCTCGTCTTCTGCCGAATAATGAATATTGATGAGTCCCCTCCCCTTCGCGAGCATTAAAAGCTATCATAATCGCGCTTCTGGCTCGAGTTCCCCGAGCTCATTAATTTTTAACCATAGCCTCATTATCGAAAATCGAACATTACTCTCAATAAATAAATAATTGAGACCGAGCGCACCACTGCTCGGTATCTGATGAGCATCGAGCAGATATGCGAATTCATTTCCAGTAAACGCAAAAACTCTATATCATCGAAACTCTAAAACAAATACACACCCGCGAGTACAGTTAAATTTTCATAGATTTCACGCAACCGCGATTTCACCTCGTAAAAACCGGCAAATTACAGCTGGAAAAACAAACCGATCTCCCGCCCTCCACTCCCCTCATACCGAATCAAACTTTAAAGCCCCTATATATAATGACACGTTTCGACGTTCTTTTCCTTTCATCCACGCATGACACGCAGACGCGCGTCATCGAGTTTTATCAACACTCGTATAGCTGTACCGGAGACCGTAATAAAAAGCAGCTCGCATAAAAAAGCAAGCCGTGTCTTTCTCTCTCGCTCCCTCCTGTTTCCCGAGTAAAATCAATTTCCGCGCGAATATACACAACCGGCAATTGAAGTAACGCGCGATGACTATAAAAGCCTATAAGCAACGATGAATAATCCATGCGCAGCATATGTGTATATATGCACACCCGCTTAGAAAAGTTCAGCCGACAGTCCTTTCGATTCTCGCATCCCGCTGCACCTAATATACAAAAGCCACGGCTATATAAGGCGAGAGCGATAACAGCCGCTCGATAACGTACGTACACACACACACACATACACGCGAGCTATAAACATCACGGCGAGTCGCTCGCTCATATTCACGCGCGCTACCTGTGGTGCATAATGCACGGGACGGAGAGAGACAGCGAGAGAACGACTGGCTCGGGTTAGGTTGGGTTAGAGTGGATTGCACGCTTGCGTCCGTGTGTATCGAGCGTGCATGCGCGCTCGCGCTGAATTAATAATTGGCCGTCCTATCGGCTCGCGCGCGAATAGCTGCTTTTTTACGCGTGTGCAGTGCACGAGTTTGATTGTCGTGTGACGCGACGGCGATGATCGACCGGCGGGAGGATGATTGCCTCGCAGGTGGGTTACTTATTATTGCGGGAAAGAGAGAAACGAGGCGCGGAGAGGATTTTTTATTCGCGATTGATCGGGAATGCGGATTTTGTTTTGAACTGACTTGATTTTGAGCCTAAAGAGGAGTGTGCAAAAGAGAAAGGCGCGCGTTGCGGCTAGCCGGTTATATTGATAATGTAAAGTCGGTTTTATTTATTAATGTAAAATCGATTTGGAGCTTCTGCAAGCGCTGCTATATCGAAGCTGCTATAATATAAGGAGTATGACTTAATGGAAATAGACTCGGCTATTATATACAGTCTGCTGTTTTAAACATTTATGTACGAAACGTAACACATATACAGAGCCTTTTCTATATACCCACCAACGCGATGAAACTTTTACAAAATGTCATTTGGCTAGATGACACTTCCAAACCAACTCGCTCTCTAATACTCGCGCTCTCTGCGCCTTTTACAAACTGCATATATTCTTGCGCATCAAGTATATAAATTAATAATAACGTTGCACAACGCGCGATGCCCTTAAATTCAGAGTTGAGTCGAGTCACGCTCGTCAATTTTTTCCTTCCCTCGGGACTGCGCACACGTGAAGTACAAGCCGCAATTGAACATTGTACACGAGTGTATTAAAAAACCGGTCGACTCGCCGCGCAGTAGAATTTATTTCCAAAAGTCTCGGCCTTTTTGCCCAACTCGCGCGTACTTGCCAAGCCGAGCAGTGTGTAAGGAGCAAAAAGCGCGACACACTTTATAGTGTCGGCCGCCAAAAGTTTGACTTCGCCGCGTGCGTGTATGTATAATAAATAAGCAGGCTGCGAGAGCGTTTAAAAATTATTATTATTATAGATTTATTTTGCACTAGTCAAAAATACATACATATCACAGTTACATTATGCTTCGTTATATTACAGATTTGTCACACGAGGTAACGATACCAAGTATAAATTTCATTCACGCGGTATACCATACAATCACAAGGTACAATACCAGACGGTTTATCACATATTTTTTATTACACATGTATATTGTACAACTTACATCTATCAGTCGACTGAGTCGACGACACTACCATCATCATCACGTATTGCCGTTTTAAACCGACTATAAGTGACGGAAGGTTCCTTAAATTTCGAGGAAGCGAATTCCATAGCCGCGCGCCTTTAATTAACGTAAGAAAAGTAACCCGAAAAATCGTCGATAGATCTCGAATTGCGCGCGGCGCATAAATATACATCGCGGAAATGCTAATGCTGAGAGCGCGACTCTTCGTGCCCCGAGATCCACGGATATCCCGGCCGGATATCTCGCATCTAACGCCGCGACCCCGAGAATGTAACGAGCTAGCGCAAGATTATATACATCCTTTATTTTTCCTATATATACGAAAGCTTGCGCGGAATGCCGAGCTGCTTCTCCCGAGATTTTACAATCCTTCTATACTATTAATTCTAATCCTTAAAAAAACCGACAAATCCTTTCTCGCGCGCATAATCCCCCGCGCACGCATATAAATCTCTCACTCTCCTCGAGCAAAGCTGCTGCTGCACAATGCTTATATGCAAGCGCACACACACTTTCTCATCCCCACACACGAGGCTGCTGCTGCTGATGCCGGCGAAGCAGCGGAGAAAGAAAAAGGACGAGTATAGTCGTCCCTCTCTTATGCCGATGCTGCAGCGGCGAAGCGGAGGTGCAGAAAACAAAGAGAGAAAAAGGCCCAAAGACCGCGAAAAAAGTGCAGAGAAGAAGAAGAAGAAGAAGAAGAAGAATCGCATCCTCCGCCGCAATTCTCCCTCTATACTCTGGGAAGCCGTGGGCAGGAGCGAAGTAGGATAGCCGCTGTGGTATATATATATATAGGAATTGTGAGCAGCTCTCGTTTATTTCTCTTTTCAGAGATCGCGAACTAGCGTCCGCGGTATTGTGCTGTATGTATGGGATGCCGCCGTAGTGTAGGTACAGTCGGTTTAGCAAATAAATTCTGCTCTCTGCAGTGCAGCTCGTTATAGAGATATCGCGAGCGAGCTCTTGATTTATATTCGCGGGAGTCGGTGCGTATACGTGTACGAGGGCCGATTTCGCCGGGATTTAACGATGACGGCTACCGTCGAGGCTTTTTAACGAGATGACTCCTCTAGTTTGAGATATATACCATTTGTTGTCGTCGAAGACACTGCTTCGTTGTTACAACGCGTTCCTGGGTGTAGTTTTAACGAAAGGCGTTATAAACGACCGTCTAATCGATGCGCATCGCCCGTATATCAATATGATACTTCATCGTCGTTTTCACCTGAGCGACTTATATCCACACCGCATCTAGAATAGACCCTACGTGAATAAACAACCCGTCGTCGAAAATAGCATCGCCTCGCAAGCAAATCAACCGACTATAAATCTCTCTCGGTGTATAAACAAACCGACGCCGATTAACCTCGAAAAAACTCGAAAAACTCATCGGTCCAACTGAATCCACACCCGATTTCAAAAATCCACCATCTTCGTCCCTCGAACGGCGCCGCGATCCCCTTCCAAAGCCCCAAACTGCCTAACCAAAAAGCCTGCATATCTCGCGAACCGCTGAACCTACGAACTCGAGACCCGCACCGTTCTCCATGACAAAAGCTGCTCTTTCATCCGGAAAAAACCGCATCTCTCTGGCTATCGCCGATCGCGAGATCCAGCAAGCTCGTTTTCGCCAAGATCGAGTCGAAAACTCGGCGCTTACTGCGCAGGCGCGCCGCGCGCGGCCTCGGCTGTTCTCTCGCAGCAGCAGCGTTTATGTAACTACTTACGTCGCAGAAAATTCGACGCGCGACTGCGATCTAACTGCGAAAACGTGTTTGCGTTAATTGTTATTACAGCACACACGGATGACAGTATACGCGCGCGAGGCTGCGTTGTATACAGGTGCGATGAGAATCGAGCTGTCGACGTGGGCGAGTAATAAACATTACGAGAGTTAATGCGAGCGCTGAAAAGAGCGCCGGACGAAATGCAGCGTTTGAAAAGAGCGAGGACGACTCTTACGTAAAAGCTCGATGCACGACGTGCGCGTTTATTTATAGCGTCCGAAGAGCACACATAGCTCGCGTTATCGTGCGCGCCGCCGGTGGTTTTTATGTTTGCCGCGCGACGAAATGCTTAGCAACGTCGTTGTCGTCGTCGTCGTTTCGCTCACTCTGCTTTTTCGCAGCCGCTATAATTACGCGCGCGCTTGCGTAACCCATTCGACTCGAGCGTTATCTATCTCTCTCTCGTACTCTCTTTCTCTGCGGCGTTAGAAAATATCACGAGCAGACTCGCTGCGTATAATACCCGGTCGCGGAGTTTAATAATCTGTTTGTTACGCGGAGGAGAGCACGCGTAAGCGAGCGAAGTTTGGCTCATTTTTTTCAGAATTTTGGGAGTCGAGCTCGAGGCGAGATGAATTAGGTGGATCGACGATTGTTTGAGTTGTCGATCGAGCATGGAGTGAGTAGATGTAGAAACGTGGCGGCGAGTTTTCACGCGAATTCGGTAAATTACGCTTGGAATAATTGATCTGCAGGCAGAGTACGTTCCGCGTAGGGAAGACGAAAGCATAACGTAGTGATTTTTCACGTCGGCTCGATAGTTTTCTGAGATTAGCGGCTGTAACAGCGATTTTCCACACTGATTCCGGAGCCAGCCGTGTAGGCCGCTCGGCTCGATCCCTACTTTTCGCGTAGCTCGAAGGAAATTTTCCAACTTCGAATCGCGGAATCCGGTACTCCGATCTACGCACTTCGAATCCGTCGAGTTGAAACATTAAAATTCCCCGTAGTTCGGCGAGAAACGGCGAAAAACGGGCAGATTTCTTCCCAAAGACGCGACATCGCGCCTATACAAATCGATATAGCCCGGAAAACACATCGACGATCGGGATCCCGAACTTCGAGCCCTGCACACGAGCAAAAGGGCGTGTCGAGAAAGCCCCGAGAAAACTCACTCTCTGCCTCTCTCCCGAAACTTCGGGAAAACTCTATAAGCGAGTCCCTCGCTTACGCGCTCGGCGAACAAAGCGCCGCGCGGGCACAGTCGCTTCTATACCCATCGAGAGCCAGACAAAGACACAGCTATATATATATGTATGTATGTATACAGCGCTCGAGCGCGCAGAGCGAGAGCCTAAAAGAGAAAAGAGCTATATACCCTGCCGCGCGCGCGAGAGAGAGAGAGAACATTATGACACACGCTGTATATACAGTATATGCCGTGCTCGGCATGCAGAGCGAGAGAGAGAGAGAGGAACGCTGGCGCGCCACGCCCTGCTCTCACAACGTTGCCATATGTCCCGGCGAGCGATGGACGCTAGCTTGCTGCTGGAAAGAGACGCGCTGCGTGCGCGCGGCGCGAGGGAACTTTGAATCGAGCGCGAGAGAAAGAAAGAGCTCGGCTTCATGGTATTGGCGGCGTACACGCGTGTGCAGTTTCGATCATGGGTGCGATGCAGGGGCCCGAGGGGGGATAATGGTGTCCCGTTAGATTCCTCGATATATCCTGCGCTTCGATCATATTTGCCATAGGGGAAGAATAATTATTGTACGCAAGCGGCGATTTATTGGCGATAGGCGTGATTTTCGCGAACGACTGAGGTAGCGATAGGGTTTTCAGGGGTGGCTATGTACGATCGCGGAAGGTAAGATGTAGAGGCTGCTGCACAGTAGCTGGTCGATGATCTTTTCGGGGAACGACGCGAGATTTTCGAGTTGCCGAGGGAAAATTGTACGATCGAGACGCGGCGTTGGCAAGTGGAGATGATCCAGCGATGATTTTGCACGATTTTGTAGAGGAAACGTTGATATTCAGGGTTGAAAAAGTGCTCTGACGGGTTGATATTAAACGAGAGACCTTACGCGAATATACCGCGCGTTCGGTGATTTTTGTCGCATTTGGCAGTGGAATCGGTGTACGGCGCAACAATTTCACAAACGAAGGTGTCTCGTATGCTCCTGACGACTCGACGATTGATTCAACCAAAGAAAATAATAACAAAATGGTGAAAACGCCACAGGATCGCGGCGACATCCTTCGGCAGAGAAGAAGATTATCTGGAAGTTTCGATTCTATGCGCTTTTGTTAATGATGTTGCAACGAGACAGTACAGACGTCATTGAAAGAAACCGTAAGATTAGCTTGCTTTGCAGGCTAATCTTATTTAGCCAACGAAATTGATTCCAGATCGTGAAAATAAGCCATTTTTCTAAGTGAATTTGTATATGCGCAGACCGCTGACTGCTCCGAGCAACTTGCGATGTTGCTAAAAAATCGAGAAAAAAGAAATCGTAAAAAGTACAGTGATATTCCACTTTATTTTTGCATCGTACTACTTTGTTTGTAAGCCGAAAAAAAAATTAAAAATATTGTTTAACTAAAGAAAAATGGCGACAATAGCAGTTGAAGACCGAAACGGGAAAGAACCAAGTTGCATCAGCTCTTAGTTTCGGTTACGTATGTTTCAGTATATTAGCATATATTAGCAGAAATATTATTCTTGTATTGTATACAAACAACTAGCGTATATGTTTAATCTAAACATACTGACAGTGTGGTTGAAAAACAGCCTGAAAACGAAGAGTTTACTGCAATATTCTGACGGCTGCTCCGAAATGACAAAGTCTTCAACCCGCAAAATAGTCGTTTTCGGCTTTTTTAATTATTGATAGACAATATAATGTAGATGTCTACTTCAGCAAAGGCTTGAACATGATTAAGAGGCCAATAAGTTGTCCGATTTGTTAAATTAAATAGCTAATACTCGTCGAAACGCCGACGAAATTGCCGACATTTCCGGCGGGCAAGTAAACCGGGGAAAAATACAAATTGTATACGGTATTTGTTACATGTTTTTCTCGATCAGTATTTTGATTTTATAAAAAATAGTACGTTAACTAACAGTTGAAAAAAAATCTTTAAGAAATAGCTCTTATGTGTACAAACTTTTTCGCCGCGTGAATATTTGAAATCGAAACATATGCGTCGCATCGCCGGAACCGAAATGGCCACGCGTACGGAATATTAGAATTCTAAACTAATAATCTTCAATTTATCGAACATTTGTTAAAATTTGAAACATCGCACATTCTTCCTAGGCTTTTAGTTTCACGTTTATTTGGATATAATAACATAAATAATTCGCGTTCTATAACAGCCGCACACAGTAAGAATATGCCCGCCAAAAGAATAACATATATATACTAAGACTAACAATAAAACTGCGTCCTCCAAAAGAATAACATGTATATAACCGCTGAGCACACGGAACCATCAGAGCTATAATATACATATATATATATACATAATAGTCGCGCCTCTTAGTTCGAGGTCGCCGTATGCATTGTTGCGTGACGATTCGACTATCGAATCACCGATATATATATATATATATTTGAAGATAAACACTCGTGGATCTTTGCAATTGATCGACTTCAGTCCCTTAAACAAAAGCTAAAAACCTTATAATAATACATTTCTTTTGCGCACAGTCGCGAGAGATTTGCGTGTATATATTTTCTGTCTACCGATGTGTGAAATTAATTCCATACATACACAGGACGGGCGCGTTAATAGACATTCAAAGTAGTTTTTTTCGGAATTATGTAATTGGAATCCTGTAAAATATGTCTACTTTCTAATGCAGCTCGACGCGATAAATTCTATATCCAGCGATTCCGGTATGCGTGTATTTCCAGAGATTAACATATATCTCGAACACAAAAAATAAAGTGGATTCTTAATTAGTATACGACAATAGACTTTCCCGGCGTGTACCGATAACGATTCAGTAATTCCACGATCAACGCAAGAAAAACCGGCGCCGGATAAGAATTCGCTTAATACGCGAGAAATCGAGCATCGCAGCTGCGGTCAACAATTTTTTCCCGTTTCAACTGCAATTGCCTCCGTGTGCAGAAAAACGGCAGTACATCGATCACCTCGAAAGTATGCCGTAGCCCCAACACGCGACTCTCCGTACTCCGTAGAAGTGTAAAAACAGACGTTTTTTATCCGCTATATTATATGCACGAACTGTATACGCGCTTCGAGATCATTAAACATGTGGAACAATGGCGCGCGCACGCACGTGCGCTCGAGGAATTTGCATATCTGGGTCTTGTCATTATGAGTAATTGAAACACGTCTCGAGCGATTTACGCTCGAAGAAAAGAAAATTATTGCGCTCGCGCGCGACCATTTCTCGCGGCTTTAATTTACGCCGGCCTACTCGTGAATCACGGCTTTTGTTTCGATGATTCATGCGCGAGAGCCGAGTGTATATATATGTTTGTTTATATATAGTATACGTATATATTAAGCGCAAGCGCGAGACGAGTTTCATTAACAATCGCTTATCTGTTACAAGGATTTTACATATTTTATATATAAGAGAGTCGCGTCGTGTAATTGCATGCAGTAGATTGATAAATCTATACGAAAAGTGCTGTGCGTTGAATCATATATGTAATAATAACGCACATCATGTTCCGCGTGATAATCTCGTATACGAAAAATTCGCGGGGAATAGATGCTGTTTCTATTGTGAACTCGTTTATTGTGCGAAATATGACGGAACTTTTGGTATATATTTATCGTCACTTTTGTCTCTGACTAAAATCGAATAGCACATAGTTGTATCGCTCAATGTATAATATTCTACTGTTGTGTGCAGTATCTATCGAATCATTGAAATTACAATATCATACGCGGATGTTTGTTACTCCATTGTTTACTCATCGATCCTCGCAGAATATTCCCCGCATATCCGGACGTATACTAACACCCAATCTCTCACGTATAAACGGCCATTTTCTATATAATATCTGTGGATTTCCGGAACAAGCATCCAAGTCCAATGTTGTCGCAAATTGAGTTAGAACCGGATTTCGTATTTTACAGCATGTACTTTTCATCTAAAAAATAGATGAAAAGTACTCGCGGAAGTGGGCACGTGCACAACCGTTCAAGTCCGCCTGCCCGAAATCCATACACGGACAAAGCGCCCAAGTCCACTTGTATTTAGAATAAAAGGTACCCTACATGCGAATTCTATTGCTCATCATCGATTCTTGCCATTTTTAGGCATATCAAACAAGATAGAAAAGGTCCGGAAGTCACAAACGAAAAATACATAAATTTCGAGAATCTGGGCTCCCGAGAAAGTTCATTTTTTATCTTGGATTTCATCAAATTGACAATTTTCAAGTCCAACCTAGTACATGGTAACTGCCAGTTTCATTCATTTTGAAAAAAATTCAGGTAAAAGAAAATGAAGAATCAACGTAAAGCACGTTCCCCGAAGCGTACGCCTAAGTCCAGAGTTCCCTGAATAACCGCCTGACATCGAGGGTTTGCTGTGATTACCGAAAAATTAAAACGAATTTCCGAGCCCCGCGTGTATGGTTCATAATCTTTAGGATAGCTGATTGAACTGCTAACTTATCGCACCTTCATTATTCTCTAGCTCAGATCTTGAAGTTCAGTGCAAACATTATAAACTCGCATTTTCTCGAAACCATGAAAAGTCGATTTGTTCCAGGAAGCCACAGATATTATCCGTATATATAGGATACTATTCTCAAATTAAATTCGCAGCGCCTATTCGTAATTCCAGGAGAATATTTTATTCTTCGCAGCAGAATCGATCCAGAAATAAATCGCTGATACCGGAAAAGCGACAACAACGCGTTTCTAAGAAGAGATCGGCGCGCGTCTCGTCGCCGCACAGATGATCAACTATGCCCAACGCGTCGCGATTTTATTTCGACTACGCGAGTAATTCATCTGACATCGTATACCTCGCGATGATGAAAATTAAAAAAAAACGCGAGTTGCGATTCGTATTCATCGAGGATCGTGTCACGGGGGTATATACGCGAAAGGTATTTTTATACCGTTGCGCGAACGGTTGTTGACGAAAATGCCGACGTCATGCGCATATGCGAGTGTAGCGGGAATACGTAGGAAGAGAGCTCAGATCGATCATGTTCTGGAGTATTGATGTAATTTTGCAAAGATGAGAGGGAACGTTGTTCTTTGGAATATGGAGGTGTTGGCGATCGATAATAGATTTTTCTCGGTTATTTACAATGTTTATGTTGAATTCGATTACAACGTAAAGTTGAATCGTAAGTGAACAGCGTTATCGCGATATTTCAATAAAAAATCCGTTTTTTCGATGGTCTTCGTTAAATTTTGCACACACAGCACGAAGAATGTTATAATTATCGCGTGCGCATTTGCGAGTTCTCTTCGAATCTTTGCATTTTTGAGACCTAAAGCCAATTGTATAGGTGAAAACTTACTATTCGAAGCATTATCTACAAGACACAATTTAGCGTTAGTTGTCGCAGGTCGCCCTTGGTTTTCATTTTTGATCATATGTGAAGTACAACTTTGGCTTGCAAGAATATAGTGCACTTTAGGCGTATATTAAATACGAATATTCTTTACTATATTGTTGACTTCTTGTCATACAGAACCGAGCTAGACTACTCATTATTCTCTAAAATACTCAAATTTCTCTGCTTTCCGATGAGACTCGTTCCATTCGGAATATTACAGCTGTGCTCGCCCGTCATTTTTGCTTTACTACTCAGGGTTTTACTATATAAGCCGTTATTTGAATAAAAGGTGAATTTGTTGATGTATAAAAGAAGCATATCCAGATTAACAATTTCACCACGTTTTAACGGCTGCAATTAAAATTCTCCGCTAGAAACATCGGATTTTCGCAGCAGTATATAGTAATTTAAATGTCTATACTTTTCCAATGCACAATTACTATAATCAGCCAAAAGTCATTCCACATACCGCACACGCAACTCAACATCAAGAAGCTATATAACCAAACGACGTAAAAAAAATCTACATGGAAACAACGTTTCCGCGCACTTCATCGGCCAATAAAGGCTGCCGTACTCCTGAAACTTCACAGCGAAAGTAAGCAAGCTCTCTCTCCCTCTCTCTCCACTAAAACCCCAAGCGATAAAAGCTCTCGTCTTGTAAAAAGCGTCCAAGACTCGCGGCGGCGCGCGTAAAGCGCCAACGACCGCTCGGATATTTCAATACCGACTCGCTGCTGCTCAAGAGTCGAGAGAGAAAGAGAGGGAGAGAGGACCGAGCGCGAGCGCGCTTCCAACCCGTTGCCGCCGCGCGGTGTGTATATATATACGCGCCTACTGCAACAGCCGCACACCGAGACATTCTCGAGGGATAGAGCGCTGGCACATTTATACACGGAAAGAGAGAGAGACAGAGAGAGAGAGAGAGAGAGAGAGAGAGAGAGAGAGAGAAGCCTCGGCGCCCTTCCCTCCCACCTTTGCCTCCCCTCTGCGAATATCGTCGCGCCGGCGTTCGCCTATACACTGCACACACACACACATATAGGCCGCTCGATGTGTGTGTCTGTGATGCTGTAGTTGGTTGCGCGCCGAGTTTGCATCTCGCTGCGGATATATGTATATATACAAACATACGTACATACATACATACATCGTAGAGCAATATAACGTAACTGCGGAGAACGCGGCGCTGATGCCGACGCCGCCGGCGGGAGCGAAAGAGACGGGCGCCGCACAAAGCGAGCGCGAGAGCACATACAGCATAAAGAGAAAAAGCGCAGCTCTCGGGTGGGGAAAAGAGTGACTATGTATATGTATATATACACAGTATACGTATATATAGAGAGCACGCTGTGCACAGGCCGGGAGAGTCCGGTAGCGGCGTATACACGTAACGTACGGTCTCTATATCTGTATATAGTTGCGTCTATATATACGTATACACATACATAGACACTCGCGCAATGAGAAAATCGCGCGCGCGCGGGGCCGAGGTCGGCCTTTGCTCTGTGCCGGCGATTCGCCTCAAGCCCCGCCCACGAGTCACCGGTGGGGGAAGCCTCGTGGGCCGAGCCTCGGCTCTCATTGGTCCCTGAACCGGCCGACCGACCAATCGGAAACGACACGCCGGTTATCAGCCAATCGGAGCGGGACACTGCGCTCGCGCTTTTTATTCAAGTATTTTCACGCCGAAGGACGGCTGCGTTCTTTCTCCGTCGACGCCACGGTCTGAGGACACACTCTCGTTCCGGAGCTCCACGCGCGAGGAACACGACGACGACGACGACGGTGCGCCGAGAAATTTTGATCGAACGCAGGAGAGACGCGGCAACCCTGCATTCCGCATCTCTCTCTCTCTATATCTCGCGTGTAACGTAATTAAGCCGCGCGCTCGGTAGAGAGTATATAGTAGTCACTGTGTGTGCGTGTGTATAGCTACAGGCCAGTGTTGTGGAAGTGAGGAGCTCCTGTGTGTTGGTGCGCGAGAGAGTTACAGAACGACGAGTCTTTGCGACGTTGCCAGATCTACCAGCTACGTCCCCGAAAGTAGCATCGTAGCTGCCAGGTCTGCCGAGCGACGAACACGGTACGTGTGCGCGACTGTGTCTGTGTGAGTCCCACGTCTTCGCCGGTAAACAAGAAGTCGGAGCAACGCCAGACGGAGAAGCAGTAGCGGCAGCAGAGGTGCGCAGAAGAAGCAGCCGCGTATCGACACGATCGAGCCGAGGAGACTTGGCAACGTCGCCGGCTATCTCCCGTCGCTCGCACACACACACACACATATTCACGCAAACGCACACATAGACAGCTCGTTGCCGCCGCGGCTGCACACGCACAGGCAACACAGTCGAACAGCTGTTTCCCGTGAACGCCGAGGACGGCGCTGCAGTACGTACCGCGGCCCCTTCCCGGCGCAGCTTTCCCCCACCCCGCCGACCCCACGTACGGGTCGGACGAGTCCAAGGGGAGCGCGATCGAGGGGCGCCCACGTATAGCTCACCGCGAGTGCAAGCGAGACAGAACCATCGTGGTGGGGAGGCCAGCAGCGGTGCTCGGCGCGCGCGCGCCTTCAGTCGGCCTCGAACCGGAGAATGTGACGGACGTCGTAGCGTGTTTTTTGACACAGTGTGCAGGAGCCGCCGCTCCGAAATCAACATACACACATATACACTTACGAGCGCGCGCGCGCGCTCTCCACTGAGTGAGAGAGAAAGAGAGAAAGCGAACTGTGCTCGTAACGATCTCTACTACCACCAGCACTACCGTGTCATAACCTCAAAGTATCCGGGAGTGCCCTGAAAAAGTGTGTCTGCTCCGCGGCGCGCCAGGAGCGCTTGCCTGGGTTTTTCGGAGCATTAGAGCGAGAGAGAGAGAGAGCGCAGTACATCACACTGCGCGCGACGGCCATGTTTGGTGTTTACGACTCGAGGGGGATTCGCCAGTGAGCCGACGATAGAGATAGAGATAGAGCAAAAGAGACGGACGAGTGAAAATTCGATTCTGTGCTAGTGAAAGAGAGAGAAGAAGTTCATTTCTCTCGGCAGCAGTGCAGTGTGACTCCGGTGTCCGTGTGCGATCGATCGATGATAGTAAAAAAGCCGGTTCTTGCGAAAAGTGTGTGCAGTGCCAATGGGTTGCTGTGAGCAGCCGACGACGACCCGTACGTCGAACGAAGCAGCAGCAGCAGCAGCCGCAGCAGCCGGTACTAACCCACCGGAAAACGTCCGGTCGGAGTAGCGGACGACCTCGTGCTGTGTTGTGCTGTTTTCGTTTTTTCTTTCGAATCGAAAACTCGCGGTGTTGTTGGTGTTTACACTGTGTGCCAAGTGACAGGTGTGCAGTGCTCTCGTTTATAAACGAGATAGAGTACATAATAATAACCCCGTGAAAATCCGCGTCTGTGCCGTGAAACGCGAGTGCAGGCACAGAGAGGCGAGCTCCTACTAGCTGGTAGTAGATAATTGATTCGTCGACCCGTTCCCTAACTGGTGTGTGCTTCGAAACCCCATCGCCCCAGTCGCGCACGGTGCGTGTCTTCGGCGAGTTTCGAGCCCCCAACAATCCCAGTCCGCAACGACGATTTCGCTAAAGCGAAGCAGCGTTGGCAGCAGTGCAGGGCAGCAGCGAGCTCAGCCCTCGTCGTTGTCGTCGACCAGCAACAGTAGCGGCAGCATCTACGACGACTACGACTTTGCCCATCGCTCCTCCGAGAGGATCAAAGTCAAGCGCGCCTGCGAGGAGTCGGTCCAACTGCTGACCGAGCAGCTCCAGCAGCAGACGAGCAGCAACGTCGTTCCGGCGGCGGCAGCAGCAGCAGCAACAGTGGTAGTAGCAGCACAAGCCGCCACCACGGGCGCCACCGCCATAAATCAAATCAAGCGGCGCATTATCGCTAAGCTATTCAGCGGAGGCGGCAAGTCCTCCGGTCAGAAGGAGACAGCGGCCTCGGCTAGTGGTACTGCTACTACTGGCACCACTGCAGCGGCTAATACGACGACAAACGCCAGCAGCATGGATCTCGGCGACAGAGTCTACGCTGCCGAGAGGATCATCAAGAAACGCGAGAAGCGGGTAAGTCTGCCTGTCTCTGTGTATACGATGCAGCTGCTGCGCCGATGAGACGCAGCGAGAGAATGATCGCGACCAGACGAGCTAGTGCCGGGACTCGCCGCGCGGCGGCGCCACCTGATAGGCCGCTCGTTTTCGTCCCAGGGCCTGCGCATGCGCCTCCCATCCTACTCCCCCTTTTTTCACTCTATCTTCTTTTCTACAGCCACACACACATACACACACACACACACACACACACACATAACTGCAGTCGTGCCGCAAGAGCAAGAGAGAGAGCGCAAGAGAGATTGTATTACCGCCCCCTTCCTTCTTCGCCCCTCCTACGACCGGCTTTCAAGCTACGAGTGGGAGTGAGATGGGTGGATGTGTATCTCTCTCTCTCGCTTGCTCCGTCTGCTGCGCTCGTTAAGTGTATCAACGGACGCGGTACTGTTAGCGCAGTTAGCGCGGAACCCGTAGCTAGACTGCTATAGAGTCGGCTCACTTTTGGCCCCCTTTTCGCTCCTCTCTCTCTCTCTCTCTCTCTACTCTCTGTCGCTATGCTTTTTGTGCGAGCGAGTGGATCGAACGTACGAGGGGAGATGGTCGGGAAAAAATGCATGCCTGTGTTCTCTCTCCGAGGCTTTTTTTTTAGCGGACTCTTTTTGCGCGGCGAGGGACGATCTCTCGTGCGGGCTTTTTCGAAAATGAGAATGCTGCGCTGCGGTGGGAGAATATTTTAACGAGACAATAGTTTGGCCGTTGATTGCGCGCGCGCGCGCGCGCCGGGTTTACACGAGACGTACTCGTGTATAGAGGCACGTTTTAACTTTGTTCATAGCGATTAACAAAGTCGAAAGTCGTTTACGAAACAGATTTCGAGCAAACGTCCGCTACGGAGTTTGTTAACTTTTGATAAAACTAAGTTATCGTATTATGGGTCTAAGAGCGCGGGCTATCGTAACGCGATCGATGGAATATTTTCAAAGAGGGCATTTTCAAGAAATAATTCGTTAAAAGCCGAGAAAAACTTTGCCTCGTGAGAAACTCCATTTCTATGCCCTCACCCGCTCATCGGAGGGAGATGGAAATCTACAGCGGTCTCTGTTCCTCCGTAATAAAAAGTAACGGGTAAACTTTGCTTTTCTCGAGGCAGCGCAATTCTTCAACAACGGCGTCGGAGAGCAGCAGCATTAAACCAAATTGTCAGCAGGATTATCCACTACAAATCTCGTGGGTACATCCCACAGTTCCATATATATAAAATCTAAATTCGAACGAAGCCCCTATACGTACTACACGAGAACGCGTGGGTTCTCAGGCATTCATTGATAAACCCGAACACGATCCGCGCGAAAGAGGCGTCGCAGCCGAGGTGGGAAACCTGCCGTCGACGATCCACAAAAAACCGAGCCCTACTGCATCGGAGAAAAGAATGAAAGGAAGAGGTCGGATGTGTGTGTGTGTGTGTGCGTATATTTACACGCGTAACGGAGTAAGGTTTCTCGCGCGTTGCGACCTCCTCTTTTTTCGGTTCCGCGAAAAGGGATCGGAAGAGAAAGAGAGAGAGAGAGAGAGAATGATTTCCCTGGGGATTATACACAGTCGCCGGTTCTCTCTCAGGGTCGTCGTACGCGGGCGGTTTGTTGTTTTTCGTCGTTTAGAGAAAGACTTTCAAGGAGAGAGAGAGAGAGCGAGGAATGTTCCGGTTTCGCTTTGTTTTCAAAGTACTCTTGACGCTGGGTGATTGATGAGGTCGAGTCCCCTCGGTGCACGTGTGTTAGGTCAAACTTTCAGACTGCTCGCAATGCGCATTTTGAAAAAGTCGAATTTCGTTTTTGGAACAAAGTGCGCGTGTACGCGCATCATCGGTGATTATGTAGCTAAAGAAGATTATGCGGCTTAAGAATTCATATATTCATAGCCGGGCGAGGAGAAAATTTTCAGAGTCATTGCTCTCAAAGCCGTTAAAAGGTTTCACCTGGAAGCCGGTCACCGCGATGCAGCTATACTGCGGTCATCGGGCTTATTAGCAGTCATTTCTTCCGCCGCGAGAAAGAGAGAAACTTTCCAACTCTAATCCTCGCCTTCTTTCTCGTTTTACGATCGCGTCTCGAGCGAGACAGGAAGCGACTATTTTCCTCTCGCTGTTGTGCTGCTCCAAAAGAGTATACCTGTATTACGAAGATTTTCGTTGCCTCACTGCTAAAGGAAAGTACTGCGCGATCGACCTCGTTTTCGGCGCTGCGCAGCGTGAATTTTCCAAAAAAACTGCCGATATTCTCATGAAAAATCGCTCCTTATCTCGAGCTCGCCCGCGGATAGCGAGCAACGCCGTTTTCACTTACAAAACTATTGGACGGTGGCCAGTGTGCACGAGTATATAGAGAGCGTCCGTTTTATTGAGCGTGTCGCCGCTGCAAGCAAGCGCGCGCGACGCGACACGCACGTCGTTTTGCGGTTGACATTGGCCGTTGCCGCTCCGAAAACTCGTTCTTTTTCTGCGCCGTCTCTTATTCGAAGATGGGCCACCGGTGTCCTGTTTCATGGGATTAGGGCTCACGGCATATACGCGTACAAGAGGAGACCGTCTCTGTGTGGATCCGACCAGGCTTAAGCGGTTCTTCTCGGTGTATATTTATGCAAGGCCGTACACGCGCTTACGCCGAGTTTGGCGAAAATCACGAAACTTTATGCAACTCAAGCAGATACATAAATCAAGCTTCTACTTACGTATAAAAAAAGCAAAGACAATCGTTCAGCTACACTCGCGCCGCGGATATAAAGCCATAAATTCACGCTGCGTCGTAAAAGAGAGGGAAAAAAATCGAAAAACCACAGTCCATAATCACTCCATAAACGAGACCGTAACAGCAGTAGGCCCTCACTCTAATTACCCTCTCTCCTGAGAGAGAGAGAGAGAGAGAGAGCGCGCGCGGCTGCGTCATAGGTATAACGAGACAAAAACAGCGCATCGGCATGTCACGCGCAGAGAGATTATTTACAAGCTCCGCCGACGCCTATAAAACCGGGTCATTCTTCTTGAGTTTACGACGGCCAAGGCTGATGCACACTGCAACAGCCGGCCCCGGAAAAGTTTTATTGACACGAGGGAGGGATCGATGACCCGAACAGCACCGTAATTATGCCCGGTTGGCTTTTTTTCGCCGAGCGCACACACGGGTCCTCTTTTTTTGCGTTCGAAACACTCGACGCTGATGATTCTCTCGGCTATTGTCTTTTGCGATTCTCGGGCACGGCTCGCCTGCGTTCGATGAATTTATTTTTCTCTTCTCGTACACCAAAACGGATTGTATTTTAATGAGTTTTTATCTTCGTATGTTGCAGGGCAAAGTTGAATACTACGTCAAATGGAAAGGATGGAGCAAAAAGTGAGTATACCATCGATGTGCTCTGTGACAGACATGTGCAGACCAAATTTTTTTTTCATAAAATCCTCGGTGTTATGTGACAATTGAATTTACTAAAGTAAGCACTCCTTATTTTTAGATACAACACATGGGAACCAGAAGAAAACATCCTCGACGTAAGGTTAATAGAACTTTACGAGGAAAGTCAAAGGGGAGGCGATGTCACAGTGAGAAGGCCAAGGCGAAGGGACACAAGATACAGCGTGAGTTTATTTTCTCAGACTCCAACTATTTTTAAAACTGTTTTTTTTATCTCGGACGTAATCCACCTCGCGATGCTGTTCAGAAACAACTTTGTCAAATACTCGACTCGTGCTATGTAGTAATAATAATAACGAGCCTTCACTTTATATACGCCGCAGAGACGTCGCGATATAAAATAGAAATAAGGCGAAACGTCTGAGACTAGGGGGAAGTAGTCTTTGTGACTGGGTGTCAAGGCGCTAAATATTTCATCGGTTTACGTCGGTGCACTCAGCCAACGCTTGGGAATTTTCGGGATCATTCCTTTGCATCCTCGTACTTGGAATTTTCCATGACAACTCGTATGCTAACGCAATGTTTCTCGAAATTTCAGGAGCAGATACTTGCAAACCTTGTGGTCGAGGAGGAACCGGGTGGGGATGAACGCGTAGGCGAAGACAGTCAGGACGAGTCCGCCACAGAAACCTCCACCGAACCGGTAGTCGCGGCCACGCGCCTCAGCTCGACAGTCGACGCTCTGAACGTCGATGAGGACACGCTCGCGAGTTCGCTCGACGGGCACGAGTCGCCGGTACCGAAACCAGACCACTTCTCCGCTGTCAGCGACTCCGAGAGCAGCAACAGCAGCGTCGACATACCCCTGATGCCGAGGCGAATGCCCGCTGGCACCAAGAGAAAGGCCGAGGTGCTCAGCAAGGAGTCCGGCAAGATAGGCGTCACCATCACCACGAGCAGCCCCAGCAGCGGCAGTGGCAGCCCTCCGCCCAGCAAGAAAATCAAGGGAAGCTCCAGTTCACCGACTTATCACGTAAGTGTTGTGCGATCTAGGGGATAGATACTAATTGATTATAAGATTAGTTGCTTATTCTGGACCTTCGTCGTTTTCAGACGCATAAAGTGAATGGCAGGCGACCCTCGTCCTCGAGCGTCAAATCCACACCCGAAGAGCCACTGCCGGCTGTACCGACGACTCCGGCACCGGCTATCCAGGACAAGAAACGACCAGAGGCCGACGTACCGCGTGGCCCACCTCCTTCTCTACCGCGGGCACCTTCCGCTCCTCAGTCTCCTCAGATGGACACTCCGCTCGAACCTGCGCTTCAGCCGCAACCAACTACCAAAAAGAAGCAGCAGCAGCAGCAGCAACAGGTCGCACAAAACGATCACACCAACAAGAATCAGAGTGTTGATAAGGAGAAGCTGCAACAGCAACAGCCGCAACCAAACGGTCCTGTGAGCGTCGACGCAAATGGACACAAGTCTCCCAGCCCCACAGATTCTTACACCAACAACAACAGGTTAAACTCTGGCATACTCAACGGCCACCACAGTCACAACAACAACAACAATAACAACAATAATATCAACAACAACATCACGAATAACAATAATATAAGCAACAATAAGTCGCAGAGTATGAAGCAGCAGCAGACGGATATACTGAAGGCCAACGATACGGTTTACGTGCCGCTGACGAGTCCTGGCACCGATTATTGGCACGCGCGCAACCCCGTGGCCGATCAGGTCTTCATCACGGACGTGACTGTCAACCTCAAGACCGTCACCATAAGGGAGTGCAAGACTGAGAAGGGATTTTTTCGCGAGCGGGATCCCAAGAGCGACGTTTATCAATAGAATGACCGAGAAAGAGATAGCCACGTGTTGTAATATTTAAATATTTCAAAGCTTGTATATATAAATTATTTTCGCACTAAAAAAGCACGGGTGGCAGGTAGAAAGATTGCCGAACGATGGGGATAGAACGTTGTTACTTAGTAGCAAAGTTTAAAGTGACCTAAATACACGCACTCTGATTTCTATGTTCACGGGCGCATAGGGTGTCATGACGATTTTTGCAAGGCTTGGTAAAACAAAAACTATACTCCTTTTTGCCTCGAGTTTCTACTTTCGTTTCACCAATCGCGAAATACGCAGATTGAACACGGAAAGTGGTAATTTATCAAGTAATCGGAGGAGGATTGATAAATGATACAAGGTTGCGATGCTTATAATATAAGTGAAAATAAGATGATAATGTAAATCACTACTGCTTTCGACTTGTTCGAAAACACATAAACAAACAAATCTAAAAAACGCTTTGTAGTTAATAGATTCGCTGAAATAATAAAAAAAACGTATAAATAAATGGCAGTCGAAGCAATATTCTCATATGCAGTTTTAAAGTGAATCGCACTTTTGCCAATGGCAGTTTAACGTACGAGAAGACAGTAGAGATCGGATGCAAACTTGGCTGAGTGTATTTATCAATTCTACCGTTTAAGATGAGTAAACGGTAGATTCTTTTTCTTTGCGTAAGTTCCTAAAAATTAATCGTTTATAAAAGAACATTTTTACTTTTAACATTTGTAAAGGTTCAATAACTACTTTTCTGCTTTGTAGTGCAGTGAAACAAGCAAAATTAATGATTTTTGATCGACATGCACAGTCAGTTCCTTTTTTCTATTAAGCAAACGTAATAGACGTTCATGTGCTCTTTTTGAAACCTATAATAATAAAGAAATGAAATGCATTTGTTATGATAATATGTAATAGATTATTGTCGGCGCGATTCTAGGATCGATCGATCTTTCACAGTCGTGTGTAAGTCTTCGAGCATATCTCAGCATTTCGATTGTTTTCGTCCTTAGTGCACTCTGTTCGGATTATTATCGAGGGGACTATACAGAATTACGATTTAATGAAACTTACTGACCAAATTTTTCGTCTTACCAAGCATAGACTACTACTACTTCAGTCGCAATTGTTTTATAAATGCCTACATTCTGTGCATTTCTTCGTATGCA
The DNA here is from genome assembly GCA_020010945.3 of Muscidifurax raptorellus. Lineage (NCBI taxonomy): Eukaryota > Metazoa > Arthropoda > Insecta > Hymenoptera > Pteromalidae > Muscidifurax > Muscidifurax raptorellus. The sequence goes on along the minus strand of CM052078.1, from coordinate 7,357,587 downwards.
CTTTCAGAACCAGTAAATCCGTGATATATAGATAATTAATATACATACCCTTTAAAAAAAAACTAATCGTATATGTTGCTTATTTATTAAATCGGTTACGATAATTTGTAGATTTTTAAATTCGTAGTATTATAGAATTAAACTATCAATGTGTATGCAGGATGTCCCATGAAACCATTGAGAAATGGTTCCCTAAATTTCCAATTCGCACACGGATATTGTAAATACAGTTGAAAAACGGTTTATAAATTATAAACTGACTATTATTTTTAGTGAATTCAAGGGAATACTTGAAATATCAACTTTTTTACTCGTAAAAAGACACGGAAGAACGCGCTCCTTTATCAATTCTTTCACAATGGGACAACTTGTATACTCAAGTAGGATTTGCTCTTCTGGAGCTCCAAACTTTTAGAATTCGTACATGAACATGTTGTAATAAGTGTACATTGGAGAGAAGAGCAAGAAAAATGAAATTCAAAGGAAGGAGCAAGGAGCAAATTCAAATAATGCGTGTCTTGTATAAAAAATGATTCTGTAAATAGCGAGAAAAATTCTAGTTATATGCATCGTGCGTGCGACAGAATGAAATAACGTATGAATGCGAGATATTTGTGAATGTTGTAGATTACCACGTTATGTATTGTACATAGATACTTGGAATCCCTTGTGTTGTAGATGTCACACCGAAGCGAAAGCTCAAAATAATTGAAGAAAAAACAAGCAAAGGGTAACAAGTAAAAGAATGCAAATAAAATAAAATCAATGGAATATAGGAGAATGATCTTTCTTAGGTTTAAAACTTTCGACATAGACTGTGCGCGTACCTTCGATATTGTTTCTGTACTTATAGACGATCGATCTACCTATACCATAATCGCGTAAAAAATAACACAGGCATATACGATATGTGAACCCCGGTAGTACCAAATCCAACAGTAATTTTAGTTCTGTCTGGTACAGATTCCTTATATTTCAATAAAATCATTACTTGAAAAGCTCTATTTTTTATTTACCATCACCTCCTCACCAAAAAATTATAATAAAACAGATTGGCTTGATGTTAAAAAATGTATAAATAAATAGAATATATGTGACAGAGAGTACTCTCGACAGATGAAAAAGCTATGCTGCAGAGAGCTAAATCAGCTATAGAAAGGTATACCTTTCTATAACTGATTTTCATACCAATTCTTTTTCAATATTATTACACTTGTATGTGAAATTTGGTCTCAAAATACTGATACCTTAAAAGCATCTGATTGGCTACTTACTTTAATAGGAGAAGCCAAATTTGAGTACTGTAAAAAAAATAATTAATAAATCGCTAACAGAAATGATTATAAATGTTTATATAACACTTGAAAATTATCCATTTTGTCGATAAACTCTACTTACCTAAATTTTGTATATACGTCTTAAATTCAGAAACATATTTCAGTCCACCTAACGTCGGCACCTTTTTTGACATGACGAAGTGAGACCCCAACAACCCGATTTCGTCTACTTTTATATACTTATATAGGATGAAAAGATGATCACTCGAAGGATATCATAAATGTGTTTATAAATTACAACCTGATGCTGATGACGAAACCCGGGACATCAAGAACTCTAATACCCCAAAACTTTCAAGCTGAGCTAGACGAACAAAATAATCTTGAGAAAATACTAAACTGTGCAACAAGGCTGGAAATTGGATTTTTTTATCGAGGATGATATTTCTATGCACGAGTGTTTATGTAAAGAAAAACTCGATTTTTTATTTCAGGTTCTTTTTCGAATAATTTGGATTTTCTTATGGGACGAAAAAATAAAGGAAAAATCGCCATCGCGATTAAAGGAATCAACTCGATTCTTACAGAGTGTAAACAAAAATTTCATATTAAAATGTTCATTCAAAATTATAGCTCAAAACGAAAATTGTCTCCACTATAGAATGGACTATGTGAAAAGTACAATAATATTGAATTTTAAATAAAACAAGCCCTTGCATACAAAAATACTTTAACAATACGAAGCGAAAAGCTATATTAAGGGTAAAATATGATTATTTCTTAGCTATGCAAACTAATTAGGTATTAACTTGTCGATAAAAAAAAATTGCTTTCAACAAATTTTAAAACAATCTTCGTTACATCTCACACTTCAGCTCATAGTTTCCAAATTTATCGTTAAAGCGTACATATATTTCCACCTAACTTTAATAAACCCGTAGCAAACACATTAACTGCGAGTGTAGTTTTCCAACGCTCTACCTCTCACTCCAACTACGCTACTTATTATTACTATTTACCTTTCATTCTTGGTCCGTCCGCATCCACTCGATCGGTTCAACAGTCTTTATTATTATCTATCGCGGCGCATATACATAGGCGCATCACAGAGGGCAACAAAACCAATGACTACTTACAGCAGCGGCAGCTCCGACAGCTGACGCGACGGGGCAGCAGCGGCTACGTGACGTCGATCTCGTCGTCCACCTCTCCTTCTCCTTCTTATCTGTTTGTCGCATTTTCCCTCTCACTCGCAGTTCGACTCTGGTGTGTTATTTTTTGTGCGCAACGCAGCAGTAGTGTCGGGGAGACGGACGCGGCGGTTGGACGTGTATCTCTCTCTTGTCGCACAGCATCTATTGAGTATCATACATACGGAGGATTGCGTTGAGGAAGTGCAGAGAAGAGCGAGTTTTCTTTCCGGAGCGAAGAGGCGAGCCTCGCAACGAGTTATCGCCATATGCGCTGGCTCGTAGCCGCGAAATATGTGGGTGAAGCCGGAAGAGGTTCTGCTGGCCAACGCTTTCTGGTAAAAAAAAAACGAATTCTCAGCCTCGCGAAAAGAGTTTGTAGGTGTGTGTGTGTTACTGGAGTCGGTCGACTCGTTGTTTACCTGCCGCTTAATATTTCTCGGCGCTTTATTTTGACTTTGCAAACTTTTTATCCATCAGCTGTTCCTGCACTCCTCCTAACCCCCATTTTTGCGCAGGTACTTATCTCTCTTCGGTACAGTAAATGCGTATATGTTTGTTACGTACGTCGCGGTCAGTGCCTCGTTTTTTTATGCTGCTGCTACTGTGCTTATTAACCATGATGGCGAGCGATTTATTATGTTTCGCCGCCGGAGACTCTGCCGCTTTATCTCCGCGCTTTTTGCACCGATTACGAGACGAGAGGAGGAGAGAGACGGCTTTACTTATATACTGGAGAACCTCTTGTATTTATACGACCGATTGCACGGAGTATTTGCTGCAAATTTTTTCACGATTAAACCTTTGAATACGCTTGTTTTTCCGATTACTTTGTTTCCAAGTCGCTGCCTCGCAATATTCAGCGTTTGATTTTCAAAAGTAATTAAGGTTAACAACCATTTGCAGCCTTTAATATTGTGTAATGGTCCTGGGGACTGGGAAGGTAGATGACTGTGTGTATGCGTGCGCATAGATGGGCATGTGTGCTTGTATTTATGTAATGATTTGCGGAGACATCCTGCACTCTATGTTTTCCAACTGCATATTCATAGTGTTTATTGTCGAATCGCTTTGAGATTGCTTTCCAATGCTATAGGTATACATACATTTGGTAAAAATTTTGTGATAGTTGAATCGAATGATGAGCGACAATGTTGGTGGGAGTGTCACTGCTTTGATGTTCTTTTTTAACAATGATCGATGGTACTTTTAGGATAACTGAAGAAGCCAGTGTTTACTTTGTGAGACAGCGACGGAAAGGTCATGGAAAAACTAAAGGAATCACCTCCATCATTGTTGGAACCTTGGACAGTGTCTTTGACACAAAACCACCGCCGTTCAGAATCTTGCATCAGACACCATCGTCTGAAGTTTATTGGAGTGAGTATCAGGGGAAGTCATTAAATTGTTGTGAAAAATAATGTTAATACACTTATAAAGTATGTATTAATGGAAGTATGAGCTTCAGAAAGTTATCAGTAACAATGACAGTAACTGATAGCTAGCTATTCAGTCTGACAGGAAGAAATGCCAGCTGTGTATACTTTGCTTAACATATAGTATAGTGGCATCTGGTTTTTATCTTTTGACGAGCATAAACTAAATGAATTCTTAGAATGGCATGCATTTATACTATTTCTATACAATTGCGACTTCAATATAAGATTTATTTAAGTACATTTTACTGCAGTGGTCGCATGTTCATTGACACACACAGAGATTGTCAAGGATTGGGAATGGCTGCACGCAAATCTGACAAGTACATTACAATCCTTCGATACAGAAGAAGAAATAACAGACTTTGTATGCTGTAAAATTCAGTCCATTATTGCAAACAATGCATCTGACTGTAAATTTGTCGATGGTATGTATCTTTATTTACTGCATGAATCATACTCCAGTGATTCAATTTATTACATATACTTTCCTTGCAGATGAAGACTCGCAGTCATTTAAGAGAGTTTCTTACAAATTCCATCAACTTTTCAATTTGCCCAAGGAAGACAAACTTGTAAACTATTATTCTTGCAGGTGATTGGATTATTTGATTATTAATCATTTCATTTTTATATATTCTTCCATCTCAAAAAATTTTGTTTTCAGTTACTGGAAATCTCGCGTGCCAAGACAAGGATGGTTATATTTATCTGTAAATCAAATGTGCTTTTATGCTTATATTTTGTCTAAAGAAACGAAATTAGTCATCAGATGGGCGGATATCGTAGAACTAGATAAAACAAATTCACTTGTATTTGCTGACAGTATTCGTATTGTAACACGCGATGGTAAAGAACATTATTTTTCAATGTTCCTTCACAAATCAGAAACGTACTCGTTAATGGAACAATTAACGAATCTTGCTATGAAACGGTAAGTTGTAATGAAATAAAATACTTTTAAAATCATCATTCTCGATCTCATTTAAATTAAAATACGTTGTGATTTTTTTCCCAGACTTATTGATGAAAAGAGTGGTTTTAATGAAGATAGAGATCTCCTTAATAAGTTAAGGTACGATATTTTTAGTATATGATTGATTGCCTTGATAAAATTTGAAATATTACATAATATTGAATATTTTTCGATTTTTTTTCCAGTAAAAATGTGCCTAAAAAACCGTCGTTTTTAAAAAGAGATCTTGATGCTCGTGCACATTCAGAAGCATATAGACTTCAGTTTAGGTTACCAGGAAGCGAAAAATTAGATGGTTGTGTCGACGCGACTTTATGGACTCCTTACGATAAAAGACATAATTGGGGAAAAATTTATCTATCTCAGAATTATTTATGTTTTGAAAGCAGAGTAAGATTTGCCTGCATTACCTCATACCAACTAATTTATTATTTACAGAAAATTATATACTTTTTTTTTATTTAGGTGAAAAATTTAGTTAGTCTGGTCATACCTTTCAGAGAAGTCAGACTAATTGAATTAGCTGAAAATCAGGCATCGAATGCTGCTGTAGATAAATCAATATTAGTTACGACCGCGCGAGCTTCATTTCTTTTTGCTCAAATACACGATAGAGATTTTGTATTACAAAAAATTTCAGAATTGCTGGCTAAAACGAAAATAGCCTCAGTGTAAGTTTGTGTTACGTAATTTCTTGTAAGTACTAAATATATGTAGTATTGAAATTACAATTGCTTTTGTAGAAGTCTGGTAGATAGTATCGGCGATAAGTCGAACAAAAGAAAGGAAGCAAAACCAGTTGAGACTTGGACGTCACAACCACCCCTAATGAAATTATTCAAGGCACCACTTAGCCCTGAAGCGGCAGTTAAGCAAGAAGCAAAAGAAAAGCAGTGGGAATTACACTTTTCCGAGTATGGAAGGGGAATGACTATCTATAGGACGGTGGAAACTGCTAAGCTTGTCATTGCTGGTATACCGCAAAATCTAAGAGGAGAAGTTTGGCTAACATTTTCTGGTAATTATTATCAGTATTTTAATTTTGGAAGGCTTTACGATGTTAAATCAATTGCATGACTGATTATTCTGATTAGGTGCGCTAAATGAAATGGCAGTGAACCCCGGACTCTACAAATCTTTAGTCGATCAATCACTTGGAAAGACATGTCAAGCTAATGAAGAAATTGAAAGAGATCTGCATAGGTCTCTACCAGAACATCCTGCTTTTCAATCTGATATTGGAATCAGTGCCCTCAGACGCGTTCTTTCAGCGTATGCGTATAGGAATCCTCAAATTGGATACTGCCAAGCAATGAACATAGTAGCATCGGTTCTTTTAATTTATTGTTCGGAGGAATCAGCTTTTTGGCAATTGTGCAATGTATGCGAATCTTTACTACCAGACTATTACGACAGGCGAGTAGTTGGCGCATTAGTTGATCAGGGTCTTTTAGAGGAACTCGCACAAGAGCATTTACCAGCTCTGTACGTTCGACTGCAGGAGTTGGGTCTGATCAGAGTCATCTCACTCTCATGGTTCTTGACGATATTTTTAAGCGTTATGCCGACCAGTAGTGCTGTAAATATTATGGACTGCTTTTTCTACGACGGCGCTAAGGTCATTTTTCAGGTAGCTTTAACAGTGCTAGAGTGGAATCAGGAGAAGCTGCTAAAGTGTCACGATGATGGTGAAGCTATGCAGCTTTTGACTGATTACCTTGGAGGAGTGTACAATGATGAAGGTCCAGTATTACCTAGACCCGTTGATAGCGCACCGCCAAACAAGGTAAACTTGATCTTAAAATGTACATAAACTTTACACACATTAAGAAGATTTATAAAAATATATTTTCAATTTTTAGAGCATTTCTATTCAGACATTAATATATGAATCGTACGCGAGATATGGAGCTTTGACAATAGGAGGAATCGAAAGGCTGCGTTTAAAACATCGACTTAGAGTAGTTCAAAGTTTAGAGGAAGGTATAGAAAAAAATGTAATAAGAAGTGTTGTAAACGAGAAATTGATGACGGCAGAAGAATTACAGGTTAAAAAAACTTTACTTTCGATATCAACAAGTTTATCAAATATAATAATGCGTAATACAACATTGATAATGATTACTTTTTATTCTAGGAATTATTGAGTTTAGTTAGAGAAGAATTATTGAGTCAACGAAAATCGGAACCAGATCGATATGATCCGACACAGCCACCTTACGAGGTGTACAAAATCGATTACGATCTCTTTAGAATACTATTTGCCGGTTTGTCACCTTGGGGGAAATGCACTCAAGCTGAATCTCTATCTGCAAGACTATTTCGAGTAAATATTATTAGCAAATATCACGTTCAATATTTTTTTCTGGATATATATTAAAAACATATCATTTCCAGTTAATGGATCGTAATCACGACAACCTTTTGAACTTCAAAGAAGTAGTGCAAGCGATCGCAATGACCGCAACCGTTGATTCATCTCAACGATTAAAGCTACTATACACGCTCCATTTACCGCCACTTCTGACGCCAGTGGACTTTGAATCTCCCACTCAATCAGGTAGGATAGTTTCATTTCAGAGGAGCTATTAAAAAAATGTTAGATTAGATGAATCAAATATATATCATTGTACAGATGGTGCTGAAGTGGCAGCAGAAGCAACAGACTTCTTTGACAGTATGGAGCAAAGTGTGGCTTCTCTAGAAGTACCAGTTAGTCTAGCCGAGGAACCGTGTAACTCATTGTCTAGATCAACGAGTATGAATAGTCAACAAGGAGATCAGTCTTGGGAAGAACAGAGCATGGGTAGTTTGCGGTCCATGATAGCATCCAGAGACAGTCCATTAGATTTAAAAAATGTGCCAAAAATGTCTCAGCTTCACTTTATAGCTTTATGGAAAACTTTGTACGATATGTTCCCGGCACAACCCGAGGATCAAGAAACATATCATTGTATTGCTGAAATAGGTAAGAAAAAAATTTTAATTACTGTTTTGTAATGTCTGCAGATTTTGTTGTCTATTTTACTAAATTTTCAACAATTTTCATCTCAGGTACGCTGTTACTACAATTAGGAGATGTTGGAAAAAAATTCTATGTTGAAAGAGAGGAATCAGAGGACAGTTTAGCAGCAGCTTCGTCAGCTAAGCACCCGACAGTAATGGTAAGATACATACTAATTTAATTAACGAGTAAAAATATTACATTTTAAGACTATTTTACACAAAAATAATTTCTTTTCAGTCACCTGATCGTAACGGAAATCCAGCATCTCCATCTCCTTCGTCCACAGATCCTGACTGGTCAATAACAGTGGAACAGTTTTTAGCGTCGGCGTTAAATGGTGAACAGATTGTGAATTTCTTCAGTAAACGCGCCAATCTTCTAGAGGCAATAGCTTCGATTAGAGATCGGAGATTTAAACGCGTACATTCTCTCTCCGATCCACCGGTATTACACGTGTGATACTCAATATAGTATAATCATTGAAACACATTAATCAAGCGATAAAATGAGTGAAAATTTATTGAAAAATTTTGAGAAAAAAATGTGATTCTTACTTTTTATTTCTTTTTTAATATTCCTTATTAATATGTGATACGATCGAAAATCAAGGAAACTAAATTAGATCATTGTTTTAAAACTTTTTAGTGCGCGTGGCCTAGGTTTTTAATTTTTATCGTCGACTATCGGTGAATTCTGCAGTTTTGTAGAATATTCTCAAAAACGAGAATGTTTTTCAATCAATAGGGGAACCTATTAATCGCTTCCATTTTTTCCATAGTTGTCATTTAGAGCCCGGTAAACGAAAATTGATGTTACAAAAGTACATTTTTGTACTATTAAATATAAGTATGCTTATCACTCGAGTATAAATAGTTACATGCTTGTAAGTTTTATATCATATGAAAAATCAAATTGCACCTTGTTAAAATTTATCATTTATTATACACCAAAAATTACAAAATCATTTATGCATAAATAGTGCTTACAAAAAATTGTGGCTAGTTCTTTTGCCAAAACTAGAATCACTAGAGTCTTTATAGTACTTAGAATTGTTATACAAGATGCGAGACGCGAAAGTTTATTAGAGATGGCTGCATAATTTGTTGTTTCATATTAAAATTACCTATTCACTAGTGTCATTATATTGACAATATTTTTGTTAATGATTAATATTTTTCAACAATGTTTTCAACGTGATGCAATTATATTTTATAGAGATGATTTTTATTTTTATATATTACTAAAGTGCAAAATGCGTTTGCATCCTGAAATTTGTGAATGGATATATCAAAAATCAAATCATGAATTTCCAACATTTATATAATGTACTATATATGTATTGGCAATGTAACCGTGGATGTGACGTCATTAACATGGCGGTGCATATGGCGGCTGAGTGTAGGACGAGTATACAGGAGGTATAGGCGGAATCACAGTTTTTTTGCTCTTATTAATTAATTAATTAATTAAATCTTTTAGAATTTAGTGTAACTTGTGTTTGATGTGCCTGGAACAAGATAGTATAATTACTTTAGTAATTTATTCTCTAGTATTTGAAAAAAATTAATTTTGTCATTCCGCGGCATCAGCTGATTTGTGTTTACAAGTTGTTAGAATCATTTTTGTAAGTATAATACGAACTATACGAAGTGAAATCATAATAAAAACAATTGATAGATTGTTTTAATGTAAAACTATTTTAATATTTCATTTTCTAGATTAATATCATACAGAAAATGCAGTTTTCTCCCCATAAAAATAACAGTAATGTTAACTGTTGCGTGTTTGGATGCAAAAGTATTGCGAAAAGAAATCCTGAACTCCGATTCCATCTCTTTCCAAAAGCTGCTAAAAGCAGAGTTGCGATTTTGAATAAATTCAATAAAAACGAAGTAGTCGACAGGAGGTATGCCTGGGAAAAAGTATTAAAAATAAAATTTTACAGCTCTAATGCTAGGGTTTGCTCTCTTCATTTTACAAAAGATGATTACACTTTTCCAGATAGTTTAACATATTTCTCTATTATTTAATGCAATCCCTCGATAATTATTAATATAACTCTCAGCTCACTATTTTTTATCTTCTGGGCTATTTCTTCGGTTTGAGATTCTGTAGGTAAATTCAGTGAAAGTACCGCACTTTTCTTCAACAGTCTTGCCTGAGCGAGTATATCTGAAATAAAAGTTTATATTAATAATTATCGAGGGATTGCATTAAATAATAGAGAAATATGTTAAACTATTTGGAAAAGTGTAATCATCTTTTGTAAAATGAAGAGAGCAAACCCTAGCATTAGAGCTGTAAAATTTTATTTTTAATACTTTTTCCCAGGCATACCTCCTGTCGACTACTTCGTTTTTATTGAATTTATTCAAAATCGCAACTCTGCTTTTAGCAGCTTTTGGAAAGAGATGGAATCGGAGTTCAGGATTTCTTTTCGCAATACTTTTGCATCCAAACACGCAACAGTTAACATTACTGTTATTTTTATGGGGAGAAAACTGCATTTTCTGTATGATATTAATCTAGAAAATGAAATATTAAAATAGTTTTACATTAAAACAATCTATCAATTGTTTTTATTATGATTTCACTTCGTATAGTTCGTATTATACTTACAAAAATGATTCTAACAACTTGTAAACACAAATCAGCTGATGCCGCGGAATGACAAAATTAATTTTTTTCAAATACTAGAGAATAAATTACTAAAGTAATTATACTATCTTGTTCCAGGCACATCAAACACAAGTTACACTAAATTCTAAAAGATTTAATTAATTAATTAATTAATAAGAGCAAAAAAACTGTGATTCCGCCTATACCTCCTGTATACTCGTCCTACACTCAGCCGCCATATGCACCGCCATGTTAATGACGTCACATCCACGGTTACATTGCCAATATAATGTTTATCAGATAATTTCATATATATATATTATGTTATACTTCTTCAACGTAAAAATAAATTCTGTAAAAAAAACATACTGATTATTCATTTTCATACCATCAGGTGAGGTTATAAGATAAAGATCTGCATAAGAGCAGTCAGTCAGTCAGTCAGCTGCTCAATCCCGCACGTGCGTGTCGCGGGAGGTGGATCGTGGGTGCGAGCGAAGAGGACAGAGATAAAGGCGTCGATGTAATATATACTTAACTGGTGGGAGGGCAAGAGAAAAGGCGCACGCGTTAAAACGCTCTCAGTCGCGAATCGTTGGCCGAGCAGGAAGAATTCGGATTATAAAATAGCCCGTGGAAAATTTTCTCGCTCTTCAAAAATCGTACTGAAAGAAACACTGTCAATACTGTTATTAACGCTCGTTATATCATAGATATAAGTATAGTATAGGTAGTGAGCGCGCGCGACTAAAACTGCACGCCCTTTGAATAATTTCCTGCATAGGTATACATTATACGTCGGCTCACATGTTCGAAAATAAATCACCTTTGCATTCGAAATTGTCTTTCGTACGGGATTTCCTTGGACTCAATTTTCCTCTCTTCTCGACCATCAGTGGCGGGCGCAATTTGTCGCCGAAGAAAATTTCAACGAGTAAACGTAAGAATTACACTGACTGTCGGATATATGATATTAGGCGAAGCAGTATTATTATTCACTTTCGCACCTTTGCGAAACCCGTTTTTAATCGATAATATTTCTATTACACAATCGCTCGAATGATTTTAGTACCCACACTGTCATGTACGATGTGTGCAACAACAATATGTTTATTATACAGTCGCGACTGTTTTCGTTTACTGATTCATTCATTAATTTGACTTTAAGCGATCATAATCTATTTTTCAGTGGAAATTACGGAATATGGCTTCTGTATTTGTGAAAAGGCCAGTAAACGCAAACTTCATCAATTTCTTGCTTCACCGACCATTTTTTCTGCTGCAAACACAGTGCTGCAACTATTCGGACAATGCCAAGCCTGCTGATCCTGAAAGTCCCTTAGAAGTTTTGAAAAAGAAAATTTCTAAGGGAGAACTGATGAATGATGAATATCAATTGAAAATAGCTGAACAGCTGCAAACAGTTTATGAAGACGTTAGAGGCTATGAACCGGAGAAAGAAGGATTTCTTGCTAAATGGATGGGTAAAAGCAAGAAAAAGAAAAAAGCACCAAAAGGACTCTACCTTTACGGAGCAGTAGGTGGAGGTAAAACAATGTTGATGGACCTTTTCTATAGTTGTTGTCAGGTATCTGAGCTCTCGATCTTGAATGTATTGCAAGCAGGAAACAATGTATAGATATATCTATAGGTGTTGCACAGTTACAAAAATTCCTCATGCGATACATATATTTCCTTTTTATTTCTGTTTATTTGAAGTATTTTTTAACTCAATTAAACATTTGTTGACAGATGCAAAATAAGAAGAGAGTTCACTTCCATTCTTTTATGCTGAATGTTCATAGTAAAATACACGAAGTGAAAAAGACTGTTGTCAGAGACACGACCAAGCTTCAGCCATTTGATCCAATACCTCCAGTAGCAGCATCCATAACGGAAAATACATGGCTTCTGTGTTTTGATGAATTTCAAGTAACTTAATTTAATCTTTTCCCATTTTTTTAATATAAAATAGGGTTTCCTTTTGTAAAAGACAAACATTTCCTGATTAGGTTACAGATATTGCTGATGCTATGATACTTAAAAGATTGTTTACAGAGCTTTTTAATAGAGGAGTTGTTGTCGTTGCAACGAGCAACAGAAGTCCAGACGATTTATATAAGAATGGACTGCAAAGAGGAAATTTTGTGCCCTTTATTCAAGTTTTAAAAGATCATTGTGAAGTATGTTCATTGGACTCTGGAATCGATTACAGAGCTAAAGCTGTAGCTGGGAGTGAAAAACATTATTTTATGTAAGTATGGCTATTATATTTATAAATGATTCATAACTAAATTTTTATTTGCATTAACAGTAAAGGAGAAGAAGCTGACAAAGGCATTGAAAAGATTTTTAAATATCTGTGTTCAATGGAAAACGATGTTGTGAGAGCCCGAACACTTAACATAAAAGGACGAAATGTCATTTTTAATAAAACTTGTGGCCAAGTTATAGATTCAACATTTACAGAATTATGCGATAGACCACTTGGTGCTAGCGATTATATTGAAATTTGCCAAGCCTTTCATACAGTTATTATTCGTGATGTTCCTCTACTTAATTTAAAACTCAAATCACAAGCAAGACGATTTATCACCCTCATTGACACTTTATACGATAATAAGGTAGACATTTGTCAAGCTTCCTAAAATTCATAATTCAATAAATACAAATTACAGAATAAAGCTGCTTTTAAAATTCGTAGGTAAGAGTTGTAATATCAGCTAGTGCCCCTTACAATCAATTATTTGTACCCGAAGGTGAGGAAGAGTATACTGATGAAAAGCGTATGTTGATGGATGACTTAAAAATATCACATGGCTCAGTAAGACTCTATTATTGATTATAAAATCATTTGCATTTCAATCGAATTGTGATTTTATTTAATCTATTTGTGCTTTCTGCGTAGGATGACCATAAATCAAACATTTTTACTGGAGAAGAAGAGCAGTTTGCATTTGATCGCACTGTGTCTAGGTTGGCTGAAATGCAAACTGCAGCATACTGGGATCAATGGGAACATCACAGATAACAGTAAATAATATACTAGTCAGAATTGTTAAAAATTGACCATAGATAGATGAGTCAGGCAGTTATTGGGGTACAAATTTGATCTCGCTGTTCAACGAAACTCTTATTTATGTTTAAAAGTTGTATTACTGTTGTGATGCTTTGTCAACATTTGTACTTAGGACTTTTTACATGATTATCTGTAATTCTGGTGACTTAATTATTTATTTATTGCCAATCGGCGCGTTGCATTCTCAGTAATGGCGTCGGACTATAGTGGTTGGTTTAGGCCACGTAGCTGATCTGTAATAATCCAAAGAAATCGTTAAGTATGTATACAATTACATTACAGTTAGAAAATAATATAATTTGATTTTATATTATCTGCCTATAACTATGGCTTTCTTTTAAAATAATTTTATTTAAATAAAAAGAAAGTGTTACGTATGTACTACATACGTATTCACCACGCTATGCGTAATAATATTATAGACCAAAAATAAAATAAATCTTTTTGCAACTATTATTATGTCTTATAAAATTATATTGTTATACTTTAAATTACTACATTATAAATTAGACAGTTTCAAATATTATATTTTGCAATTTTAACTTTGGAATTTATTTAGAAAACATAATCCGAGGCAAGAAAAATCTAAAATCATGCCTTACATTTCTTCCTCTAATTAACTATTGACTATAATATATACCACATACCAAAATTGCTATATAATAACAATGTGTTAATAATTTCGGTGTGTAACATTATTAACACATGCGAGTTTTCAATTTATGTTTACTATATTTAAAACGCCTTACTTATTTCAAATTTGGCACCACATCATCAAATGAGGTGGCGAAAATTGGAACTGATGCGCGACTTAAAACGTATACGGTAATATCGCCGGGGGGTTATCTGGGTTTCGTATCTCACTCCACTCGTCCACTCTCGTAAACATTCCAGATTGATACGGCCCGCCCCAACTGAGATTACTGATAGTATGCGGTGCTGACGTGACTTTCTATTTCACATATGTACCTCTAACCTTTCATTAGATCAATTCCAAAATTTCCATAACAATGACAGGCGAAAATCCCGCGGTGGAGATTCAAATAGGTAAACACATGATTCAATCGATTCTATAGGTTACATTAATATCTAAACAAAATATTAATAAAATATTGATATTTAACGAAAACAATTTTTTTTGCAGAAAAGGCCTCAAAAACAAATATTGATGAATCTAAAATCAATGACAAAGTCAAGAAAATAATTGACAAAGCCAACACAATCACTGATGATGCCAAAGTTGATTTATTGTTGCGTGGTATAACTCATCTGGATTTGACAAGTTTGAAAGGTGGTGAAACATTTGAAGATATTAGAGATCTGTGCCAAAAGGTATTTTTACATTACATTGTATGTTTCAAATTGTTACAAATTATCCATGTATGAAAGTTATAAAAATTTACATTTTTAGGCTGTCAATGCCACTGATATTAGTTTTGAGGGAGAGAAGCCAGTGCGAACAGCTGCAGTTTGTGTTTTTCCCGCCAGTGCATGTAATGCAATCAGAGCTCTCAATGAATTAAATGCAAGAGACAAAGTAAAGGTTGCTAGTGGTATGTATTTTATTGATAAATATCTTGAATACTGTGTTTGTCCATGTTTAATAAATAATTTTCTCTTTATTCTGAGCAGTTGCTGCTGATTTCCCAGCTGCACAGCTTCCATTGGAATCCCGTTTAGAAGAGATCAGACAAGTGGTTGACTATGGAGTTGATGAAGTTGATATTGTTATTAATAGGAAGTTAGCTCTTGCTCATAAATGGAAAGAACTTTATGATGAGCTGAGATTAGCTCGCGAAGCATGTGGCAAAGCTAAGTTGAAAACAATTTTGGCTACTGGTGATCTTCCCAGTTTGCAGGATGTCTATACTGCTTCATTTGTGGCCATGCTGGCTGGTTCTGACTTCATAAAGACATCTACAGGTAAAGAGGCTGTAAATGCCACACTTCCTGTTGGTGTAGTCATGTCCAAAGCAATTAGAGATTACTATACTCTTACACAAAAGAAGGTAGATTTATTAGATTTTTGTATTTGCAATTAATTAATTTGTTGCACATATTAAAAAATTATATTTAATTGACTTTAGATTGGATTTAAACCTGCTGGAGGAATCAAAACATCGGAAGATATCATTCAGTGGTTGACACTGATCAAAGAAGAATTAGGAAATGACTGGCTTACCAAAGATTTATTGAGGATTGGAGCATCAAGTGTCCTTGATAACATCATTAAAACTGTCGACACTTTAAAATCATGAATGATAAAGATCAATGATGTAAAATATATGTTTTTTCCTATCTGCACCGGAGGTAGATATTAAGTGCATGTATAACAAATATATATTTACGTTTCCCTTTTCATCACATGCAATCTATAGCAAACTTCCGGTGTAGGTATTGGACAAAAAGTATCGTGTGCATCACGGGCGGAAAGACGATTCTGAGTCCGGTGTCAACGTCAGCACTTATGTTAGTAATCGCCTTCTTTCCACCCTTGATATACAATATTTTATCACAATGTTGTTATATTTTTATACTATTTGTAATGAAAAATAATCATATTATTGTAAAATAAAATACTCATTTAATACATATATCAGAGATGATCTCTATATGACATAAATTATACTGCAACTGAATTGAATCGCATTTTTAAATTTAAATAATCATTACAGTTTTCAATGATTTTGTAAACGTGCGTCTTTTTTTATATGAATAGCTGCCTTTATGGGAGTGAAATTTCGGAATAAGGCTAAAAATCCTGTATTCAGTTGTATACTAAGGTTTTGCATTACGAGGAATTATGCCAAATGACAGCTGTTTTTTTTTCAAAGTACATATATAGATGGAGCTCTTATATTATTCCAAGCGGGAAAAATACCACCTGACACTCGTCTAACTATTATAAGATATAAATAAATATTTATTTTAACATAAACTGTTGACAAAAAATAATTATTTGACCAAGCAATGAATAATTTTTTCGTTACCACCACGAATTTTGTCACTAATTTCGACATTTGAATCAGCGGCCATCTTGGTAAAAGTGGCGCGGCTACTCGCTTCCCGACATTCTGTTCGCGTTGCAACCACGGAGCCTTTTCCGTTTAGAGATCCAAGATGGTAAGTTGAGCTCGCATTTCCAACTCGAAATCCGCTTGCATCATTAAATTAACAACACGGCGAATCCTGCAATTTCACGGAAAATGAAGCTGATGTGTCGAAGTGCAATATCGCGTGTGTATTTAGTGCCGGAATTCATCGATTTTCGCAAAAATCGGGAAGATTTGTCCCAGTTGCCTTTGGGACTTTTCACGCATATTTTGTGTTTATTATTTATGCTTACACGCTCATGTGGGCTTTTAACGAGACGTTGGAATACTTAGATTCTATTTTTATTGTTCATTACGATCTGAAACAACATTGTTTATCGGCTTATTTATTCTATAAACAACGTGGTATCATAACCTCAAATTAGCACTCCGGTACTCGGCAGACCATCCTTTCACTTGTGAACTTTGTGTACAAGCTGTAAATATATTCTATCGCTGTGTATTCTGATTAAATAACATTTGCGTAAATCGGTGTTAGTGAATTTCTTGAAAAATACAACGTGCAAGATATACAAGTGAATATAGGAAGAAGTAATAACATTAATATTTGTCATTTCTAGGCCCGTGGACCAAAAAAGCACTTGAAGCGTCTCAACGCGCCCAAGGCATGGATGTTGGACAAATTGGGGGGTGTCTATGCCCCCCGTCCATCCACTGGGCCACACAAGCTGAGGGAGTCACTCCCCTTGGTTATCTTCCTTCGTAACAGGCTAAAGTACGCTCTGACTAACTGCGAAGTTACAAAGATCGTCATGCAACGTCTGATTAAGGTTGATGGCAAAGTACGCACTGACCCCAACTACCCTGCTGGATTTATGGGTGAGGAACATTACAAACTTTTTATCTCTTGTTTCCATGTCCATTGCATCTTGTATTTTTCATTTCAAATCATATTAAGATCACTTGATTCATGATTATGGAGGCCTTCATCGAAGTCACAATATGGTATTTTTAAATATTGTGGTCAAAATGTGGCCAAAAACAAAGAAATCCTTTCTTAGGTCACTGATTAAGTTACAAAATATCTCTTCAGTATTACCCAGATCGGATACAGCTTAAAAAATATCTTATGCAATCTGTTTGCTGTACATTGAACAAACCATTTTACGTTTTATTCTATTTTTAGATGTCATCACCATTGAAAAGACTAATGAGTTCTTCCGTCTCATCTATGATGTCAAGGGACGTTTCACCATTCATCGCATCACTCCAGTTGAAGCAAAGGTATGTATTCATAGGTAGTTTAATTTAGCATCATAACTTATTTTCAATCAATACTCTTTATTTAACAGTACAAGCTCTGCAAAGTCAGGCGAGTTCAGACTGGCCCAAAAGGAATTCCTTTCCTTGTCACACACGACGGAAGAACCATCCGTTACCCTGACCCCTTGATCAAGGTTAATGACACCATTCAGCTCGAGATTGCCACTGGAAAGATTCTTGACTCCATCCGTTTTGATACCGGTATGTAACAATTTTTAATTTCTTTTATTTTCTTATTGCAATTAAATTTATTTAAATGCGCAAATATTAATGGTACATTATTTTTACAGGAAACCTGTGCATGATCACTGGAGGAAGGAATTTGGGACGTGTTGGTACCGTCGTAAACCGTGAACGTCACCAGGGATCATTTGACATCTGCCACATTAAGGATTCACAAGGCCACACCTTTGCCACAAGGTAATTTCATTCTTTCAAGTATTAATAATAAACTAGTTTATAAGAAATTTCTTTATTAATGTAGAGACTCATTTTTATAACATTTAGATAAATGCTTTGTTATCTACAACATAAACGTATATTTCATAAATTTGGCTATAATCGAAGCTGAGATTTTTACATCATAAAAATTACAGTCAAAATTTAGCCAAAATTAATGTTATCCTCCATATTGGTCATTGATTGACTAAACATGAGTCTTTCCGTATTACCCAAGGAGGTTACAATTTGATTGAAAAAAATTTCCTTACCCATTACTTGTGTGGAAAGTACTGAATGAAAAATTACGCTTTTTCTAGATTGCACAACGTGTTCATCATTGGCAAGGGAACCAAGCCGTACGTCAGTTTACCAAGAGGCAACGGTGTCAAGCTCACGATTGCTGAGGAGCGTGATAAGAGATTAGCAGCCAAAGGAGTGAACTAATGTAAATTTTCAACAAAAATCCAATAAACCGAGTTTGTCTTGGTAAACGATGTTTTTTAACACCAATCCTTAAACTTATCTCATTATAATTTCTTTTATATCTACAATTAGTGCATTATTTGAAAATTGAACACTTTGTTGTGACGATCGACTGTAAATTATCTGAAATCTCGAAATCACTTATTCGGAAGCCAAATTTCGGTCTCAAGTTCCATGGCGGCTTGCAGCATATCATTGCACTTCTCGTCACCTTGTTTTCCGAATTTCCGATGTACTTCTTTGGCAGTTTTTAAGAATCTAGAAAAATAACATCAGCATCACTCTCCTTTGTACATCAGTATAAAATATATTTATAATTTTTTTTTTAATATCAACAGAGTCTTACTTTTGAACACAAAGAACCGTATTTTTAATCTCCTTCTCGACGTATCTGGGCCCTTCCGAACAGCCCGTGCCGAACTCCACTGACTCAGAAGATTGCTGTTGCATCAGCGGACAGATTCTGATCCACGCACCTTCCTTCTTACTCGGTCGTCTCCAGTCCCGGCCGTTGTCCCACATTGAAGTCGAGGCTTGCTCTCTGCTGGACTGACTCTTTAGACCTCGTCGGATATTCTTTTCCACGAAGAGTGGGTTGTACCGCGAAGTCTCGGAGTATATATCCGGCGCTTGTTGCTGAAACTAAAAGTTTAGCTAGTGCCGCACAATCCGTCCTTTTTACTCGCGTTAATATTCTTACCATGGATCTGGTTTCAGGACAGAGATTGACTATTTTCATCGGCTCACGTCCGATTTTGCATCTCTTCTTCGAGCACTTATTGTGATAGAACCGTCCGCCTTCGTCTTCCTCCTCTTCTTCGATATTCGCATTGGCCCAAATCGTAAAGAGAGACAGTCCAGTATTGCACACTGGAAGGCCCAGTAAATCGAATAAATCATGGAGCAGAGGCTTCTTCACTTCCGAATCAACTTCGCAGTCGTTACTCAGTGCAGGACTAACGTTCACCTAGAACAATTCAACATCGTCGATGACATTATTTATAATTTCGAAATAATCGAAATTAGCATACCTCGATCAGCCATGGTTTCAAGTTATCGTCTATCAAAACGTCGAATCCGAAGAACTCGAAGCAGTTGGACGATTTAGGAATACCCGCAGCCTGACTGAGAACGGTCAGAGTCACGATGCAGGCAATCCGTTGCCAGAGCAGCCAGTCCAAGTATCCCGATTGCTCCAAGTATCTCCGCAACTGTCGGAATGTCCACTTGCAGCCTTTGAAGAAAAGCAACGCTAATCATCTCGATCAAACGAAGGCCTATATATAAGTTTTTTCAACGACTCTGTCTAGAGTAAACTTCTCTCTCGCATAATATATCCTCGGCGGGCATAGTTAAAGTGGCATAAACAACCCGTGCACTCACCAGCCCCGACTCGCTCTTTCTTCTCGTAGTATCCTGGTCCCAGTTTGTTGAGCGAGAAATTGGTGAGATGCCGAAAGGGGTCGTCTATGCTATCCAACGAAAACTTTTCCGTAGCGAAACGCGCTATCCCGTCCTTATAGAGGTAAATAGCCAGTGGACGGTAGGACGGGACGCACACGTAGAGGCGCAGATCGAACTTGTAACCGCCTATCAGTAGCGGGTTCTCGATGTAGCGCTGGACCACGGCGACGCTGTCGTAGGTGAGGTCGCTTAGTTTCTGCAATAATGAATTTTCGCAAACAGCGCGAGTCAACGTAATTATATGCAGATTCGATTCGGCTCCTTACGCGAAAGAGAAATATCCCTCTGCCTTGGCTCTGACCAACGGGTTTGCAGATCCATATCCTCTCGTCCTTCTCGAGGCGACTGCAATCCGCGGCCAGTCTCGTATACTCCGACGGAAGATTGTACCCTAAGGGACTACATAAAAATTCATCTGAACGACTGTATCCGAATCTATTGCACACGTTGTCCAATTCGTCGAGCATGTATATACCTAAAGTCATAAATGTTACCATAGACCTTCTTCATGCACTTCAAGTGTCTCACGAGATTGTCCTTCCGACAAATCGAGTTCCCCTTGGGTATCCGATTTATGAACTGCCAGGGCAGCAGGGATTTGTAATGCGTCTGGGAGAAGCCACCGGACTTCCACCAGAGGTTCCATCGGTCCTTGAACACATTGTTGTCGCCCGTGTACTCGCGCCAGCCTCTCTCCGTGCAGACCTATGAACGATCGATTTTCAGTAAATCCTCGTTCCGTGCGCCCAATGAATTCCCCTCATTACACACGCGGCTATTATATTGTACGCGAGGGCAATTACAATTAAATCGCGCTGAACATCGCATAGGGTAGGCGATATCGCCTCACGGCATGTCTCTGGCTTTCGGTACCCAGATGTGCTATATACGATCGTTGACTAGCGGTGAAGATCGGTATGCGGGCGACGGACACAGGTCGATGCTCCGTTTATTAATTTTGCACGCAATCCTGTACTTGAGCGCGGTGCAGTGCGTTTTTTGCCTTATTTCTCGAAATTTATGCACAAGCTACGATTCACATGTCATCGGGTTTTATTTGTCGCGTGTATAGCGAGCTACGATCGGGCTGGTTATAGACAACTTTTTTCCGACGAATGCGCGAAGAGAGTTATAAATAAGTCGGAAACTTTGAAGACTCGAGTAATTTGCGGGCTATATACGTGTATTATAAATAGAGCAAAAAAGCGCGCACGAGCGAGTTGATAATAACAATAATGAGGATGCGCTATGCGACACATTCCGCGGCTATAAAAGGAAGATAATGAGATAACAGTGATATATATATATATATATATATATATATATATATATATATATATATATATATATATATATATATAATGTTAAGTTATGCTTTTCAGGACGACGAAGTACCGATATAGTTCCACAAATTCTCGGTATTAAGAGTCAGGTGAATATAACGTTTTTCGCTCAAGGGTGCTGACAAGTTTCCAAGTGTGTCGAAGAAGGGGCTCGTGAAAAGCTCGTATACCGTGACACGTTCCCTCATTTTTTGTCTCGTGCCTGTCGATCATATCCTACCGTTTTACGCGATTTTTACGTTCATTTTAAAATTAACTCGGAATTGCGTTGTTTCGCGTGCGTCTCGTTTCCAGCTCGTTTGCATACATATACCTATTCAACATTTCAGTCACACGTAATCGCGAGCGCACGAGACTTCTGAAAATGGCATCTCGACAAATGTGCTCACCTGAACGAGCAGATGCGGTCCAACGCCGTTATCGTTCAGCCGAAAGACGAAAGGTCCGTCGATCGTGTTGAGACTCCCTATCCCGGCTGTCGTCATGCCGATGCGTCGTCACTCAGCTACAGGACTGAATCCTCCGTGATGTCCGTTCCTCGTGACAAGTTCCTCGATCGATTTCCTGCTTCGGCTCGTCTATGGGGCCAATTCGAGTGCAGCCACTGGCCGAAGAGCCGAGAATGAGAGCAGGGGGAGAAAAGGAGGAAAAAAAAGTTTGTTGTATAGAAAATCGTATCCGCACGCGACGATCTCACGGTCGTATGTATCCGTACCCCCGCCTGTCACTCTATCGTTTGTATCATTATTTTTAGATTGTACACGTACACACGGGAAGAGGAGTATATAAACGCGGTGCGAAATCGAAGGGACGCGACGATTTGTGGCCGGGTGTCAGGCAAGGCCGCGACGATTGCTGTTCTGTGGTCTCGTGCGAGTGTGAGCTATAGGCGTGATATGCGATGCGGAGAAGCGCATAGGAGTTACGGAGATTGCCGATGCACGTGTGTATAATAATGCAGGGGAAACACGAGTCGAAATTGCGAAAGGGTGCGGTTCGTTTGTTTTTTTTTTCTCTTATCGGACATTATACGCGATGTATAGCAGGGGGATATTCGTTTTTAATTGATATTAATGCTCGCGTTCGTAGTGCTGGAAAAAGACGGTACACGCTGTTACTCGATAAGGGGTTGGATCATAAAATTTAACGTGTTTCCGGACCATTATTTAGCCGTTTCGAGCGAGTTTTTCGAGAGAGAGAGAGAGAGAGAGAAAAAAAAGAAAAGAAAAACCGGGCTGATGCATGTGTATACTGCGCGATTGCGATTTATGCGATGAGGAAATATTAGCGTGCCTCGGGCTATAAAAAGTATCTGATGTCTTCTTTAACCCTTTCAATGACTGTGCATTCATTGTAATGGAGCGGTTGCTTTTTTGAGCAACTTTTTGCCGAATTTAATACAGCCGTGAATCGCATACGTTACGAGAGCTATGGAGGCTAAATTATTTATTACTATATATATATATATACACACGATGTGTATATACCTATACATTATACCTGCGATAGAGCATTTGAAACACTGGAAACACGTTAAACTCGGAAGTTCGGGATTCAAGGTTACGTGCTGTTGAATGAAGCTTTATTTAGAACAACATTGATTAGCTTTTCCAATTTTTTTCTCATACTTTGTGCCATACACGCATACGTACATTATTCGATCTACGTCTAGTTGACAAATAGCTCAAACCAAAAATTCTACTGCTATAAAAGAACAAAACAAAAAAGAAATGAAGAAGAAAACACGAAAACGAGCTGCTCGGCATACAAATCAAAGCCAGCAGGAAAAAAAGGCAATGCCACTAACACACCTCAAGCAAGCAGCGTGCAAGGGACTGTCACACAGCGAAAGCCGCAGCAGCTGATCGATATAAAGCTTCCTCTCCCAGCGACTCTATATAACATTAATGAGACTCGACTCGCATCCAAAAGAAAAAAAAATTACAGCCCTAAACCCATCGGTAAAATACGTGTAATATACGTGTCCATCGCGCTTGCCGATGAGTCCAGTCGCGTTCCTCCGCGCTAGGAGTCGGCCGGCGTCCGAGAAGAGCAGCGGTAGTCCTATCCCGCAGCTGCTGCATTCGTTGGCTGCTTCATCAACGCTTCCTCTGCCCGCTTGCACGCGACTCCGCCGCGCCGGCCTGATACTCACTGCTGGTGGTTTGCAAGCTCGCACGCGATATCCTCCTACTAACTCCCAAACAGGTGCGCAGAGACGGTTCCGTCGCGCGCGCGGAACAGCAGAGAGAGAGAGGGAGCTTTTATACGCTCCTCTTCTTTCTCTGCGGCATATATATATATATATATATATATATATATATATATATATATATATATATATATCGAGTCGCGATCGAGTTTCCGCGATCTTTCTTCGTTGCGCTTCTTCTTTCGCTTTGTACTCGCGGGAGAAAAAGGTTTATTGGAAAACCGCGGGTGTGTGCATATACAGCGGCTATATTATGTCGAAAGTTTTTAGAGCTTGCAAGCTTCGTCCGCGCGCGCGGCGGAGTATGAAATTTGTTGGCGTCGTAAAAAATAGAGCTGCTCGTGTGTGAAGGATCGATGATTTTTTTACACGTTGGCATAGGGCTTTTTACGATTGTTTTATTCCTTTGCGACTTTACTACTCGACTGGAGAGTAACCTTTGTTATATACGTGTTTACGTATATAGCGGTACGATGTACTCGAGGCTGCGAAGTCGGTGTATATACTCTGGCGTATCTCGAAGCGGACTGAAGGAAAAAATTCACGAGTACTTATATAGATATATATATAGCGAAGCGCGAGCTAATTTTTGAGTAAATAAAGCAGTCGGCGAGGTCGGCGAGAAAGAATTTCTTAACAACCGTGAGGGTCCCTGAAAGTTACGTATACTCGCGGTAAGGTAATTGTTATGGCGCAGCTGATTTAGGAGCTTGCGGTCCGGCAACGCGATAATGGATTTGAGACAGCAAACGAAAGAATGCAAACGAGTTTTACATACTCGGAAACGATTGAACCTCTCGACCTAATCCGCATTTATATATATATATATATATATATACACACCCGAAACGCGTTGGATCATTCAAAGTCGCAAACTCGAATCTCGCCACTTTCGAACGAGTACTTATATAAGTACAGCTCTACCCACTCGCATCGAAACTTTCAAGTGGCGTGGAATCGCGTGGAATGAGCCGATCGCGTCATAATCATCATCATCATCCCACTTCTCTCTTTCTCGCTCTTCCACATATCGATACTTCCGCTATTATTATTATTATTATTATTATTATTATAGAGACGTATACCCGCGCGAATCGTATACGTCATCGAGCTGTTGTTCGTCTTTCGTGTACACCAGTAAGAAAGGGTTTCGCAGCTGATCCTCGCGTGTTGGTATATTGTGTATATATATATAGCACGTGCGGGGAGGTCTGTAATAATGACAAATCGATTAGCGGAGTTTGTTGCTGACGCGGCCGTCGCGTACTTATACAGTTGGTATAGTCGTCGTTGCAAAGCTTTCATTGCTTCATTCCGAGGAGTGGGACGGCCTCTTCACGATGAAGATTCGCGTGAATTTCGACGATTTTATTTATATCGAGGCTTGACTTCGATATATCGTATACGCACGTGCGCTGCAGCTGTACACAGGATTCTAATTCGGTTAGAATCTGCACAACAACTATTTATACGTGTACGTATGCATGGACGGGTCAGGAGTAAATCGAGGGCAATTACTTCGGAAGTAGCTTTAGTTTTCCCTCGGCAGCCTTGTTTTATTCCTTGAAGCTCTCGAGCGAGCTGCTAACCACTCTGGAATAATTGAATGTGATATGCGGGAAACATTCGAAAAGACCGATGTTGTGTATTATAATTAACTTTATTTTAAGCAACACATAACACGGACAAGTAGGCTCCATTCAACGCCGTACACAATAACTATATATGTATGATTATTTTTTTTTCCAATCATCATTAAACGATCAATTCCTCGTAGACGCTCGTCAAAAAATACAGTTAAAGTACAAAAGTCAAAGATATATATACTTCTTATAAAAATCAAATCCCTTCGCACTGCAATGCTGCAGCAGTTATGTGTAGAAGTGAACTTTAAAGATATTTTTCGAAAGAGCAAATTTATTAATGATTTTTTTTCTCCTTGTTATTATCGCATAGTTATATCGCTTAAAACCGAAGCATACATTTATAATAGCAAAAAACCAGTTTTCGCAGGGTCCATTATTAAAAATTCCTTAACAACGCAACCTTTCACACACGCGCACACAGCACTCTCTCTGTCTTTCATGCGCGCACGCTTATACAAGCTGATCAAAAATTTTTCACAGCTCGTCGAGAGCCGCGTCCCTCGACGTACTGGCATTACATTACGTATATATAGACGATAGTCGCATTAGGACGACTGCGCCCTGATAATTCATTGATTAAAATTAATCAGAGAGATGGCACGGAAAAATGCGGTCGCGCACGGCCGCGGTAAATATGGCAATTGTATAAAGTCGGTCGATCAAACGCTTCGTCGCGAGGCTGATGTATATCTTCGATACTGCTGGACCGTCGCTGCGCGCGTCAAAAGAGCATACGATGATGGACGGCGACGACGCGGTACACGCACACGCAGACATTTCGGAGAAGCATCGATCGATCTCTCGTTAAAAGTTTTGCAGAAAAATAATTGTTACACGCGCTTGTTTAAGTAAATAGTCGTATTTCGGTAAAGATTAATCGTTTAAGCTCCTCCTACGTCCGTTCATTAGTCAAGCTCGCTCTTGCTTTATTATTTATTTTTATTCGCAAATATAGCTAACGATCGTATAGCCTCGTCGAGTGTTGCCGGCTCTACGTACCGTGTGTAACTTTTTTTTTTTTTTTTTTAAAGTAAGTACGCGCACTCGAGCAAAATCAATTGCCGGAATAAGCAGCTCGAGTCACGGAACGGTAGATCTCGAGGAGGTACACGAGCGTTTGCGGAATCCATATGCTATACACGCGCGGAAAAAAATGGCAAAATATCTTATACTTTAGTTTTTGGTATACTTAATCATATATCATTATCGCGTATCATTGTTATTTGCCACTTTTTGCGGGTTAGTCAAAATTCCCTATAGCGATTACATATAGTGCATGTGTGTATAGTATACATTATTATGGTGCGTCTCTCGCGGATATCTCTCTAATGAATTCAGAGAGAGACGGAGAAAAAACGCCGGTAGATCAGGACGAAAGTCGAGAATCAAGTACTAATCGCGTCGGTCGTTGATGAAATCGCGTCTGCGACGAATATTCACGCCTATCGTCGCAACTCGTGTACGTTATATAATATATTTTTTTATAACATTCTCTTATCTATACATTACAAGTTAAGCTTATATGGATAGTTAATAATTCTTCGAAGTGTGCGGCTTTTTTTCTTCTTTTCATTCTATACTCGGTGCTGCTTGCGTAGTTCGATAGTAGTATTCTTCGTCGATTCATCTATATACATGTATATAGTATCATCTAGCGCGCGTGGTTTTTGCAGAAGGGGCGACCGCCCTTCGCGTAAAAGCTCTGTCCCTCAAGATTCTTTTTGCACATCTGGAAGAGAGATACGTTCGATTTTAGTATTTTGGGATATTCTGCGGGAATTGTTCATTGAAAAAGATAGTTACCGTGCAGTTGAAACATTGACTGTGGTAGTTGTTATTGAGGGCTTCTACCCAACGGTCTCCAGCCTCTACTGGAAAGCCGCAGGCGAAGCATTTCGTCGTGAAGAGGTCATTCCAATCTGTGGATGCAAAATTTATGGTTAGTATTCTTTATATACAGCACCCCGTGAACTCCATCAGTGATATAGACAAAAGTTCACGAGATGTAGCGACTTTGAAAGATGTCGAATTGATGCGCTGTATGCGGATAATGACAGTGAATGTATAGCTAATTTGTTGAAGAATTTAAGCAGATTTTAAATTTAAAGTAGAATAGTAGCAAGATACAATTTTAACAATTAGCTATGTGATGTATATGAACCTCTTTCGCAATACGGAAGTCCCTCTTCGAGGAAGAAAGGACTGTTGCCAAAGTGTTTTCCACAGTGAGCGCAGTTGAAACATTCAGGATGGAAGTGCTTGCCGATGGCGTTCAAACAATCCTAAAAGAACGCAAACATTAGCAGGAATAATAATGATAGCTACGTTACGTACAAAATCCCGTCTTCTCTATGCAAAAGAACACAGACATATATCGTATATAAAGAGATGACATTGTCAATTGGTGGTACGCACTCCTTTGATTTTGTTATTGCATTTGTTACAGGATGGAGCAATGAATCGTTCGAAACAGTATTCGCAGTAGAGCTGTCCCTTCTCCTCGACGAAGCCGATGTCCTGGAGGCCGCGACGACACTGCGGGTTCACGCAGACGAAGTGCTCGGGGCACCAGATCTGTCCCAATGCGGAAATGAATGGACCCCTGACGGACAACGATGCATCATTAATACTTATGTCGGCATCGTTAGAGCGTGAGATATGTGAGTATACAACAAACCTTGTGATTTCTTTATTACAGCAACAACACACGGGTTTTAGGGTACTCAGGCCGTTCAGCTTGTTGTTAGTATTTACTCTGTTAACTGCGCAAGGACATGCAAAAACGTCAGATTATAGGTGTATCAAGAATGTACTGATATTGTAAAACATCGAAACAATTGTGGATTTACTGTTCTAAAAGTAACAGTGCCTTAATTAAAAACGCAATCGGTATTAGAAACAAATAACATGCCAGAGAGTGAGAAACTGAAATAAAAACGAGTGTTAATTCTGAAAAAAAATCAACGAATCAATGTAAGCGTGTGATTAACGTGGGTCAGCCAGGAAACGAAAAACAGCCTGAAAACAAAGAAATAACATAATAAGACACACAGCGCAGAGCCCACTCATCAGTACCTGACTTGGGAATTGCAGGCCGCACAAAGTGGGACACGCAATCCGGAACCAGCCTGGTTGAGTATGCCCCGACCGCGATTGGGGGCGCTGCTGCCGGCGAAAGTGCCGCCCTTGTTGCCGCCTCCGAATCCGCAGCTACCAGCACCTAGATCCGGGAGGGACGACATATTTGGTGGGTCTACTGAACTCTGGGTTTTACTAGACAAGCTACAGGAAGTCTGGGACTGGGTTCGGCTCTGGGACTGGCAGGTAGTGGTGGTCTGGGTCTCGCGGCGGAAACGGTTCTGGCTCTGCACGGTCTGCTTGACCTGCTGCGAGCTGCTGCTGCTGCGGCAAGGTGGCGCTGGCGGTTGCGGTTTGTAGAGCTGCACGACCGGCGCGCTAGGTGGCGCTGGCTGCGGTTTGCTCTCCCGCTTGCAAAGCGTAAGCGTGGTTATCTGATTGCAGAGGTTAGTGCGAGGCTGTTGTTGCGGCTTGTGAATCGGCTGGAAGCCGCAGTCGCGGCTGTCGGAGGTGGAGCTGAAGCTGGTGGTAGTGGTGGTGACGCAGTTGCCGGCGAGCGGGCAGCCCTGGCAGGGAGGCTCGGGATCCTCCTCGGGGAGAGGGATCTGAGGGAAGGGCAGGTTTGCCTTGGCTGCGCCGAGGCACTTGTTGGGCTTGGGACACTGAACCGATCGGACGCCGGGAATTCCGGCACACGGTGGTGTCGCGTAAACGGTGCGCGTGGTCTCGACGTTGCCGAGGTTGGTGGTGCAGCTGTCGGAGGTGGAGCCGCAATAGCACTTGGGCTTCTGGCATATGCGTCCTGACTCGGCCGGGCAGGGCGAGACGTTGACGCCGGAACGGTCGGGCGTTGGGGTGATGCAAACGCCGCGGGAGCCGATGCCGTCACACGGTACGACGACAACGCCATCTTTGCAATTCACGTCACCGTGGGCTCGGACCGGCAGTACTCTCACGCCGGTCATGGGGCAGGCTGGTTTTGGCGAGGGTGGCGGGACTTCGTGCTTGATTCTCTTGACTTCGGGGGTGCCCATGGGTGCAAAAACGCGCACTCCGGTTTTCTGGATGCGGTCCATGACGTTGTTCTGCTGTTGGATAGTCGGGCAGGGCAGAGTAGGCGGCGAGTTGCTGTTCTGAGAGATATAGCACGTGTCTTCCTCCACGGGAGACTCGGATGGCTGCGGAGGATCGTCGTACTCCTTGAGTCTGTGCTCCATCTTCTTAACGTGATGGCTACCGTCGCACTCCTCGGTCACGGTGTCTTCGTGCTCCTGGAGGTGGGCGTGTCTACTCGAACCCTCTCCTACCCACGAAACGGTCTTGGACGCCACGGTGTCCTTGGTCTTGTGGCACTGTGGCGTGTCCTCTTCGTAGTGGTAACGCGTGGTTTCGGTCTTGTCGGGTGTCGTGGTGTCCCGCTGGCGTCTGCACGGTGGCTCCTCGTCTTTGATCCGGGGAGCCTGAGCTCTGATGGTGAAGCAGGTCGGTGGTTCCGGTGGACCGGGTGCGGGGGACTTGTGACAACAAGGCGTGGCTGATCTGCCTTCGGGGTACTCGTGACCCTGAACAGGCGCCTGCTCTTCGCAGACCAGATGCTTTTGGTAAGACGGGATGGTGTCCGGACGTTTGAGTCCGCAGGCCGATGGTGTCGAGACTCTGCCGCTGCAGGGTGTCTGAGATCTGGATCGGCAAGGAGACCTAGATGCGGATCGATTGCGGAAACGGAAGTCCGGCGGTGGCGTTGGCAAAGGTCGCGGTCCCTCGGGTTTCTTCGGTGGTTCCTTGGGCGGGTTGCGGTAGAGGATCTGCGAGGGCTGGCTGTATCCCTCGTACGTGTTCTTCATTTCTGGAGTCTGCGAGCGACACCTGCAGCAGGTGCCCTGGCTGGGCTCAACCTGTCTGCCCAGAGGCGAGTACGGTCGGTCAGATGCCGTCGTTAGAGCTGCCACGAACGGTGATACCGGTCGGTTGGGTGGTGGTGGTGGTAGCTTAGGCTGGCACTTGGTGCAGATGCTGCTCTGTTCGTAGGTGACCTCGCGGTGGTAGACCTCCCTGTTCTCGCTGCAAACCTGGGCTTGTTCGTTGGACACGGGTTGCAGGGGTGCGTACGGGCACTCGGGAGCCGTGGTCAGGGCCTTGCACATCTCGGACTGCCACTCCTTCGGTGTCGAGTTCTTTACCGGTGTTTGGGGCAGAGGGCACACTCCGCTCTCCGTCTGCTTGACAAACTGGACGTGCTTTTTGGTGCACTGCTGCTGCTGGTGCTGCTGCTGTTGCTGCTGTCCTCCTGAGAACCTGGCGGACAGACGGCGCTCCTGCAGCGTCGGCTGGCGTTTTCCCGACTGCTGCTCTCGCAGGCTTTGGTGAACCTCGACCTGCTCACGGAGGCTCCTCCTGCGCTGTTCCTCGTAGTCCTGGTGATCGCAGTGCTGCTTGATGTTGATCTCCTCCTTCACCTCGCGCACCTCCTTTCTGCAGGGCGGCTCGTCCTTCTCCATCTGAATGGGGATGATGCGCTCGCGAGAGGGTGGCCGCTCCGAGCACTGGGAGCAAGGTGGTGGCTCCAGCTGGATGTCGATTATGCGTTCGCGCGGGCAGGAGTACTGCTCTTCTTTGACCATCTCGGTGCGTCGCTCCATGTTGCAGCAGAGTTTGCCCCTCTCTGCCTCCTCCTCGTCCATGCGACGTCTCTCCTCCTCCATTCGCTGCCTGTTGGCCTCCGCCTTCTGCCTTCGCTGTTCCTCCTCCCTGCGCCTCATCTCGGCGATCAGGCGTTCCTCCTCCTGTCGCTTCCTCTCCTCTTCCTGCTGCTGTCTCCTGGCCTCCTCTTCCCGACGTTCCCGGTCCTCCTCCTCCTGTCTTCGTGCTTCTTCCATCACCTGCTGCGTGTCGATCGTTTTCGTGAGAGTCTCGGAAGTGCCGGTGATGTGTCGCCTGCCGGATATGTCCTCGACTTCCCGGTCGACGGTGGAGCAGCGCTGGCTGTACTCCTCGCGGACGACCTCGGACCTGTCCTGCTCGGCCTGCTGAGCCGCGAACGGTGCTGCCATCTCGCGGTCGGGCGACACCAGCTCGACGGTCTTCTCGTAGGTCGTTGTCTTCTTGATGTGCAGATTTCCCTTGTCCTCCTCTTCGGTCTCGGTGTAGAGGTCGTGCTCGGCATCGATGCCCTTCGGACAGATGGCCACGTCCGGCGGTACGAGTTTCGACAGGTCCAGCAGCTCCTCCTCTTGAGGTTCGGGTTCGGGTTCGGGTTCGGGCTCCGGTTCCGGCTCGCAAATGAGCTTGCAAACGTTGGTGGTCTTGTGCTCGTGGCGGTGTACGTTACCCTCCTGCCTGCAGGTGTCCTCCTCGCGGTGCTCCTGCTGCTCCCTATGCTTGTGCCCCGGCGGCGCCTGTCTCTCGCAGGACGACTCGCGCTTGCAGATCCTGCTGGACTCCTGCCGCTCCTGGGACTGCTCGCGCTGGCAGACCTTCTCGCGCTGGCAGACCTGCTTCTCGCAGAAGCTGCGGCAGATGTTGTCGGAGGGAGGAGCAGCGTAGGCCGACTGGTAGAGATTGGTGCCGCTGGTGACGGTCGCGGTCCAGGGTCTCGGCGTCGGCTGGGTGATCCTGGTCGGTGTTAGAGATCTCCTCACGCTGTCGGTGGAGCTGGCTCGCGAGGACGATCTTTCGCAGCACCTGGACTCGCGAGAGTTGACGAGTTCGACGCGCCGGTAGACCGGCCCGGGACAGCTGCTCTGTTCCATGTCGGAGCTCTCGTGATAGCTGTGGTTGCGTTTACCGATGACCTGCTCGACGGTGGCGCGACGCTCGCGGTTTACCTGGCGAGTGCGTTTGTCGATGCTGGGATTCGGGTCGATGTAGAGAGGACTGGCTGTGGGGTAGGTGATGTCCTCGATGGGTTTGACCGGCGGCCAGACGGGCCGGCTGTTCCTCGGGGTCGGCGGTTTCTCGGCTGCCTTGGGTCGGCAGACCTCCTGCACGAGCTCGTAGCTCGCGCTGCACTCCTCGTGGAAGCTCTGGGCTCGATCGCTCTGCCGACTGTCCTCGTGATGATGATACACGCTCGTTTCTGTCTTGGCGACGATTCGTTCGCGCGGTTTTCCAGGATCGGGAGGTGGGAGGCACACGGGTGTTACGGTGACAAGAGGTTGGCGCGGAGAGCCGGAGGTGTAGTCCAGTTAGTTCGGGGTTGGCACACATAAATATCGACGCACACGTGGACACAAGAAGCGATTAAGGGGAGCAGTGGACAGTTAGTTCGAGTTAGAAAGAGAAAAAAAGAAAATTTAGTTGAGTAGAAGCGCGTTAAAGGTCTCGTTGCTATAGTCGAGTCGCTCAATTCAATTTTAATCTGTTCAAAATTTTGATTATTAAGATAAAGATATAGCGTTTATTGAGCGATCTCGTGAGCAAGGTTCGGGGTGCTTACTAAAGAGATAACGCATTAAGACATTTTAATCGACAGGTTTAATGGCGCTATCAATATTAATTTATATATATATTGTGTATATATTATATTATAGTAGTATATGGTATACGTATATAAGGGGATACCTTGATCGAACAGTTTACCGCGTTTAATTAAAGAAAAGAAGCTTCGTTTGATCAAAGTATATCCTTAAGAAAAATCATAAATATACAACTAAAGTAAAAATAGCATAGCATTCTTCGAAGCCACACTCGCGAATTCCTGCAGCTTAAAACCATAAGTATAATCTCACTCCACAGCCTAAGCCACTGAATTATCTCTGAAAACTCGATTTGCAAAAGCCGATCAGCCAAGAGGGGATGAAAAAGACGCCAGCACTCGCGGGGAGGCGAGAAAAGCGATGAAGCGAGCGATCGTGATATGGTATATATATATATAGGTATACGTATAGAAATGTACGATAAGCGAAACAATGGAAATTCTGTCTCAAAATGTTTCTCGCGTAAACGCGCAGAATTTTTCTTCATCTTTTATTAAGTATATTATAATCATGTGAAAATCACACAGTCAACGGCCCAAAAAATAATTCACGAAATTACAACGTATGTGCGTTCTTAAAGATATAAATAAATTACATATATAATAACGTGTGTCTATATAAGTTGTAATATTAAGTATAAGTATAGCATAAGAGGACGCGGAGTTTCATTTGGCGAAACGGCGAGTCCAGAATATTTTCATTATACACATGCGTAAGATACATCTCGTTATTCGCGCATCAGAGTAAATTCGGTGCAGTTGAGAGCTGCCGTGTTCACGTTCACGCGTGGAGGGAGAAGGGTCGGGGTTTCGGGTTGAATGACGTGGCTGCTGAAAATAAAAACACAAGACAACACAGTCAACATTATAATGAATGAATGAATGTCCGCTTTTAGCTCATTTTCCTCGACAATACCATGTATACTCTAATATTCGGGGATCATGAAATTTAACCACGATCTCTACTCGTATACGTAGCACACTATACTTACACCCGACGACGACGACGACGACGACGAAAAATCGATTATATATACGCGCCGTCGATACATGTATAGTATGTAGGATGAAAGAGGGTATGATCTGGTTTCTGTCGAGACCATCGCGGCTGGCAGCTCTCAATGTACCAATCGCGACGCGTCACCGACATCCCGCGCGCCGCGCGATTATTATTTTCAAGCGCAAATATACGCGTTTCTCGAAAGATCATTTCCGGGAATGCGATGAAATATGCGCAGCCGATGCGTGCGAGCGTTAATCGCAACGTTTTCATCGTTATTTATGATTTACCAGAGAATTTTTCTATATCCAGACAAATATACATACGTCAAGCTCTTGTGCGAGAGAAATCTTTTAGTAAATGACACATTCTGGTTAGAGTCAGCGGCCGATAAAAGAAAAGATGTGTACGTTTGTTTATACAAAATCGCTGAATACACACACACACATATATATATATATATATATATATATATATATATATATATATATATATATATATATATATATATATATATATATATATATATATATGTGTGTGTGTGTATTCAGCGATTTATATATATATAAGCGGCGGCGAGATAAGAGAGAAGATTGAAAATCAAGCTTCGGAACATATATATATATATAATTTTGGCGGCGATATGTGTATAGGCGCGTGTGCGGTTTAATAGATTATATATATAGGTATTGTTATATAGAGCGTCGTTGTCAGATCGTACCTTTGAAAGGAGAGCTTATCGGCTTTGGCAGAGTAGAGAAACGACCTATATTTGCAAGAATCGAATTCAAGGTTAAAAGACTGGCCGAGGATAAACACCCAGTTGAGTTTGTCGACCTCGATCTCGCGTCGATTTGAAAATAGACGGGCGAGATGGATGCGAGAGCGACTTGCATTTAATCAACCATACATATATATTACACTTTGTGCTATTTCGCTTTCTCTCGAGATTTCAATTTCTTTTTTGTTACACCATCCTTTCGAGAATCGTCTCGGACAGATGCGCTCGACGTGCGACACACAGATCTTTATTATACTCATCGATATCGTATAATAATCGCACCTGTCGAAATCGGTATATTACATAACCGCGAGGGCACCGCTTAAAAAAAAAAATTATACAACCGGTATATAATGAATATTGCGCGCCCGTGTCGCATATCGCGCGCACAGCGCCGTTAAAATATACGAGTAAAAATAGTCTTCCAAAATACAATTTTTGTATAGCGGTACTCACCAGTTACGGACTGATTCTGGGGCCGGGGCAGAGTTCTGTTTCCGGTGTTAATAATAGGCGAGGACGAGTAGTTCTGGTTCGAGACGCTGGAGCCGATGAAGGGCTTGGGGCCGACGAGGTTGTTCGATGGTGCCTACGGAAAACAGAGATCGACGTTAATTTTACCTGCGCAACGTGATAACCAACGAATGCTTATTGCGGTCCCTTATGCAATGTTTCTTTTGCACCTGAATCCGTCAAGGTTTATAGGTTTGAGAACGAAATGACATATGTATATGTACAATAGAGCGGCGGCCCTTTTACTATGTCCAATCTGAAAGCTCGTGGTATACTGGCGCGGCTGAGCGCGTGTTATATGCGATAATAATGTAAAACAAAAAACAAACGTTAGTATGGATTACAAGAGGTATCACACTGCTGTAGCGTAACCTTATATATATGTGTGTGCACACACCGCAAAGATACTATATCTCGTCATAGCGCTTGACGACTACTCGCTGATGACGAACCTCGAGGAGAAAAGAAAAACGCGATAATGCAAGAATGTCCAGCGAGAGAAAAGAAAGTATGACGAGCTAAGCAGAGATGAAAGATGAAACTACAAGCTACGCTAGCACATCACTCGCGGTAAACAATTTACAGGCAGAGGAGAAAACTGCGATCGTTATGGTATCGCTGCAAGCTCCGAGCTTTCGAGAGCGAGTGGCGAGCTTAGTTACCTGAACTGGTCGAAAAGTGGGCTGATCGAAGGGCGCGCTGCCAAGCCGAGTGGGCTGCAACAACGGATAGGGCTAGTAGATAGTCGTCACGTGGCCGTTGCCGCGAGTGTGAAGCGAGCTTTCACAATCGCGGCTCTTTATTAGCTTCGAAGCTCTCGATCGCGTCTCTCTCTCTCTCTCTTTCTATACGTCGAGTGCGCGGTGGAAGGGTGTGCGCAGTGCTTAGTCGCGTGGGGCCAAAATATCGCGAGAAATCTGCGTGACGAACGCCGATGAGATGTCAATGAGGAGTAAAACGAGCTTGCGGATGTCGAAGGGGGAAGCGCTGCAGAGCGACCTTTGCGCTGGCGAGGAAGTGCTGCTCGACGAGTCTATGCTTATGCACAGAGCGTCGATCGAAAAATTGATGAAAATTAAACGCCGAATTTTTTTCGGATAGAGAAACAGAGAGAGAGAGAGAGAGAGAGACGGCGGTGCGAATAGAGAAAAAACATAAGCTTCAATCCAGGGCACAACCAGGACACGTCGGTGGCAAAAGAAAAAAAAACGAGCGATCGACAAGGCCGCGGGCTCTGCGAATAGTCACCTTGAAGGCCCTGAGCAGCCTTGGCTTCTGGACGGTATTCGCGTCGCAGTAGTCCTTGCCGGTGAGCAGTTTGCTCTGCTGCGTCTGCTCGTCGAAAGCGAAATCGCGAATGTCGTCGGTGAGCTGGTGAAGCTTGTTGTCCAGATTGTTAAATTGTTCGTTAGTAGGGTTTCTGTTATAATCAAGCTCGGGCGAGTGCTGCAACTTGTCCCGGTCCTGTCCGTTCTTCTGCTGGCTCGTCTGGATGGTCAGGGTGCTCGTGTACGTTTTCGAGGACTCGTAGCCGTTGCCGACGGGCGAGCCGTTCGAGTTATCGTAGCTGTTGTTCGACTCGGGACGACGAGGTTGATCGAAGCCGTTGTTGATGCTACTGCCGCTGCTGAAGCCGTTGTTGTAGGCGTTTCGATAGCGAGTGTCCGGACTGTAGGTTCGGGCATAGCTCTTCTGCAAAAGCGATTAGTCGCGCACACGCAAAACAAAAGGACGATTAAAGAAAACACAGCACAACAACTGACCGAGAGAATTATGTCCTTTTTAGCATTATTTATTTTTCATATTCTCTCGGGGTGTTCTCGATCGAAATGTTCAAACGCGCAAGGATTTATATTCCTTTGACAAAACGTTAGAATAAAAAAATTTAATTCGCTCAAAGCACAATAACGTTTCTCTGTAAGCGTTAAAATTGCGCAAAAAACTCATATCGGTCGGGCAGTTACTCGAGATGACTTACCGAGAAAGGCTGAGGCGACGAGCTTCCGTGATTGCTAAGCGCAGGCGATAGTGGCCCAACGTTCGACAAAGCTGCCGAGATCGTGTTTGCCGGAGCTCTTTGTCCTCTGCAGACGATACAAACGACGCGCGTCAGTTAGAAATAATGTACCGTATATAGAAGAAAAATAAAATGTACTTACGGTCCAACGGTGACTGGTACCATTCCAGCTGGGGCGTTTTGCCTGGCGACGAGCTTGGCGTGGATGTCGCAGTAGAGTTTGTTGTTGATGTTGTAGTAGCCGACGTTCTTCAGTGAAGTTCCGCAGGTCGAGCATTTGAAGCACTCGACGTGAAGATTCTTCTCCTTTATTCTGACGAAGACGCCACTGTTCGGTGAGCGTTGGGTGAAGAGAATTCGATGGATTATTTATTGGAAATGACGCTGACGGCGATTGTCAATGAAATTAATCAGAGCTTTTATGATGGGACACGGTTAGTTTGTATATCGCTTTGGTATTCAGCGATCTTTCGATCGTCTTTTTGAGAATGGGTTTGTTTACATTCAAATGGCAACGGATTGTGTGCGTCTTTCTGATTAATTCCATGTTTGATAAGATATATATATATATATATATATATATATATATATATATATATATATATATATATATATATATATATATATATGGTATTAACGATATAATTATACAATAAATTAGTGTAGGTAGGTGATTTCGCATCGGTTATCTTCACATTTTTGACAAAACACTGTGCGTGATATGCATCTTAGAAAGATGACGAAAATGTTTATTGAACATTCAGTGAACAACGCGTGTCCGTGAGTTTTTC
Organism: Muscidifurax raptorellus; assembly: GCA_020010945.3. Lineage (NCBI taxonomy): Eukaryota > Metazoa > Arthropoda > Insecta > Hymenoptera > Pteromalidae > Muscidifurax > Muscidifurax raptorellus. The sequence continues at coordinate 7,319,384 of CM052078.1, read as the reverse complement.
CGATATCGTCGATTCAAAATCACCCGCTTAGCAGCGAACAACGTCTAGCCCATACAACATCGAGGGGAAAAAAAATCATTCCGCATAATAGGTAGATAGATCATCCAGGGGTCGTTGGGTATAGAAAAGGCAAATCAACGGGTTTACTTCCATCCAAAGCATCGCGCGAGCGTACATCCATTAGACTAAAAAAAATCAACAATCGGATGAGTGTACCGAGTCTAAAATAAAGAAAGAAAAATCCTCCGCCGATGAGTAACCTCGAGGCGCTCGGGCGTATGACGCTCGTGATTAAAATCGATTCCTCATTACAATGTTGTCGTATATGCGAGATAATCGTCAACAGGACGCGCATACCCGCGCCAAATTTAAACTCTCGATTACAAAAGCCAGCCAGGGAAATGCTGCAGCCTTGCTCGCGACGATTGACACGATATGCGCTGTATAGGTGTAATCCGCGCCCGGCCCGATGTACAGTTAGAGAAAGAAAGGAAAAAAAAACAGACGCGGCAGAGTCGCGCGCGCGGCTAGATCAAGTCGGGGCTTCTGTCCGAGTGCGGGTGAGTGCGTTTTTTGATTATTGCCACAGTGATTCAGAGATGATGGTTAATTGCTTCGCGTTTTTTTTTTGCTTTCAGGGTTGCGTCGTCGTTATTGCTGCGCCGTTGAAGTGTGCCCGGCTGTACTTTTCGATCGCACGGCCAAAATTCGAGATCCATGTGTTTGGAGCGTCGTCGAGCGACGAGGAGCGAATCAGCGAATTATGCTAGTGAACACGGCATTTATGAACACGGTGCAGTTAGAGGACTACTTTCTCATTAAGTTCGTGACTTTCATGCTGGTGCTCTACGCTATGATGCTCCTGTGCTTCACCGAGATCATACAGTACTGTATGCTCTACAACTGCAGAGTCTCGTTTATACACTGGGTTATACCTTGAGAATAAATGTTGAATTTTCAACAAAAAAAAACGTCTACGTGCTATATTCTTTTTCTCTCTAAACAAAAAACAAATTGCACAGACAACATTCGACTACGTGACAACAACCACAACAACAACAACAACAACAACAACAACAACAACATTTAGCAGCGATACGAGCAACAGTATAGCAGTAGCAGCAGGGCAGTTCGAAGACTGATGAATAAACGTCGATGACAAAAGCTGCAGGGGTTTAAAAGAGAGACGCGCGTCTCGACAAGAGTTTACACGATCGCGTTGTCGCAGTTGCTGCAGATGACGACACCATCGGCACGAGGAGTTGAATTCCTAGTAGATTGCTGCTGTTGGACAGGCCGTGTGGGGTACACCGGAGGTTGGGTGACGCCGAGCTCGGCGCTGAGGGGTGTTGGCGACCTGGGCGAGGTCGACCTGCCGCCGACCGCGTGGCTCACCGACGAATAGAACTCCGTGCGCGCCGGTACTATTTCATCATCACATATCAACATTTTTTCTTTATCTCTATCCAAGTATGCGGGTTTTCGAGCTGGGGGTGGGTAAGCTGTGTAGGGGGACGGGGGGGGGGTGTATTGTACAGAATATATATCGACGTTGTTCAGCTGCGGCTACACACTCTCCGACTCCTGGAAATAAAGCAAACTTACACGATTAGCCTCTCGCACTCGGCGCAGATGTTCTGGCCAGGTGGAAGACTACCCTGGGGCGTCGGCGGCTGGGGCTTCGTCTCCGGCGCCTGGACCGAGCGCAGACCAGCTATGGCCGGCGACGGCGGGCTCACCACTCCGCTCTGAGGCACCGGCTCGGCTGTTTTGGTTATTTTCATTATATACCGTGTCTTTTGGGCAAGGGAAGGCGGTTCGGTTTGCGGGTTTAAAGTTAGAAAGCGCCGGGGGATGAAAGCCTCTTTCGGTTTATTAATATGTAATATATATGTGTATATCGGTAAGCAGGAAGATATATAACAGAATTCATTTCGATAGGTAAATAATGGAATTTCATCACCAACCAGGCTCCGGAGTTCTCGGCTCCTTGTCGGCTTCCTGGACCATCTTGAAGACCTCGCTGTTCTGCGCGTTGTAGTTCTTCTCGTTCTTCTTGAAGTTCACTCTGCGAAGGAGACATCGTAGAATAGCCGAATCGGTCCTTTACGCGGGCATGACTTATCGATAGAGCTTACCCTAGAACACCTCCGGCGAGGACCTCGGCCTGTGCCGACAGCGTCTCAGCGATGGTCTCCTCGCTGTAGATACCGACCGGACTGTTGTACTGTTTGTTGACGATCGACTTGACGGTGCCGTCGCTCGTCCCGTTCAGCTGCAGCAACGTTATATGCGTAATGAAAAATAGCGCGTAGACACAGCGAATATACATATATCTATAAAAGAAACTCACGAATGGCTTGGGGCTGAAGTTGTGGCCGCTGCCGATCAGGTGGACGTCTTGCTTCTTGGCAGCGAGCGAAGTCTTGGTGACCGGAGAAATGCTGCTGACCGGCGCCGTTGGCTGCGGGGATGGAATCGAGGCCGTGACCGGTGACACGCTCGGTCTCCACGTGCTGCCGCCCCTGGAAACACGTCGAAAAAGTTAGTCTTCTTCTTCTTCGTTTTGATTCGCCCGCGCAGCAGGTGAGAAAGAAAGGATACCTCTGTACGGTCAGTTCAAAGTTATTGCCGGCTCTGACAATGACGTCCTGCGCGTCCTTGTGCCTCAGGTTGAACATGTCGGTGTTGTTCACTCGGATGACGGCGTCGCCCGCGCGCAGACCCGCTGCCTCAGCCGGCGATCCGTTATTCACCTGGAAAAATCACAACGACGTCTCTGATTATTACCACCGTTTCGGTATACGCTATCTGCCGAGATGCGAGGAGTATAAATAACGAGAGGCTTATTTTTTGCGCTGATTCAGCGAACGGATATATTAGTATAATTAGTCGGCGTGGAAATATTTTTGCGAGATAAGGCGATGTGCGGTGTGTGTAATCGATTTCGACCGTGTGTGTGTGTGTTTTTTTGCGAATATGCGCGCCGATAAAGCGAGGTAACGCGAGACCTCATCGTGTTTTTACGAGGAGGAGATTTACGGCGATTCGATCCGAGCTTTATAATGAGAAAGTTCGGTGTGCTGTCTCGTCGCGTCTATTTTTACGAGAGAGAGAGAGAGAGACTTCGCCTACTGTGCGTAACGCGCGTCGGCCTCAACTCGAGGGAGACGAAAGCTGAGATTTAGGCTTTTTCATTCATCGCCGAGTTTAGCTTGGACTACCGGCGTTTATTTTGCGCACCGAATTGATTTCATATACCTCATTGCGCTGTGTATCGGGGCTGAAAAAAACAATTCGTTCTCTATTTCTATAGTTACGCAGCGTGTTTGCATATACGTGAAATGCAACGGGCCAAGTCTGTTATTATATGAGAGGGGGACAGCCCGTCGAATTGTTTCAAGATAAAATAAACAATGATCGCGTCACTTCTCATCTTGCTCTATATATATAAAATGAGAAAACTCACACTCTACAGACCGAAAAGCGCAACAAAGAACAAGAAATATTTATCCGCGTCCTCGATTCCGCGCATCGGCAGTTAATGGACCGCGCTCCAATCGGCCGCTCGCGGGGGTGGGGCCACTATAAATATACGCCCGTGCACGCGCTTGCGCTCTTCGCCTATATATATATATATATATTATATTGTATGCCAGAGAGTAATATTTTTTCCGTATATATTTCTGGGATGATGATGAATAGTCCGTGTGGACAAAGGCCGATGCGGCATCGCGATAAATTAATCAGAATTTAAGCAGAGACTAAGTGATTTATGTAACGCCGAGGTTTGATATATATACACATGGCATTTAGTCGCCCGAGCCAATTTTTCGAGGATACATCGTAATATACGTATACATAAAATGCTTCCCACCCCCGCGTGTGAGATAACTTTCGCAGCTTTACCAGATGCAACGTCGCCGTAAATCCATAATAAGATCGTGCGCCACGATCGGCTGCAGCTCGATCGTACAGTAGATTACGCGAATGTATGTTACTGTATTAATTTGTACGACGACCGGCCGATCATACAACGCCAGAGTATTATAGGAATATATGCGCGAGTAGAAATAGCCGGGACATCCGTTGCGTCATGCGAGCTGTAATGTATGGTATAAATCGGGACTTCCGATCGATTCGTCCTATATTTCGTGCGCATATACGCATCGTGGCTTTACACCGTGGCTTTTGTCTATTTTTCTTTCGGCAAGTCGGCGGCTTTTCGTCGTAAAGTCTGCAGTTATATACGACGGGAGAGAGAGAGAGAGAGAGAGAGAGAGAGAGAGAGAGAGAGAGAGATGAGCAGGTCACGTGAGATATAGAGAGAAGACACGTCGCGCTTCGCGTGCCAAATGTTTGCGATTATTTTTACCCCTTTTCCGCAAGCTACCGCCGCGTGTATTGTCTTTGTCGAAAAGCAGGATGTGTCATTGCGCACAGGTTTGCGTAACAGAGTCCGCATCGGAATGATAATTTTAAATTTCTAAAGAGCAAAAACGACGGATAGATATATAGCCGAAAATAAATGCCGAAGTAGTTGGAAGCTATATATACGAGCGCACAAAGGTTCAATGACTGGAACGACGACGGCTCCGCGCTATACGGCGCGCGAGTTATCCGTTTGAGGGCACTAAAGCGCACTTTATATACTCTATCTTTAACGAGCACCTGCAACGTACCCCCCATTCGACGCACGATGACGCCGGGAGCTTTTTACGGCTTGAAAATTTCTGCGATTACGCGAGTATATATTACACGCGGTTTAAAAAGCCGGATCATCATCATCGTCCAGAACTGTCGGGATACGATGACGAGGACAAAAAAAGAAGAAGAGTACGCGCACGTAAGTCAGGGTTAAACCTGTCGCGTGCGCACACCGTGAAAGCCGCTGCTAAAAATAGAGCCGAACCGGTCTAAAAATACAACAACGCGAGAGACTCCCCACTGCGCGCGCGCAACGTATAGCCGCGCATTCTCGCGTAATGCGCAATGCGCGTATACGCACGCCGTTATATACACGGGCTGGAGTGTATGTGGAACGATATTATATACACACATAGCCCTTGCGATTTTTCGGCTGCTCTCGTATTCGAGCCGCACACCGCAGTAGAAAGGAAAGGTGCCAGAATCCTCTGCTCTTTTGCGCGGACGCACACGTATTATATATATATGTGTATACGTATATAAGGTAAGGGGGCGTAATGAGAGAAAGAGGAGAGTCTGCTATATAAGCACTCGAAAGAGAGAAGAAGAGAGAGAGAGAAGGAAGAGCAAGGCGGGAATGTGTGCCGAGAGGGAATGCGCGACTTATCAGCCAGCGCCGATCCATCCCGCATTCCGTACGCGCGCGCGCGAGGCTTTGCGTGCGCTCCTGCGGGCAAAAAATATCAAAAGCAACGACGTTGAAAGGGTGCGTGTAAGCTGCTGCTTTATGCTCTCGCTTTTCATGATCGAGAGGACTTTCTCTCCGCGTGTGTTATATATATGCAGTCTGTCATCGCTAATTGCATTGTGCAACGCGCGACGTCCGGTATTGTAGTCGAAAGCCGCGGGCGATTTACTTCACCTGCGCGAGCTGCGGGAATGAGCAAAGTCGCGCGTAAATTTTGAAATTCCTCGCGGGCGATTCTCGTTTTCGAAACTTATATTTTAACGCGCTCGGCCTTGGCTGTATCCCCTGTTATTTTGTTTAATTTTTTTTTTTTAAATCCGCCGCGTTTATAATTAGATATCGCGCTGCGCGCAGTTCCCTCGATCCTCGTATTTATTGTTACTTTCTCGTTGAATCGGAATTTCTTTTTACACGTCGCGCGCACTAAAAATTCCTCCGTCGTATGTATAAGTATAATCGCGCAGTAGCCGCTTATACCGCGTGCTTTTTTATCCGAAATTCGCGCGTGAGTCGTAACTTGCGACTCGAGCTTTTTACCTCAACGCCGTGTAAACGTACATATGATACGCGTTCGATCAGCGTAAAAACAAAATCATAATCCGCTACTCGGAGAAATTGAAAGACAATCTCGAGGAGTATGTGTATATATATATACATACCGGCAGCGCCAAAATTTATGCCGCTGTTTACCGCGAAAAGCCGAGCACTTATCGGCGCCGCGCGCGGATTTACGACGCCGCGCGCGAAGAGCTGTGGACGTGGGAACGTTCGTTATATTGTCTCTTCTTTTCCGAGTAATCGTTAAATCGCGCCGGTAGAGACGGACTGATTTTTCGGAAAGAATCTGCGCTTTATAACGCGCGCTGTTATTATGTAGGTATATAATATGCCGTGTGTATAATATAGGTGAAACTCGAGGCGCGAGTGATTTAAAAGCGGCCGACTCTATCGTCGTTATTCGATGATTTATCGCACGTTAATTGGCTCATTATTGCAGAGACTGCACTAAAACCGCGAGTTTATTACACATCGATTAATCAAAAAGTCCAGTTTCACTTTTCCCCCTCCAAGCCGCGCGTAATCAAATGAAGCGCCGAAAATAGCGGCTCTATCCGTGTCAATGCTATCTAAATCCGGTCCAAACACACACACACACACACACAGTCGCATATTATAATTCCCCTGTCTCCGTCTCTCGTGTACACGTATTTCAAGCAGATAACACGACGGCCCGCGTTTTCCCACCGATCGAATTCCTTCAGAGAGACAAAATAATCGAAAACTCGCGAGCAGCTTTAAACGCGTCATCCGCGCAGGAATTCGGACCGAGTCGCCCCCGCGCTATATAGTAGTATATGTGCCTGACGTCATCGCCGCATCGGTTGGGAGAGCCGGTTTCTGCAGCGTTTCCGCTCTCCCTCTCTCTCTCTCTCTCTCTCTCTCTCGCTTTCTGCTCGGGGATTCGGAGAAACTTGCCGTGATGCAGCATAGTAATACAACGTTGAACGAAAAAAAAAGAAAGAGCGCGTATAAAGGATGGGTTCTTTTCGTAGGAAGAGCAAGTTTATCGTCCTTAATTGTAATCTCGGGCCGTTGTTAAAACCTTTACGGTTCTCCAGATCGTAAAGTCCTCTTAGCGGTTCGTTATTTGTCTAACTGTCCGAGGCTCAATCGTCGCGCACACGTGAACTTCAAAAGCGCAGCACGTTTCTCATTAACACTGCGGGTGCGAGAGAGCGCGTATATAGTTATACATATATATATATATATATATATATATATAGAGAGAGAGAGAGAGAGAGAGCCGTTAAGCTTAACTGCAGTTTGAATTTCCCGGCGAAAATAAAGAAAGACCGCTCGCACGCGTATATATACACGCGCTAAAGTCTTCTTTTCTTATCTTCCCGTACGCGCGTGTGTATATATACACTAATGATTAATTGCCGTCGCGGAGCGAGAAGCTTTTGTTTATTTCGCGCAGGACACGTCGCTTTATTTAGCCCCTACGCTCCACACAAGCGGTGATTAATTGCGATCGGAGCAAGAGATGAACGGCGCGTATGAAGTGATTTCGCGCGTCGCGACGAGTCTTAATTATCGGGTAATGTAGCGCGCTTCTCCGCGGACTTGTCTCGTTATTAATGTCTTATCTAGCCGGCGCGCGAAGGGAAGCTTTTTCTTTTCGTTAGCTCGTTCTTTTGCAACGCGTTGCTACGAGGATTGATGACCCGCGAGTTTTCAGCTACTGTATTATATATATATATATACATATATCATAATGCGGTAGCAGCGGGTGTAAGGGGATAAGGTTTATAATGATTTTAGAATACATACTACGTACTGCGCGAGGTCGACGAGGAGAAGATCATTATTATATTGGGCTCGTAATTTTATGGAAATTACGGGTGTAATTCGCCAGCCTCAGCGAACCGTGAACGATCGGCGTACGCGCATCGATATAATAGAATATAACAATAAAAACGTCGCTCTTCCGCGACGGCGAAACCGTAATTGCGCGAGCATAAATCACAAAGCCGCGCGCCGGCTCTCTTCTCCGAAGCGTGTCAGCGTGGCTGCAATTATTTATCAATTTACCCTTCTTTAACAATATCGCGTTGTATATTTCCCATCGAAAATAAGAAAAAAATGCTTCCATCGGACCACCCCACGGTAGCGGCTCATTAAATCGGTTCGATTTTTCGCTCGAGCGAATATAGCGACAAACCGCATCAAAGGCTCGCCGACGACGTCGATCGACTTTTGGCACGGCGGCATCATACGAGACGGAGAAAGAGAGACAATGGGACCGCGCATAGGTAAGCAGTTCACGACTGACTCGTAGCAGAGCGAGAGAGAGAGGGGTAATCCTCGGGGACGCGTTTACGGTTTACCGCCGGTGAAAGGAGACGATTGAGAGGTGTATAATATGAATGTATCGCGAAAGGAAGAGTATATACTGTTATATGGAGGATATGCAAAATATACGCTTTAATTCTATATAATATGTATATAGAACTCGATTTTCGCTCGGGTGAGCTGCATCCGCTGCTTTGATCGTTCAAAATTCAATAAAACGATAAGTATATATATACATGCCTGCTCGACTGCGTATCAACAGACACGAATTTTTCATATATAATGTACACCACTAGCCGATGATGACTCGGGAGATTAATAGCCGGCGCGCATTACAAATATTTACCATCACGTAATCCGGCGCATGAACGACGTGCATTCATGCAATATCAGCCTCGTGATAAATTGCCCCAACCCGTCGTCGAATAAGATACAAAATCAAAAGTGAAACGTGACGCGCCGATCAAGTCACGGTACACCTATCGTAGAGTATATACATGTCCCGTATATATCGGAGAGCGTATGATGGGAAGCGCCTGAATCATCATCGTCCGCGTTGGGAAATTCTTTCTCGCGTTGTGTGTCGCGGTTGTAATGACTCGGCCGTGCGATTTATGTAAAAGCCGCCGCGTTGCGCAATTAGCGTTGGATCATTGAGCTCTCGAGTTTTGAGAGCGTCGGTCATTAATCTCGTTGAAATACCTTCGGAAATTTGGTTTTTTTCCTTCGTCTTCGGTGTGATCTCTTATACACAGGAGATATACAAGTTGGAATCGATATCGCTACGCACACGCGAGAATGCATCCACCTAACGGTGAATAATCAATCTCGCGCGCGTTTCGTCACCGCTGCTCTACTGATCTAGTATTCTTATTAATATTTCCTTCCGAAAAAAGAAACTATATGCACACAATATTCTCTGCTCGCTCGTGTTTCGAAAGTTTTGTTTACGCCCGTCGCCACGAAATCGAGATCGTAACGATCGTCCATAAAAATCGATTTTATATAATTTACCGATACCGATATCCACGTGTACACAGCTGTTATCTAAATAGTCGTAAAACGACGCGCGCGCTCACGGAATCCACGCGGAAACGCGTATAGAAAAGCGACTTTACAATATTACACACGAAAATGTGCTATTAGAACCGTAACCGGTATATATATAAGGTCCCTCCGCGCAATGCGATTTGCATTCCATACTGCGCTCGGCTTGGACTTTTATATTCACTCTTCACATATAGAGGCGCGCTTCCGAGAGCGAGAGTCTGTTTAACGGCACTTTTACACACATGACATAGCGGCAGCAGCGGCGGTGAAAAGGAAAAGTATATTACAACGAGAGAAGAAGAAAAAACGTAAACACGAAGATTCGGTTCCCGGAAAGACATGACCATCGTCGTTAATTGCGGAGCCTAGGCTGTGCTGTAGCGTTAATTTACTTAACGCCCTGCGGCGCGAGGTTTGCTAATTGCATCGGACTACGGGGAATTAAATTATTGTCAGGAGGAGGAGATTTATGCGCGGGATCGGCAATCGATCTATCCATGATTCCTGCTGCGATTATTCATCGGGAAAATATTCGATGAGAGAATCGAATTTACAGAGAAAAGCTTCTTTGAACGCTCGTACGAAAATAAGAACAAAAGCCTTAAATCGGCTTTGAGAGAGAAAAAACAAGTAGCCGATCCGTCGGCGTGTTCACTCCAAAGACTCCGCTGAAGATGACGCACCCGTTTATCACACCTCGAATAACAGAACGGAGAAAAAATCGTCTAAAGTAATTTTGGCCGCGATTAAAAAAACAATGTTTAAACAAATTATGCAAGGGACCTGCCGCGAGGCACGTTTACCGCGTGCCAAAAGCCACACTACTCTCGCGTTGCATGAGTCATCGCTTTCGCGCGGCAGCTGCGTTCGATGATTCAATTCGACTAATGCTAATTCAGTTGCGCGGCTTTTCCCGCGTTATAGGTGTGAAATAATACCGAGATACGTCGATTTTCATTAGAAAATTCATCTCTCCGTGTAATCGAATCTACACCGATAAATTCAGACGGTCAAAATACGCGGAGTGCTTTTTTTTAAATACTCGCGTGATAGTATATATACATATATATATATATATGTAAAGTTCACCGACCCCCGAAAGAAAAATTCTTCGTGAGCGTATATACGAAATCCGCCAATATCCATCCCATTATCTCGTCCATTAGTGTATACTCGAACGCGATTAGCCGCGACTTTCAGACGAAACTTTCCTCGAGAAGACGAGAATAGATCTTTGTGATGATCTCTCTCTCTCTCTCTCGCGCGCGCTACTGGTTTATATATGCATTCAACCGGCCATTACGACTTCTCGGCTCCGCTTTTTTTAGATATCCCATCGGTGTATAGTAAAAGACTTTCCCGCTTTCTTTATTATTATATTCGAATTTTGTCACGCGGGGATAACCGGATTTTTATCTTCCTCTTCGACGCCGCGCCTCGACGTTCTATTTTCGATTATACGTATATACTCGCGTTCGCCGGGGGTAAACAAAATTTTTATTGTGCAGCGAGCGTACAATGTGGGTCGCTATTTCGAAACTATTTCTCTCTCTCGAATTCAAGAGAGTGAAAATACCGGACATGAATTTTTCGTACATCGCTCGGAAGTAACTTATACAATACACCGCGGCTGTTTTCAAATTTCGCGGGCTGAAACACATTCCGCTGAACATATCGCGTTTCCCAGCCTTATCTCTCGCAAACAAAGACCGCCGCGTAACTCTGTTATCTCTCCCGGTTATTCAGATAAACTGTGTCTCCTGTGTGTGTGTGTGTGTATATATATATATACACCCTTACGGAGGAGAGAGAAAAAAAAAGTGAAAACAACGAGCGGAAGAGAAGACCGCAGCTGCATAGCGATCGGGCGCGCGAAACAAAAAGACGTGTAGCCCAGTGCAGCACGTGCCGCAGCCTTCGCCGCGGTCGCTGGCAGTGCTCGCCCCTGAACTTCGTTCTCGCGCACATAAGAGAGTGTGCTTTTGCTGCTGCCGTACGGTGTAAGTCTACGTATATCTATATCGTGTGTCTGATGCGGCTTATCGCGGATGATCCAGTCACGGGGTATATATATATATATATATATATATATATATATATATATATATATATATATATATATATATATATATATATATATATATAAATCGAGTGTATACAGCGTTTGGCTATGTGGGAGCGATTGTTTGCGGTTGTTTCGATGCGTGTGTTATGTATATATATTGTACGTCGGCGATAAGTCTCTCGATTTTGGAACGTATATAGGAGGGAAGATGAAAAAAAAAAAAAATTGGTGGTGTACAACCGAAAGCTCGCAGCGAGACTCTTGGCATCGTTCCCGGCTGTGTCTCCGTCGCTCTCCGTCCCGGTGTGCGTTAAATCCGATCGACTTTTATCGAGATCGGGAGAATTTTCGAGAAGCGACGGAGCCAGACACGATCGCAATTTCGAGACTAGTTGGTTCGCCGTAATTCAAGCCTCGTCTCTGCCAACTGCTTCGATGCGTGTACACCGATACAACGTGTATATATATATATACGTTTTTCATTCTGCATTTATATAACGATACTCGCGCTTACGAAAAAAAAAACGCATCCCTCGAGCTATTTTCGTAAAGCCGCAGGAATATTTTCCGAAATAACCGGCAGATCGAGAGGAAAGAAAAGCTTCTCGAGTATTCACCCGCACGGAATAAAAGCTGCGTGTGCTTGCGCGCGCGCGCGCGGTATTTTTATAACCCGAGAGAGGCGTGTGCGTGTAAAGCTTCTCGGCGGCGCAGAGCTTGCCTCGCTCTCTATTAATATCTGCAGGGACCGGCGGCGAGAGCTATACTCTTCGCGTGTGCTTCGCCGGTGTGCGTCTCGAGAATAGCCGTGGATTATTTTTTTTTTCCTCGATTGCGCCGAGAGATTTTTCTTCCGCGAGACTTTTCCGAGGTGAAGGTTGGCGTTTTGAAATTTTTTGTGTCTTTTGGCCCGTTGCTCTTGCAGAGCAGGTGGGCTTCGCCTTCCGATGATTACGATGATAATTGACGAATTCGTTGTGGGATGTTAGCGCAAGATTTTTGAGAAAATATCTCGTGATTTGCGCCGCGCGACCGTTTGTTGGAAACGCGAGAGAGAGAGAGAGAGAGAGAGAGAGAGAGAGAGAGAGAGAGAGAGAGAGAGAGAGAACTTGCTTGTATTTTTAGATTTTGACAGATGCACCTAGGCTTATTTAATCCCTTGCGTAATTTACGTAAGCCGAACAATCGTCCACTCTTCTACATGCGCGCGCGCGTGTGTGTGTATATTTACTTCTCGGGCCGATTGTCCGCGCGTTCCGCTATATTTACACCCCGTTTCGAAGCTCGGCATCTCTTGTATCTCCGCACGAGACCTTCCACGCGTATACGCGCAGTATAGTGAGTATCGAAAACCGCCTACAACGTCAACAAAGCCAGATTTCGTAACTCTGCCCCCTCGAGCGGTGTATATAACGTATAAGTATACATATAAGCTCCCTTCGACCTGTCAAAAGCGACGACGGAGGCGGTGTCGGCGGAATTTTCACCTTCGACTTGAATTTCAAGGTACGCGCGAGAACGCTTCGTTTATTTCTGGTGGACGGGAAGGTCGAACGCGCGCAGCTTTCGAAAGTCGAGATGAGCCTGGGCCTCGAAAACTACCAACTCCTAGATTGACCGGACGTCGATGTTCGTATATATATATACTCGCCGGAGCGTCGCCGTACGAATTTTTATTTTCGGACGTTATTATCGATGTATAAAATCTAAACAAAATGTATCATCCTCGGCTCCGGCTATTTTAACGTAAAACACGAAAGCTCGCGATCAATCAGTAACCCAAGAACCGGCGAATCTCGCCTCTATGCGACACCGATGATTGCGCGCGAAAAAAGCGGTCGCCGTCGCTATTTTCAGCCGAAGCGAAGATTCGTCCGCTAGAGAAAAGAATACCTGCATGCGCAAGCTAGATCGACGAAAAGGCCCGAGCGAGAGACGAATTTTACGTACACGATGTAGAAACGATTCAAACGCAATTTGCTTCAGCGATCGGTAAGTAAGTCATAAAGCGGACTCTCGACTACACTGCGCGTGTTTTACACGCGCGAATAGAATTTATCGAGCGACAGACGCGCGCGGTAGAAATCGGGCAAAATCTGTAAATAGATTCGCTTATACTTACAAAGAGAGAGAGAGAGAGAGAGAGATGCTATTTTCCGAGGTCGACCACTCGTAAAGCCGCGAAATTTACGCCGCTCATAACGTGCGCGAGAAATGATATCGCGCGAGAGGGTTGTAATGGCTTCGCGGGAGAGAAAGAGATGATATTATATTCGCGCGACGTTTCGCATACACGAGCGCGTTTCTTTTTCTGTGATTAGTTTTCGCGAGCACGTGAGTCATGTGTGTTTTTAACTGTATATATAAGCCTGCATATAACAGAGCCATATTACACTCGTTGGCATATATATTATCCAACGATAATAATATATTGAATTATAGGTAAAAATCGCCGATAACCGATTACTCTCCGTTAGAAAAGAAACTATCGAAGAAAATAAGCCGCAGCTAATTAATTTCTCAAGGCGGCCGCGAATTTCACGGCACGTGACAGCTGCACATGTGCGTCGGGAGAACAAACGGCTGCGATAAGCGGCTGTGTTATTTGTTGCGTGTGCGCGCATATATGTACTAGCCTTGGTATAGTCGCTTTTAAGTGCATCCCGGAAATTCACTTCGGTTGAGTCATCCTTCAATTTCCATCGATTTTATTTTATATACGTATGTACGTTGCAAAATTGTAACACACCGCGCGCGAACGTCTAAAGATATACACACACTCCCCGCTGTTAATCGCGACACTCAAACGCACTTTGCGTACATTCGTTTACAAGCGCGTCTACATAATACGCGTATGTATGTACCTATATATATATACGTCTGATGCTGACGAGGCGAAAGTCATCGCAGTTTTCTTGACAGCCGGCGGCGGCGAAAAGTGGGCCGTTTTCATGTGTCAAGAGTATTATATACTCGATTTTTTTTATACCAAATGAGATTTTCTCGGTGACTATATAATATACCCGTATAATGGAGGCGAGAGAGTAGAGAAATTAATCGATTAGACGCGGGTGTCGTTGGCTGGAACGAGTTGCATATATATATAATTGCACTCGAGGATCTGTGTATATACTCGTATGCACTTGTTTATTTTTGTTGTCTGAATATAGAAGCAGCTTAAGCGTATATATATATACATACGATAGCACATTGTTCCGTGGGAAAATATAAGCGCGCGTGTTTCCGCGAGACTTATTTTTTTTAAGACTAAGAAACTTGTCAGCCTGCACTCATTCCTCGACTTATATTACACATTAGTCATTCTCTCTCTCTCCGCGTCGGTATAACTTGGTTAAACAAATTCGCTTATAGTATATACACAATTATAAGCGGCCGGCTCACCGAGAAAACATTTTCTTTGTATCACCCGTCAGCCGTATAAGAAAAAAGTGTCGTAAAAAACGAAAAATCCATCCCTCAGCCTAAATAAAAAAAATACCGATCAATCGCGCGCGTCTTTATTTCGAATGGAGTAGGCGCGACGCCACCGTCTTCGTCGTATAGCGCGCGAGGCCCGACCTGACTCTCTCTCTCTCTCTCTCTCACTTGCTCTCGAGAGTGAGTTTCGCAAAGGCACCTTCTCGAAATAGAACGCCCAAATAATTTGCCTCGGATTACCAGCTCTCTTTCCTCTCTTTCTTGCGCGAGCTGTGCCGTAGCCCGATGAAAGAGACGCGGAGAGAGAAGCTCGTGGATTTACGAAATCGGATGAGCTTTTTCGATGTATATGCACTGATCGATCGCGATTATTCAAATTCATTCCTCGCGCTTGATGTTGCTTCCGAGACGCCGGTATATACAGACGCACGTCCGGCGCGAGTGACGACGATCGTCGCGCGCGCGTATAATTATATATCGGTGACGCATGCGCGCACTGACCAACCGGATACAGGCGCGCGCGTAACGTCGGATTTTCCGATACTTGCGTCGCTTTGAATTTCCTAACTCTCACTCCCTCTCTTCCTCTTTCTCTTTCCGAGTATCGCATACGGCGATAAAATTTTATGGCTACAACACACGCGCAACGTGTACATTATCCGTTCGGCGGACGCTAAAAACCGGGCCGGGAAAAGGAGGGCCCGAGCGCGAAATAAGTAGGTCACAGCTGCATGAGAAGACGCTCCGAGTTGTGTCTGTGTGTGTGTGTGTGTGTGTGTGTGTGTGTGTATTGCTAACGTACAAAAATGCGAAATTTCGCCGGCGATGCACGACGACGAGGCTTTGGCTCGAGCGGGGCTCGGTTGTAATATCGTTTCGCAATGTTATTGTTTATTCTAGTGCTGTATACGTGCGTGTTTGCGCTTACGTAGCGAAATATATAGCTTGCGAGCTTGATACTTATTCGAGGCTATTTTAAATTGTTTATTATAGTTGATACCGCATTATAACAAGCCGATGATTTACGTATATATAAACACAAACGATTTCGACCGAACCTCTCTCTAATCCGACTAACCCACATATTACACACGACATATGCGACATATATCCGAAGGAGGAAAATCGGCGTCTCGCGTTTTTGACACATTCCACTATAGCTGCACTCGTGTGCAAAACGAAGCCAAGGAAAAAGCTGCTGCGACCTTGCGCTCCCTCTCTCTCTCTCTCTCTCTCTCTATATAAATATATGTATACATCTATACACACAACGCGTATACCCCCTTCATAATAATAATCATCATCATCATCATCATCAACATCAGCACCACCCATAAGAGCTATTTACAACTATAATACATCCCCTCGCGCAGCAAAACAGCGCTAAAAAGAGAGAGAGAGAGAGAGAGAGAGAGAGTCGTCTGTAAATGGCCCGTCTCGAGTTACAAGGCGCCTCCTCGCCAAAACACGGCCGGCGGCGGCTGCGCGAGCACGAGAGAGATAGAGCTTTTCGAACGTTGAGTTAGTTTGTTGGCAGGGATTTCTACCGATGCGCGTGAAATGATTTGGCTTTGGCCGGCGCGTACGGAGCCCGGCCACCACCGACTGATGATGCGCCACCGCGGCGTGGCGGACGCGATACCACGCGGGTTACGTAATATCCGCTGCTCGCAAGTCGAGCTTGCGGATTTTCAAACGAAGCGAGCGGTTTTATACTTTTTGCTAAACAACGAGTGTTCCAGCACTTCGTATAGAGCCGCGTCGTACGCATACGCGAACGCTTTGAATAATATCGAAGCCAGCATATCGGGAATATCGGCGCGCAGATCGAGATAAAAATCGGTACGATATATATACGGTATCGAGTGAAAAATCTCAAGGACGATATCTTTTGGGCGCGAACAAAGGCGAGCGCAATATGCTTGGAACGAGGGAGGAAAGAAGCGAGCTTAATTCTCTGCACTGACCTTCTGTACGATGAGCGGCGTGCCAAAGTCCTTGCCACCCTGGAGCCTGAATCCCCAGGGAGAGCCGTCGAAGCGGGACAGCTTGACGCTGATCAGCTGCGCCATGGTCGTTGATACGTTAGAATGATCTCTCCTCTTATGTCACTGAGCACAATCCCTCTCTCCCTCTTCCTCTGTACAAAGCTCTCGCACAATCGGCGGCACACAAATTGCGCGCGAAATTCAAACGATCGACGCGTCGATATATATATGTATATACATATACACCAGTGCAGCGAATATATATATATTTATATGGATTGCGAGCGAGAGCGAAAGTGGTGTGTATGTATATATATATATATTAAGTGTATGTATATATATATATATATATATAGAGCGAGGAGCTGCGACGGCGATCGCGCTCGGTCGGTCGGTCAGTCGTGTCTGCGGGACTCGACGAGTGTCTAAGCTCTCGGTTCAGCGCCGCTTCTCTCTCTCTCTCTCTCGCTCCATGCGCCTGCGCCGAAGTCAGTAGTGGTGGTGGCATTCTCGGCATTTTCGCTCCCGGAGCTCAGTATATAGGTATACAGTCTCTCGCGTCCTTGTCGCGCCGCAGTCCAGCGGATCCCCCCACACAACTTCTTCTTCTTCTTCTTCTTCTTCTTCTTCCTCTTCCGAGCGATGTGCTTCCTCCTTCCTCTTTTTTTTTACCCGAGCTGTACGTGTCTGGAGGCTTTACTTTCTCTCTTGTATAACGATGCGTTTTGGTTTTTTTTTGCAGCGAACCTATGTAATGCGCTGATAACAATGGGAGCATTATGAATTGTGTGCGGAGTGTATTATAAGCGATTATTTTTTCGAAGAGCGATTAGATAAGTATACCGATCGAATTTCGATACGCAGCCGATTATTTAGCGCGTACATCAGCGCTTAGAATAGACGAGCTGCGAATTTGATTTTATTAAAAATTTTGGGTTGAAAACACTTTGTTGTAATTATGTATGTATAAACGAGCTGTCGCGGATAAGCGCATATAAATTGGATAATCCCCGTTGTACACAGAAGCGTTAGAAAATTTTTGGCAGCGCGTCAAATATTTTTCCCCTCTCCGAGAGAGAGAGAGAGAGAGAGAGAGAGAGAGACCGTCATAACGTTACATACACGCGCGTATATTATAACACACTCACACGGACGGAAATTAAGACTATTTTTCGGAAGTGGCACAAGGTTTGGAATACGACATTTTATAATTCGTTTTCTGCAAAACCGCATTGAACGCCGTCCAACGAAAAACACACGTGAGTCTTATATATATAATACGCGCAATAAAATCGCGCGATACAAGCGTAACTACACATCGTTTTAAATCTCGTATCAGCTGTCGTCCCGAAAATAGCTCAGAACTCGTTCGCAACTTCCCACGTTAAAGCCGAGAAAACTCACGTAGAGCAGAGTACAAAATCAATTTGCATCAGACTGTAACTGCAGGGCAGTTCGGGGATGAGAAAGAAAGTGCGCACAACCTCGGATTCTCACGAACCTGTCGGAGACGATACATTTTTTTTTTAAATTGTGTCCCTCATTGGCGGGGAGAGTAAACGTGCCAGAACGCACGTTTTGCGAAAGACGGAGGTAATTTTAGGAGACAATGGACCGCGGGCTTTACGAGGCTGCGCCGGAATTTTTTAATTGCCGTATATACATAGCGATTAAGTTGTTGCACGGGGTATTAAACGTGTGTTCGTATGTATAATTATACCGTATATACAGGCGGTAGTCGATGTACGATTATTGCGTCCCGTTTACGTCAACATTTTTACTTGGTGTCCTCTATAGTATATATTATAACTCTTATACGTGGAAAATCTTCATGACGTCAGGCCATCCGGGATTCGTGAAAGCCTCTCCGGAATTTCATATCTCTCTCATAAAACATACATCACTACGCTCGTGCATTACGAAAACCAAAAAGATAACAGCTGCCCTAAACCAACACAGCCAGAATAAAACTCATCCACGAGCATAATATACCTATACACATATACTATCCCGCAATTATACGCCCATCAACAAATCACACGTGTGTGATGGATGCATCGCGTATAAAGCAAAACACACGTGTCTGTGTCTACATATATATAGACACAAATTGGGCATAGCATTCCCGGCGCGCGAACTAGTTTGTGAATCATCTCACACACACGTATAAAGGATCCGTGCTGCAACGGGCCCGGCGACGGACGTCTGAAGAAGAAAACGTGACTCATCACTGCGAGAGAATCCCTGCAGGGTGGGGACACACGCACGCCTGGGTCCACAGTCTCGTAAATTAGGCCCCGTATAGTCGGTTCGCCTCTTTCTCTCTGATCCGTCAAGGTTTGCGGAACGTTTATGTATATAGCTATGCACTGCTGCAGTTGTCCGTTTTTCTTATCTCTGCGTGAGTTTTCGGGAACGCGCAACTGTGTGGGTGTCTTCCGTGAAATCGGTAATATATATAGGAAAACTTTGCCGGCGGTTACTTAGATCTGTGAGTCATCGTAGAGGATCCCGATGGTTTAGAATTTTCGGTAAATTTTAATATAATCCACGTATGGGTATAAGCGCACGTGGGAGAGCGTTGAAGAAGAAGAAAAAAAAACGGAAATTCCGAAGCCGCGGACTTTTTAGCAACGAGTTAATGCGCCATTCCGAAAACTTAACGATCCTTTGTTATGAATGGCCATTAAATTACACGCCCAAAACACATAGGTGTAAGTCGTATATTATTCATTGTTTTAAAACTTGCCGCTCGCGCGCGTATATATATATATATATATATATATATATATATATATATATATATATATATATAACTACTGCATTTATATATACCCGGAGCTGATACGCGGGCAATAAAATACTTCTACGCGATATAGCTCTCGCGCTCGTGCAGTGTGCGTCGAGTTTTGATATAAAGCGCCGATTCGCGAATAGTAGGCTGAAAAATCCTCGCGTGCAGTATATATACGTTTCGCTATAAACAAAAGAGGCTTTTACATACTCTCTCGAGTTTTAATTAGATCGTTATACCGAATCAACGGCAATAATTACGTCATCATAAGCAGAACACAACAAAGAAGCAGCAGCAAACGAGTACATATATAGCTACATCGCTGCAAGGATCCGCGCTTGTAACGAGCGGCTTAACTTTCTTCTTTAAACGTGCAGCAGCAGCGCGCGCGCGCAGGTATAATTTCTTCTTTGTCGAACACCTCGCGCTGCTGCTGCTGCGCAGAAGCGAAATAAAAGCGAGTAGGGGTCCCCTTCTCGGACGTTTAACGACTCGCTTCAAGAGAGCGTATATAGATAAGAGGACCCGAGGGAGAGGAAAAAGGTGTAGGTATATATGTGTATGCAAGGACTTATATACGGCAGCAGCTCCTTTAATTCTCGCGCGAACGCACTCGCTCGTATATAGCTCTTAAATGCCCCCCCCGCGCATTATCGCCGCTTGCCCATCTTAGCCGAGGAAACTAGTTTTTCTTTGCACGCCTCGTTAACACTACTATATGGATAGGGACTCGGTTCTCTCTTCGAGTAATTTGTTTTACTTGGAAATTGCTCGCTCTGCGATGCGCTGCGGGCTGTCCGATGCGCGTATGCGTATTTTTCGGGGGGCGGGAATATGAAGAGCGTATATATTTGAAATAGAGTCATTTTATTGTCAAAAATTATCATGCTTTTTTTTCCTTTTTGCTCGAATTCATCACTCTCACCAAGATAATGTAACATATGCGTGTATATTCTTATATAAAATAAACGAATCGCTCGCTGAAAGACGAGAAAAACTCTCGTCTATCGGGCGTCTTCATTCGCGTTTTTTACATAATAAATGTGTTTTTTCTTCCTCCCTCAATTAATCAAGCGCGTGTATAATTGAATGTATACTGCGGCTCTTCACTCGGCTCGCAATCCGTGCGCGCGCTAGCGCGCGTCTATATATAAGAAGTGAAGTTTGTTTCCGAAAAAATGAAAATTTCAGCAGTGGCAACTCCTGCGCAGCGGTCATGCTTCGGCGATTTTTCGCGTCCTGTCTCGACGATCGCATCATTGAAGAAAAAGGCTGTCGTCAGTGGCTGACTCCGCTTCTCACGCTCCTGTCGTCCGCCATACAGCAGACCGGTGTGTTCTGGAGAAAAATAATAAAAGCTTACGTATATTTAGTTGGAGAAGAGGATATCATTCCTATGCGTGATATACTCACCACCCTCTCGATGATGTCCTCGGCGGCGATGACCTTTGGCGGCCTGGCGGGAATGCCTTTCTTCGGCTCGGCTTCCATCTTGTGAATCATCTTGTAGACGCTCGAGTTCATCAGGTGGTCGTAGTTCGGCAAGGCCGTTTTCTCGAATTTCTTGAAGTTCACCCTGTTCACACGAGCAAAAAGGTTCAGAAGGGGCTGTATAATTGCGGTCTAGAGACAGGGAGGAGGATCGCTTACACGGGAGGGGCACTTTTTGCACGGCCTGCGGAATTTTTATCGACTTCCGCCGTTCAAAGAACGCGCCGCTAATTTTTTGTCCGTGCCTTCCCCTGATTTTTTTTTTTTTTATTTTCGAGCATCTGCACCGTGTGCTAGTCTTGGTTACGTAACCCGCGGTACGGAAAATTTACAGGAGCTATATCGAATCATTCTCAACGCTCGTAAAACGGTACACAGCAGAAGAGAAAGCATCGCGTGTATATATAGATATATACGTACCCCAGTGCCCTTCCGCGGATGACTTCGGCCTGAGAGGACAGCACGTCGGCGATCATCTCGTCGTTGAAGAAATCGTTCGGACACCTCCATTTGCGCCCGTAAGTGAGCTCGAGCTGCCTAGCCTGCGGCTGCCACAGATCGCGCGACGGCTTTCTCCCTTTCCTGTGCTGTGTATATTAAATATAGTTCAACACAACGTTCTCATTATTATTATTATTATTATTATTATTATGCATCGGAAGAAGAATATCGGCGGCGGTGGCGGCGGAGAGATAGTCGATTTATGGGACAGCCCGTCGCGTGTATATATAATAATAACAGTATAATAATGCGCTAGAGGAGAAAACAGCGCGTCTAATGCGGGAAATTGGGTTGCGCAACGTGCCAATTAGCCTGAGATCGGGTTTGGTTTAGTCATTTTTTTTGTTTTCAGTACCTTTAGTTCTTGAACCAGTTGGTCTTGTAACGTCAACTTTGGATCTGGTTCGAAACTCTCTGGAATATCGAAGCGTTAGTCAAGCTTTATACAGGAGGTGAGCGCAGGGTAAGAAAGGGTACGAACTTTGAGAAACGGCGGGACTGGCGTCCCTGGAGCTGGCCCTCTGGGCCTCCTGTGTCTCCTGGACGACTTTGGACTCGTAGGTGACGATGTACTTCTTCACGCGTTTGCCGTCGTCCTCGTTGCTCTTGACGGATATCTCGAGTTCCTTCAAGTCGGTCCAGGTGTCCTCGGTCGAGATCAGGTGAGGCGCCCAACTCGACGACTCGTCCTGCGAGGCGACCGAGGCTGGCTCCTCGTCCTCGTGTTTGCTCTCCTCTTCCCTTAGCTCTTGCTCACGTTGCTTCTCATTTTCAGTTTCTATTCTCCGCCTCTCCTCCTCCTCGCGCTGTTCTACCGCTTCCTGGCGAGCTTTCTCCTCTTCTGCCTCTGTTGGGATTGAAATTTTTTTTTATTCTTTATTGGCATCAACGCATCTTTTGGAATTTCGCTTCTCGTTCATAATAACTATGTTATATAATGTACACTTGAGCGATTTCTATAGATGTTAATATTGTGATCAAGGTTATATATGACAGAATAATAAAACACACATTTTCATAGTTGAATTTCATGTTTTTATTAATCACCAGATACAAGTAGCGACAATATTGTACAAGCGAATGAATTTTACATGCGATTTTGTTAAACATTCAATAAAATGCCATTTTTTATATTATATGAAGTAGGTATATTAATCTTGTTATTCAATGAGAAATGAATCAATTGGCATCGACATTGGGAAATTCAAAAAGAGGAAATTAATGTTCTTCCCGCGGTTTCTCAACAAACTAACGCTGAAATATTATGACGTACGAAGTAAGACTCTCGACTCGTAATATATACATATATATACATTACACAATGCGCGCGTCTCTCGATAAAAATGCGTGTATACAACGTAATAAATGTGTGTTTTGAATTCTGCAAAAGAAAAATTGAAAAAAAAATCACGGATTACGCTCGTCGCATCGCGAGCCCTGTCTACTGGCTTTTCTCACGACCTGGCCACTGCTGGGCCTGACTTTGCTTCGCTCACCCTTGGCCTGAGCCGCCTCCTGTGCCTCGACACCGCTCAGCTCCATGATCTTGTGCAGCTGCTCGGATACGATCTTCAGATGCTTCTCGATCTCACTGGGCAGCTGTTTCAGCGCCATCAGCTGGCTCTGGACGCTCTCGAGCTGTCGCTCGAGGCTGATCTCGGTCGTGACCAGTTCCTTGATCTTGTCCCGGTCCATCGTAACCGCGACCTCGACGTCGACGTCCTGCAACGTTGCCGACGGCCGTCGGATCACCACCTGCGCGGGCTCCTCCTCTGGCTCCTCGACTCGCGGCTCCGGTTGCAGCTGCACAGGCGCCGATATCACACACGTTGTAGATAAATTGTTCCTCGATACGACAGTGCGATATACATTATATAGAACTTATGAAAAATTAGATGTCGAAGGTGGGAGGAGAATCCTGATTACAAATAAATTATAATCTTTAATAAACTGCTGACGTTTCGTTCCTGGTTACGTCCTCTTCAAGCCTTTGTTGACAAAACAAAAACATAAACATATTTAGAGGATAAATTCGTCAAATATAAAAATCATGCAATTTTCGTTATTACAAAATAATCAAGAAAACCAGCATGTATATCAATAAAAACTCAATGTCTCCTTTGTGATATCATTTTATTTTATAATTCTAATGGCACGACCACTGGTTTTCTTGATTATCTTGTAATAACGAAAATTACATGATTTTTATATTTGACGAATTCATCCTCTATATACATAAATATGTTTACATTTTTGTTTTTATCAATAAAGGCTTCGAAGCAGTCCTCACCAGGGACGAAACGTCGCCAATTTATTAAAGATTAGAGTTCATTCGTAATCAGGGTTCTTCAGCCACCTTCGACATCTAATTTTTCATAAGTTTTATAATATGGAGAGGAATACACATATTTATACGTTACATAGCTTACCGATTGCTCCTGCGAGTCGGTCTTGGACTCCTCCGTCGACTCGACGATCTCGATGACTTCGGCTTGAGACTGGGGTCGCGACTCGGCCTCCGATCCTTGGGACTGAGCTCGTCTCGTGGGCTCGGGTGTTGCCGATGGCGTTGTTTTCTACGAAGGCGGAGGGAGAAAGAAAGCGAGCGTTAGGCAGTGTTAATAAGCTTGCGGTGATCGAGCGACGATCGAGATGTTTTTTTGATAATGATGACAGCGATAATATATATATATATATATAAAAGATCGTCGCTCTTCATGCAGATGCGGGATTGCAAAGGGGTGCGCAGCTTTGCTTGTTCACACGAGTTCTTAAGTATGACCTTAGTTATTTATAGAACGATGATTCAGTGTGAAAAATCGGACGGATCACAATACACATACGTAGTGACATCATGCACACAATATTGCGAGTATATCGAGTGAGCGATTTTTTTTTATGAGTTAGAAATCGGTAAGACACGCTTGAGTTCGCTGTTAATCGGTGCATATTGCGATAACGCGGAGAGTCAAGCGTGTCAAACGACTGATGAAACTACGGACTCCACTGTTTCCAAAGACTGTAAATAACGACACTAGCCTTTATACTTACGAAGACATTCATGCAACTGTTATATGTCTACCGATCTATACAACAGAAAATACGACTGCGGCAGCACATTGCCGTTTCGAATGTATATGCGGCGATTATTTTTTATAAGCGTTGCGTTTTAAAATTTAGTACGCGCGCAATTCCAAGCTGTTAAGCGGCTGTATATAAATATACAATAAAAGTAATTTCTCATATTATTCGATTTAGGTATATATTTATTATTTTACAAAGTTACATACACACTATAATTTTTATATATATATTGTTCTTCCCGCGGATGATTTTGTCGAACGATTTGACTCGATGAATGCGCATCTTAACTATATCATACGTTTATGAACGATAAATAAATAAATAAATAAATAAATAAATAAATAATGCTAATATCTACATGACTTTATGCATAACGAAGCGGCCCTATACTACGCGAATTCGTCACGTATACCTCATTCTCGTATATAAAAATTTTGTAATCGTTCGTGAATTATATTATTTTCCCCTTTAGAAAGTCTTCGAATCCCCCTCATATAGATGCGTAAAATTGCAATAAAATATCCAGGTCTCACGTCTCTCTCTCTCTCTCTCTCTCTCTCTCTCTCTCACACACTCTATTGTATAACCAGCGAAAAAAAGAATCGATCCCTACGAAGGCGACAACAAAAAACAAGAAGAAAAAGAAGAAGAAGAAGAAGGAGGGCCCTCACTCGTTGCTGGCGTTGTTGTAATTGTACCGTTTCGCGAAATTGAACATGAAGAAGGCCAACGCGGAGGCGCAAGGGAGCATCGCGTAGGCGAGTCCCCGAGCGAGATCGGTTCTCATGGCGCTGCTGACTTTGTCGGCGACCATCATCGATATGACCGAGAGCCGACGCCGGCCCTCGGCACACCTGCTCTGGAAGCTGTTGAGCCTCTCGGCTTCCTTCTGAGCCTTGAACGCGAGGATGCCGCTCTCGAACGAGCTCATCGCCCCCGAGGAGGCGCTCGACTCGCGGCGACAGGAGGACGCCCGACGCGAGTTGCGTCGACTGGAGCCCCGGTGGAGAATCTCCGTGTCGTAGGTCTCGCGGATGCTGCAGGCCAGCGAGGCGAACATGAGGAGTCGGAGCAGGCCTGCGTCCTCGGCTTTCCGGGCGCCGGTTACCGATCGCTTCAGATCGCCGACGATCCGCTCGAAGTAGCGAGGTCGACGCAGGAGTCGGGGCTTATCGCGCTCGCTGCCCGAGGAGCCGAGGGACTGGAGGGCCCGGTTCAGGTACCTGCCGCGCCGACAGAGCCTCTGACGCTTGCGGGGAGGAAGCTTGATCACGGGAACGAAGCTGGCTGGTACCAGCTCGTCGTAGGCGGTCTGGGTGATCGTGGGCGGCGCGGGGGCGCAGGCTGGTTGTTCCTCGTTGATGGGCAACATTTCTAGCTCGTCGTCGTCGTCGTCGTCGTCGTTCTCGTTGTCGATGCTCGAGGTGTAGGACCAAGCGGTGCAGGCTCTCCCGACTATTTCCGACTGGGTTACCGGTGGCTCGACTACGTCAACGATTTCGGTGTACAGTTCAGAGAGAAAGATCGCGATCTCGGGCTCGTCGTTTACCTCGGAGGTCTGCAGGTCGCAGCTCTCGGGTGTCTTGGTCCCGCGGGATGGCTCGAGGAGGCCTCGCTCGAGCAGCCGCTCGGTCACGCTCTTCTTCGGCTGCTTCTTGATGACGACCCGGTAAGGCTCGACCTCGGGCTCGACGCTCTCCTCCGACTGGGATATGCGTCGGGGTTTCGGCACCGGACGCTCGGGCTTCTGGAGGAAGGTCGTCTGGCGCTTGAGCTCCTGGAGCTGCACCGGCTCCGAGTTGGCCTCTTGCTGAAGCTCCTGGAAGACCTTGGACTCCTTGAGGAGAGGAGCGCGCGGACGCAGTTTCTTGAAGTTGACACTGGAAAGGTTCGATTTAATTTTCAATTTTTTATCTCTCATTTTTATTTTATATTATACTTACCCCAAGACTCCCTTCTCGTTGAGAACCTCCTCCTCGTCGAGGATGAGCTGAGCTATTTCCTCGTCGGTGAGATTGGTGTTGGGCAGAGGATCGCTGTTCTCGTCGCGCGGCTTTTCAGGGTAGAGCTCGACCGGTTCGCTGGGCTCGAGCTCGGGCAATGGCGCTGACTCGTCCTCGATCTGCGGCACTTCGTCCGGTGTTGTCTCTCTTTTTTCTTCGATCGGAGCGAATAATATTTCTTCAAGCTAAAAATCACACGCGATATTATTTATACTCGCGGTCTCCGCTATTTCCAGGGCTTAATTTTAGAGACGCTTACAGGCAGCATATACGGCTCGATCTTCTCCTCGATACCCTCGACCGTCTTGTTGGGGTCCTCTGTTCTGAGCCACGAGAATGCAAGAAAGAAAACATGTTTTTTTTGTCTTTGCCGACGACACTACATATAGGTATACAAATTAACATGCGCGTGTGTTACAAGAAAATTATTATCAATCCAAAGCAACGTACAGAAGCTATAAATAAGCAGAAAGGGCATACAAGCGTTCGAAATTAGGCGGGTTATCGCAACAATCATTATAGCTACGTATATACACCTTGGAACCGTCATCCTCGAGAAAGAACACGGCCGTGACTCGGGACGCGACTCTATGAATCAAGCTCCCAGTCCGGAGAGAGAGAGAGAGAGAGAAAAAAGATCGAATACATCTTACGACAGTAGGCGAATTATAAATTTAGGCCGTCAGTCGGCGCGTGTCATTCACGTTCTCTCTCTCTCTTTCGCGAGCGCGCTAAAATAAATCGCTGACTACTACTCGTCGTTATGGCGACTATATACACCGATGTGCGTGTGTGTATTAAGGGCCGCGAGGAATTCCCGAGGTGCGAGAGAAGATTAGGACGTACAGAGTCGCTCGATGAACTGGGCCGGCAAAAGCGCGACTGTGCCAAAAAGCCGACGCGATCGAAATCGTCGGTATATACGTATATACGTATATTTTTGAATTTTTGGAAGTAATTATCAATCCTCTTGGCTGTATAATAACATCACCGCGGTGGAATAAGTCCGGGCGATTTTAGCCTCTGAATTTGGCAGCGGCGGTCTATTCTCGCTGAAACAACGTTTATTCAGAGAGACGCGCGCGCGTGTATATATATATATATATATATACACACGATGATACGCAGCGCGCGACAGGACGAAATAATCATGAAAGGCCTGCCTAAAATCCCGCTGATAATAATACGGAGGATAAATTAAAATTTACGTCTCCTCAATTCGCGAAGGCGCTTAAACGCTCTACGCGCATACGCAGAGGCGTAACGAGCCTCTCGAGGAGCAGCTTTGCGGCTTAAACTCGTCGCGCACTTTGTCGGCGATCGCGCGTTTGATTCTGGGTTAGCTATTTATGTTGGCTACCGCGACATTGCCACATGTTGCTGCGCGCTCGGGCTCAAGGCGACTCGCCGGTGTGCACTTTTTCACTCTCCCCGAGGCTTATGTACCGCAGGGGGAGGGATTTACGATTCGCGCGAAAACTCCGCGGGTTGAACGGCTCTGACGATGCTTGTTTGTCGCGGATTATCGTTATTATTCACACGATCATCTCGTGTTTACCGCGAGATTATATATTTTTGGCTTTAATTGACGAGGGGGCTTTTTCCTGTTTTCGAATCATCCTGTGTGTGGGGGGGGGGGGGGGGCGATATACCGTTCGCGCGAAACGAGATGGTTTATTGCGCTGGGACGACTCAAGGTTTATAGAGTTTCGACGTTGGAGAATTTATGGTTCTGAGAATCTTCTAAAAATATATGATTTTACGGACTGGACAATTTGTGTGCGTGTATATATAGTACTCTCATCTTGGAGACTGTATATATTCCGTGTTACTCCCTCATTAATGGCTTTTTACGAATACGCTCGCGAGGCATAATAAATCTCGACGGATTTATTACCCTATATACATGTATATATATGTGTACGACTGTCAGCACGAAAGCCGTTCGTGACTTTTCTTAAGCGAGCTATGTATATATGAAAAATGAATCAAAGTGATTTTGATATTCATTTTCATTCGTCTTGTACAATTACGTAACCGCTTTATTTCTTCCAAAATAGTCATTTTTTAGAGCAAAATAACAGTTATTTATATATCTCCGTTCATTCACAGTCTTAAGCGTTATACGTTTAGTTTTCGGGTAAATAAACTCATTCCTGGCGCATAGACCGCCTATACGAGTAAATAAAACTTCTACGCAAGGACTTACATATTATATCGAAACACAAGTATATCTTTGGAATCGGATGACGTGGAAACCCGATAATGAAGACTTATCGGAGATTCATACATTATTCTTACCTTCGAACTCCTAAAACGAAGTTGTTCCCGGCAAGAACAAGCGCCTCGTGGGCCTGACCGTGTGTCAACTCGCTTATCGGCTGATCGTTCAGTTTTACGACTACATCGCCGACTTTCAGGCCCATACATTCTGCGAGACTTTCCTCCGATACCTGAAAATTGTCGTTTTACGTGGCCGCACACAATACACAATGCTGCTTTTTCTCAACTCTCGCGAGCGTAAACGAAAACGATCGGATACTTCCTTTATACATATTTATATAAAAATAAAAAATTACATCGTGTGTCCGTATAGAATATATACACAAGTATTTTGAGAAAAAATAAACGAGATTCAGTTTGAACCATATCGATATTTACCCTAATGACTGTAAGGGGTTCTGGGAAGTCGCTTCCTCCCGCCAGACGAAAGCCCCATGGCCGGTTGTCGAATTTCGTAAACTTAATATCGAGGGTCGCCATGGTGCTCTACATCTACAAAATTGTCGCACAAGTTGTTTTCCTTTGACCATATACGAATCGCGCTCTCCGCTACCGGCAATCACGATTGCACTTTTTCAACTTTCAATATTTTTCTCTTAACCGTACGCTTCGCTCATTCGCATGTTTCATTTCGCCATCGCTATGTATTATGCTGTGTTAAAAAAAACCATAAAATAATAATAATACAACGACGTAAACAAGCCTGCTCATTCCTGATCTCAAAAGCTTTTCCGACAATAATCCCATATTCGAAAGCTTTATCCAAAATCGCGATACACAAAAATAGACCGGTCGCATCGATTACTATATAAAACAGTCCTTTCATTCTCTCGCTCTCCCCCTCCGTCTTTCTCCCGAGCCCGCGTTACATAATCCCGGTTCACATAACAAAGGAAGCTCTCGACGAACATACGAAAAGGGAAAGAGAGAGAGAGAGAGAACCGGCCGACGAAATTTTCGCCGGCTATTCCCGCGCACGCCTGGTATAATATATATATGTATATGTATATGTATATGTAATAATAACGTCGTCTCGGGAAAATTCACGGAGCTATATGGGCTGTACATCGATCGGCAGCAGGTATCGGGTTGTGCACGCAAGTATTTTCAAGAGACAGCCGATACGCGATGAGGGATGCGAAACGCGAAAAAGGCCGGGCAAAAAGAAACCGGAGCACTCGATATAATAATAGAAAAGCCGGTGCTGCTGCCGCTGCTGCCCGGAGTCTAAGCGCAGTCTCGGCTGCTGCACTAGTCCTCCGATGTGATGCATCGTTTTTTGATTTTTTTTCCGTCCGTTGTTCGATCGATGGTCATGATTTTTCTTGGGGGGAAAATTTATGATTTTTATTAAAAAAAAAATAGATACTTATGTGCGATGTGGTGGATGCTCCGATCGAAAGAATATCCTGAGAGACGTAAACAACACACTTGAAACACACAGAGAGCTACACACAGTACAGAAGCGTCTTTTTTTCGTATATACATTCGTTTTTTTTTTGTTTTTTTTTTGGTTTGTTGAAAAAAAGCGTCGGCACAAAGCGAGCTTGTCTTGGCGATAATATTATATACGTACTTATGCAACATAAAAGAAATGAGCGAAGCTGACAATATGCGTAGAACAGTATAGTGAGAAAAAATAGAAGGCAAAAGCGATATAAATGATGCTCAGAAGGGCCAAGTATATGTATAAACACACAGCCTCCTCTGAGCTCTGTGTCAAAGTGCAAAAGTGCTTGCTATATGCAAAAGCAAGATACAGAGAGTGTATAACGGTTAAATGTGGTAATAAAAAAAAATATATATATTTATAGTGGTCTGCACTGAAAATAGAGAGAGAGAAAGAGTGTCGGAACGCTGCTCACTGCAATGCGATATCAAAAGGCGCTGCTTATTGGCGGCGGGCCCTCGGCGGAGAGACTCAACTCTCTCGACTGACAATACACGCGACGGAGGAGCTTTTCGGCGACAAGCCGAGAGCGAAACTACTACTGGCCAGACTCGCCGAGAGAAATCTAGCCTAAGCTCTCTCTCCCTCTGTGCTTATGGGAGGGGCGGCCGAAAGGGAAAATGTGTCACGATAAGCCCTGCCAGCGGCAACTTTCGCGGCGCTTGCCCTCGCTGCAAATATCCCCGCTGCATAGTGCAGTGCGCGAGAGAGGTGAACAAGCGGCCTCGCGCTCGCACGGAGGCTCCGATCTATTTACTGATCGATCTATTTAGATCGAGGCCCGAGCGAGATGATGAGCGCTCTCGTTTGCACTTGTGCGATGCGCGCTCGGGACCCTCTCGCACCTATCTCTTTCTCTGTCTCGGACGTACATATATATGTATATATATATATTTAGCGAGGGATACCGCGAGGGTGGGATCTTTTTCACGCGCTGCACATACTTATCGTTGTTTTGTTTTTGTCCGATGCTGCGATGATGAATAATTTCCGGTATCCGCGCGTTGGAAAAGCGCCTGAGACGAGCCCGATTCGTATAAATATATAAGATATAGGAGGTATTTACCTGGACTGCGATGATGCTGTATTTATATACATCAAGTTCATGAACTACTTTGATATGATATATAGTATACGAAGCTGCGCTTTACACTATACTGACTCACGCCTGGATCTCTCGTCTGTGGGTGTAATTTTGATACCGTCGCGAAAACATTCGGAGTCGCATAATATAGCCGCACGCGGGGATTGATCATCTCTCGTCGGGCCGCATGCGATGGAGAGAAAATAGTTTTACTTGTATTGGCAAAAACAACGCGAGCGACCTTGTGTTCGTGTCACTTTCGCGTATAGATTTAATGAAAAACTGTATGCGATGCCTTCTGTGTATATATATACGTGGAGCTTTGTCAACGGACGTTTTTAGGGACGGAAATTGCAACCGCGATATTTATTAAACGATACGTACACAAGACACGATTTAGAGAGTGGCAAATATTTTCGAGCGCTTTTAATTCAATAGAATTTGGTTATTCTTGGCTAAGGGAATTCAGCATTGTCACTTCTTAATCGAGAGAATATGGCAGATGGATTGTGCGTATACCTTCAATGACGTCGCTATAAATAAGAACTTTGCTTAATGATCGAAGTGTTTATACGCAGTTGAAGTGTAGCCGAGAGAGAAAGAGCGATGTATAGGCTCTATCGTAAGCGAGATCAGACTTTTCAATCAAATATTTGCATTTTTCGTCAGCTGACTGTCACATGCCGTAGCTTCGTGTATTTTAAAACGGTTCCTTGTTTGGCATAATGCAAACGATGTATAACTAATATCGCTATCAGTTGTAGGATCGTTTTGAAAAATTTGATGAATGAGTGCACGATGATAAAGCCATATTATTGTCTGTGACGCAGGAAAAGAATGTGCTTATACTATAATTAACTGAATATTATTTAAAATCAATTTATTTTACAAAATCAGTAATATTACAAAAACGGTGAATCTTATCCTTATATAATAATAACAAATACGTATAATTAGCTAAATAATCGTTCAGCCTCTTCCAATAGTTCTCCTATGATACTCCTAATTTTCTCTCTGTAAACTGGATCCTTATCCATATGAGATCCTATAATGCCTATCCTCGTCCTAAGAAGAAATTTCTCAAGTGCTGCTGGATCGTTCATTAGTATGCCAAATACTTCCGGCTTCAAATATATACCGGGCAAGTACAACGAAGCATAAGCCATTCCTATGAGTCTATATTCTTTAAAATCGTTTAAAAGGCTTTCAAACGATGGTATCTTGTGCTTACTCTCATTCTGCAGAAGCACGTCGCGAAAAACTGAATAGTAATACTGCAACAGTTCCAGATTCTTTGTCTTCCTATATTCTGGGGTTGTATTTAAGTACACCAACATACAGAAGTCGATTATCGGTGAAGCATATCTTAAAAGTTGATAATCCACCAAAATACACTTGGCAGGCACACTGTTATCGAAAAGAATATTGTTCCTCCAGAGATCACTGTGACACAAAACGTTGAATGTACCTTCCGCAGGTTTGACGAGCTTCCAAGCCCGTTCAATGATTTTCGGTACTAATCCAGCATTCAAACCCAACTTCTCGGCCATCAAGGCGATTGTCTCGTAACCGCAAGGTGTAGACTTCCCATATTTATTGTTGTTGGTGTAGACTTTTTCCTTGAACGAAGATGGAAAAACTTCCTTGAAAGATTTGCCCAAACGTGATTCTGTGAGTACAGAGCACGCGTGAAACCTGGCTAACGATGACAGAGCGGATTTCAATGATGGTTCGTCCAGGATATTTTCTGTACGTGGGGCGAATCCTTGAACGCGAAGATCTTCAAATACAAGGACGTTTTCGTTAACCAAGAGACATCGAGGTGACCATTTCTCACCCTGGTAATCCTTCATCATCAGAGGCTGAATTTCGGTAAAAAAGTGAATCTCTTCAAGAAAAGTTTCCTCGTCCATGATTACATCCTTGATAAGGGTAGATTCTGGGCGTGATTTCACGAAAAAGGTTTCAGTCCTCTTCTTATTAAATTCATCTTCGACTTCGACGACAAGCAGTTGGTGAGTTCCAAATATGCCATTCTTATGTTTGGTAAAGTCTTCCAGACGATGACTGACGATCGTTATCTTCGAACCGAGAGCACGTGTTACGACCGTCTTTATATCCTTTAGAGTCAGCAAAGTCATGACGACCGAGTGATGCTACACGGTTAATATCTTAGACAGAAAGAACTATACCCAATTAACTGCACGAGTTTTTATCAGCGCTCTCGGTGACTTTGAGAAAAGAAACAGGCTGGAAAACGTAGCGGGGCAGTAACTCAGCGATAAGGTTTTTATTTTTAAATCCAATAATTTACTATTGTTCTTGAGAGCAAAGATGTATTTACGATGCGGAATTGTGCGATAGAAGCTTTATCAGTTTGTATTGTAAATTGTGGATCATTCTTTCCGACAAATATATATAATGAGCATTTACTCCATATCAATAAAGTTGATATCTATGCAATAAGTGAACATTATATAACTACTTCATTAAATCAAAATGTATGCTTATCTATAAATAGTAGTTAAACCACTATCGAGTGTAACTGTTCACCGTGTAAATATGGCACGAATTTTTTAGGAAGAAAAATTATCACTCAATTATAGTATATAATAGATAAAAAATTAGAAAACGCCGCATTGACTGTAATAGATTACATGGGTATTGATTAGCATTTTATTAAAATATCAGAAATATATAAACTCAAATACTGTAAGACTTAAAATAACAAGTATATTACTACTCCAAAAACTGCTTTGATCTCTGAACTATTTCATTTACAATCTCAATAAGAACATCTTTATAGAAAGCATCTTTCTCCATAAGATTAAGTACGAAATCGTTGTGATCTTCAAATACAACCTTAGCAAATCCATCGGAATCTTTTGTCAAGTCGGCGCACATCATTGTATCCATAAGATTTAATGGCGAGTATAAGGCAGACGTTATCAACCCCACTGCCCTCCTTTCTTCATAATCTTGCAGAATATCGGAAAATGTAGGTACCATTATTTCCTCATTATGATCTCTTATGAACTCGCACAAAACTTCATGGTAATGTTTTAATAATAGTTTCTCATTGTTATCTCGAAATTTCCGTCTTGTTGTCAAATATATAAGTTGCAACACATCAGTCATTGCAGGTACATAACGCACAAGTTGAAAGTCTACTAAAACACATTTTGGGATAGGTCGTGAATCGTCAAACAAAAGATTGTAGGATTTACAATCCCCATGGCAGATAACGTTGCGTCTTGTCTTTGAAGGTTTAATCAATTGAAATATACGGTTGCACACTTTAGGAATACATGCATAGTCCAATTTGAGCTGTTTAGCTATTGCTACAAGGACGTTGACACTTGTACAAAACCACTCGTAGAATTTGCTCTCCCGAACAAACAGACACTCTTGAAGTTGGTCCGAGTAAATTTCACCAAGAGATTTTCCAAGACGTTTTTCTGCCAATAATGTAGAGGCATGTAACTTCGCCAATGCCTCTAGGCCTGATTTCAGAACTGATAGATCTAAATGTACAGCCTTGATCGAAAAATTTCTAGATTTAAGATCTTCAAAAACCAGGAGGTCGTTCTTCACAAAATAACATTGTGCTATCCACGATTTATCCTTAAGACCATACATCAGTTCAGGAACGATCAGCTTGTAGAAATTCGTCTCCTTGTAGAAGGCTCTGCATTCTTCGATCAATGACGCCTGCTCTTCTATATTGTAAGGCACAGTTTTTAGAAAGAACGTACATATTTCCTTTTCAATATTACCGTCTTTCTGAACAGTCACAACCAAGCTTCTATAATCTCCCAGAAATCCTAATTTTTCAGTTGAATACAATCTCACATCATAATCAGTAATCCGACTTGATGGTCCCAAGGCACGATTAACCACTACTTCAACCTCTTCTTTTTTTATAAAATCTCGAAAACGGTTCTTGCGATTATCTTTGCTGTTTTTACTAGCTTCCATCATACCGATGTCCACATAGAACATCTATCTCTATTACAGTTCCAGTCTGTAGTGTTTCCGTAAGTATATTGAGCTTAGCGCGCTGCTTTAGTACTATTTAATGAATCCTCCTTAGTCATCGCAGGATGGTTGATAAACGTCATAAATAAATATTACGTGCAAACAGACATTTGTCTAAGATTTACTATAGCTGTGATAATAGGTATACCGATCAATTAATTACATGAGCAACACTTTCTTATCTTTTTATTTGAATGACAGGTATGTTATTCTCGTGCATAAATTACGTCAAAATATTTCTAGTTATCATCTGCTGATAGTTTAAATGTATGATAAGTATATTTTTGTTAATAACCTTAACGGGTTTTCTTTTTCAAATATAAGAATAGTAAGACATTATTTTTAGTAGAATTTTCAATATAAGCTCCTTTTATGCTTGGAAAATTTATCTTTACAATATTAATAACATTTTAACGAATAAAACAGATTTTGTAAAAAAATATATTTTATTTATAAATATCAATGATATATTTAATTATTTAATTTTTACATTGCAGCAGCTGCTTGGATCTTTGCACCATCTCGCTAATAACTTCTGAAAGTCTTTCTTTATAATAAAGATCATTCTGCATAAGATTCAATACTAAATCGATACGATCGCCAAACATGAGTTTTGAAAATCCTTCAGAATCCTTCGTTAGATCAGCACATGTATTTCCATCTATTAAATTAACGGGTAAATTTAAAGCTGCTGTTACTAGGCCTACGACTCTTCTATCTTCATACTCGCGTAAGATATCGGAAAACGTTGGCATATTTATCTCCTCATCTTCTTCTCTTAATGTCTCGCATATTACTTCGTGATAATGCCTTAACAATTCTTCCTCATTTTTCTCTCGAAATGCTCTCCTCGTAGTTTGGTACATCATTTGCAGCAGATCGGTTGTCATAGGTGCATAACGTACTAATTGCCAGTCTATCAATACGCATTTTGGCAGAGGCTGTGAATCATCGAACATCAAGTTGAAAGACCAAGGATCACCGTGACAAATGACATTTGGTCTAGTCTTCGAGCATGATATCATATCAAAGATGCGATCAAATATTTTAGGAATATTATTGTGATCCAATCCAAGATACTTAGCAATTGTTACAGCGCCACTTATACCACCACGATAAAAGTTATTGAATCTTCCAGTGCGAACGAATAAACCCTCTTTCAACAAGTCCGGATAAAGTTCAAGAAACGTTTTACCAAGACGTTTTTCGGCCAAGATCGATGACGCATGTAACTTTCCTAAAGAAGTCAGAGCAGACTTCAACAAAACCATATCCAAAATTTTTTCCTTTACTTTAAAATTTTTTAATTTGAGATCCTCAAATATCATTGCATCAGCTTTGACCAAGTAACATTCAGCACTATATGATTGGTTCTTGACACCATGCATTAGTTCAGGTATCACTTGTTCGTAAATGGTTGCTTCCTTGTAGAACACGTTACACTCTTCAATCACAGCTGCCTGCTCAGCGATATCATAGGGTATTGACTTTAGAAAAAATGTCATGATTTCCTTCTCATTGCTGTCAGCTTTCTGAATAGTCGCAATCAAATGATGATGAGCACCCATAAAACCAACTTTGTCTTCGGAGAAATTTTGCACTAGTAATCGATTATTTTTGTACTTGAACCGAGAGAGCGTTTGACGACAATTTCTACATCTTCGCGAGTGATAGGTTCTTGAACGAGTTTTCTGCATTTATCGCTGCTAGAAATCATTTCGGTGTTTCTGCTCATCTTGAGACACTGTTTCGTTTGACTCGATAGAATGCTGGCATACTTTACATATATTTATATATCAAACACAAGAAAATTGTGAAACACAGCAAACGCAAACTGTCTGCGTATCAGTGATAGTCATAAATTTATACAAAAGCGCAGGAGTAAATGCTTGAATTTTTACAACTCGAAATCTTGGCAGCTCTTTACCTGTCCTATACGTTGGGAGAAATTATACATGATAATATTATCAGTCTATATTAATACATAATTAAACAAATACTTGACTTTTCATTTAATATGAGGTTTTCATTCGAACTAATCTCCAATAATAGTTAAATAGATTGACAATGTTCACATTAGCGGTATTTTATATCAGATAACAATTTTTTCTTGAAAAGATTCTATTAGTGATGGAATCGATGAATACGTTTTCACCTTTTGTACATATCACAGGAATTGAACATCTGTTGCCAATAATGCGTGTTCTTTTAAACGGATGATCACATGTGATATTAATACGATAAAATAATGTTTGATATCAGTAACTTGATAACAAAATTTTAAATTGCATAGAATGACATATTTTATAGCATCACAGTGACAATTAAATGCCCAATAACAGAGTTATAGGTTATTATAATTCAAAAAAGGCCGACAACGTTAAAAAAAATTTGAGCTCCATCAGCCATATAATCTTCGGCAAACTTTATCTTAACGGCGAGTGTACGTTAACAAATACAAAATTGTTTATTCTTTTACTTTAGATTTTTATTTATAAATGTATCAGAGTATAATTTTTATAAATTCAAGTTATTCTATAATCCCTTCAAGTAATTGCTTCGATCTCTCCGTCATTTCCTTCACGTTTTCAACAATCCTATCGTTGTACAAGGAATCCTTCTCCATAATACCCAGCACTAGATCGACGCGGTCGTGAAAAACAAGCCTGGCAAAACCGTCCATATTGCTCAACAAATCAACAGCAATTTTGCCATCTATCATAGTCACT
Source organism: Muscidifurax raptorellus (assembly GCA_020010945.3). Taxonomy (NCBI): domain Eukaryota; kingdom Metazoa; phylum Arthropoda; class Insecta; order Hymenoptera; family Pteromalidae; genus Muscidifurax; species Muscidifurax raptorellus. The sequence continues at coordinate 7,281,135 of CM052078.1, read as the reverse complement.
GGCAGTTGCAGAACAGCCGATATGATTCCTACAATCCTATAAAGATTGAATTCCTCCATAATCTGCGAAAAGCTCGGTACAACTATTTCCTCGTTAGTCTTCAAATTCTTCACCAACTCATTGTAATAATGCCTCAATAACTGTTGCTCATTCTTTTCCCTGAACTCTCTTCGCATAGTGCAATAAAAAAACTGGGCAACGTCGACCATCGCCGGTGCGTAACGAATCATCTGAAAGTCCATCATGATGCAATTGGGTGCAAGTGTCGAGTCGTCGAACATGAAGTTGAACGACCAGGTATCCCCATGACCAATAACATTCTGCCTTGTCTTGGAGGTGGAAACTGCTTCAAAAATACGACCGCACACCGCCGGGATGAGAGTTGTATCCAGACCCAGTTTTTCAGCAATGGCAACGACCACATCGATCCCAGTTCGCTGCCACTCTTTGGCATGACCTTCGCGCAGGTACATGGACTCAGCCAGAACATTTGGATATAGTTCGAGAAATGTCTTCCCCAGCTGCTTCTCCGCCACCACAGTTGATCCGTGCAACTTCGCCATCGCGACCAATGCACTCTTCAGACTGTCAATGTCTAAAAGTCTATCCTTAACGGTGTAGTTTCTTGTTTGAAGATTTTCCAAGACTATTAAGCTGTCCTTAACCAGGTAGCACCGCGGACACCACGAGTCGTCGTTGATAGAACGCGTCAATTTGGGCAGGATATGGTTGTAGAAATTCGTTTCCTTGTAAAAAAGATTGGCTTCTTCCAACGCCTGCGACTGCACATCATTGCGCAATGGCAAACTCTTGACAAAATAGGTGTAATTTACTTCATCAGCACTATTCCCTTCGCGAACTTTGACAGAGAGTCGTCGATGCGCACCCATAAAACCAATAATCCGGTCTGAGAAGTTTGTCACTTTGTAGTCGATTAGCGTGAATGCGGAACCTAAAGAATTTTGCACGACAATATTTACATCTTGTCTGGTCAAAAGATGAAACTCTGCTAATTTTTCCTCGGCCATATCGCGATATGAACGCTGGTACTCGATAGAGACGATTTTACCGATCTCGTATTGGTACTTACAACAGGATGAATTTGCAAGAATCAAGTGTTAAACCATGACTGACTGCAAAGCAAACAACGCGCAGTTGGATATCTTATACAACCGTCATAAACATACCGATATAATCGATTAATTTTTCAATAAAGTCATTTGAATAATTAATGACTCTTTGGTATGTATATTAAAGTGAAAAAAAATTGTAATTCATGATAACGGAATTTTCCCTTGTTTAAATCAAATATTATTAAAAACTTTAAATTCATAAATGCGAAGATAAAGGCGTAGGTATTTTGTCGATATGCAAACGAAGAGTCATTATTATGCCTACTGCATATAATAGTGTATGATCACGTGTGCTGATATTATTTTATAAAAATGCCCACCGCTATACGTCGAGTTTATAAGAATTTCTGTAATGAAAACGACGTGCTTAGTGCATACATCATTATATTTTTTCAAATTCTTTAATGAGTTGTCAGATCAAAGCTCTGTGCACACGTTATGAGCAACGCAAATATCGTATATAATTAACTCTCTTACCTCGACACTCGAAACACTTGTCAAGAGATTAGACTTATTTTGCGAAAACGAACCTCGCTGAACGATGCCTATACCGGCTTCCCGGTCAACACACACTATTACAAATGTTAACTATGTACACAGCAACACTCATTTCTATAAAGATCATGTCCTAAATGGGTGTCAACAGCATCGGAGACACTGTAGGCAAACTATTTAACAACGAATCAACCGTCCCTTATTTAACAAATTTTATGGCAACGTCCAACCGGTCTAACCAAAAAACGCGAAAATTTTGTTTGCCTATACAAGCCCATATAGCAAAATATTTTTATGCTGCAGCCGACATCTGGCGGCCGTTTGGATCTGGCAAACTTCCGCCCGGCGGCCTCTTGCTCTATATTCCTTCCCTTTAACCGCGCGCGATTATACTTATCGACCCAAGGTAAAAATGTCGGCAGATCGCTCGAAACCCAGCTTATATTGTGACCCTTGTAAAGTTCTTGTAGACAAGTAGCAGTTGACATATAGTTTCGTCCTTTGCTTTCCCCGAGTCCGGATTATACCAGATAACACACTATAGGTATACGCGAAATGTTGTGCATAAGTATATGTATATAGAAGGAGCGAATTCGTTCCTTGCGTTGCGAGTCTGCTAGTGGCGCCGACGACGACCGTTTCCGAGCCGCGTGCTGCACGAAACCCTTTCGTTTGATCTATTTTTACTGTGATTTTCTCATTGACGCTAAACCCGGTAAGTGTCTCGACTTTTCTTCCGACCCTCCGTGTATCTTCTGCACAAAGATAATGGTTCCCTTTTGCTTAATGTCCGGTACTTTGCTGTGGAATCGTCGCCGCCTTTTGTTTAGCTCCGTCTCTCTCTCTCTCATATTCGCATTTACATATGTATATATATATATATATATATATATATATATATATATATATACCATACCGCTACAGCAGGCGCAGGTTGCATACACACGCGAAACCCAGAGCAAGCCACTTATCCTTGGCACACATGCACTCGCATGACCCGGTTTATTAAGTCAATTATATAATACAGCAAGGTAATCTTAATCGCGTCGGTGGCGGCGACGACTCGATTGCGATTCCGTTGTCGCGTATTCTTATCGACGTCTCGTTCGTGTCTACCCCCGAAGAGCTGCGATACCTCTATACAGGCTATATCCTTGTGAGTTCGAACTTTTCAGTCTCTGTAAGAATCGAATTTTTCACTGGAAGAGCTTAAATTCAACAATTGAATGATTGTGCCCGAGTGATCTGTGATGATTGGAGGGGTTGTCACTGGTTGATAACGTTTAATATTGGCCTCTTCGCAGATCTACAAAGTCATGGTTGCTCACACCGTACTCCTGGACTTCACCGTCCCCTCGGGCCAAATCATGGATGTGGATAAGAGGGCCAACCTCAAGGCCAACATCACCAATGTTTTGAAGGAGCATTTTCTTGGCTTGAAACATCTGACAGAATCCATGGTCGATGGCAGCCTTATTATTCTGTTCACGGGACCAAAAGGCAGTATCATTACTGTGCGTGGCTATGCCGAGGGATTGGTTACCATCAACATAGAATACTACAAGCAGGATGACGAGGAAGCTTTGTTATCCTTTGAGGTACTACATCATTTCACATCTAATTGTCAAATTGTTTGGTACAGAATCATCAATGTAGTGGATTCTTTATTTTATTTCACAAACTACTCGTATATTATAAGTCACTTGAGAAATAGCACAGACAAAGTGTTGTTCCTTTGTCAGGTTCATTTCTTTGTTGATTAAACTCTTGGTAACTTTCTACTGAAATTTATTTTTGAACATTAAATTTTATATTTATTTTTAATAAACTGTATTCTTTATCCTTTTATTATTTTTCCTTGGTGAATAATTATTATTTATAATGAATTATAAAACATTTTATATTCTCAAATTAGTAAACATAATTTCAGTAGACATTCACGTACAATTTTTCATGTAGTGTATCAGTCAGGCATCAATTTTTTAGTTCTCTTTCAAAACATCAATCCCTGACCACTAAGCAATGATATAAGATTTGTGTAATGATAAAAGAAAGGGTTAAAAGAATGCAGCATAATAAAGAGAATATTGTAGCAATGGCGAGACTTGGAAGTTGACGTTGCCATGGCTTTGAATAGCCAACGCAGCAAACGTCTGCCACCTGTAAGACGAGGAACCATTTACGATCTCTATCTGACCCTATCAGGTAGAAACTGTTTTGCCTCGATCAAGTTTCTTCATCCTCGTTTAATTGATCATAAATACTAAATTGTTAGCAGTTTATATTGCCATCATTTTTATAGAATACTAATTATTATCATCATTTTCATATATCATTAAGCCTCAAAAGCATGTATTTTCCAAATTTTATTTAATTTTTACTGTGCAGTCCTTTGTCCCCTTTGAGTGTAAATTACGTGAAAATCAAGCAAAACAAAAACCTTTTTGTCATGAATTTATTTACATCTTTTTTGAGTGTGTGAAAAGGTTAGCTCAAAAAATGTAAAATGTATTTTGAATTACAAATACAAGGTTTTCCAACTTACTTAAAATTCGGCTATAGCTTATAAAAATATTTGTCCAAGATACATCAGTACTAAAAAAAGCAAACCTTTTTTAACATAAAATTGTCACATAGAAAAATACAAATGAATCCAAGCATTCGCTGAAACCCTATACGTATTGCATTTGAGGGTTAATCTTAGTTAACATAAAAGTACATCGCTTGTTTAAGAATGCAAAGTTAGTTCGTTTATATCCTAGCACCCATATATATATATATATATATATATATATATATATATATATATATATATATATATATATATATATATATATATATATGTATATATATATATATATATATATATATATATATGTATATATACGTTACAATCTAAACTTTTATTGTTCAAAATTCCTAGCACATGGTTTTTTATTATAAATCATACCAGAACAGCAAATAGTGCACGTAGCACTTTGTTTAAACTGTAATGACTTTTTTATTTATTACATTTAGAGTTATGTTAAAATTAAACATGCATTATTTTATAAAAATTATATAGTTCTCATATTTTTTGTTGCTATGCTTGTTCTCCATGACTTGTGAAATTATAAAAATGTAAAAATCTTCGCGAATATACTGGAACAATTTCAAATAGAAAATTAAATATTATGAAAATATGAATTAAAGGAAAGATATACAGTAAAACTCATTCGAAGGTGAAATTTATAAAATGCTTGATTTTTTAAAGAACCATATCTTAATTTTTTAATTAAATTATACTGTGTTTTCAGTTTGCTATTTATAAATTAAATGCTCTTAATCAAATCTTAATTTCAATCTGTTATTTCTTTTATTTAACGTCGTTTCGTGGAAGTCCGTTGAAACTTCCTGGAAAACATAAAGTTTAATTTGTTTTATTGGCTTTTTTTACTACTCTCAGTAATACTTTGTAAGTTTCTAATCTATAGCATTCCGAAAGTGGTGTAAGAAGCGGAAGTGAAGATTAACACTTTTTAAACGAAACTACATCATTGCGCGCCAAATTTTCTGTGAATAATACTATTTAACGCATATATATAGGATCATATTTTATTTTTGACAATTTTTTTATACGTGTTTGTCATTTCCCACAATATTTACTTGATGTGTAATTGCTAATAAAAATATATAAAATAAATAACATACATGATTAATATCGAGAACACATGGTTCAAAAATCTTTAAAAAATAAAGCATGTCAAAAATGGAGGGTTCTGAATGATTTTTTATAACATGTGTAAAAAAGGACCATTTTAGGCGCATATAAAGAGGAGTGAAAATAGTTTTTCGAGCGTCAGAAGTAAATTGGAACGAAAATGGTCAAATGTTTAAATACTTTTAAAATTGATAATTAATTAATAAATTTTTACTTACTTTTTATTAGATTTTTTTTGTTTTTAAATTTTAATATGCACATATATATATTTGTGGTTCAAAAGCCAAACGAAACGAGTACTTTTTTTTAATCGCGAATTCCTCGGATTTTATAGCTTCAAATACCCATCAAGTAATATAGAGCTATAAGTCGATTTCTCAAATTTTGTGCGAGGCATACTTATCGATGTAAGTCCCTTTAAAATGTTTTTCTATATACTAGTGCCGGCTTTTCTGGGACGTTGTTTTGTTTATTTACAACAAAATATTTTTTTTTAACCCGTTTACAGACGTTTCAAAAGTTATTCTATCAGAGATTCAAAATACACACTCTGAAAGAACACGAAAAATGGACCTACGTCGCTTTGCCACGAAGTAACATAGAATCGACTAACTATTCTCAATCGACCTTATATTGACGACAAAAAATGGTCTTCCTCACGCACTTCTTATAAAAATACGATGCACAACAAGGGGCCGATGGGCTTTTCCAGATCCGGATGATGACTCGAAGCCCGTTTTCGCCCCTAGTTGTACAATGTAGTGTTACCGTAATATAACTAAGAAAAATTACAACAAAGTACGATGTTTTTTTATAATGATTTATATTGATTCGCTCGATGGCTAAAATGGTATAGTCGGCCAGAGACTTGGAGACGGCGTTACAGGCAGCGACATCAGCCACTCGATCGCACTCGCTAACTCCCATAAAACGCGGTGGCCCGTTTGAGAGATACTTTCCTACCGCTGGTGAGTTTTTTTGTTTAATATTATGTTGCCGGTCCGACAGTCAGACGATTTTTTGATTTGTTCACTACTACTGTTACTGTATATCAATTGTCGATTTATAAGATCTATATATTATATACGTATGTATATCGTATATATATAACAGCTGTATAAGCCGACGCTCGCACGTAGACACGATATTCAAATTTGTATAGCGACGTATATCTTTGATAGTGTACTTGAGATATATATACATTTTTCTTTGTTTATATAAAGTTGATGAAAATACCGCTGTCTTTCTTTTGTAAATCTGATAAGTATTACGTTCTGTTCTGTCTCTGCTGTATACCTCTCTTTCTCTTTACTGTACACACATCTTGGGCTTTGATTATGGAAGTATGATATACGAATATCTTATTTATTTTATCTTCTGCGATTATTAAGGAATCTGACAAGCTGATTGACAACTTATTGTAACATTGGATTAATTGCTTTTGACGCAGCTCCGTAATAGATTGTCGGGGAAGGTGGATGATATAAAACGCATTGTGTTGCTGCCATGTATGCGCATAATATAACAGTTAAGGTCTTTAGTTTTACAAATTAGAATTTGTTGAGTTGTTATCATCTCATGCGCCTCTCCTCTTTTATATAGATGTATTTGTTATACTCTTCTCGTATGAACATACAATGCATTCATAATGTACATTTGTCAAAGCATCCGCCCTTTTTTTTTACTCACAATCGGTGCATGATTGACTTCTGGACAACGAACCAATAGACGTTTTTGCTTATATCTGCTCTCTATATATTATCTGTACAATAGCGTTCTTTTATTTTTTCGTTAAGATTTTGAGTTTATGCTATTATAACAATCGAATCGCTTGACTTTGCACGTGTATTATTACATACATCGTTACATATTGTATTTCGTATATTTATACATGTATTTACAAGTAATATTATAGTTTTCTCAGAGACAACAAAATTGACACATATTGTATATTATAGTCACGGCATGTTGTTAATTCTATCGATATTATATGTATATCAAATGAATATATTATTTGCGTTTACATTACATGGCAATTTTATCCGAAAACTATGATTATTCTCAAGAAAATAATTGTCTTTTCAAGATGAAAGATTGCTCGAGTATGATATCGACAAGCTAGTCTTCGAGGCCCGTTCACCCTACCAAAAAGTGCAGATCGTACACTCGAAATCTCTCGGCAACATGTTGATCCTCGACGAATTGCAAAGTACGTATATATATATATATATATATATATATATATATATATATATATATATATATATATATATATATATAAGTCACCTAAGAAAAAGAACGAAGCAATTAATTAAAATCATTAAAATTTTCCTAACTTCACCACAGATATGTCCGAGGCGGATCTGATCTACACAGAGACCCTGATGCAACGAGGCAAAGAGAATTACGAAGGCAAGGAGATCGTGATTCTGGGAGGAGGTGATGGTGGCCTGCTTTGGGAGCTACTCAAGGAGAACCCGAAGCACGTGACAATGCTCGAGGTTCGAGTCTAAAATTTTTGTATTTCTAAAGTTAACAAGCAAACCCTCAACGAGGACTGGCCGTTTCATATAATTCACTTTGTTTGGCCCTATTTTTAGATCGATGACGTTGTGATGAAAGCTTGCAGTCAGTACATGAGAAGTGTGTGTGGCGACTGCTTGGACAAAAGAAAGACTTCCAAGTACGAGGTGAGTTTTGGCTTGGATTTCCTATCCTGAGAGATGTTGTTTTTCGATTATGATAATTATCTTTCTTTTCTTTAGATTATCGTTGGAGATTGTGTTAAAGCTTTAACCCATATGATCGAGGAGGGTAGAAAATTTGATTACGTGTTTGGAGATCTTACTGACATTCCTATCAGTACAACTCCGCATGGCGATGCTTGGGATTTCATCAGACTCATCTTGAACTCGTCCATGAATGTTCTTAAGCCTACCGGGAAATACATGACCCACGTGAGTTTAGTAAAGATGGAGTAATGTTTTATGCTTACTAATCGAAACTTGTTACTGAATGTGTATTATTCTTTGAATTTAGGGAAACGGCGCATCATGCCCTGAATCATTGAAGATGTACGAAGAAGTATTGTCGCAGCTTTCTGTACCGATCAAATTTACCAAGGATAGCGCCTTCATTCCATCTTTCTTTGAAGACTGGATCTTCTATCAAGTTTCGCTTAAATGATGGATTAGAACGAAGCCCAATGCATTGAGAACTTTGGCGAACCTCGGTCACATTACACCAACCTTCTTATGACACGAGCTGCGCTCTTTCTTCAACATCAAAGTAAATCCATATATCAGTTCCTTTTTTGAATTCAGATAACACTCTTCAGATCCAAACTATAAGTTGGATAGTTTTTAAGTCACTTCAAACTGATTGTAAATATTCACGCATACTACTATTTCATAAACAAAGTATTTATTATTCTTTATGATGGGGGAAAAGATATAGAGGAGAAAAACTTGCTGCTTGAATAATAATCAGTTGAACGAGTCAGTATCGAGGGAAAATGATGAAATCATTTTCTTAGCGAAGTATAAAAAGAAACGTGAAACTTGTCAGCCTTATTTCCATTACGAATATGTTAATGCCAAAGAGCAATGTTATGGTTAAAACAGCGTCACGTAAGACGAAACTACAATTTTGTTTTATAAGAACAAGTTAGTTTGTATGTCGTTAAAAAGTCGTGAATTAATCCTACTATTTTAAACAATTAAAATACTTTTTCGCCTTTCAAATTTTTCGATAAACCTAGTTATGTCGAATAAACATGATACTAAGAAGGAATTGAAAAAGTACATTAGGTATGGCTGTTACTTGAATAATGTCAGGTATGAATGATTTGTTATGTAAAGAAGCGTGTGAAGCTACTACAAAATGCAGAATAGATTAACGACAGCTATATTATGTCAGATGATACTCACCTAGTGTCGTCAATAATTAAAGCAGTACGATTTGAAATAGTATTCATGTGTTATAAAACACAGCTCTAGTTAGTCGCAAAGTAAACAATTAATGTAATGTACCGCAAGTACTAAGCCAATCTTCCTAAACGTCTTTACAAATTTCTCAATGCTTCTATACTCCTTGCAAATTAGGTAAAAGTGTGTTTAACGCACGATTTCCAATTGCTATTGCTATGAATTTTATAATATTTTCCTAGGAAAAACAAACGAAAAGAAAAACATAAATCAACGGTTTTTATTTTTTAAAGGAATTTATCGTTACCAAGTTTTTTGCTATGTTGAATTGTGTTTACATACACAAAATGTATTACCTTTCAGACTTCTCCAATATTTCACCGTTATTTTTATAAACGCTATTTCTATAGTACAAAATATTCATGTACCTATTTTTCTTCGGAATGAAAGTCGCGCACTTATTATATTTGTACAAAATTGTGCGAAATGTGTGCGCATTAACGAGATTTAACCTTAATGAAGAGAAAACTGAATAGATAGCTTAATTATTCGTGTATTATCGATAAAGAGAATTAAAAGATATATTTCAATCGATGACAAGTTTGGTTTAGTTTTTGGTTTAATTTAATCCACAACAAAGTATTACATGGTAATAAGTTTTACAATCATCAATGTAGCGTAATAAGGTATATAACATTCATGGATTCGAGGCAACTTAGTGTTATGTGTAAGCGCGTGCAAATGGCGGTATGCGGCTCACAGTAAGTACAAATTATTAATACAATTCATCGAGTGAATCCAGCCTAGTTACAAATAAATAAATAACAGTACAGTAATAAAAAAAGAAAATAAGATGGCGAGAGACAGAGAAGTAGCTAAGAGAATAAATGGAAAATCAGACTTCTCGATTCACGTTCCATGTATCGTCAATGGAATTTTGGCCCCACGTAGGACTTGGTATTGTTTTTTTAAGTAGCGGTTCTCTTCTCTCTTAAAAATCAAAACGTCCTCGGGCATTTAATTGTCCTATCTAGCTGATAGTAATAAGAAAACTGGAGCAATTCCTCGGTGGTTCGACTTTGTCTATAATAAGTGTTTATATTTGTTTTATATCGTTCGTTCGTCCATCGTCCTATTCGCATGCGTGTGTATAGTTAATAATTCCTATTATCAGACTTTTACGTTTCTACTGGAAATTCCCGGTACAGTCGAGTATTTGGTATCTTAGAGATGTGCCCGATTTCGTGGATAATCGGCTCGGTTTCAGTCTCCGCGAGTATCTGTTGGAGCCATTGCTGGATCTGTATCGGGTGCTCGGCACCTCCGTCCTTTGCCTTGATGTCTTGTGCTATTGCGCTCGCCAACTCGTCATCCCCCTCGGTAGTTTTGGAAGCATCTTTGCTCTCCTCGCGCTGTTCGACTGGGCTACTCGCGTTATTACAACTGCTAGTGTGGCTCTCGCCAAAATAGTAATTCTCACTGTGCTTCTGAGCCTTTTCGCTGGCTTCCGCTGGAGCTGGAGATTCCGGTTCCGAAGAGGAAGCTATCTCTTCCTCTGGTTCCTTGATGGGTGACTGTTTTTCGGAGCTGCTGGCACTACTTTTGCTGCAGCTTGGACTTGTTAAGGGGGACGCAGGCGTGTCGTCCAGTTTTTTTGTCGTCGTTGCAACTCCTATTTCTAAAAAAAAAACAATAAACGTCGCATCACTATTCTATATAATAAAATTTCATTCCATAATCGAATCCCTCTTACTCGAATTATCATCGGTCTCGAACTTGCACGAATCGCAGGACGTGCAATTCAGGTTGATGCTTATAGTCTTGCTATGATTTCCAGTGCTGTCGCGCTTCCTATAACGGATGACGCTGCTCACATCGAATTCCTCGCTTTCCTTCTTCAGCGACTTATCGAAACTGACATAGTCCTCGCCAGCCTCGATATACTCCTCGGCCTTGTAGGGTTCAGTGTCGTTGACGGCGATGCTGTTGGACAGCTCAATTTTGCCGAAATTTCGGAGCTGCTCGAGGAGCTCCGACTCCGAGTCGAGATTCGCATTGAGACTCGAGGTGATGCAGGGTAGCAGCTCAGAGTTTGACTGGACTAACGACAGCTGCTGCCTGTGGATGGCCTCGACCTGACGAAGCAGCTGCTTCTCCCTACCTCTTACGGCATCGGACAAACGCTCGAAACAGCTTTTTATTTCCTGGCGTACCTGCAATGGCAGAGAAGGGATTAGTTGATTGGCGAGTTTTTTTCGTTATTATATTCAGAGGGGAGTACTCGTGCGCGAGGAATTTCAATTTTTGCATTCGATTATAAGTATTCTAATCTCAATAAATTTCTATTTATTTAAAAATCATTTAAAAATATTTTAAAAATCCGAAGCTGATAATTTCCAACAAATTAATTTATGCTAAAATTAAGGAGTATCTAATCGTCACGTTACGATTACTAAACTAATAAAAAATAAGGCCATCCGGAATTTAATCTACACACTTGTGGCGGTTCTCTCAATATAAACCCAACCGTTACGTGATTAACAAAGAACGCGCACACAACAATAATTGAACGTATATACCCGGAGTCGGCCGTAATGGATCTCCTGCAATTCGAAGCAATTGTCCTCATCATCCGCATCGTATACCGCTGAATTAAACTCCCAACGAACGTGTAAGGCCCTTCGAGCGTCACAAAAACAACATCACGAGTATATAAAAGCTATCGCATTATAAGCGTCGACGACGAGCGAAAGAGAAAAAAAAGCGATGAGACAACAGAAAAACTGCCGCACCTTTCACATTTTCTCGCTCGGAAATTCCTCTACCTACGTCACGCGGCCTTCCCTCCGCTCCCCTATACAGCACAAGTTTACAAAATTAACTTTGCTGCACTGACGCGCGATGTCGATCAAACAAGCACTTGCGAGTGTACTCGTGCACGTACCTTATCCGCTGTTTCCTCGAGCTGCTTCTTCTTGTCGGAGATGAGCTTGACGCGAGCCAGGCTCTCGTCGTCGATGTCCCCGAGCCCCTCGTCCTTTCCTACCATAATTATTCCTCTCCACGATGGCCTCTCCCGTCTGTCTAATGCGAAATGTACAAAGAGGAGTAGAAAAGTTCTCGCCAACGAACGAAACCGTGCACTAAAAAAGTTCGGTATGTTTATACTCTCCGCTGGAAGAACGTCCACTTTTGCGTTGCTCGCTGCTATGCAGACTGAGCACACACACTGATGAGCGCGCGCTCGCGCGAGTGTTTTGTGTCGAGGAGCAGCTGTGGACTACTACTGCTGCTGCTGATCGATGGATGGATGGATGGATGGATGGCCAACTATATACTTGTATGCGTCTCTCTCGCTCTCGTACAGTTGGCGCTGCTAGTTATGTGTAACCGGTTTTAATGTATACTTATGTATCTGAGGCAGGCGCGATTATATTATTATGCTGCTATATGTATGGTGTTGAGTGACACTATTAAGTATGGTATTATTCAGGATGGAATTTGTTATGCTAATTGCGCGCGATTATCTAATACGTGTATCTATCTGGTTTGAGACGAATACTTATTGAATTTTTCAAATGTGTGCTATTCTCGGGAATGGGTTATTACAATAGTCTACAGGGGAAGTAGGTTATGGTTATGATATATTATTCTACGGTATATTAACGATTTTTTACGGAGTTGAAAGGTACCGACGGAGCCCAGCGATTCTTCTTTAACGATAGTCGATTGTACAGTAACAGCGCGAAATTTGAATTATCTTACGCTATAATATATAAATTATAACATTGTTTATAAAATTTAGTGTAGCAATATTTCAACGCGAACCAAATTCTACTCATTCCTCAAAGTAAACACTAACGAAGTGCTCTAAGTATACCTATCTGTTAAAACTATACCCACCGATACTCGATCCTATCTACGAATATAACAATAAAGACAACAAATTACATATTCGAACGATAAGATAAGCGAACCACGTGGAGGGCAATAACAGCGCGTCAATTCGAATCTCTCGGAGTCAGATAAATCCAGTACAACGTAGGCCCTAATTCTAATATGATAAAAACAAACCTCAAACTCTAGACCAACGCGATGATTGGCCTAGAATTGAAGCCAGTCATCGTTTGGAGCCGCCTAGGACCAATAGGATATAATAGGATAGCTTATTTCTCCAAACTCGATGCGCACGGAGCGTCGGTATACGAATGCTTGAAACGTTATTAAATAACAGCTGAGTCAATTGGGCGTCGATTGCTTTTCCAACTTGCACAATGATTAAATAATACACTTGTCCAATGCACTGCACTATTTTTCCAAAGGACTCTGTCTCTGCGTTCTACGTATACTTAACCGTATAATAATACGGCTACACTATATATAAGTACTCACATTGACAGGCTCGAAGTAAGAGAAAGCGAGATGGATGAAAATGCTTGGAGGAAGAGCGAGGGAGAGGGTAGAATAAGCGCAAACACAGCAGTTCTCCCGACGGCGGCGTGCATCAGTATAGCCGTGCAGCGGCGGGATACCAGAAATCGCGGGAAACGCGCCGTCTTGTACCATCAGACCTGTAAGCAACGTTTGCTGCTACAACAGCTTCCAAAAAAGCACGTCATCCGCATATAGAGGCATCTACTGACAAGAGCATTTTTCCTCGCTTGAAGATTCGAAGTCTTGGACGATATTGTTGACGCTTGTGAGAGAAAACATTAAACGAGGTTATCCTCCTCCTCATGTGTTGACGCACTTGATGCTTTTATGCAAACTACAATAGTGTACGTTAGCTGATCGTGACCTCTTCTCATTGTGGGAGACGATTGTGAGAGGTTACGTGAACGCCTGAGTGGCACTGTGTTTTGGAGTCAGTATACAGTTTGCGGGATTATGTTTGGAGATAGTGTACTGGCTTTGAACAATGGATATCCACGAGGAAGATACTGCCAGGAAGAATAATGACACAACAGAGGAAGAAGTGATCGGAGGTGTTGCCATAAGTGCTGACAAATCATGCTCGTCTTCTCCCAGACCTCTGGGCACCAGTCGCTATGGCAGACTCATTAAACCTAAGTCTCCTAACAATGTCATGCTTGACTCTACCAAGGCATGTATTGCTTAGACGTTACATTGTTCATGAAAATAGGCTGAGGATTATATTCTGCATCTAAGTTAATGACTGTAAAACACTGGCCTTTGGTCTACAGTTTTGTACAATGTATACTCTGTAAAATCAGTAGGAAGAGAGGCATCGCAGTAGTTAGCGCAAGATACAAGAATTCTCAGGAATAAATTATTAATATTAGGTTTATAAAAATCACATTGAAACTATAGTGCAATTGTTACTTTCTAATTACTTTTTTGTTAGATTTTACTTTTTAGTTAAGTCATATATTATTTGAATTATCAATTTTTTCATTTATTTCTTTTATATTACTTTCAATTTGTTCAATTATAAAATTATTAAGAAAATCCAGTTTGAAATTTGGTTGTTAAATTTTTACAGAATTCCAAAATGCCAAAGAACACAAGGCAAGAAGCCTCCATTGAAGGCGAAAACGTCAAAATGGAAGATACTTCAAGTATCATGGATGATACCAACTATAGCAGCCTTGATAGTAGTTCTTTTAGAACAGAAGAAGACAGTATCGACATTGAAGATCTTCAATCACAAAGTCCATGGACTTTGGGACAAATTGTTTGGTCTAGAATTGGTACCTATCCATTCTGGCCTAGCGTTGTCACACTTGATCCCGAAACAATGACATATGTATCACAAAAAGGTTAGTAGGATAATGATAGTTATTTTCTAATACAACTATTTGGCTTAACCAGTTTTGTTAGGTGGCCTATTCTATTCCATTTAAAATTATAATGTGCACTCATTCATTAAATTACAACGAATTAAGTATTTAATCGCCTAATTAACATGTTTTAGAAGAGTTATTTATTTTCTAAGAGTAAATTAAAATATATTTTTAAATGATGTGTCAATTTTTTATTGTTTCTTCTTCAATGACTATATACAGTGATATACGTACACTATTATATATACATATAGAATATATATTTTTAATTAAAACCAATTATTTTTTCAATTACTTTTTTTTCATAAAATTAATGCAAATGTTTGTGTATTGTTTCTATTCAATTGCTTTACCATTGTTTGCATTTAATTTTGATAGATATCCTGGGAGTTCAAATATTACATTACCAACAGAGTAACCATAATTGATTTTCTTAAAGTAGTAAGTTGGTTGCATGTTGCAGACCTCTTTTTGATATTTATTTTGTAAAAATCATTGCAGTAATAATCTTAAATTGTGCAATTTAGACTATCTCATCTAAACTATGTTCCGTGAAATGTATATTACATTCAACTTTATACAAATTCTAGCTTAGAATATACAAATATAGATACTGAGAGGTTACTTGAATTTTAATATAGCCTCTTGAGGCATATGCAAGTATTCTCTCAAATAAGCTAAAACTTTCTATTAAAGTATTGACTAAAAAAGCATTTTATTTATATATTAAGTAATTTGCTGTTTTCAAAGAAAAATATTACGATTTTCAGGTTCAGGTCTTGTTAAGTCAAAATTTCGATGTGTGCATGTCACATTCTGTGCAGATAAAGGGAAGCGTAGTTGGGTGTCTTTTGGGAACGTTATACCTTTTTACAGCATTGCTGACTTTGAAAAACGCAAAAACGAAATAACGCCTGAAATAAAAAAGAGAGAGCCAAAGTACGCTGCAGCATTTGTAATCAAGCCCTCAATGAAATTAAAATGGGATGATGCAGTTGCTGAGGCATCAGGCTTAATGGCTAAAAGTCCTGAAGCAAGAATTGAAATTTTCAAACCAAAAAATAGTAAAAAGGACAGTTTATCAAACAAATTAGTAAAAACAGTCGAACAATCAGAAGAAAATATTAAAAAGAGAAAGAAAACAGTTACAGAAGATGAGGTCATAATTAAAAAGTCCAAACAAGAGGTAATTATTGTTGGAGTATTAAGTAAAATATATTAGGCTTCTCAGCCTTTTATTAACATTTTTATCATTTCATGTTTTGTAGATTGAAGAAATAGAAGTTTTGGATGAAAAGTCAGACAATAAATTAGGAAATAATTTAAATTTAGATACACCACCAACTCCTCCATCAAGTCATAAAGACTCCAGCGATGAAGGTCCTACATCGAAGAAGTTCAAAAGTAAAAAGCAATCAGGAAAGCATGGAGTCTTTGAAGTATTTTGTGAACGAAACAAAGAATCTGCCGAACAGCTAGATCCAGATGCGTCAGAAGCGGACATCAAAGCATATTTGTTAGACTTGTGGGAAAACATGAGCAGTCAAGAGCGCAGTAAGTATAGGGCGGATTATCTTCAAAGCGACGAGATGAAATTGTACTCGATAGACGTGGATGAGGATGAAGAAGACGACGAAGACGAAGATGAAAATGAAGATGACGATGAAGACGAATACGACGACGACGACGGCGATGAAGAAGAAGCTGACTCCGAGCCAGAACCTGAGAAACCCGTCAACAGACGAAGAACAAAAGGTCAATTAAAAATTGATGAATTTTTCAGTCACGAAGAGCCTTCGGAAAAAACAAAGAGAAGCCAGCGATCAAAGGCAGGCCTCAACACAACAAAAGATGAGTTTTCAGATCAAGAAGAGGAGACTACCTCTGTAGAATCAGAGAATTTGAATAAATCCATAAATAAGCGAAGGACGAAAACAAGACGGGAATCCTCTGATCAGGACGATGTAATATCTATAGACTCAGGAGATGTACCTGTGAAAAAGCGAAAGTCTAAAGTTGACAGCGAAGGTTCCGATCTACCTTCTTTAATGATGGATACAGGGAAGCGACATCGACCCTACAGTCTTTTCAAGGGCATGAAGAACGAGCGAGTCTGTCAAATCTGCGAAAAAACGGGTAAGCTTATTCGATGTCGAGGCCCTTGCCACTCGTACTTCCATCTAGCATGTGTAAAACCAGGAGAGTCGAGCCCGGAGCCCAGCGAAGCTGGAGATATCGAAAATAACAGCGCCTACGCGGAAGACCTTAAAGAAATCAAAGAAAAGTCAAAAGAGATCGAAGAGAAAGAAGAAAAGATTGCCTTCGACTACGACAATTTCAAATGCATCGACTGTCTGTCTGGTGTGGCACCGCCGTGCTTTGTTTGCCATGAGCGTGACAGCGAGCGCACCAAGTGCTCGATACTGGCTTGCGGCAAGCATTATCATCCGGATTGCCTTAAAAGTTGGCCGCAGTGCCAGTGGCAGGGCGGCAGACTAACCTGCCCGCATCACATCTGTCACACTTGTGCTTCCGACAATCCACAGAATAGTCATCCAAGGTCGGCTGGCGAAAAGTTCGCGAAATGCGTCAAATGCCCCTCGACGTATCACGCCTCTATCTCCTGTTTACCCGCTGGCTCCAATATACTGACTGGAAGTCAGATTGTCTGTCCAAAACATTACAAATCGCCGCATCCACCTGTCAATGCAACTTGGTGCTTCCTATGCACGGAAGGTGGCAGTTTAATTTGTTGTGACACGTGCCCTACATCGTTCCATTTAGAATGTTTAGGTAGGATTTCCTTACACTTTTCTATTTTTAACTAGTTAAAAAATAGTTGTTGCAATAATTATTATTTTATTTAGGCATAGATGCACCAGATGGTGGCTACATTTGCGAAGATTGCGAAACAGGAAGATTGCCGCTTTATGGCGAGGTTGTTTGGGTCAAGCTTGGCACTTATCGCTGGTGGCCTTCTGTTATTTGTTACCCGCAAGAAATTCCTTCGAATATTGCGTCAAGGCCTCACAAAACTGGTGAATTCTGCGTTATGTTTTTGGGCTCTAGAGACTACTATTGGATTCACAGGTTTACATTTAATTGATTTGCTTCCTATTGTTATTTAGAAGATTAGTTAATGTAATGCTTATATAATGTCGCTTTCTAGGGGGAAAGCTTTCCTGTATCAAGAAGGAGATGCTAGTGCAAAGGTAATAGGTTCAAAGAAGGTAGAGGAATCGTATAGAAAAGCTTTGCAGGAAGCGAAACTTTTCCACGACCGTCTTGTGTATGAAAGAACTGTAGCAAAAAATCGAGGCAACTCCAAGAGTCTAAAACCACCTCTTTATGTGAAACTTAAGGTAAATAAGCCCGTAGGAAACGTAAAGATTCCCGAAGTCGACAGTATGGTCGCATGCGACTGTAATCCCAACCAACCATTACCGTGTTCACCCGACTCCGACTGCTTGAATCGTATACTAATGATTGAATGCAGTCCGGATACTTGTCCTGCTGGTACAAAATGTCAGAATCAGCTGTTCGTGCAAAGAAAGTATCCAGCCATGAAGCCTATTCACACAGAAGAACGAGGCTGGGGACTTAGAACTCTCGAGCCCATAAAGCATGGACAATTCATCATTGAATACGTCGGAGAAGTCATCGATGAAGCGGAATATAAGCTTCGATTGCAGCAAAAGAGGGAAAGAAAAAACGAAAATTATTACTTTTTAACTATAGATAATTCTAGAATGATAGATGCTGAACCAAAGGGAAATTTAAGTCGTTTTATGAGTGAGTCTAATTTATTATCGCTTCATTTCTCAAATATAATTCTAATGTCAACTTTAACAATAAACAATAAACAATTTTTACGTTTTCAGATCATTCCTGTCAACCGAATTGTGAAACACAAAAATGGACTGTAAATGGTGATACTCGAATCGGACTGTTTGCCTTACGCGATATCGAGCCTGGTGAAGAGTTAACTTTTAATTATAACTTAGCTTGTGATGGAGAGACGCGAAAGCCATGTCTTTGCAAAGCTCCCAATTGCAGCGGTTTTATAGGTCTGAAAGTTCCTAAGCAACAAATGAGTTTAGTACAACAAAAAAAAATTGAAAAGGCTGAAAAAGTTAAAAAACAGAGAAAGTGAGTGAATAATTAAAGCCTACAAACGCAGCTTTCCAAATAATTATTTTCTATTTATTTCAATTTTATATTTTTCAAGGAACAATAAAAAGGTACTATTAAGCTGTTGGAATTGTAGTCAAAAGATCGATAATCCCGACGATGCTTATCGATGTGACCAAAAGACTTGCGGCAAAGTTTACCACACGCATTGCATTGCCATTGAAGATGGTCCAGATCAGATATTTCATTGTCCTTGGCATTTTTGCGCCGAATGCTACAAGAGAACGGCAATACGATGCAGTTACTGCTGCAATGCATTTTGCGACCGTATGTGCAATTCCTATTGTAAATATTTAATGTTTACATTTTTTCTTTTTCTTAATAAACAAAATTATTCTCTTATTTCTAGTTCATGTATTCGGCAATTTACGCAAGGATCCGGAGACTGCCAGCCTGATCTGCTACAATCATCAGACAGAGGATGGAGACTACATTGATTTAGACATGGGCGAATCAGGTGAAGCACTCATGGACGATGATGGCGATGACGATGTTATGATTATCAATGATGACTACAATAACGTGGACATTGTTTCTGAACAAATTCTCAAAGAACCGATAGAGCCGCCACCGCCGCTAACGCCATTAACGGCACCGACGTTATCCACGCCGGTGGTTGTGGAAACAATCGCTTCTTCTTCTGTGCAACCCGACGAGATTTCGCCAAGGGGCGCCATCGTCGAGGTAAGACAGAGGCTGACGCGCGCGAGTAGGTCAGCAACGTCACTGCATCGATCGATCGATCCATAAATTACAAGTGTCCTTAAAAATCTCTGATATTTTTTTTCAATTTGTTGGGATCGTTCGCTCGAACTTGGCTTTTCAATTGGCTTAGCTTGTAGTGCATGAGCATGATTAGTTGAAAAAGTCATTTTTTTACTTACTGAACTGCGCCGATGAAAATTGATTACATTCAGTTTGCATAAAACAAAATTGCACAACTGCATCAATGCTCTAAAAAGTTGATGCCATCACAAAAGTCAAGTTCGAATAGGTAAACCTAATTATTCCTCATTTTAGTTTTTGTAATAATTGATAAAACTTTTCCTATCAAGTCAAAAAAACGCTAAAACGGATTGGGTTATTTAATTATTTACTTTTTTAATTGTAACCAATTCAGTGGTTTTTTTATAAAAAATCTAAACTATTTTTCTTTTGAAAGCTGCTTATCTTGTGTTTATTATTTTATAATTTGCTTTTAGAGGATCTTTTAAAGAAGCATACAAATAAGCATTCTGCAAATCTTATACGCAAGATATGATAGATATATTTTTTATTGAAAGCCATCGAAATCATCGACGGTGGTGGCAAAGCATGAGACGGAAACAGGGGGGCAGTAGTAACAAAATAGATTAATATAGTTGAATGTTAATTAATAATTATTTTATTTGTTTTTTGTCGTTGTTGTCTTCCTATATGGTCCAGTTTTGCCATGCAGATTCCGTCAAAATGAAATAAATAGATGAAAAATCTATGAATACGCGAACATAGTGAATCATTATGTGAAATATCGTGCAATGCTATTAATCGTATGGATTCTTTCTTGATGAGTTCGATTATTTACGTAGAATATTAATTTCTACAATCGTGTTTTTTTCGGTCGACGACGTCTTACGAATGTGTATCGATTTCTTTTAAATAGGATAATTTTTGTTTGTGTCACTTACACTCACATTTATAAGCGACAATCCATTTTTTTATATATAATCTCTTGTCGCCATTATATTCAAGAATTTTATATTTCATATGTTTTCTGCGCTCTCACTGCCTTATTACTTTTACGCGTATTTGCCAAGATTTGTATATCTTGAGAATTTTGTGTTGACTTACACATCAAATGTTACGCGTAGTCATTGATATAAAATTACAGAAATATGTATATATTATACATATTTTTACAAAAAATGATTATTAATTACGATTATCAAATTGTTAATATTGTATAAAAAAAGTATACTCTATGCATGTATATACGTTGGAATGATATTGCATCATGTAACAATCTAAAATTATTTTGTTTTATAAAATAATGTGTTTATGAAGGAAACATTTTTTATATTTAATTTTTGTAACCACATATTATTTTATATTTACCTTTTATGTTTCCTTATTGTACAAGTATTTATTCGAAATCTTTTTAAGTCCCTTATGTGCAGAGTTACCCAAACTGTTATACCATATATTTAACTAGTTGTGTAAAGTCTGCAACATCTCTAATTTTGTGTATGGTTTTTCCAATGTTATATGGGCAATTCTTTAAAGAAGAATCATTAATCAAACATATACAATAAAATGCCAACTAAATAATTCTGTTTTAATGTGTGATATATTGATCATATTAGACTATAAGTTTTCATCAAAAGAGCAAACATGTCTCAATCTTTGGACTTGCTAACAACTTAATGAGCTTTGTATCTTCTATTTCAATTTCTCCCTTTTCATACCCGTAACTGTCCTCATGTACCCCATTATTCACATAGCTTTTGTAAACATTTCAGCTTAGGTAGGCAAGAGTAGATACAAGAGGAAAAAACAAAATTTTCAAATTAAAATAGTTTTTTATTCGTATAAAAGTTAAAACGCTTTTATAACCGCTGTACATGATCGAATGCCCACACGTTACCAAAGGCACGTTTATCTATCCTGCATATGCATGTGGATAAAATCTCGAGCGTCGGCTTAATTTTGCAATTTTTCAATTTTGATACGAGTATCATCGGGAGGATTCGTGTAATCTGAAAAAAAGGAAAAAACAATTGTATTTAGATAAAATGCATAATCAAGCACGCCTATGCTAACGTTGCAAACAATCTAAATCTATCTATAATCCTATTGGTGTACAGAAACTAAAAACTAAAATACTTTATGCACTTTTCTAAATCAAGCAAACACATTGATGATCATTGCGTGAAGGAACAAATGTTATTGAAAAATTAAAAACGTGTTATTGTGTAAGTCCATCTCCACTTTTTAAATTTTTAGTCACACCTCCCATATGTAAGTATGATTTCGTTTATTTATTTTGCTTTTTATTAATGCATCTTTTTTTAGTCGTGAATCTTACTATAACATTAACAATGTCTGAAGCTGTGATCGCCGTTATACCTATAATTTAGGTGTATCACGATGTTCGATCGACTGAAAATAAATCGAGATCCATAAAGAATGTAACTTAACAGTGCAAAATTGTTCAACGCCAAATATTTTGTTTAATGAAAACCATAAAAAAATATTTCTTGCATACGATAATAGCATATCACATATAATTAATGCAAAACAAGCTTGCAACTATAAGAAGCATACCGTAAACTCATGTATACAAAATAAAAGTATACGACGCAATCATTCTCATACTAATATAACAATAAGCTATGAAGTCGCAAATTTTATCTACCGATTACTCGATTATTTTAAACAATAACAAAGCTTTCGATATCTTTACTAACACTAGAAAACATTGATCCTCGTCACAGTTCAAGCGCATGTCTCTAAAACTATAAGTATACAGCAAACAATGACCCAGACCAATACACTGAGTAAACGAAAATTAAAATAAAAACTACAGCACCTCTATAAGAAATGAAAAAAGAAAGTCTAAAGACCGTGTATTAACACCCTCAGGTCCACGCGAGCAGCGAAGAAGGCGAGGATGAAGACGAGTCGTCGTCGCAAAAGGAGGATGACGAGGACGAGTCCGGCAATAAAAGACGCCGCAGGAGACGTCAGCGAAGGAAGCAGGGCGCGGCCGAGAATGACTTTACCCTCGACCAGATTGCGGCCATCATCGGCATCGTCAAGTGAGCCCGGCGTCTCACCGACTCGCTGCTTCAGCCCAAGCGACATCGGAAGAAACGTCGCCGCGCTGTATCCGAAGCAAGACTCGATGCTTAGGCTGTATTATGTGTATGTACTGTTAAATCAGCACGCGATTGTGCGATCTTGTACGGCTTGGCTCGTTGAGTTTGCCAAAAATGAATTGTTTTATTTATTCGTTGATCTGTTTACGAATTGACTGTGAAGAACTATTTAATTTTATTTGTGTATTTAGCTGTGAGTTATAGTATGTATTTTTTCGAAGGCGATATTCGAGTATTGACTTATTGCAAAGCCGAGCTAAAATTATGAAACTCGGAAGCCGTACATTCGCCCCACCTCCCCTCTCTCTCTCTCTCTTTCTTTGTACAATACGACTTTGTAATACTTCTGTGCGAAGAAATTCCTGTATTCGAATCTCAATTATGTATCCTGGTGTAAGATTAAGCAAAAATCATTGTAGTTATACGGATAGTATTGTAGAAAAAATACATTTTTTAACTTGTATTTATATACCTTGACGCGATCGGAGAAACAGAGAACTGAATTTAAACTATTTATATAAATGTAATTGATTTCTGATGTATAATATATATTTGGAAGGTGATTTTTTTAAATTCCGAGAAGAATCATTTAAACTATGATCAAATGCACAAAAATCCGATACTGTAATATACGTTTTCCTCTCTGTAGATAAAAAGTGATAGATTTATATTTTTAATTTTACTTTTGTCGACGGTATTTATTTTGAGCACATTGCTGGTGCTGGTTTGTATAATTTGAGACTGACACTGATTTACCAGGCATAGCGATTTTTATTTAACCTCTTATTTTTTACATAAGTTCAGTGTATAAGCAAGCGTGACCTTTAGGTTTGATCGACGTGAGCGTCAAAAAGATTGATATAATTTTATCTATGTAACATTATATTATTATATAAAAATATACAATGCACATTATTACAACACACAGATCTCTGTATCAACATTTCCATAGTCCCTGACAATCGCGTAACAGTCCCTCCATGAATATGTATAATCCTGCTTCATTAAAAAATTAAATACGCGATAACGTAGTTTTTCAAGTAAATAAAAGAAACTGCCTACAATTAATTTCGTTTGACACTGTACAAATATAAAATAAATTGCTTAAAATGAGATTCACTGTAACTCTTGTTTCGTGTAATACATTGATTGACTTGTGTACTTTAAATTAAGTACCGTAATAATACTTTGCCAAAACGAAACTGAATACAATTTCACGCATTTTAATGTCCGTTTATTAAATTGAAGTGATCAGTGATGTCTGTGCGTGATTGCTGGAGTTTTATAAAAAAGAATGTAAAAAATTTTTAAATCTGCCTGGATTTGGAAATCTTATAACAAACGCGAAGTAGACTTGTAAAAATAATATATATTTTACAATTCTTTTTATAGAGTTATCGTTTGGTAGTTATTTCTTCATTCTGATCAATGCTGATCATAACTAGTATATATACTATAATTCAGTTTGTACAAATCAATGAATTCTAAAAATGTAAAGAAATTCCTACATAAATCTCCTATATAAGTATTTTGGATGAAAATTATTGAAGGCTTCCATAAAAAATCAATCTATTAAAATGTGTAGAAATATCTATGTATGTAGAAATATATATATTGCTTTTTTGATTCTCTTCAATGATATTTTATTTAATTAAAGTCCCGGTACTTCCTAAAATATTATTTTAATCTCTTTTTCTATCTCAAGAGTGACGTAAGGAATCCAATTTCTGATCAAGCAATTTTTATAATAATAATAGATTTTTTGATCAAAATCGGGTCACTCACCTCTCTTTTGTCGTACCATTATTTTAGTACAAAGTAGCTATCATGATAATTCGTTAATCCTTACCAATAAACTAACGTTAAATAAGTTAGATATTTACCTCCATTATTCGAAACATCTCATACTTTTTCTCTAAAACACCGATTGATACAACCGATTAGTTATTATTCTATATCAAAACAAAACAAAAAAAGCCTATAACAGTGTAACAAGTTACACGTTAGTTGGTTCTCTGCCGTAATCCTGATATAATTTTGGACTTCCTTGAGTGGAAGAACTTGTGGTATAAACTTTCGTACTTGGTGAGCTTTGTACAGATGTAGATCCTGAAATCGTCTCCTCAGGACTGCCCACGTTGAGTTTCTTCCGCAGCACTGGCGCAACGAAATGCTGACCCGCGGATAAATCTCGTTTCGATGACTGGCTCTAGAATTTGCAATTAAATCAAGTGTCAAATAATAAAATGTTTCAATTTATTTTCTAGGAAAAAGTAAACTTTACAATCCTCATCGCCCTTATTAAAGTTCGAAAGCCGTTAACTTGTTTTATATAAACTCATAGAGTTTGCTTTTTAAATCTCAAACAAAGAGCTGTATTCTTTCTTTTAAAAGCCAATCATCAAATGAAAAATGGAAAATTACCTTGGGCTTCGAAGCAGGCAAGGTCGCTCCGGTAACAAGACCCAGTATGTTAGCGGCGAGTCCAATAAGCTGGACTGCGGCTAGTGGCGATAGTTCCGTCCGCACGAGACCCAGGGCCAAAAATGCAGCCTGTGCGAGAACCGGTGCCGCTCCAGCAGCGGTAGCAGCTGATCCCGATAATTGACCTCCGCCAACACTCGGGCCATATGCGAAGCACAGATTGTGTCTGTCCACCTTAAAATAAAAATCATATCATTTAGAAATACGTTTCTAGAATACTTTTGAGAATACAGGTATAGATGCGGACTTACTAAATGTTTAATTGATAAATAGAGTAGCCCAAAGGGCGTGATGAGCGGACATGCAAGGCTGTAAACCGTGGTCATAGTAAAGACCAACAATAGCCAGGCGTAGTGGGCGCCCAAAGGGAATTCCCACAAAACAGCTTTCCTAACGTAAATGCGCTCCGCTCGACTTCTCGCTATGCATAGCCTAAAGGTATAAAGTGCTAGTTCCGGGAACCTGACGAGCTCCAGACCGCTTCCTAATAAGGCTGCCGTTATCACATAATTTACAAACAACGCACCCTGAAATTGGAGGAAAAACAAAAAGCGTGTTTTAATTCACTGCTTGTAAAACCAAAAAATATAATAAGAGATGAGGATTTACCTGATCAGGCAAAAAGACGCACTCCCAACGCGCAGAATTATTTCCCGCGCTTACAGTCCACTCAAAGAATGCCTGGGCACTGGTTAATCCTAAACTGGGTAGGATGAGTACCATCAACAGAAGCAAGAGCAATGTCTTCCTCATAACAGCTCTATTCAATCCACTTCTGGTCCAGTGCCTCACCAGAGCTTCGCTACGTCCAACCAGAGCCGGCATCAGCGCGGCCACGCTGACCAGTAGAACCGTCGGCAGGAAAGCCGACAGCAGAGGGCTGAGCTTCTTTATCTCTCCGGTCGTCGGCAAATTGTTCACTGCCGTCACCACGACCTGCGCGATGATTAGATTTAATTATTGATAAGGCATATGTATATGTAGATGTACTTGTGTGGTCGAAAAAAATACGGCTCGTGTGACTGCATTGCTGGATAGTTGCGTCGGGGTCGAGGTAATTGTCCATGTCGCAATGAAGTGAGCATTGCGTAACCAAGTTGAATAGCACGAGGAAAGCGCGTAAGAGAAAGAGAGGGGGACGAGGATTTTGTATATTGATTGCGCTCAGATGCATTTTATCATTTTGAGTGCTCAACTAGAGAGTGATGTAAATATGCTAAGTGCTTTACACTTTTCAGTTGTATGCAGTTTTCGTTCAGATATTCTCGGTGATATGGAGATAAAAGTTCTACACTCTATATTTATCCTAATACAATCTTTGCAATGGAAATGTACGATTATTCCACCCTCCTCGAATATTATACTTTATAGATATTAAAAGATTCAGTGGTACTCATGACTAATTATATAATCAATACGAACATATGATTTTAGCAAGTCAGCAGCATTCATTCATAACGAACTTGACGCAACGAATGGGCGATGTAAGAAATCCTATACTTACAGCAGGTGTCGTAAGAAAGAACATGGTAAGGCCCAACATGGTGTTGATCATGATTGCATTGAAGTACCAGCACGGCCTGGCAATGCTCAAATTTTCCCAAAATATGTCCGCAGGTGCAGGTGCATAGTCCACGACCCACTTTATAGATGGCGAAGAGCGTAGCTGCCGGCGCATGGTCCTCGCAGCTCCCGGCGTGCCTGCGCAAACATATCGATGCATTCATGAGAACGATGATTCAGAGCATCGACACGATGAATAAATAAAATACACTTGATCGCATGCAAATTATCGTAGAGACTGATATTTTTTATTCCGATGGCGTTCGGCTGTACGTACCCAGCGTTACGAATGCTACGCCTATGGGTCGACTCAAAGCAACTTTTCGCTCCTCCTCGACGAGAGCCGTCAGGCGCGCCTCTTCCGCCGTGTAGAATTCGAGCGCGTCCACTTGGCGCTGAAACATTTTGAACGTTAGTGTCGTGATTTGGTTTATTTCGATTCGAATAAAGAGTTTCATTGCGGTCACTCACTTGTTTGAAACAGCATCCCACAACCTGTCCACAAGGCTGGGGATACATTTTTAATGGCCCCTTTCTTCTATTGTAATTCTCACAATAAAGTCGCGCCTGCTCAGCGCAGTCTCTTTCTGCATCCAATTTTGTTAGTTGTTTAATATCATATGCTAGCGTTACATCTTCGACCGTTAATGTTGGAAAAGCTTCTCTGTAATTAGGAAATTGGTGATACTATGAGTAAATATAAGATATACCTATGAGTAATATTCTAATTATTTAAAATTGGTATACTAACGTGAAGTATTCTGTCAATCCCTCAACATTGCATTGGTGCTTTGGAATCTCTGTGATCAACAAAGTTCTTGCTGCTAATTCTCCTGCTGGTTTCATATCTCTGACTTGTTTTATGAATCGTCGCATAACAATTGCTCCAACAGGTAAATACGATAGAAGTATCAGTGTATGTACCCAGAGCCAAGGAGACTTGGAATCAAGATTTGATATAGTCGTATGACTGAAAGTACTGGGATCTCCGCTGATGTTTCCATGGAAATTGATTGGTAAAATGATACAAATTGAAACCACAGTCATCATGGCAGTCAATACAATTAAATGTCTCTGAAAAGAAACATAAAGCAAGCCATCTGGTCCAGCTCTTTTCAACAGCTCTACATCTCTGTAAGAACATATATCATTGAGCAAACTAACATTGAGTATTTGATCGTGAAATCACTCTGAAGATTAAAACTTACGGTAATTTGAAAGCTGTGACTATCCACGATAGAAATCCTCTATCCGTATGAGAAAGGTGTGAATTGACGGATGCTTCTATGCATGTCACTTCCGCATCTCTAGATTCAGAATGCTCACCATAAAACAGCTCCATCCACCTGTTCTCTGATTTATGTAAGAGGGCCAACCGCCCATAATTCCAAGCTTTCTTCCGTAGTAAGCCAAACAATAATACCAGGCACTGTAATTCAATAAAATATAGATTAAGATCTACTTATCATACCAGCTACTCTCGCGCCATAATATGATAATACTCCAAAATGACACTCACAACAAAAGCCACACTATTGACCAAGAGATTATCAGGTACTCCATTATATAAATTCGTTACAAAAGTCGTGTTTCTTCTTATCACGAAGCACTGGTCTGGTGATATAGGTGTGTACTGGCTTGTGCTAAAATCATATTAAAACAAAACCTTTGAGAATCGCGCAAAAGGCAACTACTTAATTAATAACATAGCAGAACTACAAAGGGGGACGTAATTAACGTTTGCCAAAAGCAATATGATCGCACCACCTTTATCAACAACTTGCAAAGCTGCAGGATTGAAGAAATAAGTTTTATCTAAAAATAAAATTGACAGTGACTAATCCGAAGCGCGAATCGAAGCTGGAAAACTGAGCAACGAAACAGAATGAACGCGTCTTATCTATAGCCACGCGTCTACAGGGAAAATCGAAGCGATTAACGTCATTTTTGCGGACGAAGCAACAGTTGTCATCATCTATAAGTATACGTATATATATATCGTAAAGCAAAGAAAACACCCTGCAGATTGAGAGAAAGTTTTCAACACACATAAACAGCGTCACGACTTCCGGAGCTCACTGGAATCTACGAGAAGTATCGTCACAGCTATCTCTCTCTGTCTTTCTCTCTCGCTCGCTCTTTTCATCGCTGGATTCTCTCGTATCGGATACATCCACAAAGGGATAGTAACGAAACGCAAATTAAGACAACAATCATGAACGTCATCGTGTCGTAATAAGCTTCCGCGCGAGAGGAGACAGGCAGACCCACGATCTCTAAGTAGTACTTATTATATACAACTCGTTGTGTTAAGTTGTGTATACACAAAGAGTATAAGGCAGTAAGTATGTCTGGCAGCAGCAGACAGACAATATTAGTAGCACACTATACACTCGCGCGAAGGTAAAAAAAAGCATGTGACGCGCGCGAAGGGGGCAGATGCCCGAAAAATTTTGGAAAATCCGTTACGATGCACAGCTGAAGTATATATTATAGTGATCTCATCGTCGGGACGCGCGATGCAGAACAACAGCAGGTGCCAATGTATCGCCTCCTCCGACATAATCGCAGAGTCGAGAAAGAGAAAGAGAGATAGATAATAGAGCGATGGCAGCGCACTGCATCACACTCACTTCGGATAATATTCCTGCTCGAGATCCATCGCTGCTGATGTTGTTCTCTCTTTCTCGCACTACTATTACACGCACATACACTTTCTCGTCGCTGTGTCGCTGCTCAGGAGCACTGACGATGTTGTCGCGTTAGGCGAGCGCAAAAAGGCATGTTAGCAAACATGTGTCAGCTTGACACATCCCGCGAAAGGAGAGGCAGTGCGCGGACTCACTCAGGACGGTCGATCGGCCTCCAACGCACAGCCAACACTGACGAGGAGAACGATATGGCGCATAAGTCGCGGCGCGGTCTGTCTGCTCGCGCGGGGCGCTCGGAGATCTCCGATTCGCTATTCGTTCCTACTCCTGACCTTACGAATGTATAGGTATATGCGCGACGGCGGCCCCTTCTACTTTCCCGAGTTTTCTCGCAGCGAGACAGCGACCGAGTGTCCAAGTATATACCTATATATACTTACTCTTTTTCCAAGCGTGCTTTTATTGTTGTGCTGTATAACAGCTGTGGGGACTTGTGGCGCGCGCAATGTTTCTGTAAAATTGACAATCGCCGTTTATTTTTGTCGGTTGGGCTTTGTTTATATATTTTCCTGGGATGATATATTGCCCTTCGGATCTCGATTATAATTTGTAACGATGAATATGCCTTATTGTATGGAGAAGAGTACATTATTCTTATCTTTCTCAATGACGCAATTTCAATTTACAATAGAGATATGAAATGATCTGATAATTTATGTAAGTAGAAGAGAATTGCCTCTGCTCCGAAATTCATTTCGGAGCAATGACGAAACCCGCCACTTTTTATATTTTCGCAATATCTTTTTATATCTTTTGCCGGGAAAAGACTATCTCTCTGGGACACCTAATTCATATTAAAGTGCGTTGCGCAAAACAGCGTCGATTTTATAATGACAATTCAATTCAAGTGTCTCTTTCGACGCCTATAGTAACTTGTAAGTCGCGCTGTGATTCATGCAAATCTGTTCTTTGGTGAAAACGTTTCAAGGAACTCGACCATATGAGCGCAAAAACGCAATGTTATCTGTTTAAAGATTCGTATCGAGTGCGTGCGACAAAATTATATACAGACAATGTTGTCAAATTAGCTCGCGATACGAACAACTGATTTGACAAAATAATATTTCGTTTTTTCATTTTTATTATTATCAGCCAACTCTTTATGCTACTTCGATAAGAGAAGCCTCGGCGGTAACTAAGGCTATTTCTTGAGGAACGTTTCGATTGGATTGGCTGCTTTCTGTAAATCGAAAACTCCGATTGAAGCATATTTCAAAGAACGTTTTGCAGGAATACTATATCACCGCCGAGTATATACCTTTAATGATAGCGTATAAAAAAAGTGAGCTGCGTAAAAAGTCAGGTCGTTTCAACAAATGCTGCATTCTTAGTGTTAACAACTTTTTGAATATTATGATACGTATATCGATCCTCCTTACTCTCCAGATGAATAATAAACGAAGCCGGTGCGAGTAAAGTTACTTTGACTGCTCTATTCTCTGCCAATGAGCGTCGGATAATTATTTCAAATACAGCTTCTGAATTGTTTATGCAAAACGAAAGCACAGGCGCGAAGAACTTTGCTCGTTTGAGTACTTCGATAAATGTTATACAGAACAATTATGTTACTAGAATTTTCTTCCTAATTAATGGGACGCTACATAACGTTGGACAGAAATAATGACCGAACAGTTAAAAGTAAATAGTATAATAGTATAATAATAGTAAAACTACGATTTCCATTGATCCCTTAATAGGCTCGAGTCTCACCGATGCGGCGATGCGATAATACACATACCAATACGTATATACATTAATACAGCTCGTTAACCGGACTTTCGCGTACAGATTTTCGGGTTGCCGGATAATAACAATTAAGTACTCGACACGTCTGTGCGTGCAAGAATCGCGTCGTTTGCCTCTTCTTTCGTATAGTAACTATACATAAAAGACGATATAATGAGTCATAAATCGTCACGCTCCAGGAATGAAGATCTTTTGCGATATTTAAGAACACAACGCATCGAAACACACACACACACGCGCGTCTCGCGCACTTTCACTCCTTGTTATATTTTCCTTTCCTTTTTCGCTTTGTTGCCGAAAGTTGGCGCGCGTTTTCGCTTTTTCCACCAACAAGTAGTTTGTCGTTCACTTTGGCTGACATTCTATGTGATGGAAGATAATTTATGCGTATAAAGTAGAAATATTGATCCGTGATAATTATTTTACGAAAAATTCTGTTACATAACGAAGGCGCTTTAGTCTAGCTAGTATAGATCATCGTGTATTTATAAATTAAGTTGAATTAATTATGAGAAATTTAAAAATACTACTTTTTTTTCTGTTTACAATAAATAATTTATTGCAAGATCTTTGTACACACAGTAAAGATAGTTTTCTTTATTATTATGCTAAATATGATTAATCTTACATTAACATGTACAATGTGTAACTAAATTAATTGAAAGTCTTTTATTTTACAAAAAAAATTCCTAACCACAAGTAGATAAGAAAAATTGTTTTTTATTCACTTTATTTTACTAATAATGTAATATAAACTATAAAGCATCAACAATAACAGCATCAAAATCCTATTCTAATTATAATAAATATAATATAATATATTAAATATATTTACACAATGTAATTGAAAACATATAGAACAATATTTATAAAATATGTTTTTTTATATTGTTAAATAATACAATATGCGACTCCTAATTTCAAAAATTCACAGTCTATGTAAATGCGAAAATTTTTACGATTTTTCGTTGTTGACTTCATTATTATAATAATAGAAATATACATACACGAGGTCACAACACTCGACATAAATGCAAAATAATAATTCAGAGTAAAAGATCACTAATTTGAATAAATGATCGATTGAATCATAAATTGAAAGTAAAGATTTTCTTTAGAAAAAAAACCGCTAAATATACATAGATTAATTTTATATCTAATACAGTCATATATTTATTATTGTCTAGTAAATTAAATTATTTTTTTTATATATTCGTCTCATATTATTTACAGTTTGTACTTGTTTTCTTGTAATTCTCGATACTATGCCTGATTGTTATCATGATTCAGTAAGTATACGATATATTTATAATTTGAAATAAACCTTAATTAACGGGATTTGAAAATTTTATAAAATATCAAGTTTAACTTTCCGTGTAATTTATATTTGTATGTAAAGACTTATTCGATTTGTTTAATTGCGTTTGTACTCATTAATAGATTGAACTTCACCTGTTGTAATGGAATCTAATACCCAAATTTCCTTTAAGCCATCTGAACCAATTATGATTTCTGCTCTACCAGGATCATCTGTTATTCTACCACCAGCTATTTTGATCAATTCCTTTAAAGTTGACGTTGGCGGTGACGTACCATTTTCAACGTAAATAAAACCACACGTGACAAATAATTCTGGCACATACGCTTTTCCAAATAGTTGTCGATCTCGACGATTTTCCTAAAATTTGTATATACTTAATCTTAAAGAAATTTTTAATTAAGATTAAGAATTTGCATTTTTAATCTTTTAACATACCTGGACTGCTTTAGAGAAATGACTCATCTCGAAAGGACCAGGTTCCAGCCATTTTTCACTCTCAAGTGATTTTAGAGCCCACTCTAAGCTTACCATCCAACAACCCCGTATTATACCTTTCAGTAAGTTTATGGTACGGGCGCCTGTACTAATAACGTGAGTGGTACGAGGAGTTACATTTACTTCTAAAACTGCTGAACCCAAAGTCTTAATCACAGACTTTACTAAATCTTTGTCCCTGAAATAAGAGTTGATTTTAGAGAAGGCATAATAATGTATATTGTATATTGTACATTACTTTTTAATTGATTTACACACTCTTTAGATAGTCCGGTAACTACAATGTTAATTTTAGGACCCCTACTTGTACTTTCTTTTCGACGACTTCTCCATTTTGTTAAATCGAATTCTCGTAAGGAATTTCGATCGCTTAACCGTGGCGGTACATCTTTCTGCGATAGTTCATTGTTCATCATATTATCTAACAAAGTCATGTTTGTGACTTTTTTGACAACAATCTTTTTACTTTTTATCTTTCTAGGTTTCTTTTTTATCTTTTTTACTGTTTTCGGCAGAATGTCATTTACTGCCTCCGGTTCACTGTCTTCAACTGATTTTGGACTTTTTTCAACTTGCTTTTTTTCTTGTCTTTTCTTCTGTATTATTTTTCGTTTTTTCTTCGTTTTAATTTCTTTGATTTGTGCTTCTGCAGGAAAATCTTGTGCATCTTCGGCAGGGCTAAATGAAACTAATTGCGAATTATCTCGGACTGGGTATAATTTTCGTTTGATTACGTCCTTCTTACTGTTATTTGGTTCATCTTCAGAGGTGTTATGTTTTTTTGAATTGTTCATTAATTTATTGCCATCTTTAGTTTCGTTTAATGATTCTTCAATAAGAATTCGTTTTTCCCTTTTATTAGATTTATCCATTGATTCGTCTGATGAATCTACTACAACTGTGTCCATAGAATCTGGAGTTGAAGTTTCTTTTCTAGCATGAATGCTTGTATATCTGTAACAGTAAAATATATTGACAATTAATAGGACAATTTTTAATATATCTATATGATGATAATGATGATTATGATCTTATTAATAACTTACTTATTTAGGGATGAATTTGTTTTATCTTTGACTATAGTTTCCAATTCAGTATTTGAATCTTCATTGTCTGAATAATTTACAATTCTACGAGGATCTATAGTATTCGTAGCAATGTTATTTTTTATCATTGTTTTCATTAAAACTGAACGACTTACAGGATACGGAGTAGCTTCAATAATACTAGATTCGTTAGAATTTGAACTAAAATTTTGCCCTTTAACAGATTTTCTCTTTAAATTATTATTTTCTAATCTAACAGATTTTCTAGTTATACCTGAATTATTACTTTCATTTTCTGAATCATTGACTATCTTATAACTAGAATTTTTATAACTTTTATTTTCTGTAGATTTTTTTATTTTATAAGTACTTTTATTTAGAACTTTTAAAGATGTTGCGTCATCAGAGCAATTATCTTTAATTTCTGTAGATTCTTTGGCTATACTTGCTTCATTACTTGGTACTCTAGAATCTTTAATTCTTTTTGTGGTTGAAATATTTCTTATCCTCTCCATCAATGACACATTTTCTAAATCACTGTCACTTTCTGAAGATTGTCCTTTTGAAGTATAGACACTTTCTGTACTTTGTTTTTCACTGACAGAAGTTTCTTGCACCATCGAAAGCATTTTATTAAAATCTAGATTTCTTTTACTTGGAGATTTTCTGACTGAGTCTAGAGAAGTATTAACTTGCATAGATGAACGAACTGTTGTAGCTATGCTACTTGTAGATTGCCGTGATGGTAATTTGTTACTCATTTCTAAATTCTTATTACCAGTATTTGATGATTTTTTTACAGAATCCATTGATGTATTTACCTGCATTGATGAACGAGCAGAACAAGTACTTTGGCGTTGTATAAGAACAGTATCACTTTCTTTTTCTATAACATTTTCATAACTCATAGCATTTTCCTGCAAGTTATTTGGCGTTTTATTTTCTTTTTGCACAATGCGATCTACTGAGCTGATCCGATCAAGCGAAGTATTTACATTTAAAGAGGTCCGCACTGTATTAGTACTGCAGTTCTCCTGGTAAATATTATTACTATTAGTACGTTCAACAGATTCTAAAACATTAATTTCCTTATCGGACTCTTTATTGTGGATTAAAGTTGATGAATGTAGTTTTTGTTTTGACACATAATTTTTTGTACTGCCATGTGTAACAGTAGTATGTGATTTGTTAGTGGTTTGTTGGATTGCTTTGCTAATAATTGGCATTCTAGATGAAATAGCTGTAATTTCCATGCATGACATATTGGTTGAATTTTCAATCTCTATAGTCTTACTAAT
The DNA here is from genome assembly GCA_020010945.3 of Muscidifurax raptorellus. Taxonomy (NCBI): domain Eukaryota; kingdom Metazoa; phylum Arthropoda; class Insecta; order Hymenoptera; family Pteromalidae; genus Muscidifurax; species Muscidifurax raptorellus. The sequence continues at coordinate 7,245,365 of CM052078.1, read as the reverse complement.
ATCTCCTAAATCAATAGTTTTACAATTATTGACTGAATCACTTTTTTCTGCAAGATTCACTGTTTTATTTCCTTCTGTTTCTTCATTTTTTTGGTTGACAATAATTGGCTTTTCAATAAAGGAAGAACAAGTAAGTGGAACCTTGTTGATAAAACTTTCATTGACGGTAGTGGTTGATAGTCTTGACGAAACATGGGTCACACTTGATGGACATCTTTTTTTCAAAGAAAGACATAGTCTAGATCTTCTGTTGCCTTGACTCAAAATGGGGCTTGTAGAGTAATTCGATTCATTTGATATCCTTGAAATATCATTATCAGTACTTTCACTTGTTTCTGGACCATTTGTTTCAGTTTCTATTGAACTGTTTTGAGTTACTCTATTAACTGGTTTAATGCCAGACATAGAGTTGTTTGGATCATTATCAGCAAATAATCTAGCTACGGGTATTCTTAGCATTGTTTGAGAATTCTTAATAGAAGAGTTGTCTCCTCCTGAAGAGCTATCAGTCCTTATTTTCTTTGGTGTACTTACTATACTCTGATTATCGTCATCTGTTACATCTGAAGATACATTTTGCTCCCTAGTAGAAGAACTTTGCCTTAACATTGAACTTACTTGTACAGGATTTCTTTTTCTTCCATCACCTGACATAACAATTTGTTCATTTTTTCCAAGATCTAAACGTATGCTTGGTGATCTTTTACCAAAGTCCTCATCTAACTCACCAATATTATGTATAGGTGATCTATATCCTGATGCTAGGACCTCTGATGTTTTTATCGCAAGCTCGTTTTCTCTATCAAAAAAGGCTTGAGTTTTCCTCATTATTGCATCCTTCAACTGCATACAGCTTCTGTTAAGTTGCTGCTCTTTTTCTGTGATGACATTCAGTGACGTACTTTGTACATCTGTTACTGTTCGAGTACTAAATGATTGACTGTTCCCATTGACTATTGTGACATTTCTATCGCTTGCAGAGGTGAGAGACTCATTGTTTACAATTTTTTTGCTTCTATACTTTTTTACTGTACTTACTACACCATCGTTTTTCACAAAAGGCTCTTCCGACGTAGTCTCACGACTCTCGTCAGTTGTCCTTTTCTGTGATTCCGAGTCTGACAAATTTGACACAAAGCTTAAGTTAACCCTCATAGAGCTTCGCCGAGTTCTGAGGGACGCAAAACTGTCATTGTCCCCGCTTTCTTTTCGCCTGACCAACTTTTTTCGCTTGCCTCGTGCCATTGTTATACTTTTGATATCATTTGCGACTCAGCAACATTGATATAGTTTTAAAAATCTTTCTTTCAGTTTACCAAACATTATGCACATATACGCTGTATTAGCATAAATGTGTAGGTTATATTCTTGTTGCGGAAAAATAGTTCTTAACAATATTTAGCAGACTTTTATGAAAAAAGTTTGAATTTATTTTATATTATACTTATGTACAATAAGTATAATATAATACAGGATAACTCGAGTTGCCTGTGACAACAAACATTTCTGCAAGCAGGTTCAGACTTGCACAGCACAGACGGAAGTCTGCAGTATCGCAGGGCGCATGCGTACAGAATGCGGTGGTGGTGGGGATGGCAGAGGGACGAAGAGGGGCGGAGATTTCTGGGAAGACAAGGTGGACGTGGTGGGAGCGTCGTGTTTAGTCGGCTGCTCGGCAGAGGAGCCTCAGTCTCTCAGACGTCTCTGTTTCAGAGGGTTATTCAGTCAGAAAGTTCATACGAGAGTAGACGGACGTTGCAGAAAATAGTTGATATACTCTACATCGTATCTAATAATTTGTTTTCTGTTAGTTACCGTATTTTTTCTGTGAACACAATAAGTATTAGATTTTTAAACAAAATTTTCGCTTGTTATCAAAGAAGAAAACTTCGTATTTACCGACCGAGTCATCGTAAATGTGCACTTGCGCATAAACGCTGCAATGGCGTTCATGTAGCGATGTCGCTATCGTGTGCGTGATTACTGCTGCCTCCGAAAGTTTTCTCTTACGTCTATTGGCAGACGTATCAAAACTGAAAGTTTATGTGCATTTTTCGATTGGGAAAGGTGTGCATTGTGCCTGAATTTGTGCGTATCCTCGATACGCATAGTCTAAACAAACGATCAAGTCCCGGAAACGCCCAACATGGATGATCTACAAAATTATAAGTTGCAGCTTCAGCAGGTAAGATACCATATTTACGTTTTTTCATCTCTCTGACCTCTTTCCTCTCTAGTGTAATGAGCAAACAAAGAAATGCGTATATACTCATAAGTACCTAATACTTCGCTATGAGTCCTATCTCTTGGTTCTATTCTATTCGGTTCCGAATTTTCATTTTTGTTTCTTTCTAGGTTGAAGCAGCCCTTACAACAGACCCAGAGAATGAGGAATTGTTGAAATTGAAAATTGATTTGGAAGAGGTTATTGAATTGACGCACGATCTAATAAAGTCACAGCAGCAGGAGAAAAAACCAGCCGAGGCAGAGGAAAAAAATCCAGAGCTATTAGCAGTTTTGGCTAATAAATGGAAAGTTGGGGATCAGTGCCTTGCACCGTGGCGCGAGGATGGAAAGTAAGTCGGCTTCTATTTCATTAATCATTTGTTGGTTATGTAAACTATTGTTAAGTGATTGTATACTTAGGCCAGTCAAATTAAGAGTCCTTCACACCACGAGTGACTCGCCGCCACCTAGCGTAGAAAACGTATTTTGTTTATTATAATTAATTTATTAACTTTATCACCATAAATCGAGTTTCAGCACTTGCAATAAGTATTAAGGCATGTTTTTAAAAATAATTAAGCAATTAAAATTAAATAATAACGACGTATTTCGTCGGACAAAGTCAAACTGTAGTTAGTATAACGGCCACTGCTTCTTAAAATTTGTCCGACGGAATAAAATGTTAATTTTAACTTTTATCTTATAAACTTAATTTTGTAATATTCTTTGATACCTACTACACGTGCTGAAGCTCAGTAATAGCCACTTTGTTTAAATCATTAATGGTTATTGAGGCGCTGCTGAAAATTCAGACTAGCATAAATGTGGAGCACTCCAAAAGGAACACACCACCTTTAAAACTCGAAAAAATAATTATTTTTAATTTCACACAGATAAGTTGGATTTAATTGAAATTTTTTATACATACGTAACACAACTTTATCTTTATTTGAGAATTTTTTTGGCCTATTTAGTCCTAATGTACCTTAATGAAAAATCAAACACCGAAAAGCACTGTCCACACGATTCCCGGACAATGTACGGCCGAAACGGGCTGAAAATTTTTTGACATACTCTTAAAAGCACTAGTTTTGGTATGAATAGAGAAAACATAATTTAAATGAATAGAAAACTTTTTAAAAATAAACCAAGTCAAAAATAATGAAAAATAAGCTAAAACAACTAAATTTTGGTTTGTGTTTCGAGTTTTAAAGGTGGTGTGTCCCCTTAAGTCTAAAAGACAGTTTTTTACCGAAATTCCGACAAATAAGTTTGAGATCGAAAATGGCTCGAATAAGCATGATAATATAACGTTGGCAGCGGCTAATTATGAAAAGTAAATTTTATTGCACGTCTAGAATTACAGTCGCCGTTTGCAAATTCCGGATTCCCAATAGACAATACAATTTTGTAAACAGTTTTGACTAGATTCTTTCTTGCATTTAATGTGTGATTTCAGCACAGCAGCTAGGGTCATCATGGTATCATATAACAGGTAGGATAATCCGAAAATTTGACATGCCCAGAAAACAATTAAATTTTATTGCACGTCTAGACTTATCCGGGATTCGCAAACGGCGCCCGGAAGTCTAGATGTGCAATAAAATTTAATTGTTCTCTGAGCATGTAAAATTCTTGGATTATCCTACCTAATATGCTGAAATCACACTTTAATTGTAAGCTGTTAATTTACTTTATACAAATTAGCCGCTGCCAATGTCTACACTTCCAGTCGTCGTTTGCAAATTCCGGATTCCCAATAGACAATACAATTTTGTAAACAGTTTTGACTAGATTCTTTCTTGCATTTATATTACAGAAGAGGCGATCCGTGTGCGGAGCCTATTACATAATAAGCTAAAAAGAAGTTGCAAAAATGCTCGATATAACATAATAATAAAATTTTTAATGTTTAAATAATTGAATTTGTCTTTTGGTAATCCGGAATTTGCAAACGGCGATTTATTGTTAATTTACATTACATAACTAGCCACTGCCAATGTTATATTATCATTCTACATGCTTATCCAAGCCATTTATGATCTCAAACTTATTTGTCGGAATTTTGGTAACTCAAAAAGCTATTTTGACTGGCCTAACTGTTATAAGGATTCAATAAGTATTTTTCAAATTTGATAACATAGTTATGCTCTTATTTTAGGTATTATGAAGGAACGATAGAATCTATAGGTGAGGATGGATCTGTAAATATTACTTTCAATGAATATAAAAATAAAGATGTTACAATGCTTAGTCAGTTGAAATCGGTTGCAAAAAGACCAGCATCAGATTGGGCCGAACAAAAATCTAAGTAAGTTATACTCTTATTTATTTTTATTTTATAATTCCAAATGTACTTACAACTTATTCATGCTAAGTCAATTTCTAGTTTTGTTGGTATCTGTCTTTTTTTCTTTAAAAAGGATATTACTAAGCTTAGTACAATATACTAAAATACAAATTTTCCTTTCCTTGTTCCCTCCAAACAACATCATTGTATCCATTCATCATGAAATTGGTGTGGCTTGATTCGAAATTATGTTTACTGTCTACCCGTCCATTGGTGATGTACGCTGTTGTTTACCTTTGGGGCTGATGCTGCAGAAAGAAGTAAGAAATTAAGTTATACTTGACATTGTCAGTGAACTTAATCTATATAAAAAACAAGACTCCCTTATCCTTTCATTATATGTACTTGTCTAAGCTTTTTCAATTCCTACATCTTGCATATTAAATTAGAAAATAATAGATTTTATTTTTGTTCAGAAAAATGGCAGTATCGGCCATAGCAGGTATGGACCCAACTAAACAACGTGAATATCTAAAGAAAAGGAAACAGAAGAAGTTACAGCGTTTTAAGGAATTAGAAGAAGAAAGGGAACAAGAAAAGAACAAATGGCTTTCATTTGCATCCAAGGTATTATGATTTCCGTTACTATGTATCTGTTTGTGTCATAAATATTTCTTAGCTAAATATTATGCTTATTGTGATTTCAGTCTACAAAAAAAGGTGTTATTAAGAAGAGCATATTTGCAACGCCAGAAAATGTAAATGGTAGAGTTGGAATAGGTACTTGTGGAGTAAGTGGCAAAGAAATGACAAAATTCAGCAATGGTGAAAAGTGGAGGCGTGGAGCCTAAGCCTGTGTAAAAACAAACAACGTTATATAGACTCTTACCACAGATAATTGTTAACATAAATTTAGATGAATTTTGACTATCTCTTAAGCCAATTGTATTTTGGCGTTATCTTCGATCGAAAGCATGTCGGCTTTGATTACTCTTCATTTATGAAGCTTAATGTAAGATTGTGCAAATTTCTGTATTGAATGTGTGTGATCCAGTATGTATGAAAAAGGAGTTGCGTCGATAAGTACATATTTTTAAGCAATTAATTATTTGTATTCTCAAATAAGAAAATTCTTGTATGTAACGAATATAATAAAATACTATTTTAAAGGTCATTATCACTTCATACATTGGATCTACAGTTGGTTATAAAGAATTTGTAAAAGTTGGTTTACAAAAAAAAAACATTTATTTGTAACATAATCGGCTTTAATTCAATAAGATACGGAGACTATTTTAAATTTCTTTATAATAAAACATTTTTGTTTTCGAAATAAACAATTTTTTTTATTTTAAAATTGCAGTTTATTTATTCATTACAAAAGTTTTTGGAATAGCAGGCCTTGCAGGTGCCCATGATGGTATAATCTTAGCATGTAGTCGCCACCGGCCATATTCATTACTTATATGTTTTTCTAGTACCACATATTCTAAGACATCTTTCTTCAAGATTTCAGAGCCACTCATTAATCTTCCAAACCTGTCATAAATAGCTAATGTCTGCTGAGTGTGAAGTCGAGCTGTGATTTGAGCAAACATGTTTTCATTTGTTAGTAGACTTGTACACCTTGCGTGAACTATCCTTGTTGGTTCTAAGGAGCAAATGAAGTTCCACTTTATAATTTTGTTTTCCAAATTATACTTCATTTCTGGATACAATTTTTCTGTAACATAGTCCCTAAGTTTGTCCTCGTCCTTGTTGACTAAAGCTTCATTTGCATTTTTATAGATATCAATGACTTGATCTGCAAAATCAATCACGTTAAACTCTTCTTCGTACTTTTTAATTTTTTTAACAGCTTGGTATGATGTGGTTTTCTTTTGTATATACTGCATACTCTGTTTTGCACCACTAGTCGTTATAGCTGAAAATTTCCCATCACCTTCCGGAGGTACATAAGCTTCAAATATACTTCCTGTGCAACCCATATACAATGGTTTTTCTTGCCAAGATTTTTGAGGAAAAATACCTTTTTCCATCAACTTTTGTCGTTTGCGTTCTTTTGCTACTTGATCATCTTCATCCTTTTTTTCAAACTCGCTCATGTCGACCTTTATAACCTTTTCTCTTCTTTCTTTTTTGAATTTTGGATTCCAATGTTTCGTGTGTCGACATCTTATGAACGACAGGTCTGCTACGAATAAACTCTGTTTACCGAGGACAGCACGAGTTAATTGACAGAAATTCATTTTTCTTCCTTTCTGACGTGAAATAATACCTAATACCTATAAAAAAATCCACTACATAACCGCACTGTGTCTCAGCTCGTATGAAGGCAGACCAATGGTATCCTGCAAAAAGAGTGAAATTTTGTACAAAATATTATTATTAATGAATAATTTATCGAGTATAAATTCTAACATAAACCAAAATCTAAGACACAGTTGAAAAAAACAGTGATCCTACTATAGCCGCAACATACAGCGGGCGGTAGGGGAACGTGCTCCTTTTTTCTCTTTGCGAGTGTAGTATAAGCCAGTATATTTCTCTCGACGCCCCCACCAGCCGGCTTTCCTATATACATATATATATTACACATAATATACAATTGATCCCATATGTTTCTGTGGAACATGGCTGCCCACGCGGATAGCAGTAGGTCCGCGGCTTTTTACCGTTATCGCGTAAAAATGACGCGTTATCATTGATTCATCGGCTCGAGATCCTGAGTATTTCTAGTGCATTTAGCGGATTTTTTCTTTTTTCGCCTTTGATGCTAGTATTGCTGACGTGGAGCCGCAGGCGACGCAAAATTACCTTTGGAAAAAGGTGAGCTTTCTAGTCTATGTAAACTGTCAAACCCAGTGATGTTGAGCGTTCGGTGGATTTTTTAAAATATGGTTTTACTGAATATGGAGTGTTATATACCTGTGTTACGGTACATTTTTAGCAGTAGCTATATATATCGTGACAGTCTCACGAGTTCTATATAACGTACTTGCTTGTTATCTTATGATTTTCTCTTGGTTACGAGTCACGTTTAACGTTCCTTTTTTATGTTTAAGGAATTTTATAGTACAAAAATGACTGGAGATTAGCGAAATACTTTAGCAAGTGATACGGTATCGTTAGGCAGTATGATTTAGTGTTAAGCCCATCGAATACAAAGTTTTAAGAAATGGCTAATTATGAGAGGAGTCGTGGTGACAATACCAATGGAGGTGTTGGAAATGACCGTGGAGTCGATTGGTCCAGATATGGACTTGGAAACGCTGAAAATCGAAGACCCTCTCAGAGTGGCAGTAGGGGACACGAGGAATTGGGTCCAGAAATGTACCAAACTGGTACAAATGAATTATTTGCACAAGAATTTGTAAGCGTTGACACCTTTAAGTAAAACTTTTTTTAGTATTAAATAAATGAATTAAGAACATTTTTTGCAGAATTCAGATCCTTGGTGGAAATCAAACTTTTTTATATCCCAACCAGTTTTATTTGGGACATGGGATGGTGTTTTTACTTCCTGTCTTATCAATATTTTTGGAGTGATAGTTTTTTTGAGATCTGGCTGGATCGTAGGTCAAGCAGGTGCATTGAATGCTGTATTGATTATATTTTGTACAGGTATTGATACAAATTCATTGTTATATAGATTACTTATTTGCTCAATAATGTTAAATATAATTCCTATTGTTTAGTGTGCGTTGCATTGGTATCAGTACTTTCAGCCGTTGGAATTTGTGAGAGATGTAGGGTAGAAAGTGGAGGTGTATATTTTTTACTATCACATGTGTTAGGTTCAAGATTTGGTGGATCTATTGGTTTACTATACTGTTTTGGACAGGTGAAATTTTAATCGTTTACATGATACTTTATTCTGAATCTAACCAATAAACACGTTATTTATTAACTTCTTTTTGTCATAGGCTGTTGGATGTGCTTTAAACGTTTTAGGTTTCGGTGAATCCATGGCTGGACTTGTTGGTCTTACTGGCCTTCAATTGGCTTGGGGACAAAGAGGCTTTGCTTGTGCTGCAGTGATACTATTGTCTGTAATAAATGTAGCTGGAGTAAAATGGGTCATAAAACTACAGTTTATGCTTCTATTGATTCTATTATTTGCTGGACTTGACTTCATTGTTGGAAGTTTTACGCACATAGATCCAAGTATGTAATGAAATTCGCTACAGTAATTGTACTGGTTAATTATTGAAAGGCAATGATTTTTAATATTACGTTTTAGCGGCTGGCTTTGTTGGATGGTCGACTGAAATTTTAAAAAATAACACTTTTCCTGATTATGAAGAAAACGTGAGTTGGTTCACCGTTTTTGGTGTTTTCTTTCCGACTGTCACTGGTGTACTCGCCGGAATTAATATGAGCGGTGATTTGAAACATCCGTCGACTGATATTCCTAACGGTACTCTGGCTGCATTAGGTCTTAGGTAACCATTTATTTTTTGGATACATACATAATAATAATAGTGCGCCCGAAAACGAACATTTTTAAAACGAAATTTCCAATTTGCAGTACAATTCTTTATCTGTGCTTCTCCTTGTTCCTTGCATCGACATGTACGAGAATAACTCTGCAATCAAACTTTATGATTGCCTCGACAGTTTCCGCCTTTTCCGTTCTCTTGCTTGCCGGTCTCTACGTTTCATCATTCAGCAGCTGCTTAGGTGCCATGTACGGGACACCTCGCGTTCTACAATCGATCGCCAGTCAGAACGTCATTCCTGGAATAAGCTGCTTACAAAGAGGCGTACGTCATAAGCAAAAAATCATATTCAAATCATAAGCCAATTCAATTTCAGCCATTTCATAATTTCCATTATAATTTCAGAGAGGTCCCAACAAAGTGCCGATTTACGCAATGTTGGTTGTGGCTGTGGTTACATTAACGTTCATTATCACCGGAGAAATTAATACTCTAGCACCTATAGTAACAATGCCATTCTTGCTGACATATGCTTGCATGGATTATGCATATTTTGCTCTTGCGCAAACGTTCGACTTGAGACATTCTCGCGAACAGAGATTCTCGGCTCAGTCCCCATCCACGGATAGAAATTATGGCACTTCAGACCGAAATGTCTTGGTTGAAACTGAAAATGATCTTGATAGTCTGTTTCCAGAAAGAACTAGACACAAAAATCTTGTTGTAAATACTTATTTTTTATATATTTATTTTCTTAAATTCAGTTCACAATAAAACATGAATAATGCATTTTTTTCAGAGAAACTCTAGTGTTGAAAGCAATGGTTATGTAGATTCGTCGCCGAGTATAGAAGACAATAATAGTGTTACGAGTGAAGTACAAAAAAAAGTCCATATTCATGGAAAATTAGGAAATTGGTACAGCCCATTTTGCAATAGATGGTTTTCTCTTTTGGGCGTTAGTATTTAATATTTTTCTACTTGTTGCTTGCGAAAAATCACGTACTAATTTTAACTCCAAAATTACGTTTTCAGGCATTGGTCAAGTTGTTGATAATGTTTTTGGTTCATTGGGGATATGCTCTAGCGAATATAATTGTTTGTTTCCTTGTTTGGAGTTATATTGGTCATGCGAATCCTGCAGTAAAACCCGGGGTATCAGCAGAGTTTAAATTTTTTGAGTGGCTGAAAAACGCTCTTCTTAGGTTAATGGGGTACGTATAATTAGAGTGTCAAATACTTCAATTAAAGAAGGGTTCAAATAATAGCAATCATTATTCTTTAGGAGAAAAGTGTACGATTATGAGCAGATTGTGGTGACGCCCGTTCATCCTGGTGTAGAAACGTGTTCTGCCCAGCTGAATGAAGAGAACGAAGACTTTGCGGGAAGACGGCGATATCATCAAATTGCTAACGTCACAGGTCAATATGTCGCTGTTGAGTAATTACTGTCTTCTAAAAAAATGAAACTTTTGCAATCTACAAAGTATTTTTCGAAAAGCTATCGCAATTTTCACGAGGCAGCTTACTACTATAGTGAGAGTCCATTCGTTGAGTGAACAAAATAATGATAATCACGTATAAATTAAGGATGCGTATATCTCTTAAGAAAAAAGATAACTGCTAGTTGAAACCAATGTTTCACACAAGTAATCTTAATTAAACTAATTTTATAGCTTCTTTTTCCACGAGAGACAAAGCAAAATTTGTGAGACTTACGCACACAGCCTAACGTTTGTACTGCCCTTTGAAGTGTATTACGTCGTCATACGTACGTAACTGTTTAACCAAAGAAAACGAGGGTCCACTTTGACGTATGTTTTCACCGCTTGATTATCCTCTTACTAGTAAAACTATCGCGAGATTATGTATTTATTTATACAATGAACGTAACAGAAATTAACTATACAAATTTATATGTATACATAAAAATGAAATTATGACGTTACCTATACATCTTGTACTTTTTCAGGCAACGTTATTTATAATACTCTGTATAATAATTAAGGCATAATATATTGTATATGTTTATACATTATTTTTCACGTTAATTTAAAACAACTTCTTTTACCGTCATAATCAACAATCTTGCCATAAAATATTTCTTTTATCGTTAAAAATTATGATAATCATCTTTATATGTCAAACAATTTAATGAATAACACAATTTTTAATTAATTTTTATAGAATGATGATTTTTCTAAAAGCACAATTAATCATGTAAATAATTATTACTATAAGACTACTAATATAATGTAATGAGTCTTTATACAGAAAAATGAATTCTAAAACATTTGTAAAAATGTCTGATGAAAAGGAAATAAAATATTAAATATGATCGACTAACAAAACCGTCTTTAACGGAATATTTTGAAAAAATACATTTTTATAAAGTAAGCCACCCGACAAGGTGTGATTATTATAAAAAAGATTTATTACAACAAGTCAAAAGTCTATTTACACAATCGAGAAGGGCAATCTAAACAACCGCATCGAAGGGCTGTCCGACCTTGGCAAGTTTTCTAAGAATCTCAGGTTTCGTGAGTAAAGCTTTGCGTAGAGCCTCGACGAGTGTCTGCGCCTGGTCGAACGGAGGTAACGGCATCCCTGTAAGTGCCATAACGTAGACCACACCTCCGTCGTCGGCAGCGACTATCTGCTCACCACTGCGCGTAAACTCCAGACGCTGTAATCTGGCGTTACCTTCGCAGACGCGCGTCACCGAGGCTGGTCGATGTGTCTTTCGTCGGATGTCCCAAATGCAGATCTAAATCAATCAACTGTTATCATGATAAATGGATATAGTCCGAATAGAGCGTACCTCGTTGCCGACGGCGCTGGCAAAAATCGTCGAGCTCCTGGGACTCCAAGCGGCAGCGCTGACGCTGGCCATCCTCGTACCGAAGCACAGCAGCGGCTCGTGGAGTCCCTCTGCCCATATCCTGGTGGTCCAGTCTGCGCCACAGGTGAGCACAAGTTTTCCACAGAACGGCGAAAACTCAAGACTGTAGATTGGACCGTCGTGGGCCAGGAAGCTGTCCAGGTGCTGCTGAGGCTGAGCCGTGGAGCAGCGTAAAACACAGCCCTCTTCGGTACCGACCAGGTAGATGCCCGACTGGTCCGGGTGACGACGAAGTAGGAGAGCTCCTGGGCTGCGACTGATCGGAACGTCGTGGCCCAGGCAGTGGTTCACGCGTCGGACGCCCGGGATTTTGCCTGTGATTTAGAAATTTTAATATAAGGATAATACAAAGTGATTTATTTTGTACAGTACCTTCGATGCGATGAAGCTGGAGAATCTGACGAGAGGCAAAGGCCTCTTCGACCGGATAGAAGCTGATCCGGCCGTCCTGGTTACTAGTGTAGAGCTGCTCGCGAGGGTCCAGCTGCTCAGCATCGAACTTCGGCCACCATTGAACCTGCATCTCACATGAACTGTAGATTACGTCAGCTCTAGTTAGACCAAATAATTCGAATAACCACCTGCCAATGCGGCTCGTAAGAAGGCGAAGTCTTCCTCTGGGACTGCCTGACAACGGCCAGCTGTTTCTTGCTGACGTCGACGATGCGCACGATTCCGTCGTAGAAGCCCACGGCGAGAAGATTCGGCCGGCTTCTACTCCAGTCGAGGTCGCTCACGGGACTGCTGAATTCGTAGCAGCGATCGGGTTCGCTGGGGTTCTTCGCACACCAGAGGAGCACCAGACCCCCGGGTGACGGCTCCTCTGAACTGGACTAAAAAAATGCGCTTAAAATACAACGTTATTTTAACTACTGAGTGCACGTATAAATATTCCGAATTAACGATTCGTCTACCAACGAAAACTGGGCAGATTTCAGATGTCGCACCTAATATAACAAGTACCATCGCTGATAACCTCCATCAACATTTACCTAACTCTGATAATCATCCGCTCGGAAGAGACTTACTTTCGCGAATCTATATATATATATATATATATATATACCGATTTAGCAACGGCCCCGTAGCCAACGGCTAATAGACTGCCGTTCGTTGGGTTCCACTTAAAAGCCGAAACGGCTCTGTGTCTCGTCCTCTCGTTCTCATGCGTCCAAAGTTGTTCAAGCCCGTAGACGAGTTCGAGAGCTGGATCACAAGGGTCCTGCCGCAGTAGTCCTGCGAATCGCTTTTGAGCTTTTTCGTAGCGTTTACTCGCTAGGATCCGCAGGGTGACGCGCGTCGCGTCCTCGTAGGCGTCCGTTGCCGCGATAGCGGCCAACTGATCCTCCGGCTGGAGCTGCAGTTTGCCCTGCCCACCTTCGGGGAACTTGAAACGGTCCTTCTATCAATAATACACAATTATTAGTATATAGCGTGATAATGACATAAAAATCGCAAGGAGACTATATAATACCTCGCGGTGAGGCTCGCCTGCGGCGCCGATCTGGTTCTCCTCGTTTTGACCCGCGGTGTCGTGCATGACCCAGTTGTTAACGAAAGTCGCCGTGTTTTTACGTTCCTCTCTCCCGACGTAGGTGCCCCTAGTCTTGGTGTACAGCTGAGGTGTCTGAGTCTCAGCGTCGACAGTCTTACGTCCCGCCCCAGCCATGATCCGCCGGTACCTCTCGTTCTCCTCAATGACAGCTTGACCGGCTTCCGTTCGTGCGTCCTCCGTCAGCTGTGGCAGATCGAAGAGAAAGAAAGTTTCCGTCTCGCGCAGCGTTATCGTCACCCTATCGTTCGGACCGTAATGCTGCCCAGAGTCCAGCCTGTGTATAATATACGCAATTAATTTATGAATCACATAGGACGTGCATTAAAAGCGAGTATTGAGGTTATGTATACCTCGGCAGATGAAACTGCGACGGCGCGTCGTCGTCGTCCTCCGCATCGTCCTTAACCGATCCCTTGAGCGACGCTCTTGCCGATCCCAGTAAACTCCCGAGCTCATCCACGGTATAGATCGAGGAGAAAGAAGAGACGGTAGCGAGGCTCTGGCGAGGCTGCTGCATCGGTATCTGGGAGACACTTCCTCCGTGAGAGGATCCGAGAAGTTGGGCCAAACCGATCGCATCGAAGGCTGTACGACGATCCTCCAAACTCGAATACAGAGGATGGATCAGACTTCGCGGAGTCACGTCCTCACCGGACTCGTACACCCGGAGACGCTCTCGACGTTGTAGGATCGTTGCTGCCACTTGATGATGCTGACGATTATGAAATACGAAAGTTATTTTTTATAAGAATCGGTATATGGTCAAACCCATACAGGTATACATATACCTGTGACTGCAGCTGTTGTTTAGACGCAGCGCTGGTCGCCGGTGCTCTCGAGCCTCTCGCGCGAAAAGCCGCAGAAGCGCTGACCTTGATCCTGGAAGATGCGGCGCTGATTCGGTGTCGGGATTTCATAGCTGCCCGATCGGCCTCTGAGCTTCCGATGGTACTCTGGCGCTCGATTATGCTCCGCTCGCGATGCAGCTTTGCCGGGTTTTGGGTTGAGCTCATTTTTGGATGCTTGAATTTTGACGTTTGTGCAGGCGATGGGGTATTTTATATGTGAAGGTGTTTTTTATGGTGGTTCGATCGACTTACCGAGAGGTTGGATGATGGAAGTTGCTTTTGGCTAAATTTATTTTGATTCGATGAAAACAAAGTTCACGTTGCGATAGAGCAATGTGCGAATCGTAATCGTTCTATTTTGATATCAATGATCTCTACAAATTTCGCAAAACGAAACTGTAAATATAGTTTTCGTCTGGTGTTGCGATTAGTTTTTATCAGCCACTAGTAGATACCAACTTCGAACTTTTTTTTAATATATATATATATTTAACGTAATATTGCGTTGCGTCGGTTTATAGGTATATATACTGTTAACGATACTAGGGCAACGGTGATATATCCACGTCGCTTGGAAACACATTGTATAGGGGGACGAGTGGGATACTTTTTATCTACAATGGCATAACGCATCGTTCAATAAGCAGCAACGTTTCAAAAAATTATTTACTCAATACTGCTCCAATAGGATAATCATTGCGCATAGTAGAATTTATTGTCCATAATTTATTGATTGTTAGCATTGTAGTAGTGAAATCACCGTGTATGACTAATAAGCAGTTGAAAATTGTCAACTTGCAGAGACGGCGGTAGATAAAACCACGGAACTACATAACATGTTAATTTTCCAGTATCCTATACATAATAATATGTTGGTTCACACCTAATCTGCATCATTATATCGTATAATAATGTGATGATAAAACCAATAACAATAAATGGAAGCAACATTTTTGCACTATCGCCTTAAATATACGATAAATAGTTACGAAACCCATGAATAAGAATAAAATAATATCGCGAGTGGACCTTGACCGGCTCGTATACTAAGAAATCCAGAATACCCTCAACGACACGCAGATAAATAAAATTATGCATCACATTGATAAAACACAATGTTTATATCTCGTGTGTGTTGTGACCAATGGATATCATCACGCGTTTGTTGTATATTATTGCAGAGGAGTAATGTTCGATAATGAAGCTCCGAGCCCACTTTTGTATCAATTGTTATATGTACTTCCACTTCGTTTGTATTTATGGAGTAAAAATATCAGTCCCGTTTAAATTGCCGTAATGCAATATGCGGTATGAGAATAATATTGTATAAGTAAAAATTATCAGTAGCAATTTTCGAAATAAAATCAAGATGATTGTCTTAATCTCACGCCGTGTTTTAAAATTGCGCAAATTATCAGAATTAGATAAGCCTGATATTACACCAACGAAATAAAGAAAACATCCTCAAAAAAATTTATCCAAAAATGACACGCTATATATCAACACCGAGAATTCAATCATTGCCGCCTCTATCATCGATATAGGCTATATACAATGCTCTCGAATCTCGAAAACAATATATAGGTATACACGCACCACCCCCTCCCACTCCGTATTTTCCATCTCTCTCGACGGCGCCCGTACAGACAACTAAATACTTATACACGTACCCATATACCTATATATCAGCAGAACAGGCTGCAGGCCAGGCGTTGTAGCGCCTGCGTATGGCGCGTTCGTGTGTGTCAAATCACTTACGTGTTATTCCGAACATCCGTTTTCGCTATACAACCTACCTATCCTCTTCGCAAGCTCACCAGGGCTGTCTCAGCAGAGTGTAAAATATCGTCCTGCAGCGCGAAATCATGAACCTCGTGGCCGTGGCTTGCTGCCGTCGTTATAGTTAGCGAGCCACAATTGCGCAATATATAAGTATAGACTTTTTCCGGAAAAATACGCCGTCGTACAGTTTATTCCGTCTCTCGCGGGAGATTCGGCAGCAGCTCTGTTTCTTTTGTGCCAGCAAGTGGTGTGAGTGTGTGTGTCTCGAGTTTCAAGTGCTTCTAATACTAATATCGTAAAGGTCGTCTGCGGAACAGAAAAGGACATAAATAGCGACAAGTGCAGCGTCTGTGATAAGGTACGTAGCTATACGACGTACTTATGTATAGGTATATCTGTATAGGCGAGCAATTATTGTGTTGATGCTGTGTTCGCGGAAGCTGTTTATCTGATCGGGAATCCAAAGCTCGTGTTTTATACACTATACTACGCTGGAGATCGGCCAAACGCGCGTGACATCTCGCTGCAGGCCCGTTTCCTAGATGATTTTTGGCGCGACTGTGTTACTTATCATGTTTTCCTTTTCACGCTTCCATACTTACGGGTGTTTTTTTTTGTTGCCGTCAGAAGCTGCGAATTCGCTAGAGTAACTCGGTTTCGAGTAAAATTGGCCGAGCATGTTTATAAGTGTGTATAAGGTGAAAGGTTAGTTGACCTTGCCTCTCATTCTCGTTCTTCGTTTTTTCTTCCACTTCTCTCTTTTTCTCTCTCTTTCTCTCTCTCTCTGTCTTGTTCGCGACTCCGCAGCGCACGCGAGCGCCGCGGCGGCGGTGCTCGTTCTCTATGTATGTATTACTTATACGCCCCGCATTGGCAAATGGGAGTGTACCTCCGGTCGGTTTTTTTTACGTCTGCTGCAGAGCAACAATTACACTGCCGTAATAGTCGTCCCTTTTTCGTCTGACTCGCCAGCTTCTGGAAGCATCTGCAAGGCCTGATTACTGTTCATGCAGTCAGTGCATGATATTATTATTTTTTTTTTTTTGGGAATCGGTGATCTGATGAGCTGTTATTTTGACATAGGTGCAGCTGTTGGCCAAAATGGTGATGACAGAGGAGCAGCCTGGACCTTCGAACCCATCGGGCTCTGCCACGGAGGAGAAGGAGAGGGATGATCGCATGTTCGAGTGCAACATCTGTCTAGATACTGCAAAGGATGCGGTTGTCAGCATGTGCGGGCACTTGTTTTGGTAAGTTTTTCTGTCCAAATTGTGTAAATATTGTTTTATAAGTTATCTAAGTTTTATAAGTACGTAAGAGACTGATAAGAGTGCAGTGAGATTAAACATTGTAAAGAATTAGCATAGCCAAGAATCTATGAGATTCTATTTTTAATGACTATAATATTTGCTGTACAGTTGAGATGATGCCAGGGAACAAAATTTATTTGAACCTATTCCTGATGTTTTCACTTTTATGCCGAAAAATATTAAATATCTGCAACATTCTGGTTTCTCGATGTTTGTTGTCAACAATATTCGAGAATAGTCAAATTCACATTTGTGTAAATTAGAATATCATTCATTATATAAACAATGTGATAACACCTTATTTGCAGTTGGTTCTCAAAAATTTAAAAGTCATTCGCGTTATTTCAAAATGTCTTCCAACACTTTTAGTTACAATTTAAGTATTTTCTAATCAATTTTATTTACAGTTGGCCTTGTTTACATCAGTGGCTGGAAACCCGTCCTACACGACAAGTTTGCCCAGTTTGTAAAGCTGCAATCAGTAAAGAAAAAGTCATTCCACTCTATGGTAGGGGCGCTACAAAACAAGAAGATCCAAGGTTTGTAAAACATGAAAATGTTGTTAATTAAAAATTTTATCAACAGAATCATTAGATGTGTGTGAATTTTGCAATTAATTTTAATTCTTTTCCCTCAATAGAAATAATGTCCCGCCTCGTCCTGTTGGCCAGAGATCAGAACCTGAAGCTAACGTAGGTTTTCCTGGTATTGGTTTTGGTGATGGTAGTTTCCACATGTCATTCGGCATTGGGGCTTTCCCATTTGGATTTTTTACTTCAACTTTCAATATTGGTGAAGGATCACGACCAAGTGCAGGTATGTTGCTATTTGTCTTACAAGATTTTATATATTTATATACTTGTTTGTAGTAGACGGTAACGTTGATAATCTTTTACAGCACCGCGTGGTAGTACACAATTCGACGATGATACGTTCCTGTCAAAATTGTTTTTATGGCTAGCATTTGCCTTCATTGCATGGCTGCTTCTGGCATAATACTATTTCCAGGTTTCAACTTCTGGACATGTAAGTCCATTCATCCACTTCTTGTACTAATACATCGACTTTTTCCTGTATATTTTGAAAAAAAAGAAAATAATAATAATTGCGGGAGTTTTGTTGTTCGTAACTCTCGTGAAACAACTGTGTTCTATTTCTTGACACATTTTGTTTGATGAAATACATCAGTGGACAATGTTGATGCCTATTATAGCAAGTTTAACGCAAAAACGAGCGCATCGCAGCGGTTTTTAAGGAGATGTTAATGCTGCTGTTGACTGATATTTTTCAAGCTAACTGGACAAATTATAAATGGCGTAAATTCTGAAAGTCATCTTTTCTTTATCAGTGTATAAAACGCATGTAAGGTTTGACTACATACTATATTTCGGATGTTTGCTTATATCAGTTTGTTGTCTTTCTTATTTGTAAAAGTCTATATGGACAAGCTTGGTTCTGGAGGTATTGTTAATGATTATTTACTTGTATATATTTAAAATATCTTTAGCTACATAAAGTATTGTCAATCATATACTGAAAGTGTAGGATTACACACCTTAAAAATGATACTTTATCACTACATCCAGGCAGTTATCAAAATACTGCCAGGCCATCAGAATGTATATAATTTAGTTTTTAAGATAACCCATATGGATTTGCACTCTTAATTACAAACTTGAGAGTCCTGATAATTTAAGGACGTGTATTTACGTCGTAAACTAGTGAGTTGCAATATTTAAAAATTGTGACACTGTAGAATACATATTGATTATAGCTCCGTTTTATAAATCCTAAGTGATCCAATGACAAATTTCGTTATATTCAAGGGAAAAATGTACACTGAAGATTACTTGTAAGTAATTTGTGATTTTTATTCGCGCAAGATATATTCATACAGAGTTAATTTTTACAAAATTGTAATGCAGGCTTATTCATTAAACTTATCAAGACAGCTTCTAAAGAAGATATTGTAATTTTTTATTCGAATTTACATTCCGTGCCGATGCTTGTAAAAAGCATTGTATTGAATCAGTACGTATTATGCAATTGAAGAAATAAAAGATCGTTGTAAGTTAAAACGCGCCTTCTTCGAACACAAGATTAAGACTGTCTTCAAATTACAACTATTACTATCTGTAAAGTTTTCAAGATTCAACCATCTTAACAAATCAATAATACGTAATGGTTACAATAAATTGCATTTAGTACACTACATGCATTCTTTGCAGTAGTTTCCTTTCTTTCAGTTTATACTAGCTTATTGGTGAAATAATTCTTAAATAAACGTTTCCTGGTGCAAATCCGTATCAACTCAAGTTGAATAATTGTGCTCACATACATTTATTATTGATCTACATAATTTCTAATTATAATGATGCATAAAAGTAAATTAGCTTTAAAAAGCGCTTTTATTTATTATAAATAATTAATTTGTCGAGTTGTATCAAAGTTTTATTACAAATCCTATTGTAAATTTCGTTATTTTGTTATTGATATAGAGTGCATTTTATATGAAGATGTAAAATAAATTACGTATCATCAAAATATTAAAAAAATTTTTCCCGTTTAAATTATATGTTCTTGTAAATTAAGTTAAGTCATATTAATAAAAATTACTAACATATTTCAATCAACCGTGAGTGTGTACATGATTTCAAAATCCATGAAGCATACAGAAAATCATCTCACAATCGTACATCTCTCACACAAAGTACACAAACAAAAGCAGAGTATACAGCGTTTACGAAAACGAATAAGAAATTGCTTAAAATTTATTGCGTTACGTCGGCGACGGATAAGTACTATAGAAACATTCGTGAGAAGTTGCTTTCGCTGCATTTTACACACTTTAAGTATTCAAGAGAACAGTTTTGTTTAATTACAGAAAACGTGGCTTTCAAAGCGCACGATTCGAGAGAGTTACGCGGTTAGCTGAGTGTCGATACAATTGTATTTCGTGCACTGAAACTATTGCGGAGCACAATAATGAAATTTCCGCACGTGCATGGCTATACCTTCAAAGGAAAGATCATCGAAAGCGGAGTAGTAGCTAGTATACAGGTAGACAAGGTGAATAGACAGACATCCTTCGTATGCGTGTATACGTCAGTTTGATTATACACGCCTCGACAGGAAATTTGATTTTTCATTACAGTAATTAGTGAAAAAAGAACGAACGCGTTTGCTTATTACGACGAAGGTAGCCGATGCATGCTGCGCTGGACAATTTAGTCGCATTACGAATTCATGTTTACTAATGGTTTTATCACAGATTGCAGCTCCAAGGAGGAGAGCGTGCACTCCCCTCGACTACGATTTAAAAAGATCAACCAAAAAGCTCATACGGGTGCATTCAAAAGTGCCTATATCTTATAATCTACATCTTGTGCAACGATTTTTTTTTGTCTTACGAATTAGTTTTTTGTTCGTTTATTGGTTCCTTCTTCTCTATAACAATGAATGCGTGTGCGGTACGAACGTTTACATAGACTTTGTGGAATGATTCGCGCGATTATAATCTCGAAATTAACACGAGTATACGCGAAAGAATGGAGTGTAATTGCGTTTTAACGCTCGAACAAATCGGTGAGAATTTTTGCAGAATTGTTTGTCGTCTGTGGCAATTTAAATCTCATCCTTGATAGCATGGGACTTCTTAAAGCCCTTGTCGGACAACAGCTGGTTGCATTCCTCTCTCGTCAGCTGTGCCAGTGGCAGTCGCTCGATTTCCTGATGATAGTTTTAAAAACTATTAACTCTATATTGTAATTTAAAATCATTTTTTTTATGAAAAGTATAATTTTTACCTCTTCGGCTTTATTGTAAAGAACTAATTCTGGTGGTGCCCCCTGGATGTGCTTGTACTCGACGTCGTCACTGAAAATTTAGTTGAGGAAAACCAAGAGATTTGCAGAATTCGAACACCAAGTATACTCTACAGTATTCATGAAAAAAAATTCTATTTCAAAAGGATACTATAACGGTACATCTTCGAAGATGAAAGCCTTGATTTCAGGCAGTCGTTTCAGTTGACATCCTCTGCAGCTCTATAAATCAACATAATTTCCTCATAGATTATATACTATATATGCTGTCATTATCACGAACACTCGAGTTTCAAAAAAAATCCTTACCTCGACAACTGCACGGGAGTACATTTCCTTGGAAGAAAACGCAAAGTCAGCAAAGACGAATAACATTGCCGAGATGGCGAAAGCTGCGACTCTGGACGTCTTCATTTTTTCGTCAAAGTCTTTCCTCGCTCTATAAATCGCTAACTTACAATTTCACCGTACAAAACAACCTCGCGGTGGATATCCAACAAAATAAACGAACAAGCGGAAGATGTTCAATGCAGCTTCTCGCTCGCCGCAACAAAGGCCTTGACTGGAGCTGAGTGCACTCTGCTCGCACACGGACTACCGAGTCTGAGTGTGGGCGTGCGCCGCTCCAGTCGGCTTATCATCTGTTTCCAGGAGTGGAAGGGAACTGTCTATCTCCTACTCCCACCTGATCAATAGAGCGACTGGGCAGATTTGTTTTTTTTTCTTATTTCGAAGAATTTAAGTGCAATTTTGTTAGCGCGCATTTTCAGCTCCTGGCTTGCTTTGTGAAATAAACTGTTGGTTGGAGTTGTAAAAAATGTATATACCTGTGTATAGTAGAAGGATTTGATTTGACTCGAGTAGTAGGCAATCGCATTCGTATATACATGCACGAGAGATGTATTCGAATGCATTTGTGGATTTTAGGAGTGCAACTTTATGTCAATCTTTGTTTTTAATGAGATGCAAAATATTAGATATAATTGAAACCGCAACACAAATGAGGTACTTTAAACCGATTACTAATGGAAAGTTCCGCTTAGTTTTAATCATATTTAATCTATTATTTTGACCAGGGAGGCTTTTCATTTTATTTTATTTATTTGCGTGTGGGATTTTCATTTTTTTTACACTTTTTATGTTAGAAATAAATTCATCTATATTATTCTATTTTTTATACTACAGACCTTCACATGACCGACATTTATCGTGTGTCTGTAATATTACGTAAATATTACACAAATTTAAATAACAGGATCATTCTTAGTTAAAATTTTTTTATTTATTTATTTTTTTGTACCCGAAATGCAAAAAATAATTACCGCAATGGTATACAGTACTAAAGAAGTGCGCGATAACAAACCTACAAAAAATGAATAGATGTAAAAAAAATGTTTAAAAAACCTATAAACCGAAGAAAAGAATGTATGTACAAAACAAATATACATCTTTCCAAGGCACGCAATCTCCAACAATTACTTCACTATAGAACTGATCCTGAGTTTCTTGTAAATCCTGCTTTCTGATTTCGATTTGGATCTGGCGATCGAGGTCTTGGATTGGCTAACGCTTGACGATATATTTGGTATCGGTTGGTTTCTTATATCATTGTTGTTATGTACTCCCTCGAGTCTGATGCAAGGCGAACGAGGTTTGAGTCGCCCGTGATTTATTGGTGCCTGATTGTAAGGCTTGGGTGGACGGTTCGAGCGAAGACGAGGAATTAACCAGGATAGGGGAGGGTAAGAGGCCAACTCCTGGCGCAAACTGCCGCTCGTACAGCCGTAGAGCAGCGGGTTTAGCGCTGCATTTACAAAGACTAAATAGCGACTCGTGTACCTAAAAAGTATGCAAGTTCTTCATTTTCAACTTATAATGCTCTTCGAAAATTATGTTTTGATAATGGAAATAAATAAATGAAAATGGAATTAAACGTACCATAGAACGTACATTGAGCTAGCCTGTCCTACCTTGATCTCTTCCAGATTCCTACTCATCTGAGCCCTTTGTATAACTAAAGCGGTGAAGGGAACTCTGCAGATGATAAACGCTAGGACGACCAAAGCGAGTATCCTCGCTACTCTACCCTTATATTTGACCACTATCGGGTGTTTACTCTTGAGAGCTTGCGTTTCGTATCTGTCCAACTAAAATTTGAAAATTATCAATTGATCGTACCACTATTAATTAGCCATTAAATATCTGATGTACTATGTTGTATACCTTAATTAATATAGTAGTATAGCAAACAGCCATGATGGCAAGGGGTGTCCAGACACTTAATCCGACGAAGATGTGCCAATAGGGATAGGCGGTACTGGTCTCCGTGCAAAAGTTCTCCATGTAATTCTTCCACTGGCGTTCGTAGTACTTGCGAAAAAAGGCGAGCGGTACTGCCACAGCCAATGCTGCAATCCACGAGACGAATATCAAGATGCGCGCACTCCTTAGGATGAACAAATTACATCGTCAATATCTTTCTTTTTTTTTTTGTTATCGGCAAAAACGCGAAGTGTCCCGGTTTAACTTTTCGAACTATTAAGCTATACGTAAACAAACACTCGTGATAATGACTAATCATCCCTTCAGAGCAAACATGAATTACCTTATCGACAATTTTCCGGAACAGTTGAGCACGATAGCACAGACGCGGTCGTAGCTAACGGCGCTGAGACTGAACACCGCAACGAGGGTCATAGCCTGGAACAGGAACCCATCGAACTTACAGCCAAGCTCCTCGAATATGTAGTTCTGGAATATATCGACACAGATGAACAGTCCCGGACAGAGTAGACTGGTTCCGAAATCGGCGATGGCCATGTTGAGGATAAACAGGTTGGTAGTGGTGTGCAGGCTCTTGCTGCGGAATATCGCATGAATGAGGCTGCCGTTGCCGATGAGGCCGACTATCACGACCGGTGCCATTGTCGCGATCTTGACCGCCACCTCCCAGACTGGACGCATACCCCAGATTTCCGTAGGAAACGGAAACTGCGACGTGTCGGCATCCTGAGGTATCTACACAGAGAATGCGTAAGTTAATGTTTTACATAAAAAAAATAATAATCAACTGAACGCAACAAGATACAAGTATACAGAAAGCGCAGGTACCTCGGTAAAATTATTCCAATTGTTGGACGAGCCCGGAGCCTCGGACGTCATCCCGCACTAGCTCTCTCGACCATTAAACCCGCAGCTGATATACGCGAAAGACAATGTCACATAACGCTCGTGGCTTCACAGGTATAACTCTCTTTCGCGCGGCAGATGATGCATTAGCCGGTATGTTTGCCCAGCTCTCGAGTCGACCTGATGGCTTTGAACTTCCGATCGTGCGTGTGCACGATAGCGAGAGAGATAATATGCGGTAGAAAAATACACGGAATTCAATAGAACAGATTCGTTTTATTTGGCATAATGTAACGAGCTTCTCTCGCTTATTTCCTTTCACAGTGTGTGTGTGTCTGTGTTGTAGTAAGAGTGATCGCACGTGCCGAGAAGACGCACGTGTGTCGCGCGTTAGTTTGGTTTTAGTACGCAATACAAAAGCTCGATAGTCTCTCGACGATTAGTTTTCGTGGTTTGGTAGCAAGCTCTCGTGATTAGATTTACTTGCTTTTCTCGATATACAAATCATTATTTATACAACTTTGATCAGAAATTGATACAACATAATCTGAGTGTTCTGCGTTCAATATGACGTTGTTCGATTGCTTATGCTGATTGATTTTTTCCTTAAAATGTACAGATTTTCAGTTAGTAACAATATGCATGTCAAGCTCAAGAAACATACAATTGTATGCATTATTTTTAATATTTTCTAGAAACAATTTCCATATCTTTTAATTTTAATGTTTCACGCTTACATGCATATGATAGCTGCCTACAGTTATAGAAACGCGACAATATTTACAGATATTTTATTTCATTTTTGAAGACGTTCATTGATATTACCGATACTATTAAATATAAATTGTATTTATACAGTTACTCAATCCTACTTACATGGTTTGTAGACCTTAGAATTGCACTAAATAAATTGATTTTGTACTTTACAACATTTTCAACACGCCAGTCCCATTACTTAATATTCAGCACAGTTGTTCATCCATGTACAATATTTCTGTAGAATTTTATTGGAAGCTAAACTTGCTTAATTCTTTTTTAATACTCCATGATTAATAAATACAGTTAATCAGACAGTAAAAACGTAACACTAAACAAATGATTGTTTCCAGAATTTTAACTAACCTACTGTTCTAGAAATTAAATTAGCTATAAAATTACATTAATGAAACTTGAAACAAATGTTGTAAAATCAAGATTTTTACTCATTATTTTTGTTTCAAGAGCACTTGCATGTATTATATCATAATATTTTTACACGAGTACCTTCTGTACGTTCTCTGTATTCTACAACCTTTAACAGTGGCACTCATGTAGATTTATTCCTAGAATAGGTATGATATATATATATATATATATATATATATATATATATCTAAAATATCAATAAAGCTTAAGAAACGAACATTTTAAATTGATGCTAAGCTGCAGACCTTACTTTTAAAATATGATGTCGGTAAAATTAGAAAAGGAAATTAAGAAAATGCATGAATGGCGAACCCAAATCGAACCAAAGCGAATCAAACGAATAAAAATGTCAAATTTGCCTAATAATATTAATCCGATTATGCAACATCGATATTGCATGCATTTGGCTTTTCTGGAAAATTTCTTCGTTGAAAATTGAGTAAAGCTTAAAATATAAGAAGTCACACACTTTGAAGTATTAAATGACTATAGTCACTTGGAGCGTTTTATCTTTTGTCAAGTGCAACATTCGAAACGATAACTTCACACCTCTTCCACTAACTCAACATTCATGGGATCGTTACAAGCAGGAGGCGATGGTACTATGAGCTCGTCATCTACCACCTCTTCCACTCTTGGTATTAAAAAACTCTCAATCTGCTGTACCTCCTCTTCTCGGGTAGCTTCAGGTGGCACGAGTATGTTATCCTTCTCGTGCTGTTTTACATGGTCTTTCAAAGCAAAGGCACGGCCGTACAAAGCTCCACATATATTGCAACTAAACTTGAGGTTGTTATCTTGTTTGTGGGTCTGAATATGAGCTCGTGCCGCATAGAGCGAAGCAAACGGCCTTGAACATTCGGTGCATCGGAACGGTTTGGTGTGACTGTTCTTATGCCCAGCCAGCTGAACTCGCGTTTTAAATGTTTTTGGACAGTAAGGACAGGTGTAGGCGCGCTCCTCACCATGGGTCAACAGATGGTGATTGTAAACAGAAGAGGCCTTGAAGCGCTTACCGCAGTGTTGGCACTCGTAAGGACGAACGCCCGTATGAGTTCTCATGTGTAAAGTTAGACAATACGAAACACGGAACTTTTTACCACAAACCTGTTAATAATAATTTCGTCGAATTACTTTTTGATTTTCATTTTGTATAATTAACAATAATGAACACTTGTATATTTACCTCACAAGAGTGTGGCTTTTCTCCTGTATGTATTCTCTCATGCTTGACTTTCTCGTGAGGTCTTGTAAACCTACGTCCACAATGCTGACACTGATAAGGCTTTTGATTCTGCACTTCGGTCGAATCCGTTAATGCTGTCGTCGTGGTCGTTGTCGTTGTCATTGTCGCCGTTGTTGACGCCGTAGCGTCAACCTGTGTATCCGTATTAGGAGTAATGCCTGTGCTGATAAATATAGGATCGGTTGGATCTTCCGAAGTGGCGATAATCATCTCGTTAGCCAATGCTATAGCAGCACTATTTGTAGTAGCACTGTTGTTGGAATTCATCGGAATCTCCGAGTGCACTGCAGCATGCATGTACAAACTCTCTTGTGAATCAAACTTACGGTTGCAAACGTGGCAAGTTATCGGATCACCAGCATGTAAGGCCATGTGCGCCGCCCTATACGATTCAGACAACTTTGCACCTGCACATTTATTAAGAATTCAAATAATTGTTGCTCTATTGATTACAATATAAGATTTCATACTTTATGTATAAGATTTTTAGTGACAACAGAATAGAGATATTCGTACCGCATTCATTGCAGTCAAAAGTTTCCTCGCCGGTGCCTACAGGTGCGTCGACATGCCGCGCTCTTACGGGTGCGTGCATTCGAGAGTGCAGCCGCAGACTTTTGTGCGTCAAAAACTCTGTTCCGCAGATTGTGCACAAAAACAGTTTTTGTGATGGAAAATCGTTTGAGTCATGTGACTTCATATGTATCTGTAATGCTTTTGGTGTCGCGAATGCCTGTTCGCACTGATCACAATGATTGGTTCCCTGAAGGCACACGTGAATACGAAAATCGCTTAACTTGGCGAACTGCTCCAAACACTGGTTGCATCTGTACATTCGAGTTGGAGCGACCGTTACGCTTTTGTCTCTCACCTAAAATTGTTTAATTTATGAAAGTTATTAATTTTTATTTAAAGATATATGATAATCATTGATTGTGAATAAAACAATTATACCTTGACTCCTTCAACATTGGAGAAAAACTTTTCAATCATAGGAGCTTTGGTTGACGAAAGAGTAACTGGAGTCCTGTCCCAAAATCTCTCAATTTGTACAACCTTTCTAGTATATAATCTACCATCACTGTCTATACATTCCTCAGTCTTAAGTGTATTCATAGATTGTCTCTGTTTTCCACCAATTAAGTTTGTTTTTACAGGACTGCTCGTTGGTTTCTCTGAATCCTCTGCTGGTGTATTTGCATCAGCAGAGGATTCAGTAAGGTTCTGTGTTGCAGCTATTTCATCAATCTGTTGTTCAGCCATTTCTAATACAACTTCTTGTCCATCGTGATATTCTTTGATGTGTTCTAACACAGAGGCAAAACTCATACTGCATGTACTACAACTGTACATCACTTCAAATTCTGAATCTTGTTGCTCTTTTTCATTTAATTGATCATCTTCCTTTTTTAATTTTAGCATGGTGGAGTCCTCCAACTCTACATCATCCTCAGCCAATTCCATGAATTCATTCTCATCGTCATTCAATAATTCGGAAGTGTCAGGCATACTTGTAATAGAATCATTCCTCTCCAAATTTTTCTTAGAATTTGAATGTTCATCTTGTTCGTTACCATCATCTATATTGTTATTGGAGTTTTGATTATCTATCAGATTTCCTTTCTCCAGAACTTGAATATCACCTGCAAATCATATT
Source organism: Muscidifurax raptorellus (assembly GCA_020010945.3). NCBI lineage: Eukaryota > Metazoa > Arthropoda > Insecta > Hymenoptera > Pteromalidae > Muscidifurax > Muscidifurax raptorellus. Next base: position 7,216,969 of record CM052078.1, on the reverse strand, counting down.
GACTTTATACACTACTAAACATTTTAAATTTGATAATCAAGGTCTATCTTTACTAACCATTTTCATCAACTTGGATGGTTCTACCCTCACCCACAATCATTATTCCTTCTTCATTTACTGTAGCTAGAAAACTCTCATTGATTGTGTTGTCATCATGGTCATGCAAATCCTATAAAAGAAATATCAATAATCATTGTATCTTAACAACTTATTAAAGAGTTTTATTAGATTTTTCTACTTTGTAACTACCCACATTTATCAATATGTCAGATCCTTCTTTGTTATCATTATATTCAGTTTGATCATTTGTAGCCTCCTCGCTCTTCTGCTCCTCCTCTTTCTTCCCACAACTGTCCAGATGTTGTATCAATGCAGCCATAGAATAAGTCCTAGTCGAACATCCAGGACAGTACAGATTGTCCGTAATGCTCAACAAATGATACTTGAGAGTCTCAGAGTTGTTAAAAGTCTCTCCGCAGCACATAGGACAGGTCAAGCTCAAAGACCCCATCTTTACCAAATTCTCAAATCAACAATAATAATTTCAAAAAACCACACTATAAACCAACTCTTTGTCACCGACAGAACCTCCACTGCTCCAGATCCTGTTATAAATAATCTAACCTGGCTGATCCGAGACTCTTTAAGGAGCCCGAGATTAGAGCAGGTGTCATGCTAGAGTGTCGGGTCTAACCTCCGGTGAATAAGCAACAGAAAATCCTCGGAGTTTCGCGTCAGAACAAGAGATTGAAAAAATTGAAACGATCCGCGGACAAACCGCCACCAGGACAGGCGGCGAAATTCGGTCTGACTGGAAGCGAACTTCAGCGCAAACAAATGCCGTGCACAACAATCATGAAGTTGTGAACGCAGTGAATAAGTGAACGAGCTAAGCTGAAAATTTGTCCGCCATATTGGTGTCAAATGCACGATGTTCAGTGACGAAGGGGGGGGGATGATAAAGGGGCTCGTCCGCTCGACTACTCAAATCAAGCGAGAACAAGATCGTTTATTTCATTTGTTTAAAATAAATGATTAGCGCTGTTTTTTCATCTCTTGGTTGCCCTATTTTTTTGTAAATTATAATCTTACTACTGGATTATATTTAGTCCACGCTACGAGCTACACGTAGGCACTAATCTTTTTGACCGATTTCGACTGAATTTTTGGATAACGTTTTGAATTAGCTCTAAGCTTAAATTTGGCAATAATCACTGTCTCCCTTTTACGGATTAACCGGATGATAAGTAGTTCTTTTTTTTAAATACGTAATTGGAAAATTTATTAAAAAGTTATTAAAAAATAGATAAAGTGAAAATTAATGTAATGGTTAAATGAAACGGGAAATTTGATTTGACGGGACATGCTTTGATGTTTTCATTATTAAAAAAATTGCGTATATAGTATTAAATGTTTTATTTATTCATTAATAGTATTTTATACAATATCAAAGTTTATATCAAGGTTAGCAGGTTTAGCACAATCATTATGTATAAACAAATCTTAAATTATTTAATAATTCTTAATCTGCCTGAAAATAAATATGAAAGTCTTCGTTACTCTCGACGAAGATTTGATTGTATGCAGTAAAGAAACTGTCGTGCTAAATCTGCTAATTTCTCAACTGATTATCACTTTCTAAATAATGAAAATTGCGAATTTATCGACTGGTACTCGCTGAACAAACATAAAGCCGATTAAGAAAAATACGCCGAAGTTATGGCTAAAAAAAATGACGTTATACATTTAACACATACGATCTCTATATAATTAAACTGTATCAGTTTTTTAATTTCACTCGAATATTGATCGTTTAGATACTCTATAATAATGATCAAAGATACAAAAATTTAATTACATAAATAAATAATTCAGATGAAATACAAACACTTGTCTTTCCACTTTCAATTGTCCATTCAAACAATTTAAACCTCCTAATAATTCATGGCCATAAACTCATGGTCCGAAGCGTCGTCTCCTTCATCGCCGTCGTCCTCCTCAGCAATGAGATCTTTTCTGCGTCTGGTATAAGCACGTTTGCTGGTGACCGGGATCGTATCGGTGTCTCCGTGAAGCAAGCTGTTCCTATAGAGCAGCAACGGTTGCCAGTCTTCACCTTTCGAGGACGGCATACCTGCCTGTAGATGCTTGTCCAGGAAATTCAGTACCAGCTTCTTATCCTGCTTGAGCAGTTTATTGGTGAACTCGCTGAGAATTTCGAGGTAGGCGAGGTTGGGCGGGGGTCCGGTTGGATCGACGTCGCTATCCTGCATCGATACAGCGAAGAGTATCCCCTGGCGATGGAGAGCTGTAATAGCCTCGCGGTTTTTGACAGCGTCCAGACCAAAGGATAGAGCAAAGCGCTTGGCCAACTCCTTGATTGCCGTAAACTCTTCGCTGTTCCTGCTGACCTTGCCGTCCTTCTCGATGATCTCGTTAAAGAGGATATTGAGACTCTGCTGCATCGTGAGCGCGCAGTTCGTCTTGTTGATATCGCGAGCCTTACCAATTGTCGTCTTGATAATATCGCCGTAGTCATTGTAAAACTTGACGTGGTGCTTGAAAATGTCAGCCGCCGCCTTGGTCGGGATCATGTTGTAGACGATGAGCTTGCAGAAGCCCGCTAGGAAGTTGCGCTTCTTGTGTAGCTCTTCGATCTTGGAATGCTCGTCGTGTTCGTCTTCCTCGTTGTCCGAGAAGACGTAAAGCTGGACGAATCTGTTGAGCGAATCCTGCATGAGGGCATCGGCCTCGTAGACCAGCTGATGGAGCAGCTGGTTTTTCTGAGTCGTCAGCTGGTTGCAGAATATAACGAGTAAGTCACATATCGTGTTGTAGGCCTCCCCCTTCAATAGAATTGGGATCTCTTCTTCGTTCTCCGTGCTGATGAACTCGTACATGCATCGCATAAAGTCGTGCAGTCGGGCCCTCAATCTCTGAGCCTCCTCGTCGGCTCTGTTGTCAGCCTCGATATTATCGATCAAGTCGCACTGTGACCACAGGATCGAGTAGAAGCAAGCGTTGATGCAGTACTTGATTGCCTCCACTGGTAGATTGTAAGGGTAATCCTTGATGTCTTTGAACATGGGCTCCCAAATGTCACAACTGTTCATGTTGTGACAGCTGTAGAAGATTGCGACCTTCTTCAAGGACTCTACGACGGCGAAGATTTCATCTTCTGTCGGTTGCTCGTTTCCATCTAGTTGATATTTAAAAGTGGTGATTGCTTCATTGTACTTGATCACGATCGCGTCGATCAACGTAGATCTAGCTACATCACACTTGCGGAAGATGGCTGACCCGGGAACACACATGTACTCGAGAGTTTTAGCGGCGGTATTCAAAACTTCTGAGTTGGGCGATCTGTCCACGATATCGTGAATTTTCCTCAGTAAAAGATCCAAGTTCTGTTCCTGCCTAGATTTCGTGTAAATATCCAACTCAAAGTACTGAGGTATGGACAGTAAATTTGCCAATTTTTCAGGATCGGCTCTGTACTTATCCAACAATGTAGGTAAAACTTGAATAAAATGTTCGGTCAATCGTTGCTTATCTTCTTGGACCTGCTTTGATTCTTTAGCTGACAAGATTTTTCTTGTAGGTCCTCTACCCACAGGAGCCTCACCAGTGGCAGACTGTTTGATACAGCAGACCATGATTTCAATGAGGGATGTTTCTTGTTGATTATCAAGCACATCTTCTTGCTCACCAGGCTCTTCTATCAATAAATCAGTCATACACTCCCAATCTTTCATCATTTGGTTGGTTTCTATCAATGAATCAACCAGATATGCTCCATGCTCGTGAAGCTCAGATTCAATGAAGAACAGTACCAAATCTCTAATAAAAGGAGTGTTGGGCAAACGTTTCTTACCACGTTTTGTTTTTACATCATGCTCTTCGTTAGTTGTGAAGAATCTTTCATTCACAAATTCTCCAGCAGCTTGAGCCACAGCTCTATGTGAAGAGTAAACCAATTCGTAAACGTGTTCACAATCTTTATCAGTAAGAATTTCACGATGGTGCTTGAATATTGAAATTACTAATTTTACTGCCTGTACAGCAACATCATACTCTTTATCCAATGTCATAGCTACAATTCTATCCTTAAATTTACTGGTAAAAAGTTCTAATTTGGTCTTGAGCTCTTCAGATGCATAAAGTGGTTGCAATGCTTGCAAGCATTTGAGCCTGACTTCTCCCACTTTGTCATGTAAAGTCCATCCTATATATTTGAGATACGAATCATCGAGAAAGTTTTGGTGAAATTTCTTCATCCAAATACCAATTTCAGCCATACAAATTGCACGTATTTCTGGCAGGGTATCTCTGTACCTATGCACAAAAACAGATTTGAACATGTAAGTAAGCATGTTTTTAATTTCATCCATGTTTTCTTCTAGTTCCTTTCTTTTTGACAATAAAGACTCCAATCTGTCAGCAGCACGCTTTTCTCTATTTTTTTGACGCTCTGCCTCATACTGCCTCTGTGTATTATCTAGATTAATTGATACAGTCAATGCTACGTCTACTAATGCAGTCATCAACTTCATAGCAGCCAAAGTAGCGGTGTGTCTGAAAGCTCTGACTTGCGAATCAGACAATCCAGTGAGTAGAGAAATTATGTTATCCATCAGGAACTGATCATAAATTATAGAATACTGACACTGACGAACTAAAATTTGTACAAATTCACAAAAATTGGAGCGGAACTTTTTCCACTGTTGACCTGACATTATCAAAGGATATTCTCCACTTTCTTCATCAAATTCTTCTGTCATTTTTCTGATAATCTGCGTATGCTCTAGTGATTGCATCTCTGCAGTGATGATTCCCTTACAACCGCTAGCACTAATAAAAAACTGCATCAACATGAGCAGAGCATTTTCCTTGTTGAGCTTATACTTTTCTATCCACTCGTCCACAATGCCAGTCAAGGAGGATCTATTGTTTCGCACAGCATAATACAAACTAGTTTCATCCTCTAAATTGTGTGATTGATGGGTACGCTTTGCTCGACCTCTTCCTGCAGCTCGTACCTTTGGAGTATGAGGAGTATGAGTCACGTGATGAGTAGTATGAGTGGTATGATGAGTGGCAGCAGCTGCCGCAGCAGCAGCAGCTGAGCTTGCAGAAGGTATATAATCCTCATCGATTTCTTTGTACTTGGGTTGTTGAATGGGACCACCTCGTAGCCTGGCACGGGTGTTTCTAGTGATTCGCATGTTGCTGGATGCAGCAAGCTGGGCATCCAGAGATGGATCCTGATAATCATTCGAGGATTGACCATATTCTGGAGTTTCGCTGTAGTTTTCGTTTGTTATCATAGCCGTCTCGTATTCCGGAGGGACCGGATCATCCATCCGGATACGTTTTCCTCCTCTTCGATGCATCATTCCTTTTGTAACGTCACTTTCGAGGATGAAAAAAAAAATACCTTGAAAAAACGACAACTTTGATAAAGATTTTAAATAATGGCTTACATTTTAATATTAATATATTATACCTTAAATTATAAATTATATATGAAGCAACGATTTGCGTCTACATCGCCATGGAATGCACCTATAGTCTGTTTACTGTTTGGTTAACGCAACTGCGCGGAGCCAGTCTGATTCAAAATGGCGTTGGTCGAATTGCACATGCGTCGCTTCAATTTGGCGCCTACCGCATTCTTTTGCACCGGTGTAGTACCGCCACGTTATACTCAATATACGGGTGATACTGATGTCCCAGATGATCTAAAATTTTGTGCACTGCACCCGTGCAAATTTGAGTGGGAATTTATGGATTATTTGAATTAATAAATATGATAAGTTTTTCTTTTATTATACAACCCGATATTTACATGATGCAGTGTAACGTCGCAAAATGCTATCACAATGTTGAAATCTATTAAATATATTATACATTAATAAATAATTTGTTATAAAAAAATTTGAAAATCTTTTAATCAACATGTTCATGTTGTGCATTGCTTTCTCTCCACGTGTTTTGTACTAATTCTATAAACTGTCTCCACCACTGGCTTTTTGTAGTAAAATAAAGTAAACATGCAGCTATGAAAATCCAGGACAAAACCAAGCAGTAATCAGTTTCGTTTGAAGGCGTACTTGAAACTGGACCAATGAAATCCATAGATGCGACATACAACGCATTGTTTGGCTCCAGATTTGTAAATTGCGATAGAAACTTGGAGAAAAATTCCAAGTTGTAAAAGGTTCCATTAAACTTTACGAAAGGTTTTCCATTGTGAACAAGCATCAGAGTAGGCACTCCAACTATACCATACTGTGTATTAAAGCTAAAATAAAAATACAGTTTTTGTTTGCTCTTTGCCTGTTTGAATTAATTTTTTCTTATTATACATGAGGATACATGAATAAAACATTTCTTACTTTTGGTATTTCATAGCATCAATAGCTACTACTTTGAGATGAGGGTAGAACCTGGGTATTGCATTAAAGTGCGGAGCTGCTTGACTACTAAATACACACCACCTTGCATAAAACATCACCAGAACGCAAGGTCCTGGCAGTTGCTTATCTTCCTTACTGTTTCTTGTACGATTAGGCGTGCCAATATCCAATATTAGAAGTTCCATCAAGCGAGTGTAGTTGACAATCTGAAAATTTATGTGAATGGTTTAGAAGTACATACAAACAATTTATTTTCAAAAACTGTGTTTTTTGTCAGTATTTTTACCTCAACAGGTCCATATATTTTGTCCATTAAACAATTTACTTTGGTGAAATTCTTCACTGGTGCATCTGTTATTGTCACATTACTTTTCTCCTGAGATGAAACTTCATTTGATGTAGCATTGGATAGGTCTGTTTCTATGAATTCCGAAAAAGCTTCTGGATCAACTTCAGTAATTTCATTTTTCGCATCATCTGGCTGATCTGGCAGAACATTGAGATTTTCTTCTGCAACTACTTGAGTCTCTTCATCTCCGATAATTCCCATTACCTGAATAACTGAAGAAGCAAACAATTTTCATGTCAAAAATATCACGCTTTAAACGTAAGTAAATACATTTTTTTATAAAAATATTACCAAAAACTAAAAAGAGAAAATGAATACTTTTACAACGTATATTCATTTTTACTCATAACCTAAAACACTGTTTACAAGAATTACAAACGCGTTTCTCTTAATTTGTAAAACTGTATTCAATTGTTAATAGTAAAGAAACGCATATTAAGTTAAATATATGGCAGTTTTTAAGAAATATGCAAGATCACGATAGTCATCTTTGTACAGTAGTCATTGTTTTCACCAGGAATAGGTACTCTTGCACTTTATTTACATTTTCCTTGACTGCACTACTGATGGACTCAGATTGGACAGAGGTTCTCAACTATATTTCTGGAGTGCATGTGAACTCTGGAGTACATAGGCATGTATGTAGTACACGTACACTTAAATTACTTTGATAACATATTTATAAATAATTATCACAATTTGTAGATACAAAATAAACTTTAGGCAAATTTTATAAAATTACAGTCTTTATTCTTAAACAATTTTTTATTTAACAAAAACATACATAATCATTAAAATAAAAAAAAAACATTTTAAAATTTGAGGGAAGCTGGCATATTTTCAGGTTTATTATGTAGAACAGCCAATATATTTTGTGCAGTTATCACAGACATTTCATCTCGAGTTTCAGATGCCGCACTTCCCAAGTGTGGAATAATGACTGAAAATATTAAAATTTTTTTTAAACAGCTTGTACCAAAATTGTCAGGGGAATTTTTTTTTAATTCAAAACTTACCACAATTATCCAATTTGAGTAATTCACTATCAAGAGGAATCGGCTCAGGTGTCATTACATCCAAACCAGCTGCTCTAATTGTACCATTTTTAAGAGCCTCTATCAAAGAAGGCTGGTGAACTACCTCACCACGGCTGATATTTATAAAAATAGAGCTCTTCTTCATTTTCTCAAATGTTTCCTTCTTAAACAGTTCTCTAGTTTCTGGTACCAAAGCAGTTGTGACTATAACAAAGTCACTTTCCTTTAGCAGCTCATCCAAATCCACTTTTTGTGCTCCAAGTTTCGAAGCTGCTGGCTTCTCTGTGCGACTTGTGTAGTAAATGTTGGCAACTCCAAAACTCTTCAGGTACTCTGCTACTCTAAGACCAATCCTTCCCAGTCCTACAATTCCAATATTGGACCCAGAAATTTTTGGTCCAGTCATCCAAGTTGGGCACCAGGCTTTCCATTCACCTCTGCAAAAATATCCAAGATTCTAAATATTGTGCTGCAAACAAATCATTAAGATATTAGATGATTACTTATAAATTGCTCTATTGGCCTCTATCAATCTTCGAGAGGTAGCCAACAGCAGAGCCATAGTCAACTCAGCAGTAGCATCTGTTAAAACTCCAGGAGTGTAGCCAATTGGAATGTTTCTGGATTTTATTGCTGGCAAATCTAAGTGGTCCACGCCAACAGACATCGTGGCTATAACTTTTAATTTTGAGCCAGCAGCATTTAAAACCTCCTCGTTTATTTTATCAGTTAGTAGACAGAAAACAGCATCTGCTTCTTTTATTCTCTTCATCAGCTCTGATTTGGGGATTGGCACCGTATCTTCCCAAATATCAAGATCACACCTGCGAAATGCCAAAAATAAAATAATCTGTTTTCAGACTATATTTACATTGTAAAATTAGAATACCGGCATCTAGACAGAAAATTAAATCAATCCAAAAATTCTACCAAATAATTTCGTTTTATCAACAGAAAAAAAAAGTTGCAGTTATAACTCACTCTTTTTTCAACAAATTTAAACCGGCCTCCGGAACAGAGGCTCGGGTAACCAGCACCTTCGGTCGTGTCATCTTCGCGTGCGCGATGTTCGTGTACGAATGACTCCAGCTGTTATTGTTAAGCACGATGTTGAGGCTCTGCCGGCGAAGGCGAACCGTACCGCGAATGGTTTGCGTCACGAAGGCAAACATGCTCGGCGATAACATTAGTTGAACTAAACGCGCGGAGTACGGATGTGTTTACTCCGTCGTATAGCGTCAAAATCATGCTCGATCTTTCACTATGTTTAATACAAGGCGGATAGAACACTATTTACATGCAACCAGTGCAATTTGAACACAAGACGCGGAACATGGTTGCGGACCGCGGTTTTTGCGATTATATATATAATTCGAAGATTTTGATGAATGTTCCCGGTCACGTGGGCGCCATTTAAATCTCCTCGATCAGTTTGCGTCGTCTGAGCGGGAGCAAGACGATATCATTCATTACTTATATGATTATAAACGGTTAGAGCCAATTGAAATTGGTCTAACTTTCGAGAGATATGCTTTCACAAAAGTTAGATTAAGAGGTATGTATGTATAAGTATATTTGTATGTAGGTAAATAGAGCAGATGACTTTGGATAACAATGTGAAATGATAACCTCTATAAGTAAAATTGATGAAACGAGTTTGTAAAGAGGAGTAGATAGCGGAGTAATAAGTTTATGTAAAATAAATTGACCGTGTTCTAGAAAACTGTTTTTATTTTTTGTACAATGGTAACAATTCGTTTTCAACGATTTCTTATTCTGTCCATACATACATTTATGGTTTTAGTAGCTACATAAATACAAAAATAAGCTTTTTTGAAAAATACTTTAAACACTTTAACAAATATATTTTCTGGCAAGTAAATACTATGAGTTGATTTCCAAGCTTTTTCTTAATCGGATAGCAAAGAGGGTATTCTTCATGAGCATTGCCACAGTCATGGGTCCTACACCACCAGGCACTGGTGTTATGTGTCCTGCTACAGTTTTAACAGTTTCATAATTAACATCACCCACTAATCTGTATTTTCCTTCGGAAGTCTTAATTCTTGAAATACCAACATCAATGACGCAAGCTCCTGGCTTTATCATCTCTTTGGTTACCAAGCCAGGGACTCCCGCAGATGCCACTACTATATCTGCAAGCTTTGTGTATCTTTCAAGTTCAACACGTGGTGTGTATCGATGGCAGATGGTGGTTGTCATGTCTAGACCAGCTGTTTCACCTGTAAACATTTATTTTAATTTAGTAATATTAGAAGATTGTTAGAATATTGAAAACTTCTGCTCATTAGCATCGAATCTTTAATCACCATTTCCATCCGAGTGTAGCAACAGGGCAATTGGAAAACCAACGTGTTTTGACCTTCCAATGACCACGGCATTTTTTCCAAAAGTAGGTATCTTTGATCTGACAATCAGTTCTTTAACTCCCAATGCAGTTGCAGGTATGATTCCTTTGTTGTTCAGTGCCAGATTTCCAATATTGGACAAGTGGAAACCATCTACATCTTTGGTGGGTGTGACTGCTTGACAAACTTCTCTTTCACTAATATGCTCTGGTACTGGCAGCTGTACCAAAAGACCATCAACCGTAGGATCATCGTTCAACTTTTGCACCTCGTGCAACAATTCTGCCTGGGTTATGCTGTCCTCGAATCTCAAAGTTTCACTCTCTATTCCAACAGTCTTGGCAGCTTTGATCTTCCTGCCAACATAGGCTTTGCTGGCAGGATTATTTCCCACCAATATAGCAATCAATTTTGGCCTTTTTTCACCATTCCTGGTCATCTCATCCACCTCAGCCTTGACTTCCAATAGTACTTGGTCTGCTACACCATTTCCATCAATGATTGCAGCGTCACAGCTAAAGTTACATCGACATTGTTTGCATAAAAAAATGTACATTTACCAAATTCGCAAGTTTTCAGTACTCACACTCTATTAGTTGAATGCAATCCTCTGGAAGCCCAGTGACTGGCAACTGGCCTCAGTACTTTAAATACCGACATTGTTTATCACAAAATAATTTCAAGATCAGCAAATTTGTAATCTTTCACTCTGTCAACTTTACAGTTCACTGTCAGCTGCACGCGAGGAAAGCTCGGAAATTAAAAAATCCGGCAATTCGAACGCGCATAAAAAATCTAACCTCACAGCTGATTTTAAATTACCAAGTCTATATCTTTCGGCAGCTATTGTCGCACTGTGATCAACGAGAAAAAGCGCAGGTCTTGCGATCGAACTCCCTTGGTGGTCCATTCGAAAGTGGAACGAACTCGTGCGATTTGACGCGCTCTGGGTGTTGAAATACCCTTTTTATCGCGCCGCGGGAAAACACTGTGTGTAAGCATATAGTATATATATATATATATATATACATATATATGTATATACAGGCCGCTGATAAGTTGACACTGATCGCTCGTGCTCATGTTAGCACGGGCATCGGAAGCTTTTAGTCGATAAGTCAGTACTTACTAGAGTGCTTTTAAATTCGGGTAGTGTGATAACTTTTTTTGCTCGGATTATTCGGATATAACGATCTTGCGTAATTTATTATTCGCGGTAAGGTTGTTGCGTCGACTGGTCCAGTGAGTTTCAATAAGCGATAAAACTACATTGTATAACTAAAAAGACTCTCAATACCAAAAAACCAATGTTTGAAAGTAGATTTCATTTATTTAATTAAAAAAAAAGAATAAAAATTTGTATTGTACAATCGTTTCTATGAAAATTAAACTTAATCTAAATTATAATTTAACAAAAATGAAAATTGTTCGATCACAGCAGTCTTTTAGAAAATCTAATCCGCGACACATATAAGTACAGCTCACTTGCTGACTCTCTTCTCGTAAGCCTCAAAAAGCACTTTCTTGTACTCCAAAATCGCCTGGAGTTTGTCCTCAGCCTCGGTGATTCCTCTTCCCACGACAATCAGATCAGCCCCCGATTTGACCACGTCTTCGGGCGTATTGTACTGCTGCCCCAACGCATCTCCAGACTTGACGAGATTGACTCCAGGAGTTAGTTGTACCAGTCCAGGATCACTGAAGATGTTCTTCTGGCACACGAATCCAGCCACCGAGGCGTCGTCCTTGGCCATAGCAATAGCTGCGTTGGTGTAATTACCAGCTGTCAGAGCACCAGCCGATGACATCTCCGCGACGATGAACAATCCTCTTTCATTGATGACATTGTCCCAACCGGTTCTGATGCCGTCGAGGATGCCTTTACCGGGAACCGCGTGTATCGTAATCAGGTCCGCCCACTCGGCGATTCTGTAAATGCCTTGGCTCAGCTGTCGAGAGACCACGTGGCCAATGTCGGCAAACTTTCTGTCCTCCATCACGAGAAAGTTGTGATTCGTGGATAAGGTCTTGAGTTTCGCCAGCGAGTCTCTACTGAAGTCCTCGATGATGTCCACGTGGATCTTGAGGACTGCGATATGGGGACCGGCTAACTCGGCGATCTCCAGGATCGACTCGGTCTTGGCGAAGTCGGCGGCCAGGCAGATGGTCGTTTTCTTCGAGGCCATGAGTTTCAACAGTTTCGAGGCTACCGGGTTCTTGGCTGACTTTGCTCGAGATGCAAAATCCTGGCTCAGCCGTGGATCGGTTACTGCGTACGGACAAATGCAATTTTATTGTAAACAAGAGAAGGTATATACTAGAAGCCTGTATAGATAGAATTGAATGTATATACTCACAGATTTCATCAGTCTTCATCGGCAGCTCAACCTTTCTGCTGATGTAATCAGTCACGATTCTCACGCTTCCCGGTGTCAGTCTCTCCGCCTCCATCAGAGTCTCCATGAGCTCGGTAATCTTGAACAGACTTTTGACCTTTATCCCCGCGCTCTCGAGGTTCTTCTTGCCGCCTTGTTCCCTATCCACGATTACCAGAGCCGCTGCAACCTTGAGACCCTCCCTTATGAGATCTTGGGCGGTTTCAAGGACACTGGAACCACTGGTGATGATGTCCTCGACGATGACTGCGGTATCGCCGGGGACGAATGCACCTTCTATGAGCTTTTTTGTGCCGTAGGATTTGGCCTCCTTGCGACGAATTATCATCGGGACATTTGTCTCGGCGGAAATGACGGTTGCGATGGGCAAAGCGGTATAGGGGACTCCGCAGATGTGGCTGTACTCACTGCTTTGATCCGCGTCCATGAGCGACCAGAGCATTTTCGATATCTGGACCTGGTGCAGAATCGCGAGACAGTTGGTGTTATTATTTTACGAATATTTTCGTGTAACAATAGCTTAAGAGTTTAAAGAATTTTGCGAGTATAGTTGCGTCTTTATTGAAAACAATATAAAAAGTTGTAAATGTGATTCTTTTGCCCAGTTATCGTTTTAGGAAGAAAGCCGTAGATATAAATAATCGTAAATAATGCTGATGAACTTGAATTTGAATTCCTATGATAACACGAGTCGATAATTTTACGTCACGTACTATAATATGCATACGTGCAATGTATACACACACACGCACACAGTTGCACGTTGTAGAGAGATAAGCCCGGCTACAATTGTTACAAGATATGTATCTTTTGCTAAATACTGCGTGATGTATACTTGCCATTAGTTTTGGGTATGATATTATCACTCGTAAATCGATGTATATGGGAGTTTTAAGTCCCACTTTTGTAACAAAGTCCCCGTACTTTATTGCGCCAACGTCGTATAGCTGGACAGCCAATTCCCGCAATTTGGTCTTTGTATCCATATTGCTGTTTTTTCCACGGCAAATCGATATATACGACTCTAGAGGTGCACTTCTCTGCGCCACTAGCAGCACTCGACAAACGTAAAATCGTCGAATGGGTCACTCTCGCGAGCCATCCAGAACAAACTGCTTTGTTTCCTGAAGATTCGATCTACATCGAGCTGAAACATACAAATGCGGCAAATGGTAGGGGTAAAGAACAGCGAGAGATGGCAATAGCGGTTATATAAACTGGAATCTTTTGCTGGGGGATTCGCGGTTTCTCCGCCACGTGATTCGCGTATAATGAGATTTTTTGCAAATATAAAATTATTGTATAAGATAGACTTATACATTAGGCTCGACAAGGACTGCAAAAAAAATGACAGTGTAAACGCGCGTCGAAGCAGAAAACAATGATCTATATAATATGCGCGTTGAACTTGTTGAAAAGGTTATCGATGATGCGTGATTCAATTCATTTTAATTCAGGCGTTTCATTAAGATTTAAATAAGATTTAAATAAGAGAGTTCAGGTTAAACTTAGACCTTATCTTACTGCATACTAAATTGTAAATTCTATTTTAATATATATTATTACTTTTTCTTTAGCACAAATATTTTGTATAAAACTGGAAGTTCTACTAATGTAAAACTAATAGTTATAGATAAAAACTTGAGTGCAAGTGTTTTTTTTTTACTTTATACTTGAAATTTATTATAAATATACTTTTATCACCAATGAAGCATGGCTCACAAAAAGCGCGACACGGACATGAAAACTCATATATTAATAAATATGTATAAGAATGAGAAGAAACAGAATTCGATGAATCTTCATTTCTTTATTCAAATAAAAATTTGGTTAAAACATTCTTTGGTGTATCGTGTTATTCACATTCGTCAATTGCTACATCACCAGCTATAGTATCCCTTAAAATTATACTATATATATTCGTCATTCTTTGGAACATGATAATAAGTATTATAAACTTTTAACTTGGTGGGAACGTTAAACTCTACAAGTGTTCAACGGCTGAGATATTCCTTTCTTTTCATATATACCTTTGGCAATTAATAGCTATAACAAGAGCTCGTATCAACCATAACGTATACACTGAAACAAATTCATCTATACAAAGATCTAAACACTTTATGCGGCACTACTTGTTAACGCTTTTTTACGTATAGCTGCCGTAATTTTCGCTAAACATAGATATACAGTCTAAAGCCGTAAAAAAATTAATACACATACTTTGCGAAATGATACATCTATTTAGAAAGACAATAAAGATAACAGCGCGAATTTTCTATAAACATCTAATCTGATTCGCCCTTCAAACATTTCAGACCATTGAAAACAACTAACGCATGTACTTTCATGGACCGCATTTAACCGCGAAAATATACTCGATAATTCAACGTAAATTAGTCGCTGCCGCTCGTCACGTTATCAGATCGAGCTTTGTTCTCTTGTGGCCGGCAGCCTTCAATTGCTGGTCTCTCAGAGCTGGCAAAGTGAATTTCCCACTGGACTCCATAGAAGTTGGTAAAAGTCCCTTGTGCTCCAATCGTCGGATATACGTGGCGTTAGGAGCGACACTGCTCGGTCCGATGAAGCACAACTCTCGTGGTCGAGTCAGGTGTATCTGGTTGTTGCGTTGCTGGTTGTTTTTCTGAATTTGTTGATTATTTTGTTGCTGCTGCTGCTGCTGCTGCTGCTGCTGGTTCTCTTGATCCAATGTTCCTCGGCTGCGCAGAGCCTGGGTCAGAGCATTGTGAGGTGTGTCCATGTGGTCTGTCGGTTTGTCGTGATTTATCGAGGGTATCAGCTTCATGTGCCACCTTTGAACAGAAGATTCGACCATTATATGCATTCGATACAAGCGCGCATCAGTGCAGTGTCCTTAAATTTCAGAAACTCACCTGGCAGCATCGCTGTATATCCTCTGATGGGGCTCTTCCAACGACAGGACGCTCGATCTTCTCCCCTCGTCCCTCCTCATCTGGAGCAAAGGGTTTTCCGCGACCTCCCGGGCGACGCATTCCCGGAGCTCCAGGAGGAACTTCTCTGCGAAGCAGTCCTGCATGAAGAGAGGATGCTGCAGAAGGTTGGCACAGCTGGGCCGGGTCTCCGGATCCATGCGCAGACACTGGGAGAGAAAATCCAGGCACGTACTGCTGCAGCCGGGCAGAAGTGCCCGGAGGGAACGGAGACCACCGCTGGAACCGGGAGGGATACCGGTAGCGGGATTGTTGGGACCGGAGGAACTTCTGTAGGACAGACTCTCGATGCTGGCCTTGCGCAGCGCTCGGGATTCGCTGCGACCGTTACTGCTCCGGTTCATCAGGCTTTGGTGTCGGCCGCAGAGTCCACCTGGATAATAATCGTTTCTTTACGGTAAGGTGTGTTACATTTATTTTAAAAAAAATCTGTATATATATTTGTTGACCCTCCAAGAAATATATATACATAACACTCTGGATGCTCGAAGAAGTACATTGCAACTCACCGAGTAACCTTGTGATTCGAAACAGCTGATCCACGTCGCTGTCCCCGGGGAACAATGGCTCACCCGTCAGCATCTCGGCAAAGAGACAGCCCGCAGCCCATGTGTCTACGGCTCTTCCATAACGAGGATCACCGACAAGCAGCTCCGGGGCCCGGTACCAACGCGTCGCCACGTAGTCCGTGCACGACTCGTTCGGACCAGTGACTATCCGCGCGAAGCCAAAGTCGCAGAGCTTTATCACGTGCCGGGGTGAGACGAGCACGTTTTCCGGTTTCACGTCCCTGTGCATTATCTGAGGAACGAAAGCCATCGTTGGCAAATCAGGTAAGCGATTGCAAAATCATCGAATTGAATTGAAACGAGTGAATTCATTTTTTCACACCGATTGTAATTTCAAATTTATCGAGCATCGACACGCGAGAAGAGTATTCGGAAATTTGGTCAAACGCGAAAGCGCTGTTGTATTTAGGCCGCGATATGCATGACACAACGATGCCATTCACTCTGCTTTAGATACAGACCGGCGACAGATGCTTACGTCCGTGCCAACGAACAGTCAATGTACTTATTACGGCATTTTATTTGCTTGCGATACATATACATATACCGATGAGTCACGACATGATACGGGAACTTTGTTATTATTTTACGAAATAAATGTTATTTTTCAGGGAGAATATACGAGCACTTACGTGATTGTTGTGGCAAAAATTCAAGCCTCGGAGGACTTGGAAAATGTGTCGCCGCGAACGATCCAAGCCGAGACCACCGCCGACGGTTTCAAGCTCGTCGAGAATCGTGTGATCCAGATACTCGAAGACGAGGTAAAAGCGCTTTTTGCATCTGAAGACTTCGATCAAACTTACTAGATTCTCGTGTCTTAATCGCTGAAAATTGCAATTAGCGTGTTCAATTCCGTCGCTGTGTTGCATATCCTATTACTGTAATTTCAAAACCGAGAGAGTTTCACCTTGAGCAGGCGAATCTCGCGAAAGGCGAGCTTTCGCACGTGAACGTTATCCACGGACTCGATGAACTTTTTTATGGCCACGACCTGGCCGGTCTCCTTGTGTCTGCACTTCATGACGACGCCGTAGCTGCCCTCGCCTACGACTTCGATGTTTTCGTATTTTTCCATTTTTTCTTGTTGCGCGCGACACTGGAGCTGCTTCAGATTTTGCCGGGATTATTTGCGGCTGTACGACCAGAACGAGTATAAATAATTCATCTGTTATAAATGTGTATTAACGATAAGCAGCGCGAAGTCTGTGAATTCAAAATCATGAAAAGATACATCGTTCGACGTTATTATATTCTCGAGCAGTGCCGTATCGATTCGGACGGAAAACACGCGTTAATTTTTTATCGCCCGCACGGTTATTTGTACGAGTCAGATTGTCGGACACAATTGTTCTTATTAGTTCAGTCCTTCGAAGCTGAACGATCAACGTTGAGAGAAATAAAAATAAAAGTAGTGTAGGTTAGCTTTTTGACAGATTCTTCATCTCTGTTCACTTGTAAAATTTAAATGTTCCGATATTTCAGCGCAAAAGTATAACAACGAAAAGTGGACATCGGTAAGAAAATCATTGTTTAACGAAACGAAAAATAATCATGCAACGCGTAATCGTAAAATCATTTCCCTCGAGAAAAATCAGTCCGTCTGAGAAAGCGGAACAGAAAAAACGGTCTTCTCCTCGATATCGCTAAGCAGCACAAAGCCCAAGTAGGACTTGTCATGCGGATACACAACGCGAAAGAGAAAAAAAAAATTGCAAAGCTGGTATAGTGTAGGGCACGGGTATACCTCCTTCTGAAGTAGACACGCGACGTCGGCTCATGGAGAAGGTACTTAATCCATAAGCTTGCCAGCGCGGGCATCCTCCTTTTCGCCAACTTTTTCCAGTCTAGACTTCTTCTCTTTATTTCTGCTCGCGCGTCGATTCGCGAATCCGTCGACGGAATCACTCCGCAGCTCGTCACCTTCGCTTCCCCGTAATAAATAAATCGCCGTGTATATATACGAAACGCGCTCGAAAGGAAAAAAAAACGCGCGCTCACAGGCGTTGAACTTACCCGAGCGGCTCGGCAAAAACGACTACCTGTCGTTCGCCTCGAGCCGCTCTTTCTCATCAGTAGAGGAAGAAAATCGACGGATGCGCGCCGGTCGCCTATATACGTATATAGTCGGGCGGCGAAGCTCGAGGAAACTCTCTTCATCCCTACCTATACCTTCTCTCTCTCCATGGCAAAAATATAAACGCCTATCGATTGTCCCCCGCGACGTCGCCTCACTTTAAACGCCGCCGACTATACGTATGCAAGTATGTATAGTGTGTAGTGTATATGCGCCGTATGTATACATAAGCGAGGAAAGAATACGTGACCGAAGGAATAGATTAGACGCGCTGTGTATGTGAGTAGGTTGAGTAGTATATAAGCAGGTGCAATGGACACTATGCGAGTCATTGTTATAAAAGGATAGGAGTTTATGGATCTGCGCTGGATTCTCAAATGCGGTTTATTGGCGCTGAAAAACGTTTCATCGCACTCGTCGTTTTGAAGTAATTGTCTCCTGGTTTTCGATTATCTCTTTAATTCAAGCGAGCTATATACGTATACCCTCTCGATTCGGCGCGAGTCGCCGTTGAATATTCCATGCGAACGGACGTGTAAAGTTCGATACGTCTTTTTACGTACGACTTATAGGTACTAAGTAACCGTTAGAATTTTACACGACGCGAGGATTCTCGTTCAAACTGCAACGTGGTGAGCTTCGATAATGATTGGCATATACGTGTATACAC
This sequence comes from Muscidifurax raptorellus, assembly GCA_020010945.3. NCBI lineage: Eukaryota > Metazoa > Arthropoda > Insecta > Hymenoptera > Pteromalidae > Muscidifurax > Muscidifurax raptorellus. Next base: position 7,198,114 of record CM052078.1, on the reverse strand, counting down.
AGAGACTAGAATATCGCGTAAGAAATCTAAATCGGATCTGGTTGGGCTAAATCCATTTTAGACGAGCAAACCACGTCACTGACAATTGTAAATTCGCTCAATATACATCTAAGATATACCAGCTTCGACATATCTATATACTATGCTTTAAAAAAGAGCTGCGCCCGCACAAGTAGTGCAAGTCTCGTATCGGCCGTACGCGCGAGGATTCAAATAGGATATCTGTACACAATCGAAAAACGATGACAAGAACTTTTCTTTGCGCAAAACCTAAAAATACCAGCCAGACAACAAACTCCAAACTTAGCCTTGCGGCCGGAGGTATAATGGAAACTCGGAACAGTCGCGATTATCCGAGAGAGTATATTAGCGTCTTAAAACGGACGGTTTTCCAGCTAACTGCGAAATAAGCAGTGCAGCACACACGCGCCGAGTTATACGATCGCCAACTTGTGTTATATAGGCTTAGCGCATATACACACAGAGCGAAAGCGAGAGACGAGCGCACGAAGGAACATGCAGCTCTCCCCTTTCATCGATATATACGAGTATCGATCGAAGCAGCGCGTAATTATAGCCAGCGCTTGAAGAAAAAGGAAGAGGAGCTCGAGTGCCGTCGTTGGCGAAATGCATTTTTGGAAACGGATTCTATGCGCTGCGTTGGCTATCGAAAATTTTTTCTAACACTATATATAGGTGCACCGGAAGTGGCGGGAGTAGCGATTAAACTTCAGAAAGTATCTTGGCGATGTGCAGTGCGCGTGTATATAGCGAATATAATTATACGTTATATATATAACGATCAATGTAAAAGTCGGAATTCCCGACGTTTGTTTCAAAAGTTGCGCGATCAAAATCGCGTAATTTACAGCTGTCTTATTGCGCCGTAGATCAAGTCTGCGTATTTAGAGAAACTTTTCAAAAGTTTCAGCATAAAATTAGATCGAGTTATGCATATGCTTTAAGATGACAGACAACAAGCACAAGTTGCGTGGCGTTATAAAATATCTCCGATAGCACACTTTGACGTGCAAACTAACGAACACGTGCCATCGCGTTAGTTCCCAAACTTTGTGTCTCGATATAATACGAAAAAAAATAACCCTTTTCCACCGCGTGTCGAATATATTTCAACTTTACGCGCACGTGCCCAATCGAGCCCAGCTTTTATAGAATATAAATACTTTTACGAAAAATTTAAACCACTAAACGCGTCATCAACCCGGTTAACTATATATATATATATATATATCTCTGAGTGACGTAAAAAGAGATAGCGGGGTATATACCGTACCGAAACTTTCTCATTAAGCGTCATGCGATCGCGAGCGGAGAAATGTCGCCGCGCGGCTTGATTAATCGAATTTTCGCGAAAAGAACGTATACGTATATACGACAAAAGGTCGGATTACGGGTTTTCAGGGACACCGAAAAAAGCTACTCCGCCGCGACCTTCCGCAAACAGTCGGCGAGAGTCTTACTATCCTAATTGCCCGCGACTCGTCGCTATATACCTTATATACATGCAGTCGCCGCTGCGGGTTATTTCCATTTTTCAAGTCTGTCGCTATTTACGAGAGATCATCGCGTGGCTGGAGATAGATCGAAGGTATGTGTTTTCTCGCATGCGTGATGTATAAGGAAATATTCGCAAGTAACGTATATTAGGGGTCTCTTACGTGTGAATAATTGGCTGTGCAGGTGTGCTATTCTCGGAGTGTGCGAAAATAAAAAAAAAACGTACCGATATAAAAATAGCTGAGGAGACCGATTATACGATGGAAAATACACCAACCGTATATACCGCGAGTAACGAGCGACAGGTTCGCGTCCATCAGTCGCGGGTTGCAAAAACACAACGGCGAGGACGCTTGTAACCAACTCAATTACACTATACTCGGCTCGTCCGATCTTATCTCGTTCATTTACTGCACTAGAATCCGGTACATCCGCGCAAGGGCGCCAAACTAGCTTGTGTATATACATATAACACGCTGTTATATATTGGGTATACGTGCGAGAGAGAGAGAGAGAGCTTTGCATATCCTTGACGCGCCAAAGTTCAAAGGTCGAAAGTCGAGCTTTTCTATTTCTAATCGATACGGCTGAGCTTTGTGCGATAAGGGGGAATTTCGCGGGTGTTATTGCAAAAAGGTGAATCGCGTATGTATGTGCGATCGTAAAGTGTGTAGAAACTCCCGAGTGGAAATTATAACGCACTGGAACAGCAGATATCCAACGACTTCGCAGACTTTGATGAATCGAGTGACTCGAAGATTAATTAGAGAGCTTTATAGGCACACCTGAGCTTTTCGCCTTTTCCGCGATTTAAAATCGCAGGCTTTCAGTTACGCTAACGCGCAACGTTAAAAGTCGTCGAGGAAAATCGCAGTTTAATAAAAAAAAAAAGAGCGTAAAGCACAATCGTTTCATGTAGATCCACCATTGACCCATTTACTCGCAACTTTAGCCGCAGATATATACCGCGCGATTCTCGAACTTTTTCCAGCCAAACGCAAAGCCGGCTCGAGAATAATAATAATGTACCTACTTCTATTTCGATACACCTACGTATATCGAGTATGTGTGTTACGTCGCATTATCCCTCTAAAAGAATCGCGTGCGAAACGTGCCGTTCTCGCGGAAAACATTATTCGCGACGACGAACTGCACGACGCGAATTAGAGAAACTGTTGAAACGCGGGGGTTAATTGCTTTGTTTGTACACTGCGCGATTGAATATTTATATGTCGTTTTGCAGGCTGAATATAGTGATTTACTTTTTGATCGCTTTAATTTTTCTCAATCAATCTGAAGAATGGAACGTTTCGTTTTACGAGTCACTTCATACTTATATATTGTGTGCTTTATCTCGTTTTGTCTGAATGTCTTATGTATACATGTATACACTTTTGCTGCACACCTTTTCCTCTCGGTTTGCTCTGCTGCTCTCTGCAGATATATATATATATACAACAACACGAGTACTGTGTCGCGCTCGTTTCCGCGAAGCGAACTCGAGCATCGGCGGATATCATAAGGCAACACTTGACTCATATATATATATATATATGCGGGTGTCTTGATTTCTTTCTCAGCGCGGCTTTTTCCGCGTATAACTCTATATATATATGCATAATATAACGTAAATATAAATTGAATCGATGATTTGAATTGTTCGACGAACGTCGCGCATCCGTGTGTATACGGTATATAAAAATAGGATGGAAATGGAGACAGCTATATATTTATGAACGTTATGGGGAAGGAAACGCGCACAAGTCAAGGGAAAAAGCTGAACCATCAGCATGCAGTCGCACACGTGTCTTGCATCCGGGTTATTCTCGTCCGTGCGTATATAATACACATCGAAAAGCGAGGCTGATATAACCGTGCGCCTTTACAAAAAAAATACTAATTATCCTCTCTGTGCAAGAAACTATCTCGTGATTACGTCTATAGCGCGAGTATGTTATGCGCGTGTATATACGTGTATATAGAAGCGACGTTTAGTTTTCGAGCAGCGCGACGAAAACACACGTGCGCGCAGTATTAAGACCGAGAGGAAAGTGGTACACGCGCGGGCAGGAGACGGAATGTAAAACTGACGGTATATACGTATACAAAGTGTATATAGAAACGTCAAAAGTTGAGTGGTAGTCTATAAATAAACTTCTCAGTCTGGCTTATGTTATACGATTTTATACGTATGAATAACCGAACGAAATTTTCGACGAAACCCGCGGAGAACGTCGTAGATCGAGAACACTGAAATGCCGTCGATCAAACGAGTGCTCGGAAATACTGATCGAATCGAAAAAAAAAATGTTTGCCAAAATCCATCTAAAATCATCCAAAACAAGCTCATCACACCCACGCACGCCCAGAGAACAGAACTGCTCTCTCGAAGAAACACAAGAGCGCATCAGAGCTAAACCTCACTCGCGTACGCTGATATACATATACACGCGCAATCTCATATACATACGCGCATTTAAAGGCGATCTCGGCCTTTGGAAAAGAAGCCGGAGAGGGAGGCAGACGCGCGTATAACCAAGAGCGAGAGAGAGAGAAAGAGCGTCAGGCTGAAATAGACGAGGCACCACATGGCGGGGGTTTTTGCCATTGCGGGTGTCTGCCTCACTCTCGTATTATATGCTTGCGCGCCTCTCCGACCAGAGCAGCAGCAGCAGCAGCCGAAAAGTCACGGTCCAGATCGACGAACAAAGTGGCCGAGTTTTTTAACTATACTGGCTAATGTGAAGTGTGTACGTACGTGCGCGCGAGTGAAAAGTGACGTGGTGGTCTGCCGAAAGAAGTAGGTTTGTTTATGAATTATCGTAATTATCGCCGAATTAACGTAATGTCAATTGAAAAGATAATAAATACACTCGAAGCCGCGTATAAATTGTGTAGAAATTTAGTTTTCGCTTCGATTATATAGGTATAAAGTTTGAAAAATAAATATACGAGATTCGATAGCGAGCTTACTTGCTTAGAAAATATTAGCGGAGTGTGTGCGGCGAGCCGCAGAAAACTCGTTAAACTTAGGAGTTATTAAAGCGAATCCGTTGGCCGGGCCGAGCGAGTTTCGAGCCAAGGAATATCTGGATGCTGTAATTGATAAAACAAAAGACTCTTTTGCGCGAGTAAGCATTTACAAACGAAGCTTTACCGCGACTTTATTGGGATCGATTTTTCGCATAAACACAGCCGCTCGCTCGTCGTTACAAGTGAAATTCAAAATGTGATCCTCTTTTCTCAAAGACTATCGGCCAACAATGTGGTTATTGAAAAGTCATCACCGAAATCGATCCGAGCATAGTATACGACAAAGAAAGTTAATCGCGATTTCGAATTCAAGGAACTTGGATGCAAATTGCGTCGCCGCGACTGGTGTCGTGTTCTTTCAGATAAAGAATCACATCGGTCTGTATATATATACTATATATTGGCGTCGCGATAATAAAGGAGGCACTTGATCAAGCTCTCGAGGCACCTATACGTTACACTTACACTCTCGGCACGGGATCGCGAGACAAAGAAGCCGTGATGTCAGTCGTTCTGGGAAGGAAAATTAATACGCGCTCTGGAAGAGAGACTGTGCGATAGTTTTTTTTTTTTTTTCTTACAGAGGTGAAGACGCTTGAGGTTGAAAAATTCCGTCGTCGACGGAGCTGCGGGTCCCAGTATGCGCGCGCTCCGATTTTATATAAACAGCACGTCATATACGTGCAGGGCTTATTTGGCCTGTCAAATTTCAAACGAAACGCAGATGCGACGGCGCGTTTATAATTCGTTAATCAAACACCGCCGTAGCCGTGAAAAATTCTTTCACTCGTGGTCCAAACAGCTCTCTCTCTCTCTCCAATCGCATCTATTTCTTTTTAATTTCCGCAGTCAAGCGATCCCCACCGATGAGCCCATAGGGCTTATTCTTGCGCCAGGACGATGGCGGCCTGCCGACCTCGACCGGTTCCTGGAAGCCACCACCAGCTCCTGCAGCAACAACAGCAGCAACAACAGATTTCTCATCTTCGGCTGCAGCAACAGGACAATGGCGCACTACAGAGCCTACATCAACAGTCCCACTACTCGCCCCAGATACTCAACTGGGTGTATCTCGCTATCGAAGATCAAAATCAATCGGCGATCAATCAGTCGAGCGACAATCAGGTTGGTGCGGTGCATCGATTTTTTATCGCGGGATAAGTTCGCCTGTCCATGCGCGCATTGTATAATGAGAACCACCTCGATTTCAGAGCAAACTCCTGTCCGACCGATGGGGCAGCCTCCCACAGTCCCAGGCTAGCTACCTACATCCACCGCAACAACAACAAAGCGCCCCGAGTCCAACGAGCAACAACCACTACGGCGGCAGTTTAACCGACAGCATAACCGATCTCGCCGAGTATTTCAGAGACGTACTTTTAATCCAGAAAAAGCCACCCAAGAGGCCGCCGTTGGACTACATGTGTCATGCTTGTTTCTGGGCTGGGCATCACTACATTCGCGACTGTCCCAAGGTACCTGAATTTCTCTCGCTTCTTCGTCTAGCGCGACCTTGAACTTTGCCGATTGCGCAAGAAGTTGCGCATGTTTTGGATTGCTTTAAAAATTCATAAACGCGAGCTGCGCGCGTACGTCGTTTGGCCCGCTAAACGTGCATTCGAAACTTTGGCTACGTGCCGAGAGACTCCAATATAGCGTCATCGTTCGCTGGCGGGTATTATCGGCTTTTTAACTGCGAGACATATTTTTTTCTTTTCGGTGCCGGGAAAAATTGAATTTTTATTCGCGCGCTGCCTCATTTTTTTTTTTTTTTGCCTTTGTTTATCGCGCTTTGATAAAGCGATAATAAGCTTGTTTATTTATATTGTAGTCTATAAAGCCACACACGGGATATAGTATATCCGCTAGATAAGACAAAAATATATAAGAAGAACCGACGGGTTACTTGATTGAACAGTGTATCAATCTTATTGGCGCGTGAGAAATGAATTTATGCGTATAACGATTACTTCAATGTCGCCGAACTACCTTTGAAAACTCACGTGAAACATCTATTATATAGTCGCATTTCGCTCTCGCGACAAGAGCATCGCGCCGCTCCAATTGACCGTTAATTGAAGCAATAAACACGCATCTATCTCTCTCTCTTTCTCTCTCTCTCTCTGCGTCCGCAACATCTCAGCGCGAGAGTTGACGTCACCCTCGACGCTCCCAATTCAATTGACAAGTTTGTAGTACCTATATATATATATATATATATATATATATATATATGTACAGAGTACAACACCGCGCCTTTCTGAGAATCACGTTTGTAATCGCAAAGCGAGATAAACGATTGGACAATTTTATATATTAAATTTACATTTATTTATTACACATATAGTCGATTCATTTTGAAAGAAGAAACTGTTGCAGACACATCCAAAGGGCAAAGGACGGACGCCTTACCAGGGCAAAAAACGCTGTTTCGGCGAGTACAAGTGCCCGAAATGCAAGCGCAAGTGGATGTCCGGAAACAGCTGGGCCAATATGGGCCAGGAATGCATCAAATGTCACATTAACGTCTACCCCCACAAGCAGGTCGGTATATTATATTCGTAAAGTATCATGTTGGTACTCTAACTGTTTATTGGAGAATCGACAAGGAAAAAATAGTACAACCGATGTAAATAATCTGGTCGCCTTTCTTTTAGTCACATGTCATCGACTTTGTTAAAACATATGATATTGTAACAAGGCCGTTTTCGGTTCTTTTTCGGCAGATCGCAAGGCAATCGAGTATTGTTAAAAAAAATGTATGTATCGAGAGAAGCCACATGATGCAGTGAAAGCCAGCTCGCGGTCGTTTGCTTCCCGCAGCGGCGCGAATTATATAAAGCTGGGACGTCCCGCGCGAGGATTCGGTAAACGCATAGGAGCTAATTATAACGCGTAATTCCGCTCGATTCCCCGGCCTCGGTCGCGCCAAAGCCGAGAAAACGCGAATTCCTGCGGTCGCACGAACTTTTGGCCCAGAGTGGCTTTTTGCACACTCTTTTTCACGGTGTAATGTCGCATCTATATAGTCGGACATGCGGAATAAGTCGTAATGTGTGATAAACGCAGAAGCAAGCTGGGTTTTGGTAATTAAAGTTTTATTGACAACTCGTTGAAATAAAATCAAACACCTCTTGTAAGAGTAAAATAAATTTTACGCGAAAACGCGACATGATAATATTAATAAATATAACGTGTTATTAATAATAAAATAATTATAATAATACAACTACATGTATAAATATATGCAATACATCGATAAGATAAAACATACAACATGACGATGATAGTAATGATTATCCACATTAAAAATCAATAACAACAAATCGATAAAAAATCTTATGAAAGATATAAGTAAATAATAGTTTCTATAAGAATCAATTCATCATTGTTTGCTCATATTATGCTTTCAGAGGCCCCTGGAGAAGCCGGACGGCCTGGACGTGTCGGATCAGAGCAAGGTGCACCCGCAGCATCTCTGCCAGAAGTGCAAGACCCTTGGATACTACTGTAGGCGCGTCCAGTAGACGGGGAGTTACTTTTTTCAACACAACTGCAGGTCGAATTGAATCGTAATTTCTTTAGAAGAATCGCTAGTCGGATGATTAAGATCTTTGGTATAAGATAATAATTTCGTTTTAGCCATTTACAAGCAAGATATTTGCTTTCTCATCCAAAGATTTGAATCAATCTACCCGTTCAATCACGATTGTGCATCTCATTTTTAAAGACGTGTTTTCAAATATTCACGACAACTTCCAGACAGTCTCGACGTGTGTCCCTTTAAAAGAATTACGATTCCCTCGAAGCGGGCGCCAATCTTATTCCCTCTCTTTCGTTTTTTGTATTTTTATACACGAGCGCACACGGCGCATCTGGCTCGTATTGTTCAAGACGTGAACTCTCATTCTTGCTCGAGCTCCTCGTCGAAGGCCAGGATTCATAAAGACGCTTTGCCCGTTCCGGGCGTTGTATTAATAGCCACCGCCGCCACTGGTGCGCTGTGTTTTGAGAAAATGTAAGCGCGCGAGAAGCGGCTTGATGAAAAAGAAGCAGCGACGGGTATATTGCCTTATAGCGCCGTTCAAGAAGATTTTTGCGTTATTTTTTTTACGATGATGTATAGAACGACGAATGCACGGGCTCCATCGATGATCTGTATAAATTATTGTCGACCAATATTTCTGTGTATATACACTGGTTTTTTTCGTCGATGTCCAAAATCGTGGTGCCTTATTAGTACAAGTGTTCTTACTGCGTTCTTTTTCCTTTTCTTCAAGATCTTTTGCGTACAATAATCTTGAATATGTAATTGTGTAGTTCTTAAGAGATACATGTTACGCATTTAATTGTCTTTGGTCATGCGATTCGCAAAGTGATCCATTAAGATTGTAAAAGGAAAACTTTTTAATGTTACTAACAGCGTACGTATCGAAACAATATGAAAAAGAAATGTATTCTTTAGAGTTGAATCTTGTGAATTGTATGTTTTAGTTCAAAATGAAGACGCATGAGAAATATAACTGTTATAAACATTATTATTAATTATATGCCATATGTATATGCATATTACATATGATCTATATAATATGCATATATCATCATGCCAAATATACAAGCCAAAGATTCTAACGTGCGACGTTGTTGTCTCTTATTTTCATTTCTTTATCACACCTGTAATTTTATTACATCCCTCTCGATATGACTATCCGACATAGTGGAATTCATATAATACAATATACACGAAGAATGTACAGTACATAGTCAAGGGTTGGTCACGACGAAAAGGCGATCCGCCGCAGGATCCTCACTGAAGTACGCCGCAGAGTTGAAAATTGTCGTGGTGTCTGCTGATGTTATCTGCAAAAGAAATATTTATTTTACCGAGTTGCAACAAAACACTTTTTTATATTCCTGTTTTTTTCTTGTTTCTTACAGCGGTTTGGTTGGAGCATTCTGCAGCCGCATTTTTAACCGACTCTGCGTATGCTGCCGCTTGGAAGTTTTGCATCTGAGGTAGATGCGCGTACTGGTGCTTGGTAGGCGAGCTCGTTTCCTTAATGCTAACCGTTTGCTGTTTACTATAGTCAGATTGATACACCCTGGACAACTGCTGATCCTGCGCGTTCAGTTCCACCGGATAGCCCTGTTGATGGTATTGTTCTCGTTGCATTTGTTGCTCTTGCACAACGGGTCTGTAGAGTGTGGCGGTCGGTGGTTGCACGGCCACAGGACTCGAGACACTCGGGGGTGGCTGGTTGACGAGTGTGATAACCTGCTGAGGTTCTTTACCAGAACAATCGAGAACAAGTGATGGCAGCAGTACTTTAACTGGTGTCACAGGTTGAGGTTGCGGCAAAGTCTGTGGTGGTTGTTGTTGTTGCTGTTGATACTGATACTGTTGTTGCTGCAGGTTATCTTGTATCCTCGGAGAAGTCGAGAGTATGCTCGTATCCGACGGTGGCGATTGCGACATGGGACTGCTGCAGATCTGCTGATCTTCAGGTTGAGGGGGAATGGGTTTAGGGTAAGAAGGTTGTTGCTGATCCACGAGGCTTATAACAGCGGCACCTTGATGTGAGCACATTACTTGGCTAGTCGGTGATTGTGATTGCGGGGATGCGGGAGGCGCAGGTTGAACTGGCGGTGGTTCTGGGAAGAGCTCGGCCTTCAGGTTGGGAAGGAAGGTATCGATAGCACGCCATGTCGGTGTCCACAGGTACGATTCCGGTTGAAGAACTCCAGCTGACGCCATTACCAGAAGCATGTTTTTCAACGATTCTGGTATAGCCTCATAGAGGTTTTCGCTGTTGTCGGCGTGCATGTAGGAGCGCAGCAGATCCAAGACCGTAAGCCAGAGCGGAAGGAAGCCCGGAAGCGTCAACAGGGGAGTAAGGTGATGTAGGAAGACCTAGAAATCAAATTTATGTTCTCAATATTCAACACTATTTATTTTAGAATTATCAATTGAAATATCTCACGCGTGTACTACCTTTGATAGAAGCATGGCAGCACGAACTCTTGTCTCTTCGACTGCAAGTGGATCATTAGCAGCAATCGGTCCAAGCAGCTGAGCCAATAACGGGAATAGCACCTGTTCCAAACACTGCGACCATTCAACGGCTGATAGCTGACTTAGGTCATGAGCGAGCAACGTGCTCTGAAGTGAGGTGATAGCAGCGGCACGTACTACTCGCCTTGAGTCACAACACAGACGAGCTATGCCCTGAAGCAACGGACGCCATGCCTGCGGCCAGAGAGAGGCTGTTGCTACAACGTTTTTAGCATCTGGACTAGCAGCCTCGCCGTTGTCCTCTTCTGCCCACCATCTAAATACCTGGGCCGTCTTGGTGTGCAACGTATGCATGAGATCCAGAAGCTGTATGGGCATTTGTTGATAGTTGGCTGGTTCTTCGGCAGATGAATGTACTCTGCTGCGCTTGCCGGTCGAGACTAGCACGGCTTCGGCGAAAGTTCTCACGCAGCGCACACAGAGCTCAAAGTTGAACGGTGTGACGTGAGCAACATCTCGCACCAGAAATGTCAGGCTCTCGCAGCACTTGACCAAGGCTGCAGGATCGTGAGCTTGTAGATCGCGGTCTAAGACTATTGTGTCAGCGGCTACAGGGAGTGGAGCTTCTGTACCAGTTGGTGAAACCAAAACCCACTCGGGAACTGGACTTATAGGCCTAGGATCGAGAATCTGAAACAATTTACAACGCCAAGTAGTAGCAGATATATTGGTCAGACACGGCGACTTTGAATAGCAAATTTTTTAATATTCGCGTAGAATAATTTAAACTTACAGGTGACTTGCTGCGGTTAGTCTCATCCATAACGGCGTTAGAAACTTGTTTAGGCTGCAGCGCACCAGCACCAGCACACTCGAGTAAATTAAACACAACCTTCCAATCTTCGGTACTGTGGATGTTGGCCGCTCCAATTTTCAACAGTTCAAACAGGCCGAAAGCAATTTGTCTCGCTAACGGAGGTATCGAGCTCGAGGGCAGATATGTCAGAGGTGTAAGTGGTGGTAGAACGGTACCAGCAAACTCCTCACTTCGTAGCAAACGAATTGCTAATCTCAGCATTCCAACAGTGACGCGTTCGAGTAAGTAGGGGTGGTTTTCTCTTGCCGCAGTGGTAAGAAGGGTATCAAGGTGGCCTTGGACAACAGACAAGATATAGCTTACTCGGTCACGGTTCTGAATAGTTACATCTAGAAGTTGCTCTAGAAGAAAGACCGATGTGCCCTCGTCTGATGAATTTGCCGAGACTAGAGCGGTCACTAGCGAGCGCAAAGATTCCACCTGTAAGAAAACAATTTTTCTAATAATTTTTCCATTACTATATGTAGTACTAAATTATAAAACAAGGATTTTTTAAAATTACTATGTATAGTCTTTTTGATTATCATTATTGAGAGTAATAATTTTACAAAGCCTTTTTATAAAAAATAAAAACGGTTGTATGACGGTTTCCATCGAAACATTAAAAATAAAGTAGCGAAAAATACAGGAAAAATAAAAATAAATTTCTCCAGCGGGGAATCGAACCCCTTAGCATAAGATAACGATTCAAGATAGAGCTTAATGCTAAGAGTCCAGATACGTCACTTTTCCGCGTCAGATGTACACATCTATTTTTAGACTATCATTACAAAGCATTATTATAGAGCACGCTATACCGAAAAGACTGAAGCAAACTGCGTGTTTTATTATTTTTTGTCATTTAAGGCAATTCAAAGTTCAAAGGTAAAAATACAAACAATCAAAGAGTTGAATAAATTTTTCAAATCATAAAAAACTTATTATCTAATTCATACAAGGTATAAAACTATGGCAGACAATATGTTACCTGGAGAAATTTGCTTTCGTCGATGATCTGTTTGAGATAACAATGTGCGACACACTCCAGAGCCCGCTTTTTGGCGACAGCCTCTGCAGGATGCGGTGTTCGCGACGTGTCCGACGCAATGTATGAATATAAACTTGACAATAAACCCTGCTCAACAGGCGGGGCCTTTGGTGTTGTAGGTTCCCTAATTAAGCTGACCTTACTTGAAGGATCGAGAAAGTCCTCGCCCTCGGTTAGGTTTTTAGGTAACAACTTTGCCCGGTAGAGCATCTGTAGACAGTCGACAATATTCTTCCAAGAGGCTCGTAGTGCATCACCGTGCATATGGCAGATCTTAAAGAGTGTACGCGTGGCTAGTTGACATGTACCACTACCACCAAGCTTCAAGACGACCTGATCGTACTGACCTCCAGCTGCCAAACCGGTGAACTTGCAAAGACTAACTATTAGAGTGTCCAGATCGCTGGTCATGTTATAGTGTGCGCTGATCGCTGCACAACTGTTTGAAAGAATCGAACAGTTTTTACCAAAGAAAATTCAAGAGTACACCTTTTCATTATTTTTTTTGTTATTACCTAAGGAATGTTTGAGCAACTTTACGCTGTAACGTACGATCTGGAGCTTTGTCGTAGGCCCGACATAAAGCGCTGATTATAGGCGCCCAAGCTCTTTCTGCCAAATCCTTGTCGATAAATTCGCCGGAATCACCGACTTTTATGTACAAACTTTCTGGACTAGCACCTCTTCGCAGCAGGCATTTCCACAAATAATTTTCCTTTATGAGACCCGTCTGCTCTGCCGGCATGATTATTTCTTCGCTCCTACAAATAAGTGGATTGGAGTAATAATAAATTTTGCTTTTTATTTTGAAAAATAAATGTTATACGCACTTTATGGCTATGTATATTTCATCAAGCATGTCTTGATCAAAATCGGCACCTCCGTTAATCTTCTTCAGATTCTTTTTAAACTCTTCCGCAGTCATTGGATTACTTTGTCGTTTGACATTGTGATTATGCTGATCAACGTTAAGCATAATAATAGCATATGCTAAAGTGAATGCAGCATCAGCGGAAGCAAATGGCCGATTATTACTATCCTGCAAAACATACGGTGAAGTGTTGAAAAAATATGAAACATATTTTATTAACTCTTACAAATCATTATTACTCACATGCCAGTGTTCAGCGAATTTCTCGAGTAACAAAGATATAAGTGGTGCTTCACCAGGCAGCCGGAATGTCTCCATGTATTGACGAACGGCTTGATCGATACGAGTGTTTTGTAAATTAAAACTATGGACAAAAGAATGTAAAATACTCGTATTTTCCTTTTTACTAAGATACTCTCCAATGGCTTTTTTATCCAATGTTGGATTTTCTCGAAGTAATTTCGCGATCTCATCTGGATCAGGATGTCCGGGAGTTCCTCCCAAAAGTCCATGTTCTGCTAGTTTAGCAATACCTTCCCGTGGATTTTCATTGAATTTTTCAGCACCAATAGCCAACCACTAAAATAATATTTGTTTTAATTCAAGTAAAATTAGAAAGTAAAAGGCAATGTGTAAGTATTGTTAAGAAACCCACTCTCTTCTTAGCCTTTGTATCCATTAATTCATCACGTGGTGGAAGATTTGGCAAGGCAGTGTGTCTCGAGGGTTTTAACATATCCGTGTACCCTTTACATCTTGCCTCTATTCCAGCAATTAACGAGAAAATGGCATCCAACGAAATAAATTGCATACTGTACATACTTCCAATTAAAGCCGAAGCATTCTACAAGAACAGTTAATAAAATTATTATTAATAATACTGAAAAATATGTTAGCAAACATCTATAAAGATGAAGAATTATTCTTACATTGAACAGTACCTTTGAGAGCATTTTCATTATTTCCTCGTATAAATTTATAGAATACAACCCACAATCATAATTTACAAATAATTCTGCAGGTAAACCAGGTATTTTCCACAATCGAACTATAGCTTCTACATAACGATGAACAAAATAAAAATATAATACAAATAAAAAGCACACAAGCACAGCTACTACCATTATACTTACCTAACGCGAGCTCTCGTTGCTCATACGCTATTCTATTCGAATCTGAATTAACTAAATCCATTAGTTTAACGATAAATTGTTCCATTTGGAATTTCAAGTGTTCTCTTTGTGATTCAAAAAGTAAGAACGACACTTGTAAATTAGCAGCGAGAATCGATAACCTATCCGTGCCTAATAACTAAAATAAAAAAAAATTGAGTAACATTTGAATGTTATTAAAAAATAGTTTTATTATTTTGAAATGTACCAAAATCAAATTCCGTGTCAAGTCATCCTTCGCGAGCGCAAGCAAAGATGGGAAATTAGATAACGCATCAGCTGCAACTTCTAAAGTTACTTGTAAAAGACTCAAACCCAAATGCATCATAATTTCAGTGTTCTGTTTATCAAGAGGACTACACAGAGAAACCAAGAATCTGAATAACTCCCTAATACATAGTGAACCATAAGGTGTATGCTGCTGCACAGGCATGAATCGAACACCTTGGGAATTAATATATTCCTCCATTGCTTCACCATCTACTTTAACAGTTGGTACTTTCACGCTATTCATACTTGACGCATCGTCAACTGATAAGTCTTCTACGCTGCCTGCTGGGGACTGTATATAATGGTTACTTTTGTCCTCTGTATTCAATTGATTATCTGTAACGGAAAAAAAATGTTTACTACAATATTGAAATTTGCGATGAATAAGTGATAAACCAAAAGAAATACCTTGACTTTCTATTAAATTCTGTTTTGTGGAAGAATCTGATATTGGTGAACTAACTTTATTATAAAGCTGATTAGCTTCTGTTTGACCTTCAGACAACTGTTTAATTTCTGTACTAGGACTTTGTAATTCTTTGTTATTGTCCAACACAACCTTGTTTTCACTGTCATTTTTTGATACATCATTTTCATTGGATAAATTAGATTCTTTTTCACTTGATTCTACAATTGCACTATCTCTATTACTATCATCTTTACTAGTTTCACTTTTTAACTCTCTACTTTTATTATCACTATTATCATCATTAGATTTGTCAGGTGTAATCTGATTAAGAGAACCCTGCATATCAACAATATTTCCAGCTGGAGTTATTGGTGTGGTGGCCAAATGGTTGACTTTAACCCTTTCCACAGGACTCAAAAGTTGGACTTCTGGATCATCAATTTCATCTAAATTTGATTTTGACTTTGGTTTTAAATGGATTTTGTTGCTTTTTTTAGATTTACTCCTGGTGTTCTCCATATTACCTGTTCTCATTTTCTAGGAAGAAAAAAATGACAAAGCATTAATAACCAAGGTAACTTATCAAAATATCCATTATAAATTTCAAATATATTACTTTCATGCTAAGAAGGCCTCGTGTATCATCTGCAAACTGAGGCAGTCTTACAAAAAGATGCTGCACCATGTCTCTTAAACAATGCTCAGCAGTTCTCCTTAATAATTCTGTAAAGCCATGAAAACAAATTTAATTTCGTTTATCAGTAATTTTTTTGCAAACACTTGAAGTTCTTTTAATTTACCACTAAGACGAGTTTCAAAACATATCCTAAAGCAACTAAGCATAATTTCACAAATGCTTTCATTTGATAGATTGTCTCCTGGAGGTGATAATACAAGTGCCCTTAAGACTTGAAGTATTCTCATAAGAACAACTCCATCCCCAGATGCATCAGTTCCAACAAACCTTGCATGGGTTACTGCATCTGCTATAGCTTCGACACATGGTGCAATAGCTGAATGCTCGGCGTCTACAAAAATAAATGGTAAATGTATGTGTCTTATTTTTATTTAAAAAATGTATAATTTAATACAATAATGACGCACCAATGAGACCGTAAGATATTATTTTATTTACAGCAGATAAAGCAAGACTGGTAACAGGTCCTGTTGTTTCCTCAGAACGAATGATTTCCAAAAAAGGAGCCATAAAAACTCCCGGTTCAAGTTGAGACAAATTTTTGGCTTCATTTAAGGCCTCCTTCAATGTTGAGAGACCTTTCATCAACACATCTTGGTCTTCATCCTGTCAAATAATTTTTAACTTTTTAGAGACACTCATACACAAATAAGTTTTGAATATAGTCTTGATTCATTGAAAGCAGTTTGTTTTAATAAACAAAGCATTAGGAGAGCAGATGATAGGTCAAAGTTCAAGATGCTACTGCACAGAGAGAAAGCCTGCTAATTGAGTGTTCTTTGCTTCTGTACATTCTCTTATTTAAAATATCGAACAAATAAAACGTTGTTCGCACTATATCTTATAATGTTTTCAAGACAATGGAAAAATGACAATTATGTGCATATATGTCAATAATTGATGAAGATGAAAAATTAATTATCTCTTTACTTTTTGGCGCAAAATTAGGAAAGAAATCCTAAAAATATCCGTTGCAAACAAAGACTCTACAAGAACAACACCTTCCCAAAATAAATCCAAGAAAGTCATATCGCCATAATCAATCCAAAAGCCTCTTTTATGCGGTGACATCGGTGTCATCATAAAAGTTTCCAGCAGCATCCAACCCTCCGACGTAAATAAAAATATTCTCCCCCAATCATCGGACACAGGTAACGTATGTTTACAAACTGCGTGGATTCTATTTTCGTCAAAATGAACAGATCATGTGGACCCGCAAGAGTCTACCATATGACGGGATACAGTGAGACCGTTCCACCTGTCGCGGTTCCCGGAAATGAGAGATATATAAATCACAGTTCGTCATCAGCTGAACGATCGAAGGCGGGAATACTTATAAGCAATAAAGTACTGACCTGGTGCGAATGCGATGACCAGCGAACACCTCGTCGCATGGCCGTCATGAGTAGACCGACCTCGCCCTCGACGACGTAGAGGCCGCCGCCCGGGCAGTTGGACTTCGACATCCTGTCCGTCGTCGTTGTCATTTTGCTCGTTACGATCTCTCACACCATTCTGTTTACCTCCTGGCTCCTCTTCTCGGTGTTGCTGTCGCCAACTGACGTGTAATGTATCATATATTCGCTGGGGCAGCGATTGTCAAGAAATGTTAATCTACACTGCGGCGAGAGCGCTGAGAAACACTGCGGATACGTAGGTGTGTATAGGTACTTATTATTTGCCGAGTTGCTACGTTAGACTGATGTTACACAAACGGCCAATAGTCATTGCGAGGCTAGATCAGATCCTTATTGTTGCGCGAGTTCAGCAACAGCCCGAGACATTCGTAACTCGCGTGCGGGACGAGACATCGACGGCAAGTCGAGTCTGCTTTTGTCGCACGCCTGTGCAACTGCGCTATCCTATCCGCGGGGGGATTTTGTTGACGTCGACGGGACTATCATGTCTGTCGAACTAGTATACCTGTATATATACATTCATATATATAATATAGATTTAGGAAAGCGCGACATCTGCGGTTGGTAAAAAAGTTTTTGAACTTTTGGAATTTCCCGCCATTCTTGAAGAGTGAAACGCGTGAGGTTCGATTTTTCGAGAAATTAAATTTACAAGTAAGTATATGTTAATACTGCATTATTGTAAATGTGTCGATGCGGATTAGATTTCGTATACCTACATATAGATTTTTTTCGCTGTTTCATATAACCGCGTAAAAAATTTGAGTTACAGTTATAAACAAAATACATCAATATTTTAGAAAATTTTATTCAACACATGCCTATATTTAAGCCATCATTAAATAATATTTTAAAAGGTATTTGAATAACTTAATGTGAAGTTTACATAATATTCTGCGAATAATATTATATATGTATACCTATTTATATTTATAAGCGCAATAGGAAGACCGTCGATAATTAAGATATACCTATATGATTATCGATAAGTACTGGCAGGTACTGGAGAAAACTTGATCTTGGGGTAAACCGGATCTATACCTGCAAGCCTATACTACTAACCAATCGATTGACGTATGACGTGTACCTATATATATCCGATACTAAGTATTGGAAATCATTGATTGTTGCGCTTGCGCTACAAATGTTCAGTAGATAACTAAGTACTGCAGACTCGAGTTTAGAGCCTATATAAGTATTGGGACTTTGGGACGGAAGTCGATACTAGTTCATATAGCAGCTGCCGATCCGTCCACAAGTGTTGCACGTGAGTTACTTTTTCATTCCATTTTACATGCAATTGTTTTAATAATAATTGTATTGAATAATTTCTGCCATATCTTGATATTCTTTGCATAATCTATTTGATCACACAGAAAAATATTTCAATAATAATGTTTTTATGGAAATAATTGCGAAATTTTTTCAGGGGTTATAAGTATTCCCGCGTATAGGACAGAAATTTAAGACTATAGTTATGGAGTGAATAAACTTTTTCTTTTAATATTTCGCGTTTCAAGTGCTGATTTCGTTTTTTTATACATTAATGGGAGACATTGTTTACGTTTTGTTTTCATGTGTGTGTCTACTTGACAAGTCCACTTATTGCTGTGTGAGACATCAAATATATCTTGTAATGAAATCTAGATGATAAGATTATAGATTCATAAATGAGCCATTGTATTAAATAAATAATTTTTCTTAGAAATATTAAATCCTATAATACAAAAATTGCAGTACTTAATACAATTAGTTTATAACCTATTATTAACTCTACTGCTACAGCAGCATGTTTGAAATCTTAAACTTCTTTATTCAAAAGAATTTACAAATTTTTTCTCACATTATCAATAATAATGTCAAGGTATCGATAGAAGATAAAAACAGAGAATATGATCATGAAATTGGAAACTTTCATGAGTCAGGTAACGTGGATTATGATTCGTGCTTAAATCAGTACCTATATATAGTCATGGCAATGCTTGTCTTACATGAAAGAGTTTCAATTACAAAATTCTTAGCCCTGTATATTTATTAAAAAGCAATTCCTTCAGCTAAAATCTATGGGTTCAGGTTCCAGTACTAGAATATTGAAGATGCCGATCACTCGTGAAGCTGTGGATCAGCTAATTGCATCCGACAAGGTTGTAATTTTCTCAAAGACTTCTTGCCCATACTGCAAAATGGCCAAAGAGGTTAGTAAAACTGCTAGTGCTGAATCAGAAATAAAGTGATCAATACAATCTTATCACAAGTGTGCTTTTACAGGTGTTTGATAAACTAAAACAAGCATATACTGCCATCGAGTTGGATAAGAGAGACGATGCTGATGAAATCCAAGACATTCTTGGTGAAATCACTGGAGCACGAACAGTCCCCAGAGTATTCTTGAACAAGGAATTCATCGGAGGAGGCACAGATGTTAAGAAACTGTATGAGAGTGGCGAACTGGCCAAGAGGCTGTAGCTAAGATACGCAAATTTAATGTCAAGACTTTTTATAAAAGTTTCTTTTTGACCAGGATGCTTACTTTGCCATCAAATCATGTTACTTACTCTTTTTAATTTACCAACACACAAATGTTGTAAAACAATAAAATATACCTATGTGTATGATCCGATTCAATAATGAATTATTTGATTGCAAACCATTACTTACAAACAAAAATTTTTCCAGAAACAAGAAACTGTGATTACACTTCAATAAATACAATGCATGAAAGTGCCAAAAAAAAAATAGAGACTCGCCATTAAAAAACAACGATGCATACCGAGTAAATACGCACCTTTGCTACCAGTCTCTCACGCGACAGATAAAGCTCCCAACTCGGCATTGCCAATAAATCTCCTAAAAATACGCACATCCGCGTGCATACCTAGCACCTTCTACACCCTTTATTCAACAGCCGTCATCGCAGTGGGTGAATCGTCTGCGCTGAAGGCGCGCGTATCATCATGGACATCTTCCAGTACCGGAAATTCTTCGTCTACGCGCTGACGTTCATGGCATACGCCTGGTCGGGTTACGGAGCCGGACTCCTGGGGAACCTCAGAGACGCGGTCCTCGCGGCCGAGACCGTCTTCTCCGATCTGTTCGAAAACGCTATTACCGTCGCTCACAAGATCAAGGACATTCACGAAGTGTTCGATGCCGCTGTCGAGGAAAATTGCTCGTTTCAATGTGCTACGGGTGAGGCAAAGTTTCGTTTTTTGATTGTGTGTATAAATGATTTTTAATGAGATAAGGCGCAAGCTTAAGTCGTCGGGTTAACCTCCAAATTTTTATTTCTCGTGTACCATTTATTGGTATTTTGAGTCTCTGCTAATGCAGAATGTGAGTTTTAAAAACTGTAGTAATGTTTCTATGCCATTTTTGTATGTTAAATAGACACTGTATAGCCGTTCTATTTCCACTAATATTATAAAAGTATATAGCTGACGGGGTGACCTTATCATTTCGGAGCAATAATGACAATCAAAATATCAATAAGCTAACAGCGTTGAAATATCATCTCATCATCATCATAGCAGAAATAAAAGTGTTTTTTCTCAATTCTAATGTATATTCTAACGTATTTTATTTATAAATCTATCGAACTCCGGTGTTTTGAATCAGCTGATCTCACGACGAAGTGACGATGCGAAAGCTACTACGTTCTCGCTCGCGATTGGATCGCGTGTCTGACGGCGGCTATTTTTCTTTTCAGGAGCAATACCGAAACCCGACTGGAATCACAAGCCTCAGAGCAACGGATGTGGTTCTCTAGGTATTGAGGTTTGTGGTGCATTCCCCCTTAACCTTATAATAAGATATACTCGAATCAATGCATGATTTTAATCTCTATTATTTTCATATGATTTACACAGATTAATCAAGAATATCTGCCACTAGAGGAGATGACGAAATGCTGCAACTCACACGACATTTGCTACGACACCTGCAATTCGGACAAGGAAAAATGCGACCTTGAATTTAAGAGATGTCTGTACAAGTACTGCGAGGGTTATCAGACTACAGGAGTTACGGTCGTTAACACGTGTAAGGCCGCGGCAAAGCTACTGTACACGGGGACGACAGCTTTGGGTTGCAAGAGTTTTCTAGATGCGCAAAAACAAGCCTGTTATTGCGGGGATAATAAAAATGGAAGGAATCGGAAACCCAATAAACGGGCGGCGCAGGCTGGAGGAGAATTTTAGGTTTAAATAATGTTGCTGATGTACGTTGTTGTATATATATATTATGTGCATATATTCACATTATACTATAAATCATATTATAGCTTCCGTTTTTTATACAGTTAATACGTGTATAGATGTGTATGGCTTATTTACTACGCGTTGAGTTTCTAACATAATATTCGAGCATTTCTGCGCTAAACGTATAGTATACTATCGTGTAAATAAAATTATTTTTCATAAGTAATAATTATGTAAATTAAAAGTGGATAAACCTTGGCATATAGATATATAGTAGTCAGACAACCGTATAGACATCGTCGTTAATAATAAAAACAAAACACAGGCTTCCAGTCGCATTGAAGCTCCGATGATTTCAGGGACAATAACAAGTCTTCCGAGGTAAAAAATAAATTATCAAGTACTTTTTGTTGCAAAAGACTTGCGACGATATGGGTAACGTCGTGCGCTCCAAACCGGTCTGCAAGCAATCGTCGTCGTCGTCGTCGACTCCCGAAAAAGCTCCAGAAAAGTAAGACCTTCTCATCAAGTTAAAATATTCAACGAATCCTCCACGCTAACTTTGAAAATCAGCACAGCAGCCGTAAGTCCTCCCTGCAGTCGTCCCGGCACCGGTACCACCCCTACAAATCGGATCACCACCTCCACTCCAAAACCTTCTGCTGAACAATGTCCCTCACCTCCAGCACGTCCAGTAGTGAAAGTTTCGTCTTCAGAGAGACGGAGATGCGCCAGACGGGAGAAACGAGAAAGGGACTTCTTGCACAGAACGACCAATCCTTTTCTCACCTTCTTCCTGAGACTTCGGTCCAAGAAACCTGGAGTCCGGGTGGCGAAGATAGCTAGAGTGGCCGGTAAGCGCTGGCAGGAGATGACGGACGAGCAAAGGAGAAAGTACGTTGACTTGGCGAACGCCGAGAAGAGGAGACGGGAGGGCAGGAGACGAAAGTGCAGGAAATTCAGGTGACGATCAGTTAATTAAAAAACAGCTTTATTAAATAAAGAAAAAATACTCGATGGAAAGAATCACATTTTTTTAGTTGTTTCATGCAAGTCATTAGAAGCATATGTAATATTCTTAGAAAAACACTAAAACGACTTTCATTAATTATTTTCGTGTGGATTTGTACTTTCGCTTGTTACTGTAGAATACCGTATTTTGATAAAGTATAACATTAATATTTTTATCTCTATTGTGTATATGCTCGAAAGGTCAAAAAGAAAAACGTGCAAACGAAAAAAAGGAGCGGACAAACGAGGTTGAAATGAAGAAGGCTATTATTGAATAATTTTACGATTTCATTTTTATTTGTTAGTAGCTTTTTTATATCTATGTACAATAAATATTGATGTATTTTTACACTATATTCTTAAAGACCTTCCTTGTGGTTTACAAGTTACGCTAAAAACTAGCACTGCACTCTCTTTTACTCTTTCACGCTCTCTCATTTACTCTGTACTCATCGTTTCTGAAAAAAAAGCTCAACTCGTAACTCGAGTATACTGTGTACTATGATTTATATAAATATATAATAATATATATTTATATTATGTATATATATATATATATATTATATTTTCCGGACCGTTCCACAAAGTGTCTTGGGAATTTTTAAGAGTAAAGTTGTACACCATCGCGAGCACGGATATAGACGTTTAGTTTTTTCTCAGAGCTTGACAGTGCAAAGTAGGCATCTTTTTGTCTTTCATCAGATATATATCACTCTTTCTCTTTTTACCCTCACTCTCATACGCGCATCACGTTTCTCTCTATCGTTCATTCCTCCCGCAATCTAATACAAAAAATAATTTTTTTTTCCTCATTTCATTTGTAGCCCGCATGACAGTTTGCAGAACAGCATGGCGAATCATTGATCAATTTATTATGTATATATACATATATTATTTACTTTTTTTTCTTATTTCCATTTCATCGTAACTAACGTGTGCACTCTCGCATCGCCTACATAGAAGTAATAAAAAATGATATATGCGTTAGGTATTCATACAATTGCGTAAAAAAAATAAGGGAGAGAATTAGAAACAATAAGTAAAGAAGAATGGGGAGTAGGTGAGAATGTTTATGAAATTATAAATGATTTTGGGTATTGGAAAAGAGGAAATAAGAGTAATGTGTTGTCGATTATACAAGTAAAAATTAATAAATGTGTCTGCGCGCACGTGCTTTTCGTATATTCTCTATATGTACGCTACGAAATTCTTCCTCGCTTTACCTATATAGCAATAATAAAAATAATGATGACGATACATAATAATAATAACACTACTAATCATTATTATTATTATTATCACCACTATCACTGCAGCAGCAACTTATATGCAACTCACTCGTATAATACAGTAAAGTACAGCGTGCCCCGTAAAACGTAAACAACAACGTTCAACAATTGGATAATATCAAACAGAATATTATTGTAAGTATTTTTTCATCATCTTTATATAAATATTATCATACATAAAACGTAACACTGTAAATTGGGAGGGAAATTGATGGAAATGCCCTAATGTATTGAGAAATCGCCGAAATCATGCGTGTAAGAGTCCGTATCTCTTTTTAATTATTCTCACTTTACATTACTTTTCGATTCACATTTTTCTGTCTCGCCGCTTGAAAGCACTCACAAATTCACGCGCAAGACAGCACACGCCGTTACGTTACGTAAATGCACGAGCGTACATCCCTTAAAAATCTGACGCTCAATTTCGGGTTTTATTTCTGCTTTGCTTTTCGCTCGCGCAGCACGCCCGCATCCGCTGATCATCGTATAATCCGGGACCCGATTCATCGGGATCTAGTTCAACTTGTACCTCGTATTATCACTATATTTATATATAATCGTAGAGATAAGAGAGCGTCGGTAAAACGCGACGATAAAAATTTATTTCACATCTCTTTTACACCCTCATTACTCCGTCTTCGCAGGTATTCTTGGTCTTGACTAAAATCCAAAGTTATGGGGGAGTTTGAAATACTGTTACGCAAATTTTTCCGCATCGCCAGATCGTCATTTCTTTCAAAGTAAAACGCGCTCGACAAGAGAAACACTCATCTAGCTTGAAAAAAAAAAACAAAAAAAAACGCATACATGCTTGTCTGTTTGCTTACACAATACAAAGGTCACATCGTTCCTACTAATTAAAGAAACGACTTAACAGTAAAATCGTAATGCTGCGTAGAGCTTATGTAATTAAAGATACTTCGAATCAATGAATAGAAAACAAACAATAAATTCAAAGACAACGTCAAGAATCTTCGTCGACTAGTCGTGGAAAAACGAAGACTGTCACGTGATACAGGAAGATTATTGCTCAAGGAAGCCCAACAACATCGGCGTCCTTATCAGCATGTCTCGCAGGCGGCACGACGAAAGCAGAGCTGGCAGAGGAACGTCGACGCTGCCTCGTACCTTCCGCTGTATCCTAAGGATCCGATTGCTGCTAGCGCGGTCGCATCGTACCGTTGAGAGGCTGCATCAATCCGCCATTAATGTAGCCATAATGGGTTGTGTAAACGGCTGTAGGGTTCTGCTGGTGAGGATCTTGGGCGTAAGGTGCAGCAACATTCACAACGCCGACGGGCAATTGACTGGCTTGGTTCATAAAACCTCCAAGTTGAGCTGCTGCCTGATTCATGTAGCCAGTAGTAGGCTGAGCAACCCTGTAACCGTAAGCTGCCTGCGCTGCCATAAGGTTTGTGTTAATGGCAACGTTCGGACTGACGCGACTTGCCGCGCTCTGCATCTGTGGACAGCTACCACTGGGATCAAGTGTTTGCCTGTACAGACTTTCGCTGGCATAAGACTGCGGGATAGGTGTCATAGACGCACTGGCCGACGACCTAGATGTTGACCGACTGGGCGGTGGAGGTCCAGGTGTACCAGGTAGTGGCGGTACCGCATTCACAGCGTTGTAGTAATTTTTGGTGTAACTTAGCGGCACTTGAGGAGGTGTCGACAGCTGTCTAGACGGCTGTGGTGGTGTCATTGTGTGTGGTATTGGTGGTGGCGGGGTCAGGTTCATCGCTTGAGGCGGCGTTGGTGGCGTCATCTCCAATCCATTGGTAAGCTGTTGAAGCTTCGCTAGACTACAGCTGTTGGGAGTCTGATGGTTGGTCGTAGTGTTACCGCCACCACTGGCCGGTCCCGGCGCAGTACTTAAGGTTGCCGGCGTTGGTGTGTGCGAATGTGGCATTGGTGCCGTTTGAATGTAGAAATTAGTCGCAGTGGTACATGGCGTATGCGAGCCTGAACGACTACCTCGATGTTGGATGACGTAAGTGTTCTGCGCGGGGAAAGCCATAGCTTGCGAGACAGCCATATAATTGCTACCTTGCGAGATTACAGCCATATTATGTGAATGCGCTGCGTGACTTGGGTGGGAGTGTGGATGGGTCATTCCAGGCACCGACATTCCCATCGTCTGTTGGTACTGAGGTGGTAAGTGACTGTTGTGAGAAACCGCTGCCAACGTAGTGTGTTGACTACTGCTCAGAGTTTGCGAAGTAGGAGGCGTATTTCGATGCGCTCTACTACTACTGCTGTTACCTTGCTGGGCTGACCGAGATCTATGACACAAAATTCGTGATTAATGACGAGCATTCAAGAAGAGCACTCTAAATTCAAATGCAATAAGAAATACTAACCTGTGAGAAGATTGTGAACCACTAGTTCTTTTGCTGCTATGCGAATGTGCTTGTTGCTGCTGATGTGCTGTTTGTTGCGCCTGTTGCTGCGCCTGCTGTTGAGCTTGCTGTTGCGCCTGCTGCTGTGCCTGCTGCTGGGCCTGTTGCTGTGCCTGCTGCTGTGCCTGTTGCTGTGCCTGCTGCTGCGCTTGCTGTTGGTTGTGAGCATGCACAAGACTGTTCCTGTGGCTTGACTGTTGCTGTTGTTGCTGCTGGGCAATGGACAGCTGTGGTTGAGGTGTCAAAGGCTGTGGTGTGTGACACTGAGCAGGCATTGGTTGAGGTGTATGAGTTTGTATAGGTTGTGGCGTATGAGGTTGAGACAGCGGCTGAGGAGTATGTGACTGCTGAGGCATTGGCTGCGGACTGTGTGTTGGTAAACTCTGTGGAGTGTGCGATTGGGGAGTTCGCGGCTGTTGTAGGGGCTGCGGCGTATGCGGCTGCTGTTGATGCTGCATAGGAAAACAATGACTATCAATAATTTTGCATTTATATCGGGGAAACAATTGATATCTAATATAGAGATTGCTTACGTAATGATTCTTATCAGCGTGCTGCATTTGATGCTGTTGATGTTGTTGAATAGCCACATGCTGCGGCATAGAACAGTCAGCGTACTGCTGCTGCTGCTGTTGTTGCTGCTGCTGTTGTTGCTGCTGCACCTGTTGCGCCTGGAGATTTACTGGATGAGCGGTAGCTTGTTGCTGTTGTTGTTGCTGGTGTTGCTGCTGTTGAGCAGCAACTGCCACGCTCATCTGAATAGGTCCTCCCGCAATAGAGGTGACCGAGACTGTTGGCTGTTGACTTGGCATTGTCGGCAGAGCACTAGGAGGCCTCTCCACACTATTTTGCGAGGCAAGATCACTCGCTATCGACGTCGGCGATTCCAGTCCTAATTGACTTACGTCTAGATCACACTGACCGTAATGCAAAGAGTGCACGGAGTTTGTCGTCGAGTCTGGTGTGTACACGCCCATGGAAGGAAGATCTGGCTGCGAAGGTGGTGTACGCTTGACAGAACCTGGGTTTTCCGGATGCGGTGTGGTCTTACCACTCTCTGGAGAGTGCAATTTCTCTTCGGACTGCGAGTGCACCTGTGTCACCTCGTGAGGATGGTGTTGTTCCGTAACGACTGGTACTACTTTCTCTTGAGGCATCATCGATGATTGATGCAACTGTGACTGTTGTTGTTGCTGGCTCTCAGCCGTCTCGATAACACTTGGATGACTAACTGAAGGTGCGTAATGCTGCTGTTGATCCCTCTTATCGCTGGGTATGGACGGCATGTTCTCCATCTTGGTCTCCACGGGACTATGCATTGGTTCAACCACGCGACTCTCCGGTATGCGTTCATCCATTAACTGTTGGCTCTTATCAACGGACATCGCTTCAATTTCCATTTTATCGTCGATCTTTTCTTCGTTGTTGCTGGCGCTTTTTGCAGCTGTTTCCTCTTGCACGGTTTCATCGATGCTCATTTCATCAGACGCAAGCAACGCTTCTTCCCCTTTTTCCGTGTCAACAGGTTCTTCCATTTCCATTTCCACGGTTTTGTTGTTGGGAGCCTCTAATTCAAGCATCTCCGTATCATTGCAAGATACGCGATTATCTTCGCAAGGACCTTCAGCGGCCTCTTTCTCGTCGAGCTCGCCGTTCTTCTCTGCAATCTCGATGGCGGCATCCAGAGACTGTATAACGCTAGTCATCTTGGACCTGGGTACAAAATCCTCTTCGTCGCCATCGTCCTCATCACCACCTTCGTACTCGCCTGGACTAGCGCTTGGCGCTTCATTCTCCGTGGTGGCAGAGGTAGTCGCCGTGGTTAAATGTTCCTCAGTAGAGTCTGTCTTGTTGCTGCTATCCACAACATCCTCTTGACTACTTGCGTTGGAAGTAATCGTGCTCGCAGTAGTGTTGGCAGCAGCTGTGGAAAACATGTCAGGAATGGTAAGCTGTTTCTTAGATGCCTTGGCCTCCTTGGGTTCGTCAACGGTCTCATCCGCGGACTTGGCAGATTCAGCGGACGCAGTGGTCGAATCCTTCGCTGTTTTCTCAATCTTTGGCCTACCTCTCCTTGTCGAGGCCGGTGATTCTTTGACGGTTTCTGTAGCTGCTGATTCCTTCTTACTACCGCGATGGCTCTGTTGGGGTTCCTCAGTGCTGGAATTTTGAGCGGCACTAGCTCTTTTCTCTCGAGCTTGTCGCGTTGGCGTGAATTTCGATTTTTGATTCGAGACTTTCATCAGTATATCATCCAGCTTGCTTTGCTTCTTAGCTTTGACAGGACTATTAGCATTAACCGTTGCAGATTCCTTGGGTGGTGTTCGATGCGTTCTTGAGCTTGGCGATTCCTGTTTTGCAGCTGCAGCAGCTTCTCGCTCTTTCAATCTCGCGCTTTCCTTCACTCGACTATCTCTTTCAACCAATTTTGGTTTCTCTTTAGTTTCCTTCTCCTTAGTAGCCGTCTTGGTGGTATCCTTCTTCCGTATCTCTTTTTCTTTGTCCTTCTCTTTATCACGCCACGACTCGCGAGTTCTCTTTCTGCTACTGACAATCTCATCCTTTTCCTCGGACTCAGTCTTTTCGGAATGTTTACGTTTTCTAAGAGGCGGCGTAGCTGTCACGGCTGTTGACGTTTCTACAACTGGCGTTGTCGCTGCAGCTGGGCTCTTCATCGCTGTTCTTACGCTTCGCCTAGACGACAGTAGAGGAGGAGCCACTGGAGTACTCGTGGTGATGTTAGAGTTGGAGTTCGTCGTTGTTGGTGTTTTAGGCGAATTAATGGAGTTTAAAACACTCCTAGGTGTAGTTACAGTCCCCGTCCGCGTAGTTTTCGGTGTCGTTACGATGCTTTTGGACTCGTTCAGGGTGTCGTCTTTGATATCTTTGATGTCCTCTTCGGTGTCCGCGACGTGTCCAGAGCTCTTATCCACGTCTTTAAGCTCTTTTTCTTTCAACAGCTTTGTCCTCTGCTGCGGTGACGTCTTGTGCTTTATGGGTGAAATGCGCCTGTGCGCGCCACCCATTCTTCGTCCACGAATTTTCTTGCGAATCTTAACACGCTGAATCTTCTCCGGCATCGCGGCTACGGGTTTGGTGGCACACGGCGGTGGCTGGTCCAATGCCGATGAGGCCAATTCGGAGCTCGTGTCCCCCTCTTCGGGAGACTGATAGGCGTTAGGTAGTTGCGTGAGCAATGGTATCCAGCGCAAACAATCCGGATCCAGCTGGATGCGCGTGCTCTTGCGCACCTTAGCCATGTGAGCATCAACCTTGCGCCAGTCGACCAGAACCGCGAGGTGCTTTGCACTATCGTTGGGACCGTTCGGAACGTGACGCAGGAAACCCAGTAGCTGCATTGCCATGGCGATGTCGTGACCAGAGACACCCGTTTCCTAAAACAACACAGGTCACAAATAAATAATGTTGTCACTTATTAGCGAGGACGAAGACTAGGAATAGCTCTTACCTTCGTGATCTCGGCTATCTTAAACTCCTTAGCCTCGCGATGAGAATCGAGGTATTCGAGAACCACGCTCTTCCAAAACGAGTGATATGATACGCGTCCGAGATCCGAGAGTGGCTTCTCTGGGGTACCAGGAATGCCTTCGACCTTCGACAGCAGGTAGCTGAACTCAATAAGGAAACGACCAAAGCCCTGGCGCTGGTATTGTGGCAAGGTCATAATGCAGGAGACGTTGTAGCGCTGAGCTGGGCAGTGCTTCTCTTTGCTAAAGTAGCCAATCAGATGACAGCCGTACTTATCGTTCTTGGTTACGGCGTAGAAGAGAAACGGCTCGACGTCGTAGTACAGAGTCTTGTGGTCCAGAAATAGTTTAGCTAATAGGCACAGGTTTTGACAATAGATCTTGTTGACGTTACCGTCGATCTGGAAACCGTATAAGGGACAAATTGATAAATAAACCAAATAATCAAGAATGAAAAAAAAGAAAACCAATAAAGAAAATCACCTCGAATACTGATAGTCCATTGCAGCGGTAGATCTCGGTGGCAGGTGGATGCCTCCATTGGCACTTGTCCATGTGTCTGTCAAGGACAGCCCGACTCTTGGTGTACTTGAGGCAGAATTCGCAGAAGAAGAGCTTGGGCAACCGGGCGTATTCCTGCGGAAAAGGACTGGAGTACCAGGTCTCGACCTCGTAGCGGCCGAAGACGATGGCGGCAGGGTTGCGAGTCCCGGTACCGCCAGGGCTGACCATCACAGGTTGCTGGTTCTCGTCCTGTTCGTCGCGCGTCTCGCTCGCACTCTGCTGCAGCGTGAGCCGGTTGGCCCGCTCGCGAGTGTCCTTGAACAGCTCCACATCCTTCTGCGTGACGCCTGGTGGTAGGGTCTGCGGCAACACCAGCTCCTCTGCAAGGCCCGGGGAAAATTGTGGTTTAGTTTTTTTATATCGATAGCTTAATTTTGTTTGCTTTTTTTTTGTTTTGTAAGCGCGAATTATTTATACTTGAGAGTGCGATCGAGAGGTGGAAAAAAAATTTGACGTGATGATCGTGAAGCTTTCGATTGCACTTTCGAGTTCGAGAAAGAAAACTTTTACACGCGGTATCTCAAAAAATATTGTGTGCATAAAAACTGAAGTTAAAAATTTCAAACTTATTTTCTTAACAATTATAACTTATATGATACTGGTTACTGATTTTAGTCAAAGGAATGCTGTGGTTTCGAGCAATGCGATGTCAACAAAAATTGAGGAAAAAAAACTTAATGACGGTCGAGTATTATTGATTTGTTAATCAAATGCAAACAAAAAATATACGTGGTAGTACATAAGGCAAAGCAAAAGCTTCGGGATGTTTGTTTTGGGATGTGTTGGCAAAATATCAGGGTATAGCGAAAAAAAACAAAACGTTTTTTCTCTTCCTTCGGTGGCACATAAGCGTTTGCGTGTTACTTGAAAATAATTCTGCCGGCTTATATTATACAAGCCTGCTAAAGTCAGCAGCAGCAGGTCGAGACTCCCCGGCGTATCACTAAGTACCAGGAATATGCAAAAAAAAGTAAACGTCATGTGAAAGACAGTTTTAACAATATAGTCAATTTTACAATATATAGAAGTAATTGCTGATAATAATTGTATACAGAGAATATAGAAACTCTTGCAGCAAAATATTTTGCTTGTTTAAACTTGCATATACGGAATTATCCGATTGATTTCCGATACGATTGATTTTATAACTTATGATCTTGTTTCTTTTCTTTTCTTTTTTTCCGTCAGTTAAATTTTTTATTCAACTTTTTGCGAGCAAAAAGTCAACGGTCCATACATGCGGACAATATTATTCCACCAAAGCTGTGTTGTATAGTAGGACGATGACAGCATGCAGTGAACTCAAAATACCACAGTGTAAAATTAATGGGTTGTAATGGTGGTGTATCCGTTTATATAGTAAGATTCATTCTTTATCTTCTCTCAGATTCATGAATTTTCCCAAAGATTTTACACCAGGTTATGTTAGATGAGTATTATACAAAAACTTGATTGTTCTGATAGTATTGGGCTTCTTTCTCGTTAACTTGATCTTAATTGTCTTGTACACTTGTTAAACCAGTCGTCTTGGAGAATTGCAAAAATAGCCTTATTTATAAATCAATCGCATGCGTAAATAAACGAATTTACGAATAAAAAGCTTTGAAATAAAAATAAATCAATGCCTACTTTGAGAATATGTTTTTGCCTAAATAAGCTGCAAATGAAAAATAATAATTGGCCTGATTTCGAGAAGCGTTGAACTATGCACGTCCACTTTGCGGTTTACAAAAGAAGCTGACAATCCTGTACAAAAATCTTCAAGACGACCATCATTTCAGCTCTTGAACTCAACGGTGCAGAACAATCACGTTATTTCATGATCACATCGACCCCCGGCCATCCGAGCCATCGCGAATCACGAGAGATTCGCCATGTCTCATCGGCCAGGGATGAGACAAAAAAAAATTATTAATGACACCTTGCACACACGCACAAGCACACACAAAAAACCACACCACACCACACCGCCAACACATCCACGGTGGTGAGATAGAAAGAGAGAAAGTCTTGAGAGCTAGGATTAAGATTAGATGGGGATAATCAAAGTCGTCATCTCCGTTTGATTTAGAAAATTCCAGCGAATCGTGGGTGCATGTAATTAATTATCGTTAACGGCGGGGGCGGGGTCTTATCGTTTGGTTAAAGTTTTACAAGGATAATTGTGAGTGATAAAGAGAGATCGAGATTAAGAGAGAAGAAGAGCGGGTGGGGTAGACTCTTACCCTTCCTGTTGGAGCAGGGTGTCGCGCGGGGTGTCGTGGTGTTGGTGGTGGTGTTGGTGGTGGTGGTAGTGGCGCTAGTACAGGCTCGTGGAGCGGACTTGAGTTGGCTGGGATTAGTCTTAGGAGCGGTAGAGGAGGTAGAAGAGGTCGACGTGGTCGGCGTCGGCGTCGGCGTCGTCGTCATCGTCGTCGTCGTCGCCGTCGTCGTCGTCGTCGTCGTCGTCGTCGTAGTCGTCTTTGTTGACGACACGCTCGCCGCTGTCGTTGGGACAGCAGCGTTTGTTGACGTACCACCGGCCGTCTCAGGGTGGTGGCGATTATTGCCCTCTGGCCTTCTTCTCGTAGTCTCCTGCTGTTGTTGCTGCTGATGCTGCTGTTGCTGCTGCTGTCTTCGGCGGGCGTCGGTGGCAGCGCACTTGACGAGGGAAGCGCCGTCGATACCGCGTAGTCGTCGCCTCTCCTGCTCGTGTCGCTTGCTGTTAACAGCCGTCTTTACGAGGTTCGACGGTGTCATTTTCGAGGGCTTCTCGCCCGTGAGTGAGTACAGGCAGCTGCTACTGCTACTGCTCTCTTCCGAGGGCGTGAAGATGCCGGGCCTCGGAATTCTTGTAACTTTGGCAAGTTCCTTTTTGCCTCTCGTAGGCCCGTCACTGGCGGCCCGCGTAGAGGCGGCTGTCGTAGAAGCGGCGGCGGTTTGCTTCGGGGCCACGAGCTTGGGCGCCTTGGGCTGCGCCGCCGCCACCGTTTTACTATCCGCGTCCTTGTCAGCAGCGTGCTGCCTTTTTCTCCGATCGGGCGCATAGTTGGGCGGCGGCGCACCGGGCTTTGCCCTGCTTGTGCTCTTACCCGAGGCGGCGAAAAAGTGGCTCAAGCCATCGAACAGGCCTCTCAACTGTCCACTGCCAGGCTTCGGCCTCTGCTGCGGTTGTAGTGCCGGCTGAGGTTCTTTAACGCTCGTCGCACTCTTGCTAGTCGTGGTAGCAGAAGTGACGGCGACTAGCTTCTTGCTCTCATTGCTCTTTTGTTCCTTTTTGCTGCCCGCAGCCGTCGTGGATGCCGGCACTATTGTGGACTCGATGCACAGGCCAAAGCTTGGCTTGTCAGCGTTGATCGCAACGTCGAGTTTGGGTAGCGTAGCGCCAAACGTGCTTGTAATGTTGCTGAAGAAGGGACTACTATCGACGCTGAGCTTTGCCGCGGCAGCGGCAAAGCCCCAGGGTCTATCCTCGTTAAGGTTACAGGCAAAAGGTCCCTTTGAGTTTCCGCTAGTTTTGCCGAGGGCTTTGTTCGTAGACGAACTCGAGGAAGGCGGGGGAGGCATAGGAGGAGGAGGTTTGCTGGTCGGTTGGACCATCCTCAGGCGATGGTCCGATGCCGGCAGTTCTTCCTCGCAGGAGGTGTACTCGTCGTCGTCGCTAGACGCGCTCGAGCACTCGTCCTCGTCCTCCTCCTCTTCCTCCTGAACCTTCTCATCCGCACTCGACTCTTCATCGTCGTCGTCGTCGTCGTCGTCGTCCTCCTCCTCCTCCTCCTCCTCCTCCTCGACCTCGTCCTCGTCTTCGTCTTCGCTCTGACTGGGCAACGGAGGTACCCTTCGACTCGCGCTCACTACGGACTTCTTCGAGGAAGTGACGTGGCTGCCGGTGCTCCGAGACGACCTCGTAGGGTTGTCCTCCAGCACGGCGGCTTTCGCGGTGGCCTTGTCCGGGGAGACATGACTGGTATTGCTGCTATTGCTGCTGGTGTTGGCCGCGGCGGCAGCGGCTCGCTTGAGTTTGTTGTGCTTGGCGTTGAAGACACTGAGCCTGAAGAACTTTTGCTTCTCCTTGGAGATTCGGTCGTTCTTCTCCTCGAGCAGCCTGCCGCCGCCACCGCCACCCTGGCCGGTACTTTGTACGTGATGGTGATGGTGTGGAAGGGAATGATGGTTGGGGCTGTGGGACGAGGAAAGGGGGTTCGGTTGACGAGGGGAGACAACACCCGCATTACCGTCCGAGCTGCTGTCCACCTGAGCCTGCGACGGACTGCTCTTCTTTCCCGATGGTGTGCTCGCGGCCGTCGTCGATGTCGGTGTCGTCGCAACAGCTGCAGCAGAGCCCGCCGTCAAAGACGTGCTTTTTCTGCTGGATAAGATTGACCTGCACAGAACAAGGTGACGAGGTGTGAAGAGGGCGCAGGGTGCAATTCTAGTTGCGGACAACGTGATAGTATATATAATGGTAGAGTGTTTTTGAATAGCCTAGTATATTTTTGGGTGAGGCATAAGAGAAAAATGAATAGATAGAGGAAAATAAATCATATAAAATCATATCGTAAAGTAGTGATGGGGGAGGTGTCGTTGCAAGCTATATATACGCCGATCCGGCAATCACAATTGAAAGAGGAAAAAAAACTCGACACCCATCCCATCCGAGAATGCAGCAGAACGAAAGAAAGAGAGATGACTCTGCGTAGCGACAAAGCGACGCTCAGGAGAACTCACTTTCTGTTCTCCCTGATGTTACTCAGCCTCTTCCTGGCGCTGGTGGGCGTGCTCGCGAGCGGCTGCTTGGCCTCGGCGAGCTTTTTCCCAGCTTCAGGCTGCTGGTGCGTGGTCTGACAGTGTCGACACCTCCAGGGAGCCTTGCTTCGCTTGTCGAGCGCGGGCTCGAGGCAGCCGGGGTGATAGCACTTGGGGCAGCCGGCGCACTTGACCAGGTAGCTCTGAGACTCCCGCTCCTCTTGGCAGCCAGCGCAGGTGCTCGAGCAATCGTCGCAGGACCAGCTGGCGCCTCGCTCGATCAGCACCGCCAGCTCCGGTGGGGCGCACGAGGTATGCAGAGCCGCGCCGCAAACGCTGCATCGGCTCAGACTCTTCTCCGACGAGGTTTGCGAGCTGGCAGAGCCCTGCGAGCTCGGTGTCGTTGCGCCTCCGCTGCTGTTGCGCTTGTTGTTGTTCGGGCCGGCAGCCGTCGCACCCAGGCACTCTTTGCATATCGGTAGTGGCGCTGGGAGCTGAAACAGGTTTGTAAACGATCTAGTTAGTTATTTTCGCTTTTTATGCACACAGAGTAAGATTATCGATGTATCACACTTCTCTAGCGGGTTATGTGAATCGTGGCACGCGCCACCTAGCGGTGTTCTGAGAAACTACGTATAAATAGTAACATCGTGAAAAATGTAGGCCGACGCGCGCATTACACGCTCGTCGGTGCAAATGGGTTTGGCATACAGGCGATTAGCATGTGAACGACCGCGCATCCGCATATATACGCGAGGCGAGCAGCTGCAATTAGATATTTATAAGTCCGGCAAACTGGTACGATTTCAGGAGCTGATAATATTATAGTCTCCCCTTCTCGCCGTGTACAATGCGCTCGACAAATTTCCCACTACTTCCTCCTTCATCCTTGACGCGAAATCAAAGATCCTGTTTAATTACAAGCTTTAAGGGGGAAAAAAGTTAACTCACAAGCGGCCTCTTGAAAAAAAAAAAATCATCATCAACCAAGGCCGAAGCCTTGAGGCCCTGCCGCGCACGAGCGCGAATTCTGTTACCATACGCTGTGTGCAGCCTCACAAAGAGAGAAAAAAAAGGCGAGAGAGTGAGAGAAGGCTACTATGCTATACCGCGAGCGTAATTATTCGTTCCGCCGTATGTATGTATATATAGGTATACATCATACGGTATATCTCTGCCATCAGAGGGTGCATCTTATTACCGCGGCAATTATGGGTATGAAGCGAACGCTTTGGGGGTATTAGGTCTAATTCCGGCTTTGAATATTCCCGATCGGATTTTCTTATTGACGCGGAAGATCTTTAATTGGCGAACATCGAAGGGATGCTGATGATGGCTATAAATATCGATTTTGCGCGCGTGCGTAAATCTCCAATTATAAAATTCCATCGTAAAACACAAGGCGGCGAGAACGAGAGACAGAGAGAGAGAGAGAGAGAGAGAGAGAGAGAGAGAGAGAGAGAGAGAGAGAGAGAGAGAGAGAGAGAGAGAGAGAGAGAGAGAGAGAGAGAGAGAGAGAGAGAGAGAGAGAGAGAGAGAGAGAGGAAATCGAACGGTTAACACCAAGCGCGAAATTGCAAGGTTCTCTCGACGCGATACGGAAGAAGAAAAAAACGCGTAATGGGCCTCGTGATATTTTAATCGGAGGCTTATTTTCCATATGTGTACATCGCTGACAATTTCGCGTGTTTACTCGCGATCGAGCGGCGGTGGTCTATCGGTCCGTGTATGTATTGATCAAACACAGGAGGGTATCGATAAGGTGTATCGTAACACGAGATGATGAGCTTCTAAACAAAAACACATCGTATTTTCTCTTACGATAAAGCACAACTTGTCGTTTAATACACGAGCTCGAATTAATCGTACCGCAATCAAGGCGCCAAGTGAATTATTCAACGCCTCTATATATGTACCTATCGAACTCGCAGTCTCTCGGCTCGAAAAAGCAATAAGCGCGACGTCGAAACAATGAAGGGAATCCCGATAATCTCCGCAGGCCTCCCACCCTCTCGTTCGTATACATACATATACATATAAAACAGTCGGTAAAACAGGTGCCGGGCGGCCCGCTGCATGCACACGTCGACGCAAACTCGAGCTTTTACTTATATACGCAGGCCACCTCTTCTACGCAGTGGCGAAATCGCCGATAATCACAGAGAGCGAGTGAGAGGAGAGAAAGAGAGAGAGAGACACAGTTTCGCGTGCGTATGTATATATACAGAGAGAGGGGGGGAGGGGGTGGCAGCGGTGGTGGCCATCGCTCTGGCACTAGAACCGCCACCGCCGCCGCCTATATAAATACATTATTGATCCTTCACCTCGTCGTTGGCACGCCGGCAGCCGCGGCGGCGGCGAGGTGCCCTCAGCCGCCTATTGGATCTCAGGATCATGTCCTCGGATTTCCGCTTGACTTCACAAAAACACAGCGCGATAAAACAAAGTCATCCTGTTCTGTCCACTCGTGAAGCTCACTCTTCGCGATGCGGTATAGATACAAGCCGACGATAACAACAGTCTCTATACGCGACGGCACCGGAAGAACTGGCAAGTTGCGGACGAAGACGACACAGTGCGAGACGAGAGAGTCTTGTCGGAGGAAGGACTCGGCATCCCCCATTTGCACGCGCGGGGCGCCGAGAGAGAGAAAAAAGCCGACGCGCGCCCGCTCCGTGCACACATGCATATATGACGAACGACGACGACGGAGTGTGTTTAGAGGAGGCCCGCGCCGCCGCCGCCGCCGCGCGAGGAGACGACGACGACGACGACGACGATGGCAGTGGGGGATATAGCAGCGCCGCCGGAAAATCGCGCGCGCAGCCCTCGTGGCCATTCATGAATGAAGAGACAGCGGCGCAGGCGCGACTCGCCTTTAGCCCGCTTCTGATAGGCTTCCGTCAATTGCCATTAACGCTGGAGGAGGGTCTAGCCCTGCGATGCTCTTCCTCTCGCGCGCGCTCGCACTGATGCCTTTTTTTCGGCTCTGGATGCGATGCTATATGCGTTCCTTCCTTCCTTCCTTCCTTCCTTCCTTCCTTCCGTGACGACTTGGAAAATTAACACGCACATACACACGCGACTCGGTCGCTTCGCCAGTCGAGACTAAACTGTCGTCTCGGCGAGAATATTTTTTTCTTCCGCGTCTCGTCACGCTCGCTCGTGTATATATGTATCGAGCGAACTATATGTTACGCGTGTAGGTATGTGTGTAAGAGAGCACGCTTTTCTTATCTCGAGTCGGCCCATTCGTCACGCATCCGATTATTCTTCTTTCCTTCTTTTCGCTCTTCTCTTTATATTCAGTGTGTGTGTAGGTGTATATTATAACGCTGCGAGGCATTATGTAATTTCACGGCATCGGTATATACCGCATGTCTAATTTCCATGCGAGCAGCCGATGATAAGCCATCTCTGCTGTGTTCTCATTTTTCTCCAGTATTGTACCGTCCGCTCTATATATACTTCTGGTGAATCAACGTGGAATATTCCTCTTTCTCCCTTTCCGCGTATACGATAAATACCAATCGTACGATATACGTACACGCATATACATCTGGTCTCGCGATAACCTAATCTTAATTCAATTACAATCCACGATCATTCATTCGAATCGTCTATATATATACGTATAGTATCGATCGAAAGACGCCGCGCTCACTACTCTCGGAGAGAACCGCGTGCAGCTATACACACTCGCGCAACAGGTCGCCAGCACGAGAAACACACCGTGAGCGCGCGGCAGCAGCTTCTCACGTGTCGAACTCATTCTTTCTCTCAGTGTCGCCAAGCTGCTGTAAATACTCCGTTTCGAATCGCAGAGAGAGAGAGAGAGAGAGAGACGATCGCTCTTTGTTCGCGCGAGACGTGTACACGACCGGCTCGCTAATTGAGTGTACCGTAACGCGCCGAGCGACTTTTTTTTCATCTTCTTCCCATAGGAGGGTGAGAGCTGCATCGGCGCATGGTTTATGGTGTAGAGCTTTAATTCGGGGTTATAGCGTATTTCGCCGAGTGAATTACGACGACTGTTGATTTCGAGGACGTGTGCGCTGCGCGTACGTCTCGACGAGTGTATAATATTGTATGTACATAATACGCCCTCGCGTTTATTTACAACGTCGAGACAATGCATGTGCGAAGAAACTGGATTTTTTTTTAACAGACCCATAAACGCGCCAAGTTCAACCTGCGGCATCCAGGTCAAGCCCGTAAACAACCCGAAAGAGAAGTCTCCTCGGGGCCTGCGAAAGTCGAGCTCTGTCGATTCCCGTCGATCAATCTCTCTCTGTGTCTCCCTCCTCTTTTCTGATGCGCGTGCATCAGTGTCCGCTGCAGCAGCCCTTCGAAATCCCGCTGCGTAAATGCGCAGCTATATCGATTTCGGGGGTCGTGTGTATAGCGACGAGATGACCTCGACCGGAGGAGGGGGGGCTGCCAGTTTTTGCAGCGCTGCAGCTCCCGGACAAATCCGACTCTGATGCGTCGTGCGTCATCGCTCTAGAGAGGGACGGTGGATATGGCTTGTTGCCGGGGCGACTGTTGCGCGCGTGTGACGGCTGCGGATTTTTTTTCGAGTGCACTCTCGCGACTTTGGTTTTACACGCGGCGTCGAATGAAAATTCATTGGCCCGAAAGCGACAATGTTGCAGAGAAATTTGACGATGAGAAAAATAAAGGCCCCGCAAACAAAGGGCAGTCGAAAACGTTTGATCCGGGCCCTCGTCGCAAACATCGATTACTCACGCGCGCTTACCTCGCTAATTAATCGGCTGCTGTATACCTGCAGCCCTCGTATATATACCCTCACGCACTCGCGTAATGGCGATTCGATTTGGAGCCTTTGCGTCGGGGCTAATTAAACGTGGTCCAGCACGTAGCAGCTGGCTAAATTAAATTAAACGGCCAAATGAAGAGGGCTAAGTGCTATACTGCTCCCCCGCTGATGCTGCTGTATATCACGCGCCGTGAGAAAGCATCGGACGCTTTTAAGATCGCTCGGGTTGATTCTTTTGATGCGGTCGCGCGCGCGCGCTTTTGTTTCGAGCGAAGCGATGCTTTTAGTACGAGAAGATTCGCTTCTTGTGTAAATCGCGCGGCCTGTATCGTAATTAATTTACATGCGATAACTCTCGGCGAGAGCCATTAAAAGGAGAGTATTACAGAGCTGAGATGAGATAAAAATCTGTGCGCGCAAGCGGTAATGGAGCCGTGAATATCTCCCCTTCGCGAATTCCAGGATAGCAACAGAACCGAAGAGGGTGATGATGATGATGATGATGGCACACAGACGCACGCATATCCGCCATCAAGAGCGAATTCAATGAGAGGATCGCACTTGACTGGCCAACGCCGACGCCACTAGAATCTGACCACCTGACTCCCCCTACTCTCTCTATGCCCGCGATCCCCCCCCCCCCCCCCCCCCTCGACGCCTGTATGTACTGATCCCGTTGTTACAATAACCCTGCTTGTATACATGCATATATACACGCGTCCATTCTCTGCTCTCGCGCGTGCGTATAGAGACTCGTCGCCAGGATCAATATATGGGAGAGAGAGAGAGAGAGAGTCCCGGGAGGAAGCGATCATACGCGAGTTTGTGTGTATTATACCGCTCGTCCTGGATAATGTTATCAACTTTGTTTCGTGATTTTCATGCTGACTTATTAAGTGCCCTAACGAGGCAGTATATGAGTGATTGCGGATGAGTCGCTCTCGTTCTTATATACGAGTTGATTGACGACTTTATTCGATTGCACAAGGGTTTGGAGAATTTTGGAATAGCCGATGCGGTTGGATTTTACTGTTATTATTGTATAGAGAATCGTTGACAGTAATCGAGAAACGCCATTACGGCGCGGATTTATCAATCATCGCAGAATACGCTATACGTATATACAGAGAGGAAAGAGAAAAGAAAGAGAGTGAAAACTCGCCCGCGGGTTGTTAGAACAGCTCAAGGTTGTGAAGCCGCTCTCCCAGAACGCGGTAGCTTTATATTATAAAAGTAAAAATTCGTTTCCCTCGATCCTTCTCTAGCGTTTCAAATCGAGCTAATTAAGAGACGGAGCTCGTGTTTTATACCGCTTGAAAATCAAGGCGGAATATACAATTAAAATGCAAAACTCGGCCTGTGTGTGTATATATATATAGAGAGAGAGAGAGAGGAAAAATATTTCAATGCAAACGAAGAAACGATGAGGCGCACACACACATACAGAAAGTGTTTTTTCCGCTACCGCCGCCAACAGAATTATCGCGTCGAGTATCGGAGATGTTGAGCGTGTAATTCGACGAGATTATATGGATACGGAGAACGAGGAGTGAGAGAATGATTGCGTCACCGCGAGAATCTCTTCGTGGGATCTGAGCGATGACTCCAATAGAGAGACGAGCGCTCTCTGCTGTGTAAACCGTTGAAAACGAACAATGTGGGAGTGTTATTCGAAATATTTGTCGATTTTCCAAGGATGATCAATCGCTCGAGCGAACGCGTGATTGAATTCGCGATGAGAACAAAAAATAGCAACAGTTAGAAAGTGGCAGTAGACAATGCTGGTCTTTGACTCGCTCGATAAATCACCCGCGGGAAAGAAACATCTGCATAAAAGTCGACGAACGATCAGCGATCAAACAACTCTGCCTCGAGACTTTTACTTTCACAAAGAAAAGATATCTCGAAAGTAGCGAATAAAGTTGGTGTGTATACGCACTCGTCGTAGTCGTTGTCGTCGTCGTTGTCGTCGTCGTTGTCGGGCGAAAAAGGGGTTAAGGCCGTCGAGCAAAAAGGACGAGGCTCGAAGGGGGGACCGGCTTCCCTCATTATACACACCGGCTGAGCGATTCGTTATGGACTTCTTGCGCGACGAAAGGAAGCAGCATAGCAGCAGTAGGCGATAAAAATAGGCCGACGAAGGAGCAGAGAAAAAGAGCTCGCTAAGTCGTAGATCCTCTCTCTCTCTCTCGATCGTCGGAGAATTAATGGGCTATGCAGGCGGAGGACTTGACCCCAGATGAACTCGATGCTAAAGACCTGCGCTTCTCTCG
The DNA here is from genome assembly GCA_020010945.3 of Muscidifurax raptorellus. Taxonomy (NCBI): domain Eukaryota; kingdom Metazoa; phylum Arthropoda; class Insecta; order Hymenoptera; family Pteromalidae; genus Muscidifurax; species Muscidifurax raptorellus. Next base: position 7,156,081 of record CM052078.1, on the reverse strand, counting down.
CTCTGCGTGTGTCTGCGGTGTATAATGGCTTTTTGGGCTTTTGAAGTTCGGCGTTGCAGGCCTTGCTCGCAAGGCGCCCACCGAAAATTTACGGCTAGCGAGTTCAAGGCCGCTTTGAAATCAGGTCACGGGGAGCTTGTATAATATCTGATGCGTGCAGCGCTATATAGCTGTGTATATACTAATTTGCGAGGTCGATTGATTCGTCAGATCGCCTGACGTTGATAAATTATACATTACTCGCTTTTTCTTTCACGAGTGTGTGATACGCCAGCGTCGAGTATAAAACAATATTATATAACAATCCGAAGCATATAAAATTATAAAACGTAGTCGTTGAGACTGACCTTGGGCGTAAGGCTCTCGTTGTGATCGCGCTCGGCGTTGAACTTCTTAGTGAGATGAATGGGCCGATCTGGCTGCCTGAAGAGCCTGCCCTCCTGCAGCACTAGGCCCCTGTCGACGGCTCGCTTGGCCGAGAGTCTCAGGGCCGTCCTGAGATCGCCCTCCTGCTCCTCGTCGACACTGTGACTCTGTCTCACGTACTTTTCGATGTTCTTGAGATTCGAACCGTCTCGCTCGCCCAACTCACGCACCGCCTTGATGATGACCTTACAAAGGTCGCTCGCACGGCTCACCTTCAGCGGCTTCGACTGTAGACCTCCCGGGTCCTGTGAACATAAAGAACGTTTTAGTGTAAGTACATCCCTTTTTTTTTCTTTCACGCGATTGGCTTTTCTTGTAACGCTATACACGCTGTGCTTATGCTCGGCGATAGACGCATAAATCTCGCATATTACAGATTTGAACTGGCGATCTTATCAGTGGCGAATTGCATAAATCGCTTTCTCTTTGATTCAAGAAAAAAAAACTCGTTCGCCTACATGATTTGTGAACAAATTAGAAAGTATACATTCACAACAAATTCCATAAGGATATATATACCTTGTAGGACGACTGTCCCTTGTTGAAGAGTTTGAGCACATCACCCCGTTTAACGGCGAGCTGTAGGTTCTCGGCGATGACCTCCTCGTGGTAGTCGTGCTGAAGCCTAATCGCGTGAGCGATTCGCTCGACGCTTGGCCGTTGCTTCTGACTTCGGATCTTGCGGATCGCATCGAGGAACCAGGCGGTCCAGGTCTCCGGGTCCGGCTCCTCCATGACGCTGCTGCTGCTCCTCTGCTGCGACGATTTCGTTCAGGATGCAGCAGCTGACTCCAAGAGTCCCCCGCTATGACGGGGGCCCGCATTCACATGGCCGAGCTTATTGCCGGCTTCTTTTGCTGCTGCTGCTGCTGCTGACTGTTCGGTTGATGAGGCCAGGATGATTTTTGCCTGCAACACGAGGAAAAAGAGAGCGCATTGATTAGTGCATAATGTGAGTTATAAATCATGATCGACGCTAAGTCGGTTGTATTATACATGTACGTGTTCGCGATGACGCGCGTGTTATATTCCGGTGGAGAACGTTTTCTATATTATAGGTGTATAACGTACCTCTGCAGAGTTCGCGCTTATTGGAATTATGAAACGGCTAGGTGTTAAAATAGACGCTTTGCTAAACTTGTTGAACTTTTAATAACGTACGAGTTATTATGTAAAGTTTGCTTATATATCTATATTGAAATTGAGAAACGACTGTTGCGAGAGAGAGAGAGAGAGAGAGAGAGAGAGAGAGAGAGAGAGAGAGAGAAAGAGTTGAAACAGCGAGTCACGTGTTGCCAAGATTATCGAATTTTTAATTGTGGTACATTCTATAGCGGTGTGTCTATTTTATCTCCCGGTTACTTTTAAACGCGCCGAATACAAAAACAAGTCGCTTCGGTGATTCATTTGCAGATTCCGCGTGCCTCGAAGCAGCAACGCTGTACACACTTGTGTTAAAAAAAAATTCTTAAAAGTACGCAATTACAATCGTCTGTATGCCTGCTTCGATAAATACAGGTTATTGCGATGCACAATAGAGCTGTATTACGCGACGTTGCACAATTTATTATTGAATTTGTGTTGAATCAGAAGGGAGAATATACATAGAAGTGATCTAAAACAGGATCTAAGTATACTGTCACGATCCGTTTATAATAGCAAATTTCGTTTGAAGCGCCGCGATGACTCATCGGAATTCCCAACGCGAGATGTAACACGCGTATTATACGCTCAGTGTTTTTTTTTCTTTCCTGCATGCGCGAGTATATACAGTATAATGTCAGGGCGTATCATAAGCTCGTTTAGCGCTGTTAAAGCGGTGCCGAATTGCGCATTGTCGAGAGAGAAGGAGAGAGAGAGAGAGAGAAACTCGTGGCTATAATGATACACACAGGTCTTGAAAATATATAAGTAATACAAGCGCGCGACGAATCGACACAATGGGGGGCAGTGAAATAAGCCTTAGTCATGGTGATAGTCGAGTATTTTTATTCGCGTTGAAAATAAACAAAGATGTTCTTGCTGCGTGTCGTGTCGATCGAATCAGACTGCAACGAAGCTAATCGAATAATCGCTGAATTATACGTCTAACCATTTCAATTGAATCCTTAAACGTCGCTTAATTTTTTCCTGCCCCTCGCACGAAGCGTCAGCCTCCGAAACAGAGAGATAATAAATTGCGTGCGCTCGTGTATACAGGTTCTTTTTTGTTCCGCCAGAATTTAATACACGCACGAACATACGAATACTACTCTACAGCGCCATTGTTTTCACCCCCCCCCCCCCTTTGGGACGACACACATCAGAGTCGCGTGCGTATACGTACATACATATATACGCAATCGCGTGATTAATTAGCCGAGTCGACGACTGATGCAATTAGAGCCTCGTTATTTACTAAACACATCGATAAAGCGCGCCGCTTGATTATATCTACAATTCAAATGCGTACCTGCGTGCGCGGCCGGCCTAATCCCTCTCTCTACTGTGCCTGTCTGCTGGCTGTATGTATATATATATATATACATATATATATATCTATGCGTCTCTACCCCCCCCCCAACCCTCACACTCGGTGTATGCGTATGTATCTGTGTTGCGTCTAAAGGCTAATTCGACGTAATTGAGAGAGCGAGAGAGAGAGAGAGAGAGAGAGAGAGAGAGGGAGAGAGAGCTGATGGAGGTTTGGCGATCGATAATTAATATGGCAGGTGATGCGAGGGATTTTTAGGAGGACTATGAATGTTCGCAACATATCAAGAGTATTTAACTCTAATTCATATTCTGCTGATTTTTGATGAATAAAAAAACACATGAGGTACGTTACATGATAATATTACGGTGTCGAAGCCTAAAGCTATCATTCACTAGTTTAAAAAATAACTTAGCGTCAACGTACTTAGCGTTTGAGATTATAACTTTTAATAGCAAGCGTATTAGTGGATGAACTTTGATAATTTACTTCTTCGTATAGACAACTTTGAGTATAGGCAACTTAAAGTATGTTTCTTTTAATTTATTGATTTAATTTAGTAAGAAACAAAACCGTAATAGGTAATTTTTTTCAGGACAATTGAAAACACGCTTTCATCCGTATACCCAGTTTAAGTTTTCTGCAGAAAATTGTTGATCCAAATTGTCTTACGTCACAAATTAACAGTTCTTATATCCATGAAAAATACCATAGGTCATCTGTCTCCATCAACATAATATAAATCAGATAGAAAGCAGCGCTTTTACACTCTTGTTAGAAAAATTGAGCCGTCATCGGGCTCTCTTTCTCGCCCTATAGAGAGAAAAAAATAGTGCTTAACTTTCCACTCGTATTTACATGCATATGTGGATACGCAATATGCTATATTTAGTACATAATTCTACTTTGCAAAAGATACAGCCTGCTTAGTCAGTAAAGCATTACATTTCACAACATCAACTAATTAAAAACCACACATAGGTGAGGCATACGCGGTGGATCTTACTGGGCAGCGTTCCGCGTTGATGGAAGCATCTCCCCTAATCCAGATTTCCCAGAAAATAGAAAAAAGCTCAGCACTCAAAGCTCCAGCGGGTGTTGCTCGACCAATGCACATATACACATCCATCGCAACGACTCGTCTCTTTCTCTGTCTCTCTCAACTCCCGTCGATCAATACTTCAAAAAGGGGCAACAACTCGGCTGCACCGGGCAATCGAATTTCACGAGTCGATAGAACCGACGTCGGTTCAATGTTACAGCGACTAGATACTTTTGCCAGCCTGGTGATCGCAAATCATCGACGCAGGTGAAAGCGCGCGCGCGAGCGTCAATGATCTCTCTCTATACGAATGTGGGCTGTGTCCGCGTATTGGTTCGTATGTTTCCGGCTTTTTACAGAACTCTACTGCTGTCGCCAATTAGCGCGCGATTTCTTCCTGAACGCGATCGATCGGTTTAGGAGCTGCTGCTGCTGCTTATCGACGGTGGTGGCTTGTTTTTTATTCGAGCGGTTCATTTGTATACAAACCGGTTTGGTATAGATATGACACGCTACGTGTTCGGGCGACGACGGCGTTTAGACGCGGTATCTGTGTTGTCGGCTAGTTTTTATGTTGGTTTGAGAGGTATAGGATGTATTAATGAAATGGTTTGATTTTTAGATAATCGTGTGGCTGTATAAGTAGAGATTTACGTTACAACGATTATTTTACTATGTATCAGGTTTTCGATCAAATCGTATATTTAATTTATTCATGGTGCAAAGTGGTATACAAATATAGCATTGAGAGCAGTGCATGATTTTTCGATTTTCATTTCACGACAGAATTAAAACTTTATGCACTCAAATGTATCAAAGTGAATTTCTTCATTTACCCATTTTATTTCAAGTATATCAGCATACATGTCTGTATAGAATATTTCATTGACATAAAAGAAAAACGCGTGAAACAACGTATTTGAATCAGGTTTCGATACTCATGACTCAAATGTGTTCCTATCAGTATTTTCATGACATTAAAATACATTTTCATACATTAATTTATAATTTTTTTTTAACTCGGTACAAGTGCTACATATACTGTTCGGATTTTTGTTAAAAATATTCACAAATATACAGAAGCCCTTTTCTTCGTCACTTTATTGCGTTATAAAAAATCTAAATTTTGCACTGCGATATGTCCAAATTGAATAGTAATTTGCATATCCCAAGATGAGATAAAATAACATTAGAGAAAATTAAATATCGCAAAACTTTCCTTTCCTTCCAGAAAGCAAGCTCTTAACAGCCCGGCGTCAAATCCACAGTCGACTTTCCCTTCCCGCTCGAAGAAAAAGAAGCAAACTCGCTCTCCTCACTCACACATCACGTCTCCATAAAATAACCCACGCAGTCATTATCAAGGGCGTAAAACGTTCGCTCTCGAAAAGAGCAGGCAACGCACATACCATATAGAAACGCTGGCGGCTAGGAGAGGAACGAACAATGACCGGCTGCCAAATTACCGAATCGAATCATAATGGAATCGTGTTTATCCTAATGAAGGCCAATACGGCAGCCGATAATCGTCTGCGAGCCTCTATCTCCCTCTCCTCTCGTATATATAACATACATATATAACTCTCAACTCTGGTACTCAACGACGGACAAAGTTGCGCCACGAAACTTGCCCGGAAGCACACACCGCGTAATCTGTGTGTGTTTGCGGTTGCCGACGCGTGTGCACATGCTGCTTTTCTCGTGCGATTCGATGTGCGTTTCATATACGAGAACAGAGATGTATAATGCGCAATGCTGGTCGGTCGTTGCATGATAGAGAGAGAGAGAGAGTTTTCTGTGTGTTGTACGGAGTGGATGTGTGCGATTTTGCCTAAAGTCGAGGTTAGTATAGGCCTGCGGCGCTGATTTATGACTACGATGTGCCTGAACTTTGATGATTTATCGAGTCATCGCATCATTTGTCATTAACTCGTTCCTGTATGTTTGAAAAAAACCCTTTTTTTACGCGAGTTATCAAGTTTACTCTATACGATGTGATATTTTTTCCTTGCAATTTATGCTACGGAATACTACTATAACGTTTCATTTCAAGCCTACGTGCGGTGAAACAATGAAAAAAAAACATACAACGCGTAAAAGAGTCGGCAACACGCATCATACATAAAATACATCAAGCACGAAAAATACCCTTTGAATACTTGCCGCGAGCAGCCCCCTCGAAAAATCCGCCTCACATACACACACAGGCCTCCAAACGTGTACATACAATGCACTCGAAAAGCGAGGAAACCACAGACTTGCTGCGTATTTAAAAGGGAATATTATTGTACATTATATCCAAAATGAAAGAGTGGCGCGTCTCCCTCCTTCTCTCTCTCTCTTTTGGTGTCGTTAAACTCGACTATATATATACACATATACAGAAGCACACGAAGGCTGAAAAAACGCAACAGCGACGATGTCGATCGATTCCTTTCTTTTTTTTGTCTTTATTATTTCAAGGGGGAAGTAAAAAATGTGAAAAGAGAGAGGGAAGACAAGGTCGACCACGCGCGAGTTGAGCGGGTTGCAATACCCCGTGCAACCGCATGTCGTCAACGGAATGAGATTTTGTCGCGACAAGTTTTGTTGCTTCGATGAATAATCACGTATTTTCGCACACATTTTCAGAGTAATTTTAAAAATTGTTGAATTTTTTATTATCGATACATCCTTTAGCACACAAAGCAAAGAAAAAAATATTGTCAAATTACCATCTCCCGTATCATGATATTTTAATTATAAATTACGTGCGGTCAACTTAGACGGTTCATTATTCAACATTGAAATTCAAAAACATTAAAGCCTGTGTCGAGACACGACGTAACCCTCTTTCCCGCGCATTATACGTATACGCACATATACGCTGTGTATTATTATGTCTTACATATGTATGTGGAGGAAAATATATACATATCTCGCAAATCTCGTCGCGTGGCGATAAAAAGCTGAGGTAAGAGGGGATTCTCGCTTGTGGCTGTATGGATTTCGAGAGAACGTGTTTTTGGTAGCGAAAATGAAGCGAGAGTATTCTAAGTTTGCAAGAGAAAAAACAGAGATTCTTTCAAAGTAATCCAGAGAGGGGGGGGGCAAACTACAAGTCGGTCACAGGCGAATCCAGAAAGGATCCTCTTTAAACTACACAATGTTCAGTCCACCCTCTACGCGCTAAAAACACTTTGGCCGGAGCAAAGTGGAGTGGATGTATATAGATATATACACAAGTATAGGGAACGCACTCGAGGGCATCGAAAGGACGAGGGAAAAAACCCACGAGAGAAGACGACATTTCTCTCTCTCTCTTTATCCCCCCCCCCTCGCAAAGAGCTAAATACAATATACGTATATTTTCGTCGAAGAACGAGTTGTTGCAAGATCTTATGCAAGGTGAGGTGCAAGGAATATAAATTTTTTTTTTTATTAGAATTAACCCCATTTGCAAAAAGACAAACAGCCGAGCGAAACTTGAGAAAGCACCTCGATATTCTGAAAAGGAAAGACAACAGCAGCAGCAGAAGAAGACGCGACGACGCACATGATAATATGTAGGAAGAAGAAACGCCGTCCGTCTATTTGTCTGGCGGCCGTCCGGTAAATGTATAAGAGAGCACGCGAGCGAGAGAGAGAGAGAGACAGAGAAATGTCGGACAGGGCCGGCTGCAAGAGCAGCTGCCCGGTATACTTATACTGCGCTGCAACGGGCGCCTGCTGCTGCCCCTCGTTTGTGTAATATACCCTTCGTTTATGCGCGGCTGAGAGAGCTTATGTTTTTGACTTTTGCCATTGGGAATTTTGTGTGTCAGTCGGAAGCTCTGGTTACTCAAAGGCTTTAGACGGAATGTACATATACCTACTTTCGTTTTATCTTTCTGATTAGGTTGATGAAATGCGGATTATAGTGAGATAGTGAAAATGCGAGGGACAGATAATTCTTCAAAATAATACAATCGTACAAAATGATTATTACGATTTTGCTTGGTTAAAATTGAACGATCAATAATGTATAATATAGAGACATCACAGCAGAGTGCAGCAGCGCAGCAAGAAGAAACAATGTAGAAAATAATGCAGCAAAGGCCGCAATTATACAGTGTGTGTGTATATACATTCAACTTCCGCTGCACTTCCACCTCTTAAAGAAACTCCTCGCCGGCATCATCAGCAGTCGCTGCACACCTTTCCAGCCAAGCATACATCCCCTTAATTAAATTTAAACGAGCCTCACCTATCCACGCGAAACTACCCTACATTTGTCTCTCCCATACTCATTCCACTTCCTCCCGCCGCCCGCGCACGTATATGTATATTCTCTCCCCTTCGTTCCTCCCGACTTATGTCCTCGTGTTTATCGAGATCGAAATCAGGCGCAGCTGCTGTATGTATACGCGCGCGAAAAATCAGCCGTCGTATAGAATTCGAACGCGCGTGTGCGGTGAGTCACGCGCGCGCTTGGAAAAGTCCAGGGTTTTACTTCTTTTTTATTGTATTTTTTTTTCGTGGAAGCAGGCATACACTTTACGTCAGAATGTTTGTTTACGACCCGATGAGCGAAAGTCGATGGTGGGTTTTTTCAGGCTTTGAAAGAAGAGTTAGTTTCTGAATGTTACCTAAAATTCACGAATTTTATTCAAAATAATAATGGTGTGCTTTGTTAAACGCGTTGTTAAACGCGTGAATACATTTTGTTTGATCATTTATGTATGCGTTTTTTTTTGTAAGCATCTCCATACTTAAATTACGAAAGTTTAGCGCGCATAACGAGACGCGTTGGAAAATTGCAAACTATTAAAGAAAACTGTGTCAAGTTGATTTTCCAATATAATGATGTTTATGTAATTATCGTCTCCATTTTTCTCGGTAAAACTTACACTGGTCGGTATAAAGTGTAGTATACGGACAGTCATCAAAAGATTATTATTTTACATCAAGAAAAAAAGTTTGAAAATATTTTACTATGTTTACACAACAAACACGCAAATGCCTTTACGCAGTCATTCACTTCATACTTATACCTATAAGTATAGGTACATACTCTACTACGACTCAATTCGCAAAACGCGCTACGACGACGACACGGTTTGAGGTTAAGTAGCCAGCTCTGCCAGCCATCTATATAGGCATATAGACATATAACTCTCCGGTCTGCGCGACCCAATGACAACACTACGTTTGTTTTCCTGCAGCGCGCATACCTGCTTGTGATGTCTATCCTCGGATTCCACTTATCAGCCAGCGACAACGGCAACAATCCAAAAACTGCACGCAGGACAGCGAACAACCGAAAGGAGTAGCACTGCACAGAAACACACACACACATAGAGGGAATATGCACATATATAACAAGCGCACTGTAATACTGCAGGTCGCTACGCGGAGCGCACACAAAACTCGAAACGAAAAAATCAATAACTCTCGCGGCTACGCGAGCGGTAACTAGTATAGTATATATCCTAACTGCGGGCGAATGCTCGTCGGGGGGAGAGAGAGAGAAAAAACACGGTCGCGCGCGTCGTCTAGAGGAGTTGAAAATGCCGTGACGCGTCTCGGCAGTAGTTCGTCATCTCTCTCTCTCTCTCTCTCGCTCTCTCTCTCTCTCTCTCTCTCTCTCTCTCTCTCTCTCTCTCTCTCTCTCCTAACCTCAAAAAAACAGCGAGTGTCTGTGCTGCTGCTGGTGCTGAGCGGCGCGCGCACGCATATACATACATATATATAGGTATATATCTTATACACACACTGACAAACACAGGGTCTCTCCTTTATCTCTCTCTCTCTCTCTCTGAAGAGAGAGCACGCTCGTTCACGTAAAACATACGACTATAGAGAGAACTTCTGTGTGTCTTCTCTCTCTCTCTCTCTCACTTCCGTAAAAGCGTCTCGTCCTCATGCACGGACACAGAGCACGTACCTACTACTACATCAGCGCTGCTGCTGCTGTGTAAAGAGCGAAACGGACGGACGGGCACGTGTATTTGTGTAAGTGCGTATATATAAGTGGGGAAAAGAGGAAGAGAGAGACAGAAAGAACAGGCGCGCCTCGGCGCGCAAAGAACCGCCGAGCGTCGGTTAACGGTGCAATTACGGCCGGTCGATCGACGAGTCCTCTCTCTTTCTCTCTCTCTCTCTCTCTCTCTCTCTCGCTCGCTCTCGAGGGGCTGAGGCATGCACGTAACCGACCGACCCGATAGAGAGAGGGAGAGAGTTTGACCGACGGACGTCGTCGCCGACGGCAGCCATTTTGCTGGGGGACCGAAGAAGGTCGTCTCCGGATGAGCGACAATGTAAGAAGAGAGAAAGAGCGGTCGCCCGGGAGCACTTGCCGCCTTTTTTACGCTCCGATTTACCGCCCGTCTCTCGCTCTATACCATTTCGGAGCAACCGACGACGAAGGCTTTATAAGACAGCTTATGCTGGACCGATGCTCACCGTCGGATCTTAAGTATAACGTAGGTACATATATTACACGAGAAACACTAGCGACGGAAGAGCGAGAGAACGGAAATCCGTGGCGGCAGCGGCGGTCCGTCGGATCGCGGGAGCCGTCGGGGCGCTGTTCGCCGCCGATAACCCCCCTGATGTGTATACTTATACACACGTAGGTACATATATACTTATGAATCTGCTTGCTTCTTACCTGCTCCGGTTTCTCCTCGTGCGAATCGCTGCTACCGAGGTTCCTTGCAGCAGGCACTGCGGATAATACGCGGAGAGTCTCACTCGCGTATAACGAGCTCGCGCGAGAAATTTTCTTATTAGCGCACTCTTGTCTCTTTCTCTCTCAATCTTATAGCGCTGCTGCTCCCTGGCACGGAGACACACTCAGCAGCAGCGGTGGCGGCGGCACACACACGCATACATCTATCACTCCGCGCTCCGGAGACGTAACACAGATATCCCGTCCGTGGCGATCGTGCCTGTTGTGTACAGTGTGAGAGAGAAAGAGAGCGAGAGAGGAATCGCTGCACGACGACACTGGCCCGCCAGAGGAGCGAGATGGACGACTTTCTCTCCGTCTCTCTCTTTCGCGATATTTTATACACACACACGCGCGTACACATATGTACTGGTACTATACTGCTGCTGCTGCTGCTGCTGCTGCTGCTGCGCCTCCACCTCTTCTCTTCTCCGGCTCTCTCGCATAGTTGTGTATACGATGTGTTGTATGTATATATGCGAACACTGCACACGTCGAGGTACTGTATAGTCGCGATGAATCCGAACCGAGGTCGCGTATATATATGCAGAGACGAATAAACGATGGCACACGGAGAACGGACACACTACTTTTCGTCGCGGTGGCGTCACATTTCACTGAAATCAACAAAGGTTAGCCACTTGACAAAGATGGCCGTCGCACGCGCGCGCGCGCGAGTGTACAGTAGTAGCTAGCTAGCCGAGCGAGCGGATCTCTCTCTTGGCAGAGCAACACACTCCAGAGAGCAAGCCGTTTCTCTCTATATTACGCGCCGTCCCGCTCTACTCTATGTATATAGCTAGACTGTACAGTGTGTTGTTACCCGTATGCCGTGCGGGTACGTGCGTTATACTATATATACCAGCACTTTACTGTACACCGAAAGAGAGCGCACACAAACTGCGCAGCCACTAGGGTGCGCCACTGACCGGCCACTGCTCGCTTTTTCGGTAAACCTATACCTACTGTACTGGGACAAGACGGAGCGTATATATACATAAACGAGCTGCTGCTGCTGCGGGTATATTTATTAAGGTTGCTAGCCATTCACGTGCTTCGCGAGCACTCTATATGTGCGTGTGCATATACTGCGTATAAACTGTGTGCGATTTGTAATTGCTTTAGCACAGTTTCGACGAGGTGTCGCGAGCCGAGCTATCAATGGAGGGATAGAAATGTAGCTTTTCTGAGAAAGTTGCGCAGGTCGAAATGTTCTCTTAGTTTTTTTCTGTTCATACATTGAGATTGGATAAGTCGATTCTTGTTGTAGAGTGATTTATGCTTAGATGTAGGTATATAGCGGCAGGTTCTTTTTTTTGCATTCTCAACAAGTGTTTTGACACTTTCGACTGCGCTTTCTCGCGTGGATAATTTTTCACAAAATCAGTTTATTCCGTTTATTAAGTTACACAGTAGCTTTGATGAATATGTAAATTCCATAATAACGATAATTCTAAAAAACTTTCAAATATTCAATCCTAAAACCTCAACGAGAACGGAGCATTCGTCTCCGAAATTTCGCAAAACTACAGCAGTGGAAATCCATCACTCCTAAAAAAAGGTAATATACCAAAAAAAGCGAGAGCAGCCGGTGCCTGCTACCTATACCTACATACGTATGTTGTAACCTGCTGTTTCGTTTCCTCCGGGCACCGCACGCGGGCAGCAGCGTATATCGCTCACCTACATATTTCCGTCCCGCTGCAACAGGGCAGCTGCAGCGAGGCTAATTCTCAAAACGCTGTGCGCGCGCTGCGATCGCTCGCAACTTGTACCTTCTTTTTAATTTATTTATGCAGTCGAGAGTGTATTAGTCGCGTGTGTAAGAAATTGAGGAGGGGTAGACGTTTATTTCTCGTCTTTTATCGGGTTTACGTTGGTTTTATTCTAGCCGCAGGATGGGTATCATGTTGTCGATGGATTTTGCGCACTTGGCTGCTGGTGCGGTTGATTTCAGCGGTATGGGGGTGTGTGTACTTAAGTACCTGTAATATGCTTGGAATTCAATGTCTGTGTTTGTATAAGTATGTGTAACGAGGGGAGACGAGGGTCGATTAGTCTTACCGATGGAGTTAAGCGCTGTTTAATGCACGAGATATAAATGCAGACAAATTGCATTGTCATTTCATTTATATGTAGCGCATTGGGTATATTGAAGTAATTAATGACTAATGTGTGTGTCGTTTAGCGAAAAATGTTTGGCGATAAATTTCAATGTATATACTGAACCTATTGGTTCCAGACTTGCCAAGACCATTAATCACTCGTGAGTTTTGAGAGGCTTTTTTTAGCCGCGAGAATGCAGCTCTGGGACCGCAGAGAGGATGCAATTAATTAACCGCATTGATTGGTGGACTGATTTATCAGACTGATATAAGCTATGCTCTCCCGCGTGGTGGCAATCAAAGCTAATGTAATCAGTTTTATAATGTTTTATTAATTGTTCCACGTTATCGTATTATCTACTATGCGTTATTGCATCTATTACTTACGTGTCGGCGGTCGAATTTTTGTTCTTATATGCTTTGTATAGCACACTTTAACGATCTCTTGATTAGAACTCAAATTATAATATAAGCTACTGCTATTAGCTACTACGTTTTAGTCTCCGAAAATTCCCATTTGCAAACAAGCTCAAACGCATAAGTAACCGCATCAAAAGATAAACTTTACACGTACATACAGAAATCACAGACGGGAAACTAAGTCGACCCAAGATACACCGCAACGTTGACATAAGGATTAAAATTAGGAATCGCGCGTAAGTGATAGAGCCCACGCCTCGATGATATCCAATTGCTCCGAGTGATTGAATGCGTAGGCGCGCGCAAAAACAGTCCGTTATAATGTAGATTCTTGCTCCGCAGCGAGCCCGGGAAACAACGCTGAAATGCGACACAATCCCAGGATCTATTGATTTTTCAGTGCACAATGAACTTTGCCTTCTGCTTGCCGCGCGTTTTTTAACATTGCTATATTACAGGTTACAGTATGCTTTTTCGAATTTTTATAATAGGCGCATTGAAAAAATGTGATAGCGAATGCACTTTCACATTGTTCACATGAGATTCGCACCTCCTGAGTTCTTACATGAGAATCGTATGTATAAGATTTTTAAAATTGAAAGATTGTTTAATATGCTTCAAAGCGTGTATTCTCGAACTAATTTGGTGGTCCGAACTAGCTAGAAAGCAATTTATTTTACCAAACTGAATTGCAGTTTTAGCAGCTGGTAAACCAGAATCTTTGATGAGATGTTGGCCAAAGATTCTCTTGAAGTTTTTCAGTATAGAGATGTTAAGGCTGGTTTGAACAAAATCGTGTAATTCGCGGAGCAAACAATTTAATTAAGGCTGTGTTGTCCATTCACATTCATGCTGGAGCTATAGATATTCTGAAGACCTCTCTAGGGCGACGTTTTGCATTTCCGCTGTAAGTTGCCTTCTACAGCAAACACTGAAATTTGAAAAAACTACCAGTGCAAAGTCATCGGACTGCAAAAAAGTATTTAAAAAAATTAGAGCGTTTGGTGCACATTGTGTATCGTATTTCTCAGGTTGATTGAATACGTGGGCGCGTGCCAAATCGGCGCATATAGGTAGCTTCTTGCACCAGCGAGCCCGGGAAATAATTGGCAAATGCCACGCGCTCCCAGGATTCTATTGATTTTTCTGTGCACAATGAACTTTGTCTTTGGTTGTATTACTCTTGCACGTTTCATACATTGTGTATGCTACTGCATTTTCCAGTCTAGACTTTTGAATTTTTTATGTTTTTCAATAATTCAAACGGAAATCAATACGTTTGGTGCTATTGAAAAGTATAGTATTTTAACGTCCATTTTTATTGAAGTTACCTAGCTAGATTACAACATAATACAATTGATTATATGGTAACGTCCTATGGCAAGTATTCGCGTCTCAAAAGAGACTCGTAACAACAAAATTCAATATATCTACAATTCCATTTATTGTTCACTTAGTGAATAAACCTAATAATGATTTACTATCAACCGTTTTTACAATTCTTTTTACATATCAGAAATCTCTGTATCTTAACTATCTAGAATCACTCTATATTCCTTGTGCATTTTATTATAAATAGTGTTCATTCATCGACTTCCGCATATTCAAAAAAATATATTAGCTCTTTTTCTAATTTACTTTGTTATTATGCTATTATTTGGAACTGTTATTACTTTCACTAGAGTAGTTCACGATATATATATCAGCAAAGCTCGAAAGCCGCAACTTTTTTAGTTTTGCAGAAGTGATGTGCTGAGCCATAAAAAATATTTCAAAATTATAGATAGACTTTTTTGTATCTCGCAGTAGCAAATATTATCAATAAATATTTTCATACAAAATATTGAAAGCTTCATTTGACAATTCGTATCAGTTATTGTTATATTATCAATTTAAATTTAATATTGATTTTTAATGAAAATTCACGTCTTTTTCAAAATTTTGTGTATAAAACCAAATACATTGGCATTTTTTGTGCGATTATTACGGACATATAGCGTGATTGTTCTCTGTTAGAGAAGAACTTTTCCATTATTGTTATTGCTTTAAGAAATCATGATTGCTATAAACATGTGTTGTTTAGCATCAAACAACCACAACCCAAAAATTTAAATCATTTCATTAAGTACAATATACAAGACGGATTTCAATATAATTGATCTCGTCATGGGGTAAAGTCTGGCCTTCCTTCATAAGTACATCCAGATCTTTGTATGATCTGTGTGGCTGCCCAGATACCACATTTTATGCATGTCTCCAAACTTTGATCCTGGATATACTGAGCTAAGAAACCTATGAAATACGCAAAAAGTGTATTAATTTATGAATTTCAGAAAAATGAAGAAATTATCGTCTTATGGCGATTGCTACAAACCTCCTACAAATGCATCACCAGCACCATTGGTATCGATAACTTTCTCTTCTGGTAATTTGACAACTGGAAATTCACTTATATTACCATCCTTAGCTAACAACACAGGATTAGCACCTTGAGTAATAATAACGACTCTTTTCCTTTTAGTGTTGATTTTTTCCATATTCAAAATTTTAAGAGCAATCTCTTTCAAATCTGTAGTTTCTAAGTCATTCGCCTTAGAGAAGGCTTCTGCCTCTGCTTCATTACCGAACAGAACATCAACATAAGGCAAAGCAGCCCTCATGGGCTTTTTGAAAAATTCACACAAAAATGGAGCACTAAGATTCATTGTGAATACTTTGTTGTTTTCAAATGCATGCTTAGCCACAGCCTGTATAGTTTCTGGACTGACTGTCAAGAAAAATCCCTGGAGTATAGAATTGAGAATTCTGATGCTTAAAGTTTGTGCCAACTACAAAAAATAAGTTGAGTGAAAAAAGTTTTTACTCACAGATATATAAAAGAAGTTGGCTTCTTCGATGATTTTTTTGTTTTCTGGCACTTCTATGTGCGATGGAGAGAAGCAATTAGCAGCTGCTAGATTTGCACAAAGCGAACGATACTTTCCACCATTTGTAATAAGAACAGCACACGTTCCTGTTGGCTCTTTATCCGTGTACTGGTACCTCACGTTCAAACCATTTTCCTTAGCCTTTTCTTCCAAAATTTTGGAATACTTGTCTTTTCCAACACACCCCATGTACACGGCAACTTTTGGTTTCTCCAAAAACCACTAGAAAATTTCATTTCATGCTTTAGGATTTAAAAAAAATTGGATGTCAGTTATACAAAAAGCTATAAACACAAATGCAGTTTAACAAAAAATTTCTATAGCTGTAGTATAAGCATTAATATAATTTATATATGATAATACACTATCATGATCAATGTTCAAACGTCACCAATTTCCATTAAGAATATCATTATCATTTTCTTATCTGACCTAATAATAGTTGTTTACACTATAATAAAAATTCTGCTTGAGATTAGTCAGTAGCATTTTTATGCAAAGCATGATGTAGCAGTCTTGGTATTTAAGAATTTTAAAAAATCAAGAAAATTTACTTGCGACACTCGCATTGTGTTCTGCACTGCTCCTCCAGCAATGAAGTCAGCATTGTACTGTTCAATAAGCTCGTCATAAAGGAGTTTGTGCTTTTCATTGGCAAGTATAGCATCGTTGGCTTTGAGCTCGTACTTCTTCAAGAAGTCATCATCCACCGTAGCTGAAATATCTAGCAGTGGGTTACCAATCCCCAGCAGAATACCTTCTCTAAAATAATACAATAGAATATGCAAAGGTACACAGACAGATTAAATGAAAAATTGCAGAAATTACCGATATTTCATTTGTCTATTATTAGCACCGAGACCTTTAAGAGCGGACGACGTGAAAATTTGAATATTTTCGTCTATTTTTAAGTCATGTTTTAGCGTTAAATCATCTCAACCGCATAGGGAACAAAAACGCGCTTTTTCACTCATTCGCACGAGTTAAACAAGTCAAATATTGAATGAGCAGACGTCAAAGTAACCGAAGAAGCCCGCGTTGAACTGTCCGCGAGTGCATGAACACGGCGTACTTAGATTGCATAACGGCTTCTATTTATCTTGCCTTTGGTAATGCGATCGTAATTCATACACAGATATGCAGTACGTGTGGGAGTGGGTGCGCGGGTTCTATTAACCATTGCGTATAACCTAAAAATCCACGAGGCTCGAGACTTCGAATTTCGTAAATGAAATATCCTCTCGAAATAAAACTTGGCGAATCTCGAGAACGTCATCCTAATCAAACCCGCAGAAACATCGATCAAACATAGACGTATACCGAGCCCCGTATAACCTAAAAATCCAACACGTCTTTTAAAACTCCTCGAACACGTGCTTCTGCGCGATGTCAACGGACTGTATATATAGAAGAACACACGTCTTTTCTTACCTGATATTCTTGGACATTTTCGTGCGAAACGACAACTGAGGCGTGTGTCGTTCGTTTAAGGCACCTAAAGGCGATAATCACGCGTGCAAACTCGCTGATGCGGCCACGCGCCAACTGAGACAGACTCTACTCACTACTGCTGCTGTGCGAGTTTCAAGATTTCCTCTCGGCGCGCAGACCGACGACGGCCAATCGAGCAGCTGCTATAGCTCTGCGCGTAGAAAATGGCAGTGGCTTGATTGATTGATAAGAGAGATATGTATGCGTAAAGTCGATTCGATCACGTGGCCGGTGACGGTCGTGGAGGATTTTGGCGAGCTCTGCGGGGTATCTGGTGAGACATTTGCCGATTTTGCGGAGCGTGCGATAAGCGATTATTAAGTGCGAGAACGGCCATGCTGACTTGCCGAGTTTTTTTTTTTTTTATTGAATCGCGCGATTAGATTGTATTTGAAATGAACCGTATACCTTACCTGCGTACGTTAACTTTTGTGATGTGGTCGCTGGATATACATACTTCATATATAGGTAGGTACAGCATATATAAGGAAATTATAATTTGATATATTTGTTTCTTTAAAAATTGAAAATATTTGAAAAGGTGCTATTTTTATTTAATTTTAAAAACAGTAAGTATATAAAGTGTTAAATTCCATAATAGCAAGACTTTTTATATGTATAGGGAATCGAAAGGAAATGTTGAGGGTGTAAGGGAAAAAAAGTCGTAGAATTTCGTCTAAAAAATAATTCTTCTTTATTCATGTATTTTCTCGAATAACATTGATTATTTCGGTAGCGAGATATATCATAGCTACTCGCTGTGTCGTTGAATCGTATCGAAGATCGACGAACAACCGATGCATGAGCAAAACAGCCAAAAGGTCTCCTGTGAGTAACGAGTAAGAATTTTGAGATTTAAAAGAAATATGCTTATTCAGAGCTTTTTTTTATCGCATACGTTACATATAGCTTCTAATAACGTAAAAAAAGAATCTTTTTGAAGGACAGAATAATCAATAGAAAGAAGAAAAAAAATGCAACTCTTTACATCTCAATGCCCGAGTTCAAATGTGTCACCAAAGGCCGTTCAAAAATACTCTCTTTGATCGTTTAAAAAAAAAAAAGAAAAAGAAATACAAGTTGTAAAGAAGCCACACGACATGATGGCACATTCGACTGCGGCGAGAAAACGGCCCCTTTTTCTTCAATCGCACTTGCCTTTAAAAGAGCGCCTTTAATTCCTCGCTTGCTTTTGCAATGTAAAAGTGCCACCTTTTCTCACATAACAATCGAGATGCTGTACGGGAGGTCTCATCCCTCAGCGGTGAAGATCAAATCCCAGCATCATCTCTCTTTCTCTCAGCCGACTCGACGGTAGACCAAGCTGCTCCTATACAATTATAGCACATATACACAAGTTACATTACGTTGTGCAATTTTTTTTTTTTTTTTTATTTTTTTTATTGATTGGTTTGATCTAGTGGCAAGCTTTTTTTAGACGAGTTATTGCGTATTTGTGACAGCACGTACACCGAGATAAAAGTATCGTTGTCTATACCAATATAGGTATATACGTGTAGGTGCAGCCTTTTTGATGCAGTGCACCCTTGCATAAGAGAGTTTCCCAACCGAATCGACTTTGTATATAGAAAGTGAGTAGTTGTAGCGTAACGACAAGTGTCAATAGCCTTACGGCCAGTATCTGGGCGTATTACTTAACGTATATTCTTCAGCCAGAAATAAAAATGTACAATACTTTTATCCCAGCGTGTGCATGCACATTTTTCGTGTCACATACAGTGTTCCCTGCACAGGACGTTTCTCTCTCTTTCTTCGCGCTTTCCGCCAAAGTCCACGTCTGCGTCTCTTCCATGTACAAAACGACGAATATTGCTGTACAAGATCGTTCTCGCTGTGTGCCTTCGAGATATCATATTGCGAGGACTTTCGAAATCCTTAGGTGTGACGACCGTCGACGTATATAATCATGCCACATAGTGCAGAGTATATGTATATACACAATGTATATTACAAGTGCCGGCGACGACGACCCACGCACGGCGGTTTTGCAAATCATGTATATCTATACATAAAGATTATAGGTATACATGTGCCCGATACATTCTTAGAGACGCGGGCTCAGTTTCGCAGTCGTATATATAGGCTGAGGCGGCGGCGACGGCGGCTGCGCGTTCGCTTCTTCGTTGGCTTATAATTATGCAGTTTTCTTAAAGCATCATAGTTATAGATATTTGTGTCGAGATGGTGAAGAAAAAAATAATAAAAATGATAACGATATGAAAGTTTATAAGTAGAAATGAAGATGATATAATGGAGATTGTTTATAGAATTTTTACCAATTCATTAAAAAAAAAGCAGAAATTGTTTATATATACAGTTCAAACGACTATACGTGTACGTTATAGCTTGATTGTTCGATAGATGCCAACGTAGTCGTTTCAATAATAAGATTCAAAACTTAAAAAAAGGTTCAATTTTGAAAAAAATTAATAATAATGTTAACATACACACCTAATGTAATAAGACCTACGATAACCAAATGAAAAAGAAAAATAGCCTACATATATAAATATACTTATAAAATTGAAAACTTACAATTACCTGTTTAAGATCCTCTAAATTAGCCTTTCCGACATCCGCTAGAATAATGATATACTATGGGATTGAAATCTTTATTCAAAGTAGACACGTATCGATCATGAAAACGGGCGAATCTAAATGTACGTTTATATACTAGATAAAATATAAGAAAAGCCAAGTTACTGAACGATTTCGACATAGAAAACCGCAGGCTCTGAAGTTATTACAATGTACTATAGTATACACTCGACGTTATAAAATTTGCAAAATAACAAATGGAAAGCTGTACAAGATCTTTGTGAGACTATTAGATATACATATAATAGCACATATAAATATATGTTAGAAAAGAGATCAACGAAATAACGCATCAGAGGATATAATAATAGTGTGTGCAAATATACATGACAAACACGCTTCTCGATTTTTTTGTTTGGTTTTATTATCATAATTTTTATTCTCATCTCAGTCGTTTATTAAAAATTACCAACTGTAAAATGTAGTATAGTGTCATACTGCTAAAGATTACAAAAAAAAACAAACGCTGTTGTCTTTAGTTTAATATTTTTTTCTTTTTTTTCAATGATCTGCTTACGCATTGTCTCTTTTTTCTCTCTCTCTCTCTCTCTCACGTTCCGAGGTAGTGTGTGTTAATTTTTAATGTAACGTCTCGACGT
Organism: Muscidifurax raptorellus; assembly: GCA_020010945.3. Classification (NCBI taxonomy): domain Eukaryota; kingdom Metazoa; phylum Arthropoda; class Insecta; order Hymenoptera; family Pteromalidae; genus Muscidifurax; species Muscidifurax raptorellus. Next base: position 7,135,288 of record CM052078.1, on the reverse strand, counting down.
CCCGCTTGCGCATCAATACGGTTTGTAATCCACACCTGGATATGCAACAAGCGGCTTATTCGCGCCGTAAGCTACACCGTGCGAATTCATGTTGTCCGGCGGCGCAGTACCAATCGTTCTGAAATCATCAGTCACACAAAAACGAACGTTTTTTTTACATTTCAACAAGAAATTATCACCAGTCGATCATCAAGGAAATAAAAAATAATAAATTAATAAAAGTATAAGTTTTCATTAGAACGACTTTCAAAGAAGTTTAAGTTTCTTTTCCTTTTCTAAGCATGAAACGGCGTTTACAAGTTATCGACTTTTTAAGTTGAGTACTCTGTATACGGTCGAAAACATGCAGATGATTACGTTGAACTTTCGACTCTAAATTTTAACGATACAAGAACTGTATATGTGAGATGAATAATTTAATCGTGCAACGTAATCATCTTTCGACTATTAACCCGATTCACCTTTAGAAAACTGATTGTATTAATAATTAAAGATAATGCAAAAATCTACTGTATACGGCGCCAATGTAATAATTACACGCCAGCGGTTAGATAGACATGATGACTGTATATAATTAATAAGAGAGAAAAAATAAACAGATAGGGTGTTTCCGAAGGAATTATACGACGTATGCTTTTCAGTTTTGTGTAAGATACTTTATTGTTTTCTGCCGAAGACACATCAGAAGAGACATCATTCTACATCGCGCCGTGGATAATCGTCTCGCGCGTATCATTATATAATATATACGACAAAAAACGCGAGACAAAACAAGAAGTCAATGTACCATATTAAGAACGTGTGTATGTGTATACACATCACGATCGTTACGACTACCGCCTTGTATTTTTTCTTTTTTTTTTCTTTTAATATAATAAGTATACATCAAAATCGCCTAAGAGCTACTTTTGTATATATGTGTAGGTGTGTTTGTGTTAATAATGTTAAAACCTGGTTAGTGCTAAGCGTCATCTACTATGTATAGAGCGTGAACGTCGTCGTTATTGTTATTTATTTTGTACGCGCACTTCTCGCTACATCGTCTCTTTTACACGCGAGTATATATGTATGCTTAAGTAGTCTCTATAAGAAAAACAGCGTGACAATACGGGCGACTGAACCGTTAATATAAATGTTTGTCGTACAGCGCATTGCTATTATAATAAACACCTAAAAGACAGAATCAGCGGTGCCGAAGAAAAATCCAGACCTCATTCAGCCCCATAACCCGTCGTGTATAAGTTTATTCGAACACAACACTACAGACAATTGCTTTCGGCTTCACACAATGAGAGCTTTTTCGCCAACAACAATTTGGAAGACGGAAATTATGTAACAGTGCAGCGATGAAAAAAGCAAAAAAATAAAACTCTAAAATGAAAGAGAAATAAGAAATTTTGCAATAATAATAAATTTTGATGATTCAAACAAATTTTAAATTATAATTTTCAGTTGAAAATGATGAAAAAAAAATGTATCCTTGAAGTACATGTGAATAAAGGAGTGCATTGCGCTAATTAAAAAAAATCGAATAACAACCAGCAGTAAGCGGTTTTTTTTTGCTTCCGTCGTTGTAACGCGAGTTCGCGACATTAACGCGATCGACGCAGGAAGCTATCGGAGATACACGCGTCCGACCAAAACTCTGGTTGTTTCTCCTGTATCTCTTAGACTTTACAGTACAATATACCTTTTCCTCAATATTTTTCTCTATACAGCGGGAGGGTCCAAGGGGGTGGTTTCGAGGGCATGTGCTTGAGAGGAAGACTTGACCAAGGGCGAGGAGAGAATTACAGTTACATGACAGTATCATTTGTAAATCGGATGTGAAAAGATAAAAGTGAGAATGAAGAAAAAAAACAAATCACGTTTCGTTCATTGTTATGAATTTTCACAAGTGTTACATTTCTTGTATTACACATATATCTTTATTGGCTTATTCATTTGGGAGGGTAAATGGGGGAAATATTATCTATCGCATCGTAATATATATTTATTATATATAGTGAAAAAACACGAATCTTACAAAAAAAGTTTTGTTTTCTCTTGCTCTCATTATCTTTCACTCTAGCGGAATTTTCATTTCGAGAGGAAAGCTTTATGCAAAACTTACGCCGCGTGTACTATATCGTTAATCATTGCTTCTTTATCTCTCTCGCTTTCTTTACTTATATATCTTTTCATTTTACTCTTATATACCATTCCTTGATTTCTTGCACAAAATATTAAAAACGAGCCGACAAAATTTTGTTTTTCATATAGTAGAGATATTTCTCGGAACGACTACAAGCTAATTTTAATTTTTTTTTCTTTGTGTCATTTATGTACCTTCATTTACTTTGTTTTTCTCGTACAGATAAAGAGATACTCGGACCACAATACACTGTGATAGTATATTAGTTTTTTTTTCTTTTTTTTACTACGCTCGTTTTATTTCGCTCTTGCTCACGCTAATTTTTTACTCCTCGGGCAAAATACATGTCGCTAGAACAATATACACGACAGCGAACCGCAGAAAAATCGAAACTGACAATAAAAGTAACGACAGATTTCTCCGATCCAGCTGCCGGCGAGTTTGAATTTTCCCGAATTACAACCCTATTGACAATTATTTCGCATTGATGGGTATTCTGCTCTTAATGAAGCAAAACTATTCAAATTAGGAAACGTAATTGCAAAGTTGCCGTAAACCGTGAAATCAACCCTCGCAAGCGGTGTCGCCGAAAAATCTGCCATTAGTTAAATTAGCAATTAATTTTACACAAGTAGTTGTACCCGCTAAAGTATTACAATACGTGCATCGAGATAGTATATAATCCGTATAATAATCATTACTATAAAGTCGAGACATCGCTGCCTCTCAAAACGCAGAGAATAAATTCGTCGATTGTCTTATTAAATTGGTGTAATTAAATGATAATTACTTGACACTTAATAATTATAAGATTCCGTGTATAATATTTGTATGCGTGTCTTGTATGTGTGTGTATGTATTTTGAATGTGTCAAAAGGTGTTAACTTTAATGCATATACGCGAATGTACGACACTGTAAATTATCGGAATGGCATAACAGCATTTTAATTACTTTCTGCTATGCCTCGACGCGTATTCTTTTACGAATGCGATTGCAACTCGACTGAGGACAATGAATAATACCGATGTTATTGCAAACGAACTCGAAGAGGCTGCTATCGCTATTTGTAGCTGAAGGTGCGTCGAAAATGCGCGTTTTCTTTATATAAAAATTATAGCTGATTGCATGTCTACACAAGCGTACTTAAAAACAACGTTAAGTGACGTAAAGCGAGGAATTACGTACGAGGGCTTCATCCGAACCTAAGTGCTACAGGTCCGACTGATAAAAATCGTCCATGTGCCACGAGGAGTAACGAAGACGATTAATTTTTTTTCTTTGAATAATCATTTATTTCATATCACTTTCTTTATCATTAATCAATTAAATTTAATTCTTGTCCTTTCATTTCTTTTGTTTTTAGATTTATTAGTTCTGTCTTCATTGGTCAAAAGGTCTACAGATAATCACTTATAATGTAAATAACTGTCGATCGTCAGGGCGAGGGCCTGTGTTTTTTCATCCGCGCGTACGGAGAGAGCGCAACATTAAAAATCATCACTACATGCTAGAAATGATTAAAAAAGTTGATTTACAAAAGTTTATATAGATCACGCATAAAAAAATTCACACTCACATAGTAATTTTGTCTTATCTAACCTAAATTATACACGAGAAATTACTATGCCTTGGTATAAAATAAAATTTATACATTATACATTGATTTTTATTTTTACAACCGCCGCCGATCGTTCGGCAAATTTTCTCATGCGTGCGCGCGCGAGCTTATCGCCATGCTATATGTATATGCTATATACTAGGATATAAAGAATAAATGAAATTGATTTTTAATGTTAACCAAGATCTCTCCGTACTATCTCACTGCGTCAACGCTCTTTCTCACTAATTGTTGTAAGGCTACTTATACAAGTAACAGCTCTTAGGATTCGTTCTCTCTTTCAATTTTACACGTTACACAGATTCATGTATATTAAACACATAATATACGTGGACAGAGTAATACTCATATATAAAACAAATTGTTTGTATCTTGATATCGCAGTGATAGCGGCAGCCCTTCGCGCGTATCTAATTCGCCAGTGTGATAGAGCATGTGTGTGTGTGTGTGTGTGTTTGTATGTTGTGTTTTGGTTGTTTGAGTTTATTTATTGTGAAGAACAACAATAGAGACAACAGGACGAAGACGACGTCGACAGCGTCAGCGCCGGCCAAGAGGTTCTTTTTCTACTTAGCGCACACACACCTTGAATCTTAATTGTCTCATAACGTCGATCCCGAGGCTTCCTGCTTTTATAAACAGCGACGTGTGTATTGTGTGTGTGGCATTGCTTGAACACAATGCATCGTACCCCGGCTCAGTATTGTTAAGGTCACCGACGACGACGTGGACGACGTGGACGACGGCGACGACGTAGGCGACGGCGGCATCATCATCTCTCACAGATCCGCGACACACAGACACACCCGATCCGAGATTATCCCGGCCGGCGGAGGAGGCGCTCGCGCGACGGCGGCGGCGACGACGTAGGCGGCGGATGACGGCGACGACGACGGCGTAGGCGGCGGCGCTTTAGTATGGTGCGAACCGGCGCGACGGCGATGGCCCTCGGATTCCCGGTCTAGTAAAGCAGAATCAATTTTTTCCACGTCAGTCAAACGAGATCGGGAATAACCGTAGAACGTTCTTTTTTCTTTCTTTTTTTTGCATATATTATATTGGCTTATATGAATCTAGATTATTATTGATATTTTTTATATACATGCGTTCCTTTGCTTTGGGAAGGGGTGACGACGCGACACAGCTGAAAGTTTTAAAGCCCCGTATAAATCAAAAGTCGTGAAACATCACTGCTTCCCAAAACTAAGTGAACAGTAGGAAAGAGAAAGATAGATAGGTAGAGGATGAAAGATCTAATCGATGGTCAACAATTAGGTCTCTCATTGAAAAGTTTGATTTTATTATTACTCTTCAAATGTGATTTATGAACAAATTGCACTTGGTGATTAGGACGATGAAAAAGTCTTGTCGACTCTCCTTTACCTCACTTTACCTTCTATTATTGTATTTGTTAAAAAAAAGTCGTATAATTTATTATAAAATAGTATAAAATGTATTTCGTATCTGTGTATAGCATATATTTATATATCTTACACATATAAATATAGGTATGTAAACTTATATTACATGATAAAATGAATTGTACTTTTTGTACATGTTGTGAAAGTAATGCTTATTTGTACATGGAATGATTATTAACAATTGTGAATACGATTGTCAGTATAAGCAATTTTGACTTTTCAAGCTGATGAAGACGATGATGCAAGCGAGGTAAAGAAAGGGGACAATGAGAGGGAAGTCACATTATGTTAAAAACTTAAAAGGAAACAAAAAAGAATCTTCGGGCTGGTGTGGTATTTTGACGTCGTGTCTACTTACCTACGCTCTTCAAATGAGTCTCGGCTGAAGTCCTCGTACATGCCTCTACTATAACAGCATTTATAAATCAATTATCGATTCTATCTTACTTTTGAAAAATGCATTTTTTTTTTGAGTTTACTGTACTCCCTTGTCCAAGACTTAACTTTGTGAATTAGTCCCTGTTATCAAGATACACGAATTCAATTCCGCCTAGTACCTCGTGCCTTCGAAAGTTTAAAAATTCAAGTGTTCAAAAAACAAGAAAGCATTCCAGAAATTTGCAAAAAATTATTTGACGTGTTTTCTTTTTGGAAAAAATTAAGAAGCAATAATAAAATTTGAATAGATTGTACTTTATGTGATCATTCAAGGCAGGCAATTTTCGGCTGGATATAAATCCATGCGATTAAAAAATCACTGCCACCAAATTGACATGTTACAGAGTACTTGCACAAATGAAATCAATTTTCGAGAACACAAGTCGACAAACATACATTAATAGAGCAAGTAGTATACGTGCATTAAAACATTCAAAATGGAAAATAATTTTAAAATGAATACAAACTTGTAAAAAGCTGCATAACCATCTTTTGCTATAAGTAAAATTAGGTAAATTGTGCGCGTGTATGACTTGTAAAAAAAAAAAAAAAAAACATTGATCAATCAAATGTGAAAATTTAAGACATGTGCTGCAGATCTTATCTTTGATGCACTTGCTGTCGCAAAGCTAAAATTTGAATTTCTATATCTTTAAAAGTTAGACTAAACTCGCAGTTAAGGCCATGGAACAAGAGAGTCTATGAATTGGCACATCCCTAGAAGTGCAGTTTTTTTCTTATTTTTCTTTTTTCTTTTTTACTTTTATCTTTTTTTTTTTAAAGTTCAAGGCAAGAACAGTAGAGTCCTTGGTCAACAAGAAGAGTGCTGATATTCGTATGCGATTGACACGGGTCCCGCGCTCGGCACGGCGACGCCGGCAACCAAGAGAAGAGATTTGGAGACTAAATTTGTATGTAGAGCTAAATATTCACAGAGACTTACTCTTTCGTGACTTGAACGTTGACCCAGAACTGTATCTCTAAGGTTGCTTGTATTCACGGATAAACTCGGTATGGAGCCGGAAGTGCACTGAAATTTAGAATGTAAAGAGATGTCCAATGTTGTCATTTTGGTATAACTGTACAGTAACACCACGCTCGACTGTGTGTATTTCTTTCTCTACTTATTAATTTTTCTAAGGACACTCGAGCCAAAGATGTTTCATTATATTGTTTTTGTTTGTTTGTTTGTTATCTCTAACTAAGTAATGTACGATGTACGAGTATATTATATGTATAACTACTGAGCAAAATCAAAGACAAATTTAAATTATAAAACAGAAAACCACACCGACCCGATAAATTCCACTGCCAGTGTACACATTGGCACTTTTAAAACTATCTATAAAGGGTAAAAAATGGTATATTTTATTAAATAAAAACAGTAAAGAACAGACAGTGAAGAGAGAATGAGGGGGGTTGTGAAGAGCATGATAGTGATAGAAAAATAGACAGATGGAGTAATGAGAGTTATATAGTGAGATGCTAGAGAGCGAGGCAAAATATTTGCGAGACGCATTAATCGCCCAACCCTACAACAAATCGCATGAACTGTTAATCCAGCCTGAAATGTGTTCACAATGTTAAGCCGGATATTGGGTGGTCAACAACCAATCTCACGCCTACGTAGAGGTAGAGGGGTTGATGGTCGAGGATGGAGGATGAAACCTGGTTAACTCACCTGAATCTGCCATTGTTACCGGCTGGTGGTGGTGATCGGCGGCTAAACATGCCGTAGTCCTGGCCGCGAGAAAATCCAGTGTCGCGCATCGAGCCCATACCTGCTGTATATTTGCCAACAACATGAAGAGCGAGAACAGACAAGCAGAAAAAAATTATACGCTAGAGAGTCTCTTTCGCCTTAAGCGGGTCTAATAATCGTACCGGGAAGCTGATAACCGTCATTACCCGACATTCCGGTCATTCCTGTGAACCTCCTCTCATACAGGTCCCTGGTGTCATCAAAGCCTCGGCGATCATAATAGCTGTCGTAGTCTTGGAAAGGTGGGTAGCTCTGTTTAAAAATGTTCATAAATTAAACAATATTCAATAATTATGTAGAGATTAAATAAGCCCTGTTGTTCAAGAGGATCGATTTACTTGGAGCGATCTAGAACTTACCCCAAAGCGTGCTCCACCCATAAGCCTGTCTCGCAGGAAGGGTGGTGGTGGTGGTGGTGGGTAGGGGTCGCGTCCGAACATCCTATCTCTGAATCCATTCCTGTCGGGTCCACCGCCCATGCCTCCCTTAGGACATTCCTTGGACCAATGCCCGCCACGGCCGCATCTGTAGCACTGTTCAGGATCTCCCATACCAGGCCTCTGACGCACACGACTGGTCGAGATCTGCACCTTCATGGGCTGACCATCGACGATTTGGCCGTTGAGTTCCTTAATGGCGTCGTTGACATCGCCGGTGGCCTCAAGGTGGACAAAGCCATAGTTGCGCACGATGTCGCACTCAACAACGGTGCCATACTTCGCGAAGAGCTCGCGAACCTGGGGAGCCTTGGTGTTATCGGTAAGGTTGCCCACAAAGATCTTAGTTGTGGGGGTGTTTGGGCCCTTGCGACTCTTAGCAGCCTCGCACTTAATGGGTTGGCCATGAACGAGTTGACCATTCAAGTTCTGGATGGCATTCCTGCCAGACTCCTCATTCTCCATATGCTAAAATGAAAATGATTCTTTAGATTTCACTAATATTCAATTACCCTTCAAAAAATAATAGAAGCATGGAAAACCATGGACACTCTAGATCATTGTATTTTTTACTTGAGCTATTTATTTGAACAGTAAAGCTTGCGTAAAGATAAAGACTGGTTTAATTACTCCAATTAAATATGCTACTTTTTATGCACAAGAAAAAGCCTCGACTCACTATATTCATTTAGCTGGTCTCAGTCCTCCCACCCCTGTTTTTCAAGCAAAAAAACATATAATACATAGATACCCATGGACACTCAAAGCTCGCAGTTAGTCAAATCTAAACATCGAACTCTGAGTCTCACCCAGCCAGAAAGAAAATAGCCCACTATATACATAAATATACATTTATAACTTACCACAAAGCCATAGTTCTTGACGACGTCGCATTCGAAGACCTTGCCGTACTTTTCGAATAGCGGCTTGATGTCAGCATTGGTTGTCTTGTCGGCCAAGTTGCCGATAAAGATCTTGAAGGTTCCCACACTGCTGAAACCCGGCATTTTCTCTGTCTTCACGGCTCGTTCTTAGAACCTGCAAAAGCGCGTATATCTATGTTTTAGAGAAGAAAAATCGATGAGCCAGGCTCACTCGCACTGTCACCGCTGCCACTCTATATACACCTATGTATATGTATCGAAACTGCGCACTTGCGAATTCTCGTCTCCGGAGCGTGACCGAGTGTAAGTATAGTCGACACACAGGCCGCGCGAATCAAAACCGGAAGTCGACGCTCGCGGCGTTCGTTCCACGTCCGACACGATGACGACTCCTACGACTAGCTTCAGTCCGTTCGCGCCGATATCTACCTGTCGTATAGCCGAAAATTTGCACACGCGACCCCGAGTATCGCGATTCGCTTACATCTTTCTCTAACCTTACCAGAAGCGTAAGAAACCGAGACGCGCAATGCGGAGACGCTGCGCGGCTCCGGAAATTTCCACGCCGAGCGCTTTGCGGGCATACATACATGATGCACATACGCACGAGCGAGAAAAAGATGGCGCTCGGAACGCGACTATAGCCTGCCACCGCTTCTCTTGTTTCGCGCAGCGTCCCTTGCGTGAGCCCGCGGTGCTCCATATAACGTTGCCTATGTATATTTAGTATATTCAGCCAATTTACGTTATTAACTCGAGTCCGCGATTAAAGCACTCGCACCTTCGCTAAACAATCGCGCAAATTCTTTAGTCGCGCGGCGTCGTCCATTATCGCCGATTACAATCTTCGCTCGCTCCATCTTCGATCAGTGAGAGAGAGACGGAGATATGTATATAGGTATAGGAAAGGAGTTTCGCGTGTCGGCGTCCTTGGACAGGAGAAGCGAATCTCGGCCACGGCGCTAATGAGAACAATGGCCGGCTAGGACAATGCTAGAAGAGTAAAGTGAAAAAGACAAAACAGCATCGTCGGGACGAACGTTTTCTACAATGAACAAGTCTCCACCTACAGCATAGAAACACGCCGAGCGTCGTCCACCGGTTCGAAGCCCCGCGATCAGTCCTTTCCCTTCCGCGAGATATTATATAATCCGTTTACGAAGCCGCGCAAATGCAACGCGGGGATTACGCAAATCCGACGTCGGCCCCGATATCCGAGAAATAATAGCATCGCCGAGCACAACGAGAACGTCGCCATGTCGCTTCGATTACCTCTCTCTCTCTCTCTCTCTCTCTCACTCACTCTCACGCACGCACACCTACTGGGTACACGGAATATTCGTTTTAAAAAACTATAGTTAACAACTTACCAAGTCAAGGGTGATTCGTTAAAAGTCGACGCGTCAGACAGCCGTCGTCGATGATGCTGATGTGCTCCTCTGTTTTTGCTGTGGCGGCGAGTCCGGTATATAACTCTGTGTCCGGTGTGTACTTACACGCGATACGACCCGACGGCGATGGACGACTGTGTGCGGCGAGGCGCTCTCTCGCGGGGCTGCTGCTGCTGCGAGAAAAAATGGCGGAGAGAGCGCCGAACCGCTGAGGCGTCTCTCGATCTGCGCGCGCAGCCACAGCCGACCGCAGTTCTGCCAACTGCGCCGGGCTCTCCGTCTGTTTTCGACTGATTTTACGCGGATATTCTTTCTCGTCGAAACGTCTTTTGATAAATTTCGCGATTTTAAAGAGACGTCGACTGATCGAGTGCGCTCAACGTCCGTTTTTAGGCTGAATATTAGAAACGCCGGGGATCGTAGAGGTTGGCCAAACTGCGCGCTTCTCCTCTCTCCCTCTCCCTTTTTCTCCCGCTGGAGAACAGCCGATAATAATAATGACAATAATAATAACAATCGAGACTGGCGCCTTTTTCTCTCTCATGACCGGCCGCCACCGGTGTACACCCGCGCCCTCGCAATATTCCACGGATTTACAACTCTGACCATCTCTCCGAGTCTTCTTCGAAACTACATCCCGGGTGAACCGGAGTTTCGCAGTTTTAATTTCCTGCGACAGAAGGTGTATAGAACCTAGAAAGGGAGCTGAGAAAACATGGCGCTATAGAGTGCGAGAGAGACGGACGATGTTAGTTATATTCCAGAGAGTTCGGCTTCACCGGGCCGGTGGAGCGTGCGCTCAAGCGAGGACCTCTATTGATCTCGTCGCCGCCGACTACTCTGATTGGTTGAACGAGATGTTGTGTTGATTCCACATCTCTCTCGTTTATATGCGAGTGTATCGATGTCCTGTTCAGCGTATGCGGATGAATCATTTTGTCTTGCAGCGCTGCTCTTTTTCCTTGTATTGAATTACGATTATTCAAAGAGTTTCTCAATTTTGAAGCAGATGCGGGAATTCTGATTGGGAGAGGGTGTAATTTACGGGTGACTTTAATAATATATCCAGCAAACTTCAAGTGAAGTTTTAGTTCGGAGTAGCGAAAAGTTGAGATGCATTGTTAGTCTGTTATGTATTTAACTTTCTCTTCTAGTTGATTGTATATGCAATCACTTAGAGATGATTTGTTTGATAGTCGGATTAGTAAGATTGGATCGCGGGGAAACAGCGTTGAAATTAACAAGAATCCGTTTGGAAAAGTTTATATTTGTTTAATAATTCGTTAAAAATATAAATTTCATACTTTCAATCGTTTTTTTAGCCCGTAGTTTACAATACATATTTATAATAATTACAATCAATCTTCGAATTGAAGCGCTATAGAATAGTACGTAACAATGGCTCTGCTGATTTGCAGCGCAGTGCAAAAAGCTTTTATCATACTATAATAACGATAAATACACCGACTTTTGGCTCGCGACCGAGAGCCCAGTTTTATTATTATTTTTTGTTAGCTTGATTTTATTTCTTCGTCTCATGCAACATTGCCGTCTTTCTTTTGTGTTTGATAAGTATCACAAAGATATGCCGAATCGTTTCTCGTTTGTACCAAAAAAAGAGGGCCGATCAGTGATCGCTGATATCGACATATCCTGCCGTTCGATAAGAATGATTTCCTGGAATCGCTAATCGTTCGCCTAAAACCGTCAATCACACACTCCTGCTATACAAATTCGCTCTCGCTTACTTTATTATTCGATATAATTCTAAAAAAAAATATTAAAACGTTAAGATATTTCGCATCTGTACAGAGTTACGAGGATAATTGTACAGCGTAGTTTGCGTTACACAGAGCCGCTCGGAGGCAGTTAGAACTTGACAAAGATATAGACATCGTTCGCTTCTTCTATTTTTCTTTTTTTCGTCGCTTCGTTTCTTTCTCGCTCTTGCGCGTCTTGAAACATAGGAAATTTTTTTCGCTTATTAATATTACAAAAAATATTTGTATAACGTGATCAGTCTCAAAACATGGCATGGTCCACGGCACAATTAAGATGTACATCATGTAAAGTAATTATCAAACTTCTCAAGCAAATCTCTGTATACGAAGCTACATACATTTATGAAAACTTGCGCGTTTATGTAAATCGTGAACATCCTGCAATGACTTTTCCTCTTCGTATATTACAAACTATAATGTATAAACTAGTGACGAAAAAAAGAACGTATCGATGAATGTTTTCAGCGTTGAGGTGAATTCAAAAGCCAAACTAGCGTGAATCGTAAAATTTACTTTGGTATTGATATATTAGTTCTTCGAAGATTGTATTATCTCCCACGAATTCACAATTTTGAAAGAATTTTCGATGTCGGTGTTCGCGATACATATATAATGAACGATTATTCTACGTAGGCTCAGCGTAGACTGTTTTAGTCAATGCGTGAAATATTGTCAAACGTTCTGAACACTTTGTAGCGATTCACACCGTGGAGCTAATAAAATCTCTCGTCTCAAAATTGACTGGTAAGTAACGAGTTACAAAAAGAAGTAGTCTGCTGTAGCATTGTTAAAAGTTACATCCTAGTTTTGATTGAGTTTCTTTTTTTCTTTTTTCCTCACAGAATCGTTAATAAGTAGAAGCCAGTAGATTTTATTGCAGGATATACCTCGAAGAGCTCGTTGCAACTCACGTCGACGTAAGTCTTTGGCCCAGTTAATCCAAAACCTAAGAAAAAAAGTACAACGCTATCGTCTCGTCTCGCATATTTCTTCGTACATGTATATTTATAAACATAGTATATATAATAGTATTACTCGATAATTGCACGTCGCGCACGCACTCGCTATCGGGGAATCACACTGAGATAATCATCGTCATTATTTGTCCAGCACTCATCTGGTTTTTTTTTGTTTCGCGTAATTATAAATTTCAGTTCTCATCGTCAGTCTTCGGCTGCAGTCTGCAATTACCTAATGCTATGTACACAGGGGGATATACAGGACACGGTGGTGGGATAATATTTACAGGGGACACGCATATGACAGCGTTCAACTAGGAAATAGGAGAAAAAAAATTATAACAGTTTTAACAGCTAAACTCGGTTGAAAATCACTACACGATCTTGATGGCGTTGTCAATGTGCAACTTCGACATTGTCTTTTTGACTCGGAGAGCCGTCAAGCGAACTGCTGGATTCGTGTGCCAGCATTCGGTCATCAGTTTACTCAGTGTGAACAGGATCTGCGAAAAAGAAAAAGCAAAACCATTATTGCAATCGTCTATCGTTCATACTAGTCATCCGATCAAAGCATACTCAGTCAGACGAACTTACCGGATCATTTTCCCATCTAGTCGGTATGACCGGACGTAACCTCTTGACGCAGACCGCGAACCTCATTTCCTCAAAGTCGGGATCGCTGGGTACAACATCGTGATAGGGTAAGGCGTATGGCTCCGCCGTGGAGACTTTGCCACCGGATGCGCACCTTCTGCAGACTTCCCAGAGGACGAGGCCAACCGAGTACATGTCGGCCATCTTAAAGGCGTCGAAGGAGGACGTGTTCAGCGACTCGTCGAGCACTTCGGGTGCCATGTACCTGCGAGTTCCCACTCGCGTGTTGGGCGCTATGTCGATCTCTCCGGTGTCGCTACAAAGAAGCAAAATCGATAGGTAAATTGCTTTAAAATTTTGAATTCACGTTTGCAAGTAAGATGCTCACCTCAGGTAGCGCACAGCCAGGCCAAAGTCAGCTATGGCGCACTCGCCGTTGCGCTTGACCAATATGTTCTTACTCTTGATGTCTCTGTGAGCGATGGCGGGTTTGCCCTTGGTACCGAAGATCTCGGTGTGCAGATGCACCACACCGGACGCAATGGACAAGCATATGGCGAGCAGCGAGGGATGGTCCAGCACAGTGGTCTGCAGATAGTCGTGCAGCGATCCCCTCTCGTGGTAATCAGTGATGAGCAGCATCTGCGTCCAGGATCCCGTGCCCTTGATATCAGCGGCGATGAATCCGAGTATATTGTCGTGCCTCATCATGACGGTCTGGTAGATCTCGGTCTCTCTGAACCAGGACGCTTCCTCGAGGGTGAAGAATACCTTGACGGCGACCTTTTCGCCGCGCCACCTGGCCAGCCAAACCTCGCCGTACCTTCCCTTACCGACGCACTGCGACAGGGCCAGCTGTTTGGCGATGGTCCTCTGCACGAGCAGCGGCAGGCCGGATCCAGATCCACTGCTCTGGTCGATGAGGTCCTTGAGCGTACCCTGGGACGACACGAGACAGGGTCCTCGTTCCTTCCTGCGGTACCTGTGGTAGATCAGCACCATCGCAACGCTGAACACGATGAGAAGGACCGACAGCGAGACCGCCAGGATGATGAGGGGTACGCCAGAGGGCAAAGCTCTGGGATCCGGTGGCACCGTCGGCTTCGACTTGTACATGGGGAAGACATCCTTGTTGCACAAATCGGTGTTGTTGCAGCAGACGATGTTCTTTTCCTGGATGTGAGGTACCAGGTTGCCCTTGCACTGCATGAAGCCCTGCTCGTCGGGTGGCAAACAGCCGAACGACCACTCGGGGACGTTCTCGTCCGAGTCGGCATCGTAGACCTTCTCGACGGCGCTGAAGCAGTGACCACCGGGTCGGGTCTCGCACGTGCCGTTCTGACGACCGTCGGGACAGTGTCCGTCGCAGTAGCAGGTTATCGCTGAAACTGAAAATTTCCATGCTCGTTAGAAACATTCGTACGTACCTATATAGCTATTGTGTGCGATATAGGTGGGAGGATGTAAAAAGCTATTTGACCGCTGATAATTTTTATCACATCAAGCCCGCTCGAGAGAACTACAGGGTAAACATGTAAATAATCCCAACCGATGGTTTGATCAAAATTGCGCAACTTCCACAACTCCGTTGGTCGGGAATAAAAATACGCGGAAGCGACGCGCCAGAGACGCGTAGGCGAATCAGACGACACATATTCATAACAAGCACAGCAACAAAACAGTCTCTCTCGCTTGCGGAAAAAGAAGAAGAATAAGAAGAAGTGAAAGAACTCGCGCGGCCATAAAAGAGCGAACAGGATACGAGTAATTAAATGATAATACCAGCCGTGCGTAGGCGTCCGCAGAGAGGAAGAAGGTGCGCCCCTTCAATATGTGTGCTTGTGAGAGATACCGCGAGTGCGTATATAATGCACACAGAGGTGTGCATATCGCGCGCCGGATGCATATCGACAGCGGCGACGGCGAAGGCGCGTCTGCGGAGGTTGACCATTTTTTTTTCGTTCATCCAGTCAGTGGGAGGCGCTCTTTTAAATGACGTTTTCTCATAACATGTATATATACTATGTACACGCGATTAATTAGATCGAGTATATAAGGAAGCTATCGGAGCTCTAACTCGAGCCGACGTTCGCGCACGTGTAGGAAGGTATACACAATTATGTGTATAGGGATTTTCACGTGAGTCATATACATATATATATAATACTCGCGATCGCTTCCTTATCTGGCGGTTCGCGCGTGGGAAAATCATTCGGCGAACGCGTAAGAAATTGCGCCGCTGCCTTCTCAAGTGTGTTACAATCAGAAAATTAAGAGCGACGATATACACATATCACACGCAGTGAACGAGATATCAAACGCGACTGGAAGACGCCACGATGCTGCGCGAAAAATACGTTCTGTAACATATATAAATACACAATGCAAACGAGAACGCGCGATGATAAGGCTCTGGTGCGCCTAGATAGATATAAACCGGCGCCTCGGCCGTATTCTTCTTTCGCTAAATAACGAGGATAGAGAGCGCGAGAGAGAAAAGCCTCGCAAGGGGGGCAATTCGCTAAGAATAATAGTGCATCGACTCGTAAACAGTGACACGCGCTACTTTTTCGCAGTAATAAATATAATAAAAACAGCGACAACACGGACAGCTGGTGCTTTTAACCGGGACTGTATATAAGCGTACGCACGAGGGAAAGTATATGTACGCCCCCACCGAGTAATTTGTAAAACGAGACGTAACGTAACAGAATATGCTATTTACGCCGTGATATTTAACTGAATCTCTGCGAGTGATATATTATAACACATCTACGACGACCGGTTGAGCTTCTGGTATTAGATCGGTTTACACCGCTTATCGCGTTTTTGTCCGCTGTGAACTAGATTTTTGGTTATACGCGCGCGTCGTGCGTCATTGAAATTTTGCCGCATTAAAAGTATAGTTATGCGACGACGACGACGAAGGTTTCGCAAAAATATTGGACTTTACACTTTCGGTGCTTAAAAATTTACGATTATTATACCGCTCGTGGAACGTGCCGTAATTTATTCTAATTTTCTACCATTAAAGAGTATATCCTTGGGGCTTGACCTACAATATTTTCGAGCTTTCGCAAAATGCCCCGCTTATTTTGATACGTTATGTTTTTATAACACCGCGTTTTTTGATAACGAAAATACGATGAATTTTTGATAACTATATAACACTACGCTAGAAACAATTACCTAATAAGTATGTATATATATATATATAAGTACTTCATTGCAGCTTACACAGCAGTAGAATCGATGGCCGCATAAAACCGCGCGCGAATTCCGGCTAAAGTCGCGTGTCGTATACTATACTACTAATAATAATAATAATGCTGTCGGCGGCCTCGTATCATACTTCTTCGAGAATAATTTCCAGAACATAATGAACATCGTGTACTAGCTTTATATATATATATATATATATATATATATATATATATACCCACTGTAAAAATAATTGATTGGCAATATCGCGAGTAGCACTGGACACAACAAATATTTAAGGTGGTAGACTAATATGCGCACAACAGGTGCATTGTCCAATACAACCCCTTTTTCTGAGCCCTTCTTTAAGGGGAATCGATTTCTCGTAGATCGAGTAATAATTCAACGTCGATACCGGGAAATCAGGTCTATTTTCGATTGCGTGATGTGCCCGCCGCCGCGAAAGCGTATTTATATATATATATATATATCGACGAGGTGAGTTACTCGTCGAGCTGCCGGAAGAAGCTTGTTTTTCCTATATATATATGCAATTACAAAAGCGCCTTTACTTATTTAAAACTGTATATTTATACGCACGAAAGAAAAATTCAAATGTCCCGCGCTCACATCTCGGAAACGTGTAAACTTGAGCACTTTATCCGACCGTTAGCAAGAATGTCAAGCGATGAATTCCAAAAAGACAATCGATCGTCGTCCGACAAAACGGCGATTTCTCACGTACTCGCGTGCGCCGCCGCGTCGAGTCTCCCTCTCTCGAAAATAGCCTCCTCTCTCGGCAGCAGACGTGCGTAATTACCAAAAAGCAGAATAGCATCAGCCGAGGGCAATTACCGCGGAAAAACGCCTACGAAGACGAGCTGCATTGCCAGACAGTTCAGTAGCATCGCACACAGCTATCGGCCCGAGAGATGTTCGGATGCGCTTGTATCCTATATACACATATATATAGCATAGCGTCGGGAATCCGGGACTATTATTCATCGCTCGAAATTGGCGCTGCTCCATGGTAGACGCAAAAAAGCGAGATATGCACACCCGCGACATCTAATTTCGAGACGGCGGCCGCTATTTTCGCTCAGCGGTACATAGCTCATGTGCAAGAGAAGTCGACTCTTGAGACGAACTGATGCGTATATAATTATTACAGAAGACACACTCTATATACGCATCGGATGACTCGAGAGAGGTCGGGAGGAAAAGTCGGAGAAAGATGACACGCGCGCGGGCGAGCGGTATATATGTATATCCGGGATTTTTGATTTATGTACCGGAAGCGAGGGGAAAAGAAGATTGATCGAGATTTTGGGGAAGTAGACAAAAGCCAGAGTTGGGGAATTATTCGTGGATTTCAAGTTTTCGGGATGATATTGATCGGAGAGAAATTTATAAATAAGCGCGGAAATGTAATTGACCTAATCCCCGAAGCGTAAAATTTGATTGTCGTATACATGCACACAGTAACAGTAATATACATGCCGACAGAACTAATTAACAGAAGCGTCGACAATCTCACGTACAAGAAAAAAGAAAAGAAGAACTGATCGCAAATCCCGCCGAAAATGCCAAGCATCATCCCGCCTCTTCCCACAAAAATCTCTCCGGAACGGAATAAATCACGGGATTCCCCAACGCTTTTTCTCTCTAGCAGACACACACACACACACACACACACACAGGCGACTAGACCTCAAAGCAAGTTCCCATATACACATCGCCCTTTTTTCGCCAGTCTCTCTCGCGCGTCGCGACACGAAAGTCGCATTCACACACGCGCGACTTATAAGGCGCGCGTTTCTCTCTCTCTCTCTCTCTCTCTCTCTCTCTCTCTCGAAAGAGAGAGAGCGCTGCAACGTCGTAGAAAAATCCTCGCGCGGTGCTTTTGATCTTTGTGCGCTTTTTCGTGAAACTTTATAATTTACGCTCTCTCGCGCTCGCGAATTCTCGTATCGATTATCATCGTACATATGCGCGAGGCTATATAGCGGCTTATTTTAATATACGCCACGTGTGCATCTGGAGAGACTTTACTGATCGTAAAGTAGGCGTTTTACACGTACTGTGTAACGGTGGATTAGCCGCGTGTATATACAAGTCTGTTCTTTGTTGCAGCTGTTATTCATTTCGCGATGATGCGATTCTCGGTATACACAGAGGGACTTTTTGTTCTCTCGATAAAAAGGCGCGCGTTCACCTTCTACGATCAACGTTTAATCGCGAGTCTCACAGCCTGTATCGCGTATATATGCAGCTTCCACGAGAGACACCCACTTTTTTTTTATTTCGCGCGGCTTCTAATGATCCGCGGAATCCAATAGACGTCGTTCAATGTAAACACTAAGTATATGGTATAGCCTAGACGTAAACAATGCGAAAATCGCGCGCGAGCTCGAAGTATATATAGTGCAGCTGGATACGATGACGACTACGACGGCCGAGAGAGATACGACCTCGTATCTGCTGCTGTCCCGCGCGCCCGCGCGCGAGTCGCTTAATTATCTCAATCGACAAATATTTACTCGACGGCCAACCGAGACTCTCCGCGCGTACCATCATCTTTCGCTTTGCGAATATACTTAAATTACGTATATAAGTCCCTGAGACGCGGAGATACTCGCTCTCGATATCCCGAATTAAAAAACCGAAGCCTCTTAAATTTATTCAGTGCGCGGAGCGAAGAAGAGAGTATAGTAAAGCAACGACTACCCTCGTAAAAGTAGTCGAACAAAAGACACCTACTACTCACTACTCTCCTCGCAAGAAGAAGAGAATATATGTATATATAACTTTGCTCGTCTCGCGCAGAGGAGGAAAAATACCGGTCGGTCGTTTTTCTCTCTCTCACTCTCCCGTCGATCGCCTTGAAAAGGCTGCTACAGCACTACTCCCCCTCCCCCCTGTAATTTACATTCGCACGTGCGCGCGCCGCAATCCTTTCCAGCTCGCTGCCTCAGAGGGAGAGAAAGAGTCTTAGGCGATTTTGCTTGGAAAACTGGTTAAATTACGATCGGGGGAGTGTATATACTCGCTCTGCTGCATTGTTGCGCGCGAGAGATGGAGTACATAACTTTGAATGGTTTATTCTTCAGAATTTATTTTTCTCATCAATTACGTATATATTTTATATATACGCGACGTCAGAGTCGACGCTAAAACTTCTTCGGTGCGCAGAGACGAGCTGTATATAACGTTCCTTTTTAACAACACAGCGGAAGTGTAAAACTTGATAAGAAAGTTTTTTTATCTCGACAGAGTAGAAGAAGAAGTACTCGCGCAAGCTTGGAGAGAAAACACATTTCTCGAGGGGGTAAAAAGTGTCGGATTCTCTCTCGCATGGGGAGAGAAAGACGGCGACGCGCTTGGATGTCCTCGCGTCGTGTGTTGTCTCAGGAAACATAGAAGAGTCTCTCTCTCTCTCTCGTCTCCTGTGAGATTGAAAGCAGGCGATAATATTGGTTTAGGACCGAATATAAGTGAAACAACTTCCCGTCGATGTTTACCCTATAATCATTCGCTGCTACGTGTAACGTGATTTCAATATGTAAGCGACAGTATGGCAAAAAATGGCTTTAATACACTTTGTATACAGGTGGGGAGTGAGCGTCGACAACGTTGTATTTTCTGTTGCCTTTTTCGGAGATACATATATCCGCACTGGCGTTTATTATGCAATAACCCACTTTCGAAAGTATGCTCATTAAAGCTTCTCAGCGTCAATTTGTCGATAACGAGCTCTTTGCAACTTTAAGGACTTATCGCTTTATCCGGCGCTCGAGAGAGTGTCGTCGTCCTCTCCAACGGCGAATTTCAAATATAGCTCTCGTATGCACTGCCCCGTGCGCGCTTTTATTAAAGCAGAAATTTCGCTGTAGACGCGGCGAGAGAAAAAAGAGGAGCAACGCCCAAAACGTTCCAGACAGAAAGCGAAGAAGATGCGCGGGACGCCGTTATATACGCGTATTAGAGCACGAGAAAATCCGAGAAACTGATGCAGCGGAAAAACTCTCCCAATCCTCATCTATATAATGCACACATGTGCACGTGTATCCTTATACACCGGAAAAAAAGCAGCGGAGCAGCGGTATACGCAGAAGCTGCGGCAATTCATCAGAAGAAGAATTCTTCGAAAAAAAAGAAGCATCAGCAGGAAAAAGCTGGCACGCTGCCTTCTAGCTGCAGTGTTTCGCCTAAGTCTCTCGTATACGTACTTTTTCGGAGCGGATTTCTATAGAGAACCGGAGAAGATCATTTGCGAAAGATTGTGCTTTTGAAGACTTGCCAATCACGAGAGAAAAAAAAACACGCGAGCAGGGCAACAGCTTATAAATAATCCCGCGGTGCGATGAGAAGATATAAAGAAACATCAACAGCCTTGACATTTTTACGCCGAAATTTATCGCCTAAACAGTCGGTAATTCATCTATCTCGGACACGAGTACGGCCTTACCATCTAAATTTAACGCGAATCACGAAATATTGGATTTATATACGTCATAGATTTTCCGCGATATATTCTATATTATCCAAGGGATACCCGCGGTGTTATATAGAGAGAAATAGCAGACAGTAGTAAAGTGAGACTCATCCGGTTAGTGAACGCATACCGAGTCGTTTATTTCAGGATCTAAGGGAGGCTTCTTCGCGCGCCTAACATTCTCGCACCTCCGCAGGGATATTTCGGCTGCTGCGTGCTCGTACTATAATGACGCATCGTGTCGTGCTAATGCTCTTTTCTCGTTTCGTCACCCCCCGCAGCGATAATTGACTTTTTCCGTCGCTTTGCATATAAATTCGTTATTATATACATTGACTTGATTTAGGTACACGAAATTCGACTATACTGATATACCTAAATACACTTCAGAATTTCCGTGTATTGATTTATAGATACATTACGTGTATAGCGATTCAACGGCTTAATCCGTCCCCTTAATTTTCCCGTCACCCTCTTTCGACCCCTGGGTTCATCTCCCTTGTGCATATATACACTCGTGTGTCCCATCCGGCCACATCTGCATAATAGTTCTCGGCTCGTTGGGAATCAATTGTCGCGCTAGGCTGAATCACGAGAGATTTATCGAGTACACGTGTCGCTATTATACATTTTTTTCTCTAAAAGTGAATCATTTGCAGTATCGATTCGCGACGATGCGGACTCGGTAATGATATTGTAGAAAAACAACGATTTCCCAAGACGAATTTTGACGATTCGCGTATATATCATTCTTTCCATTTTGCAACACATACGTTGTTTACTTACGCGTTTAAGTGTCTACTTCCTGCAGATAGTTCAAATAGTATATAGAGTAGTATGACGCAGGAGAAAAAAGATCTACTTTTACAATCAAAGTCCGTAACTTGCGCGTTATCTGTTTTTTTTTCCTATTCAAAATCAATTATATCGACGCGCGGAGATTCGATCTCGCGCAGCAGAGGCTGCGAGCGTATACATATGCGCATATTATACACTCCGCAATGAAATCTGATGTTGACGGAATTACCCGAGTTATCTACTTCTCTCTCGATAATAAATGTGCATATACGTTTCGGTTCTTTGTGAGCCGAGAAGGAATTCGAGTCGTCTCCGTATTAATACATAAAGTTTTCGCCGATAAGAAAAATCTCGCGTGTACGAATATTTCCTACGACTTATACAGTGAGCTCAATATCTGACACGATGACGAGGACGAGGATTAAGACGAGAACTTTTTTTCTATAAACCGATGGCTATCTCTCTCACGGCGTCCGGGAAACGATGTATCCTGCGATGATCCACTTTTACGTGCTCAGAATAACCGCGAATCTTTATACGTTTTTATACTTAATTTGCAAGTCACTTTCCTACAAAAAGTGCATCATAAAGATCTGATACAACAACAACAACAACAAGACTGCATACTCGGCCGAACGTTATAGTATTATAGTTGCTATACTCGCATTCTAGTGCAGAACACATGGGTGCACGTGTGCGTCGAGAGAAAATGCGTCTCTCCCTCTCTCGGAGGAAAACCGAGAGGCGCATTCCGAGCAAGAGCTGGCCTGCGACGGAATGCCGCTGCTCTCGAACCTTTTTCGACCACCTTGTGGTCGTTCTATATGCATCTATAGTGCAAGAGAAAAATATAGGTACATTCAGGGCGGATTTTTAATTTCCACGACGATCGAGCCTGACTCGCGCTCTCGAATCGTGTGACATGATTATGCTCGAGAGTACGTTGAGACGCGTTGACGTCAAGAGTTCTCGTATCATACGCTCGCAATGAATTATTATCACCTCTATAATATCATCCCGCGAGCGATGATTCACGCGCGCCTGAAAATTTCGGTCTATAAAGCAACGGAGCGAAAAAATTCGCGAATGGAAAGTCGCGCGAATTTCGGCTGGTGCGCGTGTACAGTACGTGGCGCGGACGTCGTCTAAAAATATGTGTGTCGGGTGAACGTTTTAGAATGCGTGGCGCGGTTTTCTTTTTTTTTCGAGACGGAGGAGCATTTCTCGTTCAACAATTGCGAAGAGTGAGAGAGAAAAAATACGTACGGCCTGTTTTTTTACGGGGCCGAGATGGTCTCGTGAATTTTTAACGACGGATTATTTGCATAATTCGTCGTTGCGGATCTTTGTATATCGACCGAGTTTTCTTGTCATTTTTTTTTGCGCAATGCAGCGGGCGGGCTCAATTATCTCGATTTCGATACTCTTCCTCTCTATGCTTTACTATCGAATCCGTGGGTAAATAGATTCCGGGCCAAAATCGCGCAGAGTCATTCATTTCTAAATTTAAAGCGAATCGCACCGCTAAATCTGCCAAAAGATTACAGACACAGACACCTTGGGGGGGGGGGGGGGGGATTACGCCTTATTATTTCACCGCTATATTCGGTACGTTCTCGTGGAAATATCTTCATTATAAATAAGAAAAACAATATTCCATCTCGAAGAACCAGACGGCATTCCAGCAAGACAACTTTTAGGTTAGAACGGATTGATATGGAAATTAGCCGTTTTGTTTACCGAGTATCGCGTACTCCCCCTCAGCGCAAATACGGAATGTTTACTCCGAACGAATAAAAAGCATAAGTCATCCAGCCGCCAGTCTCTCCCAGAGGAGCATCGCCCCAAGCCTTACGCACACAGAGAGAAAGAAAGGAAGAAAGAAAGAAAGAAAGAAAGTCCAGACGAAGGAGGAGAGACAAGAAAAGAAGAAAAAAAACGGGAGGAAGAAGATCCGCCAGGCGTTTAGGTTAGAATCCTCGGCTCCCTCTCTCCTCTCTCTTAAGCGGAAAATACAAGCTTAATCTCTCAACTTACCGGCGATAGTCCTACAGGCGAGGAATACGATGCAGCAGCCCAGCCAGAGGTTCGTCCGACGGGCGCGACGACTCTGCCCAGCCAAGAGCGCAGCCATTTTCTGAGGCTCTCGCGCTCTCCAGATCTATGCACTGCGCGCGCGAGAGAGTACCTATATAGCGAGTATAAGCTGCTGCTGCTGCTGCTACACAACCTATTGGCGGATGTATCTCTCTCTGTCTCTCTTACACTGCACTCTCACGCACACATACACCGGACGAGCAGTATAGCTATATATATAAACTGCGTTGCTCTCGCTCTCTCTCTCTCTCTCTCTCTCTCTCTCTCTCGCTCTCTCTATCTCTCTCTTTCTCAGAGCACTAGGTCTAGCGGAGGCTGCTCTCCATCGTCGTTCTTTTCTTCGCCAGCGGCCTCTTCTTGTTTCTCCTTCACGCCGCACATGTGTGTATGTGTGTACCCTGCGAGCTATAATATTATATATTCATATATTATACTCGAGGCGAGCGCGTGTGATGATGTTTTTTCCCCTTCGACGACCAGACCAGAGCTGCTGCTGCTGCGATGGAGCTATAGATATATATATGTATGTATGTATATATCGCACACAACTGGTCGCACCGAGCCGAGCGAGAGAACTGCCGAGCCGAGTCCGCGGGCGCTGTGTGTGCGTGTCGACCCCCACCACTTTTTCTCTTCCTCTCTTCTTCGTCTTCTTCTTCGTATTTTCTATATGCAGCCTATGCGTGCGAGTATGTGTGCACGGCTACCACGGGCAGATTTGTACATAGTGGAATCGGAGATGAAGGCGGGTGAGAAAGAGAAGGCGAATAGAGGGCGCTGCTCGCGCGGGATTCTCCCACTTTGCCAGCACGTGTGTAATTGTGTGCGAGAGCGTTTACTTATATGTGTACTAGAGCGGACAGGCCGTCGTATATATATATATATATATATATACGGCGAAAATGAAAGACGCGGCTGCAGGAAAGCTGCACGCGCACGAGGTGTGAAAAAAAAGCGAGCCTGAGATTTTGAAGTCGACCGCGGGTGAGTGTTACGAAATCGAAAATGGGTTTAATCGATACGGAATGCGTGTGTATATATAGACGTCGTGCGAAGATAAAAGCCAGTGTTCCATATCTCGCTCTCCGGCGATAAGAGGAATAAATGGGTAAACCGTATGTAAACAGAGTAATCAGCCCCGCGTACAAACACACGCACATAGCGTCGCGGGCTTTGACTCTTCCCGGTATATATGCACTCCCACATCTGATTTTCTGCCATCGCCGTGATCGGAGAAAAAGCAGCGAAGTATAGAGAGGACCTTCGCCTTGGCAATACGAGGAAGAAGAAGAGGAGGAGGAGGAGAACGAGAGAAAGGAGACGGGAGAAACAACTCGTATTTTCGTACCCTCTCGTCGCCGCTCGTTTTCGAGGATGCTGCTGGCAATTAGCGCCGGACGTCCGCTTGCGAAATGCTTTTTGTTGATGCGCTCGATGACTCGTGACCGTGCGCTCGGATCGATCTCGTTTCGGCTCGCGCGGCTGATCATGCGTTCGCGCGTTCATTCATGAATTTATGTATATATATATACACCTATATACGTGTCTTATGTAACGGGCTGCATTATATTACGGTGATTAGCCGATGCTTAAAAGTTTTCTAGAGCGTCGCGTGGAATGTCCACTTAACTACACGCTTACGTAAAGGCTGTTGTTGTTGTTGTTGTAGTAGTTGTTGTTACTATCGAAGAAAAAAAAGAGCGCTGCATTGTAAAACTCAATGTAATTATATTCATCGAAGACGTTGTTTTCTAGCGAATGGCTTCTTACGCCACCGGTATATACTTGTATTTATTTTTTCTCGCATACTTATATAGCGATGCTCGATTAATCACCTGGAAGTATATATATATGTGTGTGTTTCGATAACGAACGCCTCGCGCATATTTATATATTATATACTCTTCGATTGAGAAAAAGAAACTTTAAATTAACGTCAAGTCGGTCGGGGCTCTTTTTTTTTCTCGGAGCACTGCGTATTATACGCTCGGACGCGGAACTTTTTCAATCGCGCTGCGTGAAAAATAGATAGTTTTACCATATCGCGCTCGCGCTAATTTTACCTTATATACACAATCTGTGTCCAGAGTAAGCGATTATAACGTACGAGCCTCTAATTATTTCCATACTTTTCCAATCCGTCACACTATAAGAACTCTATTATAAATGCGCGGCAGAGCGACGGAAAAAAAAAATTAACCATCGAGAAAGCGCAAGCTCGCCGCAGTATCGGATGCTGAAGAAAAAGAGCCGCGTGTAAATAGTAGCCGAACACTCGAGTGCAAAGTCGGTTAAGCACACAGTGTCCTAATGGATCCGGCGACGTGTATCTTCGCATAACAAAACATACGTACACGCGTATATAATATACAAAGCGAAATTTTCTCGTATATACAGACGAACCGTGCCATAATCGTTCAATACCATCAGCTCGCGAATGGGACCGCGCGGGTATTTTAATAAGGGGGGGGGGGCGTACATACACGTCGCGATCGCGTGTGGGTAGGCTGTTACAGCGATCGAGAGATGCGCACGCGAGCCTCTCGCGAAAACTCTGCGCGCCGGATTCATATAATACATGTATATTCGAGTTCGCTAATACTTTCGCGGCCAATTTGCCGATACTTTGTACATCTCGAAGAATCGCATATTTATGCACACAGCAGATAGTGTCCGATGTATACAATATACTCATTTAACATTCGTCCACTCGCGCGTCGCGTAATGGCAGTTTTTATCTAATCGGGCGTACGGCTTGAAAAAAAAAAATTACTCTCAGGGCGACGACACATAATGGCATCGGGTGTGCATACATTTGCGATGCTTGAGCAATGAGCATAATGACAAACGGAGACACAATGCGCGCATATATTTTCACTCTCTCGTGCGCTGCAGCGGACAAAGGCGCAGCTTTAAAAATAGTCGATATATCTTGCATTCCACGCGGATGTATATAATAAGGATCGAATATTCGAAAAGAGTATATAGCCCTTATATATATATACGAGCGCCGAGAAAAATACATGTCCCACCGCAGCAGCAGCAGCAGCAGCGGCGAACGCGCGCGGAATAACAGGTAGTTCATATATAATCCTAATTTTAATTTTCTCCCTCTCTCGGGATTCTCGTTTTTCTCATTCCGCCGGCCTTCTTCTCTCGGTCGCTCGGGTAAACGAGGGGCTGCTGCTGCGCGCAGCGTAAGCGTGTATAGCTTGAGAGAAGCGAGAAAAATACACGTATACGGCCGCGCGCGCTGTGAGAGAGTAGTGGCGACGACGCCGCCGAGCCGACGGCGCCGCACATGCAGCACAGGCCTATCCTATGCATGCAACGGGCGCCACGCTGCCGCGACTTCGAGATCCTCTCCTCTCCTTGTTCTTCTTCTTCTGCTACTTCCTCTCGCTCTCTCTTTCTCTCGCTGTTGCAGCGGACCTTTTTCTTTTTTTTTTCTTATTATTGTTCGTCCGCTTCTTCTCGCAAGCTGCTGCTGGACTTTTCGCGCGGGCTGCATTGTTTATTGTGAGAAACGCGGAAAAACCATAGGCGAGAGTACGGAGAAAAATCGGCAAAAGCACGTGTCATGCGTAAAACATGGAGAGATGCGCCGCGGGAGTATTAGTAGCCGTATAATTATTTAATGATTGCCGGGAGGGAAAGTATTCTGCGTTCCTACATATGCGTGCATGTCGCCGCGACGTCGTTGAATATTAATGACTCGACGATGATTTTGAGGATACATTTCAGAGATACAGTGTGTGTGTGTTGCAGGAAAGCAAAGTCGTAAAATCGAATTTCAATGCTCTCTCTCGTTTCGAGTCTAGGCTTTTCAGTTTTTTCGGAATCCTTAATGCATATACGCGCGGTATTTATAGAAACGGGGGCAAAGCATGTTTCTAGTTATATACACTGTTTATAAGCATCGAACTTTCTTGCCGATTTTTCTATATATATAATATATATATATATATATATATATATACATACGGCGTGTATGATAACGAGCGACGAAAAACAAGAGCAAGTATATATAACGCGTATACCTATAATTGCGCAGCTTCTTACAAACAAAATCCCGCCTTTCCCACGCAACCGATTTATACACTTATTACCGATTCCCACTGCGTACGAGCTCTCGTCTCTCTCTCTCTCTCTCTCTCTCTCTCTCTCTCTCTCTCTCTCTCTCTCTCTCTCTCTCTCTCTCTCTCTCTCTCTCTCTCTCTCTCTCTCGAACCAGTATAGAGCACAGCCGCATGTCGGGGAAAAGTCGAGAGCGGAATGAATCCGCGGAATCCCGGCGCCGCGACCGGTCAATGCGATTCTGCAGTTGTTGCTCGGCGCCCGGAACGGGATCGGCTCACGCTGGGAGTCAGAGAAATCGGCCGAGAGGTAGACACAGGCGCCGATGCTAATTGCCGATCCCATTTCTTATACGTATATATATATGCGAGCTCATAACATCCGCGCAGAAGATGCGTAATTCTGTGTTTTATAAAATGATACTCCGTTTGATTTATCGATCGATGCGTATATAATGTAAAACGCCATTACTCAAGACCGAAGAAAAAAGGATATAGAGGACGATGCCGATGGTATCTCGGAGCCGGCGGCGCTAATGCAAATTCGCCGATTGATTTCCGATAGACGCTTCTGATGCTGCGTCGCTTGCGAAATCCGTCAATTTAGCAATTACGCAGACGGCGCCTGCGCGCACTTGATGCCTGATGCGGCTTATTATGCGTATTTTTAGAGATGATACCTACTGCCTGACGATGCAGTGTGTGTGTGTGTGTGTGTGTATGTGTGTACTATACATATAATGTCGTCGCTTTATACCAATGGACTGGGTTTACCAGATGCTTTTATCGCAGAGCGAAATCGGTATATATGAGCCTTTGAAGTCGAAACTGGGTTGTGAGGTTTTTCGTTTTACTGCGCATCGGAGAAAATCGTGATAGTGCGTATATATATATATTAAAACACGCAGGAGCATCTGCATATGTACTCAATATCATAAGAAGAACATCTGTATCAATATCGGCGCCTCCGCAGCTCTATAGGTATAGTTTAATTTTATCAAGATATTATACCGCGCGTATATGCGTTATGCGTTACACAATGTTTACCAAACTCTGCATCCGAAGCATACATGTAACGTATATTTTTTTTCGAATTACGTCGGCACTTGTAACAACAGCTACAGTCTCTCGATATGAATTTACGACATTATAAACAACAATTTATAAACCTCGCCCCTATATACTCCCCCCGCATCGCGCGTCCAATTTCCCAAAAGTATTTTCTCACACACACATCTATAGCGCCAGCATAAAACGCTCTAATATATTACATAAACACCGGAGCAAGAGACTACAAGGTATAATAACCGGTAAAGCTCACTGTACTCCGGAACTGACAATCGACAAAATTACAGTCACTAAACGACTAGCACAAATCGAGAGAAGCGCAGCAGCGGTGTAGATGTGTATATATATACCTATATATAGCTCGCGTGTATAAAATACCTAACGCGCACGCGCGCGCGCGAGAGAGAGAGGCGCGATTATATAGCTGAAGAAGAAGCGCCGAGGCGCTTTAATTAACGATAAGCTACCGTACGTGTAGATTTCGAATGCGTGTTTTGGCCGCGTGCGTGCAGAGCCCGTATACAGCTTTATATACAGCGCAGCTGCGCCGATGCTGAAAAAAAGGCTTGCGTGAGCGATAAATTTAGCTCTCGCGCGCGCTGAGAGTTGGAAAATCATTTTTTTTTTATATCGGTGCAGTGTATACGATAATAATTGATTATTATTGAAAATACGCTTCCTCTCCGCTATACAAAGCCCCGCCCGCTACAATTTCGCTCGAAAACAATTCGGATATTAGCCACGAACAATATTATGATTTCTTTTTTTGCGCGTACGATTAAAAAACCGCGCGCCGAGTGGAATTTTCGGTTAAAACTACTCGCGGTCGCATATTCTAAAAACGCGATACGCGCGTGTTTTATAACGGCCGACAAAACGAACTCTCGCCGCGTCGGCCGTAGTGCCGTATATTAATCACACGCGAAATATTCTAAAAGCGGCCGAGAGAAGAGTCGCCGAGGCGCTGATTAATGATACGAGTTGCAGAAAAAAATTAATGCTCTCTCGTGACAGCCGCGAGCAAAGTTACACTCGAATTGAGCAATCCGTGTATATACCGCTGCTGATACACGCGCTCTGTTGTCGAGAGAGAAAAATATGTGGCATTTTTCGTACGGAGATTGTTTGTTGAAAGTGATACGAAATTTCTGGGTCGGAGCGGATGGAGTTACTTAAATTGCTGCGGAGTATAATATCCTAAGTCAAATTTTAATAACCATTCGTCTCTACGATTTCTCAATTATAAATCAATTAAATGCGTTTCAGAAAGCAATTAACAAGCCGTCGGATGAATCGCGGGGAAAAGTAACAATCGAGATCTGCATCGATTTACAAACTTTTTTCATCTTTTTTTGGCCAACAATAGTAAATCTGCGCGGCCAACCGTCAAACCCATTACGAATTAGCATGACGAACCGCTGCTGCAACAAAAGCCTCTAAAAAAAGAATATAAATAACACATCCCCGCAATATAATCGAACTTTGAAATATCGTTTTCTCAAAGAACCGCGTCTATACGCACAAATCTTTTCTCCTCTCAGTTCGCTCCTATACACAATTAGTTCTTTTTTCTCGCAGGCCATAAATAATAAAAAGATCCAGCCTCCACGACGGGGTATATACGTGCTCTCGTCTATACATGCCATATTCTCTCACAGCCTCTGGTCCAGGTATGTATATGTATGTTGAGTATTATCGAATCTAGACGTCCATAACGTCGGAATTATCGGGGCCTTGCGGTCGACCCATAGCGACAATTGCCGGGGACGTACACATTTGTATAACGATGGTATTATTGCACTGCTCGAGATTCATATATATATATATATATATATATATATATATATATATATATATACGGCGTCGAGGCGGAAGGGCCAATTGGGGGCTGTAATTTAACGATCTTGAGTTTGTGCCTCTTGTTATTATACCGATGTAACGAAGCAGTCGTTATCGTGTCATTTTCACCGACGAGAGCCGACAATAAAATCTTGTGTATGTATACGAATATACGTGTATACGCGTTTTTTAATCTTAAAGTGTGTCGACACACGTTGCATCCGATGTGGGTGGCGATTTCGCCTCCTCCGATATAAAGAGACTTAATGGTTTCCATTCGCACGCGCGGATGAGTGATCGCCGAGAATACGAAAAAAAAAGAAGAAACGACGACTAATAATAAAACTCGAGAGATATACGTCTAGACGCGCGGCTAAAGCTTTTATATTTTATGGTAATTCGTTAGCCGGCACGCGTTTATGGGTCAGTTCGAAACTCTGCGTGGCCTTGTGAAATTGTACTAATATAAAAGAAGAATCAAGGAGCGAATATAATAAAAGAAGGCTCGTGTCGCACAAACGCATATACGCGAAAAAAAAATCGAGTTTTCGCATCTAATTTCGCCAATTGGCACTTTGAGCGAGTGTCACTTCTCCGTAATCCGAATTGATGGCGAGCTATCCACGTCAATTGCAGCGTCGCCATTAATATTCGTTGCTCTTTCTCCCTCTCGCGCTGATTCAGAAAAAAGTCCGCGAGGTTTGTTTCGAAACAAGCGTCGGCGTTAATGTACATAAGGATTATCGAAAACCGAGCGGGATATTAAAAAAAAGCCGCTGCGAATGAACTGGATTATTCAAATAGCGTATTATGCATATACATATATATACACACTTCCCATTAAAAATCGTTATTATTAGGTGTACGTATATGCGAGTAGGCTTACGTCAGCTGTTTCGCGAAAATCGCCGCCGACGCCGTGTCGGTCATTACGACCCGAGTAATTTTGGCGCCTGATGTGAGCGCGTGCGTGTGTGTGTGTGTGTGTGTGTGTGTGTGTGTATCAGGTATAAGCCGGACTCGTCGCCGTTGAGGCATTGACCGCTTTTTGCGCGCGACGATCTATGTCTGCTTTTCTTCTGTATATATAGGCCTCAAGAGGAGACGTATCGGTGTATAGCCTTTCTAGGCCTGGAATTCGTTGAGGGAGAGAGATAGACTGCGTAATTGGACTGGATATATCTCTTAAGAGCCTTATATATATGTAGTGCGCGTGAGCGGAATTTTGTGAACGTTGTACACTTTTTACGTGGGAAACATAAGCGGTATGTCGAAGGTTGAACGTTTTCGGTTATTTCATTATTAACCCGCTTACGATTACCATAAATCGCTCAGGCTCCCGGATAATGTTCCGAGATTAATTCAAATTTAGGTGCTAAAATTACCTTACGTCATATAGGCAGCAATTTCCTCCTGCGTCGATTTCTAATAGCTTCAAAGCCCGCGGAAAAATCTCTCCTCATATACGCATACACCTATAATAATTATATACAACATATTATACATTTACATTTTTCCACGAGTTTCCTAGTCCTCCTCCGGTCGTCCTTCGAGTCTCGAGTCTTTGGGATAAGATAAACTCAGCTCTTGCGATCCGCGTGTATAATTATTGTAATTCAGCGCGGCTTATTTTTACAAATATCACATACACGAGAGAGAAGCCGGTTTGCGGCTTTATATACATATACTTATGATAATATACAGTGGACGCATTGTGCGCCGAGTCAGAAGCTTTATCTTGAAAATGAAACGCCCTGGACCTTGCCCTCGTATGTATATATATATATATATATATATATATATATATATCGCTAAATTTGGTATTTTCGCGCACGGCTAAAGCGTCGCAAAAGGGGCGATAATCGTCGCGAAATTTCGAAAGCACGCGCGAGAGCTAAATTGGCCTCTAACAACCTATAACCGCATCGGTAGCTGCGCGCGGCCGAGAGCGATATTATTTTTAAAAGCCATTTTATTATACGGGCCGTCGAACGAGCGTATAACTGAATTTAATTGCCTACGTTAAGCCGATAACGTCGTGGAGAGCGCAGGCCAATTTTCAATATTTATAATCTGAACTGTCCGTTCGCGAATGAAAATTTTACTGCTTAACGCTGCGATATCGCGAACTTCTGTTATACCCTCTAATATAGACGTATATTACAAGTGCGCGCGGCGAATGACTCGAGACTTTTATAATCGATCGGAATTATTACGTCGACGATTCATTAGCGATATTTTGTTTTATTTCCATGTGCTATATACTATATATTATACAGAGAGAGAGAGAGAGAGAGAGAGAGAGAGACTCGATTAATAATTTCGAGCCTATATATATATACTCGATTATAAAGCGCGAGAGAGACATAAATCTCACCCCTTAGACAAGAAAAAAAAGAACACAGCGGCAGCGAAAGGAGCCGAGGCAATTATAAATCCGAAAATGAGAAATAAATTCCCGCGCAAAATCAGATTAGCCGCACCGCCGGAGTCTCTCTCCCTTATTTCACCTCCAAGAGCAGAGAAAGAGAGAAGAGAGCGAGGAAAGAATAAGATGGACAGACAGATAGGTCCGTGTATACACGTACGGCGACGGCCTGCAATCGTCGTCAGGAATCTCCCTCACTACTTATGCGCAGCGTCTGCGCAAAGGGTGGCTGTGCATATAAGCAGCCTCCGTAGTCTAATAGTTTTCGTATAAATAATATTATAGACACAGCCGTGATAGCGGTACAATTATGAATATACATATATGTATAGAATATAAGAGGGAGAGAGAGGCAGGAAAATAATTGTATGCTATTATCAAATGGGACTTTTAACCGCCCTCTCATTAAGTCCAGCAGCAGCCGCTCTATACAGTACTGTATTAGCTCTTCCAGTCGCGGTGTCGTTTCTATACGCGCGTAACGATATTTATATGAGGAAAATAAAGCAAAATACGCGCATTGAAAAGCAAGTCGAAGGCGCAGAGGACTTTGTCCGGGCGCAAAGAAGCTCGAAAAAGGAGCAACAGCGGCTGCAGTCGGGAGAGGCCCAACAGAAAAAAGTATGGAGAGAGGGAAGGGGGGCCTGTACGGAGGGCCCGTCCGACGCCAGCAAGGCGCGACAATAGCGCGCGCCGGCATCGCGCGCGCTCAGACTCTCGTCGCGCCGAACCGGATTTCGGGATTAAAATCCCATATATAGTCGACGGACCCCTTCTCTCTCTCTCTCTCTCTCTCTCTCTCTCTCTCTCTCTCTCTCTCTCACTCTCCTTTAATCCTTTTTCCCTCTCTCACTCGCTCCCGCTCAGTGTGTATGTGTGTGTGTGTGTGTGTGTGCAGAGAGAAAGAGCTTCGAAGAAGGAGAGGTACGGCTTTGACGGAAGGGCAGAGGCGAGAAAAAAAGCGAAGGAAGGTGCCGCGCCCGGGGAGAGAAGAAACATGACAATGGCACACCGCTGCGAGAAAGAGAGAGCCTTTATATCCTCGTCTTCTTGCTCCGCGGCAGAGGCTTTCTTATTCGGGGAATTCGTTAGTAGGTGGAAAGTCGATTTGTGCGCGATTATACGCCGAACGCACGTAACGTATGGATTTGCGAATTTCGAAGCGTCGTTTTATCGCGGCTCGTTCGAGAAGTTTTAGTATAGTTGCCAACAATACCGCCGGATTGTAAATAAGATTTTATAACCGGAAGTTTATGTAGAATTCTCGGCAACCGCGCGTATTGTTGAAAATAGCCGTGAAGATATAATTTTTCCTTAAAAATATCCGTATTATTTCGAAAGTTGAAACGCAATCCAGCAATGCGTTTTTGAGCAACGAATGCAACAACGGGATTTTCCCTGAAAATAAGAAAGAACACGAGCCCCTCTTTCTCTCCGCGAAGCGAAAGAAGAACAGACCACCGCATATATAGACGACGTGCGTCCGACCATCAATAGCCAAGAAAATCCTGAAAAAACAGGCCCCGGAAAAAAGTGGGCGTCTAAGAGCCCCGAGAAAAACGACCGTGAATTAGAAGTATATTTCACCCGAAGGACTATGCTCTTCTCGCACAAGAGGAGGGCTCCCCCTCGGAGAGTCTTACACACAAAAGGCGCCTCTCGAGAAAGGAGGCCCTGATGTACGTAACGCGCCGCGCTTCTTCTTTCTTTCCAAGAGAGAGAGAGAGAGAGAGAGAGAGAGAGAGAGAGAGAGAGAGAGAGAGAGAGAGAGAGACCGACCAGCATCCCTTTATATATGTTGGACGCGGCGCGACTGTAGCGGCTTCAGGGCCGTATATATCGTGTTTTTCAAAGCTTGAAGACGTACGCGCGTTAAATTTTCCATTCCAGCATTCAAGAGTTTAGATAGATCTGAATATCCCATGCATCACACCTCTCGAGATCGGTGACGAGAGCGTTTCACGGAATCGAAAGAAGTTCGCGCTCAGTCATCGCGCACAGAGTCGAGCCTTATGTTTAGCGCGTAACACTTGATTCTCTATTTTTTTTTGTATCTTCAAGTGGCGCGAAACACCATAAGATCGACTAGACCATCTCTGGATCTAGTGGCTGAGTCTAGACAAAAAACAATTGAAGTATCTCGTGAGGCCGAGTGAATATTTTACTTCGAGGCGAGCGGAGGAGCTGAAAATCTGTAGGATCGTCTGTACATTGGATAATCGATGGTAATTGCGTCGTATAAAGGGGGTCTGATCGTTTGTGCGTTCTCGTATACAGGCTCGACCCTCGTGTATGTATATAATCATGCAGCAAGTGGACGCGCGCGATTATTCAATGCCGCTCGTAAAATAACGCACATCCTCGATTCCGCGAACATTCGCCGACGAGAGCGGATTAAGAAATCCATTCCTCATCGTGTATATATATGTATATAAAGCAGAAGCTGCTGTGTATAACGCTATACACGTGTGCGCGATATATACATATATGGCTAACCGCAAAAGCAGCTCGTCCGTATATCTCCGAAAGAAGTCAGGGAGAGTTGAGTACGGTCCCCTTTATCGGGAGCCAGAAGTCAGGTGTGAATCGACGATCAAAGGCGCCGCCGACGCTTTATCGGTCTATACCAGGCTACTAATTATATATTACGTATTATATACGGTTCGCGAATTTTACGACGATAGGTTTTTCGTTTAATTAGGGCGATAACGTTATTGCGGGGTAGATTGTCGAGCGTTGTGGAAAAGGGTTGCGTTTCAGTGTTAAATTATCAAACACCTGTACTTTGAGAAGTATAGAGCTTCCGAAGTTGCTCCTTTCCCCGCTATATGCAGCTCCGAGAAAGCCAAAAAAATTTCGTAATATACAAGTCCAGCGCACACGATCAGGCGATCTCCCTCGCAAAATAACAACGTCAGCCCCAACGTCAGCCCCAAAAAGTTTCGCCTTACGTCCCTGATGGTCAGGCTGGTCCTTATTCGGTTCGACGCGCGCCTCCACCCGAGAAAGAGAAACACACAACACAAAAGCGAAGGATGAGAAGCAGAAGTAGAAGAAGAAGACGAGGGTCCGTCCAACGGACAAAGATCCATCGGGACCGGTTCTATACTCCATCGTCTGTTCGGCAGTCCCCCCCCCCCCCCCCCTCAACTCATCCTTCTTTTTGTACATTCCCGGGAGAGGCCCCGCAGTGCGCCGGGTGTGAAAACCGACACCCACCCGCTTGTTATTTTGTCAAGCGGAGTATATACGCGGCTTCTATCTATCTCGCTCTTGAAATTATAGGAATCACGCGAGTCGCAAATTGCCTCGTCGTGGGGCTTTTGTTGGTAATCAAGCTCTGCTCTGGTGACAGACTCGACTCGCTCTATATTCTAATTTTATACGCGATGAATTTGTAATTTTATCGCGCGGTTCTTATATACATATATATTCTGCATAGCAGTCGCTCGTAATCATTATTATTATACTTCGTATACGAAGGTGCGCGATCGAATTCCTCCGCGAGTACGGTATTGGCAACGATCTCGGTGCAATTTCCGAAAGCTCTCTCTCGGAAATATCAATACATTCACACAGCGCGAACGTGTAATTCCCTGCTCGGAGCAATTGAATCCCAGCACGCATTCCTCTGTATACTCGGTAATCGAACGAAGAAATAATGCTCCAAAGTAGCTATATATGTATATATATACGTGACCGCGCGCTCTCGGGCAAGTTGAAGGCCGTCAGGCGCGAAGATTGGGCGGACGGGCCGCACCGAAAATGGAGGAGTCATTACCTGCTGCAGAGAGAGAGAGAGAGAGAGAGAGAGAGAGAGAGAGAGAGGTATTATGTATCCACTCTTTCAAGTCCTTTTCTTCTCTCTCTCTTTCGAGTGCAGAGCGATGCAGAATTCAAAGCACGTGTAAATCACAGATGTGCAATGCTTAGATGGGAAAAAATGCTCTTTCATCATTCTTGTTCGCGCCGCGTCGTAAAAGTCGCTGCAATTTCTGCAAGCTCTATGTGTATAACTATATATAGATACATATATACTCGCAATTTTCGAGAGCGCAACCGCAGCGGCGGCGCAATTATTTTCAATTGGCCCTTCGAAGCGTCGAGCGAGAAAGAGAAAAAAGAAGCTTTTCTCGAAATCGCATTGGTTCCGCAGGTGCAAAACTCGCCCGGACTTTTTTTCTTCTACTTTTGCGTTATATATATATATATACTCTGCTCGACGCTGAAAGAAACAGAGAGGTTGCTGCTTCTTT
Organism: Muscidifurax raptorellus; assembly: GCA_020010945.3. Lineage (NCBI taxonomy): Eukaryota > Metazoa > Arthropoda > Insecta > Hymenoptera > Pteromalidae > Muscidifurax > Muscidifurax raptorellus. The sequence continues at coordinate 7,097,610 of CM052078.1, read as the reverse complement.
GTGGGACGGCTGATGCGCCTTCTTTTTTTCTCTCAAAGAGATCTAAATGCGATACACTACGAATTTTACCGTGAATTCGGGGGAAACATCCTCGCGACGCTCCGCTTTTCGTGCATAACCGCGCTGATATCGTTAAGAGTTATATATATGCCTACATCATGTAATGATGTGCAAAATTGTAAAGCTGCGAATATATAACGAAATTCCATTTTCACTTGTACTACATACGCAAAACTCACATTCATTAATTCGTTTTCCCCGTTCTTCCATAACAGACGTACATATAGCAGAAGCTGCACACATCGCTCGAGATATAAACTCTCGTCGGGTGTATGTACATATATACACATACAGGGAGGAGGAAATTCCGGTCGCCACTACTGAATGGGATAACGCGATAAGCCTCGACGATCTACGCGTGAATTCCAACCGGCCGATGCAACTCTCTCTCTCTCTCTCTCTCTCTCTCTCTCTCTCTCTCTCTATATATATATATATATATATATATATATATATATATATGTATACATATATACGACGTATCAATGAACGCATCGACCGATAAAAAGCTATACATCGGGCGGAGCTGCACACTGCAGCATGTGTGCCTTATCTTGAGGCGTGTAATTTTAGAACGAGCGCTTCCGCTCGCGCCAAAACCGTTATTTTATATACATGTATATATAACATACTCTCCGGAATGATGCGCAAGCTCGTTGCAGTTTTGCGTGTCCGAGCATTAGCCCGTGTGCGCGTGTGTGGGTGCGCGAAAAGAGGCGGGAATTCACAGAAGCGCTGTGCGTTATTCGAGAGATTTAATCCATTTAATACCAAGTGAGCCTGGTAATTAACCACATGGCCGTCGCGCACACGCCATACACGCGCGCCTTCGCCGTCTTCATTTTTCGAAACCATAACGGGCCTCGTGTACATCGTGTTCAGCGCGAAAATTCCAAATACTCGCTTTAATTGATCGATTTGAATGCGCGCGTGAAAAAAAGCCCATTCACCGCGCGCACTGCTCGGCAGCAAAAGTTGTTTATAATAACGATCAGCTCCTGCACGCGCTATATACCTATATATATATATATATATATATATATAATATATATATATATATATATATATATATATATATATATATAAAGATAAGAAACGCGTGTAGAGTATATATAACGATTAACATATTATTCCGCGAACACGCGTAAGGCACGAAGGTAACAGGCTCGCGCTATATATATATACGGCCGCACGAATGATTTACCATACACGCGAATTCACGTCGTATTATATACATACATCGAAAAAGCAGCTTCCTCCCGTAAAAGGCGGCGTTCGCGCGTACGGCCTTAATAGCCCGCGCTTCTTTGATTGATTCGAGATTCAATCGCGAGACTTTCGATTATTCGCGCGTTGTAAAACTCAAATTATATATATATATATATATATATATATATATATATGTATAATATAGCGTGCAGAGGTTTCCTATTTCGTTTTGCACGACTTTTTCTCTCGCGGAGCGCGTGAGAACGCGGAGAGCTGCGACGCGAGTGTATAAATAAGGCAGCTTCTGTGCGCGCTATATACGCGGCGGACTACACTTGTTGACCATAATCGGCGTAGAATGAGAGGACTTTCCTGTATATACGCGGCAAGGATGGATTTGTTGCCTCTCGTTTTTCAGCCTGCGGAAAAACGCGGAGTTGTTTATTATCATATGGCGTTGACGCTTTTGTCGTTAGAAGTGGATCAATTATGGTTTTACGTTACTCGATCTGATATTTTATCGTTGGAGCATCAGCTTTTCAGCATCAAAAGTGAAGTTTTACCTTGACTCGACGATATACGTGCTTTTTACGTTTATCTGAATAGAATTGTCGGATGCAGGTATGTGCGCGAACTGCAAAATAGTGAAGCGTTAACTGACTGGTCATTCCATACGATTGCTCGTGAAAATCAATAAAAATCGGTTATTTATATTTTTGACTTTTTTTTTCATAATTTCGTAACGGTCCAGTAGCAGCTATGCTTACAAATTTCACTACTGGTGGCGCACCTGTACAGCAGCGTCGACGCCATTTGCGGGCTTCATGCATCTTTATATTAGTTTTTATCAAACAAATGCGAGCCAATCATGAGCTCTTATGATTTAACCTATTTTTTTATTCAAATTTGTTGATCAATAAATTTTACATTTTTCAAAAACAAATACCTATTTTTTACGCACTTCTGACAAACGTATCAGCCTCGCGTGACTACTTAACGAAAGTATACAATATACTTGCATTGTAGCCGGCTTATATTTCGCAAATTTATCTCTTTCGTCATTACAACTCCAGTGTTTTCTTTGCGGTAGTCTCGTCTGCTCTGACTAGCAGAACAGAGTGTATTTTAATGTAAAAATACTTTGATGTTTTAAGTGTAATTTTATTGAATAATGTTTGAAGTTATATAGTTGAGAAAAATAAAAATCTTCAGAAATAGACTATTTTAAATATTTATTTATAAGCATGGAGATTGAATCGGAAAACGCCAGTTCTGATCAGAAAGTATCAAAAAAATTGTATAAATGTAGCTTTGAGGGCTGTTCGCTGGAATTTTTGAAGCCAAATAGTTTAAAGTTTCACATTAATGTTCATTTAAAAGAGGTATGTATTTATTATTATAATATAATTTATTTCACCTTTTTAGTGACATTAAATTAATTTTTTTATTTAAGAGACCTTTCAAGTGCACATATGATGGCTGTGATAAAGATTATAGTAACCCTTCGCATTTAAAACGTCATGTGTTAACTCATGATAATGCACTCAAACTAAAAAAGATTAGGTGAGTGCGTAATAAACGAAGAAAAATTTATCTAGAATTTTCAAAATCTTGCAATAAATATTGTTACAGGTGTAAGCACTGTCAAGAATATTTCAGTAATACCAGTAATTTGAAACGACATATTCAACGAACTCATTCAGATACTGCCAAGTTTTGTAAAATATGTTCCAAAAGATTTAAATTACAAAGTATACTGGATCAGCACATGATATTGCATGAAAAAAAGGGAAAGGAATTGATATCGTTTGATTGTGAAAAGTGTGGTAAAGAACTAAAAAGTTGGTATTCATTAATTAAACACAAAAGAAGACATTTAAAGAATAAATTGCAATGCCCTTTTGAGCATTGTCTGGTAGAATTTGATACACGAACAGCCTTAAGAGATCATAAAGTGTGCTTTCATTCCATGGACCATGCTAATCATAAGGAAATTCACAAAAGTAAAATTCTTTACTATTTTTCTTCTTCTGATTTTAAGTGCATTATTCATTTTATCTACATTGTCTTATTTTTACAGACTATACGTGTGCAGATTGTGGTAAAGTATTTTATACCAAAAATAATTTAAGGTTACATGTACCAACTCATTTAGTACAAATAAAAGAATTTTCATGTACATATGACAATTGCGATAAAATGTATCTATTTAAAAGAAATTTAACGAAACACATACAAATTTCTCATTTGGGTAAAAGATTCAAATGTGAAGTTTGCAATGCTGAATTTACATCAAATCAGAAACTTAATCAACATAAGCAAAGTTTTCACCAAGGACCAATAAAAACTCGTAGAAAACGTTTTAAAAAAATTTAAATTAAGCTTATATAATTAATTATTTCGATAAATACAGTCTAACACTGTTCAATATGAAATATTTGTATAGTTTGTATGATTGTTTATAAATTAATGACAATAAATAAGTAATATTAAATATATAAACAGTATAGTTTTGATCAATACCTTTACTAATCAAAGAAAAAAATTAAAGTTGTTTGTAGATGGGAATAGCCAAAACGTTGAAAACACCAAGATTAGTTTTTTGAATTTTTTATTTAAGCTTTACACGTAAAAGATGTTTGTAAATTACTTGTCTGCCTTTTTCGTCTTGGCAGAAGCCTGTTGTGCCCTCATAACCTTAATGACGATCTTTTGTTCTTCAATAAGGAAGGCACGGACAATCCTAAAAAAGTATAATTGATTAATAAATCTGTTTAAAAGGCTATTTCAAAAGTTAATACTAAAATGGTAACAGAGTTTGATGTAGCGGAATCAAGAAACTATTTTTAAAAATTCATTAATTAAGGTATTCATTAGTAACCTGTGTTACATATATATTAAAAATTAATTTTTATGTTATTCCTTACCTTTCCTTAACACATTTGTGGCACATCACTCCACCATAGACACGCTTGACAGTCTTCTTCCTGCGACACATGCGTGAGCGTTCCATGGGCCTTGCCGGCTGGATACCCCTAAGCTTGTCTTTGCACTGACCACATCTGGGGATCTTCTTGGGCTTCTTGAGGTACTGGTAGACCAATTTACCTCCAGGAGTACGGACGCTGTAATAATGATTTTATATTAATTATTTTCTACAATTTTTTGGCACAACACTTATTCTATAATGGTAATTTGTTTAGAAAGGTTGAAAACCATTTTAGACTGTTCCGTTTTTATATAAAAATCACAAACTTTATGAATACAAGTACACCTAAGAAATCTACTTATAACAATTGTCAAGGCTTAGTTATCTAAATTAATTCATCAATGAGGTATAAAAATAAATAAACATTAGTAAATCTTTGCAAACCACTGTTTTCACAGGGATTAGGCACCAGAAAGTGCAGATTAATTTACAGGTTATGTTGATATAAATGTTCACAAGCACTAGGGCTTCTAGACAATTATTTTTCAAGTACTTTCCGTAGGTTTGCCTCTAATCAAAGTTCGATAAACAATTGTTAAAAAGTACACGTGGTTTAGGTGACAAAATCGTCAATCAAAACATAACCTGTAGCACCCGAAACCCGTTACCTCAAAATTCCTCAACAACAAAGTACATCGTGAAAATCCGAATTTCGCGTAAAGACAACCCTCGAAGCTGCGATGAACGATTCGGTAAATCTGAAAAACATTACTCACACTCGTCTCCTGTTACTTTTTGTGTTGTACGACAGCCGTCGTCGGTAGGTTAGACGCTGCACCATCTTGCTTCTGGAAAAGAAAATTGGCCGTTACAAAAATCGTCGGACTTCGATACGGGCATTAACGGCTGCGCCGTTTCTTCTAGTTTATTGTCGCGGCGTTATTTTTTGCATCGATTGTCGGATTACCGCGTATAAAACGGATTTTCCAACAATCGCAATTTATTAACAACGAACCTTGGTCAGCCGAGGAACGGAAAAGGAAACGAGCGCCGCTACGGAGACCTTTCACGACTGCGCACCGCGCGCTTTCTGGGACATTTGATTCTCGAATAAGGCTCGCTGGCATCGATTTATTTGCTCTAGTTGCTTTTTGTTCGTTGTTTATCTGCAATGTTAAAGTTTTTCTGCACAAATAGAATCAAGTAAAAATCTCCGGCTTAAAATTGCTTATGTCTCATTTTTTTTATAACTTTTTTTGTGAATCCACTCTAGGAGTTATTTGTTTCGTGGTGTAAACCTATATATAATATTATATATATTAGATCATATATTATATACATGCGATTTGCCGAGCAGACGGAAAAGTTTAAAATCCAAACAACAACAACGGACGATGTAAGCTCTTAGTGTTCAATTACATTTTCGCAACTAACCCTCGATTCTCGCGTCATCCTCATCACAATGATGTCCCGAAACTGTGTCAATAAAACTTTCGTCAGGACATTCTTCAAAAACTTTTTTAGGTCTAGATTAGAGGTATACTGCAGTAATACTGTCATTGCATAATTTATAATGTCGACGTTACTTTAATCGTGTTACTTTTACAAGAATGCAGCTCGCAAGAAAGCTGAAATTGCATTTGGTAGATATGACATAGTGGAACCAGGAGTCGTGTCTGCGAGAAGACCTGTCCCTTCGTACATTCCAAAGCCAGTGTATGCTGACACAGGTAAACCATCGGTTCCACCCATTGAGCCAGAGATCAAGAACAAGGATCAAGTAGAATGTATGATCCATAGCTGTATGTTAGCCAAAAGAGTATTAAAGGAAATAAGACCAGCTGTAAAAGTAAGATTATTATGTTGAATGACAATGGTATGAAGTCATAATATTAGCCTTTAATACATTTTTAGCCTGGTGTTACTACTGACTTTCTGGATGAAAAAATCCATGAAATGATTATAAGTAATGGGGCCTATCCTAGTCCTTTGAACTATCGTGGATTTCCAAAGTCAGTGTGTACCAGTGTCAATAATGTAGCCTGTCATGGAGTACCGGACGACCGTCCTTTACAGGATGGAGATATTATAAATATAGATGTCACGGTAATGCATATTTTATCAAGTTTGTTATGATTATATGTACATACATTTCTAAATGATTTTTTTTTAAATTAAGGTATTTTTTAATGGATATCATGGAGATTGTTCTGAAATGTTTGAAGTTGGAAATGTGGATGAAGCGGGCAAGAAGTTAATTCAAGCAACAGAGGTCTGCCTTCAAAAGGCTATCTCTATTTGTAAACCAAATGAAAAATTTTGTAACATAGGCAAAGTTGTTGAAGAAACAGCTATAAACCAGGGATTCACTATACTACCAGCATTTGGTGGTCATGGTATTGGTTCATACTTTCATGGACCTCCAGACATTATTCATATCGGTATTTATTCAAATTGTATAAACAGAATTCATCGTTACTAAATAATTTTTAATTTGAATTATATGTTGATAGAAAATGATTATGAAGGAGTGATGAAACCAGGAATGACATTTACCATTGAACCAGTGTTATCTCAAGGAAGAGAGGAAGTTGGAATTTTGGATGATGGCTGGACAGCAGTAACAATGGATAATGCTAGAGCAGCACAAGTAGAACACACAATACTGATCACTGATAATGGTTGTGACATTTTGACTAGACCAAATTGAGAAGAATTGTAAATATCTGTCAAGTACAAAAAAATGTAATATTTATTCAATGTTTAATAAAATGCTTGTTTCACGAATTAGGATATTGAAATTTTATTTATGAAAAACAACGTATAGCCGGCTTATAATTAAATAGCTTTGAGTGTGGCATTAATCATAATCTCTTCCCATTGTAGATATCTCCCAATTATGATCAATGATGATTGGCCCTTTGATTTCTACTCCTTTCTCTTTTGTGATGACTCCAAGGTGGTACTAGAATCAAGATAATTTAAAATTAATTTATTGTTAATGCAAATACTCTGTTGGCTTGAAAAAACATTTAATTACCTTGGGGAAAGATCTTGCATCCCTGTAAAAAAGTACTTGCATAACTTTATAAATAAGATCGGTGGCTTCCTGTTCAGTCATCTCTGGATTAGCTTCATAAGCTTTATTAAGAAGAGGACTAGCCATGTATGCACCATAACCAGTAGCAATCACAGGATCAGTAAATGCAGTTCCTAATTTATCAACTGTTCCTAAAAATCTAGTACAAAAGAAAAACTGTCATAATACTGATTTCCAAATAATATATTCACAGAATTCAATTATTGTAATTCTTACAATTTATCATCTTCAATGCCACCGATGATGAAGTTATTCCACAGGGGATCAAACTTTGATCTCTTGTTGTACATTACTCTGGTCAACCAGCAGTGGAGAGATTTTGGTTTTAGAGTGAACCCATCATCCAGACATCTCTCATCGAGACTAAAAGACAATTACATTAAAAATAAAAAATCTCTTAAATAAGATAACCATGATCTTGTCAATTCAATTGATTGAAATACACACATTTTCTGCTCAATAATACTTCTGAGGTACTGGTAATCAGCGTAGTCACCACCAGCTCCGAGAATAATATTGTCATTAACTTTAATAACACGTTCACAGTTTCTGAATCTCGCAAGGGAACCGTAAGAGGCCAGTACATCAGCTGCAATGACGACTCCATCCTTGAATTGCATTCCTATCACCGATGTACCCGTGACCATCGGAGATCTAAACAAAAGAAATAATTTACATTACGATCAAAATTTTCATTTCGAGGTTAGGTAACGTATCTCGCTTTCGATTCAACGTCATTACTTCCTCAAACATCCTTAAATAAGTCGACATAATACATAAGTGATGTGAACATTGTCCCGTAATTTACAATACCTAATTAACTTTTTAAATAACAAATTTCAAAACTAGCCATCGGATAAGTCGCTGCTCAACACAGCAAAATTAGAAGCAAAATCGCAGTACAAAATTCGGACTTACTGTGTTCTCTGCATGCCATTCGTGTCGGAGCTCGAAGTGGGCCCTGGAAAATTGTAAATTGCACCTGGTGCCGGGCCATTCTGCCAAAAAGGCGTAGGGCTAAAGTAGTCGGCTTTACTTAAGAACGACATATTTTTGTTGTAAAATTCGAATGTCATCCTCTGCTTCACGAACCCCCGAGGTTCCGGCAGCAAATAATGCGTTCGCAAAATCATCAAACGAGACTGCGCATGCGCAACCATGAAATATCAAATTCATTTATAATTGAATAAAATACTATAGAATATTTTGTTATTTTTGTGATTTTCAACAGCTTTCCTATGATTCGAAAGTATTAATATGAAAAATTACAAAATAGCTCTTATCTTTAGATGTAGGCAGGTACTTTTAAAATTATTATAGCCTAAAAATAAACTTTACGCATATAAAATCAAATTTTCAATATAAAAACTTCGGGTTGGAGACAGGTAATGATGTTTCGAGGGATGCCTTCGTTAAAAGTATATCGGCGCATCTACAGCCTTATCTTACACTACTTATACTATATAATTATAATATAGAAAGAGAAGAGATAGATGCTCCATTACTGCGATGTAGACAATTTACTCTATTCGAAAATAAGCACTTCCTACTTTCTTGGTCTACTTGCTCAGCTTCAGTTTTTTTTTTCTACCGTTGTCTAAAAGGGTATAATTTGGTTAAGTCAGAATCAGGATGATTAGTCTTTTTCTTATTTTTCGGATTTCATTATTGCCATATTGAGTATATTTTATTCTTTATTGTTATTAAATACATGAAAATTCACAATACCTCACAATTCCTTAACATAATAATATGTATTCAATGTAAACATATACGTACTATTACTATTATATCGCCGCGATTGCAAAACTTTTCAGAGTCACAATCATCATATAATTATACTATTATCATAATTCCTCTGTATTTAATTTGTCGCTTATATTAATTGATAAAACCATTAATAATTTTATACAGATTCGTTCGTTCAACAAATACAACCAATTACCTATATTTTTTCGTTGCAGCTTTCGCTAGCATCGTCTATCTTCTTTAATTAATATTAGCACAATTGTGATACCTTTTTACGATTACACGTGTACTTAAAATTTAATTAGTATTTCTTAGGTATAATTATCGTTGAGAGAATTAGTGATTTATTATATAGTGTTAGTATTCGACGAAAAAATAGATTAATGCTATAATATGACAATTTAAAATTACAAATCGCGTTATTTGAATCGATGCATTTCTTCATAATTGTAGTTCATAAAACGATTTTAAGCAGCAAGAAACATAATCGTAAGGTAACGACGAAATCGGTATGACATAATGAAATGCATAGAAGCCAAAATCACCATCTATCACAGCTTAAAAACATGCGCAATCGATTAAGTATTATATTTTTAATCATTTATATAATGCATACACTTACTTTTAAATTTGGTCAAACAATTATTGTTTTTAATTTCATTAAATATATTTGGTCTATAAATAAACATTTCATATGCACTTTTAAATTATATTATAGATTTTTGATTACGTTTAACATATATAGAGCCATTTGAAAAAATGTAATTTATATTTTTATAAGTTTTAGATTTTTCACAAGGAGAATGGAATATTATCATATTATTTATAAATTGTTGCAATTCGTTCAGATATATTTGATATAAATATTTAATTTTAAATATATACTTTCATTGTTTATATATCAATGTTGATTTGCTATAATGTTTTTTTAAAATTATATGTATTATAATCTTATCTTTATCACGTTACCTTACTTTTCTCACTGGCAACTGAGGAGTACAAATGAGTTGTTGAGTGTTTCATAAAGTTATTAATATTTTGATGTGATGAATGCAATGTTATAAAGTATGTATCCTGATATTCCTTTATGCAATTTGATAGTTTTGTTTGACTATACGTTTCGTTTTTTTTTGTAATAGTTTGTCCGTACTAACCCATTCGTGTAAAAGTAAGAGTGGGCGTGTTTTAAGTGCGAATGTGTTTAATGTATAAAAATAATAAAGCACTGACGTATATTGTAATATTTTGTAGTGTAATTAAATATCATATTGTGTATATGTTTGAGTTATTGCGTGGGTTTATGTAAGTGTCCTATAACATTTAATTATAGGGTTATTGGATTATGTATTTGTGTGAGTGTCTAAAGTAAGTAAAGGAATGTAGTGTAAAATTCTGGATAATTGGGTAAGTAACAATATAATAAGTATTTGTGTTTTTAACGTGGCATGTGCTTCAAGTAGTTTAGTTTGGACAATTGTGGATTTGTTTAAGTGTCTTATTTTGTGTTTATAATGTGTGTAATCTGTATGTTGGTGCGTGTACATTTTTAATTGTATAATGGTGTGTAAATATTTTTGTATATAAATAATGAGGTTTTGAATGTATAAATTTGTTTCTGCATGCTGTACGTGGTGTATGTACGTTTATAATGCGATGATATGTACTTAGTACTACCGTAGATGTGTCGCTGTGATGTGTAATTTTGTTAGTGTTGTACATGTCATGTGATTTTTAAACTTTTTAGTATGCGATGTTATGTGTAATTTGGTCATAGTTTTTAGTGTATTTATTGTATTATATTGTGTGTATAATTCTATACTAGTGTCACTTGTATATACGTGTGCTGTAATGTGCTATTTTGTTCGTATGTGTATGAGTTTTGATGTGTAGTGTGTCATTTTGTTTGCATGTATATGAGCTGTAATGTGTAATGTGTAATTTTGTTTTTATGTATTGCATACGTGTAAACGGTGAAGTATATTTATGTTTTTGTGTGTGCTGTAGTATTAATTTTGTTTCTGTACGTGTGTCGTAAAATGTAAAGTTTTTATAATTTGTATTATATGTATGTGTAAAGCTATCGTTGCAGTATAAATTTGTTTGTGTCAAACGTGCGTATTATGCGAGTATAAAATGTACGTGTTTGTTTGTATAATTGTATAAAAGTATAAGTTGTTGTAGTTAGTGCGTGTTAAAATGTTTCGGGTATAAGTGTAATAGTGTCGTGTAAATCTCATTTGTGTGAAAAACATTGTGTGCATACGCTTTGACCGCTCAACGTGCAGAATAATCATACATTGATGCAAACAATTGTATGCTTTTATTAGTGTCTATAAAGTTGTATAAGTGTAACACTTATGCTTAGTGTATTATGTGTATAAATACGTGTTATGTACGTATATTTCGCATAGTATTTTGTATGAAGTGTGCGAGTTTTGTGTTGTGTGTGTATATAATAGTATACATAATGTATAGTGTAATTAAGGCACTGCTGTGATTTAGTGTTTTGGTATTGTATACGTTTGTGAATTAATTAGTAAAATATAAATGTATACAATTGAATGCATGTGTAAATGTATTTATGTTTTAGCTTGTGTCCAATGTAATCGTAATTTGATTGTGTGCGCGTGCGTACGTGCGTGTGTGTGTGCGCGCGCGTGTGTATATGTGTGTGTGTGAATATAAGTATACATGGTTTGTGTACTGGTAATATTGGGTTGTGTGATGTGTGTGTGTGAATGTAAGTGTAAATGTGTTTGTGTGTATTAGTAACATTGGGATGTGTGATGTGCGTGTGTGTGTATGCGCGCGTGCGTGCTTGTGTGTACACTTACGTGCGTGTGTGTGTGCGTGCGCGCGCGCGCGCGCGTGTGTGTGTGTGTTATAGTGTACTTGTACGTGTGTGTGAATATGTAAGTGTGTTAGTGTTTGGGTGTATTGAGATGCGTGTTAATGTATGTGTTGGTGTATGTAACTACGTACATGTGTGCATTGGAATATATATGTGTGAGTGAGCGCGTGTGTTAGTATGTGTTATGTGTACGTGTATTGTGTCAATTGTGCGATCGTTTACAATTATTGTATGTGAGTTATATGAGTACAGTATTTGTGTTGTGTTTTCGTGTATTTCGAATTACTGCTAAGCATTGCATGTGAGATCTACGACGTGTTATCTATGATCAGTGTACAATGTGTGATTTGATTGTATAGTTAATGTAGGTCAATTCGATCAGTGTGCAAGGAAAAGTGTTGGGTGAGAAAATGAACGTTGTATAGCTTAGTGTTTTAAGTGTATCAAATTGTTAAATCTAATACGAATGTACATGAGTATTGTATAAATGTGTTTGTTGTGTATCAATGTGATAGTGTTATGGTGTGGATGTTTTTAAATATTTTGTTGATGAGTTAGTGTATCATAATTGGTGTAAGGGGTGTAGCAAATTTGGATCTTCAATGTATTTTTGTATGTCAAACTTACCTGTGTAGTCCATGAAGGTGTATCTGCTGAATTTGTTAATCTGTAATGGTGTCAGTGTTATGAAACAAAGGAATAAAGTTTTGTGCGTGTAGAAATTGTAAATGCCCATGCAAATATAATTTCCTAAATTGTATCAGTAAGTGCTTTAGTGCTCAGCAAATATAGTTACATGATGCAAACGTGGCTAGTTAAAGCATTCGTTCTCATAGTAAGTGTTAGTATTATTGTATACTATGGCGAGCGTTAATCAAATATACGTGATCTAAAGTAATTTTCACTTGTATATTATGCAGGTAAAAGCCAGTACTACGTTTTACAATCATTATTGGCATAGAAAAATGGCACGTATAAAGTTACTGGTTGTAATTTGTCAAAATTTAATCTCAGTATATAATGGTCGTATAAAGTTTTTACAAGTAATAATCTTTGAAATGAAGTATTTATCTGTGGTCAAAAAGTGCTAATCTTACAGATCAACACCAACAATTATTCACTTTGTGACTACCATAACTTTACCTTATATAAATTATTTATACTTTGTTTGTACTGTATTCCATATATAAAGCTGTGTATAAAATTTAATTTGCTGATAAATTTCGAATTCTCCATTTAAAATTTAGAGAAGAAAACGCGTCTTCGAATTCGTCCAATAACAAAGGATCCATATAAGATCTATGTATAGATTGCAAAGTATATCGATGTACGAATACGCAAAAGAAATTAAATTTCCGTCAAACCGATAATACAAACCTACTTATCATAATACCTGATCTAATTTTATACAACTATCAGCGTTTCTTAATAGTAACAAATCATATATATATAATATAATATTTCTACGTCCTTGGAAGTCGCAAATATACTCTTACGTGATAAAAAACGTCGCTATTTTATACATAAAAAATCTGCGCTAGATGCATAGAGCGAAGTATGCCATCGATCATGGAATTTTTCCGACAACCGCTGGTCTTCCCAATCTGAAAATCATCGCGCTTTTGTTCAATGAATGTAGCAACGGAAAAAACTCTATTACGCGTAAAAATAAAAAACCGTCGTCATATACATATAATCGTGTGGGTATATTTAAATGCGTTCGTGAGTATGTGTATGTGTGTGTGTGTGTGTGTGTGTGTGTTGAGCTCTGTCGATACAATCATGTCGATCGATCTTAGGCGTTATGCTTCAAGATCATGGCAAACGCGATGGCCAGGACAAGAGCTAGTGAGCTAGTGTGAAGACCTGCAGAGTTGGGGCCCCGCTGAATCGTGTCGTACATCGACTGGAGCAGCGGGAAATTGGTAGAGCTTCTGTCCTGACTGCCTCTGTAAGTCTGATCGTTGTACTTCCTGTTGCTGTAGCCTGGACCGGAGTTCGTGCACACACCTTCGTAGTCGTCCATGTCGATGGTATAGGCCATCACACCACCCAGACCCTCTCTCATGGCGTACAGGGTCTATCGGAAAAAGTCAGCATTAAAGTCATGAGTCGTTTTGGTATTTCAACGGATACAATAATATAGCAGTTATACGAGTGCGAAGAGTTCGATTGCATACCTTGATCTTGACGGATTCTGCGTCCTCGTAAGTGAACAATCGATTGCCGTGATGGGCGTAAGGTACCTGTTCATTGTCAGACCACGAGAGTTTCCATCCGTTGCGTATTTGTTTGCAGAGCTAAAATTCGAGTAAAAATTACACTCCAGTTTTTCTAAAGAACAATTGTATCGAATGTAAGGATGAACGCTATGTTTGTACCTGGTTGTAGGCAAACGGCTCCTCCTGAATCGCTTTGCCTTTACCGGATGTTATATCGAGTTCTATGATTTCGTGGTTGGTGGTCATCTGTTTTCCACCGAAAGGTATGGCCAATATCAGCTTATAGCTATGCTGGGCGAATATTCTCTTGAGATCGGTGACCGATTGTACCTGAAATTCGCGTATAGCATTTATATCGCATGTATTATTTATACACACACTGCATTGTAGTGCAAACGAAATACTCACTATGTTGAAAGCGTCGCTAGATCTCATAGGCGCGGGTGCCGTGATTTTGTACCAACGTGGATTGAGGTCGATGGCCATGATGAACCAGTAGTCGACCATTTCGAACAATTCCTGTTGTTGCTCGTAAATGTCTTGAACAGTCGTTTTATGCGGATGAAGCACGGTGGTGAGTAAGCGTCCGTGGCTCCTCAGCGTAGACTTCAGATTCTGAAATGGGCCCGCATGACGTTTCATATATGACTTTTCCCAATATTGTGTATACAGAACTTACGGTCATAAAGGTGGTGAACGCTGTTCTCTCATCTAGTTTGGGATACCGCCAGTCGATGTTCACTCCGTCGAATTTGATCCTCCTGTATGTCATGTAATAAGAGAGTATATAGAGGAATACCTTGGAGGCGAACGACGGAAAAACTTTTCTAAACACTTACGTCAAATACTGATTAACATTGTTGATGAATTGCGGAAGCCGTTGGCTGTCGCGGGCCAGATTTGAAAAGTCCACGGGCATACCGGACACGGATAGAATGAGCTTCAGATGACGATTTCTCTCCTTGAGGTGAACCAGCTCGGCGAAAGTTGGCTGACTGCCCGAATCCCGCTCGAGCGAGGGATCGATGGGTCGGACGTTATTCGTACGGGGATCCAGTTCGACGGCGTTGTAGACAATGTGGGTGCACAGCTCGGGCTTCATAGTGTTGATGGTGAAGGGACCCTTGGTTTCCGAGTTGACTTCGTGGTATGCATGTCGCGCGATGTTCGTCACGTTCAGAAAGCAGAAGATGTCCTTTGTGCGCTGTTGGCTGTTGTTGTAACTTTGTTGATACTGGTTGTTGTTGTTGTAGTAGTTGTTGTTGTTGTAACGGTCGTTATCTGCGAAATCACAGACAAAGGAAAAGATGAATCTTCAATGAAATTTCACCGCGTGTAGGCGAGTAAAGCTTCAATTGGGTATACAAGTCAGACAGGAAGAATGTCGGGCGGAAAGGTCGGGCAATTAAAAGTTCAAATTCACGATATATACATATATATATATATATATATATATATATATATATATGATTCAATACGCGACCGCGCGGCGGTTCTCTCGACGGCAACCCTCGCGAAATTAAGCTCGTTGAGCCGGAGTCCGTTAATCCTTCGATATATATATATATATATATATATATATATATATATATATATATATATATATATATATAACGACAAAGTTTCTTTCTTTCTTTTCTGTCATGGAAGACTGTACTGACGCACGTGAAAGCTACTGGAACGTCCCCGATTGTACATCCTGAGCAACGCACAGCGCATCTCAAATCGAGATCATTACGCGAAACTTCCCAAGTGACTCATTACAACACACTCAGCGAGACTTTCTAATGCAGTCATTGGCTTAAATGAGCTGAAAATGAATCGTACTGTTTAACATACAAGTAGCAAACATCCTTTATATACGGCGCTAATTTCCCTTTCTGGTGCGCGTATATATAGTCGCAATAAGCGAGACATCCTCGAAACTGGATTTTCACTTGGTTCTCCAATTGCGTACACGCGGAGCTTGAGAGAATCTAGGAGAAGTCAAGGTTGAACGAATTAATTCATAAAGCATATCCCGCATCGCCCCAACGTATATAAAAACGGCAATGAACTTTATACATACATATACACGTATACGAACACACATGCACACGACTCGACAAAAATTAAGCCCATTATATATATACTATTCGACGTTTTTCGCCCGAGGCTATACACAGTCGTCGTTTTCTTTGTCTCGAGTTGGCTTCATCGGGGTCTACGACACTCCGTGTGGATCGATGCCTAATTCGCGTGGATACGCGCGTGTGTATGTAGGCTTGAGCTTTTTTTGGTCTACTTTGCTCTCCGAAGACTCGCACGATATCGCGCGATATCACGCACGCCCGAATGTCGAACTAGGTAATGCGCGGGGGGGGGGGGGGTGGTTCTATGTATATAGGGGGTGATGCGCTACGCCTTTCAGCGGGTTTGTGGGGTTTAGCTTTATATTGTCTACTTCATCTATATAATGTAACATTGTTATGGTATATTATAATTTTTTTTCTTATGATCGTATATAGATGATACGAGCTTTTTCATCGATTTTCCTGTCAAGGAAGTTCATCCTCTAGATTGCTTCGATAGTAAAGCACTGATACATTAAGAAAATTGTGCTTTATTGAACGAAAAACGAAGTCGAAGTTACCCAAAGCTCAAAAATCAACTCCGAATAGACCGGGTAATTATCGCAAAGCTGACAAATAACACTCGATTGATCGATATCTTCGTATTTACGTCTTCCCCCCGTGAATACGGTGTCTATTCCGCAAATGAAAGGCTGAAATCGCCGAGTCAGCGAGTAAGGGCCGAGAGCGAGCAAAAAAATTGATCGTCTATATTGTCTGTGTGCGAATCTATTATACGTTTCAAACTTTTCGAATGAGCTCACGTTATTTTAGTGATACAAAATATAGAAACCACCCATAAAGATCGGGAAATCGATTAGGCAAAAGGACAATGAATTCTCTTAACGCGACGGGATAATTGTGCGCCAGGAGAAATCCCACCCCATCGCGTCGTCTGCTGCTGTCCGGTGCCCCCTGACACTTTCCATAAGCTAATCACCTCCATTATACGATGATGTAAGTGCAAAGCCCGTGGATAGGTCCGTATAATCCCATATATACACGCGAGGGGAAACTGAAGCCCGTAAAACCAAGAAACAAAAAGACCGCGTTACGTAAAGAGTCGTGCTGTATATATGCGTGCTTACACATGGTATACACAATGAATCCCATCAAAAGAAGAAGAAGACGAATAAGAAAACGTAGTTTCGATAGACGCGGCAATTCTATTAGAGCTTCTATCTCGTAATCTCTCAGATTGAATGCTTATACAAGAGAAATGGAAATCTCGAAAAATATGATAGGGCAGCCGACCCCCATGACGATTCAATCCATCGGCCGCTGGTTACAACACGCGCGATAAAAGGGGGAACGACAGAAAACATCCATCCTGAGGGAAACAAGAGAAGCCTAAGAAAAGCCAAGAAATAGAACAACGACAAGAGACCGCCCGCGAGAAGACTAATGGCTGTAGGGAAAATCGTGTATCCGCGAATATTTGCCATCGATCGAATCCTATTGATAATATACAATATAGAAGCTCTTTTCGGCAAGACGAAATCGGCCTTGAACCGTATATACAGCGGTTGCGTCATCGACGAAATTCAAGCTATATACGGCTCCTCTTCTTCTTCCTTTTCGCCAGTGCCGGCAGCTGCCGATTTTCGGAGTGTACATTATATGCCTCTTGATCACGCTTGTGTGAAACGAATGAATATTTCGGTTCACGTGGTTCTACCCACTTTCGATGGCGAAACCCCGATCGCATTACCCGATATACGATATAGACGATTATAATAAGCGGAGAAGAAAATAACAGTCGTTACGATACTTTAATTATTATTCCGATGCAGCTCTTCACCCTCGGCCGAATTTAATCGCCCACGACGACGACGACGACGACGCATCGCCCTATATGAGTCAGGATAGAGTATCGGCGGGTTATAGGAGAGAGGAAACGCGTTCAGCAGCCTGGAATCGATGCATCTCGTCCTGGGAAACTGGGCTTCCTTCCGTACACACCGCGCAACTGAGTCAGTATATATATATATATATATATATATATATATATATGTGGGTGTGTGTAGCTACGAGTATAGGGGGTGGTGAAAAGAGGGCTTTGTTGATTTTATGATTTCGCGATGCGTCATCAGATCCGAGCTAGGGGGATGATTCCACTCGAACGAGGGAAGATGTTTTTTCTTCTTACTTTTAAGCCGTTTGTTTCTCTCCGTATATAGAGATGGGAGTGTGGGTTATATATAGTATGGCTGATTTTTAAGTATGAGCGGTAACCGGCTCATTGAGGCTAATCAACATCTATTTGCGGTTTATACATGCGTCGTGGAGATGCTCTTGAAAGTTGCTGTGGAAGACGTGACAGGTTGGATTAGTGTGACCTAAAAATACCTGACGGAGGTAATTTTTTTAGTCAATTATATACGATTGCGACGGTCGTTAAAAACTGAGCTATATGTCTGGATATATTGTGTACGCACATATATACATATTATATGCGGCAGAGTCTATTTTTGTAAATTTTGGGAGACGCGCATGAGTGAATCTCGTCTGAAAGGCTTCCTTTTTTTCTCGTACATATACTTTGCGACCTCGGGTATTCCCCTATTTTTTCAGACTCGAGGGGAATGAAACTAAATCATTTCGCACACGGTCGGTTCATCGCTATTATATACAGTACATTTCATCGTTATACACGTACATACCTGCTATATATAGTAAAAGAGAGCTGCCAAGTTCTCTCGCTTTGTGGGGAAAAGCGCGAAAACATTCAAGTTCTCCTATTATCGCGCACGGATCTGCTCTATTATTAAAAAGCGAGAACGCGACGGTATATATAAGTCACGATAAGCCGCCGATCAGGAAGTAAGGTATACGAGAGACAGCTCTGAAATGTCGATGAAAGTATTTCACTTCCTAGTATATATATATACACACACACACACACACACATTATAACGTGGTTTTTCCCCAAGCCAGCTTACGCGGCTGGAAGAATTTCAATCAGTCCTCATTCGCGCGAAGAGAAAAGAAAAATGGCCACACTTATTCTTATAAAAATCCACTCTACACATCGTCCAATTCAAACTCTCGCTCCGTATGGAATCAGCATCTACTCCATAGATTTTATTAAACTGATTAGATGGCTAGATTACGTCTGCATAGTAGGGGCGCCTCGATGACGCGCTGCTACTATATACCGATGACTCACTTTATACTCCTGCGCGGCTATCTGTCTTCTTTTTCTCTCTCTCTCGCAAGAGACCATTACGTTATATATATACACAACGTGTACGCCGTAACCCCGTTGGAATCTCGAACCCCCGAGGGTTACGCAGTAGTCTTGTACAGACACTTCCGCGACTCCGGGGCGCCAGCTCGTCTATACTTTAGTACAAAGCTGGGCGTTATTCGTCAAGTTGCAGGAGGCGGCTTTCGAGTGATTCGCTCGATTTTTTTTCTCTTTTGGACTGGACTTTGTTGTCGGTTTCTGCAAGTAGTGTGCGCGGATAAAAGCGGAATGATTAGTTAATTAAATCGGCATCGGTTGACGGATGCGCGTATTATCGAGTTACTCGTACTCGACGAAAGTTTTACGCGCGGCTATTTTTGTCGGCCGAGCCATCCGAATCTTCATATTTTTAGTATAGTCTGTATAAATATACAGTCTCGTTATATATATATATATATATACATCTCGTGGAAAATCTTTTATCGATCTGCAGTTACCGAAATTCATGGAAATAAGGAGTGAAAGAGCGCAAACAACGACAACAATGCTTTCCCTACTGCGCGTCGATACGACTATATATATACATAGTTCTATCTCGCGCAAATGTACATAGATGGGAATAAAAAGGAAAAATACAGTAGAAAGCTAACGACGCTATAATGCGCGCGGGCCCGTCATTACTGCCGGAATAATAATCTCCATGTGCAGCATTCATAATCGCGCTTATTGTTCAGCAGAATTGAAGTACAATTGACAGCGGTAATACGCAATGGCTTTTCATTGCGCAATCGCGTACGCGCACGCGACGCAAATTCCACGACGCGTATATACTTTCATATATATATACACGCGTTTCCAGAGCTGACGCCCGCGTATGAAAAGAAAATGTATAAGTATATAAAAACCTTGAATAATGCGCGCGAGCTGTCCTTAATATTTATATACGCGCGATGCAAATGGTCGTACTGTGTACCGCGCGCGAATGGTAAGGCGAGGGGTGAAAACGAATTTACATAGATATGGACGTGCGCTTAATTCGTCGGCGAGAGCTTGATGCTTTTCGCGCGCAGTGTAGGGAAGTGACCGTCTGGAATTCTATACATTTCGTTTTTTATGCGGTTGTCGCGAGCGCGGATATTACATTTTTGGAAATTTTACGTATTTATTTTCTATATATAGGGCGGGGAGAGTGACACGCCTTTGTATTAGGTGCGCGCGTACCGTAAAAATTCCTTGACACCGTATATATGTATGAATATGATGATAATTGCCGGTTCTTATCGCCATATCGTATACAGTTCTCACATTATTAAAAGATACACCTTGACGATGATCCTGGGAGAAGCTCATAATACGTAACTCATTACACAACGATAATCTCATAATCTTTGCAAACAATAATTAATGAAGCATTTAAAGGCATATCAGTCCCGACTCCATCAGGCAAATGAAATTTTTTCCTCAATCTTCCATGTAAATAAGTATACTATACCTACCCCCTCGCGCACCGACGCCGAGAAACACGAAATTTCAACTCCACAATATAGTACGTCTACTGCTCGACGGTATTATCAAACTCACGCACATCGTCGCAGGCTGCACCTGGCGCGCGAGCGAGACAGTCGCTTTTATCGCGCCTTCTCACGCAAAAGCTTAAAAAATATTCGGGGCTTCGCGCGCTGGGTATAAGCCGATTTTATAAAAGACGTATTATTATGCGTATGTATGTATATATATATATATAATACGCAAAGAAAGGGAGACTCGTGTTATTGAAGTAACATCCCCGAGACGCGTATAACGTACAATACGCGAATTATCGATTTATGCAATTTCTTGATAAACGGAATAGAGCAAAACGGAAACTTTTTCCTATTATTATTACAATATCCTTGTAGTACACTGACGTACCGCAAGCGGAAGTCGACGTAATCGACGGCAGTACTACACACAGAGCGTAAATAAGGTATTAAGAAAATTTAAGAAATACAAGACATAACCCGACTGATATGCTCGTTGAGGACGAAGCGGCTAAATTGCGTGAATTGGACGCGCGCGCAAGAGCGAGAGAGAAGCCGCATGAAGCGCGCGGTGACGAGGCGCCGCCGTTGAAGCCGGGCCTCGCCCGTCGCGGTGTCTTATTCTCTCCGCTTTTTTTTTTTTTCGCCGGTGTGGTCGGTTGGTTGGTGACATGGGACATACAGTATAACATTATGCCCAGTCGGGGTGTGTGTTTCTGGGAGATCAGAGCTCATCATCATGCGGAGAATTTCGTATATATATACACGGCGCGAAAAGAGTTCGCGCGCACGAGCCTGAAAAGGTGAGAGATCGAGCTCTGGTACTTTTCCAACCCCTCGGTATATACCTACAGGGGCCGCGTGTCCTTCGCAGCCGTGAACTGAGGAGAGGGAGAGATAAAGGTCGTATATACGAAAAGTTCGGATCAATGGTTGCCATGAGGATCCGGTATTCGGGTCAAGTTATAGGTGTAGAGGGTAGCGCAATTACGACTGAATTTTCTAGACGCGCGACTATGGAGGCTCGTTAGGATCACACGCCGAATACGTAGCTGTAAATGCGACTTGTGCAGGTTTATAGATTCGCACACTGATAACCTCTCGACTCGTTCGTATAATACGCGTTTGATAAATTGTGGATCGATGTGTATATGTATGTTACATACTCCTGGAACCGATGACATAATTATCTTCGCGCTCGGGTACAATGAAAAACCGTATAATAGATATATATGTAATCGTCGAGAGAGAGAAAAAAAGGCCTCCGATATTTTTACCGAAACTTTCAGAACTCGACGCGCACAAATATACGTTATGCGCCACTGCGCACATGTGTGCGGCGACTCCGAATTTCGGCTACACCGCGACCTTGAGAGCGCGCGCGAATCGCCCGCAATGTCGACTTAAAATTAACGTATAGACGCCGTATATCGGCGAAACGAAAAACTCTCTCTCTCTCTCTCGGTCTATTTATGTAAAGCGCGGGAAAATCGAAAATTTAAAAACAACAACGACTCACCGTTATAATTGCCCGTGGAGTAAGCCGCGGCCAAGCCGAGAACGGCGGCGAGCAGGAACGCTCTCCTCAGCATCTCGTTCGTGTATATATATGTATATATATATATATAGCGAACGTTCCCAAGTAGTACGATCCTCAAATGCGTCCGGCCTGTTCGGTGTCTTCCGCGCGAGTGCGAGCTTGGCGATGCTTCGCGCGCGCTTCTGTTTGTCCGTTGACTCGCGGGCGGCGGTTCCCTTGTTGCGTAGGAGGAAGCGGCGCTGCTTATTTTTTGGACGGACTAGAGAGAGAGAGAAGGGGAGATCGCGCGTGTATAGGGCGGGAGAGACGGCGGGGAATGGTTCGAATTACTCGTATATGTATATACGCTGCTACCCCCCCCCCCCCTTCCTGCTGCGGTGTGCGGTTAGAGGGTTTGTTGTTTACTCTGTGCGGCTCTTTTTTTTCTTTGTTGGTAAACCTTGTCGGGGGTGTGTGAGCTTTTTAGCGACTGGACTTTCGTTGTTGTAGGTTTTTTCATAATGATGCGCGTTGTGTATATGGGGCATTTATTTTCCGGATGTTTTGCTTTTGAAAACACTTGGGCATCGATTGTCATGATTTTTGTTTGTATTATACTTTTTGATTTGAAAAAATGGTCAATTATTGCGAGGAAATGATAGTCCGTTACGCGCGTAATATAACAGATTATTCAGGGATTAATAGCATGGGAAAAGGTGGCGTATATAAAAGTATAATTATGATTCTCAGCTTCGATATTGTCTGGTAGCAGATGGACAGATTGGAGTCTAATAACCATCGGTTTCGTTTTAATTACTATACATCAGTTACCCATAGGAGAATTCGGTTGACCGCGATCTGTGTAGTGTCGGAAACATTAAAGTATATATTATATAGAATAAGTATAAATGCTAAAAAATAACACTACTACGAAAATATGAATCTATAACGCTGTAGTATATCTTTTGCATATTATATTTATTATATAATGATTGTTTTCTCTCCGTAGCTAAACATTGACGACCTATGTTTACAAAGGTTAAAAAGCTCATTGGATCGCCCGCTTTTCCTTAACTCGTGCGCTCCCGTTCAGCAGCTCCGCGTCGAAATATTAAATTTGATAAATTATTATTTGGGTTAATTTCTAACGCGTGCCGACTCCATCAGTCTCAAGAGAATTTAGTTCTCAACTTCCTGAATAACGAGCGGGCGCACGTTCAGCTCGATTCGACTTCCGTTAACAAGATGCAGTTGACGCATTTTTCAAGAACGATCTATCCGACCTATTAAACCTTTGATCCGACCGAAATATTCTACTTACGCCTATAATAGAACACTTTCGTCTGGCTCACGTTTATATACTTATATACAACGCAAAAAAAATTCTTTTCTCAACTGCTATACATACTGCGCGCACGTATAACGCGCACTTCCCGTCCCAAATCTGATTTGCATGCGGCATAAAAGTGTCGCTGCTTATTACATTGTTAAACAACTCCATCCTCTCGAAAATCTCGCTCGTTGCGAAGAACGTGTTCGGAACTACGCGTTTGCAAAATTATCCCCCACGTAATTGCGCTTTACTCGTGCCTTTTGCAAGTCTGACGCGACACTGTTGTCTATACGTATATATAGCATCGAACGTATATACGCATACTTACACATTCGACATTCCTCGTAATTAAGCCATACACCCGTCTGACCCTTTGATCACCGTGACCCTGCTCTCTTCCCTAATTACAGCTCTGAAAATAAAATGTATCGAGTCAATACTCTCTCTTGATCGTCGTCTGCATATATCTGGTAATTTAGTTGATAAATTTGCTGAATTACGCTCTATTATACCGATCCGAACGTAATATTATACAGCGAAATCCCGAGTTGATTCCGGTAAAATCGGCGGGAGTAATATGACGTAACTCTCTTTCTCTCCGCAGTAGTGCGGCATCGATCTGGAAAATGCTCGAGGAAGATGTCATCTCGACACACGCGCCGGAGAGGAAGGGAAAATATAGCGACGCCGGTGCCCGTCAGGACGACGCCAGTGACTCACTCCCCCGCCGATCTCCCTTCGCGGTATTTCTCTGTATATAGTTATATGTATATGTACATGTATATATAGCGACGCGCCGCGCGATCAAACTGACTTTCGCCCCTCTCCGCATAAAATTCGAGATGTTTTTTCACTTTGCAATATTCTACTGGGATTACTATATTTTCGACCGTTGATTGACGCAATTATGGAATAAAAAAGATTCTTTCTGGAAAAATCGTTACTATCTACGCCTACCGTCTACCTATAATCTATATCTAATCCATCTTGGACAATAGTGACAATCGCACCCTTTCCCCGTTCAAATTATTCATGAAAATCCAGTAGCCCATACCGCGTCGAGGCGGGAAATTTTCAACGAGCATTATTTCAACCCTCCGCGTGTATACCTATGTACAAGGGACCGACAGCACGACGCCAGAGAGCCATGAGTCACTCCCATAGCCGATCCCAGTCGAATTTCACCCCGACGCCGTCGTTATAGTTTCTCTCCCTTTTGGCTTCGACGCCAACACAAAAACACGTTTACGACCACTTCCGGCGCGCATGCGTGTCTGCTTACATTTTTTTTTATTCCTCCTTGCGTGTATATACATACATAGACGGCTTTGTACGGTGCGTTAAAAGTTGGCCGATGCCTTCGAGAGCCGGTAATATTGTATAAAGGTTTTATGAGTTTGAAGGATGAATCGGCAGTTTGGGATTGACATGTCGATCGCGTTATTAAAATCTCGTTGAAATAAGCTTTGTAGAAGGTTTTTTTGAGGATATTCTGGAGTGGTCGTAAAAAGGTTGAGAGTTATTATCGGATACCTCGATTATAGCAATAGTGTTTTACTTTACTTTTATTCAATAATTAATTTATTACAAACATAAAAACTAATTACTTAACGTGTACATTTGTGGAATTGTACTGAGCTTATGTTACTTATACTAACTATACTTACAAAAAATTACAGTAATGATCGGTATCGTAGAGAGTTTTCTTCTATCATGATGCATAACGTATATTTAGCGAACGATAATTCAATAAATTTAGAAGGAGAGGTGCTAATATTTCTTTTTTGTATAGAATTATAGAGGAAGAAAATTTGTTGTTTTCGTCGATCGATCGTTCGTACAAAAAGGCACTGCAATACGACACTTTTATTACTATCGATAAGATCGATATAAAAATAGGGGACTTATACTTATTTAGGTATAGAAGACTAACCACTTGAGACACTGCTGTCGCACTCGACGGTTTATGTAAACTGCTTCATTTTCAGTTATAATAATGTAACGAAATTTCATTTCGTACAAAATGGCTTGTTACGTTGCCTTAATTTTTATTTCGTTCTAAGATGTGAGCTACACTTGACGATATAAGCGTGTAATCTATCAACGTTTTCCAATTAAAACTTGAAATCTTACCAGTATCAATCTCGTTTTTCATGCTAATCGCCAGTACGTAACTGTTTTGAACTTTTTTTACGATGTTAGTTAATAATTAATTATAATTTATGGACGAAACACAACTTATTACAATACTTACTTTGTAACCATATATATCAATTTAACGTTGCATACATAATAATAATAATATTGTTTATCAAACACAGTTTACGTAATCGAAGTCAAAAGGTCACGATATTTAGCGGAATCGATAAGCCATAGCTGGAAGTACTGAAGGGATTCTAATCGTTAAATTATTTAAAAGGCATCACGCACAATGCGGTGCAGGAAAATAGTTTTTTTTGTTATCTACAGTGTCATACATGACAATAACTGATTCTCACAACACGAGCGTCAGATATTATCGGAGTAGTAGCTTAAACATGTTAACGATTGGAATATTGATCAAATTGCCTTATAGCAGTTGATAACGTCGGTTAAAACTGCAGTAACCAACTTATCATAATACATCATACATTCCACTGTTTTCCATTACCTTTCCTCATCGTTCTCCATCACAAGTCGTTACAAAAGCGGATTACCTTTTGCCTTTTACAGTATATAGATCAGCCTTCCAAGAGGCGGCACAGTGCCCTATCGTCTATAAGGCAAAGTTTCATAAGCAAGCGGCACGATACAAGGCATTTCATTTTGCGTTATAAAAATAGCGATTATCAGCTATCACACAGACTCGCGTTATTATTAATAAATATATATACCGGTATCCTGTTTTTAAATATATATATATATATATAATAATTCTTTGTTCGATTACACTGTTGCGTTGCGATTCCCAAGCGGGATCCCATACCGATTTCAACTTGTTTGAACACTTCTTTAAAACATGGTCAGGGTTCAGAGCGATTCGTCATCTTTCGAAATAACTCGTTAGTTCGTCCATGTCGGTTAACGGGATGTGAAAGCTACGTGTGATTGTCGAAAAAATCTACTCGCTTATACACTGATGCCTCAAAAAAATGTCTTCTGATATAGCCTTACGATCACATCCTGCGGACTCGAAGTTCATTGCACAGTTAACCATAACAGCGACCCTCTGGACTAGACGCAAACAGACATCGGACCAACTATACAGCTCGCCCCCCCCCCCCCCCTATACGTAGCGTTCACACCCCCTTAAGCCGCGATTCCCAGCGGTCCTATCGTAATGCCACCGTGTCACCAATAGACCAAGAGATCAGCATCCCTTCGGGGATACTTATAGCGAGTAGCGCAAGCTGTTGAAGCCGATCAGTAATAGGAGGACGAAGCTTGACGCGAGGCTGCTGGAAGCACTCGAGTCGTGTTCCAAGGCGTCGTTGATTGCCTTCATCAGCGGGTACTGGTAGTCGAGTGCGCTGACGCGGTCGCGCTTGTGTTTGGGTATGCACTCGCCGCGGAAGTCATCCTCGTCGATACTCCAGACGAAGACGCCGCTGAAGCCGTTCTGCATCGCCAGGTGGACCTGTCGATCGGTTTTCGGTTAGTTTAGTTTCTACAGAAATATACGATGCTGATGTTGAGATCGTAAGTACCTTGGCGTGCAGACTTCTCGAGTCGTCGTAGACGATGACCTTGTTGTCGTATATCGCGTAGGGCGTGTAGCTCATGTTGTCCCACTTGCGCTTCCATTCCTCCTCGGACAGCAAGTACTTGCAGATCTATATGGAAGAGGATGACGGAAGCGTGAACGCTGCGAACTCATCTCGAAAGGAAACTGCGAATACATTGTATATAATACGCACCTCGTTGTAAGCGAAGAAGCCTTCTTGGGCGAGGTAGGGTCCCATCCAGCTGTGCTGTCGACTTGGTTTACCGATGGGGTTCTCGAGTTCAGACCTCAGAGGTTCTTCCAGGATGAAACCTCTACCGTAGGTTGGCAGACCCAGGATGAACTTCCTCATGGGCACACCGCTGTTCCTGAGTATCTGGATGGTCGTGTTCTGGAATTGGATTGAAAAATATTCGGTTCACGTCCTCCGATGTATGAACTTTGAAGAGTCCAGAATTACTATCGGTACATACCACTTTGTCGAGTGGTGCATTGGGCATGACGACCCGATTGCCCACGTGGTAGTCGTAGGTCATCACGTGGATGTAGTGCAGGTGTTCAGCCATTGCCTTGAGGTTGTAGCGTCTTTCGAGGCTCTCCTCGTCCTGGTGAGCCGATATCGCTGCAGTCAGCAGGAAGTTGTGCGGTTCGAATGCTTCCCTCAATTCCTGAAATATTGCATTTTGCTCCATCGATATGCAGACTCACGCGATCATAAGCTTTCGTTCGTATATGACAATAGAGAAATTTTCCTCACCTTCAGCAGCCGCACAAAGTTGCCCCTGTCGTATTCGGCGCCGCCTCTGGTGCCTGGATATTCCCAGTCGAAATCGAGGCCGTGAAAGGTGTGAGCTCTGCAAGGGACATGCGTCGATTTTCATCGATTTTTACAATAATCGCCCGATATATACGTAACATCATCGGGTTCTTTCACAGTGCAAACCAACCTCAAAAAGTGAACCACACTGGTGACGAATCTCCTACGGCGCTCGGGATCTCTAGCCATTTCCGAGTAGTTTCGACTTCCCTGGTTCCAGCCTCCGATGGCCAGAGACACCTTGAGACCCTCGTACTGGTAGCGCAGCTGCGTCAACTTGCGATAGCCATCTTTGCCTGTAGAAAAGGTGTCTTTGCATATAAAGAATTTATCAAAACGTGTTTCTTTGGTCCTTTGTGGAAGATTCTAAATTTATGTAGTAGAGAACGTAGTTTTGTACATTGTTGCACATAATCACACAGGAAAGTTTTACTTTACGAGATACTGGAGAGAGAACACTGTATGTATATATATATATATATATATATATATATATATATACTGGACTACTTTGGGGTTTACATCTTCGGTCCGTTGATTTATGTATGTACAGAGGGAATAATAATTGTCAACGAAACGCGAAGATTTGGATGGTATATATACTTATATACAACACATTTACAAAATAAAATTTCCAGATATATAGGGTGTACAAAAATTGTCCCCGTTATGACTGGCTTGTACAATAAGAGACACAGTAAGTACTTCTAAAAAAAAATTAAAACACAGGGTTAGTTTATAATTTTAATAAGTCATATTAAAATTATGTTATTATATTTACAACCGTGCTTCGAGTGGCGCAGCTCGTTTTTTTCTTTTATTTTACAAGTACGCGCGATACCACTTGAAGCACCCGATATATACAACTATTTGTTGAACCTCTTCAAATTACTAACAATCAAAATGAAACTAAGGGATTCCAAATGATACAGCGTAATAAATATAGTTTTCGACAGAAAAATCTCATGAATCATTAAACATTTAATACAAAAAAAAAACGTATATATAAATGATTATTTGATTTATAACGTAGTATATAACATGCAAAAAATCGATCCACCAAAAATCTTACCATTATGATCGGCAAGATCAGCAAAGTGATCCAAGCTCATAATTGACCAATTATTTGCATTCAAGCCCGCAAAGGCATAGATCAGGTGGGTGCAGTATTCCGGCTTGATATCCGAGGTTTGGAAAACCCCTTGATCATTTCGGTATATCGCCCAACTTTGGAAGTAACAGGCGACGTACTTGTCATGTTTGGGCCTCTTCAGACCGACATCTGTAACATTATTTCGTGACTTATATTATGTACATGTATATATATATATATAAGCGTGTACGTTTTCGCATTATGAACAATTATAAGCGTTTTCGTCACGGCGTCGCGTGTCTATCCGGCGTTTGTCATCGCATATCGATTCGCACACACGCT
This sequence comes from Muscidifurax raptorellus, assembly GCA_020010945.3. Taxonomy (NCBI): domain Eukaryota; kingdom Metazoa; phylum Arthropoda; class Insecta; order Hymenoptera; family Pteromalidae; genus Muscidifurax; species Muscidifurax raptorellus. Next base: position 7,067,862 of record CM052078.1, on the reverse strand, counting down.
AAGCTATTTTTCTTTTCTTATTCCTTCGAGGGTAATGCCCACAGCGTGCGCGGTTATACCGGTATATATATATATATATATATATAGACGCGTGTATTTTCGTTTCACGAAACCAGGAAGACAGCTCTTTTCGCATAATATCAACAATAAATCGTCGAGTATTCCACTATAAACGTAATATAGTCGCAGCAAGAGTGAAATTTTCCAAACCACCGCACTACATATATATAGGTATATACGTAAAGCGACAGACAGGAAAAGCAAGGCATTCATATTCCGAGCACACTGCGGGGGTCGAGCTCATTTGACTGCGTCGCGATGACGTGTATGGCTGCGTGTATATACACGACGAGAGACACAACAACAACAACGAGAGCCAGAATTAAGGGTAAAATTATCGATCTACCCCTGAGGTATATGCGTCACCCACTCGCCCTAATCGCTGCACCCCGCGCGTAGTACATTCTACGCAGTATATCGCAGCGATAATACTCGGAGAGAGAGAGGAATGCTGTATATATGTATATACATGCGTTAGGGTGTGTTCGCCCCGAAAAAAACGGGGTCAAGTTAATGGGCTGGACGCGAGGGAGAGGGATTGTTTTGGGATAGACGAGCCGCCAGTAATAACGTGGTCGTGATGTCACCGGGCGAATTGCGCAATCGGCTTGTGTTTTCATCGCTGCACGCACGCGAGAGCGGCTTATTGTTTTGGCGGGGAATCCCTGGATTTTTTCGGACACCTTGTAAATTCTTCGCTGTGCTGTCGTTCGCTCGACTTATGCCTGCGCTCGCGTCGGAGAGCTTTAAATAGATCCAGCCTTGTCTTTTTATATTTGCTCGTATCAGGTCACATCGCGATACGCCGGTTTGCTCGACGATCGTAATGTGAAATTTTTATTACGCGCGTGTATAAAATTCGTTTACGCCGAGATAAGCCTTGTCTTTTCCCACTGCGAATCTTAATAATAAAATCATCGCTCTATATATCAGCTGCGCGGTAATTGTTGCGCAAAACGAAAAAAAGAACGAAGATGATACGCGCAGAGTCCGACGGAGGGAAAGAGTACGCGCGACTGCGATGGCACACGGGAAGTCGTTAATTACAGGCGACGACTCCGGGCCGAGCTTGATTGAATTTGTCGCGTGGTTTTCATCTGATGCATACTAGCTTTCCGCCAAGATTTGCTCTATTCCGCGCGTTACAGCAATTATATAGCAATTAATTCATCGATTCGCTCAATAAATGCTGTGACGTATATTCTAATCTCGTAATATACATTGTTTGGATGAACAATTATATTCGCGTATTGTATAATATATAGACGGGTTAACCCAGCTGAAATTAGGCTCTGAAACCTATTGCTTGCAAGGTCTCTTCCCCGGCGGTATAGTAGCTCCCGTTTTTAATCTCATTACGCGTAGTATAATATAACTAATATAAGCCCTGATGCTATACTCCCACGCAAGGACGGGAAAATTGCCGGCGTCTTTTGTTTTACCTTCGTCGGCCGTAATTAAACAATTTCGAGTCAGAGACGTCTCGATCAATTGCGTACACATGTGCGCTACACATCGTGAATTTCGCGCACAACGGCTTGGGCACACAAAGTTTTGTCATATATATATATATATATATCTTGGATCGGACATTCGCGCCAAGGGATATAATACACGTACGCAATGTGAGATATATAATTGTCGGACGCGATCGTCAGTGTATAATTAATTTATTTAGATTCTTCCTTTCGGATATCTGCGCTTATACAATTTTTCATCGGATTCTACGTATAGACGAAAGACAAAGTCATCATCCTGTAATACGGTAAAATCATTCGACTCGATTGCCGCGCACTCATGGGGGGAAATCGGCCAATGAATTGCGTTGGCCGAACATCCCCTCATCGTGTCATCTATACTGCGAAGAAAAGCCCGTTAAAGTGTAAATCCTTATACCGCACCGATGTATAAAGCCTTCATTACTGGCGCGTGTGTCCTATCCTGTATATATAGCATATACTGCACGAAACACAAACGGAGATTCACGATCCGAGGCCTGTCCTTATCGAAAATTGCCGTGCAATCATCTTTTTTTCTAAATTGAATTCTACATATACGTATATCAGCTGTGCACCGATATCCTCGAAGACGCTGTGCTCCGTCTATTTTCGACTATCGCAGACACGCGCCAGACGACCCTCTCCGTATAGATAGCGCCGCGATATCTTTATTTTCAACCCGGCCTCAAGATGTACAGTTTCGATACTGTGTGTCTGTATCTATATATACAGCGAAGATGAAAAGTGCATGACGGAAAATCGCCCCTCCGGGTATTATTAATGCTGCGTAGTTGGGTTAGTGCGCGAAACAATCGATATCAGATAAGGCCATGGGAACGTTCTCGAGTCCTTTCACTAATTTACGCGGGTTTTGCGTAGAATCCTTTCGCGAGAGTCCTTGAATCGCGTTTTTTTTTGCTGGACGATTGCGTAACGGATTTTTCGATGACGGCGGTGTTTCGGTTTCAGAAACTTTACGGCGGACCGCAAGAAGGAGTTTATCAAAGCCGCGAATCAATGCGCAGCAATAACAGTACAGGCTGATGCACGAGAGAACAAAGTCACGAATTCAATTCTCTTCTTTCGGAAAGTATAGAAAGGCTCTTTGGTAATATTACGACATCGTGTCTTCCATCGTTCAAATCTCGGAGCTTGTAATACGGGATCATCGTCGTCACTCGAATTTCGTTCGTCTATTTAGATACGGCTGATACGGGGAGTAACTCGATGTGTATAGTGTGTTTTATGTATTCGAATTCGTGCTATGAATATTTCATGCAGCTTCTTTTCTTTCGAGTCTAATGCTCGCATAGGCTCAATATTTGTACAATCGATATACGGAAGCATCGAAACCCCACAACGGCCGATTCGACGACGCGTAGTATCCGATTTCGCGCGCTTTTTTCGGCCTATTCGCTTACACTTCCGATTCGCGATGATTCTTTTTTTGTCATTTTGCCAGACAAGTATTTTTACCTTACACGACGAAGGTATAGTACGAACGATAATTGAAGAAGAAGACCCAGTCGAATATATTCCAAAACCGGTTATAAAGCCTCGCGCGGCTTACGTCATCGACCCGCCGTATACGAATTCGCGAATTTGTTTTTTAAAAACGAGCGCCTTTGCAGAAACATAATAATTTTTCGATGTAGTACCGGCGATAACTCGCGGACAGGTGCGGGGCGTAAGAAAAAAAAGCCATTCGACGTGTCAGCGCGCCTGCTTATCTACATAGGAACGAAACGATGTTTATTCGCGAGGCAATTTGCGCGGACATCAATCAATCACGCCGTTATATACTTGTCGCCGTAATTCCGATAATGACGCGATTCAAGCCCTAATGTACGCGTTAATGCGTGCTTGGAGCGAATGTGTCTGTGCGATAATAGCAGAGAAAGTTTACGGTACGAGAAAACGCACAGAGCCATGTATATATATATATATATATATATATATATATATATATATATATATATAGCAATATGCAACGCCGAAACATTCGTCATTGTCAATTAAACCGGCGTCCCGGCGCGTCAATGCACGAAATAACTGCAAGTCAAAGATATAACAACCGGAACCGGCCAATTCAAAGCGCATCTCGCGATGTCCATACACGCGCATGCATGTCTGGGAATCCTCAAAAGAAGATGCGAGTCGAAAAAAAGCAGTGTATTGTACACCGTGAAAACGGAAACCAGGGAAGCCGCACGTATGTCGCGCCGCGCGTCCACCCTATATAATATATATATATATATATATATATATACTTTGGTCTAGACGCCGTGTGTATACTATCTAGCGCCAATTTTCAAATTTCCACAGTTATCACAATAAATGCGTTAATTTTAATATTTCGCATATACTACTCACTGGAATAAGACACAGAGGCCGAGGCTAGTGTGCAGGCGACGACGAGTAAGACCAGCGCGATAGTCCGCTTCATCTCGAGCGATAATATAAACTTGGAAGATCCAGAGCAGCGACAGCACGAGCGAAGCGTCCTTTCTCTTCTGTCCGCGCGCGCGTCTCTGAGCCAGCAAGTATGCGCTCGCGCCGGAGAAACCGTAGTGCCTCGCGCACACACACATATACACGGACTCGAGTGTAAATATATATACCTATATATATATATATATATATATATATATATATATATATATATATATACGTTTTACGCTATAGAGAGCGCATGACGCGAGGCGTGTCTCTGCGACGGGGGGAAAAAGAGCGTCGGAGGCGAGGGCGAAAGGAGGGAAAGTTGGAACGAGTATATTCTGGCTCTTTTTCGTTGAGAGTGCGCGGACGTGCTGTATACTTATGCGCGGAGAGTTTATCGATGCTTTTGATGGTATTGTTGATGCTGGGCTTTGTCGTGCAGGTGAGGCGGGAGTTGGTCGGATGATCGATGGGGAGTTTTGGGCTGATGATGAATTATTGGATTTTTATTGTAAGAGGGAAAGCGTCGATTGCTTTGTTTCTGAAAATAATATTCGCGTTCATCGGTTTTACAAAATTTTAGCGGTTTTAACGCGATTTGTCTCTGTGTACATATATAACGAACCGACAGTCGTCAAACAAGGGCGTAGACTCAAAAAATAGCAGTCGGCCATATGTTACGTAGCAACAACAAGAGAACAGCAGTACATACAAGCGCACACGTGTGCCGGCTGTTACAGACATGCACATCAGCTCATTAATGCGCACCGGGCGTACGGCCGAGCGCGCACCTGAAATCCTACGAGCGATAGATCGATTTTTTTTTTAAAGTCCGAGGCGCTTTACTTTTTTTACTTTTTTCCAGCTTAGTCTAATAATGGAAACATATTCCATCGAGTTGCGACTTTTTGGATACGAGGGAATAGTTTCATTAGATCAATGTGCGTACAATATGTGAGTTGTGGGAGAGTTTTGATTGAGTATTTTAAAGTTTGATGTCGCAAATCCGAAGTTTACTATTATTACAGACGGGTGTCGTAGTACGTTGATTTTGAAAAATTCAAATCGCCGCCGTGTGCGCGAAGCTTCTGCGCAGCACGAGCATTTAAAAATGTCGGCGCCCGCACAACGCACAACGTAAACAGCATGTGGAAATAACGTCGTCGGTCACCTCTTACAGATTACTGCCTAATAATATTCATTTTTTCAATTAAAGCCCATTATTTATTCAAACATCATGCCACTGATAATAATGACCGGCATCCCGTGCAGTGGCAAGACTACTAGGGCAAAAGAATTGAAGGAATTCTTCGAGGGCAAAAAGGGAAAGAAAGTTGAGATTGTCAGTGAAGAAGAGGCGATAACCAAAGCTACTTTTGACAAAAATACATTTTACGCTGGTAAGTTAAATGCAAGAGTACGTATTTGATCTTCCACTTTATTCTTCGATGTATTACAAACGAAACATTCTCTAGAGCATAAAATACACTCGAATTTTCATAACCTAAAACTCTGCTCCAAAACTATCAAACGTAATATGAATCTAATTATTCTCGCAGATTCGAAAAAGGAGAAGCTCATACGCGGCGATATCAAATCCAACGCACAGCGACTCCTCAATTCTGACGACGTTCTCATCATCGACGGCAGTAACTACATCAAGGGTTTCAGGTACGAGATCTATTGCATGACTAAACTGTACAAAGCGCCTCAATGTACCGTGCAGTGCGACTTGCCAGTTGAAGCTGCCTGGCTGTGGAACGAGAAGAGGCCTTCCGAAGAACAATATTCCAGGGAGATATTCGACGCTCTGGTTCTCAGGTACGAGGCGCCCGATAGCAAAAACCGATGGGATTCGCCGCTGTTTGTCGTCAATCCCGAGGACGAGCTGCGCTGCGAGGAGATCTACGCTTCGCTGTACAATGTTAAAGCACCTAAGCCTAACATGAGTACTCAGTCGGTGAGTCGAAGTTTAGTTTACGTTTCACTTGCGCGAATGCGGTTTTATTACAGAAGTGCATTTTTATTTCAGCCGCCCTTGTCAGCTACGAATTATTTGTATGATATGGACAGGATAACGCAGGAAATCGTTAATGTAAGTTTGACAATTTAGCACTTGTTGCGGTTCCTACATTACGTCTCTTTGGCTTGACTCGAAATTCAACGATTTTACAGAAAATCGTAGCAGCTAAGCAGTTAGGAGTTGAGAACAACATTAAAATAGCAAAATATAATGTAGTTCTTCAGACTTCTGGGAGTGTACCACAACTTACAAAGTTGAGAAGACAGTTTTTGACGTATAGTAAGATGCAACAAATTGAGACTGATCAGATACCATCGTTATTTATACAATATTTGAACAAAAGTCTGTAAAATAAAGGTCGTTATTTATTTTCAATATGTTTTTGCTCATTCAACAAGTAGACAATAATTTTGGGTAGAATGAGTAGTCAACTAAGGCTGGTGTTTTAAATATAAAATTATATTAATTACAATATTACAGATAGTCTAAGTTACATTTTAATATACTGCACTTTAGCGTAGGCCAACTGTAGACGTAGGAAGCTCAGGAGTAAAATAAAACCTTTATGCTGTTTCAGATTTTTAAAACAAACGAGCATATCGTTCTTAATTTTTGCGCAAAAGTGCGACCGTACTTTTCTTTCGTTTTGTTAACTTTTAAATTTCGTTCTACATTTCAGGCCATTGTAACAGATATTTTGTAGATCTCACAAGCCAAACTTATGTCTTAAATTACATTACTTTTGTGTGGAATATTATACATAGCACAGATATTTTTTTCTGTCGTGTTTAAGTGAAAAAAATATTGGCGCTAATGTGGGAACGCATGAACGTATGGGGAGGCACTACTTAAATGCACCATCGATCTCAAAATATCAAGTCAGTATTGAAATAATTGTATAACAGATTTAACGTTTCAGAAATACACTACTTTATGCACACTTATGTTTTCTTTAAAATTTACAAATACTGGAGAAGTGTCGGATTTTTTAATCGTGCACCATTTGTACTTCCAGTATTACGAACGTATAATCATTTTATCTTTGATAAGCATGCGTTTAAAACGCGTAGTTCAAGTCAGCATTAAAATTTTTCCCAAATGTTATTTACGTATAAATAATAATTAAAACGTATTGCCATATGATACAAATAAATCTTAATAGCTTTAATAAAAGCTGTGTCTTTAAGTAAATAAACAAAACTCATTCCATCTATATTTTTCGATCGATAATGCATGAAAAATTAATATGCTACATCACAAATATGTGTTAAACCCAATAGGGCTCATCAAGGAAATTTTAAGGCAATGCTCATTTCCGGTAAATTTGTACTTTACAATACTCAGTTCGAATATGAATGACTCTTAATTAAGTGTTTGAAAGCAACAACTAAATTTAAATATGAATTAAAACGTGAACACAAAAGAAACTAGAGAAGCTGTACCGAAAAGAATGTATTAATGACGAAAAAAATGTATCCTTCAGTTTTCCTTATGAGTGAAACACAACCAATTCGCTAGCTATTAATTTTCTTGCTCTTCTCCTATTCCATTGTTATCAGAGCCATTCGACTGATTCATTGGCTCTGGCTTTCCTGGCCTTTTTGGTTTTTGGCAAACAAAATAGACACTATTGTACTCATATTGCAACATGCTGTTCACGTTTTGTGCATATCGTGTTTTAACGTGCGTTTCCTCTTTCTAAAATAATATACGTTAGTTATTGAATAATTGTTAGCATTATATCAACTTGTATATTAATATGTACTTAAACAGTATAGAAACACAAACCTCTATTTGAAAGCCAAGGCCTCGAATTACGTCACGCACTTCGCTATAACTTGGCTCGATGGATTCTTCCATTGGCATATCACTAAAATGGTACAAAAGTGGACCAAGATTAATCCATATACCGCCCGGTTTTAGTATTTTGTAAATCGTTTCGATAAATTGAACTACGTTGTTTGCACAGTCGATAAAAAAACACGTAGCTACACAGTCCCAATGATTTTCTTCTGTATAAACCTATTAAATTAAACAGATTCAATTATTTAAGGCATTTTAATCTGCCATGGAAGCAATTCAAAAATCATTTGTAAATTCATTTGTAAATTCAAAATTTACACAAATGAAGTAATTACGTAATAACTATTCTATCAATTTTCTTGATAATACCTCTAGAAAATCACCAGCTGCCATAGAAAATTGTGCGTTTTCGGGAAGATCGCTGGGATTAACATCTGGAAAGAAAACCTCTTGGACTTGATGTTCAGGTTGTAAATTATTCATGTACTGATGAACCCATGGATGGACTTTGTAAGAATTCACACCTCTACATCTGTGAACATAACCAAAGTAAAAGAAATATCAAGCATTGATCAAGATTTAGAGTATAGTCTTGTAGTACTAAACAGTTAAACGAAAACAAAATTCTTAAACATACTAAGCATGTAAAAAAAAATTATTTTAGATGACATATTTTGACAAAACGTTGAAAAAAAATACAGAAACTTACTTATTTAATACAAAGTGGGAAGCAAAAAGCATGAAGAGTGAGAATTCGTTTCCTTGACACGTGTAGCCCCTCCTCGCGATTTCATAGGCAAGCCTCCCAAGTCCAGCTCCAGGTACGAGAATTTGGATTTCCGCTGGTGTACTGGAAATTTAGCTATCATTCCATTGTCTTTCTGAACTGTTATCTATCATTTTATGACAGAAGACGTGAGGGTGAATAAAGTATGGAATTGGACACACCAGTGATGAAATAAATATAAACCATTCATACCAATGCTCCAGAGGAAACTGATTCAGGATTTCGTCTATGATTGGCTGGTAACAAGTTCTCCTTTCTTCTATTCCAGCTGTACTCCAATCTCTTACTAGCTGCTTGATTGTAGCTTGAACTTTTTCTTGATCTGCCATAATGGGGCGATGAGCAAGGGTCTATAAAATGTTTTACATCTTAGTACTTTGTTGAATACAGCAGAAGCACGCGAATGAATAGATTTCTACTGCTTAATTACTATTAAGAAATCATGCTTTTCATAGTAGTTTAAAGTGCACTCTAAATCATTTAGTATACAATTTTTTAGCATTATTAATTTATTCCACTCAATAATCATCCTAAAATAATGTTGGTAATAACTTATCCTAGTGATACTTTTGTCTATTGATAAAATTACGTTCATAATAGAATAAATAATAAAAAAAAAACCACAAACATTACCAAGCAGAAAACATTACACAGATAAGTGATGCAGTGAACCTAATCTGTTATTGCTGATGCTGCTTAATAGTACAATAAGAAGAAATACATGCTACACACCATAGAAACTGGTCTTACACTGTCGGTTGCTGAGCTTGCAGGGGTGACATTTTCAAAGATATGTGCCACATCCTTAATTATTAGTTTAATGATATCATCATTATTTTCGATGCACCTTTTGACCTCCTGCAAGTGTTCTCTATATTTGCTCAACAGCTTCTGATGATCTGGTGGTAGACTAAGGAGATATCTCTCAGTTTTCTTCACCCGCTGCAGTGAATGAGGTCTGGGAAAAGAAGAATGAAACAGAGTTGAAAAAATCTCCATTACCTAAGTTCATGATCGTTCGACCTATCCGCAGCTGATAACTTTGATCAACCTCAAACTGAGAAAGTAAAGACTCCAAATTGGCGATACAATCAAATGCACCATTGTTATCGCTGCAATAAATCATGCCTCATCTCCCTATACATGACACTTCGGCCATAATGACATCCCAAAGCTGGTCTATTAATACAGAAAAATTGGATAAGATGATTGAACGTTATTTGTCAGTGACACAAGATATAAAGACACAAAGATAAACCTTACAGAGTTCTTAGTCTGCTTATTATTTTTTGAAATAACTTTCTTCTTATTTATTTATTTAATAAATAACTTGACTTTAATATCAGTTTGATCATTCAATGATCCAACTATTACTAAATAAGGTCATGATCTGCCCGAACAATGCAAATTAGAGAAAAAAAAAGAAACCAAAGTATAGCTTTTGGAAGCCTTGCAATTTTAAAATTAATCTTTGACATGGCTATATAACGCATAGATGTCTGTAAAAACATCTTCGAACCGCTTCAAATATCCCAAAGTCCGTAACGGTCGCGAATAAAAAAAAACATCACCTCCCCCCTTAAAGGAGCCAAGACACCGGCCGGTCGTAATCCACCCGCGCACGAGAAGACCCCGAGCGCGTGTCTTGCTATCGTGATCATCTCCCACGATAAGGTCACGCAAGGCACGCGGATCCCGAGCCGCGCACATGTGGAAAATTTTTTCGCGTGCTAGCGATAACGCGAGAAGAGAAAAAGGCGGCTTTACCGGAGAGGTTAGGTTCCTCTCGGTACAGAGGAACTATATACTCACTTGTAGTACTTGAACGCGGAGACGATCCGCTGAAAGTGCTTTTTCTCCTCCTCGTCCTCATAGCTGCTGTTCACCCTCGGGTACTCGGCTGCTGCGGTTGCGGCGACTTCCATCTTCGGTCCGATTATATATCTGCTCTTCTGGGCGAAGTAACTCTTCCTTTTCTTCTCCTCTTCGATCTCGAGAGAATTGTACGCTGCGCGCGGGATAAACTTGATAACGCGTCTCTGTAAGAGCTCACGCGCCAATAATACGACGACGACGCTCGCGCTTTCTTTTCTTTTCAGATCAGCTTTTGCGCTCTTTTTCGCGAGTGATGGAGAGAGAACAATGTCTATCGTTGTTTCGCCACTCGCGCGCTCGCTATGTCCTCTGTCTCTCTCTCGTTCTCTTTCTTTCTCTCAATTCTCCGCGGCTAGATTCGAGTAATATATATAATACGTATATGCCACTTTTTGTGGTCAATCTACCGAGTCTGTTCCCGCGCGGGCTTCCGTCATTCTTTGCGATTTGGAACAGACCAATGGTATATAATATGCTTTTGACGTAAACAAAAAGACCAACAAATGTTATTAGCCAGCTTTTGAGAGCTTTGGTGGATTTAGGTGGATTTTCGAAGGATGCATGGTGAATGAGACATTGCGTTAGTAGGAAGAGTTGCGTATTTGAATCGAAACTAGATTGGAGTACATGCATCTGGTTTTTTATGGTTAACAACAGTAGAGACAACATGGATGTTAAGGTTAAAGTAATCAAAATGTTCAACGATGAGCTGGGCTCATCGTTAAAAAATTTAAAGGACATTGAACGGATTCACATTAAATTAGAATATGACAAAAGCAAAGTCGAAGAGTCTGTAAGTTTAAATTTGAAATAATTTAGAGTAAAGTGTACTTGGTAGAACAAGTAAGGCATATGGGAAAACATTTGTTTCAGTTATCATTGGCTTCTTCAGAGGCACCATCAAAAATTCAGGAAGCTGTAGAAGAAGTTAATCAAATTGTTAAATATATAAATGAAATGAAGGAAAGTTGTAAGTCAGTGAGCTTGAGTATTGAAGAAAGATTGCAACAGGAAAACAAGACTTCTGAGTTGCAAACTATTATCGATGACATTACTTATTTGGAAAAATCATCCTTGTATTTACAGTTTGTTAAGTTTATTGAAGACTTGAGGTAGGTCATCAAAGTGTAATTGAATAATAAATTGAAAATGAGTGAAAATGTACATGCAATCTTTTCAGTACGGAGCTGGAAGTGTCTCTACTCTCAGGAAATGATGAGGCTTGTGTTGCGTCGTATGTTATTTTAAAAGAGACTTCTCAGAATCTTGATAACTCTCTTTGTAAAAATTTGAAACACTATGTTGATAGTACTTTGAAGTATTGGTACACTGAAATCAGAAAGAAGTTGGCTGGGTAAGCTTAGGAATAGCTTTCATAATTAATTACATAAATTACTTGAATTCTAATTTTTTTTGTAAATAATTTTTTAGAGAATATGCAGAAATATTAAAGGCTTTAAAATGGCCATTTTTGGGAAATAATTTGAGTATAGCATCTACACCAAGTCATGAAACAATTGCAAGATTTAAAATAATAACAGAGCATCTGTTTCATTTGCAATTGCCGTATCCTTTTTGGTTTATTTAAATTGTTTATTAAATAAATGAATAAAAGAATAATTTTCTTAATTCACACGTTCATAGAGATAGCATGGTCAAACAACCTACAGCAGGTTTATCAGCTAGTTTTCCACCAGTTTGCCTACCAGTTACATTACTTGTACTTCCATTGAAACAAAGATTTGTGTATCATTTTACTGGTGTTAAGCAGACTAATAGACGTGATAAACCTGAATGGTTTTTGACACAAACACTTACTTGGATTAAAAATCATTCTGAATGGGTTGAAAAAATGGTTCAATCAATAGCTTATGAAGCTGGTTTTGACAAGATAAATGTTAAAGTTCAATTTATGAGAGCATTAGTACAGCTAGCTGTTGAGAAACTCAACTCTGAACTCGCTGTTGTGCAATATGATGATGCCCTGTTTGCTCATTCTGTGGATGAAGCCCTTGGATTTGAAAGAGAGCTAAGAGAGTCTCTTTTTTATCCAGCTTCTGAAGCTGCCACTGTATTTGTCCTTACTCAAGCACAGATTTTCGTTAAATGGATTACAATGGAAAAGAAATGTAAAAAAATTTCAGTATGTCAAAAAGCTCAAATAAAAAATTTAATTTATAAATGTATATAAATTTATATTTTTAGATGCTACTGAAAGAATGGATGCAATCCTGAGCTCTGATAGAGCCTGGGCAAGATTACCTGGCTTTGTAAAGGATGATATGAAAATAACTGAATGTGCAGATGCTTTTCTTACTCTTTTGAGTACAATATCTGATAGGTACAACCATTTACCACAACCTGGTCATAGGTAAATGATATACTTGAATGCATATATTATAACTGAAGCAAGAAAATACATACTTTAATCCTCGTATTTACAGGTTGCAGTTCTTAGATTTACAATTAGAGCTGATAGACGATTGGAGAGTAAGATTATTGCAGTTGTTACATGAAGATTACAAAGATCCACTTTTGTCTCGTATGCCCTCAATCCTGAATACTCTATATTATGTGACCACTGTATTGCAAGATTGGGGTGTCACTGTTGTAAGTTATAAATAACGTTTTATAATGCACTTTTTCATCCTATTGTAAAATGAAACTAAAAAGATTGAAATCTGTAAATATTTTTAGCCATTTTTGAAGTTGTATTTTTTCAAAAAACAATTTGAAAATGCAGAAATGATAATGTACGAAGACGATTTCTTAGATTCGTTCGAAGAAGACAGTGAAAAAGAAATTACTGTTTTTGATGACGTTATAAGCTTGTTACAACGATTGGAGAAAAAGCTGATGACGGAAATCGGCGATTTTATATTTATGGAAATAAAAGCTAAGGGCAGACCATACTGCAATGAAAAGTATACATCTTTTTGAATGAAAAAACATGTTTTCGATATAAAATTGAATACTAAATAAAATATTTTTTAGATGGTTTGCTATGTCATTCGAAAAAGACGTAATTCCATCGGTAACTCCAAGCGGTTGTCCGATGCTTCAAGAAATAGCTAATCGCTTGAATGGCCTGAACAATGCTCTTGCATTGCCTTTATTTGAACGATCCTGGATAAGTTTAGCAAAGCGCTTAGATCAGTATTTATTTGATGAACTTATTCTTCGAAACCAATTCAATGCTGGAGGTGCTGCGCAATTACAATTTGATATCAAACGAAATCTATTTCCTCTTTTTGGATTATATACTAATAAATCAGAGTCGTACTTTTCTCTGTAAGTATAGACAATTACTTTTCCACAGTAATTTTTCGAAAAATTGTTAGGTTAATTAATATTACTTGTACAATTTTCTCTAAGAATCGGAGAGGCTTGCATATTATTAAACATGCTTCTTGGCTCAGCTATTCTTCTAATAGAAGCTTTGGAGAATGAGGAGGAAAATATAACTAAAGAAGTTTTGGCAGATGTCAATATTTATCAACTTTCAGGACGTATGGCGTTAAAAGTGTTGAAAAGCAGAATGGATATAAATACTAGATGACAAAGACTGAGATCACTTGAGATCGATTAAATTTCGTTATATTTGAAAATATTTTTTTATATATTATTAAATAAATTGTGTATGATATATATTTACATTCAATGTATGTACAACTCTTTTGCATATCTTAACATATCAAGTTTATATTGCCATTATCAGCTCCTAATAGCAACAACCTGTTCAGAGGTAGAAGCGCCATTGCTGTCAAAACCCCTTTGAAAGCATCATGTCGAAGTTTTGAAAACGAATATGACGCAGATACTTCAACTGCTGAATGTACGCCTATTCGGTTTGCTGTTGTTCCGGATATAAGCTGTTGTTCATATACTGCCATACAATGTATTGGCTCAGTTACTCCTCTGTGAAGTCAACCCATAAATAAGCTATTCATGAAAAATATGTCGATTTTATCAGGTACTTAATTGAAATGTCGTACTCACTTTAAATAGAACTTCAGTTTTCCGTCAATAGCGCTCCACACAGCGATAGTTTGATCCAGGGAGGAGCTTATTATTGTTGTTTCATTTAATGCTTCTAATTGAAGTATCTGAAAAACAACGATAAAAGTTGTCAAAAATGCGGTTTATAAAAAAGAAGAGATTTTTAAAAATTACTGATTCTCACTTCACATTCGTGCCCTTTCCAAGAAGCAATTATCAAACCAGTGCGAATATCTAAAATAGTGAGAAAACCAGAAGCCTGGCCAAGTGCTACCCAATGACCACTTGGAGCTACTGCTATACACCTTACTAAACCAGTAGGATTCATGGATACCTGAAATTCAAAAAAGCGTTAGAGTAAATTACTTTTATTTACTTATAATACAAAAAAAACGCTGCAAACCTTCATTTCATTCACGTATTGGAATGTTCGACAATCTATGACTCTTAACGTAATATCCGCAGTGGCGACAAGGATCGTCGTGGAGGGAGCTGGACTCGCTACCAAGACATTAACTGGTGCTAATCTTGGTGACTCTGGACAGCCAAGGAATGACCCCATAAACGGATCCCAACAGTGAATAGTGCCATCGCAAGTAACGGCGTATCGAAGGGATTCCAAAAATGTCAACGCAAGGATGGACTTCTTATGGCCTGCATACGTGTATTGACAAGAAGAAACAACGCTACCGTCGCCCTGAAAATTTTCACCGTTAAACTCAATCTGGCAAGTTTCTTTCATTAAATTATATATTCGAGTTTAATTATTTTTTATATACTTGGCTTCTTAAGCTCCATAACTTGACAGTCCTATCCCGAGCACCGCTCATGAAACTGTTTTCGTTATCAAGTCCATATAGACATCTCACACTGTTGGTGTGACCGGAGAATGTTTGAAGTTTTATTTGCTTTATGTTGAATTTCGTGTCTTTGTCCGATCTGCCGATTTCGTGTTCCCAATATGCCAGCCAATTACCTCTAAGCTGGCGACCTGCAGATGAGAAGGGACTCGATTCTCTGACCGTTGAAGAATCGTTATCCGCTCCTTGACTCCTCGTAGTTATAAAATCCTATTTAAGATAAGAAAATATAGCATTTATTACTATAAAGTTCACGCAATGATTGTAAAAGTGAAACTTAGTGCATCATACCTGAACTTTTATTTTATTTCCTATCGTGGTTACTTTTCCAAAACCTTTAGCATTGCAGTCAAGAAATTTTTTGTTTTCCGAAGCTATAGCGGTTGTGAATATTTAATTGAGACATTATAGGTATTATATACAAATAGACCACTAAATTAATAGAAAGTACTCTTACGAATGCTGGATGACGCGGGAAAAAGTAATTCCTGTTCAAATTCGTGAAACAGATCTCGTATAAGCTGATGATTTTTAATCAATTCATCCATAATTTCATCATTTAAAAGACGATAAAATGCTACATAAGCTTTGTGAGCAAGCGACGTTGAAAATACCTCTTTCAGTTCTTCAAATGCCTGAATTATAAAATGTTAAATTTGGTTACTGTTTTTTTACACAAAAGTGATTTACTGTGAAAATTCCATAAAAATACCTTGTACTTTTTAGAATCCACGTTATTCGCATCTTCTATCGTAGATGGCGAGAATGACTCAGTATTGACAAAATCAACACTCGATTTTGGGTGTGAGCTATAAAATAGATTCAAATTAAAATGTAAGAAATTTTTAACGAATTATTAATTTTATTTATTGACGAAAAATAGATATACCTTAAACGATTGTTATCTTTGGAAGCGTTCAAATCATCGTCATTCTTTTCTGGCTTTTCAGTGTTAAAAACTTTCTCAAAGGCGGCGAAGAAGCGCTGAATAGGTGTTGTTAAATGATTATTCGCCATTACATTACCCAAGCGAACTATTAAAATAAATAAAGTTTCCAGATATTTATTTGCTAAAACAAAACGAGCCATTGTCCCATTCGGAAAGGTAAATCTAGTTGTGGATAGTATCCGGACGGTAGGTAACAAAATTGATTTAACTATGCCTTCCTGAAATTCGAAAATTTTAAATCAGTTTGATTCAATTACAAGGTTTTAGTCATTTTCATTCATAACACTTACATGAATAACATCCATTAACGAAGAATCACTTAAATATGGAATTACATGAATAAGCAGGACGAGACATGAAATTAATCCTCCCTCTAAATTTGGAGTTAATTTACGTTTGCACTGCGCTACAAGTTCCGTCATGTGGGAGAAATACTGTAAGACGATAGTGTGCTCTCCATAGAGACCTATGATACAATATTTTTTTATCTCTCAAGAAATTAAAGACAATGACGCTATGAAGACTACTTTTACTTACCAACAATAGAGCTGAGACACTCTAGAACTTTCACGGCATTCGCGTCTCCCAACAATCTTAGCTTGTTTGACTCGAAAGATTCATCAGATTTATCGCTATTGTCAAAACTCGGCGTTAGATTCTCCTTACCAAAATAGCACAGTGTCAGCATTCGAAGTAAATTACGCGAGAGGTATCGAGCTGTTAGAACTGGTCCCAAACGATGTGACAACCAAATCACCGATTCCGCGCTCATCTCTGATGCCGAGCATTCGGTGTAGGTAAAGCGTCGTTGCTGACATTTACTGGTGATAATTTCATCATCGCTGGCTTCTTTTTTAATCACGGATACTTCCTCTTCTTTTTGTACATAGACAAACGATTCCGGTTCAGTCGAACTACTAGTTTCCTCTTGTACACCGACAGAAAGCTCGATCTTATGTGGATTGTTTGCTTCCGTTAAGGAACCAGGAAAAGGAAGATCTTCGCTCGTTGTTGTGCTGCCTACCTTGCAACAAATACTGTTAAACTCTGGTACGGATTTTCCAGCTGTCACATCAAGAGTCTTTGGTATAGGTATCATTGGCGATTTAGCGCTGCTTAAAAAAGGCGATTTTGCATCACTAGTAAAGTCCTCAATTTCAAGATTAAAGTCAAAGTTTAGACTCTGAGGTGTCTCAACATTAGGAGACGGCGAGAATGTATCCTCGGTCTCCATTACAAAAACTCCTAAAATAATGTGATTACTCAGTCCACGAAATAATTTATGCAGTAAAAGTTTATAAATTTTACCATCGCTATTTTCGGAAGCACCATCACTCTTCGTACCAGCATCGAGTTTATTTTCATTTAACATCAGAAGTACATGTTCCGATTCAACGGAAGAGTCTTCATCGAGGGGCGAGAGAATGACATCTACATCACTGCCACTACCAGTTAAATCACAGTCTCTGAAAGTTATAAGTATGATATAAAAAGTCAATGTCCTAAAATATTTCATTTAATAAAAAGATGCGTTAACGCGTTATACGAAAGCTTACTTTAAAATTCCCGCTTTATCCAGATTCGAATTTAAGGATCCTGATAAGTGATTTCTGTAACCACCAACAGCCTCCACAAGAGGAGTTATAAAATGGTCTAAAAAACACCTCAGGCCAAGGCGGACCATTAATTTTAGTAAAAAACTTCTATGATACAATCTAACAGTCTTGAATTTTGTTACTAAGTTTCCTGGCAAGCTATTTGCAAAGGACAATTTATCCATGAGCGAGCCTCTATCATAGAGATTCATGATTGGGTAGAGAAATATGTTAGCAGTTTCTCGAGGTCCCAAAGCTCTAAAACCGCAAAGAATAAAAATAAGATATTTGATCATCGATTACAATGAAAAAATCGTACCTCGCAATGGGATCAAACAGGTGCCAAGCTGCAAGTACTGCGCTCAAAGGTTGCTCAAAAATTTGCTTTACGTGGGGCACAATTAATTGCAAACTCGTTTCCGTAGCTATTCCGGCGTGTGGCAGGAGTTTTTCCAATTCGTTTGCTATAGCTTTGACTTTACACTCGTTGATCTTGCATAAAAAAATAATCTTTGTCTTTTCCATATTACCGTCATCTTCCATACCTTGCGCGACTTGATCGAGTTCACGACAAAGATTATTGTACTCTTGGATCATTTCGACAACTCCGTAAAGATATTGCAGGTACTTTGAGGAGGGAAAGAGTAATCCAGAGAGAAGCGGTTGGAGAATCTGATGAGCTGAAGGCGGTGGGAGTCCCATGTACGTTACCGTAGGGTATCGACAAACGTTGGAGTTTCCTTGATCTGATGGAGTTGCGCCTATATGGAATATTTAAAAAAATATTTAATTCATGCAATCTATAAAAAATACCTCAAAATTATTGAAAAAAAATGCTTACCCGTATTATCTCCAGTCTCCGCAAAATCAATGTTATAGCTCTTGGGTATCGAGTCGATCCTCAGCAAGAGCATAACCGCGCTCTGCACGCACTTGGGCAAAGCATTCGGCGTATTCTTAATGATATTCAAGCTCGCGTTTAATCTACTAGAAAACGAGATCTTCTCGACCTTCCAAATTGCTCGGAACTTTTCAGCCAAGAATATTTCAACTATTAGACAACCTAGTATCTGCTGCTCCTTCATCCTGGCGGAGGCAATGACGAGCCTTTGGTTGGGTGTGCCATCGATTGTTGCCATTCTCGGTTCATACGCCTTGTGGCTGACCTTATTTATGAACGCGTGAATTGTTTCAACCTGCAGCAATGCCGCAGCTGGATTATAATCCTTGGGCAAAACAATGGGCTGGTCGTTAACCTTCTCCTGTTTCATATTGTCATCGACTAGGGGCAGCGAACTTCTAGAGCGGCTCAACAATCGACTGAAAGTTAATGGTGATGATCGAGTAGCATTGGAAGTAGTGACCGCATGCGAGTCCTCCTCTTCGTCCCCTGAGCTGCGGTGCTCGTCATTGCCGACTTTGGTGATAGGCTCGTCGCTGCCTTAAAATGAATGACATTGTTTTTCAATTGACATAACTTCTAATCCGGTATAGCAATCGATTAATACTTACTTGAAACTAGTCTTTCGTCTATAGAAAAATTTCGCAACCGAGGCGGAATCTTATTCCAGTAGGGGGATTGAATAATTTTTTGAGGATGTGGATTCGTGAATAGCTGAACGACGCCAGAGTTTGATAGATTAGTGTGATTATCGACAAGATGTAGGCATACGTTTTTAGACTTAATAGCTGCTTGACCTGAAAGTCTATAAAATAGAAATCACTGTAAGTTGTTTACAAACAACTTACACTTACTTATTGTTACTTTTTATCAAAATATATAGAGCTCACTTGTAACCGAATGTTAAATCGATCCATTGATGAAGTCTTTCAGAAACGTATGCGCTTTCTAGTGATTCGCGATGTTTTTCAATAAAATCTTCTGGTGAAGTTGCCCAGCTTGGTATTTCTAAATCTGGCAGATCTTCGTGTATTGACTGAAAATTGAACAAAATTTAAATGTGTTTTAACTAAAAGTTAAAGAAAAATAGAAAATGATTAACCATATTTTACCTTGAAAACGCTTGGATCAGTAAAAAACTGCGGTATGCATTCGTCTGGAGTCCAATCATACAATCTTTGAATAGATGCAGGATATTCACCAGGTACCCATAAAGGTCTTACATGCTTACATAAAATAGATCTCGAATAACGCCTTGATAAATAAACATAGTAAGTTATTTCTGATAATACATCTGACACGTGATAGCCGACTTCTGTAGATTCCGGATCAAATGTTAGATCAAGTTGTCTGTCACCTTTATTTAATCTAAATTTTGATTTTGTGAAGTCTCTCCATATTCCGCCACACCGAGACGTAAAATCCGTCACCCATGGCATCACATGATGACAACTTGGATCTCCATACCTTCTACCAGCCAAATTATTTAATGCCGTTAAATAATCAAAATTGCTTAAACGGCCATGTACCCACATTTCACACAGCTCACTAATACTCAAATTAATATTGCTAATTACATTTGCTTTTCCATTTGATTTGCTGTTTTCAACTTCGTTAGAATTATCTATTAAATGAAGATTATCCTCTAAATTTGGTAAAATCTAAACATAAAATTATTTTTTTAGACCAATGTGCAAATGCTTGAAAAAAGTTCATGCTAATTTTTCTTCAACAAACCTGTACATTTAGATTATCCATTATTAAAATATTACTAAGAGTAACTTCACCTAATAATAGACCACAATCATGCAAATCTCGTGATAACCTAAGTAGTTGATATGTAAGAAAAAGTGGTTTTGCATAGCTTGTTGATATTGCTGCAGGACTGTATGTTACACATCTAAAAAGTAAGATAATCATATGAATAGTTTTGTATGTATTTAAATTGGAGTCAAAATAATGTTGATATATCTCTTACTCTCTTAGAGAATATTTTGCCGTTTGTTCATAAAAGATGATAAACGCAGATTCAGTTTCTATTGCCAATATCGCAGGTAACAAGTTGCAATGCGTATGATTGACAGCAGCAGCTTTGACAAGGGTCAAATTATTTTCTTGAAATTGTACAATAGTACAACTGTACATTCGGGTAATTATTTCTTTCATCAATTCTACATCTGTGGTACATCCAATTATATTTATTTGTTCCCGGTGATCTAATGTAGTCCATGGAGCTATTGATAAATATGTCAAATTAAGTATTGGACTGAAATTGATATTTCAAGTTGATCATGTATAAATTTAGCTCACCATAGTATCTCTTGTAAAAATCTTTCCACAAATTTTGATAATTTGTTTTTGCTACATAATGCAGTACTTGAGAAAAAGTTAATTCAGTTTCATTCTTGGAACTTGTTAGAGTACATCTTTCTCTTGGCAGTGTAAAAACGTTTGTGTGTTTCTTCTTATAGACCTATAAAATGATACATAGAATCATTAAGATTCAAGTACGATACATTTCCCAAAAAACATGATTTTGCAAAACACAGTTCTAAAATACCTTAATATAAACCTTGGACCATCCATTTCCTAGTTCTTCTAATGAAGGTTGAGCAGCAATTTCATCCGGATTGAGTTGATCATGCACTACAAACTGAATTGGATTAAGATTTAAAAACCCAATCAGCCAAGATTTGTGCACAGTTGCACTGATTTTCTCTTCTGTCCATATCAAATATTTTTCTGGAATCTTTAGTTCCTTCTTCAGGATATACATACTTAAAGCCTCTTCTTTCATATTGAAGGCTTTTGTTTAATTTTCTAGCCTTGTAAAATAGAGGGAGAGGAACTTTACTTTCTGCAATTATACGGTTAAGACATGATTAATAAACAGTTAGCACTTTTTTCTCGCATTGTTAGAAAATTCATCTTCTCAAATTAACAATCTTGATTATCACAGTATTTATTTGTTTTCACTTAGCAATGCATCCGTCACTTTGACATTTCAAACTCCATTACTGGATTCAACTATTTGGGTTTTTTGCGACACACTTTCATTGGAACGTCATTAATACTGTTTTCAGTAATGGCGAATAAGCAGATAAAGAGAGTTGCAAATACCTAGATCATTTTCACGTAATGCATGTAAATAAAAACATATCGCTTGATATTGCGCAGTCCTAACCTCAACCTCTGCGATGACACAGATCGCATTGTTATGGTCGCTTCGCTTTGCGCCTGATTGTGTCCAATACGTGGTCTAATACGTTGTAACAAGGTTTGTGATATGTCACGTATTATATGTCACGTTATCAGATTTACAATGTATATGTAACAATAATTGTTTGATGAATATAGTGGCTAAGTGGTCAAGTAATTTCAGAGGTATTATGAAAATATGCCGAATACTGCTAAAAAATCTGAAGAGATTTTGAAATCTCTGATCGATCATCTACACCGTAGTACCGCATAAAATAAGGATTGCAAAAAACCATGAAAATAGCGGAAAATTACATCGGCGCACAAAAAAAGTGGTCTGTTCAAGAATATATATATTCTTATTTATTTTGACCCGCTGAATCCTAACCCGAGGCTAGTTTTTTCCGTACACCTCTAAAATTTCGTTAAAATTGCAAAAAACCGTGAAAATTGCGGAAAATTATGAAAATTCGCATACAAAAATATGGTATGAGCTGTAAATATTTTTGTGAGTGTACGATATACATGGTTTTTATGTATCTTGACGCGCTGAATCCGAATTCAAGGTTTATTTTACCTATACGCCCTTTAAACTTTGGAAAAATCGTGAAAAATCGCTAAAAAATCGTGAAATTTTGTACAAAAAATAAATTCTACAGGGTTCAAGAGATCGGGTTCAAGTTTTTACATACAAATTTTCAGCTCTCTAAATTGTCACAATTTAAATCCGGTTAGGACTTTATAAGGACTCGTCATTAGCAACATTGCCCCATTGAATTATAAGTAGAGAATAGGGTTAAAAAAATGTTTTACACCCTATTTTTCAATTTTTGCATCTAGTATGCTAGAGGTGAAGCTTTTTGATAAATTGGCAGCTCACTTCTCTTACGGAGAAATCTCTTATAACAACATTCTTATAGCTTCTGACACTTTTATTTAACTGTACAGAATTTATTCTGATTTTTCCGCACATGTCTAAGCCATTTTAAGGGGACACACCACTTTTAAAACTTGGAAAAATAATTATTTTTAATTTCACACAGATAAGTTGGATTGATTTGAAATTTAGTTGTATACATACATAACACAATATTATCTTTATTTGAGAATTTTTTTGACCTATTTAGTCCTAATGTAGCCTAATGAAAAATCTAACACCGAAAAGCACTGTCCACACGATTCCAGGACAATGTACGGCCCAATCGGGCTGAAAATTGTCTGACATACTCTTAAAAGCACTAGTTTTGGTATGAATGGAGGAAATTGAATTTAAATGAATAGAAATCTTTTTAAAAATAAAACAAGTAAAATTAATGAAAAATAAGCTAAAACAACTACATTTTTGACTTGTTTTATTTTTAAAAAGTTTTCTATTCATTTAAATTCAATTTCCTCCATTCATACCAAAACTAGTGCTTTTAAGAGTATGTCAAACAATTTTCAGCCCGATTGGGCCGTACATTGTCCTGGAATCGTGTGGACAGTGCTTTTCGGTGTTAGATTTTTCATTAGGGTACATTAGGACTAAATAGGTCAAAAAAATTCTCAAATAAAAATAAAGTTGTGTTACGTATGTATACAAAATTTCAAATTAATCCAACTTATCCGTGTGAAATTAAAAATAATTATTTTTCCAAGTTTTAAAGGTGGTCTGTCTCCTTAAAATGGCTTGAAAATGTGCGGAGCAATCAGAAAAAATTCTGTAAGTTGTTCACAATGCACGACACCCGTGTTCATCGAAAATTAATTTTCAGCTCAAATGTCTTCTATGTTAATCTTGTTGGTTAACAGTATTGCCCCAAGGGATTAAAGAAATTCAAACGTGAATATTTAACCTCCTAAGTCACCTATATATAGAGCAGCCGACCGGATATCAAAATCACCGTTTTAACTTGTATTTGCAGATCTCGTAGTACCGCAATATTGATAACTACCAACACTAACGCGAATACATTTTTCTATCTTCACGATGTTTGATTAACTCATATGTTGCATATAAGTTAGCCCCGCAGCGCAGTTGCGCTGTATTCGGAAGATATAGAAGGATAACATTATTGTCCCGTGCCAATGTAGCTCCATCCTCCTACTATGCATTAAAAAAAAAGTTAAATCAATTTTTCGAAAATATAATAAATAAATAAAATAATAGTATATATACGTACTTACTATATATACATTCATGGTTGGTCAATGAAAATTCGAATATTGAATCCTTTTGAATCTAATGCTCCTGATCTATTTCGATAACCAAATGGAATAATGAATAAGGCATATAAGATTAAGTAATACATGAGAACTGTCGTGCCGTAATAAACGATGTGGCGACTCGAGGTATAAGGGAGTCATAAAAACGGCATTAAGAGGAAGACACAATTAGAACACTAAGGAAAACCCAGGCGCCGGCGGGCATCACAATAAAGAAAGCATGTAAGGGTCAGCAGGTCAACACCCGCATCTGCGGCTTCCCATTGGTGGCTGCGGCGGGACGTTCCACCACTCCGCTCACCTATACGCCCCCTGCAGGCCCCAGGATAGTATGGCAGAGGGGGTTTCAGAGGGTAGCTGCTTCCGAACTCTAGAAGATCCCGTCACTTCAGTTCGAGGTTTGCTTCGTTCATCGTTTTCTTACCAAGTAAGTACAAAGCTCCTAAATCGTATCTGAAATTTAATATTAACTTTTGTTCATTCGTGAAATTCATTCTGTAAGTCCACTTAAGTTTGCATTCGCATTTGCGCGCCACTAAAGTGAAATATATATAGTGAAAATCGTGAAAAGGAACATTAGTGCCCTCTGCTGAAGCGCCGGATAAACGCGCCTCGAAAGTGCGAGAAGACAGAGACGGACATATTATATATACTATAATACTACTATATACATATAGTGACTATAGTGTAATCGACAGTCGTGCAGCAGCAGCTAAAAGGAGAGCCGCATATCCTTGTGTAAACGGTTACTCATAGAGCCAGAGGACGACCTACCTGTGTTTTTCCAAAGCACTCGTGCTTTTCTAAGAACCGAGGCGCTCATTTTCGTTACCTGGTTGCAAGCTGCTCCTCGAAGATGCCTAAGAGGAAAAGCCAAGCGCTCATTGATTCGGATAGCAGTAAGAGTTCTGAGGAGAGTGGCTCCGATTTGGAAAACGTAAGTTATTATTTGCCCTTAAATTTTTTTTCTGGAGTCTTGCTC
This sequence comes from Muscidifurax raptorellus, assembly GCA_020010945.3. Taxonomy (NCBI): domain Eukaryota; kingdom Metazoa; phylum Arthropoda; class Insecta; order Hymenoptera; family Pteromalidae; genus Muscidifurax; species Muscidifurax raptorellus. The sequence goes on along the minus strand of CM052078.1, from coordinate 7,042,687 downwards.
GGTTTTACTTTACTTGGAGTCCGGGCCTCGTTATCGGATACACTTGATTCGATGGTGCTTGGGACGAGGAAAACGCGGGTTTTCTGTCTTGGGGAAAACGTTAACGACATAACCTCGCTTTCTGTGAATGTTTTTCGGGTCCGTCAAGCATTCGCCCTTTTTTATTGAAAAACTGTTGAAATTGAAACGTGGAGAAATATTATCTTTTGCAAGATTTTATTACTTATCGTTGACTAGATTAGTTAATGTAATTATCTTAATGTACTGTTGATAAACTATCTAATTATAATGAAAAACTGTTGAAATTGTTATACTTTCGAAATTACGTTATCATTTGGCACATAAACAACTTTCAATATACATTTAACTTGGCATAAATTAAATAATAACATGCCTAGTTGTAGATTGGTTCTTTTTGCCAAATTTATTTTGGTATTTATAGTACCTTTTAATTGTTGAATGTTGTTTTGAAGTCAAATAATAAAATACTATTGATTGGTTTGCATTGGATATTACATTGACTATAATAATAATTAAAAGTTAATTATGGGATAATTGTAGACTTAATTAAATTTTTTATTTTTAGGAATTACTAACTTTAGCAAAAAAGAAACAGAAAAAGTCTAGCAATGACGGGTCTGATTCAGAAGAGAGTAGTTCAAATAAGAAGGATGGCAAGGTCTTCGACTCAGAAACATCAGATTCTGATGATGAGTGGAATGTAAAGGGTGGGAAAACGAAAAAGAAAAAAGTACCTGCAAAAAGAAACAAGAGGAAGATGACAAAGTCCAGTAGCGGAGAAAGCGACAGTGAAAAGGAGGAAGAGGAACCAGAAAAAGTCTCCGAACCGGAAGAAGGCGAGGTGTCTGATTCTGACGTCAGTGACTCTGATTCAAGCCAGGAAGAGTTTGATGACGGTTATGATGATAAGCTCATGGGAGATGCTGAAGATCGAGCAAGACTTGCTCAGATGACTGAAAAAGAAAGAGAGCAAGAAATTTACAAACGTATTGTGCAAAGAGAAGAATTGAGGACAAGATTCGAAATTGAAAAGAAACTAAGAATCCAAAAGAAACAAGAAGCAAAGAAAAACAAAGAGTTTAAGAGGAAAGAGAAAAGTGGAGATGAAAAGAAAGTCGATAGAGCACCCGATCCTAAGGAAAGAAGCAAGGACCGCAAAAAGACAATCGAAGAAAAGCAGGATAAGAAATCCAAGGCTATGGATTTGTTGAAAGCAAAGCGTGAAGAAAAACGAGAGCGCGGTAAGAGAAATACTATACTAGTAATATTTTAATATTTTTTACAAGAAAGCAATTTCTATAATGGAAATTTCATAATTGTTTACAGAGGAAAAAGAAAAACAGCGAATGGAAGAGCAGAAGGAACAATCAAAGGATGAAGAAGAAGAATTAGAGGGAGATCACAAGGGCGGATCCAAAACAAAACTCAAAGCATCTGATATTTATTCAGATGACAGTGGCTCCTCAGATAGTGGTGATGAAGAAGAATCAAGCAAACCAGCATCAAGGCAGAGATCTTCGTCTAGTTCTTCTAGAGACTCTGACTCAGATGATGACAAAAAGTAAGTTTTTAAAATGTTATTAAGTTCTTTTCCAAAGTCTAAGAATTGTCATTATAGGATAAAACTAACGGTTTCATTGTTTTTCTGTTGTTTTCTTGCAGATCTGTTAGTAGTGTAAAAACCAAATCTAAGAAAGTGATCTATGTTAATACAAAAGAGGACCTTAATAAAATTAGACTATCACGTCACAAAATGGAAAGATTTGTGCATCTTCCATTCTTCGAGCGAGTCGCGCAGGGTTGTTTCGTGAGAATCGGTATTGGAAATAATAACGGTAGACCAGTGTACAGAGTTGCAGAAATCAGTGGTGTTTGTGAAACAGCAAAAATCTACCAATTAGGTAATACCAAAACGAACAAAGGACTAAAATTGAGACACGGGGCGCAAGAACGTGTATTTAGGCTAGAATTTGTGTCGAATCAAGAGTTCACAGAGTCAGAGTTTTTTAAATGGAAAGAAACTTGCGCTTTGCAGGGCATTTCTATGCCTACTTCTGAAGAAATGGATCAAAAGCTAAAGGACATTAAGGAGGCAATGGTGTATGAATTTAAGGAAGAGGATATAGAAAAAATGGTCAGAGAAAAGGGTCGATTCAAGGGAACGCCATACAACTACGCAATGAAGAAAGCCCAGCTGATGCGGGAGAGAGATGCTGCTAATTGCAGAGGAGACGACGAGACTGCCAGCCGTCTAAATATCGAAATTGGTGAATTGGAAGAACGTGCCTCCGATCTAGATAAGAAAAGATCCGCAACTATCTCGAGCATTTCGTACATTAACGATCGAAATCGTAAGAAAAATGTCGAAGAAGCTGAAAAGGCAATTCTGGTGAGTTTCAACATTTTATAAAAATTATTTAAGGTTTTCAAAGCAAACAAGATTTACATCTGTCGTATCGTTGTTCTAAATTTTAATATTTACAGGAGGAAATCAAAGCAAACAAAGGTAAAGTGGTAGATGATCCATTTACTAGACGAAGTACAAGGCCCAAAATGTTTTCTCAAAAGGAAGATACCGAGCAGCAGGAACCAGCACCTACTATTAAACTTATCGAAAGTGTTCAGAAACCAGTTGTGATAGAGAAGGAGACAACTCCAGAAGTTAAAAAGAAACAAAACACAGATTTATTTAATGCTCATAATTTCGAGATTATGATAGATCTGGGAGTCCCTACAGCGAGTAAGTTAACTTTCCGCAATATGCTTTTAGATTACTATATATTTTGTTTATTGACCATGATCTAATTGGTTTTTATTTTTTATTTTAGATAACCCAGTAAATATTCTTCCAAAACCTATTAATAATATGAAGGATTCGGGACCTCGTCGATCTTTGAACTTGGAAGATTATAAGAAAAAACGTGGCTTAATCTAACGTTTTTCTAAACGTACATTTAATCGAGCGAAAAATGACTCAAGGGATTATCGTTATGAATTAATTGTTTGTTAATCAACAAACGAGAGCGAAATTGAATTAAAAACTAATGGCAGTCGAATGTCATTGCTTAAAATTTTGATAAGCCTTCAAAGTTCTACAATACTTTGCTCTCGCAATATAACTGATTCATCAATATCGATCATTTGAACACTGGTTATTGATTCTTTTAATTTATAATTTTGTGAGTCAGAATAACTTACACTGTGCAGATATCATTGGAAATCTGTAATGACGTAAGCCGTCGAACTTTATGTAAAAGTTCAGTGACTATGTTTACTTTTTAATGTATCCTATACGTGATTTAAAAAGTCCAATATAGGACATAGAAAACAGCCGAGACTTTTCACTTTCAAAAATCACTTTGTGGAGTGGTACGAATATTGCGTCTCAAATGCGTAAATTTAATGTTAAACTTTGTGAACATATGTAAGATCAAATAAATAGTGTGGACAAAAAACGTTTAACTGTACACGATTTCAAAATGCAGGTTATACTTTATTCATAACGTTATAATTTAATTTCTATTCCATTAGAATATACATATTTTTATTTTCTGTAATGTAAAATACCTACAAAGCAGTATTAATATTAGTCTTCACAATATCTGTATGGAACAACCAATACAGAATCATGTTAAGGATATTTTTTTATTTTCAATTTTTATGTAATACTTGCATCGCTAAATTAACTTCTCCCTCTACAACATTAGTAACAAATAAGCTCAACAATTTTTGTTATTAATTTTTTTATATAGTTTTTCTTTTAAAAATGAAAATGAATGTGTTGTTTTTTTTATTTCTTATGTCAACAGAAATTGATAGATTTTTACAAACGATAGCATTTTATGTCGAAATTGACCGATTATTAGCCTGCATTTTGAAAATTAGACATTTTAATTTAATGATAGTGTTACTGACGTAGATAATATTTCGTTACAATTTAATTTGAACCAAACAAGAAAATGACTTTGTGGTTTATGTAAAAATAAGAATGTTAATTAAGATTGAATGAACGCTGGACTGCGATCTTAATTTGTATTAGGGCTATGCTTCGATTTTTTAAAGAACTTTTATCATGCAAATATTCAAAGTTTGTAAGGATGTTTATTTTGTGATCCAGCATTTATAGTTAGATAGGAATAATGTTAAACTCTGGACTGATTACTACTGTACATTATAATAAATTGTAATAGGAAAGAAGGTATCTCAATAACAACGTTCGCTGCAGTATTTCAATGTACATAAGATGTATATTTCATGAATATTTGTTACACAATTGTATATAATCTTACAATACTACTTGAAATATACATACACAAAAAATTCACTCAGTTTTTATTTATTCGCATATCCGACCTATTAGTATTATAATAATTACATGAACAATCGAACTGTTACTGAAAAGTATGCACGTACTGTATGCGCAGCGACAACTTCATGTACTAACTAATAAAAATCATGCGGTTATACAAGAAAAATATTTGAGTTTTGATTTTCACAGTTTTCGTCAGATATCTTTAACAATTAAAAGCGAATATCATTTTTAAAATCAATGCATGGAATAGATTGAATTCATAATTAAATAATAATAATGAGATAAAAGACCATTTATAATTTTTACTTCAAGTAAACGATTCTAGTACTACTGTTAACTTTTTTTAAAAGTTATGAGAATGTTGAGCTTCGATTTCCGAATCGACAATTTGACTACTTTATAGGAAGGACAATTTCATAAGATTGTTTTTTATAAATAAAAAAGCAATGCATTTAAGAGCAAGCGCGTATAATACCTATCTTATACCCGCAATTTGAAAAGTGCGCTGTTCGCGGGACAAACTCAGTGTATTCGAATCGGTAAAGGTGTAATTTCATGGGACGCTCTTTTCCAGCGTCAGCGTCAAATAAGAGCGCGGGAAATTTGAAATTCTGAATTATTTTTGCGTCAAGCGGTAGCGTTGACGCTGCAGCGTCGAGCGGTAGCGTTGACGCAGCAGCGTCGAGCGGTATAGCGTCGAGGGGCAGCGTATGTGGCAAAGTACAGCGTCAAGTCTCATTTTGGAGTGTAGAAGCGTCGTTTTGGAGTTGAGAATAGTAATATTGAAAATGTTTCTTTACGAGAAAAGGAAGTGGCATTATGAATGCGAATTATTAATTCAAGAGGCAAAGAGAAGAAAAACACGTAAGCTTAAATCTGTATTAGCTTTTCTTGCTGCTTTTGAGATAGAGACGTCAAAAAAAAGAAATTATACAAAAAAACGTTACTGGGAGCATCCAATATATACGTTACGATACCGCCATGGGTTCTATAAATCAATTTTTCCAACTCTTTCTATAAACGACGATGAAAAGTTCTTGGCATACATACATATGACCAAGTCTCAATTTCACAAGATTTTGCAAAAAGTGTATCCCTTGATTACTAAGCAATTCGCGGTTTGAATGCCCATCGAAGCATCTGCAAGATTACTCATTACATTAAGGTCAGTATAAGTAAATAAATGTTATATTTTGTATTAAACATTTTGTAGAGTATTATCAACTGGCGATTCATATAATACATTAAGTTATGAATACTTAATTGGGAATACGACAGTAAGCAACATTGTGCATGAAACTTGTGAAGCTTTGTGGGAAGTATTGCATAAGGAAATGATGCCATACCCGTTAAGTGAAGCAGATTGGCTAAAAATTGCTAATGAATTTGAAAAACATTGGGAATAATGGTTATATAGAAATATTTCAATAAATTCAATCATCTAAATTTAATATTCAAAGTTATAGAAATATTTCAATAAACTCACTTTATGTTGTTCCTCATTGACATCTTCCATGGCAATAACTAACTTTATCAAAATAATTTTATTTAATGATTTAAAAACAACTGCTTACTTTTGACGCTATTTTCAATTGGAAAAGCCCAAAATGTTGAGCTTCTTTTGAAAAGCAGCGTCAAAAACTAGCGTCAGACTACGCGCATGCGCAATGATAAAACTAGAATTTTTGACGCTGACGCTGGAAAAGAGCGTCCCATGAAATTACACCTTAAAGCAGGTTCCCCTCTCAATTCCCCTTACGTGTAGCAAGTCCGCTTTCTCCAAAATACGCACCGCATTGTCTCTTCAAAAATAATTCTAATAGCCTATAGATAAGGATCTTCTAAAAAAATTCAAATTCGTTCGCAAGCTCGAAAGCTTCCTACAGTCAATTCGAAATATATACAAGAAGCCGTCGGCAGTCATGCGCTCTCACACTCTATACATGCATACATATACTATATACATATATGTAAGGTGTACATACAAATACTTGTGCACATAGTACATACACGTAACACAAGCTTGCGCGCTCTCTCTCTCTCTCGGCAGATGCATGCCGCTGCCCATATAAGGCAATTTCCCCACGTCCTTAGCGGCGATTGGCTCGCGGCCGCGGCGAGCCGGGAGAGTCGATGACATGTGCCGAAACTCTCCCAGCCCCACCCCCGACGTTGTCGCGATGATGATATTATGATGATGCTCTGACAACTACTGGCTTATTATCGTGACCGACGGCACGTTTGATTTTCATTTTCTGCCGTATATGGGCAGTATATATATTTATATGCCCGCCGAGATTGTGCGAGAAGAGTTATCGTGACGCATGGGTTGATGCGGGTTCTTTTTCTCGGTGATCGTTATTTGCGATTGAGGTTTTTTCTATATTTATGAACTGAAATCGAAAGCTCGCAGTGATTCATTTTATTAACGGTTCTCGGGATGTTTGCGATACATTGCAATGTTGCACAATTTTACCGGAAGGTACTTGCTATACAAATTATACATATAGTCAGCGGATCTTTCCTTTCATGAAATCACTACTTTTATTTTATCAATCCTTGACCGATGTGCTATTTATCACATAAAATACTGCATAATGGTGATTACGAAGACAATCGTTTCCAAGATATATTGCACGTATATATACGCACCTCAATTGTTATCGCCATGCGCATAAATAATTAAAATAATCCAACATATGAATGACAGCTCTCATCAAGCTAAAAAGAAACTAATTGATAGTAGTACAACTATCTTCCTAGAATGTATGGAAAAAGAGATAAGCATACACTGTACATGAGGAAAGTCAAGGAGGCGCGGGTGTGATATAAGGCAAAGCTCATATTTTTATTTAGCTAAAAAAGGAGCGCGCAACCTTCGAAGACACTTGACAAAAGGTGAAGGTCTTGGTCGTGCTCTCCTTTTTATCGTGCGTACATATATATACTATCTGTCTTATCCGCACCGTTTCACCTGTTTGCGTTCTTGAGCTTTCAGTGTATTAAAATAGCTTTTAAACATGTGTTAGGTGTTTATAAAGATTTCCTATGTAGAAAATGAGAGTTGAAAAACACGTTGAAATGTACCTATATCAAAGATAATATTATTAAAAGGCTTTTCGGTTCACGTTATGATTTTGCAATTGATCATAGACAGAAGATAGAATCGAAGTAATAAGTATGTTACTCCAAATGATACAATCTTATTATCACCAACGCACTCTTCAACAACGCCGTATTTGAATTTTACCGCCTTTGCTTCATTCTACGTGTATAACATCTTTTTTCACATATATTCTCCCGAAGCATAATACTCCGCGCGGCGAAGTCTGCGCACGAAAACACGCGGCGAGGAAACACCGCGCTTGAACGTAACGTGGAAAACTCAAAATATACTCCACACTAGATACATATATAGCATATGTATACATAGGTATGTCGGAAGTATATAATGTGCTGCGAGACTAGCGGCTAAAGAAGCGAGAGAAATATATATATATATATGTATATATATAGCGGTACCTGATAGCGCACGCGCTCTACTGCTCACGAATGAGCGAAAAGAGAATGAAAGAAAGCGCCTGGCGTGCTTCTGGCCCGCATATACTGTTTGCGGGAAAGGGGATCTTCATACGTTCAATCAGTTTTACTATTATGTTACAAATATAAAGATTGTCTTCCATTATTGACAAAAACATCGCTATAGGTGTAACTTTAGAGATTATCGTCAACAGCCGCAAAATTATTAGCTATCGTGCAGGAAAGCTCGAAAATTAAACGCGTATTACCGACCCGCGAATCAGATACACACTGAATGACGGTCCGAAACCCCGTCAGGTCACCCCGTAAAACATCTTCCCCAACTTTGTTCTGCGCTTGCGCGTCGAATCGAAAACGCGAAATCCGCGCACCAATTACACACATTCACACACCTCGGCAAAAAGCATCGCATATCAGCGTTCGCGAGGAAGCAAGACAGAGCTTATCCCCCTCCACCATATCAGCGAACACAGCCGAACATAACCGAGGAGCCGAGGCGAGGCAAGGAACCTCCCTATTCCTTTCCGCTCGCTATATACGCGACCCCCGGTCGAACGAACGTCTCTCTCTCTCTCTCCCGCCGGCGGCGCCGCCTCCTTTTTTAACGCAGCACACACACACACACACACACACACACACACACACACACGCATACGCCGGCACAGCAGCGAGAGCGAGCGCTTCGCCGCAGACACGTATACGCCGCCAAACCGTCGCTGCCCGTTCGTTTCTCTCCCGACGACGACGACGACTACGACGACCGAGAGCCACACACGAGATTAGTGCTAGTAGTGCCGCCGCAGAGGACTGCTGTGTTTTGTTGTTTTCTATCTCCGAGGGAGAGAGTTCGTTTTCAGAGCTTCGAGAGTTTGTCGCTGGCCACGACACAGACCAATTGCTGAGCAATGGTAACGTATTATGCATATACACAACTTGTATGCGGCCGCCCTTCGCGAGAACGCGAGCGAGCGAGAGACGGAGCCGCTCGCGCGAGTCCTTTCCTGTTCTCGTTCTCTGTTTCGATATGCCAATAGACTCACGCTGGATACAACAGAACGGTGATCTCGTCGAAGACGAGCCTGTGCAGCTCGAAAACGACGACGATAGAATAAGCGCGAGTCGGCACTTTTGTGGTTAGAAAACGCAAGCGCTCTCCCTCTCTCTCTCTCTCTCGTACCGCCGACTGCACGTCCGCCATCTTTCTTCTCTCTCTTACACTCACCCGGCGCCGCTTCGCGCACGACACCAGGTCCTTTCGTGAGCCGGCGTTCCCTTTTTACGTCCCTTGAGACATCGTCGTGTCCTCGAAACGGACCATACGCGTGTAACCTCTATTCGGAGCACACAGCCGGCTTGTAGAAACACCACCGCGAGTCGGGGAAAATGGACGGACGGATGAATCATCTCTTTCTCTGTCTGTCTCTCTCTCTCTCTCTCTCTCTCTCTCTTTCTCTCTATATCTCTGCTACTGCTGCAGAGAAAGAGAGAAGGAGGTAGGCACGCTTGGTGACGACCGCTGAATTCGTTATTGACCTCTCGTCGACGTTTCCCTTTTAGGACGCCGGCAACGAGAGTCGAGACGGACGGCTATCGGGGCGCTTGGAAAAAGCTTCGCGTTTCTCTCGGCAGGATTTCACATAGGCATCGGTTGCTCTCTGTGTGCGTACTTGTATGCTGCTGCTGCTGCTGGCCATGCCCCGGTTGATTTCCTGCATGTCTCGCTGTGTATATAGCGCGAGTGAGAGAGACGGAGATACTTATTGAGAAGAGAAGGATGGGAATGTAGAGCGTCGCGCGCGCGCGCGAGAGGCATTAGTCTGTGTGTGTGTGTGTGTAGTTTCCTGTGCAATGCTCGTTACGGGATCCTTTTCTCTCGCTCGCACTCTCTCGGAGAGAGCTCCGAGTAGTAGGTATATCCGACTTTATTTAACGCAGCGCGGCGTCGAGGTTCTTTTTTTGGCCCCGGGGTTACCGACACCAAGCGCGAGCCGTGTGTGGCGCGGGGTTTTCGGGGAGAGGCTTGTGATGCTATAACTGTGGGTGGGAGGGAGACGAGAGATTTTCGAGCACGTCGGCTTTTGTTGTTTATCGTTTGTTACGCGCTTCTGCACTTGGGTAATAGGTAATATAAGGGGGGACGTGACTTCTTTGATTGCACGCATATTAGCCGAGTATTTCTGCAACGTTCTTTATTTTTCTTGGGATATCGTCGTTTGGAAAAATATTCCTTCCGAGTCGTCCTTGCAAGTTGAATCACTCGAGCGTTTATGTGTTACATAGCATAAAAATTTCGTGCTCAAGTTGACTCACGCCCGGCGGATTTTGGAGGTCAAGGCTTCACGCTGCTAGGTCAGAAATTCGCTTTTGGAATTTCCAGAGAAATTTTCTTTACGCTCGGCTGCTTAGCTGCTTTGTGAGAGATTAGCGGCTTTCTTTTTGTTCTACAGGCTGTAGGTATCTGGAGGAGTAAACTTCTTGACACTTTAATGAATTTTAAACGCGATCGTGCACTATTTACGTCGAGTCGTATCGACGTTGCCCAAATCTCGACGCTTCTTGATAATTCAAAATAATTTAGCCGAATCTTTTTTATCGCGAGCAAGCCACGTTTAATTATAGAATTAGAAATTCTAATTAACGATCACAGGTGCAACGTTTTCTCTTAAATTAAGAAGCTAGCTAGAGGAAACGCAGATTCGCGATATCACCGTAATAATAGCGATGAGCAAGTCTCTATAAATCCGGGAAACGCGTTTTCCTCGAAATTTCGACTATCAGCAATAAAAATATATCTTTGCATTTCTTCTCATGATTCACCAGACCGAGTACATAAGTATTGACATCGGCTATGCGAGATTTTTAGTATCGCCAGTTGGATTCAAAGTCAAGTGAATCCGATATAGAGCTCCTTATTTGTATAGTATAGCACGGCTGTAACCGAATGTAGCCGAAGCAAGACAAAAATAGCATTTAACGCCATTCACGGTGTTGTTCGTCGCGTGAACAAAAAAAAAGAGTTTCGAATGTATATAGCAGCTGCCGCTGCTCACGGAAGTGTGTATATGTAATTTGTTATCTCGCGATGATAGTATACAAACATTTTTATAACAATAGATAAAGGCAGTAGTGAAAAACCCCAGCTGACTTTACAGCTGTTTTCCACAACGAGAGGTGGATATATAGTATACGAATGATGGTCTTTCATATAATTTTGCCACGACTCTCGGGCTCCGTCGAAATCAATTAATTTTCCCCCCTTGACGTCAATCGCCCGTCCATTAACGGCGGTTCCAATCGTTCGGATTCTTTCGCCTCGTATGATATACAGTTCGTAAACAGTGGACATAACTTTAGAAGAAATACACGTGTCCGATGAACGATCAGATACGTACTCGTCACCCGCTCGATTCATACGCTGAAAAAAGCGGCTTTTCGCTCCTCGAGAGAATCCGTAAATAACATCAGATTGACGCACTCGTCTCTGAAAATCGAACGCGCCGATACTTTTAAAGCTATAATACACACGCGAGCGAGCGATCAATAGCGCAACGCGAAAGTTTCAGCTCTCTCGTGTGGTCTGTTGCAATACGCACGTAGACACTACTCCAACGGAGCGAAAAATCTTGACAACGCGCAGTGTCTCCGGTTTCTCCCTCGGTCAATTGACAATACTCGACCGACGGCGTACACGCTATATGCATATAACAGGTGCCGAACGATTAAGCGGTCGCTTCGGCGAAGCCACGCGCGCCGCTGGTGTGTGTTCGCAACGGCGCGGATTTTTTCTACTTCGTAATTTTGAAATCTCTTTTCCGCCTACGAGATTAAATATATGCATACGGCCCTATAACTTCCGAGTGTTTTTCGAAGGAAAGCGCTCGCGCACAGTACCTCGTCGTGTTCGTCGGTTCGCGCCGCGGCCGCGCGCGCGTATAAAAATAAAGTCTTCCCACGCGCGAATCCGATGCTAAAGAAAGCAGCCAGGATCTTATTCTAAAGTTATATCTAGTGTGCGCGCCGGTACTTCTGCGCGACACACACACACACACACACACACACACACACACACACACACACACACACACACACGTGCGGAGACACTCCACGGCGCTCTTGAGTTTTGCTACTCGAGAGAAATGTGAGAGCTTTTGATGAATTTGAATTCTTTGGTTTTTTCGCGCTGATATAAAAATTTTCAATTTTTTGCCTGTATATTGTTATTGTACACTGCGACGAATGACGGCTCAATAGCGGAGGTGAAAATGACATTACGAATACCTTTACGCGTGTGAGGTATCTTGGATATCGATTGGCGAGAGTTGACTGGTTTCGGGCAAAAAATTAGCATGCCCTTCTACAAATCTCGCTTATTGGGAAAACAAAGAACGCTGTATATATACGCACTTTCATCTCCAGCATAGATATCGATTACCCTCGGGACACACTCGCTCGTATTGTATCGCAGATGTAAAAAATGTCGCCGTTTTTCTCTCTCCTCCCGCGAGTTTTGTTGCTTTCTCTCGCGCGCGCAGCGCAAAAAGCGCGTGCAACGCAGAGACCGACCTGTGTATACATACACACACGCGCACACGTATTACGTAACGATCGCTTGGGGGGCTACTGTCGCACCTCACGGGGAAATTTGCTTTTCGTCTTTTCTGTTTGATGACGACGATAACCCCCGGATTATCGACACTGAACGAGTGCATTAGTCATACTTTTAGTGACGAACACTTTGTTTTTTAAACGGCTTATATGATTAATAATAATAACTGCGGGAATTAGTCACTAGTGTTATTATAGTTGTTTCGCGGTAATTGAGCGCATCGAGTGTTTTGGTTTTTGAGTAATCGTGACGTAATAGTATATATATCAAAAGATTGTATATCGACGCGCAGAGATAGCTCTCCGAGCTTTGGAGCATTGAAATATTGTACGTATATATATAAACGTCGGTGCGAGTGCCAAGAGCTGTTTAATAAATTTATGTTTTCTCGTTCCCCACACCTGTGGGATCGTGAAAACAACAAGCGGTCTGTAGAATTACTCGATCGTTGCGCAATCGCTATAAAAGATACTTTAACCCCACGAATTGAACATCGAAATTTATTAACGCGACGCTATGTTTTTTTGCTTTTTGCAGGCGTCAGGAGTAACTGTGGCGGATATCTGCAAGACGACTTACGAGGAGATAAAGAAAGATAAGAAACATCGATATGTAATCTTTTATATCAAAGACGAAAAGCAGATCGACGTCGAGGTGATTGGACCGCGCGACGCCACCTACGACGCTTTCCTCGAGGATCTGCAAAAGGGCGGCAGCGGCGAGTGTCGCTATGGCCTCTTCGACTTTGAGTATACTCATCAATGCCAGGGAACTTCTGAGGTATGAATAATCCGTCTATTTCGGACTGCCGCGAACCAAGAGCTTTGTCTCGGCGATTGTTCATTCAATAATAAGTTGCTACGTTTTAGCATTTCAGCTTCACCGCTATTTTAATCCCATTACGTGTATAAATATATACATATATTTATAAGCTAGTTATTTAAGGATTAACGTCTTTCGGAAAAAAATGCTGTGACAACACAGTAAACGCTAATGTGGCTCGTGCGTCTTATTGTCATTGCGTTATCGGAGAGATATGTATATGTTGTTCTTGAAATAATTGATCGAATTTGTCAATCGTCTTATCGATACGCAATTTTTAATTTTTTCAAAAGTTCTAATCGTTATCTCGTCTCTTTTTCAGGCTTCCAAGAAACAAAAGTTGTTCCTGATGTCGTGGTGTCCCGACACAGCCAAGGTCAAGAAGAAGATGTTGTACTCCAGTTCTTTCGATGCCCTGAAGAAGTCCCTTGTCGGTGTACAAAAGTACATTCAGGCGACGGATCTTTCGGAGGCCTCTGAGGAAGCCGTCGAAGAGAAACTCCGAGCCACCGACAGGAACTAAGCGACGACAAAAGCAACAAACAAACAAACAAAAATATACAACCAATCTGATAAATATAATCATTAAAGATTTCAAAGGGGCTACAATGCACAAATTCCCCTTCCTCAAACAAAAAAAAAAGTTCTGTACCGTTTAAATGGGAGTTCGTGTTTTTACATGTTTTTCACTTTGGAAAACGTTTATTACAATATACAAAGGGAGGGAGTACTCTACGTCGTACGTTATGGACAAAAAAAGTAACGCAGTCACACATTTTGTCATGCTGCCACCACTACATCGTGTGAAAGAAAAAAAAAAGAAAACCTGGTTTAATCAATATCGCTAAACTAATGTAACAATAAGACTTATATAAGGAAAAACTATTGTAATAACAGCGTACGGATATACCACAAACTGTCAAGATGTAGGAGAGCGAACAATTGAATCTTTTGTCACAGGCTGTATAATGTTTAAATTAAATTCATTTCATAATAATGTCTTGGCGCGTTTGCGACTCAGTCTCGGTGCGATTTCCTTGTCATAACCGCTCAAAGTAACTGCTAAGCCTGAACCTACCAGGTACTTGAAGTGCATGCGTAATTGAACATAACTGAGGTAAAAAAGTATGTAGATGGCTTTTATGATTTAAATATTAATAATGAAATCTTACCTTCCTAATTTGTGAAATATCAATCAAGTGCCTACTCCTTTTTTCAATTTTTACTATTACATTTTTTAGTCTTAGTTTTTTCCGATTTTTATAATTTAGTAGATCTATACAAGGTTACATACAAGGACAACCTTATCTGTAATAATTTCTATCTCTCATCAATGTGAGTAAGATAAATTATCAATTATCTTTTGATTGCATTTTAAGTGTGAAATCATCTGGATTTCATTTTGCATCATACTTCCATTCACTGCGTCATATTTCGTGGAAGACGTCTATCTCGAACAGCAATGGCGCACACATTGATTTGTCATTAAAACTAATTACGTTACGCAAATTTCAATGAAAATAAAAAAACCCAGTATATATTATTATTCTGTCCATTTTTACTGGATAAAAATAAATAAATAGAAAAAAAGAGATAGTCTTGTTATAAATAACGTAAAATTCGATAAACAGTCGCTGCGGCGCGTACTTTTTTAATCCGATTCTAAGCATCGCAAGCAGCACTCAATCACTCGTCAGCAGCAAAGAAATGACGTCCAGCGCCATCTAACCCGTCAAATGCCAACGCACGCTATGAGTACACACGTACTCTTGTACACACATATATATATATATATATTATTGCTAATTTGCTGATGTTCATTCAGGATAAAATCTGTTTCCGCTTCGATTGTTCATTCGAACAATAGCAGTAATAAAAATTTGCTGGAATTTCATGAATTACATCAAGAGCGCGATGACGATTCAGCTATCACGTAAGATTTAATCTTGTGCCAAATTCACTATTATATGGAGAAATGGCGCACACAATAATGCTGAAATTTGCGGAAAGGAATACATATGTATATAAACTATTAAAAGCCATAATCGCGTGTTGGTTTACACTCTTGAGCAAATTGACTGTCAGATTACACTTTATTACCGTCACATTCGGATCATGCGGCAATGACAAATTAGCAACGAAGGCGCATTTGAGAGTTTGCGCGAAGCTGTAAAATTAAATTTAAAAACCGGCAAACAATGGCTAAAGTATCTATCGACCCTAGCGATGGTATAAATTATGAGAACCAACCTATAATACACGTGCATTATTTGCATATAAAAACTTGTCATAAATCAGATATAAATAAATATGCAAATTTAGCGGTTTCTACTAATCGGTTATAATCTGCAGTAATTTTAAAAAATTTCGAACAAAAAGCAAAAAATACGATCCAAAGAATATTATAACCAGCTGCTCCGAATCGCGCAAAACGGAGCCAGGATCGTGAACATCATAAGTGACCACTGACCAGTCTGGCACCACGTCACACGACCTGCCTACGTCCACGGCTCTCGCCCACATACGTATATATATATATATATATATATATATATATATATATATATATATATATATATATATAGCATTCGCGATTCTGATTCCACACACAGCGCTAACTCTCGCAGGAGCTTCGAGTAAACAGGGCAACAACATCAGTCTATCTTCTGTCTTACTCGCAGTATATACATATAGTTTTAGCTCGACATATCGAGAGCGAGATAGAGCCACAGTGCTGCGGATCTCGTCGCGGCGGCGTTCGGGGGATCGACGGTAGAATATATATATCTACATCATCGTCATACAATAGTCCAAGCCTGAGTATACGACAGACGTCACTCACTATACCGCTGCCGCCGGTTTTGTGTATATACATATGTGTGTGGGCTGCGCGAGGCAGCAGAGCAGTAGCAGCAGGGTGTGTGCCGTCATCAGGAGCTGCTGCGAGGATTACAAGACTCGCGTCGAGTCGTATATAGCGTCGGGGCGTCGCGGGCGCTCGAGATAGCAGAGAACGACTGCGCCAGCGCGAGGAGCGGGGGGAGGAGGCATCTTCGCAAACTCGCGGAAGAAGAAGAAGTCATCGCCGTCGGCACAGTGGACACACTCGCTGACTGCGTGCATATCGATTTGATAGTTTCTCACGGTCGATCGCGCGAGAAGGACAGCTCGTGCGCCAGAGCCAGCTTATGTGCCGAGCACATTATTATTATTATTATTATACAGTGCGGAGTGTATAACTATATAGCAGCTCGCTCAGTGGAGGGATCGAGAGAGCTGCGAAGGAAAATTGCGTGCGTACGCCAAGAGAGAGAGAGAGGAGGAGGCGCGGGCTGCAGGAGTATATAGTATAGTAGCCCCTCGAGAGCAGAGAGTTCAGTCTCAGTCTGTCTCACTCGCGTTTTGTGTGTGTGTGTGTGTGTGTGCAGTGTGTGTGTAGTTATATCGCTCGCAGCTCTCCGCCACAGCAGCAGCAGCAGCAGCAGCAAACAGCTTGGTTTCTCTCTCTCTATCTCTCTCTGCGCGCTACACTTTACTACACTGTGGCCGAGGCGCGCGCTCTCGCTGCTACTGGCTGCGTGTGCTGCTATACGCGAAGTGGAAAAGGTGCTGTAATGGCTGCCGTATCATGAAATGAAGGTACCCATCCACCAGTTTTACAACACGCGCACGATGGAGGAGAACTCCGGCTCGGTCTCGTCGTCCTTGTCCGTCGGCTCGGCGCAGAACCACAACGGCGGCGGCCAGCCCTTCGGCGGCGTCAACGTCTCCGTCGCGAACAATAAGCATCAGCCTGGCGGCGGCGAGAACGACGGCAGCGGTGCCGGACCACAAGGCCAGGGTGGCTCTACAGGCAAGGAGCAGAACCCCCAGTACACGATGCCCGGGGTGCTGCACTTCCTGCAGCACGAATGGGCCAGATTCGAGCTCGAGCGTTCGCAGTGGGAGCTCGACAGGGCCGAGTTTCAGGTTTGTCCCTCTCTCTCTTTCTCTCTCGCTCACTTTTCTGTTTCTTTCTCTCTGCCTGATGTCTGCTCAGCCGCGGGTAAACACGACACGCCTCTCTTTCTCTGCTGTCAGCACTGATGCTTTTGCATCAGGACAGCAGCTTTGGCTTACATTTGACTGTGTATCACTACTGCTGTTGGTCCTTTTACCTTCCTGACGCTTGTTTATTTACTGACACCTGATCACTCTCTTTCTCTCTCTCCCTCCCATAAGAGACAGTATGCAATGGCTTATCTAGCAATATGATGTTTTATATAACTAAGACCAATTTCTAGACCATTGGTATATTTAGTTTTACTGGTTGATCCATTTAATTTTCCTAGAGTAGCTTTAGTCGCAGTACAATTCATGCTCAATTTGTCAAAACACAGTGTTGCATGTGAAATGTGTAATCAGTTCTAGATATCAAATCAATATTGTGGATTCTTGTACAGGAGGTATATTTTATCGTGAACTGGTGTGATTGTTGTTGCTCTGAAACAAGTGATGCATGGATATTCATGTTCTTCTTTTTGAAATCAAACAAAAAAGGAACAGATTTTCTGAATTGTTATCAGTATAGAGTGAAATTTTATTATTTATGTGTGCGTTCTCAATGCAAAAGTTCATTTCTATTACCAAATTAAAATTAGTACAAACAAATTGGAGCATTTCATATATGCGTAATAAGTCTTATTTTTTACAATCAGCCAGAGATCAAATGTAACTATGCAGATATCAAAAGACCAATGTCAATATCATCTGATCGGATCACATTGTTTACAATAACAAGGATTATCATTCAAGCATCGAACCGCAGTGTTATTTTGACATTATTTTAAAGTTTGCCATTAGCAATTGTATCAATGTAAGGCAATTGAAAAAACGCATGTTACTTAAACACAATTATATCCTAATGAAAGGACCATCCACAAGAATCAACATGTGTTATATCACAAATACCTTAACAACTTTTTGCAAAGCTCGAGTACTTTCACAAATGACATCATGTTTTCTCTCATGATGTGCTATTTTCTAAAAAACAAGTTTCTATATAAGTTGAATAAGTCTTCCAATATTTTTATCACTCTTTGCTGACATAATTACAAGTGGGTAGCCCACGCATTATTATGATTGTACAAGTGCTTCTTTTCTTCAATAGCATGTATTTTTAAATAGAGGTCGGCCCATTTTAATTTAAACTCTATTGTCGCGGTTTAGATTTAAAATTACAATTTGAGATTAAATGCAAAATTTGTTTTAAGAATTGTATGTGTTAAGCTGTGCACTGTTATATTGATTATTCGAACAAACGTTACATATGACTTATAAAAATACTTTTTTTTATTTTCATTATTTTATTTCCACCCGTATAACTATGCTAAAAAACTTGCGAATTTCAATTAACATAAGCATCAATCAACTTAAAAATGTAAACATTGAAACCCTATCCGACATGCTCCTCATCACGTAGAGAGATAATTCGTGGGTATATGCAGAGAACGAAGTAAAAAAAATGCATCCCTCCGTCACTGGTAACTAAATGCGAAAATAACGAAGTTAAGTTAAGTAGCTTACGGTGTAACAACTACCTCTTTTATCCGACCCCTGGAGCTTCACTAAAGAACTAAAAATTTGTTCAATGAATAAGAATACTGTACACATGTGTCACTCCGGCTACTATAACGAGTATATTTATACGTCAATGCATAATTTCAGTAAAAATAAGACGTCTATTAATAGTCCGAAAAAGATATCCATCAAGTACGTTTTTTTTTATAATTATATCCATGTAAAAAAGGCGATACGGCAAACGCAAGCTCTCTTCGACTTTTTATACGAAAGTGTCCTTATAACGGTGTTAACCGATATATTTAATGTCACTTTAAACCGAAAATCGATACATTTTTATCTAAAAGTGTAACAAAAGATTCTATCGAGGAAAAAAAGGCTAAGTAGTCCGAGAGTCAATGATCTGTCAGGCGTAACATGTCGCATCGAGATTCGCGTTCGATCTCAACCTATACACACCCACAGACTCATATAACACACAGAAGCCTTACGCGATCATGACTGAATCATTCAATTCCGTCCACGTCTCGATCGCTCTTCCGTTTGGCCCATCGGCGGTTCATCGACTTTTCGCGGCGTCGTCCGACATAAACTTTCTGCTGCCCGCTATGCGTTCTATTTTTTCTTCCTTCTTCTGTGCTTATAGTCACGATTATGATGATGACGTATAACACTTTGCATATGGTACTTTTGTTGCAGGCGAGAATAGCCTTTCTTCAGGGCGAGAGGAAGGGACAGGAAAACCTCAAGACGGATCTTGTGCGGCGCATCAAGATGTTGGAGTATGCACTCAAGCAAGAGAGGTAAGCATCGGGTGTTGAGAAATTTTTATTTTTATAAATGTTAGAGATGATTCGCGATACAGGGGAAAGTTGAGTTTATGCACGGGAAAGTTAATTTACGCGCGGGTGTCTGATCAGTATATAGATAAAGCTGCGTGCATTGATCAGACTTTTTGTTTCTATTGTTATTATTGTCTTTTTTATAAAATTTTGAGGAGTAATACGGATTAGGTGACACCTTCAAATTTAATGACAATAATAATAAAGATTTTTATTTAATCCGCTTTGGATTGTTTTTTATTACGAGTCTCTCGAGTATAGCTGTTACGCTTCGCGCCCGCGCGCGAGTAATTAATTTCGTGCTATTTACTGATGCTCGAACGCGCGTGGGTATATACGATATCGGGCGAGTGAAAACGGAATACATATTTAATACACGGTTCAGTTTCTAGCTTGTTGGAAAAATTAAATTTTTTATACACTTGTGGAAAGAGAGCGTAAAAAATACCGCGTGATCCTCAAGAGAAGAAAAAAAGCTCTACCAACCGATGCTGCAGAGTCGGGGTATATACGAACCCGCGACTGAACGTACGATTGTCGTCTTCTGTTTTCAGGGCAAAATACCACAAATTAAAGTACGGTACGGACTTAGTTATACAAGGGGATGGTAAGCCGGCTTACGAGGAAGGTAGTACCTGCACGGGAACCGATGGAAGCGGCGGAGATGGCGAGGCGCCGTTCACGTCTGTCAGTAACATTAGTTGGAGACAAGGTCGCCAGCTCTTAAGACAGTAAGACTCACACATAACACACGCTGCATCGTCTTATCTATTATATGTTCCAGCCTTTTCCTCTTCTTCGTTCACGATCGGTTTATGGATGCTGATCTGAATATTTGCGAGTTTGTTGAAAATATTGAGATACACGCTAGAGCAACTCTCGAACTGATTATATTATGCTATAAGAAAGTTCAGTGCTTTTTTTTTGTGAGAAGGAGTTAGGAGCTATTTTCTACTTCAACGTGTACACAATAAGTTTCTTTGAACAAACTCGTAAACTTCGCTGGCGTTTCTTTTCAGACACGTTCGATGTTTCTTCTTATAACAAGTGCGCTTTCAACAATAATAAGAAATTCAAATTACCGCTAGAGTTGCCATTAACTCTACGTTTACATGAAACTTCTAAAGTTTTGCTTAATGAGTTTAAAAAACAAACGCGTACAACAATTTCTTCTCTTGTTTCATCTTCATTTTAGTGCGACGAGAATAATGTCGTTCATAGGAGCTAATTTTTATTTTCTTTCCGTTTTTTTCCGCAGGTATTTACAGGAAATCGGTTACACCGACACAATAATCGACGTGCGATCAAATAGGGTACGGTCCCTCCTCGGTTTAAATAATAACACAGACTCAGAAGATACAAATACTCCAGCCCTTAATGGGAACGAATCATCAAATAAGCGCGCTAATGAATATAAGAATACAAAATTTAAGAACACATCACCCAGAAAGGAAGCATACAAGGTAAGCATTATCATGATGTATATTATGTGCGATCCTTTGTCTAAAGCGTTGGCTGAATATTAATAGTACGAAAAAAGCACTCGATTACTCCTCACTACGTCGAGATGAAAAATAAAGTTAAAGTTTGTGACGTAACTTGGAATCTATATATCAGCTTATTCGACCGACCGATTAGTCACGTCTATTTCTACTTAGAAAATATGATCGCATTATTTTTTCAAGTTCGATGTCGCGATGCTTATCTTTATTTCTCGCGCTCTTTCTCTCAATTTGGATGCATGAGTCGAGCTATACATAGATTTGCTCAGCTAGAAAGAGAGGGAGAGAGAGAGAGAGTGTGTAAAATATGTGATTTTATACGCGATGAGGATTAGCGCATAGATGAAGAATCAATTTTATTTCATAGCAACAGCCGTCATCTATTGCCGAGGCTATGATTCTGGACACGGAAGCAGCCGTCATGGCGAATTTCGAATTCCTTGCCCATACGGATATTGACATGGAAGAAGAAGAAAATGACGGCGAAGAGGAAATTTATGACTCAAAAACAGACGCAAAACAGAATAAAGTAAGATAACCATACTTCGTAGTTTACTTTGTCTTTGCAAAATTTTTAGTTTGCGCTTTTATACTGATAAGATCGTTCGATTTGCAGGCGTCTATATTGTTAAGTGAAGATGTTGATGCGGAAGCGGAAGAGGTTTTAAATGAGTTAAATCTTTTAACGGAATCAGAAGAATCTATTATTCACGTGGATATGGATACGAATGATTGGAGTAAGTAGTTCGCATAATCTTCAAAAGGCCAATTGTCGAAAATCGATGTTGTTATAGTATTTATAAAATATGCTTTGCTTTTATCCAGATGCAGTGCGTAGAGGAATGCAACCAGACCCAAGACGTCCTTGCGAAGAAGGTGGATCGTCATTGGGCTTAGGGGAATTAGCACAATTGACCGTAAACAATGACGCTGAAGCGGCGTATGATGTAAGTTTGGAAAAAATGCTTCCCCTTCATTGCTTAACTTTTGCATATTTTGCTAGCATGTGGCGCTTTTACTAGATGAAATTTTTTAAACACAATTTTGAATACTAAAAATTTCTCAGTGCGCGCAGCTTGCGCGCATTGAGTTTTGTCATATATACAACTGGGCAATTCGCTGAATCCGTCCATCAATTGTAATATCTTAACTTCTATTTGATACTATCAAGTTTTCAAACCGAAATCAATCGGCACCTCCCCTTTGTAGATGAAAAATGTTCTTTTCTTTGAGTCTTGTTTAATTAACCCACTTATTACGATTAACATTTTTAATAGATGGCAGCAAATAACGAAGAACCATTTAGAAAATCTTGGAATGCTAAATACACACTGCGTTCACATTTTGATGGAGTCAGAGCTCTTGTCTTTCATCCAACCGATCCTGTTCTTATAACTGCGAGCGATGATCATACACTCAAATTGTGGAATCTTCATAAGACTGTTCCTGCAAAAAAGTACGTGATGGCAAATGTTATTTTGAATTGTTTTATAATTTTGAAAATTAATTATTAACGAAGCCAACATCTCTCTGACCTATACTTTTTCTTTATTGGTATTCCACGTCTTTGTTTCAGATCAGCGTCGTTGGATGTAGAACCTTTGTACACATTTAGGTCCCATACAGGACCAGTTTTGTGTTTAGCAATGGATAGTAACGGCAATCACTGTTTTAGCGGTGGGCTAGACGGCAAAATACACTGTTGGGTGCTCCCGTCAGCCAACATAGATCCTTACGATTCGTATGATCCTAGTCTACTTCACCAAACGCTCAACGGTCACACAGATGCAGTTTGGGGTTTAAGCATGTGTCATCCACGTTCACAATTGTTGTCCGTCAGTGCAGATGGAACTGTCAAGCTCTGGAGTCGCGCGAGTAAAACGCGACTTCTCAACACTTACACATCCGAGCAAGGTACTGAGCAAGATCCTCATGCTTTTTATTTATCTCTTACCTTGATAGCCAAATAAATGATTAAATAATTATTTATCGTTGCCTTGCAGATAGAAATCCCACATCAGTAGATTTTATACGAGATGAACCACATAAGCTGGTCGTCGCTTACGAGGAGGCATGTGTAATTTTTGACGCTGAGACCGGCACAGTTGTATCTAGATTGGAAGGCGATGAAACGCAAGGCGTTAATCGGCTTGTAGCTCATCCTATACTGCCGTTGGTTGTAGCAGCCAATGAAGACCGTCATATTCGTTTTTATGATCACCGTTCGGCTACCCTCGCACATGCAATGGTGGCGCATTTGGACGCTGTTACTAGTCTTGCTGTAGATCCTAATGGTCTCTATCTACTTTCTGGAAGTAAGTCAAATTCCGTTAATCTTTGTAGTGGTAGAAAATCAATTATCGAGCTGAATCTAATGGATATATTCATCAACTTTCAGGTCATGATTGCAGTATAAGGTTGTGGAATATGGACAACAAGACTTGTGTCCAGGAAATAACAGCACATCGTAAAAAGTTTGATGAAAGTATTTTAGACGTAGCATTTCATCCTTCGCGGCCATTTATCGCAAGTGCAGGCGCCGATGCTCTCGCCAAAGTATTCGTGTGAATACCAAAATCAGATCGAAATTTTCTGGTCTGAGTCATTTAATGGTTTTTGTACTCATATTTTTTGTAGATTTACGTGTACGCATTACACTTCCAAATCCGTTTTAAATTAAGATATTATTATTATTAATAGAAGTAACTCTTTAGAAAATACCTTATTGAATGTTCAGACACGCAGTATAAGGTACGATTATTGTATAATTTTCAAAATTAAAACTATTTCAAGTTAAGTCTTTTTTGTTAATAAAAATCATCACTTGTTGGTAGACAGTATTTAGTGTGAACGTGAATTTGCACATTATACATATGATCTGCCATTCCTCGTATAACAGCCGAATCAACGACTTCGTGATTTAGCCTTTTGTTGTCGATTGAGTTAATTATTTAGTAAAGTTATATAGATCACATGCATACAAGTCTTAGTTGTGCCTTGAATTATTTTATAAATAACAGTACAAACTTTGAATATGCAAATTTGCAATTTGACACTTTTACATTATTTTTTTTATATTTCTATTTGGAATCGCTTGTTATTCGCTAGCTGATCATAATTCGTGTTTATACACGACTGACTATATACCGTAACAAATAACAACTGAAGTTAAATGAAAACGAAAGTTCAGTAATTTCTTTCGGGTGTTTATTATAAAGTTTTTTTGTCCAGAAATAATATATATATATATATGTGTGTATGTATATATTATATATACACATAATAGTTACTCCATATTAAAATTAAAACAACACATATTTTATAGAATTATTGATTTTCATGATAATTAATATTTTCTACAGTCTTTAGCAAATACAAAAATGTAATTAATTTACATAAATTGGTTTAATGTAATGTACAATATAATGTACAATTTAAAAATTGACCATACTTGATGCAAAAAATTATATTCGATAACTGCCTCTGAAAATTGTGAGATAGTACAGAAAAAGTCGAATAAGACAATAAAGGAAGGCGTCAAATTAATATAAAAAGTGTAGGCTATATAATTTAAATTATCGCGGCCATGAAGTTGTAGGGATATATCACGAAAAGGTAAATTAGACGTTATGTGTACGCAGGTAGTTACAAAATCTAATTTTTTGTCATTAATCATAGTTTGCGAAGATCAAGGACGAATACACTGCCGTCAGAAGCTGAAGCTCCAACTTTGTCTCCCCTACTGTTCCAGCACACCTCGAAAATTCCTCCGGTTCCTTTGTAGCTATGCACTAGTTGACCACTCTGTGGAAATCAAATAAAGACTTTGAATATACAGAACAAAAATATAGCGTTTAAACTTGAATGTCTTTCAACACAAAAAACTTGTAGTTTTGCAAATGAAAAAGTAGTAGATTTACCTGCGTGGACCATATGTGAACGTATTTATCAAAACTTCCACTAGCCAAAAATTTACCATCAGGACTAAAAGCGACGCTGTATACTGGCTCGGTATGCTGAGTTAGTGTGTATATACAAGCACCTCGATCAATGTCCCAAAGTCTTACATCAGAATCAAATGATGCACTGACAAGAGTCAAATTCATGTTTGGATTTAAGGTGCCTGGTCCAGTAGGAGACCATTTGATTGTATAAATTTCTTTACTGTGTGCTTGAAGATCGTGCAAACAAGTGTCTTGTTTCATTGACCAAATTTTTAAAGTCATATCATCCGAACAACTGGCTAATAGATTTCCTTGAGGATCCCATTTTATAGCGTTGACCTCGTTCTGTAAAGAAATTTTGCATTGTTATACTGCTTTTTCCTTGAATTTTTTTTTGTAAAAAATGCGCATTATTGGAGATAAAATTTAGTTTTAAAATTATTGAATTGGAGATCACTAAAATTTTGGTATTTATATACAATATATTGTTAACTCACCGTATGTCCTTGGAAGCTCTTGATTGGTTTGTCAACATGAAGTTTACAAACATGAATACATTGATCTGTGGAACAACTGGCAAAAGATGTATTTGTCTGCCAATCAACGTCCAAAGCTGGCGCTAAATGAAAACTAAATTGCTGAGTACATTGTCCGCTTGCTGCATCCCAAATAATCGTGGTTTTGTCAACTCCAGCACTAAGGATGTAATTGCCCCGTTTATTCCACTTTAACGCGAAAATTGGTCCTTTGTGCTGCCCTAACGTCGATGCTAATCTACCATCAGTCGTCCAGATTCGAGCATAACCATCATAACTACCAGTTGCTAACAAGGTTCCATCACACTAAAAATAATTGCATTGCATAAATTTTAAAAATTGAATAAATTTCGAGACATTGCAAATAAAATACTTTGAACATACATTCCAATCAAGCGAAGTAACATCCTTATTACTAGGTACTTCTGTGCCACCCCTTTGTATACAATGTCTCAAGACTAGTTGATTGGGAGATTGTGAATTATCTGACATATCCCATATACGTGCTGTGCTGTCTCCAGATCCAGATGCCAATAAGTCCGTGGTAGGGTTCCAAGCACAAATAAATACTTCTGATTCGTGGCCTTGCAGCTTGGTAGCTTTGTTTGCTGGTATTTTTACAGAATTTGCATTAGGTCCACCACCTTGCCCCTGCTGTTGATCATCCACTTCCATTTCTGATCTATCCCCCTTGTCATTGTTACCTACTCCCTCATTGGAGGTAACAACTGGTAAACAAGAAGTCAATATGAAAATGGTTTCATAAAGGACTGAGATTATGAATTCAGAGTAAAAAATTTGTTTGTTCTAAATCAACAGATATTCTATAAAAACTTTTCAACATTTTTTCACATCAAAAATTAAAAGTAATAAAATTAAAAAACAGTTAATAAATACAAATCCAGAAAAAATGTTGAAAATGCTAGATACCTTGATGATTAAAATATAATTTTATTCTACCTGGCTTATGAGGAGGATCATAAAATTGAAGATTTATGAACCAGGGTGAACCAGGCATAATGTATCAACGAAATACATTATGAAATATAATCAAACTTAATTACCTTCTTCTCCATTTGTATCTTGAATCTCTGTTTTGAGCTGCTGCTTTTGCTGATTCTGTTGGTTTTGTCTCGATGCAACCACATCGGGCATAACAGCATCAATCAATGTGAGAGATTCGACCATCCTCTGTTCGGTTCCATCCTCACCTATCGAGATCTCAGCCTCGGTATACTGTAGGCCTTTCTGAAGAATGCACAAGAGTGCTGCTGGTGGCACCAATGCACCGTTGATGTTGCTCTGGGATATGTGTGACTCGATTCCAAAGGTATACGCCGAATGTTGAAAGCCTGCAAGGAAATACAGTTAAGTTTTAAGGGAAAATTCTTACGCTTCGAAAGCGAAAGTAAAACCCGCTTTTCTGTAGTAGATCGACAACCTCCTATTGTTCTAGCAAAAACTAAAAAACTAGCGTTACGGCCAACAGTGACTCCGAAATTCAAAACAGAGAGTGTGTGTCCCAGACAGTTTAAGGTTATAATACTCACCTGACTCTTGGAGGTAGCGGTAGACGAGGAAATTGACTTCGTCGCTGGAGAAACTCATTTTACCTGCTCGATCCAACTGGTCCGCGCCTCAATTACAGCATTATTGCACCAGCCACGGAGGCAATTTACTCTCGATCTTTTGCTTCACTCTCGCAAAGCAGAGTCAACTAGAATATACGCAAGAAGCCACCGCGGCGCGCGCTGCGTACCTATAGGTGCACAACAAAAGATAATATGATAGAGGCTGCGGGCTGCGGCGCCAGTGCGGGAAGAGAAAGACTCAGGAACGGCCGGACTAGAATCGGGAGAGAACCAACTATAACTTCATCAGCGGTCAGCTTGGACGACAATAGCCAATATTTATGCGATGATTTTTTTTGTACTTAGTTTTCTATTGTTATAGGTGCAAGTGGTGCGGCTGAGGGCTGACTATATAAGTACTCTTGTATAGATACCGGTAGTAAGGTTGATGACAGCAGGGCGCGAGCCGCGGCCTTGAAATACTATTTTACCGTTCCTTAGACACGCCAGTGTTAGTGCGCTTGGGATTGGAGAGGCTTTTATCTTTTTCAAACTATACTATGTAGTTTGAAAATTTACCTTGATTTTGATCATTTTTTTAGAAAAAGGATTATAAATGAAAATTTTTGTTAATAATTTTTTTAACCTTATAAGCATATAAAAACAGAATTTTTTTGAATTTGTAAATTAAATTCTGTTATTGTATAAAAGAAAATAGGCAGTTTTATTTGCTCAATATACATTAAAAATTTGTTTTACTTTATTCTATGTAAAAATACTCTCAAATATTTGACTATCATTTCGATGCTTGCTAATCGACTTAAATAAATGACAGGACCATAATTGTGCAATTGTCATTTCTTATTAGAACTATTTTATATAAAAAAAGGACACAGTGTACTGTGATCATGGGCTAACTAAAGTAAATAATAAAAAAATATTTTTTAATTTTTTTATTATCCAATAATTATTAAACGCTTTACAGTACAAGGGTCTCCTGTAACTTCAGTTGTTTTTTGCTCTTTGCCTTGACTTGCGCAGCAATACGGTCAAGATCCCTGCGTCCTTGGCTTGTGAGTTTACGGCCACCAACTGGGGTCTTTTCGATGAGCTTCAGCTGCTCCAAGCTCTGGAGGGCTTTACGCGCAACACCACCAGCAGACCTACAGAAGTGGCTGGGGTGGGTTCCGTTGCGTTTGCGGCCACCGAAAATTTTTGTCACAGCACCAACACCAATGGGGCTGCGAATGTAAATGTGACGCACAAGAGCAGCACACCTGGTGTAGTACCAATCTGGGTCATAGGGAGCAAGTTCCTTGAACCTGGCAGACTTGACAATATCGATCCATTCAGGGACACGCATCTTACCAGTCCTGAAAAGAATTATTACATTTGTCAATACATCCTATTTCTACCATTAGAAATACTATAGAGTATACACATGAATAATCAAGATTAATTTTATGAGACAAATTCATGATGATTCTGGTGTTTTCAAAAGCATGAATTGTCAGTCGATTAAAAAATTGAAAATAGTAGAGCCTCTCACTTAGTTTCATCAGTTTTTCAAATTTTTCAAGTTACTACTACAACAAAAAAAATCTTAGCGTCTTCATTCATGTCTCTGAATAGTACCTACTATGAACATGGGGGTTAGTCGGAGCAACGAATGAGGTTAGTTATACAGGGTAGGCTGTGCAAATACTCACTTTTTTAAGAAAGCAGCGAATGCTTTGACGAATTTGTGCTGGTCAACATCTTTTAGCGTAACAGACGGCATCTGGAAAATGCAAAAAACTAATTAATAAACACGATAAAGATGCGAGAAAGCCGATGGAAGCCACGTGAGCGGGCGAATCGCAAACAAAATCCGACGGAATGAATTTTCAGGTGACTAGTGTCCTTAAAACACGATAAATAATAATTGGAAGTAACGATCGCGAAAATTAACGTTTAATTACGCTTGAATTCGAGTAGATTATTACTTTTAATGTTGCAAAAGCTGTCAACAATACGTCTCTCAATCAGCATGGAAACCGGAAAAGGCTGACCGATTATCGAGAGAGTAGAGCGTAGGTTCGGGCAGGAAGCGCTACATAATTCGATATCTCGAGCGCCATTTTACGAAATTTCAAATTTTCCCGCCTCAGATTTACAATCAAATCGTTGTTGTCATTGTTTTGCAATGCAAAAACGCTGTAATAAATCATAGCATTTAGATAAACTTTTCCGAAAAAATATATTTACTGCCACCGTAAATGTCATCATTTGATTAAATAAAGTCAAATTTTGTCTTAATCCAGGGCTTAAAGGCACTTTTTTTAATTATATTGTTTCTAATCACTTCTAATTAATTATAAGCAAGTGAGTCTTAGAAGGATTATTAATAAATTAATTCAGGAACCAAGTTTATGTCGGTCACTCTGATCAATGACCAAATCTCGCGTCATGAAGCTCGCGCATTTGATTCCAACGCACTAAACGCAAAGTATACATTATTAAGTATATAGTATATGCATGTATATGATTGTGTGGTATAGTATATATATACAATATACACCAGTAGCTCGAGCAAAAAAGGAAAAACACAGAAGTCCGCAGAGTAGAGTGAGTAAGAGACTCGCTCGGCGCGCAGCATCAGTCTACACCTATATGCAGGGAAATTCCGTGTTCTTTTCGCAGTAGTACATAAGTAGTTAGCGCTTCGTCGCGTCGTGTGTTGATCATCTCAGCGGAAAACGTCGCGGCCGCCCACGCAATACCTAACCTTGCGCGACGGCGCAAAAAGTGTCTGTAAACAAAGTGCGCGCGAGAGCGATCTCGACGCATTTCAACAAGTCGGTATAATAGGCATCGGAAGCAAAGAGTGGGAGGATCGAAAATGTGAGTATATAGCGACACTGCTGGCTCTCGCCAGTTATATTCGAAGTGTTGTACGTTGCAGTGTATATGCGAGCGTGTGTGCGTGATTCGCGCAGCAGCAGCAGCAGCAGCAGCAGCAGCTGAAAATACTCGCTGCAGCATCCTGCATCGCACAAAAGAAGGACTTGTCGCGTGATCTGCCTGCGCGAGAGGGGAGGAAACAAAAGGGCGAGAGCGAGAGCGAAGAAGGAAAACAAAAGAAGTAGCGCAGCGCGAAAACATGCGTGCGGCGACGTCGTCAACCTTGACGCTCCGAAAAGCATCAGCGGACAGCAGCGGAGCCGTCGAGTGAACGTTGATCCCGAAAAAAAGAAACATCAGTACAGCAGCAGTGAGACTATACGTTACAAGCAGTGTATACATAGGTATAGCGGAGAAAGCCAGGCTGCACCGATAAACACATAACACAAGAGCGCGTGTGCGGTCGTGATTTGGCGCGAGAGAGCGCGCAGGTGTGCCAGTAATATAGTCTGTTGCTCGCTCGCCACTCGCTCTGCAGCAAAATAACAATAAGTATATACGTGCGCGAGAGAGCTGCAGAATCGTCGCAGAGCGTAATATATACATATATATCGTACAAGTGTTTGTGTGCGGATATCGTATAGTGGTGGACGAGCGCCGCTGTCTGCGCATCTCGTGGGTGTGTGTGCACATGCGCCTCTCCGGGCTGCAGCGTCGATATAGCCGCCCCCCGAGAAGAGGAGCGCCGCCCGAGAGTCAACCCGGAGCTGCCAAGACGACGAGGACGAGGAAGAGGAGCCGGCCCAGCACGACGGTACGCATATATACACGGAGCACTATGGAAAAATGATCATCAGCCGAGAGGCGACTGTTATCACTGCAGCAGCGATTCGCGGCGCTCAACAGCCCAGACGGACGACGGCCTCCCATCGGTATGTACATTATATATACACACACCTATATAGATATATTCTATATGTATACATATAGATATCGTGCATGCAGCGCTACGGTGCTATACGGAGTGCCTTATGCGAGTGTGTATATAGCTACATACGAATCGAGCGCGCGCGCGCGGTGTTACATTGTGATGTGCACCTCTCCCTCTCTTTCTTGCTCGCTCTTCCTCGTCGTCGCGGCGCGTATATAGGTACCTACTTACCTACGTGACAGCTCTTCCGTTGTCCTTTATATATATACGTATATACGTGTGCGCGGCTATCTGCTGGCGAGGGAGGCGTACGTGTATTGTGTACGCACGTTACTTTCGTAAATATGTATATCGGAGCTATACACAGTACAGTATAAGCAAGTATATACTTAAGCGTTACATCGAGAGGAGAGCGAGTGCGCGCGCGAGTGAGGGAGACGGAGAGTCTCGTCGTAAAGGAGTCTCTACCCGATATGTATATCGATTGGCGTGCGCGCTTTTTCCACTGCCTTACGTATACACACACTAGTGCGGCTGCTCGCCAGTCGCTCGCTGCTACTGCTGCTCAGTCTCTTATTTCTGCTGCCCTCGCCGCTGCCGCTGCCACCGCTCGCCGCGGCGCAAGCGAGGTGTCTGTGTATTGTAGGTGCGGAAATTAGTGGAGCGACGCCAAAAACTTGCCGAGTGTGACGCAGTTCTGCTGCTTCTGCTGCTGCTGCTACCCACCGTCCGTCCTCGGAGCAGCCTCTTCGAGAGCAAACTCGCTTATACTCGTTTCCTGCGAGGACATCGTCTAGGGGACGAGACACTTGTAAGCAGGAAGGGAGCGGCCAGACGAATTCCGCGGACGCTATCAGGGCTGCTCCTACTTTCTTTTTTTGAGATATCCGTCGTGAGGCAGAGTTGACGAAATGCCAGGCCTTATCGCTGTCAGTGATTTTATCGATGAGACCAGGGGAGACTACAATTCACCCACCACGTCCACCTTTGTCTCCAGGATGCCACAGTGCAGACAGACCATTGCGGCGCTGGAGGAGGTGAGTTGGTTCTCTTTCTCTATGTGTTAGTGAGTGATGAGGGCATTATTCAGAGTGTGCAAATGTTCATACATATATTTTGGTCAATTGATCAAACATGCAACTGTTTGAGCCGCAGTATAAGTGATATAGTTCTTTTGAGTGATATAACAAAAACAAACTCGGTAGTTAATCAATTTATTTTAAGTACTCTGCATCAGTGGTGAATAATTGAGGAGAGCAAACAATATATTTCTTTTACATTGATTGGCTCCGAATAATCCAACTTTGCTTTAGACTATGCAATCAAAATTTTCTGATATTACAGAAGACTTTGTTTTATTTGTCAATGCTCACATATTTACTGATTGCACTCGCTACTCTAAATCAAGGCTGACGATTTTAAAATTGAAAATGATTCATGCAATTCCAAAACAAGCAGCAAATTATATATATTTTTTTTTCTCATGCGCACATAATTTGCATATATTTACCAGTGCAGAATACATAAACAATTCATTGACTTATTGACACCATATTTTTTAAGTGACTAGTGATGTCAAAAAATTTTGTTACAGCATATTTTTGATATCTTTTTAATAAATATTTAATTTGAACGTAATCTGTCTATAATTTCATACAAATTAATCAGTCTTTTTCGATCACCTTGTTCAAGTAGAAATTGATAAGCAGAGAATTTATAGGTGTTAAGTAGTGTGAATTATGAAGTTTGCAATAATTGTAGTGCTATAGTTTTTAACCTTGGTAAAGCCCAAGCTATATTTGAAATCTTTACTCTTTCTTCTAAATCATGTAATATAACAACTTTAGTTTCACATTTGAAAATTTCATAAAAATTTAGGGATTCAAATTTTGTAATTTGTGCTGCTTTAAGAGGCATTAATTAAGAATATTTATAGATTTAAATTTATCACAAATTGTAAGCTGAACTTTTCTAAATTTACTACTTGCAATTTCTATATTTGATTTAATTAGTTGAAGTTGACTGAGTAGGTACTAGTGAAAGTTATCGCTACACTCAAATTAAATTCTGATTCACATCTTTTTATAGACTCTAGATTTCGATCGCGATGGACTTACTAAGCTTAAAAAAGCAATCAAGGCAATCTATAACTCAGGAAATGGTTAGTAATAGTTTTTGCTAATTCCTTTATTTATCAATCTGAATTCTTGAAAATATTGAACATTTATTTTTTTAGCCCATGTTGATAATGAAATGTACTTGGGGAGAGCTTTAGAGAGATTAGGTGATGCTGCACTTAAAGAACAAGAACCAGATATTGGTGCAGCTTTTCTTAAATTTGCTGTTGTTACCAAAGAATTAAGCGCATTGATGAAAACATTGGTATGATAATTTCTTGTTGAATAAATTTAAAATTAATACTTAAACGTTTTTCAAAGGCATATTGATCAGCACATGTTTTGGTTTACAGATGCAAAATATTAGTAACATTGTAATGTTTCCATTGGACTCAGTGTTAAAAGGTGACTTAAAAGGTGTTAAGGGTGATTTGAAGAGACCTTTTGATAAAGCTTGGAAAGACTATGAAGCTAAATATGCAAAAATTGAAAAAGAAAAAAAGCAGCATGCAAAAGAGGCTGGCCTCATTCGTACAGAAATTACTGCAGCAGAAGTAGCTGATGAAATGGAAAAAGAAAGGCGACTTTTTCAGTTACAAATGTGTGAAGTAAGATCATCTGTGGGACCAATTAGATTTAATTTTTGATCACATAGATATAATACTCAAACTTAATTCTTTATTTCAGTATTTAATGAAAGTTAATGAAATTAAGACTAAGAAAGGGATAGAACTGCTTCAACATTTGGTTGAATATTACCACGCACAAACAAAGTAAATGAAATATACTTAAAATATAGTTGATGAAATTTAATAATCTATTGTTCACATTATCTAATATGTATTACCTATCTTTTAGCTATTTTCAAGATGGACTGAAAACTATTGAACACTTTGGTTCTTACGTTGTGGACCTAAGCATGAAACTCCAAAAAATCAGACAGGCCCAAGATGAAGAAAGAAGGCGCCTAATGGAACTCAGAAATCTACTCAGAAGTTCTGGATGTGATAAAGAGGTAATTATTTTCGTCATCTCGAATTTATTTTCAAGAAATTTCGTGTAAAAAATAATGATTTCTTTTTTTTATCGCGATAGTTAAATACAAACACAAGCAGCGGATACTCGCTACATCAGCTGCAAGGCGATAAGCAGCATGGCGTAACTCGTACCGGTCATCTCTTAAAGAAGAGTGAGGGTAAAATGAGACGTGTTTGGCAAAAGAGACGATGTTCCGTGCAAGCTGAGGGATATCTGGATATCTGTCACGCTGATGAGAACAAACCTCCCACGAGGGTGAATTTATTAACGTGCCAAATTAAACTGGTACCTGATGATAAAAGGAGCTTTGACCTTATAAGCTGTAAGGGCAATTCCCTACTTGTTGAATACATTCACGAATAATGCCATCCTGATACTTTATTAAAAGCTTTTATTGACATTTCCAGATAATAGGACTTATCACTTTCAAGCGGAGGACGAAGCGGATCAGCGGGCGTGGATGTCCGTCCTAGTCAACTGCAAAGAGCGTGCTTTATTAAGAGCTTTTGATGCTAGCGGCAAACCGGAGGCGAATCATGGTAATCCTAGTTTAGTTGAGCTTCAACAAGCTGTAATACGCTGTGTCATGAGGTTACCCGGTAACGATAAGTGCTGTGACTGTTCTTCACAAAATGGTATGCATATTAATTTTTATATTTAAAAACCGAATATTTTAATAAATAAGAAAGACTAAGTCACTTTCATTATTTTCAGATGCAACTTGGCTGTCAACAAATTTCGGAATAATTGTGTGTATAGAATGTAGTGGTATACATAGGGATTTAGGTGTCCATATATCTAGAATACAATCTTTAACACTCGATAATATAGGCACATCTCAATTATTGTTAGCAAGATACATGACAAATCAAGCTTTCAATGAAGTTATGGAAGCAATGTTACGTCACAATTTTAAACCTTCTCCTACATCTACAATGTAAGTGGCCGATTTTGGGTTAAATAAGTGTACACTCCTTACTTAGTTTATAAGTTTTTTTATTTCTGTCATTCCTGTTTCAGGGAGGAAAGGTACGAATTTATTAGAGCCAAATATGTAGAGAAAAAATATATAACAAGAACATGTGTTAACGAACAAGATCTGCTATCGGATCTTGAGCATGCTGTAAATAATCGAGATTTACATCACCTGTTACAAGTTTATGCAGAAAACGTAGATTTATCGGCTAGTTTACCTACATCGGTAAGTTTTGAAAACATTTTCTTTTTATTTCAACGTAGTTATATGAGTACAATTTTTGTTGCATTTGATTAAAGGATTTAGGCGAGACCGCGCTTCACTTGGCAATTTTAAGAGAAATGGGAAACAGTTTACACATAGTTGACTTCCTGATTCAAAATATGCCGACAGGCACTATAGATAAAACCACGACGGAAGGAGATACGGCTCTGCATCTCTCCGCTAAGCATGATAAAGCGGAAGCCATGAAGTTGTTACTAAAGTCCGGTGCAGATCCATCGCTACGAAATAAGCAAGGGAAGACTCCATTAGATATTGCTCAAGAAGTTGGGCATCACACATGTCAAGAATTGGTGAGTTTACTTTCACGCTTATTTCCTTTTTTTTTAATTTAAAACCAATTAATGAAAAATATTTATTTTTTTTGCATAGTTAAATCACGCTATGCAGCGACAGAAGACTCTTTTTGATAATGTAAATATTGACTGGAACCTCTCACACGACGAAGCATCCACAGATTTTTCCGATGATGAAACTATCATTGAGGAAAGAGTATGTACTATTTAAAATTTTTCAATCTTAAAAATTTAATGACTCATAACTAATTGATTTTTAACGCTGCAAAGTTTGCTAATTTGACTAAAAAAGTTAGTTAGTATTCTTTCATACATATTTTTTATTGCTGTTAATAATTAAATCCAATCGCGCATTAACATTATTAAAACGTTTGCAGAATGGCTGTTCAACACCGGAAAAGAAATTACGTAGTAGACCCCCATCGTATGCTGGTGGAACTGAGTCAGGTGTAACAGATTCACCCGTGACATTGCGTAGTCGGAGCAGTACTTGTGATAGTTTACAGAGTGGTTTGTCACCTGGCTTCTGCACAAGCAAAGAACAGATGCCTCCACCTCCACCACCACAAATTAAAAAACCGGTCATAGGTAGGTTTGCTTTTTTCGATGTTTAATAGTTCAATTTAGGATTTGCTAGCTTCTAGAATTTTTCAAAATAACTTTTAAATAACTTGCAAAATTCTAAAAATCGTGTTAGATAATTGAACGTTACAAAAATGCAAAATAAAAGTTACTATTCCGGTTTTAAGTTTCATGATTTCAGTATCTGTCTTAATGTTTTTTTTATTGTGGCTTATGTGTAATTATTTAATGTATTAGTGATGCTTTAAAAAATTTATATTTAATTTTTAAAGTGGTCACTGTTTTATAAAATTGAGTTTTGAATATTTTCCGAATATGGTTACTGCTAATTCCACAATCTTTTATTACTTCATCAGAAAGCTGCTTGTTATTTTAAAAAATATATCAGTCATACACATACAAGAATGTATTTTCACTATAAAGGGATGACCACAGTAATGAGTCCAGACTTGAGAGAGGCCACTGCTAACTCATCACACATGCGTTTTAATCTTAAGCATTATGATTTAAGCACTCTTAACCCATAATTATAATTTTTAAGCTTTTTTCTTGTTGTTTGTAATAATAATGTTGATGATTGCGACGTTGGTCGTAAAGCAATGACACGCTTATTTGTAGTCCCGACACCGGTGGTGCCGGACGTCTCCTCGATGAACTTTCACGGCTCGCTGAAGAAGCGGGTGGCCCCACCGCCACCCGCGGGTTTAGACAGCAGCAGCACCAGTGGCGGGGCCGGTGGCTTATCGGGCAGCATCCTCTCGCCTCATTACGGCACCCTACCCACGGCCTCGCATAGCAGGACGACAAGTGAGCCCATTTTGACTAGTCACACTACTATTCAAACTCTACCACACGCTTTGCGAACCCTGAACACTACTACTCAGAATCACAAAAGATCACCCAGCGGTGATTCATCAACGGGACATGGCCCTGATGAATTGCGTAAGTCAAAATTTGCGAAATTGCAGATTATTTATCTTTTTTTTGTTTTGTTTGTTTTCATGTGTTGTGATCTGGTTTTCTCCATACCGTTTTCGGTTTTTAAATCTTGTTTTGACTTTTAGTTTTATCAACTGTGTGTGATATTGGCCTCTGAAGTATTTCATTACATGACCAGACTATTTTTTAATTGATAAGTTTATTATTGTCATTATAGTTTAAAAAATAGTTTACGCGAGAAGTGAAAAATCCTGTATTTATAACTACTATATAATACACAGTTGATCTACTAAGTTTTGATATTTACTTTTTCAACGTCTGATGTCAGTAGTTTTTGGATACATTTTTTGAAAATTTTGTATTACGCGTTGCGATATGTTTGTGTTGTGCAAAACAAATGTCAATTTCTAATATTTCCTTTTGAAAGAAACGATATTTATACGTCACAGTACCGCAAGTATCGATTCTAAAACTGGATTCATATATTCACACGCGATAGTTCATGACTATACAAAAAATGATGAAGTCGAAAGACGACATTTTGATGTAAATTTACTTTTAAAGAACTGCCGACTTTATAAACTAAAGGAATTCGGCTTAGGGCCAACTAGTTATTGATTGCGTAAACACGCACAAACATTATTGCGTTATATGATTAAATTAAATTTTATTTAATCATTCAACAACATTTTCTTTTACATTAAAATACATTCCTTCGAATGACTTACCTTTTTACGAAAACAAAATTACATTTGCAAACGAAGGATCTCTTGTGATTCATCATCACCGTATACCTAGTATCTCTAAGCATATCAAAATATGTACATCGACCACCGTAAAGTTAAACTTCCAATCACCGAAACCTTGGAAATTCGCGTGTTGTAACTGAAGCTATATTATGGCGAAAACAAATGTCTCATCTCGGTTGTTTGTTTGTTTTTCTTTCATTCGCGACAAAAACCAAGTGAAATAGATTGTAGCATGTAATAACACACATAATAAACTCGCCACAATTCATTGGCACGTGCTCACGTACGTGTTTCTCTTTTCTCATTATAGGTATTGACAAGATTGGCATAAACACGTCGACACTGCAGAGGCCGCGGAACCCGCCCCCACCGGCACCGCCCACCGTCAGTAGCACGACGTCGTCGCGAGTGTCCGACGACCCGGCTAACGAGTCCCTTACCAGCGAAACTGGCGGTCTGGGCAATCCCCTACCGCCACCCAGAAAGGTATGGCTGTCGATGAGATTATATGCAATTCTGCTGCTTACGTTATCGACGAGGGGGATGTTTTAATTGGCCTGACTTAAGAGCTTTATTCTTTTTGATTGATGGTTCTTTTTGGGTGGGGAGTTGTCATTGCCTCGTTTCTCTTACTGATGATGGAGCTTGTTAATGTGAAATATGGTTGAATTATTCATGTGAAAAGTTTCATCAATATAAAAATTCAAGTTATATGGGCATGCGATAATTGAATGAAGCTTAGTTTGTGGTAATAAAGACATCGCTCTAATCGTCGACCTGATAATATTGCCTTAATGATATCTGTACTATATATATTGTATAATGCTATCACTAGTTTTTAAAAATCAGCAGTTTAAGAAAAAACTGTGCACGACATTGCAAGTTGGGTAAAAAGCTCGCGTATCGTATGTGCGTACCGAGAACTATTTTCAAACGGTAACTCGAAGATTAAGATTTGGAGCAGGTAATTTTGTTTGTGAACGATGTTGGTTTAGAGTTTTTTTATTACTAAATTTTCGTGTAATGCTTTGCTTTTGATGTTTAAACAGAATTTATTTACTACTGTATCGTCCACATAAAAATGTGATTCAAAGAATACATTGCCACCAAGTGATAAGTGTTATTCTAGTCTAGTAGATTTTCACATCAAAGAGATTTTCAACTGTTACATACATTTTTTTCTAACAAAAAATAATATGTGTATTCGATGATTTTAATGTTGAATACGGTAGCGAACACAAGTTAAACACTAGATTATAAATAAACACGAAGGCATTAGTCAATCGCGTTTATAGAAATCAATATTGTTATTCTTTTGTAACCTGCATCTAAAACATAGATTCAAAAAGTTATATATGTATATTCATTTTCTCAGCAAGCATACGTAGAACGACTTCATGAAAACTCCATACGAATTTGTAAAACGTTTCGCGTATAAAACATGCATTTTTAGCTCGTAATTTAAATGTAGATTGTCGGATAACAATTGATTTTCGCAAAGCTGCGGGTACAAACTTGACACCCACGACTCGTATACCAAGGCTTTATGTTCAACGAATGCGACACGTTATACAATAGCTTCGCGGAATAAAGCGTTTTTTCCAATTGCGGGTACATTCAAGTCCAGATATAATGGATGAGCTGCTGAGTTTAATAATACGTTTTTGCTTCTTTTCAAACTAACATGCGAGGAAACTAGAACAGCATTTACGATATTCTATTATTGTCACCAGCTAACAGATAATTCGGTTATTGAATTTTAAAAAATGAGCATTCAATACTTATTTGAAGTTCTACTGACAAGAATAATATAAATTGCTTTATTAATTTACTATTATCTCGTGTAATTATTATCCAATTTTTACGCGTTCGACACTTATGATTTGACTCGAAAAAATTGGTTTTTTATATCAACATGCATAATGATGAAAACAGTCAAATACAATCATTTCTAACAAGATAGAAGAAAATGAATTGGTAAAAGATTTTGCATACAAATAACGAAAGTTTAACCATTGTTCACAGCCACCGGCATCAGCGACGGGCTACAGCGGTCTGCGTCGCTGCCGCGCGCTCTATGACTGCGAGGCCGACAACGAGGACGAGCTCTCGTTTCACGAGGGCGACGTCATCGTCGTTACGAACGAGCACACGGACGACGACAACTGGATGGAGGGTTTCCTCGAACGGGCGCCCGAGCGGAGAGGCATGATTCCTATTAGTTTCGTACACATGTTGCAAGACTAGGGCAAACTCAGACCTTCAAAGGATCAGGATCGCGATAAGGAGATGGAGAAGGATAAATAAGTTTCTCGATGACACGATCACTGACACCTATGTACACATGCACACTCTCTCTCTCTCTCTCTCTCTCTCTCTCTCTCTCTCTTTCTCACAGACACACGCATATGTTCACTCTGGTCATGACCACACTACACACACGACACACACACAGACACCCACTCGGCTATTGTCTATAATGCTGCCAGTATTACTAGTTTTGTCGATTAGCATTGAGGAGACTTGTTTGTTAAGTGAAATGTATAAGAGAAAATGGGGAGATAGTGAAAGGGAGAAAAAAATGAAAGATTTAATATTGACCCTATTGAGAGAAAAATTATGTCGCGTCCGTTCGAGAGTTGAGGGCAAACGTTTGTCGTTTTTGCCGACGACTGTAACTTCAAATCACTGCTTAATTCATGTGTTGTTAGCTACACACGGTGTAAGTAGTAATTACCTGCGTTTACGGTACTTGCTTTGAGAGTGGAATGAAGAATACAGGAGTATAAAAGAGAGACAGAGAACGAGAGAGATACAGATAAGTCACTATATACGCGTTGCGATTGGTGAATTTTCAGAGAACAATACAGAGTATTATGTCCCTGAAAAGAAAAATCTGTTGTTTACGAGAAAATATAAGCTGTTTTCTTTTCCATAGCAGTGCCATTAAATATTTGAAAAATCGATTTATTTTTTTTTCTTCGATCAAGGTGTCGTACTTGCTGATAATGAAGTAGCCTTAGTATATCGATGATAGTGATTTTTATAATTAATTTATTATATAAATATATATATATTATATATATGTATATGTTTCTGTTATGTTCATACATCACGTGTAACAAATATTGTAATTTTTCCCAGATATATTTATTATCGAAAAATACTATTTAAATTAGATCGCCAGTTGTATACAATTTATTCTTTTAATGTAAATGTGAAGGTGTACTATTAATTATGTTTACCCGATAATGATTTATTTGTACTTTAAAAAAACAATACGTCTTTGAATAGAAAGACTACAGTTTAAAAAAATGTAATTTTAAAAGATTTAGCGCACTACTTTAGGCATGTCATATGCTGATAATGTTTTTTAAGAATGCTTAGGTAATCTACTTACGATTTCACAATGCATGAATCAGCAATCTAAAATTTTTTACGAATTTTTTTACCAGTATTAAAATAAAAATTTTAGATATTTTTCTCTTTACCGTAATAAAATTATGTTCTTATTTATTTATTAAGAGATGTTAAGTATATTTCAGTAATAAATACCAAAAATTGCATACTTAAAATCGTCTTATTTCTTTTACTCACCTATGATATATGCGGCTTTGATCCAGATCGTTGTTCCGCATCTGCATAC
Organism: Muscidifurax raptorellus; assembly: GCA_020010945.3. Taxonomy (NCBI): domain Eukaryota; kingdom Metazoa; phylum Arthropoda; class Insecta; order Hymenoptera; family Pteromalidae; genus Muscidifurax; species Muscidifurax raptorellus. The sequence goes on along the minus strand of CM052078.1, from coordinate 7,000,993 downwards.
TAATATACAAACAAAAAATGGTGAAGTGTAAGCAAAAAAAACTCGGACAATTTTTTTACATCGTTCGTTTTTATTCATTTATATAGCGAAAATCAGCCCACATAATGTACTTAATAGTTTCTTGTCAAGGAATTTAGACATTCTGCATGTGTATTAACGTAGCAATTTCCATTCCTGTGTGAGTGTGTCGCACAAGTGTGATAAGGTGTATGTGTGTATTTGTCATGCGCGTCACAAGCGTATTCTTTCTCAATTTTCATTGATGGATATTAATTCTATGCTGCTGTTACGCTGCATGACATAGTACACTTATGTGATAAATAACTGCTACTGTTTTACTTATTTTTTTTATCCTTTTTCTCGGTATATCTAAAATATTTTTATCGTTTAATTTCTGTCCATGTGTGTGTTTCGCACGTGTTGTTTCTTCGACCAGAATCGCGTTGCGGTCTATACACGTAATCGAAAGCTCAACCGAACGATATATAATTTCAGCTTGACGTGTAATATATAAGGACGGTTTGAGAGGCATCACATGCCCTTTCAAATTTCAGCAGTGATGCTGTACAGTATCTCTATGCGGTCAATTTGAAATCATCGATGGCACACATATATATTCGACTGTAAAAATATCGAAATGAAATTTTATACAATAATAGGTTGATTAAATTGCGATTCTGATCAAAGCGCACATTTCTAATGTCATCCGATCATATACAAATATATAAGCATTGAACGTTAAATATATAATATATATTACCATGATCGTCACAATGTATAATATAATATAATTTATAATTATACTTTTACGATAGTTATTGTATGAACAGTTTTATCCGAATCGAGTTCGCTCTCCAACATTCTTTCCTTCGCCCCCTTACATTTATATAACTTCAGTATAGCATCACTTCTCAATATGCTCTTATCCTTATTATCCTTCGCGTTTCGCTTTCTCTCAATTAATTTTCTCTCTTCTTTTCCATTTATTAATATCTAACTGGAAAAACACGTATTGGAGAGGTATATATATATATATTTTTTTTTTTCGTATGTGTATATTGTGTGTATTTGTTGTATGCTCGCGATCCCCAAATAGGTCCATCTTCGACTTGTTCCTCTTATTCGACGGCATCGGCGTGGCTTAACACCGGCATCGATTTTTTGCTTCCGCATTTGGCGCTTCCGCGATTAATGTATAAGGTTTCGAATTTCAAGATGCGTCACTTATTGTTACCTTATGCACACACGAGCAGCTGCCGCAGAATCGCGAAGACCAGGCAAAGCCGAACGAAGCCATCGAACATTTTCCTGCTGATCCGACGATAGTATATAATAGTGTTTTTGCTTTATATATACCTCGGTAAAACAATTACTTAGTACTCTTATATACGCTTTTTTTTCTTAGTAAAAATGGCCGCGAGGCCAGCCTGTCCGGCGCTTCTTTTAGTTTTCATTATAATTGCGCATCGCGCGGAAACCTGCGCATCGTGTCGTTATATTTTCGTTCGCTTTATTATTATTTTTTTTTATTCTTTTCGGTAAGTTCTTCTTTTATCGCTTCGAAGTCTTGAATTTTTCGGAATGAAAAGCAAGACTTTTTTATTCGAAAATATAATTAATAAAAGATTTGCTGGTTTTTGTTGATTCAGACAATGCACGTTATATATATATATACCATCCGATATATCTGTTGCTCATAAATTATTGTCACACAGTGGACATAATAAGCCTAATCTGCTGCGTTGTTTATGGAGCAGGAAAAAATAACCGAGATATAAAAAAGATTCTTTGTCCAACCTACTTTTCATTCCAAAAAGCAGCTCTTGCTCTTTTTTTCTTATAATTTCGATCTCGGCCGCAACATATGAATGATGAGCGTTTACGTATCGTTCCTTATGCAATCTCGGACGTTACAATACTATATAGGTTTTCGCTTTTACTTTGTTTTTTTTTTACGTAGTTAGTTCTCGTCGTTTTCGAATGCATCGTAATAACTCGAGATTTAAATCTTTTTACATAATCTTGTAATCGTCACTTTTAGATAATATCTATATATATGGTAGTTTCGTATTTTCTGAATGTAAAGCCAATGGATGTAGGTGCGTTTTACATGTGCAGAATAGTTCCTCAACAGTGCCGGAATTTAATATCATTTATAAATATATATATATAGGTAAATGTGAAATTATGATGATCTCGAAAGCGACGATTTTCAATGCTCAGCGTAAAGTCCTCAATGAAACGTTGTTATACATACTGAACAAAGGTATACGTATACACCGTCGGAGCTTCGAGAAGAAGTTTGATTTTTCACAACGATTGCAGACTTACTCGAAGATTCGATGGAGTATTATTTTTCTACATTTAATTTACATATTTTTTTATACGTAACACTTTCTTACGCGAATGTAAATAAACACACGTTGGAGCTCTCCATATATATATATATATAGTAATGAAAAATCTAAAAATATTCAATTTATACACGATGACTAAAAACGTAAATTTGAATTGTTGCGCGCTTTTCATGATTAAATTAGCTTTTACTGCTATTGTATATATAGTCTTACAGAGTAAGTATATAGATAAGTTGGATTTTTTTTCGATATGTTACATGTTAATCTGGAATAATAAGATACTAAATTTCATCAGCGGTTTCTTAGATACCCAAGCTTCTTTCTAATTATTAAAAATTTGCATATCGAGTAAATGTATACATATTTGAAAAATTCAGATTTTTCGGAATCTTGAGAACGAAACTAATTCTTTCGCGGAATTTCCGGAGAGTACAAAGGCTCTTTATTCTTGATTATTAAAGCAAAAAAGTATACGCAAAACATATTGTGCGTAATGGACGTTGTGCCGAAGATGAATTACGAAAGAGTGAACGACAACTATTTAATAATATATGTAAGATTATGATTGTTCGCATACATTAGAAATAAATTTTGCGTTAAACTTGAACCGTTTTCTATACAAAATCTTTCAAAGAACAGTTCAAGCTTTATCCAAACTTTACAAAGCCCCAATAAACCTTTTCAACGCGAAAATCCATCGCACCGAACTGTAATAAAAACATGAAATTATGTTGACAATTTTTTTTTACAATAAACACAGCATCTATATATATATTGTTAAATATTGCAAAACGGAAAGCAGTGACCGGCATTCCATGTTCTCTCTGCTATTATAAAATCTTACACTGCTAGTGTTTTTTCTTCTTCTTCTCTCACAAGGAATTCACATATCGCTAACGTAAGCAAAATAACGTGCAATGCCTGTCTTTATATCTCGCGCTTTTTTCCTCCCTTTAATCGTTATACGCTTTACAATATAATATACACATAAGAAGTGAAACTTTCCGTTGTATTGCAGGAACTAAAGTATATAGATGTACAGCATCTTACATCATATTGCGGCATATATAGAATCTTTTTTTTTTCAGAAACAGTTAACTTGTAACAGCACATTTTTACTGCTGATTCAAGGAGTAGCTTGATATAACAATATATGACATTGTCTAACATCAAATTTCATATGTAATCGTGCAAAGAAAGTTCGTATCTTTTTTTTGTCATTTTCTCGCAATCCCTCTAAACATTAAACATTGTTCTCCAGCTGTGCTTTAAACTTTCTTACGTTTATTTTCATTTGTTTCGTGCTAAATTTTAGAATCACGATCGCATCAGAGAATACGAATAAACTTTCCATTTTCCATCCAACTTTTCTTACAGTGAGAAACATTTAGGGTTTGGAGGATTCGCTTAAATTGCATGACCTCGTTTGCGTGGGGGGTTATTTTTTTCAAGCGCAAAACCAATAATAGATGAGAGAGAAAGTGAGAAAAGTTTTTAGATATTTGTAGAGATCTACCGAGATGTCCGAAACCGGCGCCGCAGGAGTCTCCCGTTAAAAAATCCTCGACCAAAACGATCATTTTATGGTTTTTTTACAAGAACCGTCTTGTACCTATTATCCCTATACGCATATAAGTCAACGGTACCGGATAAACTGAAGAGTTGGTCCCGATCGGATATAGGTGAACGTCTACCGTGGACTGCAACGAATCCCTGGGATTCGTTGCCACTTGTATAAATTAGTGGCTTGCATTTTTCGTCGTATAACATCATTGTACACCGTATATATGAGTATGTATATTTTATTATCTTTTGCATATTTATGTTGATTTTTTTTATACTGCAGTGTTCATAGAACTTTAGGAGACGCGGAAAGTTTATAGAGAGAAAGTACACATGCAACACTGAAAAGTTTGTCGTAAGTATGCACGAGCATGCGAACATTGACAAGCGTTTGTGTATTTGTTGAATATTTTATTTTGTCCGAAATGCGATTTGTTGTATCTATTTGAAAAATAAAGATATTGCAGAAATAACGAAGATCACCAGTGCGTCGCAGTCGACATACAGTTTACTCGTCGTGTCGTTATCGTTCGATGTTCGTACATATACATATATACCTGCACTAATACGTACTTGCTTACACACTTATAAATAATAAAATCAAGGCTCGCGGCGACTGTGCATATGCGTATATGTATATATGGGTGGAGAGTATTTGTTCCTTCTTACTTACTATATAATTATAGCTGCGTCAACGTGGCATAATATCTGCTACGCGGATTCACTTGACGGATTTTCTTATGTTTTATCTGCGGAAAATAGCCAATAGATTGTCATTTGTTTTTCTTCTGTGTGTGTGTGTATATATATACATATATCCTTACGAAAAAATCTGGTGTAGAATCAGCGTGATTCCCCGTATTTATCTTTTCGATAAAATAAGATTTATTCTATCGCAAATATTGAAGATTGAATCATTTTGCATGACATTGATTTTGCGTTAACGATTTCACGCATTAGTTATCAAATGCAAGGAAAAACGTTGTTTCTATGTGTAGAAAATCGGGAGCTTGTCATTGTGTACTGTGGTGCTGTGCTGATAATAAAGAACAATTTGGACTGTAACAGTTATGAAAGTCGAAAGTCATGAGCAAACCATACAAAAACAAGACAAACAATTAAACAAAATATTATTATTAAAAATAATTTCGAAAAAAATATAAATTATAAATAGGCTATAATTAGAAATATACATACTTTTCCTGAAAACGTGTAAAAAAGTTCCGAGACTCGCCAGATAGATCATAGAAGAGAAATGCAGTTAGACAGGGGCCAATTTGTTGATAAACATATTTATTAAAAGACTTAAGCAGAATTTAAACTAATAAACAAAATTTCCTGATGTGGAATTTTACATTTTTTATATAACATTGCTTAGATATTGCACGTTTCCATAAAAATAAGAAGCCAAATTTGCACATTTTTAGTTCAAAAGACATGCACTTCAAACGAATTTTCATCATACTCTTTTTTTATTAATCTTAATGAACAATCTATGAACAGTAAAAACTTATAGTAAAACAGACTAAATGTAAATAAATAAATATCAAATGATAGTCAATGATCAGAATAAATAAATAAATAAATAGATCAATAAATAATAACTGACTAGATAATAATGGTAATAGTATCTTATGCAATAAATAATCTCAAAGTTTTCGCAATAAAACTTACAATAATAATGAATACACTAAGTTTCAAGACTATATAAAGAAGTTATACAAAATGATGGAGAGCATATCCGACACACTCTATGACAAAAGTTTTACACTTAAAAATTATACATGTACTGTTTATAATTACTCTTAATCTCGTTTATAATTAATTATTAGTGTTTTTTATAGTATTAATATCATTATTAGTGTTTATCAATATAATTTGTGTGTACTACAAAAAACTATATATGCAGAGACTCATTGGTGTGCACTATTGAAAACCAATGTACTTTGCGCCGTATTCGTCATTTTTTCTCGTCTTTTAATTTTTTGCATATCGGGCACCGCCGAAACGCTAGTTCCACCTGCAATTCCGATTGTTTGTTCTCCGCTATACAAAATTATTAAACTTCACCTATGACCTCTTGTCCACCGGTTCGTATCCGTGCCATTGCGGATGCTCAAAGCGTTTCATCGCTGCCCGATTGCCCGCTGCACATATCATATCCACGGTACTCGACGTATGTGTTTGTGTAACAAAATATTCTTGTGTGAGTGCCCTACAAGACTAAAATCCATATTTCAATCGTGAAAATCGAAAGCTCGTAGCGAAGCTTAAAGCCTCTTGTCTCATATTTCTGTACTACACTTATGTATATTATGAAAAATCAGCAGCTCTCGATAAACATTCATCGATATAACGATACGTGGTCGGCTTGTCGAAAAAATTCCTCCTGCCTCGAATTCAAACAGTCGTTTATTTATTATTTTTTGCTTTTTTTCTCTTTCGCTCGTTCTTTTCGTCTGACGCAATATTGAGCCTTGTTTCACACATTTTAGGCATTACTTGATTGGGCTTTTATTTCCGTCTCATCAGGTCCCAACGTATTACTACTCTTAGCAGTTCGTACTTTTTTTCTTAAACAAGTGTCAATGCATTCAAAGAAATGTTTTAGTTAATATTAACTAAACTAGTTTTATATTAGTTATAAATATTTTAGCTTTCTTTTTTCTTTCACTAGATAGATCAACTCTATGTTTAGTCTTCCTGATTTTAACAAATTATAGTTGAATGAGTATGTGTATTCTTTAAAGTTATAGAAAGTTAGAGTTATAATGTCATTTTATCAACGGAGCCTTACTAAAATATAGTTAATCAGCTTCTCTACTAAATTTTACACTTATACTCGCTGAGCGTGCCAATGCGATTACTTTTTTTCAATATTTTTAATATTCGAACCACTTGTTTAAATAATTTTTATTGCTTTCAATGGTGCGCAGAATTCAATCGACGAGTAATATTGTATTTGTGTAGATGTCAATTAAGTATCTCAATTGTGAGTTATAGTGTTTGCACAGTATTTTTTTCTCAAGGTACAAAGGATCATTAGTTTTCTTTCTTTCGTAAGGATATTATCTGTATTTTCTTTTAGTTTTCTTGTTCATCATTCTTTTTATTTTCACTCGTCTTTGTTACTTCTCTTATCATTGCACTTTTGCACTGACAAAAATGTATTTAATCCGGGAAACTTTCTCAATCCAACAATCTAAATTGAATATCGATAAGAAATTACGAACGAATAATAGCGAAACAATCAGTGACTAAATAAACGATTGCACTTAGCCTGCATTAAACTTTTAGAAGGTTGCCGATATCTTACTGCAATCAATCAAAGTAAACTTTCGTCTTTAAAGTAGGGTTTAAATGATGAATGTCGTAACTTTGGATTCAATCAATTTTTCTCAGTGCATACATTTTGCGTCTGTACCATTTCGTCATTGTTAAAGCTACACGAGATCCGTCATGGGATCTTTTAACAGGAACTGCGCTAATACCATCAAGTACCGCGTCATGTATTATTATTATTATTTTTTCTTTTTTTTTTTTGTATACATCGATATTATACTCTGAAAGTAAACGAAGGTATATACCATCATAGGAGAAAAAAAATCGCGCGTTTGTGTCGACGTTAGACGAACGAACGAGATGAAAGGAACACCAGAGATCACTAACACCCCGGAACTACGATTGCAGCCTCTTCTTTGTTCACCGATGAAGAAAAAAGTGTCTCAAACCTGCAGATAGTGCGTCGTCTCTTGCACTCTTATAGCTCGCGTGCTTTATATAATTGCATCTTATTATTCCGGTTTCGTAATACTTGTCGCGCAAAGGATAAGGAGCAAATTCGCCCACAAAGCGAAGCTTTTACGCTATTTCATGCAGTTACAACAACATCACGTTATTGGTTATCGTTTTTGCTTTATATACTCACAAGCGGCGGCGATCCTCGAGACACTTTTTCCTTCTTATATATCCTTCGCGTAACGGGAAAAGTGGCGTTACGTAACTCCCGCTTTCCTCTATTTTTTGAAATTATTGAACTTTCATCTTTACTCGATGAATCTCGCGTGCTCTCTCTCGAATTCGACCCCTACAAATATATAAAAACTTATCGTCGACGATATTATTGAATCTGCGAGACCTTCACAAGCTTCGTGGTGATGATTATTATTAGAATTATTATCCTCGGCGAACTAGAAACGCGGTCTCGCAGGATATGCGTATAATCAGGGATGATTTGTATATTATTAATTTTTTTTACCTTTTTGCTTACTTTTTTCTGTCGTCTCTCGGGCCTTTCTTCGCGCGTTTTTTCACACAGAATAAATCAAATCATCTTATCGTACACAGTATACTGCGTATAATAACAAACAATTGCTCGGTCTGCGGGTGAATAATATAACACGGGTATGTGGCTGACGTAGAGAACAGTGAAATCGAGAAAGAAAACGACAAACAACAGCGAGGAATCTACGTGTGTCGAAGTATATAACGACTGAGCTCACACATACAGACACACATCAGCCACGCGCGCGCACTTCTCTGTCATACCGCAGACACACACAGACACATAAACAGCCGCACGAGAGAGAAAAAGATGTATTACTGATCGTGGGGACGTTATTGTTGTTAAGTTTTCTTTGGAGTTTTACTTTCTCATCGTGCCGCACGCGGGGAGAGAGGAGACTCCTGTCGCTGGTCGTCCGCCTATTCCTTGACCTCGAAATACTTGTAGGTCGGATTCTCGTAGCCGTTGATCTGCATGTTGGCCACGTGTCGCTCCTCCGGCGTGGCAGCCTGGTCTACCTCGATGAATCCCTGAATTTTATCAAGCAAACTTTTTAATACTTATTCGATCCAAAATGCTTAGTTTGTGCCGACGTCATCCAAACGAACACAAAAAAATAGAAACTCGAGACTGCTGCTACAGGTTAATACCGAAATGGATAGCGGCAGTTCATTAATCGTCCGCAAGAAGGTGACGAGGGTCGTTTCGCGACAAAAAGCATCGCGTGTGTCCATGTATGCGTTGATTCATTGCAAGAAATAACGCGACTCGACGTATTGCGCAATTACAATTACGGGCCATATGCAGCTGAGACAGCGGCACAATCATTCAGAGTGCGCTACGTAATTTCAAAAATTTTAATATAACCAGCGCCGACGGAGAAGAGGTGCCGTGTATAACTATATGCAGTATATACCTGGCTGTGAGGACTTCGTGCGCTGCGTCGTTTGAATACCGCAACGCCGACGATGGTGGCAGCCATGAGCGCGATGCCAGCGAATGCCAGAGTGAAGTAGATTGACCTGCTCTCGCGGTGGTAGACCTCGCGCCTTACTGAATAACTCTGATAAAACAGAAAGATTAAAGGTTTTTATATAATTACTTAAAATAGAAAATTAGGCGCTGTGCTAAAAAGTTTAATCAAATTTAAGTTCATTAGTGGAAAATTGATTGGATGCATACAATTTTCACCGACGAAAACGACGAAAAGTAATTAAATACTCAGTAGCTATATAAAACACTCGCTATACCTACCTAAAATCGCGGTACTCTTATGCTAATATTTGATGATAATAACATTTAACAATACTCGATGAAAAGAATTCCAAAATAAAAAAGTTGTTTTTATGAAAAACTGAGAGCTCGACATTTATCCGAACAATACAGATACTCGAGAGATTGTATTTGACATGTAAAATATATAAGGAACACAAAAGTAATGGTCTGAAATGGTTTGTATATACAGGAAGCACTCTGTTGAACCTGTCTCAAGCAGGAGATACACGACGTGTTATTTTTTTAAAATAGAGGGCTGACATATGCTATACACAAGAAATAGATAGCGAAACCCAGAAGGAAAGAATCGACGTCACCAAGATTTATTTTCTATCTCGTGCACGTATGGCCTCCGTGCGTCAGCAATTGACTTGATTTTACAAAATATTTTACATCTCGGATTTTCACAAAACCATGATGTACAACGTATATAACATTAAAATAAAAAACCTGAATACTCCCCCGGCGAGTATAGCTGCTTTTGACAGTTGAAAAATCGCCTCGTTCACAATATACGAGGTGTGTATTACAAAGCTTCCAGCGAAATATTTCACGGGAAACTGAAGATTACACACTGCTCATGAATTATTACACCAGCAGCGAGCGCGAAAAAGTAAATTAAAGCGAACCTACTGATAAAAAGCTCACTGCAAAAACGATCTACTAGCACAGCCATGGTGAGTATATAGATACAGTTGAGAGATAGGACGATGCAACGTAGTTTGCGTGTTTGCTCAGAAGTTACCTCGAACTTGACTGTTGCTACTCACCCGAAGCCACTGAGTTATATATTGACATTTGATTAGGGTCGCTCTCGAGCTAGTGTAGCGATATGCCTTACCAGACACTGACTGTTTCTACTTAAACGCCAACTTTGACATTTTTACCAGTACCCTCATGTTTTTTTCTTTTGCATTTGATTATACACTAATTATCTATAACCACATAAAGTCATCGTTGTATAAATACACTTACCGGCTCAGAGTGCGAAACATCATGGGTCATGCTGTGCGCCGCGCGAATTAGTCCCTCGCTGTGTTTAACTGCCGTGGAAGCCGCTGCTGCCGGTTGTTGTTGGTCGTGTTGCTCATGTTGCTGTTCGTGCACTGGCTGTACCTGCTGGTGGTCCTTCTTCTCCTTGACGAGCGACGCGGCGACGAGTTCTTTCTTCTCAATAGGCGCCGAGGATACGACGGCGGCAGTCGAGTCGTCCTTGATCTGTTGTTGTTGTTGTTGCTCCTGTTCGGTACGTAATTCACCTCGCTCGGCTTTGCGTTGCTCCTTTCGTTCACGCTCCAGCTGCTTCTGGTGCTCCTTTTCTGTGGTTCAGTTTTGCCGTGAGAGGGTGAGCTCATTTGAATTTATATCGAGATGGGTATGGCAGGAATAAATGAGTTCTCGAGTGCGCTGGTGGTCTGGATTCGACGTTCTGTTTATTGACCGGTGCGATGCACCGATTGTAAAATTGATTTTCAAGAGTCGGCGAGAAATCCTTCGTTTATCGACGTCTTTATTCTTTTTATTGGCGGACGGACAAGTTTTATCGTATATAAAGGTATATAACTGCTCGTGTACAGGAAAGTTCGATAAATTCGATAATTCCAATAACGAGGCGCAATATCGGGTAAAATCAATTTCATTAGCCAAGCCTTCCAATACGCGTCGCACGTGATATTTCAACCGGTTTTATATACATACACACACATACACGAAAACGCCTAAATATTTACATGCACGAAATATCCAAAATAATTCAATGAGCACTCGAAGCATCCGCGCTAATAATAAAAGCGATGCATCGCGGCGATAATATTTATTTCTCCGCACTGCCATTAACGTCGAGTCCTCCGGAAAACTCTTTAAATCGCAAACACCCCATTTGAATATCGATCCGGCCCCTTCAAACTGGACAATATACGCATTTGCATCGCAACTCGAAATAAAAAGGATTAAAAAAAAGAATAAGACAAAAATTACACAGCCAAACGTCCTTGCTACCGGATCAATATAAGAATATCATGCACTGAGTATAAGTGGGAGAGTAGAGAAAAGAAGAGTAGAACCTTGCTGCTTGCTGGCGACGTCAGCTTGGAACTTGTCCAGAATGGCGGCTTCTGCCTCGCGAGTCATTGCCAAGAGCAGACCCGGCGTTTCATCCTTGCTTCGCAGAGCCAGCACGTAATCGTCCATCAGCTTGCCGATCTTGCTGCTCAACTCCGGATAGCTATAGAGAGAGAAAAAGAGGCATAATGCACCCGAGTCCAATACTGAATTATTACGTGCGCCAGCTTTTCTCCTGTATCGCGAACTGCAGCCAACCGTGCGATTGCTTTTTTCCAGAGACGCACATATAGCTCTCTTTTATATACTTGTTTTATACTAGCTTATGTACATTGGAAAAACAATGGAATATCAACGAATAGGATCGATATATATTCACGCTTAAATGTTTGACTCGACACGTAATACAGGTTTGCTGAATAAGCCAGCGATTAATCAGCCCCGGAAACACGCGTCCCTTCGTCGAGCAGATATATATCCATCTATTCTTGTGGATATAACTGGAAAATTCATAGTCGTTAATACGTCTGCTCATAATCCGATATTAGATACCGCCTGGTTTCCGGTCGAAGTAATCGTTAAAGCATAATGAAGCATCAATTATGAACGAGTATATCCGCGGTAGATATACATACGCATATACAGAAATGCGAATTCAATCACTAGATATATATCCTAGCAAAAATCCAATCTCGCGCTTTACGAATTTTTTCCCTTTGCTTTGCAATGAGTCACGCGATTTTTATTCATCTCATTCACGTACCGTTCGAGCATGAGAAGGCTCTGATTTGTTATTCGGTCGATGTCGGCCAAGTGCTCGAGCGTTGCTGGCTTCTCCCGCTGCGCCTGCTCCAGGCTACTGTCCAAAAGATGCTTGTAGTGGGCGATCGTGTGGTGTCGGTCCTTGTGCAGAGCGCGAAGCAGCTTCTGCAGGCATTTCTGGATGCGGTGCTCCTGCGGGACACCAGATAACCGTCGATTTCTTTCTCATTTTTTTTCGCTGCTACTGCTGCTGCCTTTCATTCTCGCTCTTTCCGTCGCAGTTTTCACTACTTCGACGTTCGCGCGTGGAATAAAATTTTTACGAGCGAATCCCGAGGGGATGCTTTTTCCGAGTATTACAGTTTCGTAGACAATTGACGCTTGCATATTTATAATAGTTAGGTCTGACATTACTTTATCATTCTTTTGATTTGTAAATTTCCTCGGCGAATTTTTAATATTTCCCACGAGCAATTTAGACGACGTTACTTTGGTGATAAAGAACGAGAGCGACAGCAGCGGAGCGGGGGATTATATTTTTCTGTTTCTGGACAGACAGACTTGAAAGTTGGCAGAATTTTTGCATTTAGCTTTGTGTCGTGGCATTTTCAACTTTGCATATTGCCCCGCTACACATTTGATTTATGAATCGCAATACCGCGTTGGATGCAGCTTTGAAAAATGCAAAAGAAAGTAACGTTATATTCTCGAGTATAAAATCAAATGAAAACGTTTCACAGAATATCGGATGAAAAATCAATATGCGCCAAATTTCATTTCCATCGATAACTCACGTTAGGAGGAATCTCGTTCAGGGCTGCAGTGTAGCAAGACATCGCTTCCTCGTTTCGCTGCTTGACGGTCTCCTGTTCAACGAAAAAACTTATTCAGCACAACAACTCCTCCTTTCACCACAAATGTCATCTCGCGATATATATTACCTGAACGCGCTGTTGGTGCATAGCGCTAAGATGATGCTTCTCGGCGGCACCACTAGCCTCTAAAGCAGCGACGGTCTGTTGGAACCTGACGGTCATCCATCGCTTGAAAGCGTCAGCAGCCACTGGATCACGTGCTCTGATGTCCTGATAGCGCTCCTCGAGATCGCTCCAGTCCTTCATCACCTGGAAACGTTGTAACAACACAGATTTCAAAGCGAATGCACTACTCGTTTATATCCATGTGCCTTTTGCCATGACAGGTTTGCTCAATTTGTTCGTATTAGGAAAGATACATTAATACATTTTACACTGTGTAAATTTCGACGATATGAAATAAGTGAATTGCTCACGGGTGGGAGCATTACATTTCTCTCCATTGAGTGTGTGCCTGCATGAATATATGATATAAATACGGGGAGAGAGAGCTCGCAGTTTCAGAGTTGATATTAATCAAATGAAAACATTCTCTGAATACGGAAGAGATTGCCCTGCTCGCTCCTTTATTAAATGTACACTTTTTCGTTGCAAATCCACTCTGCTTGACTTAATTATTGTTTTAAAAATATATATATATAAATGTTAACTGTGATATTCAGTAGAAAAGTTCGAGATCCGCCAGACCTTCGAAATCAGATAATTACGTGTCAAAATGTTGAATGAATATCGTATCTTCAAACACTAAATATCGCGCATTCGAAGACACAAAATCACCATGGAATAGTCAAATTATTCTATTTCGCTTAAATCATTCTAAGCACATCATTAATTCATATATAAAAATAAACTCGAGCTATCCGTCGATCAAATATTACCCTACTAGCCGCAATGTCTAAGATAAAAAAACAAGAACACTCAACTCATCGATCCGTAGGACAAAACAATGGCTCCGATGAAAGTCCCTGATATTTACTCACCTTGGTAACCTCCTCCTTGTGAATTTCCTCGAGCCTCATTTGCGCCTGTTTGTAGCTCTGATGCTCCGATCGCGGATCAAAGTGGGTCAAGTAGGGATCGGGTGTGCCGTGTGGCAAGAAGGCTGCCGCCTGCTGCTGAGTACTGCCACTGCTGGCTGAGGTGCTCGGGACGGTACTGCTGCTGCTACTACTTCCACCGCCTTCTTCGCCGCTCGACGGTTCTTTCATCTTGTCCGACGGACTGAGGCTTGTCGACGGCGGCAGCGATGACGAAGGCCTGTTGAAGAAGTTGTTTTTTTTTTCATTTTAACTATATTTGTTTTGGAATATCGACGATGGAAATGAAATTTGAAGTGAAAATGCGTTTGTACAATAATTTGATGTATTCCGCTGCGCACGCTGCATTTTAATTAATATCGTAGCGCGTGAGTTATGGATAGCGTTGCTTATTTCGGAATAAATAATTCGGCCATTATTAAATTAAAAATACTCCGGTTCATGTTAACTTGTTACGGTATGTATTCATCATGTTGTAATCATTTCATCAATTAAATGTATATCCCAAAAGTGCAATAAAATATAATCGATAATAAAATTGCCTGCACACACGATATTTCCGTTGATTAACAAACTCATTAAAACAAACGGACAACAAAAAATGCCGAACAAAAATTACCGCGTAGTAGCCTCGTAATCCTCAAAGTACTCCTCATTGCTGTCGTCGTCGTCAGGCTGATCTCCAAGCACGTCGTCGAGGTTCTCATAGGAGTCCGAGTCATCGTCAGCATCATCGTCCTGTTCGGCAGTTGCGGCCGCATCATCGTTCACGTTTTCCTCCTCCTCCTCAAAGTCGTCCTCCACCCCCTTGGGCACGTGCATCTCGAAGTGCTTCTTCAGCTTCATGTTCTCTGTGGAGGAAAAAGCGAGCGGGTATAATATTTACGCGTCACTGAGGGTAGTCAAAGAGCTTTGACTGTCAAAGTGACGTAATTTCTTAAAAAGCTCCCGGCGAGCGAGCGGTGGCAAGTTTTAATTACACCCGGCGAGAAGCTCGGCTCGGTCCTGTGTTACTTGATTATTTCGCCGCTATACGTACTCTCGCGTAATTTGCCTTACGGTTGCGTTTCCAGATGTTTTTGCGAGCTTTGAATTTCACCGAATGTTTTATAGTTATACATCACAATACTTTCGCAATAACGGGCTCATTCGGCGCAACAAATATTACATATAAACCTTTCAAGTGCTTCGGACAGCAGACGAACTCTACACCGGCGAAGAGAGAAATGCCGCAGGGGAGAAGCATGGCGAAACTTCGTAGATTCATGTTGCGATCCCGGCAGGTATCAGCGGCCGTTGAATTCCATCTGAAATAATTAATTTTCACATCTTTAATAATACTCGCTATACAGTCATAGTTCTGTGTGTGTGTATATGTATATAATATACAAAAGCCCAGTATACAGTGTGGCGCCTCGACGAAACGTGTTCAAGTCGCCGAGGGACTTTCCTCGTCGTCGTCGCGCGAGGGATATCGATTTGCTGTTTCGTGTATACTTCGCGCGCTAGTACGGAGGTTTAATTAAAACGTGTCGAGAGAGAGAGAGAGAGAGAGAGAGAGAGAGAGAGAGGGAGAGAGAGAGAGAGAGAGACGGAGAAGAGGGTGGGGGGCTTTAACCACTGCCAGAAAAGTTTAGTGATGACATATTTGTCTCTTTTTTTTGTTTGTTGAAGCTTTTTACGTAGATGAGCTGGCGATTTTAACTGAAAATTGAATATCTCGGTAAAGAAGATTTTCGGACAAAAGAAAGATAACGTATGTAGAAGAGAGTTCGTGGAGTAGTTAAAAAAATCTCAAATTTGAACGAGTCGGCGCAGAAATGACTCATTAGCGTGCAGTCCGTGGAATTCTTTATGATTCGCGCGTATGTATCCGCGGATAATTGGCCACATTCATTGAAATCCTTCCTTTTATTCAGAGAGCTTCTATTAATAGAAGCGAAAAAAAATCACGGAGGTCGTCCTTGTGCGAGTTTTTCCTGATAGTCGCCGGAACGTATATTTTGCGACCTCTTTTTGTGTATTATATACGCGCGCTTTGCTAATTATACAATATATATAATATACTGCGTAATATATTTAACAATTCTAAATGACTTATAACGCATTTTGGAATTTTTAATTTTCCGAGAACGATGCATTTATAATTCAAAATTATGATTCGCGATGCGCGTATTGATTTCATATATTTTTAACGAATTTAACGACAGTATCGAATAATCTGTTATATACTCTGCACACTGATACTTTACATTGGTAAGTGGTATTATAGTACCTGTAAGATTCCCAGCACTTGGTCTGATTATGCAGGTGATCGAACAGGCATCCCTCGGGCACCAGCAGTGCGTCGCTTTGGAAGGGACCCTCTGCAAAAAGAAAACGAAAAAAAAAAGACAGAATGAAAATCCATTCATTTTTAAATAATCGTTTCATATATTTATATACTCCGAGTAAACGGAAGCGAATCTATATTCATATACAATACAAACGCGACACTGACATTGACAACTTCTCGCGTATCGACGTAACACGACGTTATACTATACGCTTACTCTATTTATACCGAGAGTATCAGTCGCTCGTCACTCTTATATTTCCGTCCATTCGATAAAGCGCAATTTTTCACTTCAATCTTTCGAAGCCGCAGTTCAAGGCTCGACTGATCCTCGCTACATATATACGTATACACTGTACTCGAGAGATATCCCGGAAATCCGGGGGTGTACCAAAGCAGTTGTTTTCGGACAAGTACGTGCAAACGGCCTCGCGGCCACACTACAGCTATTGGGTTAACCGTAACTTTCCGAGCTTAGTTTCGGATCCTCGTACTGTGCCACTGGGGTAACAGATGCGAGCTGAACATTATATCTCGTGTATATAGGTATATATACAAACGATCGTTTTTCTCCAGACATCGGAGATAAAAAAAAGTTGTCCGAGAGAGGAGATGAGAGAGGAACGAATTCCGGGGAATAATAGCACGGTGGAATAAATCAGGCGGACAGCGGTATTTCCGGTTATGCAAAACGCATTTTCAGGAGCCGCAAGTAGCTCTGGAATATCGGATTCTCGTGCTAGAGAGAGAGAGAAGCGGCTTTTCAAACTCTCTCTCTCTCTCTCTCTCTCTCTCTCTCTCTCTCTCTCTCTCTCTCTTGGATGCTTATAACGCGAGCAGCGCATAAATCGTGAAGTAGAAAGCTTTTCGGAAATTCGCATTATACCCAGGCATCTGTAGGGCTTGACCCATCTCGAGAGCTTGCACTTGTTCTTCCCGGGCTTGCACCAGCCGCTCACGCGTACGTAGTGGGACGACTCGACGATGTTGGTGATGTCTCGTTTCGGGTAGGCCTGAAACACGCCAAATAATTCATTCGTTATTATACATTATTTTTCATTCTATTTAATTACATTCTCACACGCGGCTTTCCTGATTCAGCTTTAATTCGCGAAAACGCGTACCTATACTCGCTGCTGACAGGCCATCACCGCGCCGACTACTTCCTCCCCTTTACATACGCGTACAACCAGCCAAGCGTTTCCAGCGCACACACACATGTGCGTGTGTGTGTGTATATATATAGAACGAGACAGCGGAGGACGCGTCAGCGTATCCGAATCTCCGCATCAAACGCAATTATCCGCGCGCGATCCGGAGGCCGGAGAGCCATTGTTTGATCGGATCATTAAAACGCGCGGCAATTTCGAAAAGAGAAATTCGAGATATTACACACGAGCGGTAATTATTATACGCGACGCACGGTGTCGTGTGATTATCGCGCGGCGAATCGAAGCGGTTTCTCGATGCGATGTATGTATATATATATATATATTTCGGGGGCAACGGTGATCGGTTTTATTCCGAGCTTTTAATCGCGAGAGCGCCTTTTTTTTATTGTTTGATTGAATTCCTCGCTTGTATACGGGGCTGTATACCGCGTGTGTAACGAGCTTTCGCGCGTTGTTTGACCGTTTAAACATCGGCTGTACTGTGCGGTCGGATATATGTATGATAACTGTAGGGTTATTATCGCGAGTCCTGGCGCATATCCTTTTATTATTGTGCCATATGCGCTAAGCCAAGTGGGTTAAGTGCGATAATGGCTCTTATGCGTTATATACTCTCGGAAAGTGTCCGGCGGGTTCCATTGTTTACTCTATATATACGAAAAATAAAAATAAATGCATGTCCGAATTAAAAATGTCGAGAAAATACACTTTTAATTCAATATAATATACTGCACGCCTAGCTGCACCGTCGAAAACGTAAAGCAAAATAAAAAAAAAGTACGTCCCCTCGGGTGGATTTCAGTTTTCATCCAATTTCAACGGCGGAAAATCCGTGTACCCGATATATCAGACACACATACGCGACCGTATATACGTGCCCTTCTCACATCCGCCGCATCATCGCACATAATACACCAGCTGCTGCTATTGCTGTGCTGGACAGTATTATATATTATGACGTATGTATGTATATAACTCACGGACAAAAGTCGCGTGGAATCGAAGGCGACTCATCCTTCTTGACAATAAGACGAGCAAACCCAAGAGATTGTATATATATATGTGTAGGCTTGAGAGGGTCGAGTTGTACAACGTACCTTTTTGCAGTACTGCAGAATTTCAAGCTTGTCGGTCATGCAGCTCTTGGTGTCCGTGGAGGACATCCAACGGCCCTGTTCGCCCATGTGTTGAGCCAGGTAAACTTCGCCGGCTTCGCAGAGAGTCGCCACCTTTTGGCAGAAAAATTCACAAGAATTTATGGTGAGAATTATTTGGTGAGAAAATTTTAGTCGTCTTATTTTTCTAAATCTTTTATACACAAAAAAAATAAAATCTACATAATGGGTTTTTATTGAAAATCTGCAGATGTCATATAACGTCCGCACGCAAGAATAAATCATATAAGTTTTCTAAAATCATCGCTCGTATCAACGTAGACCCGGTCGCCCCTATAACTATTCTGAACGGCCATTTCACGGATATATCGACGTCCATTTTCGTAAAAAAGTTCAGATAATAAATATCGGTTTTCGTGAAAGCTAACAACTTTTTGAAAAATGATATTTCAACAAAGCGCATCGAAAAATACTGGTATATTAAATTGCGCTCTGCAGCTGAAATGCCATTCCTGGTAGAAAATTGAGAGCCTATATGTGTCTGGACAGAACTTCTGGTAAACATTTTTTACAATGAAATATTGTTAGAAATTTGCTTTAGTGCATCATTTTCAGAATGTCTACATGCACTACGTCATTTTAACACGCATTGACAAGAAATTCTGCCGAGAATCTGTTCAATTTTCACATGAAAGTTACATTAATTCCCGGCAAAATAATTAACTCGTATAAGCAGTAAAATTTCGAGAACATAAATTAGCAACAACGGAAGAGATCGAATCGCGCTTACACTGCCACGAGATATCTTATTTATGAGCTCGGCACGCAAAGATTGTTCCTCTACAGCAGTTTCCAACGAAATTTACATATCATAAAAATTACTCTTCTCATATATATATACTAGTAAACTATAATGAAATTATACCGACTCCTCGATTTCAGATACTTTTAAAAACGCACACATATACCCGAGAAAAATCGATATCGAGCTGTGCGCGCGACGAAAAGTAAGATTAATTGATATACGCGCGTTTAAAAGTTAAAGCTTGTCGCGCCGCAGTCGATTAAAAATCGAAGTAGTCGCGGTATATAGTTTTTCGCGTATCAAAGCCTGTCGTTTAAAGGCGGACGTACGCGCGCGATGCGAAAATATTTTATGCATAGTCGAGCCGAGCTTGTGTTATCCGAGCTTGACAAAAGATGTCCCACACGACAATTGCCATTGTGCTGCAGGCCGAAGCCACTGCTACGCGATTTTTTTGCAGTGGAGAGTACTGAAGCTTTTTTAAATGGACGTTGCTGCTCTGAATTTCTGTAATAATTTATCCGAGCTGGCCACTGAAAAAGGCTTTTTTAATGGCTGACATAATGCGCAGTTTTTCGCGGGTAAGTAGAAATAATGCGCGCTTTGACGTTTAATTAAGCGAGGACTTTTTGAGAAAGAGACATGTTTTAAAGCTGGTTTGACAAATGAAAACCCTCTGATTCGTAGCTGCAGTTCGCGGCGCAATTACGTATGACCGCTTTAATGCACACAGGAATTAAATTGAATTGTTTTTAATCTGATTTGCATTTCGCATATACGAGCATTTAAAATTAGTACCAATGAAATTAATGTTATTTTAGTGGATACAATTAAATTCATGCATTTTATATATGCCAATATATGTAACTTGACTATACATACGAAATTTCGGTTGGCGATTTGCAAATATTTCCACTTGTTATTTTGTGGACTGCGATAAAAAAAACATGTACACACGTGCTCGTAATAAAAATAACGTAAAAAGCGTCAATCATATCGGGGAAATATATTGATTCGAAAAAATCTGCGTAGCGTAAAAAATTGATGCCGGTTTGCTGCTACACAGGCGAGAGAGCTGGTAAAGAAAACCAGTTATTTTTTCGTTTTCATGTTTGTAACATAACGAACGTATTATATATATTTTTTATAATCCCGAGATTTGAATTATATTTGTTATAGCATATGATATACACGAATTACATGAAAATAACGCCAAATTCGCAATAATTCACTCACATTTACGTATTATCATATAAATCTATATACAAGCAGCTCTTAATAACTATACATATACATTTATTAAATATATCACCAAATATCCATTAGCTAAAATTTACAAGCTATCACCGGTATGCGACAAATTAAATACATTGCATTAAGACACGCACAGGTATATGGGTACATAATATAAATGAAATTAATTTTCAATATTTATATAAAAACGCGGATGCATTTTTATACAAATTTTTTCTTGCTATTATTTTCTTTATTAAATAATGCAACGTAAAATCTTATCGAAGCCATCAAGAGGCTACTCGAAAAATTATCAACGCACAAGAAGAGAAACCTCCGCGCTGAAGACTCTCACGCGGCGGAGAGATTCATTAGAGCATCGTTTCGTTCCTCGTTCCTTAAGCAGCTCTACTATATACATACGAGCGAGCAAATTGGACGCGAGTACTTCTCTCTGCGATTAACGACTCGTTCGCAGTACGCAGCGGTTTGGATCAGCTCGAACAACAACAACAATAACAATAGCAACCACGTGAAAAAAAAAAGTTGCTCGTAAAAAGTGTACAAGCAGCTCTCCTCTCCCAAGGTTCATTGGCCCAAGAGTCGAGAATCGCAAGCGGAAAATTGAATGTTTCAAGGGCCATTAAAAGACTGCGGCTCGTATCAAATGAGAGAGTATATAGTAGATCTACGTATATATATCGGAAGACACACTCACCTGTGGCTCGGATCTGCCGCCTGCGGGGGCCAGCTCCAGTCGCTCGGAGACCGCCTGCAACAAAATGTGCCGGAGTTAAAATTATTATAGAGTATATAATATATAGTAGCTGCTCTCTCGAGCGCGACAAATTCACTTAGCCAAAATAATTGCTAATCTCGTTTGCGCTGCGCGCCTATCCCGCCTTATGCTATGTATACTCTCCGATGTTATATATATATACTTATAGGGGGGAGGCATTCTTTTGAGCTTTCACTTTGCAGCCAGCTGCTCTTTTACTGCGCGCGACGTTTTAGAGGCCGTCAATCTCGGACGTACGGCCGCCGATAATAGTCGCGAGAGAGATCGTATTTTCGCGCGTGAGTTTTTAGAGCTGCTGCAGGGGATTATTGAGTTCTCGGTATATCGTTATGGCCGACTATACGATCGATCTTTATAGGCCGTGTAGATTATTTTTTATGCCGGCGACTCTATATATATACGTATAAAGTTTTCTAAGTAGATAGGCTCGGCGTACGGTCAGACGAGAGCCAAGAGAAAAAAGTTTACTGCGCATATATATATCTCTCATGCATTTTGTGACATCGAGTGCGCGATATAGAGTTTCGATCTATATATACGTGCAGTAATATCGCTTTTTGCAACTTTTCCATCGGCTCGATTCCTTTTAATTAAAGGGCTCTCTCTCTCTCTCTCTCTCTCTCTCTCTCTCTCTCTGCAGGTATAAACGCCCCGATGCATATACACACGCACTCAATCTCCCTTTTACGGAATTTCTGCTCCAAATATGAAACTGCCGCGTTCCCGTACCGATATAAATGTATCACGAAATCATCGCCGCGCTAATCTCTCTCGTTTCGATATACACTTCCGCCCGTGTGTCTATCGCGTATAATACACGGAAACGCGAGAAGACTCTTTCTCGCGCGCGCTGCAGGATCGCTTCTGTGTAAATAAAAAATCCCAACGAAAAAAAAAAAACTCGCGCACAATATGCAAGGATAAATATCAAAGAAGATTAATAACAAGTAGAAGCTCGCGCATTAAGCCGCGTCAGTTATCGCTGGCTCGTAAACATTTACACACATCCCAGCCTCCTTCGCGCGAGTGTGTAAAAACGAGAAGGCTCCACGTCGAAAAAAAGTAGAAAGAAACGAGAGCGAAGGGTCGCGCGCATATCCCGAGGATCATACGTCAAGCAGTCAAGTCCCTTATCTGCCCCTCGTGATCGGCGCCCACATGCCACCTTGACTTCCTCGCGCGTTCTCGTTCTCCCTATACTTGTACATAGATTACATACCTATATGTATAATACCGAAGAGAAGCAGGGGCGGCAGCAGCGCCCTCTGAAAGAGCCCGGGCTCGAGCCTCACGCCGGAATGAGGGAGAGAAGACACGAACGTGCGGATATACCACCTCGGTGCCGCTCCCCGAAACTTTCCTGTGTTTCCTCCCTCTCTCGATGTATATATACGCCTAACGTGCTTTTCTTCTTTTTGTATGCGCGTTCGAATTCGGGAATACGTGTATATATATACGCGCGCAGGAGGGTGTAGAGCGAAGAGGGAGAGAAAAGGAAGATAGGAAAAAAATCGCGTCATCGACACGTCGCTCTAGAGAGAAAGAGCGGTTCTCGCTGCGCGCGAAATATCGATTTCGCCCGGTTGACGCTCTCTCTCTCTCTCTCTCTCTCTCTCTCTCTCTCTCTCACCCTCTTGCAGCAGCGTTGCCCCCCTCCAACGTCGGTGTATATAGGTGTGCGTATACTACGTGTGTCCCATAGGCGTAGAAGCTCGTGTAGGGAGAGACTCGCCGCTGCCGCCTGCGTTTTACTACTACCTACCGCCCAGCTAAATCGCCCTGAAAGCTCGAGCTTTTTTTCTCAAAGGGTTGCGGCGGCAGCGGACGAGCTACTGATTTCCACGGACGATCAATTTTTACTGGAGTTGCGAATGTGAAAATAAGAAATGTGTACTTTTTTGAGGTTTCTTTTTATTATCGCTTATAAGGAATGAGCGCTCATTCGTCTATATATAATATATATCCCAAATCCGAAAACGTGTACACAAAAATGTCGAGTTGATCCGCCTTTCATGTCAGCCTTTTAATAACCTGTATATGCGCAGTGCATGTACTTCAAATTTGAATTTTCACTCAAACTATTGTATACTACATTAATAGCTGAGGTGTATATATATATATATACATTGAGAGGGTGTAATTTAAACAAGAAATCATCAAACACTAGTCTGTATACGTACACGTAAAAAGGGATGAGAACGATACTTAATGGATGCTCCCGCAAGAGAAAACAATAACAGGCGATATTTACCGACTTTCAAAGCTGTCCTGCCGGCCTAATTTATGGACTGCTGAATTTTCACGAGACTCTCTCTCTCTCTCTCTCTCTCTCTCTCTCGTTTTCTCTCGGAAAACGCACGAAGCTCTCGCGTATATATACGTGTATACATGCGATGCAATAAAAACACCGTTACAGACCGCAAAGTTTATACACTGCTTTTTCTATAAAATCCACGTATATGTACACATGAGAATGAAATATTTCGGGACACGTGACATGAGAGATAGAGAGGTTTTCTCTCTTGATGATTTAAAGTGGCTCAAAATTCGATGTGTCACGTTTTAACAAGTAATGGAGCATAAACATCCGTGGATTCATTATTTTCTGATGCAATTTTCGTATTAGTTATACAAAATCGATTTCTCCTTTTTTTTTAAATAATGGATAAGTATTAACCAATTGAACCATTCTTCATATTGCAAATAATCTCGGCGATCGAATAATGTAGAAATCGAAAGGTGTATACAACGATTCAGTAAAATGAACAATGAATATTTGAAAAATTCGCGTGGTGCATTAATTGAAACAACGTCGATATATATATATGTGTGTGTGTGTGTGTGTGTGTGTGTGTGTATATATGTATATAAATAAAAAACAGCCAATCGATAGAATCGCTCGTCAAATTTTCAATACTTTTAACGTGCTTATATAATATATCCTTGGAACACATATACACACCGCGCATTACAATAATCACCGAACTACCCCCGTAGGCGTCGTGTGTGGAAGGTATGTGCGTATATACGCCTTTTTCTAATCCATAATCAATACCGCGTGAAAAAGCCTTTTCAGGCTAGCTATTTCCGAGAAGAGCTACTTCCATATACGACAGTGACAGCAGCGAAAAGCGAAAATCAATACGCTCAAAGCGCGAGTCGTCCCCGCTTTTTAGTAAACATTTATCTGTCACAACTATTTTATTTCCTCCAGAGAGAGAGAAAGAGAGAGAGAGAGAGAGAGAGAGAGAGTGCATCAGGGCGCGCCGGGGCAGATTTTCCGATCGAGTTGATCCGAGAAAGGCTTTCGCGTCGCCGGTAAGAGGATATTTTCGAGGATCGAAGTTCGTTATATACTGGTCATTGCGAAATGCGACAGTTCGCATTTTCTCTTTCGTACTTTCAGTAGATTTTTTTCTTCTTTTTTCGTAGAGGGAGAGAGAGAGAGAGAGTTGGAGATGCACTTTAGCTGAAATTCATTCATTTATTTATATATATATAATTTTACGAACATAATGGTGCTAAAGGACGAATTATTTCATATATATCTGCTCAGATGCACCTGCTAGTTGGTCGTCGGATTCTTTTGATACACCGATGATACACCGCTTTCATGCAAACAATGGAATAAGCAGCTTTGATGTAGGATACCTCTTTTTATGTAAGGATTTTTAACGCTTATTTTGCCATGTATAACCATTTGCGTAGCTTATATGCAAGATGCAAAAACTAATGAACTTGTAGAAACATTTTCATTTTTAATCACGCGTTTGATTTGCGCATAAAACATAATAATTTCAACGCTCAAAGGAAAATCTCAGTGCTCTTATCTCGGTTTGCTTTCATTATTTGAAAATTCTATATATAAATTTTTAATTTGTGTAATAGGACTCTGGTACGAAATAATTTTTTCATTAATTTTGTACAATAATAAGCGTTAAGGCAAAAAATTTTAATTGGTATCCCGTACTCATTTACAATCAGATTTCGAAAATCGAACGTGAATAGTAGATTTCAATAAAACCTTTTTCAATGAACTCAAAGAACGTTCACGCTTTACAACCAAATTCAACTCGTCAAAATTAATTAAGCCATTTACATAATTTCCCATCTACATCCTCGAACAAACAATCCCCATTAGAGTATATCACTTGAATCCAGTTATTTCGCTCTGCGCAGAAAAAGTGTATAGAGATATCGCGAGCTTTGCAGCTGGAATTTTTATGAAAGTTGAGATCTCTGACAAAGACGTCACATCGGAAATTAAGTTTCTCATAGAGAGAAACTTTTCACAAAGAAAATTTCCAGCATACAAGAACTCGTCTAACTTATCCTTTCTTCCTTTCATGATATTATATATAACAGATTCACCTTTCGATTGACAGTTATTCCGCATTGTACGGTCGAATTCCTCGATGTATATAGAGTGTTCTACCGATAATACTCATATTTGCGAATTATAACGCGAGAGAGATTACATGTTATCAGCAATTTAGAGCGGTGATCACTCTCTGAACGGCAAACTACATACATCTATCCATATTCAAAGCCATCAGCGCTGCATTAGTGTAGCAATTACAAATTTCATTATGTATTCGAGTAAATCTTCAGGGATCAAACCAATACATTTACACAAATTGAATATATCAAAACAACGCTTCGGGAGCATTAGTCCAACACGTTAGTGCGAATAAGGAAAACAAACATCCAGAGGAAATTAAATTTCTCGCATTGCGATATATTTTTTTTTTCGAAATGTTATATATAATCACTGAAAAGAGCCAATATCCGTATACGATCCCTCGTCAACACCAGTAAACTAGCTAAAAAAGAACCGCACGTATATAGACTTGACGTCCCGAGACACGAAACCAACGAGAAAACCCACGTGAAAACAAACAAAAAAAAAACACCAGCGCACCGAGCCAGTTCCCCTAGTAACGATTTTCCATAAAGCAGCAACCTCGAGAGAGAGAGAGCATAGTCCAGTGAAACATTAGCGGTACGTGCACCACGCGCGTCGATACTCTTTTTATCTTTCCCGCATGAAAAATTTCACAAAAGACTAGTCGGCCGTGTATAATTAGAAGCCTCAAGCCTGATGGCTTATTTTAATTATTTTGCGCGGTAATTACCGACGAGTCTCGTGTTTCGACGTCGGCATGTGTGGATAAATCTGTTTCAGTATATTGCTTTGAACTTATGTACGCGATTAGACGATGCGGAAATTATTCTATGCGTTTGAGAAAAGACAATGATATCGTTCTTTGCGATAATACAAGCTAATCAGCAGGCGGAAAGTTTATATGATTTTCGTTGAGATATATAATGATTTTGTTATACACTCGAGGAGAAAAAGTACTGGGTTATTTCGGAAGACACTGAATTTAAAAGCTGTAAGTTAACTGAATATACTAGTCGACTATAAATTGACATAATTATTTGAAATTGTCACTTTGATTACTCACTTTCCGATCAACTTCAGCGCAGTCTTGGACAAAAAAGCTCAGCTCTCTGCCTTTAAATTCCACCCGGATTATTTTTATTCCCGGATATCGATAGAATATAATCACCCCAAGAGATAGAGGCACTTTTATCCCCTAATTAGAGCTTATTTGCAGCGCGGGAAATTCCCTCTTTCCCGTCGCTAATTAAAAGCAAACTGTATCCTATACCCTATTGTACTCTTATTTTCTCAACGACGACGACTAGGATATCGCATCCGTCAAAGTGCACACTCGAAATTTCTCACTTTCCGCATGAGCCACCACACATATATAACAGACGTACACACAGTAGCATTATTTAATGGCATTAAAAATTATCGGACTATTTTGAGGCGTCGCGAATTTTCAGCTACATTCAACGCGGGTCTCTGACGTGCAGCAGCGTGCGTTTACCCTAATTAAATTTCGGTTGATCAAAATTGAATACGTCTCTCTCTCTCCCTCTCTGTCTCTCTCGCGAGCGTAGCACACGCTTAAACGGATATACCGCAACTATTAATTGAAGTAAAAGTTTCGCCGGATTTCCCGGTACGGTATATACGCAGGCATTCATATTTCAGGGCTGCCGCATCAAAGTTATATATATACGCCTTTTCTTCCCTTGATGCGGTTCATCGTATTATATTGCGTTCTGTCGCGGTAAAGTCTCACCGGCGACGCGCGGCCCTTAATTAAAGTAATTTTTTAAACAAATCACCTCGGAGAGCGGCAGTATGGGCTTTAAATCAAAGATTTATCGGCCATTCGTCACGACAGAGTATAGAGGCGAGAGTAAAATATGTTCGAAACATCCAAACGTAACTTTAAAGATTCATGCCCGACGCGACGTTATATATATAGCAGAGCTGGGGCAGCGCGCGAGTTTTTAACTGGTCCAACTTTTGAATAGTACAGCACAAGACATACGAGAACGCTCTCTTTATCCACAGAAGTTTTTCGAGCTTCGGAGGATCAGAGGAATGTTATACACAAAAGTTATCGTTCCACTAACCGAATTATAATTCGCGTACAATGCATGAAAGGTGTTTTCGATAATAATCCTGTCTCTTTCTCTCTCTTGAGTCATCGATTGTAAGAAATAATTCCGAGAACTCGAGATAAGTGGTTCATCATAATATCCCGAGTTAATTGCATTTATATCTCCTAATCCCCTTTGAATTCCTTTGTGAGGAGGAACTCATTGTTCCTAATACAATAAAACTACCTACTACTCGCTTGCCGGTAGCACAGCTCTCTGGATTCACTATACATTCTCTCGCTTAATCTCGTATAAATTTATACTTTTTTTCAACAAAAAAAATGAAAAGAACCAATGGTCTCTCTCTCTCTCTCTCTCTCCCCAACTTCACTTCGAGGATTTACTCTAAATTGAACGAGAATCCACTATATATATAAATTGAATGGACGCTGTTATTTTCCCTCGCGAAAAAGTATAGATATTCATGAAAAGGGTTTTGTACTCGTCTCGCGGCTTATACATTGCTCCTTCTCTCACCGAGAGTCTACCCCCGGTTATTACTAAATTTAAGTATACCATTTTTTGTTATCGTTAAAAAAATAAATAATGCCGAAAAAAAGTTCTGCATAGTCTTTCGATACCCACTAACCGCGAAACATACTTATACATCTCGCTAGAAAAGCCAATAACTGCGCGTTATTTGGATGAGGGGGTGGTATATATAGAGGAGAGAGAGGGAGGGATATGTGCCCCCCAGACATCGCTCGTAATTGCATATTCCAAGTTCTTGCAAGATGTGCGGCTGCGGCAAACAGCCTAAATCAAATCGAAATTGATTAACCAGAACACAACGTCCCGTATATACATATAGTATACAGGTCCGACTGTACGTACGCGCATACCACTAGATTACGAGACTCGACGCGCGCCAGCAGAAGTATATATACATATATACCAATCACCGCGTCGCCGTTGAAATTTCAAGAACCCGATAACCGTTTTCATCTCGACAATGCGGTCTCCTTCGCTTTCATACAGTCCGAACAAAACCCACTGCTCTCCTTCTCTATATACTCATGCATATATGTATATACATACGCATGCACGAGATATATAGCTCTAGAAAGTAAGGAATACAAGGGAGGGGGAGGTATATTATTCGTTTGACTGTCAGCCGCCGCCGCCGCCGGTGAAACAAGAGCGCGTGTGTAGGTGTACAGTAGCTACACAGCGATCGATATCGCTCCCTCTCTCTCCCTCACTCTCGTTCCTCTATATACTGGTAAAATCGACGAAGCGCACGCTAACGGACGAATGAGCACTGCTACCGCCGCTGCCGGACGAAGCTTCGTGTATGTATACGTGGTGCGACAGGGCCGGGGTCAAGTGAATTACATTCTGATTGTTGTTTATATTTTTTCTTCTCTTTTTTTCCTGAATATGCGCTGTGTATATAAAAATCGTTTATATATATTTATAGGATAGTGGCTATAGTCGCCGCGAATTTTTCGAATTACGTTGGAAAAGTCAGTGCAGCTGCCGCTTTTTTTTATTATTATATATATACGGGTACGTAATCCTCGACGGGTCAAGTGCGACTGTTATTAACGCGTTGGTTTATATTGAGCTTTTCATCGCAGTGATAATATATAGAATAATTATATAAAAGTATAGGCACACTAGAAATCTCTCCGAAATTCGTTAACAATCCCAGCAGAGATCACGTCCGACAGAGATCCATCAGGCTGCGAAAAACGTGATTTTTTCCGGCATATCCCCCTGTGTATACAGAGAGTCAGAGCCGCTCTGGCCGCGAAACCGCTCGTCACGCGCGAGCTTTCGCGGCTTTTCCCTTTCTTCCCCCCCCCCCCAACCACCCATCGCTGTCGTTCTCTCTTTTTCGAATTTCACCTTACTCGCCTCTATAGGTATATATCTCTCCGCGGCTACATACCCCATTCATCGCAACACCGACGTGCCTACCTTTGTGCCGGGCCATTTCCGACGAGAATCGCCCGGAATTTAGATCTATATAGGGGGGTGCACATAACGCGGGGTCTAGTATACAGAGTTATTCGATCGATATAGTTTTCTTTATATAAATATGATTTTATCACAGACGTTGTTGGAAATTCGGAAGGATAACGTATATCTCGGCGTTTGAAATTTATATCTTGTCTCAAATCGTTTATATCCCCGCGAGCCAATATAAGGACACATTATATGCGTATAATACAACCGTAGAAATTGCCGGAGTAGGTGTGCGCAGCGCAGTGTATATAACGCGTTCAGGAGACGACAGTTTTACGCGCTGTAAATTATTGTTTAGTGAGAGAGACAGTAGGGGGGGGGGGGGGGTGGACTGCCCCGGAATAATTTTACGATTATTGAATAGCGATCTGCGAAATTGGGATTGACTGCCGGCGCGATTATTGTGTGCCTCGAAAAGAGAGACTACACCATGTATATAGATATACAGCTTTTATTTTCCACTCGCTCTTTTTTACTCTCCTGTGCAGCCCAGAGCAGAGCAGCGACGTTGATGGAATAAAGTTTCGCCTGTGTAAACATTCGTTAGAACTAATTTCTTTTTTTACAGCCTCGTCCAACTGTCGGCTGCGAAACAAAAGTTGTTGGAGGACATTGTTTGCCCGCCCGAACGACGACGACGGACTTTATGTAAAATTGAACGTATTCCTTTTTATTGTATATGCAAGTTTGGCCGCGTTTGTGTGCACAATGGATAATAAAATTAATTCACAGTTGTTGCGCGGATGCTGGTATCATATTCGCGGATTTTTACACGATCGCTATTACAAGTTTATAATTATGTAGAGCAGCTGCGTACTGCCTTTAATAATAACAATAATGATAACAATTAAATTTCTTTATATAGAGGTATTATACTTTTGAAATTATCGATGTACGCGCGCGCGTGTATACCAGCCTTTACTTCATCAAAATAATCCAAGTGCAATATTCATGGGCTCGCATGCGTCTCTCTTTATATACGCGCGGCGACAACCTGCTCTAAATCGATCCCCCCCCCCCCCCTCAATCGTCGCTGCCTACACTCATTCTCTCCATCTAATTACCATCGGCACATTGCTGTATCCGCGTAATCACAGGTAACACTCGGTATATTCTTATCGCGGGCCAGTAGTACCAATCGACGTCTGGAATATACATAATAAATCCGGATAAATTGCAGCGAATCTGCATATCGAGCTTTTAAAATCGGAACGAGCGCACGCTCCGCGAAATTAGTTTCTTTCATTTTAAAGTCAAATCTCTTTCTCTCCGTTACCTTCCACATCCACGTACGAATATATGTATATATGAAAGAACAGTCGCGAAAGCACACCGCGATTTCTTCAGTATGTAATAAGGGGAGAGTCTGATCCCCGCAATGATTTACGGGGGATAATTATGTGTATAGGTATACACTCGGGTATACACGGGATAGGACTCTTGGCATTTTATTCGAGCGACGATCCTTAAGTGCAATAAGACGTAGGTATATATAGTAATAGTAGGGGTCGTCGCGCATCGATATCGCGAACTAATAATAAAAAGTGATGCGTCGGCGCTGCATCGGCAATATCGTCCTCTTCCCAATGCACTTATATACCTATATATAAGTATGCACACAGAAAGCTCTCTTTCTCTTGAGAGAGTTATCGAGGAATATATATTCCAAAGAAAGTCTCGCGTTATTAAAAAAGCCATCTCCGCGTACATATAGGTATATGTGGCTCTTGCGGAAAACCGATTCCACGAACAAAGTGCGCAGCCCTGTAATACACTCGAGTAAAGAGGCTATAGCTTTTAGCCGATTCGGGATGCCTGAAAGACGCAGTGCGTCGTCCGATTGAATTAAGCTTTCTCTCGAGGAATTTTTCGGTTACGGATCGATGAGACGTGCTGCTGCAGCGTGAGTCACGGTTCGCATCGTCTCGACGCGTAAATTATCGAGAAGAACGAGACACGGGAATTTCCGCGAAGCTATAACGCACATACCGTGTAGGGGCTGACTTGGAAAGAGAGTACAACAAGGCGAGGAACGTCGGCAGCCCTTTTTCTAACCCTCGATGAGTATCGAGAGATTCTCCAGTACAGCACAAGAATAAGAGACTCACCTGAGTCCCGGAGGTGCAGACGGCCCCGACGACGACGAGCAGCAGCAGAGGCCGCGACATCATCATCATCATCCTCCTCCTGAAGCCGCGCACAGTTCGCACAATTCGCGCACACTCCGCTACGACGCTCTCCTAGCTAGTCTCTCTCTCTCTCTCGCTCTGTCCCTGTCCCTCTCACACTCTTTCCACAAGATTCTCGCTTCTACGAGGTATACCTTAACAATACTGCGCTATATTTTCTCACGTGTAATAATCAATGCGTATACTCGAGGTGGCCGCAGTCGCGTAGGGCAACTACGTTTCTGGCAAAATATGCGAGCGGGATGAAAAGAAAACGCGATCGATCGCGCGATTGAAGGGAAAGACACACGCGCGCGCGCGTTGTACGAGTCCTCGGGACGACGGCAGGTTTCGCACTGACGCGACGGCGCAGTGGCGCCGGCGCGGAGCTATCGAGTAAAAAGCCAGCAGCAGTAGAGAGAGACGTACCTGGGGCGGATGCGCGGCCAACTGCGCAGACGCACCGCCGGCTGCGGCGGAGAGTATACTCTGTACCTATAGGTATATGTATAGTAGGAGTACGGAGACTGGTAGATAGAACAGCCAGCTATCAGCCAAGGCCTGACTACATAGAGATCTATATGTATATAAGACGCATGTTCCGCTATGCTGCTGCCCTTACCTACTCTCTCTCTCTCTCTTCTCTCCCTTTGCCGCTTTGCGTGTCCTGTGTGTTGTATGTACGTGTATATAACCGAGAGGTGTTCGAGCTGCGGGTGGACGAACTTTGCCTGCTATACTTGGAGAGTATGTATTAGGATGCTATAGTTACTGTTTTTTTTGTTGCCTATATACATATCTTTGTGCATTTTCGCAGAGAAAACACGTTTTGCGGCGTCTCTTTTTTTCATCGTGTGCTGCTGCGGGGAGTAGGTGGATTATCGTTGGAATTAGAACGCGCGACGTTGGAGGGGGGGGGGGGGGGGTATTATAAAGATTCTCCACACGAAGTGCAGAAGGAGGAAATGAAAATTTCAATTCCCGGCGACGCCGAGCCATATTTCTGACCGGCGCCGAGGAATTTTCAATTGCTTCGTGTATAGAGCTCCTAGCTGCCCACTTTTTTTAATAAAGTTTCTCGGAAGAGAGACAGAGGGAGAGGACTGTATACTGCGAACGTGCGGTGTTTTTGGGCTTATACGACGCATCAGTAGGATGGAACAGGACGGCGTATATAGTATGAAGGTCAATGCGCTGGAATCGATAATTGCTTATATCGTATATTTCATTAGCCGCCTAAAAATGGAAGAAGAGACACGAGCTGTATACTTGTATAATGTTCTCGAGTCTCGGAAGAGCGTCGGGATTATGAAATTTTAACGGAAAAATGGCTCGATTACAACAACGTGAAGTTATATATATTTTATTATATACGTATAGGATATAAATTCACTTCTCCGGCGTTTGATCGCGCGCGCGCGAGCTGCCGTGCATAAATTATTTAAAATATATACTCCTGAAAAATATCAGGCATTTTTTTTCATAATTTCCTGCAGAGCTGCCGTTTTTAATGAGCAGTGGAGAGAGAGAGCAAGCTGTATATGCATAAGCGCGTCGTTTTACGCGCCTCGTGTCGTAAATACTTTATTTTCTCGAAACTCCCCTCGGGGCGGGATTTTAGGAACTCTCGAAATAAGGACGAAAATATGTTTTCTTATACAGCTCGTTTAAAAATATACTTATATAGCAACTCCAGTGCGCGCAGACCGTGAAATTCCAAAAGAAAAGAGTAAGTAATATATATATAACGTGTAATACACCTGCAACGTATAAAATGCAGCCCCAATTAGCCGATCCTCAAATATTATCATAGGGTACTGGGTACAAGTATTAAGCGTTATTACGTAAACTACTCTCTCGTTTCTCCAGTTATTCAATCAGCTCGGGTTTTTCCGCCGACCGCGGTGGTGTATGGCTTTCAAAGCTCTCTGTCTGTCTCTCTCTCTCTCTCTCTCTCTCTCTTTCCCATAACCCACTTTTTTACCCGGAAAACGAAAGCTCCGCAACATTGATGCTCTATAGCTGATATGCTATACTCTCTTTTTGCGCCGCCTCCGATTCTTCCGCTCGAAAAAGGCGGAACGAGATATATACCTATATATATACATACATACACACCTACCCTTCCACATAGCGAGGATAGTTTGCACTCGCTGTGTACTAATACACATACACGCCTGCGCGCAGCACCTGCCATATCGGAGCTGGGAGGGATTAGTCAATAACGCGCGGCGGTTTTCAAAATTTTTTCGCCGCTTATAATACAGACCGGGGCTGCATATAGCAGCTATATAGCTGCTTTGTTTTTTTTTTGTCGGTGTATATCTATGCGACGACTGCTGCAGGCTGTTTTGTTTGCGGAGGAGCAAAAGCCCGCGATGATTGATCGTACCCGGAGCATATAGTGCACAGAGAGCATCGGTATTGGCTGCGTCGAGGGGAGGGGGTGCTCTCGTCGTGACGAAATTTTGATCGACGAATTGATGGTCGTGTCGAGGGGGATGAATCTCGGGGCGATTTATTTGCTCTGTGGCGTTTTAATTTCGATTCTATACACGCGCCTCTTTATTTTCGTTTCTTCGAAGTAGTTATGGCTGGGTATGGTAAGACGCGGGAAATGCGCCGCCTCGACGCAGAAAACTATATAAACGCACGTTTAAGGAGGGGAAACTGAAAAAAGAAACGCCCCGGGCGTGTTTGCGAAATAAAATATGCGAGATGCGTATATGTACGTATTTATAATACGTGCATAGGTATCTTGTGAGTAAACTATCGTACGCGTGGTTTACACTAGGTTTATATCTGGATTTGACGCAGTATGCAAATATTTGGTAGTTATTGGGGTAATTTTCGTTGTGATGTGGAGTTATAATCAGTGACTTTTGTTATGATTTTGAGAAGTGAATGCTTTCCGTTTATCAGACTTTGAAGGTTTACACATACCGATATGTTTTAAAAAGCTTTTTACGTATAAATTAAAAGCAAACAGACTATTTATCTCCGCGTTTATTATTGGTAAGAGGGTTGGTGTTTATCAAGGAAAAAATGTAAAGCTGCAGACCTTCGCTCAAGTTCTGCAACAGCAAAATATATTTGCACTGCTTCTTATTACGAAATTGTAATTATTCTGCGATGAACGCATAAAGTCAGGAATTGCAATTTACAGTTGAATATTCATTTCTCACTTAAGTATCCTTGTTTCGTTTATTATCGTCGGCCTTTTTGTTGCTTAACAATATATTGTATGTACAGTACGTAAACTACCTGTCATTCATAGTAAACGGGCGAAACAATCTCATTATCGGTTTCAAGCGCTAGACGTTCAAAATGAGTTTCTAATGTAGTTAGGAAACATTTTAGCTGCGAGTATAAGCCGTCATTGTTAAAAAGTTTCCTTTGACAAAGTTTCATGCCAGAGACGTGCAAGGGTTTAAACTAAATACCTAGTGCGAAAAGATTATGAAAACACGAAATATTAGAAGAAAAATGTTCTAAAGCAACTAAAAAGTTGTAGAATATAAGTCGTTTAATTTTGCAGAGCGAAACTACTCTGCCGTTACTAACTAGCTCAGTAAACCTATTTAGTGTCGTTTACCCGCTTTATGGTAACTGCAATCTGTCAAAGGACAATTAGGGGCAATATTGATTTTATTGAAATTTGTTAACGGTGAATATTTTATGTAAAGTAACAATTTCACATTCTAAATTTAAAACAATTTTTGTTTATTAAAACGTATATTGCCACTGTAGGACAAATAAAATACAAATATTTGTACTAAATTATTTACTTGCATAATTTAGCTGAGGAATAAAGCCGTCACTTTTTTACTTTATCAATAACATTTTATTTGACAATGATTGATTAAAGAACTCAATTTACATTCCAGTATGCACTTAAAACTCTTACAAACGTATATTGGAAAACGACGTTTCTACACATGATTAGTGCAGAAATATTTAAAAGTGCAACTTTTATTTTTTCTTTTTCATGGTGTATGTGGTTTTTCCAATAATTAATCGACGTTACTTGTAATAGATCTATAATAGTTTTATTTGCATGTACCAAATGCACCGATTTTTACAAGATTTGCAATAGCACAGTTGGGGGTCGACCTTAACTACTGCAGCAACTTACTAAACGTGATCTTTGTTTACTTTTTTTGTCCAGGGATTCCAGAAATAGGTTGCATATCCAACAATTTCATACGTTCAAGCTGTGCAAGCTGGTATTCTTCGCTGAAGGATTTTGGAAGTGGTGGGTAAACTGTGGAAAATTTTTAAACAATATTAGTATTAATATATCTTGCGTTTTTGTTTATAAGATATTATATAGATGTTTTGCTTTATACTTACCATATTTCTTTGTCCAGACAAGAAGCCACATTCCAACACTGACAAGCACCAAGCTCATTCCAATTACACCTTTCCATTCACCATTTGATGCTTCCATCTCAGCAAAAGTTTGTCTAAAGCTTGCTCTGTATAAGGCTTTCTTATCTTCAATAGAAAGTTTCTTCCAGTCTCCCTTTTCTTTTTCTTTCAAAGCCTACAAAATTAACCACTGTTAAATTAAACATCATTATAAATTAGTCATAAAAAACATATTTTCTCTTACCTGAATGTCAGGAGTAACTTCCTTATAACGTATAGCTGGCATTGGGAAATCGGTTGTGTCGATGTAAATAGGTTCCGAGTTCATACCATGGCATACTACTTCTCGATTTCCAATTTTGTTTTGAATGGTGTATACTGATCGGGTTTGCGCTTTAGCTGCTGCAGAGCGCAGGAACGTAGTTAAAGCTCTTGATGCCATACTGAACAGAAAAAAATGTAATTATTAAATTTTTATAATAACTGAGTCAAGATAAATAACGTTATAATAATAAATGTCAATTTGAAAAGAACAATACAAAGTAAGAGAGAAAGATTAAAAGAGATAAGTTTGTTATCTTCATTAATTATATAAATCCACTTTAGTGATAATATTTTTTCACTGAATGTCAGTGTACAACAAAATTTTGTCCTCATAACATTTGCATTACATCCTATCATGCAACTATCTATATGAATATACTAGCAGTATAGAATATGCCATGTATGTATGTATAAATGTAAGTAAATATATACATATTATATATACATTCATATAAGATTCTGTGGCAGATTATTAACTTGACAAAAAGAAATCTAAAATAGCAACGATTGGTTGTATCGTCTAATCACAAGTTCAAAACCATCCACAAGTAAGAAAAAAAATGAGAACATTTTTAACTGGTTCTGAAACAACCAAGCACAAACAAAATACCCCATCACTGCGATTCCAGCATCAGTAATTACAACAGTGAAACTGTCATAGCCAAGATTTTCTAATTTCAGAAGTTGTCCTCTCGACAATAACAGATCAGGTCATCCGAAGAAAAACAATTCATACACTTCAAATATCAAAGCACCTACTGAGGGACTATTATTGTTGGTTAGTCGCAAGATGACTACCAACTCATCACATGACGAAGAAATAAGGCTCGCCCCGGCCCGAATAATTTCAGAGTGGATCTAAGAAAAAAATTTCGCAGACAGATTCTTTATTTATGACAGTTGCGAAGAATCCGCAGCTCAGCGCGAGCAAAGGCGAAGATGTGTCGCACTATATTACCTAATCATCGGTGGAGAAAATGTCTCGGGCAGACACAGTCGCGGTTTGTGTTTTGATGTCGCGGATGACAAGGAGTCTCGAGGTTTCGGACGACGAGAAACAAGTTGTTTCGAACGTGCCTGGATCGTATTGTAGGGCGAGGGTATTCCAAACAAATGAATTTCGAGTGATAATACTTACTTTAATCGCTGTTGAAACACGGGACGATCGCAGCTGCGGCTCGCGTGCCTCGGTGCCTCGCGATGAACGGCTCGGAAGGTCGATTGTCAACGGGCTCGCCAGAGGGAGCTGTTTTCCAGGTTACGGACGACAGTCGGAGTCGACGAGTTCGATTTTGACGAGCGTTGTCTTGTGGTTGTAGCCTTCTGTGGTTCTGTAGGCGTGTGTTTTTGGATGGATTGTTGAGATTGTTTTGTATGCCAAAGTTTTAGAGCTTGGAAAGTCATTTATGCATCACATTATGTGAATACTGTTATATTATTAGCAGATTTTGTTTACGTTTTGATTAGCGTTGTGAATGAGAATTAGGCGCGGGTTTTGAATAGAAATAATACAATTTAGTTTTATAATAAATTTGATTATTTATGTAATTTGCCTTAACATGGCCCATTATATTACGTAATTTGGATACAAATATGGCAATACTGAGGCAGATTTTACGATTATTTCCCATTGCAGGTGGCACGAATAAAACACATAACCCATCAGTATTTTGATGTACCTGGGCATTTTAACCGCTTTGACATATTGTATATATCGAAAAATGAGACATTTTAGCACACTATTAAAAAATAACTGAAATTTTTTTTATTTGCATGTTTAGATTGAAAGTAGGTGAGAGTTACACAAAATCAAATATCTATTCGATATTTATTGAAAACTAGACGGTAAATGAGTTCTAACCTATAGACATGGAGGAAAATCGTCGAATAGAGAAAAAAGTTGAAAGAAAAGTTTCGGAAAAACACAAACAATTAGCGAATTTCATAAAAGAAATACATACACAGTTACGCGTTGACTCTGAAAAGTATGGAGCAGAGAAAACTTGGAAAACACATATCGCACAAAATGAAAAGCTAAAAGTAAGTCCCGATCTATTGTTTACTATTGTTTTTCTAATAATTGATTATAATAATAATTACAAATAATTTATTTTAAATTTAGCACTACGCAGAATCAATGTATCAGCTTGCAACTGAGCATTGGATAGAGAAATCTAAAACAAGTGCACCACTTACATACTGTAGAGTAGAGTGGATTAAGCATCAGTGCAAAGAGTATTTTTTCAATGAAGGTATGAAGAAATTTGACAATAAAGAAGAGTACCTTCTTAACAAGGGTATCGAAGAATTGAATAAGATAGACTCGGATTACAGTACCAAAATAAAAACCACGATTAATTTAAAAATTGAAATACTAGATGTTGGTAGTTGCTACAATCCATTTAGTTCAGAAGATTTGTTTTCTGTGACAGCTATAGATATAGCTCCTTATTCAAAAGACGTTATTAAATGTGATTTCTTAAATTTAAATGTAGGAAAAACAAAAACATTTCTAGAAAGTGAACAAAAATTGATTGAATTACCTAAGGATTCTTTCGATGCAGTTATTTTTTCCTTGCTTTTGGAATACATTCCGAGTCCAGAACAACGTTTTTTATGTTGTCAAAAAGCATATGATTTGCTTAAAAATGGAGGTATATTGATTATTGCTACTCCAGATTCAAAACATATGGGAGCAAATACAAAAGTTATTAATACATCTTGGAAAGTTGTGTTGGCAAAATTAGGATTTATGAGGATTCAGTACGAGAAACTACCTCATATACATTGCTTAGTTTTTAGAAAATGCTTCTACAAAGAAACTGCTATGAAAAGAGTGAATTGGAAGAAAATCAATGAAGAAGATGAACTATTTTCTTCTAGGAAAATTTTCATTCCACAAGATTTTCACATAAAACTGAAAGAGGAGAATCCTGATACTAGTTTTAAGAAACTTGAATACAGTGATCAAGAGTTGGTCAGTCTTTTTGACGAACTACCTAATGAAGATTAATAACTATTATTAATAAATGTAAAAAATTATTGTAAATATAAAAGTTTTAATACAAACTTATAATTAAATGTGAAAATGTAATACGGTTCAATTGATACTGGATCTGTGTTAATTATTGTTAAGCATCTTAATAAAAAGTACTTGCTTTTATTGTTAAGTAATTGGTATCGTTTTTTAAGACATAGTAGTATGAAATAATTTACACGAATTTATTAAAAACAACACTTTATTTTCCATCAGTCATATCGCATTTTTCAATTACGATAGTCACATACATAATAAAGGGAATGGAACACTGGAATTATTTTTTCTATAAATGGTATTAAGTAGTTTCTTCGACAAAATCTACCTCCGCTAAATTGGACTAAAATAAATTAAATTATTTAATAAAAATCATACATAAATTGATCATAATACATTCATTATTGTTGAGCATATATTGTGCATTTGCTGCAACAAAACTTCAGTCATAAGAAATTGACACAGGTCATTTAATTTTTTGGGAGCAAAAGCATTCCACATCAAAATGTATACAATTGTTTACGTAATAATATTATAATAGCATCTTAACATTATTAGAAAAAAATCATTAAAAAAAATTAATTCCTAAAACTTTAGTTCTTAAAAAAATTCCAAACTTAATTGAATTTTAAGAAGTAATAACAGATTACTGTTATACTTAACGAACTATAAAAAATTTGTTAAAAGAGCAATACTGAAATATAGTTAAAAACTTAGTATCGCAATTAGATGTACAAAACGTAGATATGAAACGCTTTTGTAAGAATTTTTTTTTAGATTTTTAGAGTTGTACTAATTTTATCTGTGTATTGGTAACAGTTTCTCAAAGAAATCTATAGGATTTCACAACATCATTTGTATGCATCGTATAAAAATTGTATAAAAGTTTTATAGACTCGTACGCGTCAAATACGAGAAGAGAATATAAATGCTTTTTTTTGTATCCTTGCAGTGAATAGACAATTTATCAGACTTTTTTTTACAAAACGAAACTAAATTACATTTACAGGTGTATACGTAGAGGTACACTATTCGACTTATTTTCAGCCTTTAATTCACATTTTATATTGTTAAGTGTTTCATGGATGAATTTGAAAGTAGGCCTATCTGAGGACTTTCTATTCCAGCAAAGTTTCATTAAATCATAGACAGATTGAGGAGTGTTTTCCGGACACTGCAAAACGTTACCCTCTTTGATGTATTTGACGACTTCCTCGTGCGTCATGCCATAGTAGGGCTGAAGCGCAAAGCTAAATATTTCCCATAAACAGACAGCAAAAGCCCAGACATCTGACTCCACTGTATACTTGTTGTATAAAATACTCTCTAACGGCATCCATCTCACGGGAATAGCGTCCTGATCGTCTCCCTTGTAGTAGTCTTGCAGGTAGATCTTCTGTGAGAGTCCAAAGTCAGCTATCTTTACAACCATATCATCGTTGATAAGACAGTTTCTCGTTGCCAAATCTCGATGCACAAACTTTCGATCGGATAAGTACACCATGCCTGAGGCGATCTGTCGCGCGATGTTTATGAGATCCAT
Source organism: Muscidifurax raptorellus (assembly GCA_020010945.3). Lineage (NCBI taxonomy): Eukaryota > Metazoa > Arthropoda > Insecta > Hymenoptera > Pteromalidae > Muscidifurax > Muscidifurax raptorellus. The sequence continues at coordinate 6,959,383 of CM052078.1, read as the reverse complement.
ATGCGACAGTCGCGAATCCGTAAAAGTATCGTCCTTCTCGACATTACGTATTATGTAGTTGCCTGGAGAGCACGAGCGTAGGAATTCATTCAAGTCTCCCCGACCCATGTACTCGAACAAGAGACACATGGGACGTCCTAAAGCGCAAACGCCCAAAAGCTTAACGATATTTGGGTGGTCAAATTCAGAAAGGAGGCAAGCCTCTCGTTCAAAATCCACGAGAAGATCATCGGAGGCCTCTTCTTTCAGCATTTTTACAGCCACGTTTGTGAACTCTTCATTGGGCACCAATCCTGGCGCCTTTGCTTGAAAAACTCTGCCAAAGGCACCCTGGCCTAGATCTCTCACATATATAATGTTATTCCTTGGGAACTCAAGTTTCTCTAATTTTGGATTCAGTTGAATGCCGGTCTTGTGATATGCGTCATTGTCTGGCAGTTTATTTAGGTCAATGTTCACTTCCTAAATGCAAAAAAATATTGTAAATATGTAATACAAGGATTCTCGAAAATTTGATTAATAAATTTCGTAAAAATTGAAGCCGAATAATACCTGACACTCAGTTGGATCATAACCATGATGGCGTTTATAAAATCTTTGGCTTATAAGAATTATTAATATAGAAATAACGACAATTATAAATCCTAAAGCTGATATAATGAGTATAAAAGTTGTTGTTGTGAAATCCTCCATAGTCAAATCACTAGGGTTGTCTTCAACACTTATTGCCGTTGAATTTTCTAGAAGAGAAATTATAAATATTAATTCAATACAATTAATGCTAAAAATATCATAAATTTGTCAGTGAGCTTTTTTCTTATACCACACAGAGGAACATCACAATGTTCCCATCTTGTATTAGTGTCCATAGTAAAACACCATGGCATTTTTTCATCACCTCCAGCATTTCTGCAATAATTTTCTCCATATCGAATCTGTGGAAAGACATCCAGTGGACCATCATGACTATGTGGCTTTTGATCTTTCCACAGCTGACATGCGCGACCACTTTTTGTTCTGTTCACTGTTCCCATGTAGAAACGTCCTCTGTCTTTGTAACAGTCGTCTAGAAAGTATATTATTTTTAATACAAATTAGTTACACTGACATTTGCTTTTTTGCATTACTTACATGTTACAAGATTTTGGTCTACAACTGTTAATGAGACGTGGGAACATGTTGCTTTTTCCTTGGAAATCTTTGGTAATTTTTCGCATTCTGGTAGTCTAAAGTGACCTCTGGATCTTATATGAATATCTCTAACTTTATTGTCTTCGATTAGAGCCCAATCATTGAAACAAAACTGAAGTTTAATGGCCATACAGTCTTCGTAACATAGTGGTAAGCCAGCACCTCTGTAGCATTGTGGGAATGCATAAAAGCATAACATTTTCTGGAATAAATTTATAACAAAGTTCAAAACTATGATCATACAACCATAATACTGTGATAAAATATAAAAAGCTTTAATATTATTCGTTACCTCTGCTGCAGAACGACATGGCTCAGTCAACTTTTGTATTAATTCATCCCACAGATCCGTTGTTATTTTTTCATTCAACCATCCGCTAGGATTATCAACAGAGTCGTTGAACCAAACTGTTCCAGCACCAGTAAGATACTTTTTACAAATTTTTCCATTGTACGGAGCACAGTAACCACCTGCTTGATCTAGAGCAATGTACGATTATCATTAATATATGGATAATTCACACCTCCAAATTAAGCACAAAGAGAAATCAAAGAAAACTTACATGGGGATGTTCCAGTGGCAACGTAAAAACAGATCGTTATCAAAAAAACATTCCAAAGCATCATAGTGCAATAGTTGTACTTTTTATCATGCGTTTTTCTTAATTTAATATCTCTGTATAAACATTTCCAACGCACAGGGACAAACTTTCCAAGAACAAGTAGAATCTTTTGTTCGGTCTTATCTCAACGATGATAGCTGTTGATTACATTTTTCATCCCAGACACTGGCCCCATTCATTCCACAGGCATGAAAAAAACTACCCTTCCGTATTCCTTACTGGAGCTCTCGCAAATGAGCATCTTACTCACTTTGCTCATGAATCGCATGAAAAAACTTACAAACAAATCGAATGAAGGGTAACAAGGTGCGCGTAAAAAAAGCGGATATCTGGCAGTGACGGCGCGTGAGGGCATGTGTGCAAGGAATTCTCAACGTCCCAGTACTGGTAGGCCCCTCTGGTCGGAGAAAATAATCTCGGGAGTGAAGAAACTCATGCTTCGCGAACTAATTTGCCTGGATCTCATACCGTGCGCGAATTTGTGCGTGTGTGTGTGTACAAATAAAACTATACTTATGCATCCTATATACTTATACGACCAGGCAGCGAAAATTTTATCGACTGAGAGAGTCCTGTAATTCTCGGAAAACTGTATAGGTATATATATATACGTGTTAAATATGCTGTGTATGAGAAATGCAACAAGAATAATGCGCCCCAACACAACGCGCGCGCAGCCCCGTGAGAGCTGCCGTCATCGTCAACGCGCCACCGGTGGTCGTGTTGCGTGTGTATTATATATATATATGATGGATTTTGGAGTAGTGGATATAGAGGGCGTTATTGCTTGGGGGGCGAGTTTCAAAACGGGGTGGTTTAATTTAGTTTTCGTTTTATAATTCTGCATTTGGAGTATGACTGGTCAAGTTTTGAAAAATTTGTTGAAAGGCCATCTTGTGTAGTAAAAAAGTGTAGTCAATTATATATTTAAATAATATAATTTTTAATTTAAAACTTTAATTTATCTCATTATACAATTTTTTTCGAATTTATATATGTATATATATATATATATATATATATATATATATATATATATTAGATATATATATTTTTTTATAAATCATTAGTATTAAATTCAGAATAATTTTAATTACATAAGTGTACAGGTTTTAGCAAATGTCACTGACCCTTTCACGCATAACTTGCACAGCAGAGATAAGATAATGTTAAATATTTAAAATAAGCTTAGAACTAAAGTTGATCACATGTACAAAAAATGTTTTTTCATATTGCCCCATTTTTTGTCAAAAATAAACTTCACTCTATGAGTAGTGTACGTACATCAGTCACGTATTGGAGTTGAGTTCACAAAGTAAATACAATTAAGATCAGTGTAGAACTAACGCTCGATCATATGAACTTACACAACAAATTCTTTCGTGCATGAGGAAATGTAAAATAATTACAGTAATAATACAACATCGATGAAATTTGAATCAAGATGCTAGAAGGTTATGCTCGAAAACTTATAAGCTTTCGCTAATTCCATCGCTCTCTGTAATAAGTGCACGCTCCAGAATAACTTTTCCTTCCTTGTATTGTTGATTCTTGTCCGTAGCAAACTCGTACATCCATCCTAGCTTGGCATCACAATTTTTACAACTCACATCTCGTACCATATGACGACCAGTCAACATTACTCTATCTTGTACATCACTGCAAAGAAAATTATGGCTGATGAACGATTTATTGCTTGAAAAATCAGAAACAAAGAATATAGGGTTAAAGTGTTTTTTGCAAAATCATAACAAAAATATAAATATACATTAGGTAAATTTAGACTCTTGCGAATGTCTGAGCAAAAGCTAGCGAACCAAAATGAAAAGACTCGCAAAGTATAATTTTGCAATACTGAAAGCTGCGACTAGCAGAGTTAATAAAAGCGTATTATTAAGAAAATGTAGTTGTTTCTGTGCAACATCAGTGAAATTTTGCTGAACGCTTAACAACGTTTCTTGTCGGTTGGTTATTTATAGTGTATACAAATGTCACTGTACATAGCAGCGCTTACTTTCTAAAACATATAAAATAAACGTGGTAAATTAAAAATTGTTGCTCCCGAGGAAACCTGATACATCCTCGGCTTGCGAAAGAAAGATCCACGCGCGCTGGTGGCACGGCGTTGGATAAAAAGAAAAACACAAGTACCTGTATTTGAGGTTGACGACTTTGTTGAAGAGAAACGCGCGGCCTGTTGCTCCGGTGAAGCGCGTACTTATCAGCTGATCTCGATTCGTCAAATTTGTATCGCAGGACGCACAGGAGAAGAGGCGGCTGCCGCCGATGTGCTCGAGAAATATAACACCCATTTTTGTTTTTACATTTGTGCCGTGTGCGGCATGTACCTATATAGGCGGGCAGCTTGTTTTTCTTTTCTGCAGCGGATTCGCGAGCTGACGTATCCTCAGGGAAGGTTAGGTATCGAGTGCGAGTATCGAGCTTTTAAGCATCGTTCACAACTGTGTCTTTCTCCGGTCGTTCCTCTATAAGGTCCTTGAGGTCTTGCGGATACATTTGACTGCCGTTCCTCGGCTACACCTGCACGTGATGTAGTTGCTTGAGGTTTTTTTTAAATGTTTTCCATGTATACCCGTCGGATTTGAAAATAATGGCTTTTTGGGTATTTAGAACGTTGGAAACGAAGAACGGGAAAATGGTGTCAGGTGTATATATGGACCGTGCGCGGTGCGAGTGCTCGGGGACTATGCGGTGTGAGATGTTTTTTAAGCAGTTCAAAATGGTCGGTTTTGCGAAATAACAATTGAAAATGTTTGCATACGCTACTTAATGATACAATTTTTAATAGATTAATGATTACTTGATGTTGACTGTTAACTAGGGCTTGAAATTAAAAAAAAGTATGTGTCGGTAATAAAAAAAATGATAAAAGATATTATAGAAGAATATATATTTTTTGAGATATCAATATTGAACACATTATTGTTTAAAAACTACGATTCTTTAATAATATACTTTGAAACAAAGATACAATCTTATTTAAAGTTTCCAAAGTGCACTATATAGAAACTGAAACTTGCACATTTAATTAAATAAACTATTTGAACCTTGAATGGTGACTTTTTTAAATTTAATGGCTATTTCAGTTGATAAATGTGACTTCAATCAGGAATGCTGATATTTACAATACTATGATACTGTTTTATAGTATATTTATTCACTAAGTATTTGCATAAATAGAAATGGCAGATTAAACTACAGAATATCTTACATTAAGTATATTGTTTTTCAAAAAATCACTATTCCTAGCCATTAATATATTAAGAAGCATTCGTTTTTGAATATATGTAGTATATAGTTAATAAAATGTGTCTACAAAAGAGAATACAAAACTAAAATGAATGTTTAGGAATTGAAAAAACGTCTTTAAAATCAAATGTATCCCAAATATTAAACAATAACAAAAAGAAAAGCCAAAAGATTAACTTAAAATGTATCCAACAGCTATCTTTAAATAACTGATAAAGTTAATGTTTAATTTTTTTTGTAATATATTCTTGAACACGTTTTGTTTAAAGTAAAAAATTAACGTTATGTCACAGAAATTATTTATCTACGGTACTTTGTTTCAGTTGTCGATGAAAGAATATACTATGTCTATCTTATTATTCATGTTTTGATTCTTCCTCTTTGATGAAATTTTATCCAAAGCACATGATAGCAGTCTTATATTTTTAGTAAGACTTTTACCCCTTACATTGTAGCCTTATGGTTATTATCATAGGTAATGTACTTTCTAATTTGTTGATGTAGATCTAGGAAATTATCTAAGTTACAATGATAACAGAACAATAATATAATAATAGTAAATCTGTTTATCACACTGGAATTTCATTAAGTTAAGAGGATTCGTCTATGCCCTCGGTCTCTGAAATAAGAGCTTTCTCCAAAATAATTTTACCCTCTTTGTACTCTTGGGTCCTTTCGTGGGCATACTCGTACATCCATCCCAATTTGGTATTACAGTTTTTACAGCTAACATCTCGCACTATGTGACGGCCCGTCAGCATCACTCTGTCCTGCATTCCACTGAAAATCACAATTTTTAATCGATCAAAAGATTATATCTTATTTCGCTTTGATTAACAATCTGAAATTTGATAGAGCCCTCGAAAATCGATGACTTATAATAGCGAAGAGTCAGAGCAGCTGACGCGTGACATAACGAAGATCGAAGACAGATCATTAGCAGCATCATGCCATCGTGTCCTCGATCTTACGCAATTTTCCTGCAGATGCTTTGTCCTCACCTGTACTTGACGTTGACGACTTTGTGGAAGAGATAAGCGCGTCCGGATCCACCCGTGAACCGCGTGCTGATCAGCTGTTCCCTGTTGGTGAGGTTGGTGTCGCAGTGCTGGCAGGAGAATAGGCGACCGCCACCCATGTGCTCGACGAACACAACGCCCATCTTCCCTGCTGATGACTCTCCTCGTCTCTCCGAAGAATCGAAAAAGCGAGGCTTCGCGGACGTCAGAGTAGGGGACAGCGATCACCTCGATACAATGTCGTCGAGATACTTCTCTGCATGTAGAACCAGACGACGACGGGAGCTCGGAGCATATACAATGCCCTTATATATATATGCCCTGTTGCAGTGATACGAGCCCGATCAAGTGCAAGATGGCAATGCTGCTGGGCTGGCTGCTCTGTTGGAGTGGCTCAGTTCGTGCATAGGTATACCTATACACAGTACCAAAACAAGCGACTTTGCTCTCTTTCTTTGTTTACGAGTTTTGCGACGCGCTTTCTCACACGCGGCAGCTCTAGCAGCTGATTGCGCTGGCCAATCGCAGAGCTGTGCTCGAGCCTCGCCCCCGTACCATGCGGACTCTGTAAGCAGCTGAACGATACCTATTTAATTTACATTGGCTTTTGTTTTTTTGCAAAATTATGCATTTGGGTCTGATCAGATGAGCGTTATCGACTGCTTGTTTGTCCATTTTACACGTAAAAAAAATTATAAGTTTATTTGAAACTGGAGCATTTTTTTCAAGTTTTTTAAAAGGTATAATTTGAAATTTAAATGGTACAAAAGAGTCGCAGTTGTTTGTGGATAAAAACATTTTATTTCAAAACTTTTTTTTCATAATTTCGTCGTTTATTGTGCTGAAACTAAATTAAAGTTTCTTCTCATCTTATCGTTGTCGGTATAATACAATGCTTGTGTGCAATTTTGGCTTGCAAAACCACGCTCTATTTGAAAAAAAAGCTCGTTTTAAGCAAAAAAAATAATCTCGAAAGCAAAACATTTTCCAAGTATTGTTACCTCTCACAGATATATAACATCAATATATAAAGTGTTAAGACACTATTTTTTTTTTAGAAAATGTCCCTAAAAATGTCTATTATCAAAATCTTATGTTAATATATAAAATGAAATCAAAATTTAATTTAGGTCTACGTTTTATCACAATTATCCTAGCAGATACTCTTGCTCCTAAGTACCATAAAATTTTGTAATAAAAAGCAGATCAAGTCACGTATAAAGCATATGATAACAAAATAATATATCTTAAAAACTCAATTTTACATTTTACTCAGCATAAAGTTAAAAACTTTGTGAAAGAAAGTTTTTACAGGCCTGGCATAATATATGCAATATTTTCTAGTGTCTTTGACAAAGAGGCAGAGTTTTGAGTTCCAATAGCAGGAACTTGTTGCGTTAAACACATCAAACTACCAAGGGCGCATAACAATGAATCCAATAGTACTGACAGACTCCCTGAAACGGTAATTTGTCCATTATGTTCCTTCAGTCTTTCACCAATCACAGTCAAACTTTCACCCAATAATTTTAAATATGCAGCAACATCAATTGGTTGCAGCTCAATTGCTCTGAAGATTTTCATCTCTTTAGTGGGATCTCTTATTGCATCTTTCCCAGTACGAACAGACTGAGGTGATAACTTTTTCAAATCCGATATACGAACGATATCAGCCTTTTTTTTAGGTGAATCAGATGGAGATGATTTCATTACATCTGTAATATTTAAAATATCTTTTATATTTTTTATTGAAATCATTCGGAAAGTGTAACATAAAAAATAAACCTAACTTACTACTTTTAGTAATAAATTTTTTTGGCGGTGACATTTGGTTTTTTTCAGCTAGCCGCTTTGCACGGTTACTCCAGTTGTATTTTTCCATATTAGGAACTGTTGCCCACAATTCTCCCAATCGTTTTGAAATAGAAGTGAAATCTAAAAATAATATGGTGTATTAGACAACTGAAATACTTGATATAATATTTTTTAAATAAATGATAAAACAATTTTTACCCATATTAGGTGACTCTTTCAATAACTGTTGTCTCATTTCTTTAGACCATAGCATATAAGCTGTATACCTTGGTTTCTAGAAGAGAATTAATTAGTTTGATTATTAGATAAGTTTATTAATGTTAATGTTATAATGAAATATACAGTTCTTACAGGTTTTTGTGCTGGTTTTTGTACAAGTTCTGGCTTGCTAGGTTTTGGTTTTACATCTGATTTTGCAGATGGAGAGATTGTAACCGTTTTTTTAGGTTTTTTAAGTGATGGTGGCTTTTTCTTAGGTGTTATAATTTCATCTTCAGCTGGTTCTAGAGCATCCAAACTTATGTCTTTGCTGCTGAACTCAGCTATGTGTAGCTTTTTACTAACTACATCATCCTCCGATTCTGAATTGGTTGATTGCGATTGCGTTTCATAATCTGAGCTAGATTCAATTTTTTTCTTTTTCTGTTGCACTGGGGTTGGTGGCAATTTGGGACTTCTTTTAGGCGGTGCTATTGTTATTTTGTTGGGTGGTGGATGGTGAATCTGTGCAACATGCACAGTGTGGGTTACTTGAGGAACTGGGGAGTGCGGTCGACCATCAGTTGTAAGCTTTTTCTTCTTCGACTGGTCTTGCGGCGATTGCAATTTTGGTCTTTTAACCTTGGTTTCAGTTATGTTACTCGACGATTCAAAGTCCATAAGCTTTGAAGACTTCTTACGCACTCTGCCACTACGAGAGATACCGGTTACTTCTAGCTCTGCAATAAAGAGAGATAAAGAATTAATAAAACAACAAGAATCAATAAAAAGACTACTTATGTTGCCAACTGAGTTAATAATTTAACTAGGACACTGAGAGGTCTCAAGTAAATGTTAATTATAAACAAGCAAAAACAATATCTAACAAAAATAAATTACCATTTCCTTCACGTTTGGGTGTCACAAAAGTATCCATCATAAATTCGTCTATGTCTTATATCCTGTAATCCAATAAAAATCTTTCAGCGTCGAATTTTACGTTCTATTGCACGAAAAGTTAAATCTTCTAAACTCGCGCTTCACTCCAATTATCCCATCTCCTTCAACAGACAGTTCATTTTCACCGGGGAAGCCGTTGTTTCGAAATACCTCAAACCCTTATTTGTAAGCATGCACAAGTCCAAGTCAGACCTTTGAAAAGGACACAGTTCTCATAAGAAAAAAGGCGCGCTGTGCGCAAAGGTTGCCGTTGTCGAGATAGGGCTGAATTGCTTGATAAGTAAATCCACTCGACCACTCTACTGGTCAACACTGAAGCGATTTCGATTGTATTTTGTTCGTTCGCGGATTCTCTAAAAAATTCGCGTATACAAAATGAAGCACTGACGTTTTGACGCAAACACCGCACTGCAACAAAATAATGCACCGCTTGCAAGTAGCGCGGGAAAAACGAATGTTCTCCCACTGATGACAAATTGGTTTCGCAGCTTCCTCTATAACAGGTCAAGCTAATGATTAACGGACGAATGATTCTCGACTCGCAGCTGCTTCGTTGACACCCGGGACGAGGGGACGAGGCTCACGGATCTTTGTTGTTGTCTTGTCGACTCGCTCACCTTGGACGGCTACTCGGTCATGAGCCACAAGTTGATAAGCTAGGAACCTGACCCCCGCGTCCCTCCGCGGAGATGGCGTTAGTTTACGCGCTGCTAGTTCGAAGCATTGTTGCTTGGTGGCGGTTTTCCTGTTTTTTTCAGATGCACGCGCAGCGCGTCGAAGATTTTATGGAGTTTTGCTGCTTTGTGGATGAAGCGACCCACGTGCTTTTTTTGACCGATCCGCAGCTTGGATCTTATGCTGTTTCTTAGATTATTTGTTTAAATATTGTTGTGGGAAACAAATGAGAGAGCAAAATGAGTGGCGGTAACTTGAAAGAGTCGTAAGTATTTTTTGGAGCAATAAGTGCGTTATTAGTAGTGCTTTTTTTACGAGTGTAAACAGGCACTTGCCAGTACTTATTTTTGAGTAAACAAATCGATTTGTCGCCCTAGGTTTGAGGTGGAAAGTAAACATGAAGCTTTTTACACTGGAGGAAATATCTTGGTGAGCAATCTTTTAAATTATTGTAATATTTGATGAGCGTTAAATAATTAATTAATACATGTATCGCCTTACAGTGGAGTGAAGATGGTGAGAACCTCTTCTGTCAAAACAGAGATTTTATATCTATTGTATCGGTTAGCAAAGGAGCAGTGAAGCTTACGTTAGGAAAAGCTGGTGAAAATGAAGAAGAGGATGTTATAAACAGCTTTACCACCAGTAAAGATGGCAAATTCATTGTGACCCATCATAAAAGTAGTCTTTTCAAATTGTGGAATGGAACGGGTAAATTCTTTGACTGATTAAAATTTTACTTTTATGGTGTTTATAAACATTTTAATGTAAAAATTCTTTTTTTTTAGATACAAAACCTACTAAGGTTTGGAAGTCTATTCATAATGGACCCGTAGCTGCAATAGCATTGACAAACAGTGGATCAAATATGGCATCAGGTGGTGTTGATGGATCTGTAAGATTATGGGATTTTGAACATCATGCTTGTACGCACAATTTGAAAGGAGCTAAAGGAGTTGTTAGGTGAGAAATTCTACTACATTTCCATTTAAAAATATTTTATAATTTATTTTACATTTGGTTTATTTTGTTTACGACAGCATTATTTGTTATCACCCAGATGTCAAAAAGCAATTAGTTTTTGCATCTGCTGATGATTATGTTATTCATGGCTGGAATATCCAAACTGGTCAGAAGGAACTAACATTAGAAGGGCATTTCAGTAAAGTCACATCTTTATCATTTCATGAAGATGGAGTCCATGCATTGAGGTAATTACTTCATTAATAATTAACTCAATTTATTACATAATATACAAATTAATATATTTTATTGCTAGAATACTTAAGCTCTAAGTGTGGAAGTTTACTGCACGTACTAACAGTTGTAATTTGTAGTTTTAAAATTGATCATCAAATATGACCTCCCTGAGATATTTTGTAATGATCACCAGATAACAACTGTATATTACTTACAATTATGCGTTCTACTAAAAGTTAGAATCAAATTTCATAACGTTATTTTACAGTTCTGGAAGAGATAAAGTATTAATATTATGGGATATCGTAAAAAAGGCTTCAGTGCGTATTTTGCCAGTATATGAGTGTATTGAAGGAGCATTTATCATAGCAAACAGTGTACCTCTTCCTATATCCAAGGTCAAAAACAAATCGCCAATTTATGCAGCAAGTGCTGGCGAAAAAGGTAAATGAATATTAAATTGATAAAAACAAAATGTCTATGCTTCACGTTTCACTAAAATTTTACTACTTGCAGGTATCGTAAAAATATGGGAAATGAAATCTGGCCGTATGCTATACGAGCAAACGAATTCTTTGATACCAGCTGCTAAAGAACAGAATGGTCTTGCTGTAAAACATTTACTTTATAACGAAGAGAACAACAGTGTTGGACTTGTTTCTACTAGTCATAATATTTTAGTTTACTCCTTAGAAAATTTCGAGTGCAGAAAACAAGTACGTACACAAATGCAGTCTACTAAAGTATTAGGTCTTTACTCTATACTGATTGTGATTTTAAATTTTAGTTAATAGGCTATATAGATGAAATTTTGGACATAGCTTATATAGGCAGTAATAATTCACATTTGGCTGTAGCAACTAATACATCTGATATCAAACTCTATGAATTATCAACAATGAGTTGTCAAATACTCTGTGGTCACACAAATATCGTATTGTCACTCGCATCAACACCTGCCAATCCTAACATACTTATATCTTCGGATAAAGTAGGAAAATTTTTTAAAAAAGCCTTTATTATTTAAATTTTATTTTCTATTATTTCTTTACCAATACAAATTTTTCTGTAATAGGATAACTGCGTGAGATTATGGCTGATGGATGAAGAAACAAGAGCTGTTAATTGCATAGGAGCAGGAACTAGACATACAGCAGCAGTAGGCTGTGTAGCTCTTTCCCAAACTGAAACTAAATTTTTCGTATCTATAAGCCAAGATTCCTGCCTTAAAATGTGGGATTTACCAGAAAATATAGTATACACCGGTAAATTATGCATGAAAACTGAGCTGTGAAATATATTTAAAAGAAATATTTTATAATCGTTTTATAATTGTTTAGGAACCGAAGTTTCCCTTAATGCAACGCATACTGTTGCGGCACACACAAAAGATATTAACAGCGTTACGGTATCGCCGAACGATAAACTAATCGCTACTGGATCTCAAGACAAAACTGCGAAGGTAAAAATATTTAATAATAAAACTACTATATTTATGAATCCTTCTAAAGTCATCTACAATGTTGAATTAATCGTTTTAGTTGTGGTCTGCTGATAATTTACAACAGCTGGGAGTGTTTCGTGGCCATCGCAGAGGCATTTGGTGCGTGCGGTTTTCCCCTATAGATCAAGTCCTAGCGACCTCATCTGCTGATTGCACAATCAAATTGTGGTCTCTCAGTGAACTAAATTGTTTAAAGGTTTTTATTCTTCTTTTAAGTATGCAATTTTATTTAACATTGTTCAGATGAACTAAAATGTATATCTCATTATAATTTTAGACTTTTGAAGGACATGAATCTGCAGTGTTGAAAATGGAATTTTTATCGCGTGGTATGCAAATCATTTCGTCAGGATCAGATGGACTTCTTAAATTATGGAGCGTAAAATCTGCAGTGTGTAACGCAACATTAGATCAACATAATAATCGAGTTTGGTCCATCGCAGGTGCGTGAAATGAATTTTTTTCTAGTTTAACGACTGCTTGTTAAGGAAATTGAAACAATTACTAAAAAAAAATTTATTGTAGTAAATAAAAGCGAAACACATCTGGTGAGCGGTGGAAGCGATTCTTTATTAGTCATATGGAGAGATACGACACAAGAGAATAAGGCAAAGGCACTTGCATTACAAGAAGAGTTAATGAAAGATGAACAGAAGTTGGCAAATTGTTTGCAGGCACAAAAACTGAATAAGGCGTTGAGATTAGCCCTGAAATTACAAAAGCCGATGCACGTGTTACGTATCATTGAAGGTAAACATCGCAATATTTGTACAACTAAAAACATAGTGAATTTTATATGTATTAAAGAACATACAAAATAATTATAAATTTTTAATTATAGCTCTAGTGAAAAAAGGAGAGGAAGACTTGACAGCTACGATTGTTGATTTGAAACCGTCGCAGCAAGACGAGTTATTGAAATGCGCTGTTATTTGGAATACAAACGCTCGTAATTTCCAAGTTGCTCAGGTACCTCAATTTTTAGCTGAAAATGAACGTAATTTTTTTCTCGGATAACAATTTAATGCAAATTCTTTTTCAGCTGGTCATAAACGCAATTCTTAGAGAAATCGGCTTGGAAAATCTTCAATCGATAGATTTAAGAGAAAAGTTGGAGTCGATGATTCCGTACACGGACCGACATTTGAAGAGGTTAACGCAACATTACCAAGACTTGCATCTTCTATCGTACACGATAAACAGTATGAAAATGCATAAGCCTGCTGTAGAAGACAAGGAGACAGCCGAAGTGTAAATACTTTTATATTTTAAGTTATTGTTAAATAAAAATTTTATGACGTATTTTTACACCCAAACATTTTGTTTTACTCGTATTCAAAATCTATAATAGAAGGTCGAAGCAGAAATGTTCTTGACTTTTGTATCCGGAATTGATAGGATAATCGCTCCATCGCCGGCTAGAAGCACGTGAATGTGAACTTTCCTTGAAAACTATTGAAATTCTCAGCACGTACCGCGCATATTGTACTAAACTGCTGTCTTCTATACATTGGGTTTCCATGAGTTGCATTGATATCAGGTCATAACACTTATATTGTTTTCCTTTTCTGCAGTTCGTAGTTTTTTAAACGTACTAATGAGGTAATTTTTAATTAATATTTTTTTTTATTTTGTAAACATATTAATTTATTTGTTTTGTCAATACAAGCAGCGATATTATTTAATTACTACGATGAAAACAGGCTTAAAATAGATATAGACATTAAAGTTATCGTAGTAAAACTGATTAGAAAATCTATATATAATCAATATTTTCAGCTTCATTATGCCACGTGTATTCATCGAGCTATAAAAGTTACAGAACAAATCGAAGCGGATTTTTCCACATTCCTCGATATTCATTTCTGCCGTTCGAGATAATATGATTTCGGAAAGTTTTTACGCTGCTGCATTTTATATTCACGCCTGATTCCACTTTTACATTCTACAAAGTTCGACTCATTAAAAACGATTCAAACGATTTTGATCCTTGCATACATGAAGTATATATTTATCTATAATTTGAAAAGCAAGTAATTCTATTAATTAAAAGTTTTCAAATAATTATGACAAATTAAATTTTCGTTGCCACAATGGATAGAGGCACACGATGGACCAACGCGGAAAAGTATGGAAAATAAAGCTTATGAATCGAGAAGAGTCTACTATACCTGGAAATAATATACGGCTGGTTCTATCGAACTTCCTCGTAAAGTATCTACAGTTTCGCTACACTTATGTATACCGATAATAATGCCGCTGTATAAAATGGACAATTCAATATTTCAATTAGACTCAACAAACTTGGGGCTTTTCGCGGCGTCGTCGCGGTATAACATACGCCTATACACATTTCGTGAACAGGGCAAACACGATCGAACGAGAGATAACAGTCAAACAAAAATAATGGAGCGCAAAAGATAAGGCTTTAAAACAAAAAAACTTTAGCGCAATTTGCAAAGGAAACTCCTATTTGCCGAAAGTCACGATCAAAGTAATGCCGATTTTTCGGCCCACTGTACGTTGAATTACACATCAGCGTATAAAATACATACCCTACTCAAATTGCAAGTTCAGCTCGAGCGTCACATCGCGTATGTAACGACCGATCGCCGAAAATTATCGCGATCTCGCGAATAAAGCTAATATTGACCTAGACACACGACATCTCAATTAAAATTCCCGATCAGCTGTTTACACCGGGCGAAATTTAAGCGGTGTGGCGCCTGGCAGGAGAAAACCGTCTCGCTCGTTATAAAGACAACCGCGGCAACGCGCACCTGTGCACAGTATCAGGCTCTCACTCGCTCTCAAGAGAGATACAATAGTATAGGTGGGAGGCTGTTGCCGATCAGTCGTGTACCCGCTGTGCCGCGGAGCGTTTCCTCGTGTTTTTTTTTCGAGCGAGCGAGTCGCGCGCGCTTTTGGAGGATGGGTGCGCGGATCGGCTTGTGCGTAGGATGGGGGGTGACGATCGCGATGCTGCTGATGTGTGCAGGAGGTGTCGGGGCTGTGAGGCAGTGAGTACAATTTTTTTTTTCTGAAATAGGTTTGTCTTTGGAGTTGGAAGCTGTTGGGGAAAATCCGTTGGTTTCGCCATTATCTGATCGTTGCGCCATTATCAGTATATACAATGTCGGAAAGGCTGTACTACTGGCGTCTACTGTGTGGAGAAGAAATCGGTTGGGTTTTTGAAAGCTGACTGCGACCGCGGTGGTTTAGAGATGACTCTTTTAAGTTGGTGAAATATACATGTCGAAAATTTAATCAACATCGGCTTAAATTATCTAATGGTTGCGGATATTATGTGATTATACGGCTAGACAGCCTGGTTGGGTGTATGCGTTATAGAGTAAATTAACACAGTTGATCCTTTGTCTTGTCGTCACGATCGGTAAAAGTGAAGTGCGTTTCTTATCACAAGGAACTTTACATTATCGCTATATATATATATATATATATATATATATATATATATATATATATATATATATATATATATATATATATATATATAGCAGTATCATTTCCTTTTAATTATTCAATTAAGAAGGTGGATTGAATTGTTAAAACTTGATTGAGATATTAATTTCGAGCTCGAGTTTTCCTTATCGTTCTTTAACGCCAACGAGCTACCGAGTATAATTAAAGCTCTGTTATGCAGAATGTGTAATATTTTGAAAAATTATACACTATCATCGAGCGTTATTACTGTAATGAATCTTTGCCGGAGTAAAAATTGTCAAAAGCTTGCAAATCATATACTCTTTGACGAGTGAGTCATCGAGAACTCGTTGCAATAGGGTCGTTGAAACTCAACGGAGATTTGTCAATGAACTTTAAACACGTGTCGCCAACTGATTCCGTCTTACCGCGAAATTCAGAGTGACTATAGATATATATTCACATATCGAGGTGCGAATCTCATAGGCGAGTCTTCGGCTCATTTAGACAGGTGGTGGCAATTGTGAATACGTAAAATCGTGATAATGAAATGCATGTGGACAATTTTTTATAGTATACTGTATATCAAAGTTGCAGAGATATCATTATTTTCACTTACTGGTAAAAAAGCCATTCGAGGCAGCTGCAGTCTCGGAGAAGTTAACAGAGCATAACTGTACACCGTATTTTGACGACTGTGATCTTTGGATTACAGTAGTGCTCGATACGCTGCGCATTTATGTATATAGTTTTGCATCGTTTTACATTGAAACAGGGAAAAAACGCCAAAATCATGTACAATGTGAATTTTCACATAAAAATCAGACATACAACCCATAACAATTTTCGCCACCTGCGGATGACCGCGCGATGCATATATTCCGTATTAAAAAAAACACACACACCTCATATATCGCTCGTTTCCGCTAATGACTCAGTTCGTAATACCACACACTACTCTCGCTATGTATAATTCTCACTCTCTTTCGATTCGGCATAAAAACAGTGCAATATTTACCGGATTGTAAATCTCGAGCCTCGTGTCTTTGCTGATAACGCCCACCTTATATACATACATACATATCCGGCGGCGTTTGCTCGAAGTATCATATTATAAACTGTTAGCATTTCAGGGTCTCGCGTGTGTGTGCTGCAGGTTATTATAACGGGGCGATTGAAAAAAAAAAACGTTTTCGGTGCGTCAGATGTGCAGCCGCGCTTTATCGCGGCCGATCGGGTCCTGCGTGTGTAACGAGGCGGGAACGAAGGTCTCGGTTGTATGCGACGATTGTGCGTATAATACACTCGAATCGAGAGCTTTCTCGCGCGTATAGCTGCGGTTATATATTGCGCGGTGCGAGCGCGTCGATTTTATTGGCGAACGAGATCGGATCGTTAGGTAACGAGAGAGCGGATAACGATTTTGAATTTTATCGTCGACTCGATTTTGCAATGGGTTGATGCGTAAATAGGAATTTTAGCGGATATACAGTCCACCGTCCGACATCGATCTAATCGTATTGCCACGTACCGAAGCTGCATATGTCTGTTTACTTCGCGGCTCAGTTGTATACATATGTTGCTTTTTTAAGCCTCTCGTTTCGCGAAGAAGTGCGATTAGAATCCCCCGCAAATATTTTACGATGACTGATAACATACGTGTGCGTGTATATCTGTGTAGCTGACGTATAGCGTATTTTTCGCTTTTTGCATATAAGGAGCCAGACGTGCAGCAATGAAATAATATGCGCGCGAGCCGCGCTGTTGATTTTTCAGTGATTCACGCCTCGCTTGTTCCGAAATCAATTTACGGAGATCTCGTAAAAAGCCGCTCTTGTATATTATGGCTTTGAGTATACATTTTTCTTCGTAACTTTTGAATAAGCTATAGCTTTGTTTTAATCTTTTTGTAAATACATTTCTCGGTATTCGCGGATAATACGCCGCGCGTGAATATATACGAAATCGCAATTTATTTTTGCCCGATGTATCATAGGACGGATATGATTCGGTTGATAAATAAAGTACGCGACTCGACTGTTGTCGAATTTTTCTTTTTTTTTTCTTTGCCAAGTGGCTTGAAACGAGAAATTTTTGCATAAACAGACAGGAAAGCTGCCAAAACATAAGCGTAGCCGGACCAATGACGCAGACGGAGCTGCTGCAGGAGCTGACGAACGAGTGTCGCTACGACAAGATGGTCAGGCCACCCGGTGAGCTCAACGAGCGCGACCCGGTGAAGGTCTGGGCCAGGGCTTACATCTACACCATCAAGTCGAACATGGCCAAGACTCTGGTAGATATACTTTTAAAACGTGTCCGCGTATTACATATATATATATATATATATATATATATATATATGTATATGTATCACACACTCGAAGACAACGTAAACAGGAAATCTATATGTATCGGTATCTACTTAGGCACGATATGTATATACCGTTATACGTTAAAATAATCGGCAGAGACTCTAGTCGTGCGCGCGTAGATATAATTAAGCCGATTTCCAACTTTACGGCTTAGCGTAGCGCTCGTCGATATAATAAAATGTAATTGCGAGCTAAATCGCGTTTATCTCATAACGATTTTCTCAAAGACTTCGAATCGGCAAGGCCGCGCGCGCTTGGACACTTTACATATACGGGTTAATTTTTCGCAGCAATTCGACGTTCACATGATGCTGCAGTTCCGCTATCTGGACACTCGGCTCAAGTTCGAGGACATCGCGCCGCACCAGAACCAGATCTACGGCGGTCAGTCGGCGCACGATCTCATCTGGACACCGTCGGTCTATGTGGCCAACGAGAGAAGCTCCGTTATTATGGGCAACAGCGTTAAGGACCTGCTCATCTCGGTCGATCCGTCCGGTATGGTCGTGCTCAACACCAGGTGAGTCGATATCGCAACCAGGAATATTTTAACGGGGAAGCAGTGCAGTCGAGCGAAACTGCGATATGGAGTGAAAAAAGAAGGGACTGATTGCGCAACGATATAGCTGCCGCGGCGATCGTTTTTCCCGAAAATTTTCGGATCGTTAATTTATGTGACATGCGTTGTTTACGTATATATTATACAGTGTTGTGATTATAACGTCTGTTCTGTTTCAGGCTGGAAGCGATTCTCAATTGCGGTTTGCGACTTGAAAAGTTCCCTTTCGACGTCCAGGAGTGTCCGCTGGTTTTTGAAAGTTGTATGAAGCGATTATCCTTAAATATATATACATATATATAGTCAATCTTATATACGATTTTTTTTCGTTCAATCGCAAACGTGCATATAGAAGCTGTGAAATTCGAACAGAGATCAATGTCGGCATTGTTTTTACAGGGACGCACAATGTTCAAGATATGATCCTGAACTGGGACGAGGCTCCCATTGTCCTCGCCGACGAGCTGCATTTGACCGAGTATCGACTGGTCGAGCAGTGGGTAAATAGGTCGGAAGTCTCTTACACGACGGCGCAACAACATTACGGACATTTCGGTTAGTCAAAGAGAATCTTTTTTTAAGAAGTACGCAGATATCGTGTATTATATGAACTCCAGCGCGTAATTCAAATATTTGCCGGTGACGATAACAGATACTTAATCGTTAATCACCTCGGGAAACGACGTAATTAAATCAGCGTTTTACGTCACTGACGTTGTACCTCGGCGATATATCCGGAAAGCTCATCGATGGATTATTGTAATTTTAGCTGGCAACTTCAGCTCCATTAGTATCACGTTCAAACTCGCCCGGGAAATGGGCTTCTTCATGATGGACTACTACATACCCTCGATTCTCATCGTCGTCATATCGTGGGTGTCCTTCTGGCTGCACGTCGACGCAAGTCCGCCCAGGATCGTGTTGGGTAAGTTGAAGCCTGCCGACGATGAAATCTTCTGTTCATCGAATGCGTGAATTGAGAATATATATATATATATATATATATATAATATTCACTCGCGGCATATATTGATTCTTTTACTTTTTCCTTGTTATTTCTAGTATATAGATTTATAATTTATGACGCGTATTATTATGCTATTTTTAACATCGCGAAATTTACTACACCAGCTTTCCGGGTCGTTCGCTGTGTATAGAATCGTTTGTAAATCAATGGTCTGTCTTCAAATTTTTATTATGTTAACGAGTATATAGTATTATCAAATATGACGTTGACTGCGCGAATTCACAAAAGCTGATAACATTCTATTGAGTTACATTGTTTTATAAATCAAAACGTTATTTATGCTCCTGTTTTCTGATATCAATGCGCCCCAATAGTATATCGAATATATGAACGTTATTCTCATAATCTCTCTTTTTCCTCACGATATTCTCTCTACTTCTACACAAAAAGAATCTACTGTGTAAATTTCTTTCGCCAAAGTTGAATCACGTGAAAATCGCAGATCCTCGTTTATACAAAGGGATCATCAGGCGAGATCGTACGAAATCGTTACGAAAACCCAATAAGTACCCGCTGTAGTTTTTCGTTACACGTGTATACATATATTCATGTATCAATCGTTTTTCTTAATTAATATCTCGACAACAGCCAGAATAATCAAATTATCAACGCCGATACGTTCAATGCACCAGTCGTCCGGAAACTTTGACTTTCCTCTAGACCTTGATCGGTTTGAATGTAGATGCTGTCGACGAGTTGAAAAATGCTTTACATAAAAGAAACTATAACACCGTTGCACATGCGCTCGACTCAAGGACTTAATTATTAAGAGTATAATATTATATTGTGCATACTGTACATAAATACACGTGTTTTAGGCACTAACACGATACTCGCCTTCATGACTCTCGCCTCGAAGGTCGAGAATTCGCTGCCCAAAGTGTCCTACATCAAAGCCAGCGAAATTTGGTTCCTCGGCTGCACGATATTCCTCTTTGCCGCGATGGTCGAGTTCGCCTTCGTCAACACGATCTACAGGAGAAAGTAAGACTTTTTTTCCTCGTTATTCACGCTATTGTTATAATTTTAATTTTTTCATCGGTGAACCGTTTTGTACGTACAAGAGCGGTGAAGCATCGTTTTTTTTTTTTAATGTAGCGTTTGTGACACACAAGATCTATATATACACGTATATACTAGAACGCTCGAAGAGTAGATAATTAATGAAATAGGAAAGCAAACGTAATAAAATCAAAGAATATATAAAGAGTCGGTTATAAAAACAAACGGAGATAAGAGAATTCACGAGCATACACGTATATATATATATTCAAAAAGTCACATGAGTTCTCACCGGCAGAAGGGGAGCGTCACATGATTTTGCGAGCAGCAGTAGTATCTAGCCTACTCCGAAGTATCCGCTATATAGATAATCGTTATATCCTCCTCAACCCCCCCCCCCTCTCTCAAAAGTTTGCGATGTATCCCATCATCACGCGTGAGTTTGCTCAATGCCGGTAAACATTGAGAGAGTTTGTATGCAGATACGCGATGTAGAGTTAGTTACAACGAATTATAAGAGGAAGCACCAGTACGACAAATAGATTTGCGTTTTGATAAGCCAAGCAAAGTGTGCGCTTCATCTGTAAATCAGTAGTCGAAAACGTGATTTGATTAAACAGTCGCGTATATAGACCGCCGGTGTGTGATATTATTGCTTTCGTTGCGCATATCCTTTTATATATACAACGCGAGGCCTTATCCCGCTCGTATATAATCTCCGTGTTTTCTTACCTTCTATATGTGTCTGAACGATCGGCATTTATTTTTTCTGGGATTGTTTGGAGAAGCTGTGTATAATTAGATGGATTTCGATTTATATTTGATTTGCTGTCCTGCCAAAGACTTTTTAACGACTTATATGATGTGTATATACAATACAGCAAACTTACGAAGTTACAAACTTGACTTTTATTTCTGCGCAGCGGGGGGTTTAATGATAGTACGTAATTTATGTCGGAATTTGTAATTTTTTATTATTTATCAGTCTTCGCGGCGACAATCGTCATAAAAATAATGATATATATACTCATTCTTACACCTATGGCTTTCACCGCTTTGATATCGGCTTTGCAGAAAAAACGTACCTCTGAAGAAGGTCAACAGCAAGTACATCCTTAAATCGACGCTGACGCCGAGGCTGGCGCGAAAACAATTCCAAAAGAACACGACGGGCATTGAGAGGTCCCGATCCTGGTCGTCCCTCGATAATGGCAACGTCTCCGAGAAGGATTATACGAGCCAGAATTACCTCACGATACACGTAAGTTGTGGCGTCAAGCAGCGCGTTTATATCATTTTGATGGATCATTGCGTAAATTTAGCTTTTCTTATAATATGTGAACTGTTTTTACGTTTTTTTTTTCAACGATTGCAATTTGTATAACTTTTAAAATTCGTTTGAAATTCTATTTGCCTAGAGGTTTATATTGACCATAGAGCAATAGACGCTCGAGAGGATCACCACTTGAGAAAAAACATCTTGAATCGTTCCGGGTATAAGAGCACTTGCCTCCGGCAATTTCCCATAGTAATATACAGTTTCTCGAAAGGCTTCCAATTAATTTGTCTGTCATTTTAATTGAACTGCTTCGTTGCCCTCGAGAGATGGATACATAATTATAAACGATTATCTGCATATTTTTAATAAATAGTAAATTATTACTTTAGCGAGCAATGACAAATTTAAATCTCCAGAAAAATTATAATATTGCATCAATTGTCTAAACGCACGCATCCAACTAGATGAGCAACCGCGTGGTTTTATTACTGATACATTTTTTACACCATAAAAACTACATAGTAAATCTACGTGGTTATTTGCAACGGATACTGTAGTCGGACATAGTATGATTTGTGTATACCTATATAATGAATAGTAACATATTTCCTCAGAGCTTCCCGAGTACGATAAACGTACCAGCTGTGAAGATAGACGACGAGAAAGATTACTCGATCGGCAGCGTGGTAACGATCGACAGCAATCCATCGCCACCACCGGCTCCTCCGACGGCCAAACCATTCCAGCGACGTTCGACTCTTGCCCGACTCAATACTTTCACGACGATGACGCCCCAGGAAATTGCCCAGTGGATCGACAAGCGATGTCGCATCGTTTTTCCCGTCTCCTTCCTCATATTCAATATCCTCTACTGGTCATTCATCTGGATCTGAAGTCGTCTTTATCGTTGTTGCGATATGCTGCTACGATGATGACACAGTAGTTTTGGAAGAACTTGAAAACGAACGCGATCTGCGAAGAAGACTTTCAGTGGGCCAGTTTTGTTAGGATGTCGATTTCTATATATAATAATAAAGCACGCTTGTTTTGAGTTCTTTCACAGGGTATGACGAAAAATCAAATTTTGTGAAAAATTGCATTTTTTGAAAGTTATAAGAGATAGACAATATAACAAAATTTGGTTTTTTTTTTTACGTAGATGATAATTGTAGGGTTTCACAAAGAACAAACAATTAGGCGTGAATCATCTATATTATGCAGGCGAAGCGATTATCAAAGATTTTAGTTTATATATACGTATGATAAATAATCGTTTATGGAATTATTAAACGTATCTTCGTAAGTTTACAATTAAATCATGTATTGAATACGGAAAGTACGTTTTTTACGAGTTAAGGATTAATATGATTATAATTTATCGTTATTGTAAGGATATATACGTAACGTTATTAATAACTAATGATCAATATAAATTAATTTATATATATATATATATATATATATATATATATATATATTTCTTAATTTATTCATTTATCATTGTATGTAAATATATACATGCATGTCAGTCTCATATTTGGATATAGTTTATACATATTACTATTACTTTTATGGATCGATCTACGTATTTTACCAGCAAGTATATGTATATATATATATATATATGTATAACTTCAGCTAATAATATGGAAACTCTAGGATATCTATTTTTCCATGTATATAACCTACTAGTTGTATAATCAGTTGTCAGTGAACAACGAATAATTAATTTAAGTACAAATCTAGAACTTTATTTATGACAGACTGCTTGGCGAGTAAATTCGCTGTAAAATCAGATATTGCTTATGTATGGCGTATTTAATGAAGATGCGCGCTCATCTTTACACTTAAATTTTTTATTCAATTTCATCAGTTTATATATTTTAATTACAACTAATGGTTGAACTAGCTTATGGGAATGTAAGCCTTCGGTACCCTCAAGTGATCACTGGTACTCAAATAATATCCTCGCTAAAAAAATACATTTATACAATTAAAAAGTCATCTTGTTATCTCAAAGTGAAATGACTATTAATTTTTTGAAATTCTTCACGCTTGAGTCAGTAGAAAATTAATAAGTTTTTATATTTCGATTCTTATGGGCATTTCAAGACTTTTTCATCGCAACAGCCGAAGTATAAGTCTTAATTATTTATGTTGAAAATGAGAACAAAATATCTCCGGCATTGATTTATACATTTTGTGTCATTATATATCACATGTGTTGTATATACATAAATTATGGTTATTGCACGAATTCCGTTTTTGATGTTGAATTATAAATCAAATTATATTTATGTATAAATATTTGAAAGAATAAATTTACTTGCATTTATAACGATTATTTTTGTTCATACCGATGTTTATTTAATTGTATGCAAAGTTTTTCATACATTTTTCATAAACTTTTTTTCAATATTTGTAAAAATGACAAAAAAATGTAAAAATGCTTTTATATGTACTTATAAAACAAACACAGTCTGTAACAAAAAAGGAAGCCTGCACTTGACTCCGACTCGTATTCAAATCTCGCCCTCACTAGTAACAGCCAATTTTCCTTCCTATAGTTCTTCAAAATACTATTTTTTAAATTCAAGTTTATAATAGAAATTATGGAATATGTTTTATAAATTAGATCGAACAATAAGAAAAAATGCGTTAAAATCAGAAAGCTAAATATTAATGACAATTTTCAACCGCCGTTTGTTCGGCAGACTATATCAGTCCATTTCAAAAGATATTGGATATTAAAATATTTTCATTAAAAACATATAAGCGTTAACATTGTATGACCTAGATTTCATAAATTTAAACAAGAACTTAATCAACACAAATTAATTCACAAAAATTTAATCCAAAGAAAAATAATCTTGAATATGATCCCAAAATGAAAAATCATTTTAAAGCAACAGTATATCTCAACAGTATATTTTTTCTCCAATTTAATACACGTTCAGAAAAATATTTGTTGGTTTAATTCCGTTGTGATTATTATATTATTATGATAACGTTAGTAATACATTTGTAAAAAACAGTTTAATGATCGAATTGAGAGTGGTGTGAATAAATAGCAATTCATTGTGAAATCCAGTCGTATTAATCATTTGAATTGACAAAAACCTCCAAAAAGCTACGTCCTTTACAATCTGACAATGCGAGATATATATCTCTTTTCATTAAATCCGGAATAGAATGCGCTACAGTACCTTTTGCCCAATTTTCTAGATACGTGAAATTCAATACATTCATTTTTAATCGTTGCCAACTTGCTGAATGATTTGCTGACAAAAAAAGGATTTAGACTGTTTTTTATTATATCAGAATGAATTTATACAAAAGAACTTTTAACGAGGTAAAATGGTAACAGTCTCTTATTCTACTGTACTAATTTCCCATTACGTATCAGCGACGATGATATACTACTATGTTATACTTTGCTTTACTTCTTTACAACCTTGTAAGTTAGTTTGTGTCAGTCGCTCAGAGGTACTTATTTATTTACTTTATTAATTAATTATGTAAATGATACGTCAGAAATGAATTGTAGCTTTCAGCTCTTTTGTATATCCACTAACAAAACACAATGTATTCTCTCAAAAAAGACAAACAAAATAACGGAGAAATAATTTTCATCAACTGTCAACAATATCACTTTTATTCTAATGAAAATAATAGATATTCGCAAGGACCTGGGTCCAAAAACTTTTTTTAAATATAATTTTGTTTTTCTTGGTGCTTGCGGAATATGGCCCTTACAATCTAAATTTTGGAAAGTAATGATCCGATTCTTATGGATAACTCAAGAATTTATTATCGCAGTAGCCGAGGTATAGATCTTTATTAATTATTTTTTGACCAATCATATACGATACATATAATTTCTAAATACGGTTATTGTGAAAAGTACTTGTTTAATAGACATTCTTTTGAATTTTATATTTTAGTCCATCAAAATAGTCGAAATATATAAAGAAATAGACTTTCTGCTTGAGGCGCTTCCCCCGTTTATCTATAATAGACTTAATGACCTTATCTTTGCAAATGGTATCATAAATCAACATAAGGTAAAGTAAAATAAAAAAAGTTGTATGGTATAATAAATATTTTATTTTATTTTTGCTTATTTTATTTTAAGAGGAATATTTGTAATAGTAATTTTTAAAGTTCTCGTAGAACAAATATTAGAATTGGAAGCAGAAATGTATTGTTTTTGGAAAAATATTGTATGCTATATCTTATGAAATATTATTATGTCCATTTATTTATAGGTAAATTACATTATAATATAGTGGAATCAATTAATTGATTTCAAATTCAAGCTTAATCGAATATCAACTATAAGTATAGTAGAAGAATAACAAAAACTTAGAGAAATAAGGAGGATGCCAAGAATAAGTGGGAAGCCAAGGACTTGGCATCTGTTTTTTATGAATAATGATATAAACTATATTTACATATATTTTTTAGATGAAACTTCTTCTCCATAAAATACAAAATCATTGGAATAGTCTAACAGATGAAGCTGAAATTCAAATTTTATCTGAAACTGTAAAATTTGGAATGTTAATTGACGTAGGATTCATTGGTAAGGAATTTAATAAGCTTTGTTAGGACAGTCATTTTTATTATACTTACAATTGTACATATATTTATGCATCCAATTTTGTAGGTATGGCATATTCAGCTGTAATCGCATGCATGCTTCTTCCCCTAGCGCCACTTATTTTAGATATTGTAAAACCATTGAATCAATCTAGACCTTTGAAACCTCTATTCATGTGCGAGTTCTTTGTCGATCAAGACAAATATTATTTCACAATTTTAGCACACAATTATGTATCTGCACTCGCTAGTCCATTACCTCTTATTGGAATGGATTTGTTCTTTATGAATTGCTGCACCCACGCATGCGGAATGGTCCGGGTTCTTGGGTCAGCTGATTTGTTGATTAATATATATTTTACTTTGTTATATATAAATGTGTGCAATCTTAAAATTATTTTCAGCTGTAGAATCGACAATATTTCTAAAAATGCTTTATCGAAAAATGAATGTGAAAAGAGTAAATATAAGCAGTTATGTGATTGCGTAGATATGCATCAAAGTATTTTTGAGTAAGTAAAAATATATGACCTTTTCGAATACCAAATAATGATAATAAATGATTTGAAAGGAGATACCCATTTCAATAAATTTCAGCTTCTGCAATAACATTAATGATACGTTTAGTACCAACTTCTTGTTTGTGCTTTTTATAAACATGTTGTTGATGAGTATTACCGGAGTGGCTGTAAGTAGACTATTGTAAGGATTAAAGTATAAGATATAACACTATATATAAAAATGTATACGTAAAAATCATCGTCTGTTTAATTTATTGAAGGCTGTTATCAAAATGGATGATTTTAGTCAGTTAAATGATGTTATACGTTTTGGTGTCTTTACCAGTGCACAGATGATTCATTTGTTATGTTTTAATTATATGGGTCAAAGTATCCTGACCGCTGTAGAGTTGTTGGATGAACAAATGTAATGACTGCGTCAACAAATATTTTGTGCAACATAGTAGCGTATAGTTTAAAATATACAATGCGTATAAAAAGAAAATATTCCTTTTCAATATAGATATGCCTTAAATTGGTACGAGTTACCTTTTGAATCTCGAATGCTAATACAAATTATGATTATGAAAAATTACCGACCCACTGTCATACAAGGAGGCATCTTTCCACTGAGCCTGGCAACTTTCACTTCGGTAATTTCCATTTATTTTTATATATAGTAATTTAACACTTGGTAATAATAAATAATGACAATATCATATATATTCTGTAGGTTATGAAAACTTCGATGTCTTATTTTACAGTGTTAAAATCTACCAGATAAATTGAACTGCAGAAAAGGATTGATTAGTAAAACGCCAAGATTGATGTAGATTTTTTCATTTTCTGTCCTACTTCAAAAAATAAAACAACCAAATTTACTTGACTATTTTCTCAGTTTTTTTTAATAATCAGTTTCGTATTAAAATCTTATTTTCATGAGCTTTTCTTAAACGATAAGACTACAATGAGTTTGACTTCCTATATCGACTTTTTGTTCTGAACAGTACAAGATTCACTGCAAAAATGCTCCTTTTCGACTACATCAAATTCGACTGACTGTATGAATACTTTATTTGTAGGCTATACGTAAATTCCTCATTTGAAACTATTTTGTGGTTGACCATTTACTTATATTGCTAAGTTGGTTTCACAAGAAAAAACTTGTAGAACTTTTGATGAACAAAAATTGAGAACGATTATCTTATACTTTTTAAACTGCTTTACACAAAGTGCCTCAGCAAAGATGATATATGCACGATGAGATAAAAGAAATATAATTTCTACAGTAAATTTATTCAAATTAACATAATTTCTTTAAAGACCTGGGAGTCTAAAGAAGATATTATCTTCACTATAGAAAATTAATTGCTTGATTGACGCAATGATTACTATAATATGATGAAAGTTTATACTAGTTTCTCAGTCTGCAAGACTAGGGGGAAATTGAAATTCTTTCAGTCTAAACTTCTTTAGTGTTAAGCCACTTAATATTTTGATATTTGAACGTAAGCATGAATGACCAGCAAAGTACACGGTGTATGAGCTTTTACTTTCGGTTAAGTAAAATTTATATGAGTATTCTCGGTCTTTGGCCTTATCAGTCTTGGTCATATAAAATAATATTACGATGCTTGTGGATGTTTCAACAGATGAGTATAATGGTTCCCGAGGTATTTATTTTATTAATCATTTGAATTGACAAAAACCTCCAAAAAGCTACGTCCTTTACAATCTGACAATGCGAGATATATATCTCTTTTCATTAAATCCGGAATAGAATGCGCTCGCTTCCCGAGGTATTTATTTTATTATAATAATACTAATAATCACAAATTTAATGAACCGTTTACGTTTTTACCATTCTGTAAAAAACAACAAAAAAAATATTCTTGCGACTAAAATGATTTGTTAAATAATTAAATAAATCTTTTTTCTGATCAGAATATTTTATTTATTGTATTCATTTCAACGGGCTAAAACCCTGCATATAAAAGAATGATACATTATAGAAGCTACATCTTTGATCGTAGATGGGAGAATTTTCCTCAAAGGTTTCATGCGATTAATTGCTGAGTAAATTACCTTATTTGAAGTCGCTGGATCGCCCTCGAATTTCGCAAAGAGTATGATAATACTCTAGCCTTGAATGTATCACACAGTTCATTAGAACTAACAGACTCATTGATCACTGTGAATACATACAGGCAACTAGTCGTGATTATGTATATATTTATCGCGCAAGAAGAAAAGGAAGGGTTGTTGTACGATATTAATATAATGATATCACATGCATATATATGTATATGTGTGTGTATGTGTGTGTGTGCGTGCGTGCGTGCGTGTGTTCTATGGATATCATTATATTAATATCGTACAACCCTTCCTTTTTTTCTCGCGCGATATGAAAGCAGTTCCTACAATATACCTTCTTTCATACAATATACATCTAAAATGTATATAATGTGTTAAAATGTATCGAAACATTTTCAATATACCTTTCTTATGAACCATGAATTTCTCTAGGAACACAATTGTGAAGAAACACCAAGTATTTGCAATTGTTAAGTATAAGATTTAAATTTTATTAAAATAATTTAGCCCTAATTATTGATTTTCAGGGGATAAAACTGTACAAAAATAGAAACTATAGCAATCTAGTAATTGCAGGCATTCCTCCTATCACTTATAACACAACTATGCTCATAAAATTTATCAACGGGGTTCTCAATTTGGAAAAGGTGTGTCTGCAACTTTGAATCTTTCTAAGATTTTTCCATGTTATTAGACGTTTTTATACGCTATAAAATAATACAATTCAGATAAAATCAATCTTAGAAAAAATGAATAGTCATTGGAATACGTTAACTGATGAAACTGAAATAAAAATATTAAATGATTATTATAGTTCAGGAAAACATCTAAATTTAATATACTTGTGTAAGTCCTCTCCAACTAAGAATGTAAAATAATTTACTATTATGTACGTGCAAGGCTAAGATAAAACTATTACAGATATGGTGTGGATAACACTAGTATCTTATATGTTTTTTCCATTGGCACCGATTGTTTTAGATTTTATTCGTCCCCTTAATGAATCAAGATCTAAAAATCCACTGTACCTGGTGGAATTGTACATTGATCAAGACAAGTACTTTTATTCAGTTTTGACACATTCCTACATCACTTCACTTGCTGGCGTATTACCTCTTTTTGCAAGTGATTTATTATTTTCTAATTGTGCTCATCATGCGTGCGGAATGCTGGAAATACTTGGGTTATTTTTTCTACAGTTGACTCATTTACAGTAAAATACATTTAAAGCTTCAAATTCACATTTTTTAAATTTTGTTTAGACGTCGGGTAGAAAATATTATGAACGAAAAGCACGAGAACAAAGAAGGAGAATGTAAAAAAATTGACGAATACAAACAAGCTTTCCATTGTGTTGTCACTCACCAAAATATTATTGAGTTAAGTGAATTAAGAAACAGCTAAATACGAAATATATAAATTAATTTTTACTATTTTTCCAGTTTTTGTAATAGTATTAATGAAATATACAATATTCCTTTCTTCTTGATACTGATCATTGAGCTTGTAGAGATGAGTGTCACCAGCGTTGCGGTAATGTGTTGAAACCTTGAAATATATTACATGGGAATATTTTTAATCTCACGCAGATTTTTCTTTGTTTGAGAATAGGCAGTTATGTATATAGAAGATAACTTGACTGACTCTATAAGAAACGCAATGTTTACAACTGCACAAATTTTCCACTTATTTTGTTATTTTTTCCTGGGACAGCATATTTTAAATTATTCAGAAAAACTGATGGATAACGCGTAATTTTAAAACAATGTTTCTGATTCTCATTTATTTAAACTATAATTGTGGCGCATTTTATTTAAAATATTGAATATTGCAGATACAACTTCCAATGGTATGCAGCATCTGCGAAAACAAAATATATTATCAAATTTATGATTATGAGAAGTTTAAAACCCAGTGTTATTAGTGCAGCACATTTCCCGTTAACTTTAGAAAATTTTACGTCGGTAAGATTAATAATATCGTTTTACATAATTGCACTCA
This sequence comes from Muscidifurax raptorellus, assembly GCA_020010945.3. Lineage (NCBI taxonomy): Eukaryota > Metazoa > Arthropoda > Insecta > Hymenoptera > Pteromalidae > Muscidifurax > Muscidifurax raptorellus. The sequence continues at coordinate 6,928,045 of CM052078.1, read as the reverse complement.
CTACAGGTCAAGCAACTACGTACATTAATGTCCAAGATAGTCAATAGATTCTTAAATATAACCAGATGTGCAATCATGAAGTATTTTTAATTTTTCAGCTAATGAAAACTGTATTCTCTTATTTTACCGTTATGAATTCCACAAGATAACTTCACAATCAATAAAAAGTGCATGGATTATTGTTGGAACACGAAAAATAGAGATACTAGAAATTGTTATGATCTATTCTTATAACTACTCATAGCGTTTTTCATAAAATAATAATAATGTACATGAAAAAGAATGTCTTTATAATTTTGGAAGCAAAAAACTTAATCAAATAACATTCTAAGAGTTGAACAGTAGCGAGACTACATTCTGAAAGAAATTCGTATGATTAAATGAATTTTTTAGTTAGAATATGCGTATTCGTAATTGGAATAGTATTTTGTGGTTTGTCTTTTCTATTACTAAGTTACTTTTCTGAGAAAAACTACATTGTATATACAACTTTTGATGTACGAAAATTACGGTCTATTATCTTATGCTTTTCAAATTGCTCTGTACAAAGTGCATTATCGATATAAGAGAAAAATAATGACTAAAGTGAATCAATTTCTCTCAAATTAAGTCTTTCGTGTAGTCTAACAGAGAAAAGAGAGACATTATCTTTAGTATGGAAAATTAATGGCTTAAATGCAGAAATCATTATATTTTTATAAAAAATGCAGTATTCTCGAACGAAAGCCGTAAAAAAAGAAATGACTAGTAAGTTTTAGACAATATTGAAGATGACATGAAAATATTTGATATCATGGAGAAAGACCGAAATACGGATCGTATGAATTTTTACTTCACGTACACTAGAATATTCATGCAATCATTGGGGCTTTGGCCTTATCAATCCTGGTCATCCATGATTATTCTCCGTTTTTTATGGACAATTCAGCATGTCAGTATCATGTTACCTGAGGTATTTATGCACAATTTCAGCAACAAATTAACTTAAGTTTCTCGGTAAGTTTTTATTATAAAATTCTGTAAGAATTAAATCATAACTTTTACATAAATATATCAAAATGTTGTTATACGATTTTTCAATCCAATTTTATTGTAATTATTATATTTGTGGAAATGAAAACATTTCCTATTTCTCTTTTCAAGTCACCCTTTTATATAATTATTATAATACTATACCCGGATCCCTATTTTTCTTGACGTTCCTCGCGACCGCAGTTTGTAGGGAGCACTTGTCTGCTACAACACCTGAAATATATACGACAAAGTGTAATCAATGTATTAAAAAAAGTTTTATAACTTGAGAATGTACACATAATCTGGCATTCATTGCAGAGTATATAGACGGAAGAAAAATATATCATCGCATCAAATATATAATTAATTCGTTCCATCATATATCGTAAACTGATGAGCAATGACTTTTAGGTAATAAAAATCTACGAGAATCGAGATGATTTCAATGTAATTGTCGAATGTTTGCCTCCATTCACGTACAATATGGCTATGGCAATAAAATTTACAAACGGAGTCTTGAATCAACAAAAAGTACGTATATATAATAATAGATTTCACACACACACATAAATAAAATGTAAATAAAATGTTTTAATGAACTGATGATTTAGATAAAATCTATATTGGACAACATAAAGAATGATTGGAATAAGTTATCGGATAAAAAGGAAATCAAAATGCTTTGTCATTACAGTCATAGAGGAAAATCTTTGAATGCGGTATACGTAGGTGAGTACGCATAAACATTCTAATTGATGTTTATAAGCTATATATATGTAATGACTTTATGGTTCTCTCAATATTCAATTTAATAGACACCTTACAGGTCTAGTGATAGTCGTTTTACTATCTTATATGTTTATTCCGATTTTACCTGTCATAATGGATCTTATAAATCCTCTCAATGAGTCGAGGCCAAAAAGCCCGCTATATATGGTAGAATTGTATATTGACCAAGACAAGTACTTCTACTCTATTTTAATACACGCGTACATTACCTCACTTGTCGGTGTAATACCACTTTTGGGAACAAATTCATTATTTTCAAGTTTTACTCATCATGCTTGCGGAATGATTGAAATACTGGGGTTTGTTTGCCGTCTTTGTATATTATCGGTATTACGATTAAAAAGTTTGATACATTTTTCTTTCAAATTGATTTTTATTTAGACACCGAATTCTAAATATAATAAATGAAGAACCTGCGGTAAAAAAATCGGATGATTATTATGACGATGAAAAAAAAGCTATTGCATGTGTTGTTGAGCATCAAAATATAATAAAGTTAAGTGCCGTTGAAACGACTGCGTTTTATTGACTAAATAAATAATATTTTTTGCATAGTCATTTTCGTTTTAGTTGCTGTGAAAACATAAATTCGTTGTACAGTACGTCCTTTTTCTACATACTGAGCATCTCGATTGTAACGATGAGCATTACTGGATTTGTGGTAATTATTTTAGTAGCGAATTTATAGACAATACTAAAATAGATTGATTTTATATTTTTCTCATAATGCAGACAGTTCTTTTTATGTTTGAGTATAGGCTCTGATTAAAATGAATGAAGAGTTTAAAGATTGTATAAGGTTTGCTATGTTTACCTTTGCCCAAATATTCCATGTGTTTTGTTGGTATTTTTTGGGACAAAGTATCTTAAATTATGAAGATAACTTGAACGATTACGCGTAAGTTGTACTATAACGACCTTTTATACATTTTCAAATCATTGTTAATCGCATACTATCTTTAGATAATTTATTATTGAATCTTTTATAGGAGCAATTTTAATTGGTATAAAGCTTCCTCTAAAACTAAATTTATTATAAAATTTATGATTATGAGGACTTTGAAACCAACTAAAATAAAGGCAATCATTTTTCCATTCACTTTAGAAAAATTTACATCTGTAATTATGCAACAATGTTATTCAGCCTATTATATAATATTTTATAGCATCTTTCATAAATGTTGATAACATTCTAGGTAATGAAAACTGCAATGTCTTACTTTACCGTTATAAAGTCAACAATATGACTTCGATGCAATTCCAAAATAAAGTAAAACTAAATGTGCTGCGGTCGTAAAAAATATGTATTGTAAATGTTCAAAATTTATTCTTGTAACTGCTTACATATTTATAAATGAAATAAATATTTTTTTTCATAAAAATCAAATGTACGTATATAGGTAGTATATTCTTGAGCGTATCTTGTAGTATATATAACTGATCCATTTCAAATGAAAAATGAAACACTGCAGTCCGACAAAGTTTCCTTTTAAAAATAGATACCAAAATAGAGGGTATACGAATAATATGCAGTTACACATTAACTACAAGGTTTTAACCTATTACAACTATTATAACCACTTATTGTAATACCCGTGTTTAACGTGAAGCTACACTTTCTTATACATAGTAGTAGAAACTCTTTCTTAATTTAAATGTAGCACATGGATACCGCTCGATATTGTTATAATTCCATCAAAATCCTATACAATAAGTAAGCCGAACTTTATTTTACAAGAATCATACAGTCAAAGAGCGGACGTCATTATAAATATATGACTCACAATAAACGCAATAGATCGTAAAGCTTTAAAAATGGATCAGTACAGTTATAGTATTCGTACTTATTTCAAACTTAATAAAGATTTGATGGTTGGTACAGGAGTTTGGCCATATCAATCGCCTTATGCAGCTCGGGTATTTCAAGTACTTTGGTACATACAGCATATTAGCATCATAATTCCAGAGGTATAATGAGACATAAAATAAAATTATATATAGATGCATTTTTATCTGCAATGTAAGGCTTACTTATACAATCATTGGGCTATCGTGTAGTATATATTTCACTACATGAATATCTTGTGTGCCGATTACTGCGTGACCATTCGTATATTTATTCATGTTTTAGATATCGTATGGCATGTTTTAATACATATACTATTTGTAAAATCAGAATATATTGAGTTTGGTAATAGTAATATATTTAGATGCTTATTTATCTTAGACTAACATTAAGTATGATATTCTTGCATCCTTTTTATTCAATAATATGCGTTTTACTATCTCCAATAATTGCTAGATAATACTCCGGAATAGAAGATAGAAACGATTTTAATTATCAGAACCAAAAAATGCTGAGCTTTTTCAGCGGATCCTAATTATAATTAATACCTATATGTATAGAACTATATTAGAGTGTTGTCTATTAAGTAAATTTTACGTAGCCGCATATATGTAAATTTTCCCATAAGGCAGATTACTTTAATTTAGTCACAATATATTTGACTCAACTTATAAAATGTTTTCATAAAATTAAAAGTAGATTGCATATTAGTCGGTAAACTATCTTTTACAATCAGTTATATTACTGTTAACATTATTCACATTGTGATCACTATAGCAAATTACCTTACTTATTTGAAAGTGCGTAAAATATAAGTATAAGCAAAAGGTAAAGCGTGTAATATTGGCATGGTTTGGATGACCTTATTACAGTACGTACAAAAGTTTAATAATAGATGCTCATTTACAGATTATTAAACTGCATGAAATTAGACATATAACTGATCTTGTATTGGAATGCATACCGCCAATTTTGTACAACTTTGGTATGGGCGCTTTATATGCAAACACAATTTATCGTAAACAAAAGGTAATTTTCTGGGTTTACAGTTATAATACCTATATTACAATATAAGACATTTTTGATAATATTAGATAAAAAATATTTTTGAAAAAATACACAAAAACTGGACTAAAATATCTGACAAAAATGAACTAGAAATATTGACGCGATATTCCGATACAGGATTGACAATGGATTGGTTGTATTTAGGTAAGAACTGATTTTTCTTGAAATTTATTTTTTAAATAATATATGTATAAGCACATGTAAAACATTATTACTCTACCTTTGTATTATTTGAATTTAAATAAATTAACATTTTACAATATTTTATATTGGATTTTATTTTATGCATAGGTACAATTCTTTTTGCGGTGATCATGTTTTGCATGCTTCCCTTGTCTCCAATTTTCATGGATTATATAAATCCGTTGAATGAATCAAGGCAAAGACTACCAATGTACAGGGTTCAATTTTTTGTGGATGAGGAAAAGTATTATTGGGCCATTTTAATACATGCTTATATGACAACTGTGATTGGCATTATTCCTATTGTAACTGTTGATCTTTTCCTGGCAAATTCTGTTCAACACCTCTGTGGAATGATCTCAATTCTCGGGTATTCTTATGTTCTTTTTTAATTTTCTATAACTTGTTTTTTGTTTAATACGGACTTATTGTCGTAACATCGTGAAAATACCATCTATTAGTCAATTATGCATGTAAAAATTCATGTTTGCCATAGTAATTATTCAATAATAACGTAAACAATTGTTTAATATAAATATTTGATTTTTAGAAAACGATTAGAAAACACATTTATTGCAAGACCGATTATGAAAAACCTTGATGATAATATTTATAAAGATATAAGGGATTGCATTATTTTGCACGGCGAAATCCTTGAGTAAAGAAAATATTCATATTTTCATTATTGTATAGTTTAGACAGTTACTACCATCTCAATATATTCTATTCTTGATTTTAGTTTTCTTGAAGATTTAAATAATATATTTGGTATTGCATTTGGTCTTCTACTGGGACTCCTAATATGTCTAACAAGTTTTACTGGAATTGTGGTAAATAATTTGTATCCTAATTAAAAGTTCTATGTCACAATATAGTAGTCGAAAACATCAGATTTGCTTGTCGAATGATAGAAACCAAATTGCTTTAAACTTCGATGCGTTATCCTCCCTGTTATATAATTAAATACATCTATCAATTTACAGAATTGGAAATTCATAGTATATCAACAAATGTGAATGTAATTTTTAAATACATTTAACGAATTTTACTAAAATGGTAGAGAATTACATAGCTATATAGAAGAGAACGTACCATATGTCGTGGTTCATAGTAATTCGGTTTCTACCATATATTATAAGCAAATATATTTATTTATTGAAAATTAATTATACTCGGACTAAACTTGAACCTAAAGACTAAGGATTTTCGCTTAAATTTATACCGGTGTTACCTGTAACAGAGAAATACTGTGCGGAAGACAGGGTTATTAATTCAACCTGCTTATGTGTACTATTGAGTGTAATCGCGTAAACAGTAGTTTCTTATCGTTTGCAAATTTCCGTTTTCACACGACAAAATGCTGCTGTAGTTTTAGTACTTACGCATGTGATACACATACTCAGGGTGCATTAACAACCTTGACGGAAGGACATTTCACGATTTTCTTAGTATGTTAAACGTTGAAAAGAATCCACGATTAGACGATGAGCAAGCCAGCTCTTTAGCGCGACACTTATCAGAATTCATTGCGTTTTATTGCTTTTGGCGCAGAATATAAATTTTAATTGACTTCTATGCCCTTTAATAGATTATATAATAATTAAATAGACATCGGAAGAAAAAAGTCATAACGATTGCAGTCTTTAAGTGTTTAACAGGTACTTTAATTTATAGGTCCTTATAAAATGGGGCGAATGGCATCAAGTAATTCGATTTGGATTATTTACTATAGGTGAATTATTCCATTTGTTCTGCTTTTGCTATCATGGTCAAGATATAATAGAGCAAAATAATCAGATGTACAAATCTATGTAAAGTAAAATACATTTAAAAAAGTTATCAAATTTAAGGATTGAAGTTGTTTAATAAATTCTTTATTTAATCAGAATGAATTCAGGGTGGTATAAGTCTTTGACCAGAACTGGAGTCCTTGTTCAAATGATGTTGTTACGAAGTAACAAACCATGCATCATTAATTGCATAATTTATCCTATGGCTATGGACAATTTTACATGGGTAAATATTACTAGATATTTGTTATTCAACCACATTAAAGTACCTATAATTTTTAACTGTATGTTTTTTTTAAGGTTGTAAAAACTATATTTTCATATTTCACAGTCGTAAAATCATGCAGATACTAACGTAGAATATTGATAAATTATACAGGTTTGAGGCATAAATAAATGTAGATAACACAAATGTTTGATTATACACTGTAAAACCAGTAAAATAAAAATATAACTTAACATGTTCGGTGTCTAGGAGTTTTGAATGTTTGCTCAATTGAAGTCTTTGTAGACAGGTTTTTATTCCGATTTCTTCGTGTGCTAAGTTGCACTTGGTGCTCTATCATTGTCTTTTGTGTCTACCGTCCTTGAGTTTGGCGATTTCTGATACAACTATACTATGTTGCTCGACAAATTTGACTTGAATTATTGTTTCATATAACTGTTGTATTCCTGCGAGTTTCTCTAACTGCTTTTACGACTCAAGCGTTTCTTTGTCTTCTTGCTTTATTTTTTCCTCTCAATATCTTTATTTGCAGAGGAAGATAATTCAATGCCTTAATCTTGTAAGCCTTGTGATTTTGTATGTCACCAGGAGATGATTTAGCATTGAGCCAAAAACATTGTTAAAACGTATTAAATTTATTTCTTACGACCAATGTCTTAATCCAGATGCTTATTAGTCAATTATGTTCTGCTTATATGTTATTGTAGTATTTTACCAGATAAAAGATGCTCCCGAAACGTTAGTTTTAGCAATAAAGCTTAACCCAAAATTGCTCGTAGTGATTTTTTAATTCTGTTTATACTTTTATAATAACTTCAACAAAAGTATTAGAGTCAAAATTGTCAATAGATTTGAACCTAGAAATTTTATTTTATCACATAAAAATCATATATTTTATAAAATTATATATAAATGTGTGAAATCTTAAATGGTATTGAGTTCTAAAATAATTCTATATTTCTATAAAAATGCATTAACGAAAATGAATATATATTATAACCATGCAATTATATGATTTATATCTAGTACGTTTTGATAATATGGATCAAAGTACATCAATTGCTACAGGACTTTCGGTAAAATTTGCATTGAATAATAGAGCGACTATAACGTTCTCAAACAGTAAGTTTTTTAATTTTAAAATTGTATACATTCGAATATATTATAACTATTATTATAGAAGTACAAAAATTGTGTTTTCTTCACATTCTAATTGAAATTTATACTTACAATATCTGAAGAAATATAGACCTTCCCCAAGTCTTTCTATAATGCTGAATTATCCCCGTTGACGTTCTACGCGATCCCATGGAGTTCATATCAGCACAATCCTCCACAACAGCATCATGAAGACACATAATTGGTTTATCGTCTCTGGTACATCATAAACGAAACATCGACTTTCAGCTAATAAAAATCTGGGAAAATCGAAATAATCTTAATTTTACTATTGAAAGCTTACTTTAATGTAGTTATACCAACAAAATTTACGAATAGCACCTTAAATCAATATAAAGAACGATATATATGACAAAATACACAGAAAAAGATAGAACTCAAAACTTATCATTAAAACTATAAATTAAATAAATATTTTTTAACTAAATTTACGTCCTGTAAAAAATGTTGGTATAACTGATCAATTCAAAAAGGAACATCTTATATACAAAGGTCTATTTTTGTTTAATGCATAATCAAACGATAGGTATATTATGAATAACATGCAGTTACACCTTAACTATAAGCTTTTGACTTATTACAGCTATACAGGCCACTTATTTTAATGCCAGTGCTTAACATGAAACCCTTTCTTATAAATAACACTCCCTAGAAATAGACGGTGAGATATAAGAAAATGTGTCTTAATTTGTCTGTAGCATGTGAATATTTTTATATGGATTTTCATATTCCATTTAGAAGCTCAATAAGTCAGTTCAACTTTATTTTATGAGTATTATACACAGTCAAAGTAGTATTTGTCAAGATACAGATTGAAAATGGAACAGTATAGTTCTAGTATACGTACTTATTTTAAACTTAATCGAGTTTTCATGGTTAGTTCAGGAGTTTGGCCATATCAATCGACACACATAGCTCAAATACTTCGACTGCTTTGGTTTATGCAACATATTAGCATCATGACTCCAGAGGTATTAAAGATAAAATGATGAGAGAGAGAGAGTATCTTCAACTTAATACTATCCGCGTTGTAATATTTATTTATTAGTTGATTCAATTGTTTTTATGTACCTATAGTATGCTAAAATCATCTCGTGTACCAAATCACCAATTACTGCGTTCTTTTAAATTTTAGATCACATGGTAATAGAACATGTAACATTCTGAATAGATTTCGTTAGATAATTATAATTATTCAATTTTGACTGTATCATTGTATCCAAAAACTATTGTTGCATTCTATTTGTTCTTTTAGGAAAAATAGATTAAATCCCAGTAAATGATTATTTGCAAAGTGATCTGTGTTGACTATAACAAATTACCTTCTCTTGAAGTGTACAAAATTAATAAACGCAAGGTATCCAAACTTTTGAAACCTGGCATGCAACATTATGAATTAACATTATCATCAATTATTGAGATTACGCTATTAAAACTTAAACGCAATATTATGTATAATATCCTGTTGTAGATTATTAAACTTATTGAAGTTAGAGGTACAGCTGATCTTTTACTAGAATGTATACCGTCAGTTTTTTATAACGTTGTTATCGGCGTTTTATATGGAAATACCATTTATCATCAACGAAAAGTAAGTTTTTGGATATTAAGTTATAATATATTTAAGAAAATACAAAGAATAATTTTCGATAATGTTAGATTAAAGAACTTATTGCAAAAATACACAAAAACTGGCTCACAATATCGAAGAAAAGTGAAATTGAAATTCTGACGCGATATTCTAACGTGGGAATTACAATATGTTGGCTGTATATTGGTAAGACATAATGTTTTTTTGCATACATGTATATATATTTATTTATTTATCTATTTATTTGATAAAATAAGTATCAATTATAAATTAACGAACACATATTCCGTAAAGGAAAGGCCATATAAAAAATATCTTTGATTTTTGAATATAATCATTCATTCTTTTTAGGCGCACTTTATTTTACAGTAATTATATTTTGTTTGTTTCCCTTGTCTCCAATTTTCATGGATTACGTGAATCCGTTGAACGTTTCAAGGCAAAAATTACCACTGTACAGGGTTCAGTTTTTCGTCGATGATGAAAAATATTATTGGACTATTTTAATGCATGCTTATACCACGACTATGATTGGTATTATTCCTCTTGTAATAGTCGATCTTTTTCTGGCAAATTGTACTCAACACGTATGTGGAATGATGCTAATTCTCGGGTATTCCTTTCATTATTTCTTACTTTCTATAACTGCTTGTTGTTTATTATACGGACTTATTGTACTTTCGTAAAGATGTATCTTGATAATCAAATAATTGAAATACATAAGTACGTATAAACTAAAATGGTTTCTATCATCGGACTATAAGAAATCAAAATGATGTAATAAGGAAGACAATTTTCCAATTCATCTTTGATTTTTAGCAATCGATTGGAAAATACCATGAAAACAAGATCAGTTATGAATAAGCTTGATGATAACATTTATAATGATATAAGGGGTTGTACTATTTTGCACACTGAAATTCTTGAGTACAGAATATATTCATATTATCATTCTTATAGTGTCGACTATTAAATAAGTCTCAATATGTTCAAATTTGTATTCTTTATTTTAGTTTTATTGAAGATATAAATTACATATTCAGTACAGCGTTCGGTATTTTACTAACAATCCTAATATTTTTGACAAGTTTCACCGGAATTGTTGTAAATATATCATAAACTAATTTTATTTTCGAAATAAACGAAGATTTTATTCATAGGTTTCAATTCATAGGTTCTTATCAAATGGGGTGATTGGAACGAAGTGATTCGATTTGGATTGTTTACCACTGCTGAATTATTCCATGCATTCTGCTATAGCTATCATAGTCAAGAAATAATAGACCATAACAATCAGATACATAAATCTATGTACATAAAATACATGTTAAATAATTTGTAAAATTCGTAATTTTAAGTAATTTAACTATGTTTTATTGGTTCAGAATGAACTCAGCATGGTATAGATCTTCGATCAGAACCAGAGTCCTTGTTCAAATGATGTTCTTGCGAAGTAAAAAACCATGCCTAATTAATTGCATAATATTTCCCATGAGCATGGAAAATTTTACGTGGGTAATATTATCAAATATTCGTCATGTAATAACTTAAAACACATATTCTTTTAATTCTTTAATTTGTTTTTAAGATCTTAAAATCGACGTTTTCATATTTCACAGTCGTGAAATCATGCAGATATTAATAATTAAAAATGGATAAGTAAAATATATATTTTTTATTTAATTGTTACTTGAGTAAAAATCTATATGTACTAAAATTTTTTATCTAATTTTATCTAATAATCTATTATTGTTTAACAAAATTGTAAAAAATGTTCTTTATCAAAGAGTCACTTTTAAACTTACTCTTTTTCTTTTAAATTGTTTAAGTTCTAACGTAATAGGCTTATTTTTTTAAAACTCAACGTATAACATATAATTTTTCTTAATCGTTTATATTTTTATTATCTATATTAATCCATGCGGAAGGAAAAAAATTTGAAATACCTCTCAGTCAACTACGTAGATATAACTAACATTTTGCATAAGAGCGACTTTTGAATTGCAGTGTATGTGTATGAAATTTCTGCAAATGATTTATAAGTACAATTACGTCTTTTATTTTTTTATTCAATATGGTTATTGTAGAATCATGATCTATTATCTTATACATTTTAGTTTATTTCATAGCAGAATTTAATTATTTCTAAGATAATAGAAAAAATTCATAAGCAGTTTATTAATATTTTATGATTACTATGGCTTAGTAATATTAGTCGGTGCAACATGACATTACTTTAATTATGCAACTTTCACTGAAAAAATGAAACACGTGGTAACAGGTTATTGCTCTAGAAACTGCGGTGGTAGAAATGCATAAACGCAAAAAGTCGACCCATGGCACTAACATTTTTCAAGGAGATGGTACAAGCAGCTGTTATTAAATTGCCATCGAACTGATTTCATTGAAAATTATTTTGTAAAGGATTATATGGTGTATTCAACGTAAAAAATAAAAAAAAACTCCTCAGAGACTAAAAGTATTTATTATATCATACGAGGTAAAATTTAATATGTATTTAATTGATGTTTATTGTTTATGTATATACACATTGTCATTTAAATATTTCATATACTCTTTTTTTTATAAAAGATGGCCAAATTATATGGAGATATAAATCAATTATGGAATTTAACTAAAAAAATGCACATATTTGTATGGTATTTGAGTATAAACATTTTTTATAGCAGAATGTATTATCTACGAGAGGTATTACATTATTTTCAGGGCTTGGAAAATACCTTTAATAATTTATTAAATTAAATTATATTTTCAAATGTATGCACAGGGCGACGGTTACAAACGCATTTGTAGTAGTACAAAATTCAGATTATTTATCAATTATGGAGCTTCAATAAATCTACCTATTTCGAACACAAATGGTAAGTACAATATTTTTGAAAGAATTAAATAGTATATGCGTAAGATTGTATATACGACACGTCTACCTTTGAAATACGAAAAAAATCTTTCTTAAAATTACACGAATAATTGCAATTGAATTGAAATTTTGTATACGTAAATAATATAACATTACATATTTCTACATTTTTTCGTATTATTTTAAAACTTTTTGTACTTACTGTACTTCAGTCAATAACTCAACCAGTCTTGAAAATCTCTAAGTAATGCCCACATGATTACTCCATGAACAGCGAAAGGGCCAACATTTTATTAAAATACTACTGAAACCATTAGTTTTGAGATGAATGATAATATTTTTACTTTGATCATTTAACTCAATATTGGTACGGAAACATGTTAAAGAATTATTAGCCAATCTCGTTTGTACCATGCCGAATTTTTAACAACATTTTATTGTTCACTGACCTACAGTAAGTCTGAAAAATTTTTCCCTCGGGCGATTACTGCTCTAGCTTCGCTCGGGCTGACCACGCACCCTCGTGAATCATCTTCTCCTACAGGCAGTAAATCCACCCGCAAAAAATCTGTTACTTTCGACCGTTGCTGCATAATGTACCTATCAAATGTTGGTATAGTGTTATGTCATTTAAGTGTAACAATTTTTAATTTAATCGAGTAATTCATGTAGTTTTTAAATTAATAATCGCATGAATCTTGCAATCTACTAGTAAGTTACATATAAAATTTAGTTTTGAACCCAATATAGTATGAAAATGAGTAGAAAAAATTTACGTGGTTTTTATAGTTATGCTTACATATATTTATATTATTTACATATACATATATTGTTATTATAAAGTTAGCTTTTCACAGGTACAATCTATCAAAACGTATTAGTAAATATAATACATCTTCTGATGCTTACTTGTTTAATTATAATGGCACTCTTAAATACTTTAACGGATCTGGAATTATTCTCCGTCTATAATGATAAGAAAAAACATCATTTGAAAACACTTTGCATGACATTACTATCGTCGATTTTACGAATAATAGATATCAGACTACCAACATTTTCCAGGACTAGTCATCTCCATACATTCAACGTAATTTCAACGTACGTGTTAATTATTTGTAATTTTATTTATAAAAGTTTTAATTTCTTTGAAAATGTTTTTGACATCATAGATAATATAATTTTTTAATCACTAATAAGTATGTTTTCAAATATTATTATAGATATTAGATATGAAATGTAAAAATACAACCATATAAATAAATTTAAACACCGATTAACAATTTAATAACCACTTCTTATAAATAAGAAAATAAATAACCAACTTTATGATACTATTTTATACATACCTTCAATGTATAAATCATCTCAGGCATCATTGTATCGTCGGTTCTTACGAAGACTAACAACTATAATAAAGCCTGTTTTCATTTGCCTTTTTTCAAGCACCATAGTAATAATAAATTTGTCCAAAATTTGATATAGTATACCGGCGATCTATGGAACCAATGATAAATGTAAATTAATTAATAACATAATGCGCTCCTTCATAAAACGTATATCGAGACTGATGTTTTGAACGAAACAACTTTCTTCTACACTTAAAAAGTTTCTTTATTTTTGTAAGAGCCCCAATACATGAAATAACGGAGACAAAGATGAAAACAAATTCTGTCAGACAGCCAACTTTAGTATTGCATATTGCGTCAGCTTGTGACGTTTTAAATAAATATGATTAATTAAAATAAATTGGAGGAATCATAGTTTTAATAAGAATTGCTCTCAATTATCTTATACTATGTATCAATCAGATACATAAAGAAAAGATCAATGAAATAAAAAATGCACAGGATCGATAAAAAGACATTTAAAATAATTAAGTCTCCGATAGTGACATGAATAACTTCATTTATCTTTTAGAACTAATTCGCGTAAAAGAATTACTTGAACCCAGAATGTGCTATTGAAATACGAAACAATTAAGTAATTGGTATTAAGTGATATGGTGGTATAATTATTCGGATGGCTTTGTAAAATATATATGTGTAGATTAGAGCAGACTTGACAATATTTTTCTCTCCTACGGAGCGTTTTAGTTAGCCAAATATTCCACTGAATAAAATGGATGGTAAAAAGTGTCTTCGAACTTATTTTATAGTTAATACAGTTTTTCTTTCTAGCTGTGGAACGTGGCCTTATCAGCATGCAATTTTGAGGAAAATATTTCAATATTTTTGGATAACACAACAAACCATTATTATTGTGGCTAAGGTATATCTACCACGAATTAATCTATAATTATAATAATAAGTTATGTATATGCTCATTGTTGTTTATCCGTAAATAAAATCCGTATAGTGTCTTTAGAAATAATTCAGATACGAGTACAACAATTATTTTGCATTCATACAAAATATTTTACTTATATTTAATACTTATTCTTACTTAAATGTACGAAATCATTAATATATTACAATTCTTACATATTTATGCGTACTGTTATAGTCAATAAAATTGTATGAAATTAAAAATGACACTGATTTAATGATTGAGGCTGTAGCTTCTTTTTTCTATAATATAATCATGACTATCAAATTTATCAATCAAGTTGTCAACGAAAACAAAGTATGTAATAAAAACATAGATGAACTTAGAAATGTAATTGTAGTAAATTAATGTATAATTAATAATATAAAGGTCAAAATTATCCTTGAAAAAATACAACACGATTGGAAAAGTCTGTTAGATGATTCGGAAATCAAAATGTTGTCTTATTACGCTAGATTAGGTAAATTTCTCAATTTCATGTACATAGGTATGCTATACAAAATTATTATTCTAATATAATTAATCATCTCTTATTATATATTTGATTTAAAATCTATACAGGTGCAGTTTACGTTACTTTGATATCATACATGGCTGTTCCTCTTACACCAATTATACTTGATTTAATATTACCATTAAATGAATCAAGACCGAAGCAACCACTTATAATGGCTGAATTCTTCATAGATCAGGATAAATATTTTTATTATTTAATGGTACATGTTTATCTGTCGGCTCTTTATGGAATTATACCTCTACTTGCAACAGATACTTTATACATGAATTGCGTGCATCATGCTTGTGGAATGCTTAAAATTCTCGGGTTAATAATTTATAGATTAATATGTTCAAACATTTAACAAAAAAATAAAGGGATTACCAACTTTTTAATTATATCATAGAATAAAACTAATATATTTCAGGAATCGTATCAGAGATATTTTAAATAGTCCATCCAGTGGACAGTCCAATAAAATCAAATATGATAAAATGGTAAAGTGTATCATTCAGCATCAAAACATAATAGAGTCAGTTTGAAAAATTTTTAACATAAATATACGACAAATTTTACATATAAAATTCATGACTATAATACAACAATAAGATATAATTTATAGATTTTGTAATAACATCAACGAAACCTACAGCACTTCATTCTTAATTGTACTATTTCTCAGTATAACTTTGATGAGTTTTAGTGGAGTAGCGGTATAGTATAATAATTTTTTTCTGACATATGCAAAAAATTTAATAAAATATTTTATTGAACATTTTCATCCATATATAGACCGTTATTAAATTAGGAAACAATTTTAATGACGTTATACGATTTGGATTTTTCTCTGTGGCTCAGATTTTTCATTTACTTTGCTACAATTATATGGGACAAAGCGTCGTGAACTATGGAGAAGATTTGACAGTCCAAATGTAAGTATCATGATAATGTAGGTATGCCTACGGTACAGCATGGGCTGCACATTTGTAGTTTTGTTGCAGATACAATACTAACTGGTATGAAGCGTCATTAAAAACCCAACGACTCATAAAATTTATGATGGCAAAAAATATGCATCCCATGACATTGCGAGCATATATCATTCCCTTGTCTTTACCGAATTTCACACACGTACGAATACCTTTTTTACTACGTCGTTCTCAAGGTTTTAACATGTTTTAGGATATCCATATTGTTTTTTGCCATTTTAGGTTATGAAAATGTCAATGTCGTATTTTACGGTATTACAATCAACAAGATAAAGTACAAAAATATAGAAAGATATTTAACTCAGATTATTACGAGCAAAATGTTTGTTCAATAGCCTTCGAAATAGAGTTTTCAACTATTTAAATGCTTGCAAATATGTAAATTTTGTAAAAAATGAATATGATACATGACTTAGTTTTTGTAGGATTGTTAATATTAATAGAGCTATATTTTATGAAATAATACAATTTAAGAATATTTTTTATATGCCATTAATATAATATAGTTACTATTATCTTACAAAATCTAATTTTATTTTTATTGCACACTTGAAATTATCCAACAATTTTGAACAATACTCCATAGCGTTTATAAGTACATTGTTAACTTACAATGAATAAGAAGTGCTTACTGAAATCAATCCCTCTATATGGCATGAGTAAAGTATGATGATTCTTTGTTTTAGCCCAACATTTGCCCCTATTAAAGATAATTTTTATAAGTGGTCGTGTATAGCCCAGGGATTGTAAGAAAATTGTATAATAACAAAATTGACGGTAAATCGCTGCAATTTGGAAGGGAAGAACTCAATTAAATGACATGGAACACCTGTCCTAAGTATTATATCGATCGCAAAAATATACACCATGTAGGATATTCACTGAAATAATAGAAGAGACAGTATTACAACTTTGCCCCAAAGTTTTTTTTTGCACAAAAGAATGGAAAAAGAAAGTAACTGCATCCGTACATACTATAAATTAAATAAATTTTCTATGTCATTACTTGGACATTGGCCTTATCAATCTAAAAACTCTGTCAAATTCGTAACTTTTTTTTGGACTTTTCAGCACCTTAGCATTTTACTACCCGAAGTACGCGTCTTCTTTTTAAAATTTAAGGTGTCGAACAAAACCTTTCTAATACGAGTCTTTTGCAGTTAATAAGGCTTGTGGAAATTCGAAATAACGTCGATTATGTTATCGAAGCTTTACCTCCAATTGTATATAATGTAGTTGTCGGTATAAAATTTGTAAATGGTTCTCTTAATAGGCATAAGGTAATGTTATCCGTTATCACACATCTTATGCGGGGAAATCCACAAAACTTTTAATTTTAGCTAACAAAATTTAAATTTGAAACTTTTGTATACAATTTTTGCCTTTGTTACGCATATGCAGGGAATACTACAATAAGTAACAATCCGAGCGAAGATATAAGAATACCGTTTATTCGATAAAATCTAAATGAGTTTTCTATCTGAAGTTCAAAAGTTTTGGAATTTTGCCCATAAGTATAGTTTGTTAATGTGTACTTTCAAGAATTAAAAATCCATTTTTCCCAGATAAAAATAACACTTGATACGATTCAGAGAGATTGGAAAAGTCTTCGTAATGAAGAAGAAACGCGAATTTTAGCAGAGCACTCCTCGTTTGGCAAACTACTTACTGTTGGATACACCTGTAAGCTAGCTCTTAAAAAATGAACAATTTTTTATAAAATCCATTTTTGTACCATTGGTGATAAATTTTATTTAAAAAAAAAAAATAATAATAAATAAGTAAATAAATAATAAACCGTTTATAGTTATGTGCACTATGACGCTAGTCTGCTACTTGTTGTTTCCTTTTACACCATTTTTTCTGGATATAATAAAACCACTGAACGGAACAAGACCTAGACGACCAATTTACTTAGTGGAATTCTTCATTGACAGGGATAAATATTTTTACGAAATTTTAGTCCACTCGTATATCACGAGTGTTATTGGATTCATACCACTTATTGCCATAGATACGTTTTACGCCATCAGTGTGCAACATGCTTGTGGAATGTTTGATATACTTGGGTATAATTTTTTATATTTAATTGTTGCTCGAAAAGAAAGAATTATTTGCTGAAGTTTCATAATTCTATCTTTAAGACGCCGCCTCAGAATGATTAATAAAACTAAAAATGAATTGGAAAAAAAATCGGATGAGGATGACGCTTACCGAGAAACAGTTTCTTGCGCAGTTCAACACGACGAGATACTTCAGTTACAAAAATAGTTAATCTTGTCTAAAAATGTCCATTTTAAATGGTTAATTATATCTTTCAAATTACAGATACTGCGAGAATCTAAATGAAAGCTATAGCGATTCCTTCTTCTACATTATGGGTTTAAACATGATTAGTCTGAGTTTCTGTGGAGTTTTGGTAAAATAATCAGAATTATTCGAAGACGCTTGAGTATTCTAATGATGGCAAAACTAATTTTTTTTCAGACCATACTAATGTGGGGTCGTCTCTACGAGATGTTAAGAAATGGAATATTTACAATAGCACAAATGTTTCATCTCTTCTATTATAGTTTTCAGGGTCAGTTTTTGTCGGATCAAAGCGTTATGATAAGTGACTGCGTGTAATGTATATTCAAATTGAATTTTGAAATAATATGAGAATAAATAAATTATAAATACACAAGTAAGCAATTTTAGATACGATTCCGAGTGGTATACAGCACCGCTACGAACCAGGAAAATCATGGCTATGATATCCATGCGTGGTTTGAAGCCGTTCCAGCTAACTGCAAAAGTTTTTATCATGTCATTGACAAACTTTACACTGGTAATAATTTACTCAACGCTAAATTTTATATCGATAATTAAAAAAAAAACAATTAAAAGTTATAACTTCTTTGCAGGTAATAAAAACGTCTATGTCGTACTTTACGGTTCTTAAATCTTCTCGATAAAATTAAAAGTAAATGTGTTTATATATGGTATTTATTTTCTGAAAATTATATATGCTTTCGTAAATAATAGCATCGGGTTTTAGCAAAAATACATTCCTGCATTTTTCCCTATACATGCATCTTGTGCCTATTTATCAGTATACCTATAGAGTACATTGTCTACAATGAATATTAGCAATATTTATACTTGATTAATAGTTTGTTTGAAGAATTAAAAATACTCAAATATAGTTAAACGGTAAAAATAAAGTTTTCCCGCGGCTCGACGAAATGGAACCGTGTATAATATATATGGCGGGTAAACAAGATAATGGAATATGGATTCGATGGTGTTTGCTTTCTCTCGTCCGCCGGTTAGACCGTACATGTACTTATAGGTTATGAAGCATCATCAGTGATCGCGGCGTCTTTTACTGTAAAAATTGTTAATCTGCTATGTTTATACATCGGAGGAGTATTTTTGCATGAACATTCATTTTTCTACGTAAAACACAATGTAAGTGTTGCCGGATATTTTATCTGGTTATTGATATGTCTTCTCTATGAAAATAATATTCGTAAATGTACGAACTCCGAAATAAATCATAACCTCTGCAGGTGGTACTAAGTTGGCTATAAGTTGCAAATAAATTTCTCAATGTTACATTTTTTGTGAAAACGCTATTATTTAGTTGTAAATTTTGAGTGAACAAGAAAATTCCGTTAGATTTGAAGCAGTTGTTGAATCATTGGCGATAGAAAAGTAAATGTTTGTAAATAACAGTAAATAACATGTATTATTTATTCTTTTAGATTAAATTTTAACTTAAGCATCATGTCGAATATGCTATATGGAGGTGACGAAATTGGTGCCCTTGTTTTTGACTTGGGTCACCATTCGTTACGGGTTGGATATGCTCAAGAGGATACTCCAAAAGCAGAGATTCCAGCAGTTGTGGGTATAGGGGAAGATGCAAATTGTAATGCAGCAAAAGTAGAGCCTATGGATGTAGATGACAAGAAACCGGACAGCAATATAACACAGACTGCTCCAAAATATTATATTGACACAACAATTTTGCATGTACCACGTAAAGGAATGGAAGTGGTTAGTTATATGAAGGATGGAATGATAGAAGATTGGGATCACTTTGAAAAGGTACATGGTCATCTGCAAAAGATTTGCAACTCCTGTAACTTGATGTTGAATCGGAAAACTGTATTGTTTTTTTCTATAGGTTTTAGATTACACGTATTCAAAAGTTATTCAGTCGGATGCTGAATATCATCCAGTATTATTTTCTGAGTCTCCTTGGAATATTAGAAATAAGAGAGAAAAACTGACCGAGTTAATGTTTGAAAAGTATAACGTTCCAGCATACTTTCTTGTGAAAAATGCTGTACTTGCAGCTTTTGCAAATGGTAGAGCAACGGGTATTGTAGTAGACAGTGGAGCAACACACACATCTGCTATACCTGTTCAAGATGGATTTGTTTTGACACAAGCTATCGTGAAATCTCCGCTTGGTGGAGATTATATCTCCATGCAGTGTCGACAGTTTTTGCAAGTGAGTATTGTGAATAATAAACATAGTTATTGACTAGTGAAATGATTGGAAAATGTCTAAATCAATGAATTTTGTTATGCTCAGGAAAATGACATCGACCTTTCCCCAGCATACATGGTTGGAAGTAAAGAAGTAGTGAAAGATCATGATAAACCCAGATGGGTGAAAAAGAAAAACCTTCCAGAGGTGACAAAATCCTGGCACAACTACATGGTGAAAAAGCTTGTGCAGGACTTCCAAGCAACTTGTTTACAAGTCTCTGAAAGTCCTTATGATGAGAAGGGGGTTTCAACTATTCCAGCAGTTCCTTATGAATTTCCTACTGGTTATAGACAAGACTTTGGATGTGAAAGATTTCGTATACCAGAAGCCTTATTTGATCCTAGCATGGTGCAAATGCGAGGAGGCATGGTTGGAAATACAATGCTTGGTGTTGGTCATATAGTTACAACAAGTGTTGGTATGTGTGATGTTGATGTGAGACCTGCTCTTTATGGCAGTGTAGTTGTGACTGGTGGCAATTCTTTCATTCAGGTAATAAAGACATATATTTTTGTTAAGTTAATATTGAAAATATCTTTTTTGATACCATAAAAATAACCATGGTATTTTATTAATTTTATAGGGATTCCCTGAACGACTAAACAGAGATCTGTCTATGAGGATACCATCTAGTATGAGGCTAAAGTTAATAAGCGCTAATGGATGTGCAGAACGTAGATTTGGATCCTGGATTGGTGGATCTATTTTAGCATCGATTGGAACTTTCCAACAAATGTGGATATCAAGTCAAGAGTATGAAGAAAGTGGTAAAAGTCAAGTGGAAAGAAAGTGTCCGTGAATCTGTATGATTTATATACGTGAATTACATTTATTGAAACAATAGCGGTATGCTGTGCGCGATTTTTTGTAGATTATGACTGAATAACTTATATTTTTAAGTGTGTAATTATTTTATTATCGATTTGATTTAATTACATAATATTAAAACACAAAGGTTTTTTAACAATCTTCTAATTTTTACAAACTTAAATTATATTTTTTATTGTCATTTATAGTATAAAAGACTATGAATATAAAAATAACTTCAAATGATTTGTCGCTTATTAAAAAAATAATACTGAATACACAATTATGTTACAAATAAGGCGCCCAACCTATGTACATTTGACAAAGATTATCTACATTAATAGCGTCCAAAATTAAATGATTTACTTGACCCTCAACGCTAAGATATAGATTAAGAGCTTCTAATCTGTTTCCTCTGCTACCAACCATACCTTTCAGTCGCTCCTCTATGCTTTTAATGTACTCTACAGCCTTTTCGTTCGTTTTTTCCGCAGCGTCGCTTATCTGATTTCTATTCCAAGTGACTAGCGGATCGTATACAAACGGTTTTACCACACTTATAAGGGTACTTGCCTGTTCACGTAAAACTTTCATTGTTGTACGGCACGATTGTCGAAAAGGACCTTCGTACTTTAATGGCCCCATAGCTTCCACCATATTGTGAGTTAAACGAAAAGGCACTCTTTCTGGCCACTCAAAGGTTTCCCCCTAAAATAGAAATAGGCGAATTTAATCGTTATATACTCATTATTACCGCACTTGCTTAGCATTGATATCAATAATAAATACAAAATTACCCGATTGAATAAACAATTGAAATCAACATGTACACAATCTCCACATTTGGAATCGAGTAAAATATTCTCGCCGTGTCGATCACCTAATCCCAATATGTATCCAACCATTGACATTACAGCCGTAGTTCGAATATAAGCTGTTCTAGCTTCATACCTAAAACATTTCATATATTTTTTTAATTTCCGAATATGATTTTACGCCTTTAATTGCTGCAGAAAAATGTATATACCATCCATATGGATCTGGAAAAGCCAAATGAAACCAATCACCAAGAACCGGTGGGTGACGTGGTAAAAGCTTATCAGTGAAAACCTGACGTTTCTTTTCAATGGGATCTTTAAGTGCTATAATTATAAATTGAAAACTGTTTTAGGCCGAACCGAGTATTATTTATCGAATAAATATAGTACTACAAATTCAGTTACCGCATGTCATTGTTCGTATCTCCTTTTGAGATGTTAAAATATTTCTCTCTTTATATAAATTCATAAGAATATTTCTGTATCCAATCAAATTTGGCACCCACTCTATTAAGCCGCATTCTTCATTTAGTGGAACAACACTCTAAAAATAGTTATCATAACGTTATTTGTAATAAAAGAAATGCACGTATAAGTATTAAATTTAAAACTTACATAAGTACGGATATAAAGACGTCTTCGACGTGATTCTGGATCTTTCTGAAGATACTTATTGACAATATCATTGAATTCCATCAAGCGAAAATCTCTTCTCAAGTCATCTTTAGGTTTACACATAAACAAATAAGATTTTCCGTCAGATCCACGCAAGGAAATTCTTCGGGGACGTTGAAGTGACGGCATCACGACAACTTGTTCATCAATTCCTTGTATAGACAACCAATCGCTGCAAATTAAATAATAAAGTATTTAATTTGGTTTTAATGAACTGAAAAATATAGATAATAAAGTATTACGTTGCAAACGGATTGTGTTTTTCCACAGAAGCACCTTTCATAGGCAAATGAAGCTGCCTAAATTTAGTCGTTGGCATCATGATAGGGCCAAATGATTTATCGGCTAATAATTTCGGCAAAGATCTTGATAGTACGTTGACAGTAGTAGTTGATACACCCTGTATCATGTATGTTCGTGCAAGTTGGTTATTAAAGTCTAATACTAACTATCGCTTATATCATTAATAAACAAAAAACTTACATCAGGTATATGTTTGTTAGATAACTCAATAAGTCGTTCCCAAAACTTATGGAAGCACGATATTAATTTTGTCATTTCCGTCGATTTCAAGGCATCACGGTTCAGTATTTCCTTGCAGCATTTCTGACGCGTAGAATATCCAGACTAGTGCAAGCAAAAAATGTATTTATTGTATGCATAATTTATAAAATTAACTTCGATTTATCCATTAAAATTTACGTTAAAGACAGAGGCCATCATCCACAGGCAATGTTGCGGGTACGCCTTGATCAATTTCACAATAATAGTGAAGAGTGTATTTTGAACTTCTCTATTTGGATGACAAATTCTAGATGCTAATTGGCTGAATGCTGTTAGCCACATGAAAATAGGCACCCTTTCGATGTAAGCCTCTGAAAATGTATCACAATGTACATAAATACCAGACTGTCATTATTTTTTTTCTTTTATAATTTCACATACACTAAAATGCGTTTACCTATGATTCTTGTCATCTGACCTAAAGTCTTTGCAATAGCATTGTCCGAGCCTACGTTGTGTACTCTAACTCGTGAAGCATAGTTCAACCAGACCGTCAGCATTCTGGGCAACGATTGATGTATGTATTTGCAGCCATACAACAAGGATTTTCCATAGTAATTAATTATGTGTGCTTGCATGTCGCTAAACATAAAGTGTTAAAAATTTTCATTTTCAGATGATTTTATAAAGGTATATAATTCCAAAAAAACTCACCGACCGCTTGTAGACATGCGTTCATCGTCAGACATTTTATCGATTACCGATTCGTAGTATTGAGCTATGGCAAGGCAACTCTTCTCCCAATTTTTCCAAACTTCATACGCTTCTTTGTAATTGACCATGTTGCCATTAGCATCGACGTTCAAAGTTTCATCGTTGTACTTGGCCCACAGTAACTTGGTCTGCAATTTATTTTAACACTTTTAGACATAATATATGTATATTTTAATGAAACATTTATAAGATTTATATTCGCAATACAAACCTTGGCGCATTGTTTCCTTTCAGTGGTGTAAATTCCTGGAGGCTGCTTTTTGTACTCGGTGGAGTTTTTGAAAAACGTCGTCAAGCAACGTCTCAATGTTATCAACGCCTCTTCGGGAGATCCTTTCTGCCAATAGAGTTGAGCTTGTTCAATACATAAATCTTGTTGCGGACAAGTACCGGTAGCTGACAAAATATACATGTAAGCTTGTTGGTACAACCCAGCCCTGTTACAATGTACAACGCATTAACAATTCATTACACACATTAAAATACAACTGCAAATAGATTTTTATGAACACTTGATGAACATACTTCCTGGCAATTTTTGCACTCTTCAACCATAGTTTTCCAATTTCTTCTGTTATAGTAGTATTCTCCGCAGATTTGTTTGACTGTAGTTGTACCGCCAAGTCTAAGATAGCCCTTCGCATGCCTAAAACGAATTCCGCACCACGAGAAGCATTGACCAACTTGTCGCGCTTTTCCCATTCTTCGAATATTTTTGGCAAATTTTCCAAATCTTCTAACATTATTGTGCACGCTTTCTCAAATTCATTTATAATGTGTAGTCTTAAAAAACGAATTTATTATTTAAATTACAGTATCTTTGAATGGCATCAGAATTGTATTGATACTTACTTCATAATATAAGAGTAACTCTGTTCATAGGCACCAGGACGTGAAGACACTGTTAAAAGAGAGACGAGCTTCTTTTTGATGGTAAACATATCAGGTTTAACGCTATTTTTCAAATCTTGAAGCAAATTTGATTTCACGTTATTTTTAATGTCATTTCCTAGCTTTCCGAAATGTGCTAACTGCCAAAAAGGTTCAGAGTCGCATATGAGGGTCTCAAGCTCTGGCCTGTAAATTTGTAAGTTTCAGTCTAGTAAACATTGGATTATGGTAATGATCTTTAAATGATCTAAAATTACCTGTCCTTAAGAATGCCATTTGTTATACTCATAGCGGTAAACGGTTGGTCTAATCCAAGATAGCATTGAATCATACCTTGCAGGTATTTAGGTTTAGGAGCAGTATTCTGCAGAAGTCTCTCATAACAAGTAGCAGCATCCTGGAATTGGCCACTGACTTCATGGGCCAAAACTAATTGCTGAAGGTCTGGACATTTATCTTGGCTAACTAAGATGCCGGATACACCATCAGGCTCTTCAAGTTGAGTATATATTTTCTAAAATGATGATTAATTTATAGTTAAAGACATTCAAGTTATATTCCTTGCTTTTTACATTATTAATAATTACAGCCAATAAGCCGCCCTCCAAAGATTCTGACAGTCCTTTTTTACTCGAAGCCATATGTTGCTCCAGATAAATGAGAGCTCTATGATATTCATAAGATTGATAACATCCATGAGCAAGCGATAATTTTGGAAAACAATCACAGAACTCTGAAATTTCATAAAATCGATCAAGACTAATTTGTTAAAAATTTTAGTTGCGCGCATTTCATTACTAAAGCAAATTACTTTCGATTCGTTCATATTGGCTGTCACGCATTCTTCGTCTTTCTCTCAACCATCTTTGTAGGTGATCCAGGGTCGAAAAAATCACCTATAGTAAAAATTGAATAGCGCTCTGGTTAATGAATTTTTACAATTATCAAACCAATTATTATCATAACTATAAACAATTACTTGCAAACATCGAACACGACGAGCTTCGTCAGATACTCTGTTATTGTTTGATGCAGTATCAATTTGAGCGCGCAGTGGTCGATTGCGAGATAGCTCGCGATCCACATGAGTCTTCTCGTTTGTTGCAACTACTGCTAACATTTCTGTACATAATTTTCGTAGATCGCTATGTGATCCATTAGAGACTACATAAGCTGGAAAAATTGTGTATGTTCATAACTAGTAGACACATTACATTTTTAAAACATTAATTGAAACCTACCAACAATGTAAGGGATACAAAATGTCAGTATTCTGATACTTCGTTTGAATGCTGGCCGGCATGCATTGAGAACGTTGCTAATATTGCTGTCTTTTATAAGTTTTAACATACTAACAGTCCAATTAAAAGTCCATGTTTCAAAAGTCGATCCTGACTCAGATCTGTTGATAAATAAACAGTAAGTGGTTCAATGTATAATGAAAAATGAATCTTACGATTTATATTGCAACGAACCCGTATATGGGAGTTGGCAATTCAACTTCGCTAGCTGTTGTAATCGTATAGTGAGAAGTTAAAAATGGGTAAATCATGTGCTGAATTTTTGACGGTAAATCGTTCCACAGCTTGCAATTTCTACCACCTGGCGAAATCTCATACGATCTTAATATTTCCTAAATTATTGAAATCAAATCATATAGTATTACCGTGAATTAATATAAATAGACTAGAAAGTACAGATTTTTATACTTGTATTGCCAGCGAGAAACAATCCAAACTTTGGGTATTCTTTTGTGACTGAAAGTCTGTGACTAATTCACGAAATAAGCCGTAAGCAAATTCTTCATTCATGTCACATATAAACTTGGTATCAGCTGTGATTGACAAATAAAGATTAGTTTCTTATGGCAAACGAAAATAGTATATTTCATTATTCAAAAATGGAATTTATACTTCGCGAAATTATCCTTCTTGGTAAAAGACTGGGCTCGATCGCGCCTAATTCTCCAATACATTCTCCACTTGCAATGCAGATGGCTTCATCCTTATCTTGACACCCAGCCATTAATCTATCTAATAACTTGAGGAGAAAATTGTCAACTTAAAATTGAAAAAAAAAATTTGTTTTTGAAATGAAAACTTACTTCTACAATCAACGGATGAACCGTACTATCGGATAAGATAAGGTCATTTACATCATTACGATGTTTGGCAAGAAATTGTTGCAGGTACAGTAGAGCCTTTAGCCTTACTTCGTCAGTTTGATGTACAATGCGCTTTATCCATAATTTCAGATTTTCTTCTACAGTCTTTGGCCTGAAGAAGTATTTACGAAAATAAATCAATATACAAAAAGATGAATATATTATATTCTTTTTGCTTACTTTGTTTGATTTATGTGATTTATAATTCGTGTAGATATATTTGGCGAAACTCTCAAATCTTTTATAAAAAATAAATCTGCAATATGTTCCTTGACCAACTCTCTATTTTTGATTATCAGGTACTCTAACATTGCATTAGTCTCTTTGGGATAAAACTCCAGTAAAGGCACCAGAGACATACAAATCGTGGCTAGAAGAGGACCCAATTCTCTGATTGATGTACTAAAAATACAGAATAATTTAGAAATTTGATAATTACATTTTTTATTGACATACTGCATTTGATTCTAGAAATTTTTGAATTTAACATACTTTCTAATGAAAGCACTCCACGCATTGCATGCTAGATTTCTGAATCCTGGTCTTGTAAAAGTAAGAGCAGTTCTTAATGTCGCTAAAATTTTATATTTATATTGTGTGATGTAATTTGGACCCATGAAGTTCATTACCTCGGCGAGCGATGCCAGGGCATATTTTTGCATAGTTTCTTCAGAATTAGGACCAAGATTCGCATCAAAAGTAACAAGAATACCATGTAGCATTGAATTTAAATACTGAGCCTTGAATAATTATCAAATCAATTAAATTATAATAATAAAAAATATATTTCATTTATATCTACTTACGATTTCGTTTTGAGACTTAAAACTGGCTGATTGCTGATCATCGTATTTTGAAAGGAATTGTAAGTGATTCAGAACCTTTTTTTTCTGAGAGTGAAAATGTAGCATTATTTCGCTAATTATTAGCTGAAATTTGAATATATTTATAATACATAAAATCATAAAGTAAGAAACTAGTTCGTTGAGCAATGCAATATCAAATACCGAAAAAGAGTCTGCTATCAAAACAGGTATACTAGATTTTGTTATTTCAGATACAAGTTGGAAAATTTGTATACCATCTTCAATACTTTCAAACAAAAGCACACGGCAACATATGTGCTCAAAATAACTTTTGAACATCACTTTTTCATCAGCATTTATCAATTCAGCGATGTCGTGAAATAATGTGATAGCTTTTCGAGACTTCACAATCTGGGGTAACAAAAAGCATAAAGCATGATGTCCATCTTTACGCAATAGTTGTCGGGATCCTTGAAAACCTATACATTTGGCTACTCTATGTACAGTTGTTGCCATATTATAGTCATAATTAATTCTGTTGTGTACCGCCAATGCCATCATCAACTAAAAAAGAATGATATGTACAAAAATGTAATTGGTAATTGTCATTCGATACTTACTTTTAAGAAATCCTTTTTATATCGTATGTACATAGTTTTCAAAGGAACCTTATGATACATTGAAACTTCTTTGTAAGCATCTGTAGCTAATGCTACAGCAAGAGGCGACGACTTTGCATGCAAAATCGTTAAAATAAAAATATTTAGACATCTTCTTTCAGTTAAATGTGACTGTATGCTGTAAGAGCAATTATATATAAAATAATTAATAATAATAATATTAATGATCACGATGGATTTGATTTGAGTCCTTAAATTACCATGCTGCATTTTTAGCTGTACATATTAAAGTTTGATGTAGTGATTGATTTAAACTGTTGAATGCATCATTTAATACAGCAAGCAGATTGTCCATTACTATTTTTATAAATTTTAATAACTCTTCAGATATATAATCCTGTAAGGGCTTATTTGGGATTGATGAATTAATTCGATTAGTTAGAATATGTCCAATTGCTTCAGCAAAATTTTTTCGAATTTCTTCATCATTATCTTTTACATATAATATCCACATCTTTGCAATATCATTGCTATTAAAATTATTAATATGATTAGAAAGCCTAATCAAAATTTTAGACATATTCAGTCTGACTTTTTTAGAATTAGAATTTAAAAGTTCAAAAAAAGAATTAAAACAAAGTTCAAATTTTGTAGCAACAATTTTTGGCGCATTTACGACATTGTTATGCAAATTATGGCAATATTCACAATTTACTATCCACTTTTCAAAGTCATTCGGATCCCTGCAAAGTCATTGAAAAATTAAAAATGATTATAATTTGTTGAACAGAATATTTTATTTTTATTTAAATTCATACCTAATTATTTTTCCATTTTCTGAAACCAAACAAGCTAGTTGTCCCATAACAATAGCAAGTGCTTCGTGAAGCAATGGTTTTTGTGTATTGTATGCCGGTACAAGTATTTTCTCTACTACGTCATTGAATTTGATATTTTTATCCAGAAGTAATACAGGACAATTCCTGAAGCATAAATAATATTTGTATATTATTTCTACAAGCCAATTAAAGTATATTTTATTTTAAACTTACTTACAGAATACTAGCAACGCCTAACTCGATTTCGGAACTTGAAACGCACATATTTATTATATGTAAACGTTGATACCCTTGGCCATGTCTACAAATAGCAATGAGACACTTGACTTTTGTAGCACAATCTAAGGATTTAGCATTTGCAAGGTGCGTTTTTGTAATGTTTGAAGTAAGAGCATTCGCATCAAGCCAAGGTAATAGTAAAATATTCTGAATTTCATTATTATCAATTCCTCTCAGTGAAATCAATTGGCAAAAATTTTCAAAAATTAATTTATTCTGTTCACAATTATTTGTAGTTAAAGCTTTTAATAACTGGGCTTGAATGTTAGCAGTATCATTTTCAAACAAATTTATTGAAATGTTGCTTTCAGCTAATTGAAAGTCTAACAAGTTTATTAAGCGGAGTATAAGGAGTAAATCTTTGTATTTTTCTAATTGCAAATATCTATAGAATCGGTCTTTAATAGTTGTCCATAGTTTGCTAACTTGGTTAATATCAGCAGAGGTATTATCTGCTATGTTGTTTCTTATTTCATGAAGAATGAAACACACAAGAACTTTCATAAAGTGCTGAAAAAAATTATTAAATGAATGTCAAAAAAATGATATATATTACTGTGTGACCACTGTTTTTATACATACTTGGCAGTTTTCAAAATAGCATAAAAATTGTTTAATTTCATCTTCTTTATATCTTTTTTGGACTTTAATCAAATTATTTTCAATTTTCTTGCATGTTTCGTATTCCAGTTTTTCAGAACCTTTGTATTATACAGAAATGAATTCAAATATTTGTATTCAGTTGTATAAAAAGATACATATACTGTAAGAACTTACTGAGGATGTGATTTTGTAATACAGAAATTATTTCAAAATAAAAATTAGCATGTGCAGGATCATTTATTAATTTTACTAGTTGTTTAAATGTTGTTGTATGGACCTGACATATACTACGTGGTATAAGTCCTCTCTCATCCCAGATAGACAATGATTTAACAATTTCAGTTGCATATAGTATCAAACTTTGCATATCCTAAAGCAAGTATATATTTGAATTATAGAGAAATATCATGTAAATTGTTTACCTTGTTTATAATGATAGACTATTTAAGATTTCTCACACTATGGTTTAATAAACGGTAGTCGACCATTTCAATAGAAATTTTCAAAGCTGCTAGTTTTACTCTAGGTTCTGAAAATACTAAAATTTCTAAAAGTTGACTTTTCAGTCTATCTTTTGGCCATACGGAAACATCTGATTCGGCTATCACCTATGGCAAAAACACATCATTAATATTGTGCCAATAAATTTTTCAAATTTAGTTTACAGAAATACCTTTAAAATTGATGTAAGAAATAATGAGATATCATCATGTTTAACAGTCACTGTGAATGGTGTAAGTTTCAAATAATCCGCTGCATTTTGATCAGCTTCAAATTTATTCAATTTTATCTCTTTGATCTGCTTGCTCTGCTTTCCAAAACTTACTAGTTCTATAAAAAAAAAATATATATATATATATATATATATATATATATATATATATATATATATATATATATATATACACATATATATGAATAATTACTGGAATAACAAAATTTGAATAATTTATTACAGAATTTCATACCATCAAGAATATTTAAATATTCAGAAGTAATATTTTCATGCATTTCCAAATTTAGACGAGATAAAATTCGCACCATACACACTTGAATATCAATTATTTTTTGCAGCGAAGCAGAACTAACTGGAACATTTATTAAGTAAAACATAGCTCCAAACAACCATGTTGTAAAAGCTGCAAAAACAAAATATTGTTATTAAATACAAAGATACAATAAATTCATTACAATTTTGATGCAACTCTTACCTGTATATCGTTGCTGAACATCATTGGGTATTGGATTATTTGTCAATTGAGGTACCAATATATTCAAGTTATTGAATCGACATAATAGAGACTCCAAGAGTTGATGTAAACTGTCTTCGAAATTTTCATCTTCCAAGGTTGAAAATATTGTTAAAAATGTATTGTTCATAAAAATCCATATTTGACGTTCATAATTCAAGCTAAACAGAATTTCAATTTCTCAAAACTGTTCTAGTATTGATATTCATATATTGAAACTTAAATTATACATTACTTATTGTCATTGCTTGAGTTAGTACTGGTTTGACCTGAAGATTCCTCTGCTTCCATTTTAATGTTTTATAAAATTGTAAAAATTTTATCAATGCTCATTCTGCAAAATAAAAGTTACACCCCTGTAGATTATGACATTGTTGTTACTGCTCATTAATGGGTTAAAGTTGGCCATTTGAAAAAAAATTTAAATATTCAAATAATGGGCCTAAGATTCTTGGAAAAGTATACTTATGAAAAGTCATAAATAATCGTTTACAATAACATTGTAATGCATACGCACACTATTTTTGAATATGTGATTGTTTGCGCCAATTTAGGTCACACATAATGACGTTAATATACTATATTTGTGTTGAAACTCAATCTTATTGCTTATAATTGAAGAATTTCATAAAATAAAATCTAACAACTCGATGTGCATAGGTTACCGGTAGATTACGCGCGCTTCCGTCAATCTGCATATAAGGTTTGTTCGATTTTGTCGGTCAGCAGCTGCAGTTTTCGTAAACGCAAAAAATAACAATTTCATTAATTAAACAAATTAAATTAGTACAGTAAAATTTAAAATTTAAATATGTTTTTTTATTTGATTGGATTTTTGTTTATTATTTATTATACGTTTTTAAAATTTCGCTAGCAAATCAACGGAATGATTTCTTATCTACGATTGGTGGATTCATCACCATATCGTGGGTGCGTTCGATTTACATTTTGTCAGTCAGTCCGTAACCAACGACCGTAACCTCCAAATCCCGGTGTGAGTAGGTAACGTATACCGATTTATATAGATATACTTCATTGAAATACGGGAGTGTTATTCTGAGATTATGAGTTTCATTTATCGCCGTAAAATTTTGTAATAAAAAGTGCATGTTTCACTCTTTTATCGTTATAGAGTATAGAGTAACCCTTCTGGTGTGCGAAAATTAGTGGGTCGCCCAAATGTCAATTGACGGTATTTTGCACAGGATCAGTTATCTCCTTCGCACTGCTACCTGATTGGTCGATTCAAGAGGGGGTTGAAGAGCCAACCATATTGCTGGAAGAGAGAGGTATATATCCCGTTCCATATAGTCTGATCCTCTGATTTCGCCACCGCAAGCGCAACGCCGCAACTCTACTCGCATTGACTGGCTGCTTCTAGATACCGACGAATAGTTAATCATAACCTACGAAAGTTAGCATTTCAGTTGCAATACATTAAATATGTTTTTGTGTAAACATATTTTCTAATACTCCTGTAGAATAAGAATAATAGTTTTAACGAATTTAGTGAGTCATTTTAGCGTGTTGACATGATTATAATTGTATACTTTATACGAAATACTCGTGGATAATACTGTTGTGATCTTGTTAGGAAGAAAACAAATGTAATATTTGTTCCATACTTTTGTATTTTGTTAAATTTTAAAATCACTTAGTCGCAATGAACGAAAGTGCATCTGTAAATAATGTTAGTGAAAATAACACTGAAACATCCCACACTAATTTAAATGGTGGAGTTGAAGATCTATCTAGTAAGTTTTGTTTACATAATTGAAATAGTCATCAAAAGTTTTTATTTACTATAAACATATTAATTATTTTCAGATAATAAACCATCACCTGTTAAAAGTGAAAAGGCTAATGATTCTGTTCAAGAAAATAATACACCCAAAAAAGCCAATACATCTAGTGCAAATAATTCAACTGGTAAAGCAAAAAAGCGGAAAAGATGTCCAAGAGATGCTACTGCACCGAAACAACCATTAACTGGTTACTTTAGGTAAGAAACCATATTGTTATTTAGTTTAGATTTAGTTACAAGAACTTTCTTGAATACTCATATGAAGTAAAAAAGATTTAATTTAACACTTTTTTTTAAATATATTTGCAAGGTTTCTAAATGATCGAAGAGAAAAGGTTAGGAGTGAAAATCCTACAATGCCATTTTCTGAAATCACAAGGCAGCTAGCTGCTGAATGGAATGTTCTAGCAGCTGATATAAAACAGGTTAATTTGAGTTGATACTAATCGCCATCAATGTATACTTATAAAAATAATATATTTACAATTATTTTTCGTATTTTAGCAATATTTAGATGCTGCAGAACAAGATAAAGAACGTTATAACAGAGAATTCAATGATTACAAACAAACAGATGCTTACAAATTATTTTTAGAAAAGCAAGCTACTAAGAAGGAAAAGAAAGACCTGAAAAAAGAGAAAGAGAGTAATGGTACTGATACTACCACAACTGCTCCAACTGCTACAGAAAACAATGTATGAACATTTGTTTTATTAATCTAAATATATTCTTTTTAAATTCGCATAAATCAAAAAATAATCTTATTTCAGACATGTCGAAAAGAAAAGAACGAGGAAACTGGAACGTGGGATATTCCAATATTTACCGAAGAATTTTTAGAGCATAATAAATGTAAGAGAGAATGTCACTTTTTGTACTACTTATACAATTTTGAAAAACATCTTTAAATTTTGACGATTTTTTTTCTTAGCATGCGAAGTAGAGTTACGACAATTACGAAAAAACACAGCCGATTATGAATCACAGAATGCTGTTTTGCAACGACATGTAGATAGTTTGCATACAGCTGTAAATAGATTGGAGACTGAAACAAATTATCAACAAACAGCTAATGAGGCTTTACAACGACATTTAGATATGTTAAGATCTCAATTAGCTTCTTGTTTTGCCAATATACCTCTAACGGGTATGCATTTAATTTGTTTAAAACATACTTTGTACAAATGTATATACACACAGCAATCTAATTGATATGTTTCTATTTTTAGGTTGCTTTGAGGGTGCAACACCACAAAATATTGATTCTTATGTTGAAAGACTTGACTCTCTAGTAAACACTAATATGGAACCATCATTACGCAGCGCTGTCCGAACTGCTGTTTCTCGCCTAGATTTCATTAAATGACCCATACTTTCAGCGACACCGCCAAAACAACCGCGATCTCGGAAAAATCACCGTAAATCTTCAAATTAACAAGCGGCAGCATATAAGTATCACATAGTACAATTTACCAGTGTAAAAATCTTGTATTTATCACTTGTATCGAGAGTGTAAGTCTTGTCATATAATTGTTAAAATTGTATCAGTCTTTGTTTCGAAAAGTTAGGTAGTTTCCTCAAGATTTCGATTTAAGGAGTTCAATACTTCTTTTTAAACTGTTAAGTGAGTATCTGTAAAAAAGGAAATGAGTGTCATATATTATAAGTAAATGACATTAACTTATTAGTGATAAAAGTTGATATTCTTGATACCTTAGCGCAGCTGCGTTTGGACGTTTATTTTTTTCGCATTCTGATACGGTCTGCTCAATACGTGGATAGACGTACTTCAACAATTCGATATTTATTTTTGAAATAGAACTCACGAATTCGAAGCTAACTTTTGAATTCGTTTGAACATACCTATTCAACACGTTCCAAACGGTTTCATTTAATTTTCCCCTAAAACGGAAAAATTATGTATAGAATTCATTAATAAGTTTTTTTATAAATAAATATACGCATGTATATTGAACAAACCTGATCGATACGTTTTCTTTATAGTACGGATTTAAAGAAACGTCTTTTAGAAAATCAATTGCTTGTTGCTTGTGAGGATGATGATCATGAACTCGCATATAGCAATTAAATATCGATGAGGCACAAACTGAAATAATTGAATCCAAAACATCGATAGAATAAATTTTTCCAGCTCTAACCAGGTTTCTCAATAGTAACATGACCTGTAGAAATATTTGATTTTTATCATTGTATAGAGATAATTTTATTTTCATTCATATTTAAGTAACGAAATAATTTAGTTTTACCAAGTAACAATGTTTATGCGTCGAATTACTTCCACAAATAGTAACGAAATTAGCTCCTAACATATCTAAAATTGAACGAATGAAATTTGGTTTTGCTTCCAAAAAGCACTTTGAAAGTGTATCTGCAACTTTGAAAGTATTTTCATTAGGAGCTTCCACTGTTATCAATAGCGGGAGATACCTCTCAAAAAGTTCTCTTATCATAGTTTGCAAGAAGATATCCGCTTTCACATTCAAATTTTCAATGCCCAATATAATCATGTGAAATATTCTTTGGGCTAAGTGCAACAAATGTGGTTGTGCTGGTTGTTCAAGGGGTAAAGCAACCTTATTAATCAATACTCTCAACATGTTACTTGGTTGATTCTGTAAAAAAAAGAACTTGAAAAATAAAATATATTTGTACAATAAAATAAGAAAAAAATTAACCAGATTTATTTTTTAATGATTCTGACCTTTGTGTATAATACGGGTGAACAGCAAAAAATAATTGTTCCTATACATCTATAGATCCAAAATGATAGTTTTGTATCCTTATTTTCTTCATTAATAAGTTGTAAGGCCCATTTGTCCACATTATGTAAAAAGGATCTACATGTAGTATCAAAAGACGAACATTGTTCTGTCTAACAGTGCAAGAGAAATGATGAGCATGGCTTTTTATGGATAAAATTAATGTCAGTTTTATAATAACATTTTGTAATAATAGTACCTTTAATGTAATTCGTTTCTTCGATATAATCATAAAAAAATTAATAATTGGTTCATTGCTATTCCGAAATTCATTTATGTCTCTTTCAGAATTCAATATGTTTTTTATTTCTGGCAAATTGGAAATATAGTTTTTCAAAAATATTGTGTCACTATTGATCTCGCAATTTAATATATTACACTTTACCCATGCCTGAAATAAAATTGACAAAGGATTGCAATATGATTCTATCGGTTGAATAAAATTAATTGAACAAAAAATGTATACCTGTATGCATAGCATATTGAAATTAGCAATTTCTTTCCTTAAAGTTTCTAGAGCAATTGTATTTTGCAATATTGCAGTTAGATATAATCGAGTGATTCTAAGAAATATGGTAATAGGATATAAAAATAATTTGACAACAATTTCTTTAGTATTGAAAGTGAAAAAATAGTACCTTATGTCTTTGATAATCACAGACATAGTAAAATGCTGAAAAAGCGAAACAGCTGAATGTCGATACTTTTTAGCCATTGTTGGATCGCGACACGCTTCGAGTGTAAAAGCAACAGCAAGCTTTGTTGGGTTTTCATAAAAGTCGGTACTCAAGTCACAGTTCGTGACCATCTGACGTATTCTGGAGGCCACATGCTGCCACAAGCCATTAAGCATTAACGTACTTCCTAGAATGAATCTTTTTGAATATTAAAAGAACTGAAGTGATTAATTAATTAAAATTGTAATTAAAATAAGTACCCATAGTATTACTTCTTTGAAGATCATTGCATTTTTCGAAAATTCTCAATAAAGTGCTAGTTAAAACTCCAATTTTGTTTGGAGCAATTTCTAAAAGATAACGATCTATCCATCCTCCAAGAAAAGCATGCTCGTGACGTCCAAAATCTTCACTGTGCATTAAAATAATCCTTAAAACGTCTATGAACCATACCATCATAGAACGTGAGAACTCGTCTTTTCGACAGCTTATTGCATTAGCCTAACAAGTAATTCAATTTTAGTTATCATAAAGTTTAAATATATTTATTCTTTAGAAAGAGAATGTATATTACCGCCTCGGTGTAGGTTTCAGCAATATCTTTGAAAGAATATTGATTGTCATTATACAGAAGCAAAACAGCTAGTTTGCTCTTCCAAATCAAGCAATACTTTTTTGAATTAGCAGGGTCACTCCAATCTATTGTTGATGGCAGTAAATTTATCATAGCCGAGCACTAAAAATTAATAAATCTATGAATTATCAGTTGGATTGGTATATCATTTTTACATCACTAACTTACCACATCAACAGTATCTGTTGTGACAGCTAAGGTGAGGAACAGTGAAATAAAGTTATAGGTACCAGATTCAGAGTAATCCTGGAGTTTGTTTTGAGAAAATCTGGAATAAATACGTCCCTTTATTTGGTTCCATACTTTAGTTTCACTACGACTGTAGTGTTTTTCCAAAAATTTTCCTGCAATATAGGAGGAGAATGAACTATGATACTTATTTTTATGATCCAGAATCTGACGGGAAATAATTGTATTATATACCTAAAAGTCGTAGAAATAAACCAAAACTTGATTCGTGATTAATTTCGTGGTTTGCGTTTGCAATCCTACTTTTGATTTGCTCTAGGATGTCCATTGGAGTTTTCCTGAGAAGCAATTTGAATATAATGAAATGCAAAAGCAAA
Source organism: Muscidifurax raptorellus (assembly GCA_020010945.3). NCBI lineage: Eukaryota > Metazoa > Arthropoda > Insecta > Hymenoptera > Pteromalidae > Muscidifurax > Muscidifurax raptorellus. The sequence continues at coordinate 6,889,627 of CM052078.1, read as the reverse complement.
TAAAAGATTATAAGATTCAGAAGATCACATACTTTTCACTCGATGTGGACCATGGGCCTCTAGTTTGCAAGATAAATGGTTGGTCTAACCTTCGATGAAAGCACTCCCATAAAAGAGAGATGATTTGAACTTGGGGTGACCACCACTCACAACTTAAAACATGAACTAATGGGATAATAACACACAACTCATCATCAACCTCTTCTCTGGCTCCATCTTTTCCACCCTTGTTGATATAAATTTTCATAATCTTAACAACTTGCTCCATGCTGTACTTGATTTGTATTTCTGTCATCTGTACATATAGAAGAATTAAATATTATAATTTTGGCACTAAATTGTAGAATATAAAAAAAAAACTAAGTTTACCCGAGTAGATGGATTATTTGAATACATTCCATCATCAGCATACCCATAAAGTAAGGTCAAATGATAGATTAACCAGATGCAGAATACTTCTGAGTTTTTACAATCGGGCAAGCTGATTATATTTTGCAATGCTGGAGTACTTCTATACTCATTGGGGAAAAGCTGATCTAGGATAGAATTAAGAAATTCCCAGAACATCTGAAATTAAGTTTGAATATGATTTTTGAAAGTAAAAATAATTTGAAAAAACTTGTATTTGTGCATACCTTGCATTTCCCTTTTGTAAACAGAGAATCAGCAAGAATCTGTAGCATTAGCCAGAGCTCCCGCACACATGTGCAGCTGTAAGGCGTTTTTGTATGCAGATCTGTGTTAGGAATCTGAAAGACTGTGTTAAATTTAAACGCGAATACATTTTTTTTTTAAATTTGGATTCAATTTCCTTCTACTCACTGTCACAAATATCTTCATAGATACGTATATTAAGTCAGCTAGAGCTGTATAAATGCTGTTTTCCAGAAGCTCATTGTTACTTTGAGAACCATGCCAGGAATCACTTTTGATGCAGATTATGGTTGTTAGTAGCCATCTCAGATCAAGATGACTGTGATACAAATGATACTCAGGCTGGTTACTCTGAAATACAAATGCCATTCTAATTTTCTATAGTATTTACTTAGTGAAATGCAATCTTCACCTTATTTCCAATGTTTGATGGAGCATACAAAAATGTGGAATCCGGTATGCAACGCAAACGGCCAAGAAACCTCTGGATTGTACTCAATAGATCTTCGAAATCTTTTTCTGATTCATCTCCTATATCTCTAATGCTGAAATTTTCATCTCTAATACTAAAAAAGTAAACATTAGTAGAAATCATTGTAAAAAGTATTTCAAAACAGGTAAATAAAAATTTGTTAATCTCACCTTTTAATATAACTACGTAAATTATATAAGAATTCGCAAACTAGTTTGCGAATGGCAAAGAACTCAATCTCATCATTTGTAGCAGCAACTTTGCCTAGTACAGGCATCTTTTCGAATCTACATAATTTTTGCAAATTCGATCTAAATGCAGCAACAATAAAATATTTATCAATAAGATTTTTTAATAAATAATTTAGATCAAGTACTCACTCCATGCATCGAACATAGTGTTTGAGGTTCATCAGGATATCGATTCCCGGTAGTTCGCATTCAAAAACTTTGAAAATAGCATTCGAAGATGGTTTCTCATACAGTAAATTATGCAGATCCTTTTGCATAAACAAACTGGAATTGTTCAATTGCCAGTCATGCAGGTTCACTTTTCCACTACAGTTGAACGTTCCTCTCGACATATCTGACGATATTTATCGTTTACAATGTTTACTGCACTTTATACATATATTTTATATACAAACGAAACTAAAGTTAAAGAACTCGAGTTATCTAGTTATACGAAGCGACACAGTTTATGACGATGGATCGAGTCATCGAACTTGACTATTCGAATAAATTTTATGCTCGACGAAGCTAGAAGTAGTAGTTCGATGTATTTTGCAAACCAAAAGAGTATTTCGAGAGTTTCTAACCGCAACATCAAGAGCCGCTGACTGCCGCACTTTTTTCCCGCCCGAAACACACTCTGACAAGCCAATGACATCACGATCAAGTATTCGCGAGGCACGTGCTTAATGCGGAAGAATTACGGAAGAGACATCTCTCTTCCAACATGTGTCTGCTGCACGACATAAGTATACCTATATATAATCATATAATTATATATATAATGTATAATATTGGAACCGGAAACGAGCGATGACTGTATCTATACATACTGTTAAAAAGCACTTGCCTTACATATACACATATATTACTTAATAAAATTCGTTATTTTAAAAATCAGTAAACTACAGACCCCTACAGTCTCAGCAACCCCCTGGGCTATTCAATGTAATAGACAGACTTCTTCGCTTATACCCAAAAGGTACTGTCAGAAGCAATTTATTGTTTTCATAAATAATGCTTGATTTTTTCACATTTTTTTTTTTTAAATTTTCGAATATTTTAATGTAATACATTATTTAAAAAATCCTAATAACTCAGCAAAGGAAACGAAGAGTCGCGAGCAGATTATGGGCGGGTTTCAGCAGCATATCATTATCAGTGATATAGGCACAATAAGCGTCTCTCGCTCCGCCCTCCAGCCAATGGACGGCCAATATTTGCGCGTTAACTCATGCGCCCTACGGCATCGACAATGGCTCTGATGTTTTTACGTTTGTGATGTATGTTGGAATATCTTACTTTTTACCAATCTTGAAGTATATTAAAAAAAAATTACGCGATGTATATATATATAGTTCGGCTTGAATATAATTTATGTATCGGCGAAAGAGAATAAAAAGAGATTTTAGAAAAGAGAGAGAACGTGGGACCTTTTCTCTGACTTTTGGCACTCGTGTCAGATGGAATTGAAAAATTTGACCAAAAATGTGCGGTTAATCCGCACGCGCCTCTAATATGCCTATAAATATGTTATAAGTATCTGTCAAGGGAACTTTCAAGATTAAGAACTGTCTTTGTTTCTTTTTTCGCTGTTGCTTTGTAATTTATGATATATATATATATATATTTAACAAAGATCGATCTTCTGGAATTTCAAAGGTCTTATAAAATTGTTACTTAAATTATTTTTATAATGAAAATATATACACTCTGATTCTCCATATAGCATTACTATTTATTTGTTTCAAAGTATATCACTTATATGTAGAAATGTCAGTAGTAATTTATAAATTGAAAACGCGAAGGCATACAGTCCAAATTTTTCCGCGACACACTGCACCGAAGCGGAATATATGATTTGTATAAGATACTACATTATTTTATATATATATATATATATATATATATATATATATATATATATATATATATATATATATATATATATATATATATATATATATATATATGTATATATACAGAGCATTGCCAAAAAACTAACACTTTCCGAGCTCGCGCGAGCAGCGTCTGCCAATAATCCCTCGCAATAATATGCTTTTCATGGGGAAATCAAGTTTTCCCCCTTATATACTTACTTTGTTATTTTGGTTCTGATCATCGCTATATATATATACTCGTAAACTATAGGAACTTTCGAAATATATACCTATATAATTGTATATACCTATAAATCGTTCTATAATCCAAAAACCACATATATATATATGCTGTATACGTATAAATATATATAATATAACATATATAGAGTTAAATATATAAGTGTAAATCGTCATCGATCAATATAATATAAAGAAGAAGTCAAAGGAGAAGAAGAAAAAGAAGAAGAAGAAGAAGAAGAAGCTAAAGCACATCTAGCGAGCTTCGAGCCGACCTTGCGGCTATCCTTGCGACTATTTTCGCGTAAGGCGTTTCAACATGATAGATGAGAGTTTTCTAAGTTTCCACGACGTCGCGCATTTATACCCGGTCGGTGCCAAAGTTTCGTGCGCCGCTGCCATCGGCACGCACACACACACACGCGCGCAGCGCGTCAGCAAAACCGACGAATAATTTAAGATCGCGCGCAGACAATGCCTGATGCGATGCCGACGTGTAGTCCCGCCCATCTTCACTATATACACTATATATATGGATATATATAAAGGTATATATATATATATATATACGCGGAAGGAACGCGCGTATTGATGTGGATTCGGCGGATTGTTTTTTTGATACAGGGGGTGGTTTTCTTACAAATCATATAATAATGTATTTTCGGAAAGAATGCGGGGCTTATGCAAATAATTATATAAATTAAGGAAAGGAGAGGCAGGTTGATCTCGAATTTTGGCAGAACGTCAACTTATATTTTTATTGTGCATCAGTTACAGTCTTTCGTATTCTATACATGTATATATAATATTCGCTCGGCAGAGATTTCGCCTCATTATATGCATTTAATATACGGGAGTGAAATGTGAATCTTTTATGCAGTATTGATGCACGAAAAAAATCAGTAGTATAGATCAGTCACGGTCAGGCACCGCGTAGAAGAAAGTATCGGAAAAATCGTCTTGTTTCTCGAAACGCCACATCGGCAGCAGACAAAGGAGATCTCTATATAAACAAACGGCGGCGCAGCAGACGGCGGCGATACCTCGTTATTATATTTTATATATATATATATATATATATATATATACCTCCGCGCGCGGCGACGCATGATTTAATGAGAGCGCGCGCGCGTATATACTTCCGACAACTGCGGTCTAGCTCGCGGCTTATTTATAATTTTATAAACACGCGAAAATTATTTATAGCCGCGAGAAGGCTGGTATGTGTGCGTGCATCTAGTGTCGCGCAAGTATAAAAAGCGACCGCCGCCGTGTGTTTAATGAGCCGAGATGAAAAAGGGACAGCATCGCGCGAGCGATTTTAATCAAGTCGATTCTCTTCCCAGATCTCCGTATAGGCGTCCGTCAATTTTTTTTTTTCGAGAAGAGATCGGTGCTTCGTTGTGTGTCCGATGTTTGGATTGATTTTTTTACAACAATCGTAATAGAGCATAATTTCAATGGTATGGCTTTATATATAGTAGTCAGCGCAGGATAGTTAGATAGAACTATGAAGTTGAAAGTTATACGAATGCGATTAAAAAATACATTATATTGATCATAGTTTATATAGGGATGAATCTGTATACGTTTTTGTATTTCTGTCCGCACTAATCAGGAAATTACGAGCGTCGTTATAAACGTGTAGCCGAAAAGCGAGACCGGCATAAGACAAAGAAGACTTCCGCACATTAAAATCTTGGCTCTTATTCATCCTCTCGCACACATCGGAGAGTATCTAACGAATTATGACAATTTGCGACTGCCGTTCACGTTTTACAATTATTTCTGCAAAAAAACAACAGCTCAAACTGCTCTTTCTTTTTTGTCGTTGCGAGAATAAATCGAAAAACTTGAGAAGGACAGTACATACGAAATAAATTCGTCCAATGATATAAATACACGTGGGCGAGCGAATACACGTGGCGAGTCGGATCGAGGCGTCGAAATGATAATAATTGGCCCCGTCCGTGCCTGTCCCCTCTTATTGATGAATGATATCGCGTCGGGTTTCGCTGAAATCGCCGACGGTTCAACAGCACCGACGATATACCGAACATATATATATATATATATACACACATTATTATAATATATATAGTCTCTTCTCGAAAGCACATCGGAAAAAGGCTCACGTGTTATCTTTCTCGGGACACACAAGAAACAAAAAATTGACGCGCGGCATAACAAGCATCGTGGCACAATTTTGACACCGTTGTATTTTCATACTCGCGCGCTCTTCTCCGCCTACTATTTTCTATAAAAAAAAAAAAAAAAAAAAAAAATAACACGCACGCTAGTATATACATCGCCGATTCGAATTACAATATTCAAGACGCCAGCTCGCAAGATCCGGATTTAATCTCGGCGCTGTTATTCTTCTGTTCTTTATTCTCTCGGTCTGTCTAGCCGGGTCGCGAGGCGCAAACCGCCGTGACAATAATCGTCTAGCGGCGGTGCGCGCGACAAGTGCAGCATCGGATATTCGGTATATATATGTATACGGTGCAGGGGACGAGAAGCCAGGGAGATGTCCGACTATATTTGGGACGTTGAGCCACGCTTACTTGGCTCTTCTGGCCCACTTGGCCGGCGTTGATTAGGGAGTCCGAGGGCCTATTTTTAGAGCGACACACCGCCTTTCTCTCTCTCTCTCTCTCTCTCTGTATATATATGTATATATATATACACATATATAATGCATATGTATGCGCGTGCGGCGAGTCTTATCGCGAGATTCTGTCGATGTCTCAATTATTGTTATATACCTATCGAAAATAATAATCAAATGTACCCGTATACACACGCTTAATGTCATCTCATATTATAAATGGCGAATGTATATATATGTCGGATTAAATTGATAACGTACCGAAACAAAAATTTTTCCATCTAAATCGGACTCTAAACGATACGATCGAGTCGCAGCGCGCGAAGCGCAGGTAGAGGATGGGAAACGCGTCTGTGTATTATATACCTGGCTGGTATCTATTTATATGCGGTGCGTACGCGGCGCGCGATATTACTCATCTGAATAGATTTTGTCCAATGTGCCTCCCTCCACACGTTGGGGCGAGTCGACATTCAAGGTTCCATATCTTTCTCTCTCTCTCTCTCTCTCTCTCTCTCTCTCTCTCTCTCTCTCTCTCTCTCTCTCTCTCTCTCTCTCTGTCTTTCTCGGGGTTCGATTTTGCGGCCCGGGATTTTCGCGTATAGCCCTCACCTATTTCCGAAATTTCGTTCGCCAGCCTCGAAATAAGGACCCGCGCGCGCGCGCGACATGTGATGCCCAGGCTCTGAACTTATTGCGAACTTGCCAGTGTATAATAAAGCTGGGCGTATCGATCGTCGTTCGATATATAATTTTTCCGAGTGTAACGCGCGACTTGATTTGTGCGCGCGATGTCGGAGGATCAGAGCTGCGTCGTGCCAGTAAGTGGTTGCGACACGATTATATATGTATATATATGTACTTTGTTTGAATGTCGAATTGAGGATTTTCGAATTTGCGCGATTTTTATTGTTATGCAACTTGCGTGGGGCATATAGTGCCCGGTAACGGTGCGCATGCATGTATTAAGTATATATATCATATACGGACTCTCCCGTTGATCGGTAAACCTGATCGTTGACACAACCCGCGGTACGCGTATTGTATTCGACTGTATGCGATGGTAAAAAATGATTTTTTCTTAGTCTATATAATGACGAGAAAAAAGACTTCTTCGTACAACGGTAGTCCAAGCCCTTTTTCGAACTATTTACCAACAACGAATCTTTTCGCGGTGGGAGAGAGAGAGAGAGAGAGAGAGATCTCACTATTTATAGCGTCTTATGTAATTTTAGGCAGCTATAATTAAGCCGAAATCGGCGAGCTACGCGAGGAATTTTATTTTAGAATTCTTTTTTTTCTCTCTCACTCTCTCGCTCTCTCTCTCTCTCTCTCTCTCTCTCTCTCTTCTCGTTCAGTCACGTGCATCCGAGCGTTTAACTCATGTTTTGCGGTCGCTTCTGAGTATAATATATTGCAACGCGTGTCATCGACGAGACTTTTCATGCTGAATACCGTTTTTTTACGACACTTTGAAAAATTTGGTAAACCGAGGAAAGTTTTGTATAACAGTCGATATTCGAGGCTTTTGACTTTGAAAAAGCTCGTTGACGATGACAGTTATATTGTAGAGTCGAGGTCGGTTGATTCGACTCGGGCTTCTTTTGAAGAATATACGTTACAAATAAATCGATGACTATATACTTTTTTTTGTCTCGAAATACTACTTCGTCCAACGTACTGTACCGGAACGTTACTCTCGAGCTTTTTAACGATTTCAGCTGACCGCGCCGATGCATCTCAGAGAGCTTGCACACGAACGAGCTTTTTTTAGACATCTCATTTTGCACGACCGATCCTATCGCCGAACGACTCAATCGCAACGAGCGTCGAGTTTACGAATATACTCGGATTGTGTTTATTGGCGCGTCGCGAGCTATTATATATATATACGTTTAACCGAATTTTCTAGCCTACTTGATAAACTGCCCGTCGCCGCTCGAAACGTATCATTATCGCGCTAAATTGAAAGAACAACTCTTCCACGCGAAATTTGAATTTAAACGCGACAATTATCGGCTAGCTGCACTGTAACAACCTTCTAAATATATTTGTACAGTATACGCGAGGCTTTAACGAATCTCTTAAATCACGAATCAAAGTCTGCCAGAAAAAAGGCGCACCTTTCACTCGCGCTAATGCCCGCGCACCGGTATATATCACGGAAGCTTTCCAAGCTCCTCGAAAGAAAAAAAAATGATCCATACCCGCGTACACATCCCACGTTAAAAATACAATAGGAGCCGATACGCGACAGTTCAAGGCTCGTGAAAGTATATATGTATATAACTCATCGAATCGAAAGAATGTTTTCCACGCATATATAGTTACGGGCACACAACGCGCGCGTATATACGCATTTACAAGCCTCATTATGGACCGTAAAAATAGAGCTTGTATTTCGCCATCGCGCGTTTCCGTACGCCGCGCGCGGTTCAAAGCGCTTATAGCTATTCTCGTCGAGCTTCTGCGCTTCTGCTATATACTCTCATGGAGAAAGACTATTATACACACTGTGCGCCCGATGCCGGTTATGTAAAGCTCGACGGAGCATACGCGAGCTTGCGAGTGAATTATTAATATTCATTGTAATGATTTTTTCGATTCTCTCCCGATCGTCCTATACACCCACGCACGCTGCGATTTTCGAAGATAACACACGGGAGGTCTATATTTTTTTTACGAGGCTTGATAGTTATTTTCATTCGACATCACACGCGCACACAGGCCGATTTTATATTTAGAGATCCGCTAAAAGCTTTCCTGTATATTATGGGGTTTATAACACGGTTTATACCCGGGGGATTTACGATTGTTCCGAGGCTATATCCGCGGTACTTCGAAGCTCGTTATTCGATCCCGCAATTATATCGCGCCTCATCCCTCGAATATAAAAAGTTTCGTACAAACGTGCGCTTACTGTACGAGAGTACGCGACGTCCGTACAAGTGTCAACGAACAGAGAGACGCGGCCGTAGGCTTGCGTCACTCGATGTTTCTTCGCGATTCGCGCGACACGAGAGAAAAAAGAATAACGATCCACTCGCGCAAGATCAAGGGCGCGCGACATCAGGTTCCCGAGAGCGAAGCGGCGATACGTCTTTCCGACGGACTTTCCCTGATTTATCTTTGAAGGAGTGATTTATTGGGAGCAGCTCGAAATTATATTCTTAGGGGTAGATTATTTGTATATACATGTATAGATCGTTTTCCTTATGGTACTGGTAACTTTTTCATCTTCGCGCAGCGTAAGTAATAGAAAGGATGCATAGTATAGCAAACTTCTCTCAGTTTGCTGTTTCAACGCGTATTACAGCTTTTATAGAATCGTCTGACTCATCGCATATGCGCACACACCGCACCTATACAGAGATACGAGTCGATCCATAAAAAAAAATCGTTAACCGGTACTAATAATCTCGTATATATGAGATTCAATACGTTATAGATCGAAATCACAATGTAGATCGCCTATACGCAAACAAACGCAGCAAAACAATGATTATATATATATAACATACCATACGTCGCACGTGTCTGCATCGCAACACGTGGGATATCTTCGACGCGTGTGCGTACGTTCGGTATATATATACTCCTTTAAAAATAGTCTGCATCATATACGCGCGCGTCTGGCGATTCTTCCCTGTCAAATTTCCGATGCAGGATGATTATTTACACGACCCAGTGTCTCTGTGTAGTGCGAGGTGGCAAAAGAAAATCGGTTACTCGGAAGAAGCTCGAGTTATCGGGAAACTATATAACCCGCCACGCACTAAAATCGTTTATATGTTTCCGTCGAGTCGCGTACGATATGGCCAATTTCAAATCGTTCGCGCAGTTTCCCTCCGCAGTTGCATGTTATATTCTCCTAATAGTACAATAATAGACGCGAGAGAGAGAGAGAGAGAGAGCGATTTGCAAATCTACTTTACGGAAAATCCCTGATGTCTGCGTCCGAAGAATCTTGGTCTCAATGTCTACGCGGTCACATGCGCTTTTCTTTCCTATCTCTATACAAACTGACCCAACGCTCTTGATACCCCCAACATCGGCAATGAATCGGCAAGTCTCAGCCGATAATTAAGCTCCTAATTTTGTCGTGAACGAGCTCGATCGGCGCAAAATCGAGTCATATAGACGACTCGATCGTGAAAAAAATCATCATCATCATCATCATCATCATCGAGTAGCATCATCCGAGCAGCGCGTGCGCGTAACTGGCCAAAATCCAATCCACAGCAGAGCAGAGCATATCTCTTGCCCAGGAGTATAAGCAGCGTCTCGATTAATTCGGTGCTTTCGCCGCCAGGGCTCGTCCCAGCTGCGCTACTTAAGCGAGCGATCGGTGCCTTACGGCGCCCCGTTTAACTCGCCCAGGCAGCCGGCGGACGAGCGCACTCCTCAGCTCTCCCCGACACTGCTCGCATCGTCCTCACCACCAGCGGAACTGCAGCAGCCTGTGCAACTTTCAACGCAGCCGATAAATCGACGCGCGATCATCGAGAGAAAAGCACCGCCGGGTACGAGACCAGACGAGGGACCGGTGCGGGCCCTCAGGCAAGCACCCCCCTACACACTCGTCTCACCCTTGATTTCACGCTTCGCCAGTGGTAAGTCGATCGATAGAGTTTTCCCGACAACCTACTGCGAGCTGAGACACGTATTATGTACGCATACTACTGCGCTTTGACTGAGAGAGAGAGAGAGAGAGAGAGAGAGAGAGAGAGAGAGAGAGAGAGAGAGAGAGAGAGAGAGAGAGAGAGATTGACCTGTGCTATGTCGTTGAGGAAGTGCAGGAGATCTCGGTGATTATATGTATTTGTATATGAGGGAGATGGAAGTGACCAAAGGACTCGTTACATCGTGTGCTCAAATGCGATGACAACAGTGTTATATACGTTTGTATAGTATAGACAAACAGTGGAACACAATCGTGTGCAGGTTATAGTTATATATATCGATGAGAACCAACGAGCTACATCAGTGTAAAAGTGACATATTTATCATTCATGCTAAACGTATATTTTCAAGCGACTATCGTCGTTGCAACGAAATATATACATACGCACAGTGTTTTAGAGATCGGTAGATTATAGAGAATGAAAATTTTTCTCTCGTGCTCTATATATAGTATATTGTGATCCACTGTGAGCTCTTGCATATGTACGTAACGTTGTACACACCTTAGTGTTATAAATTGCAAACACTGCGTTTGTTTCTCTCTGTCGAGTTAACGTATTTTCAAAAATACATAACCCAACGACAAGTACAAATCAGTGCGACTATGAATACACACACGCATGCGGATTTGCGAGAGCTTTGGCAATTCGCAGCATTTCAACGTTTTCGACAGAGTCCTTGGTGTGCGAACGTCCGTGTGTATAGTATATACGGGTTATTTTTGATTTTTCATTTGCCACTTTTTCCCAGCTGCGATTGACATTCTAATTCTGTTTTATACTTTCGCTTCTTTATCCGCAGAACAATCATCGGCGATCCGTATGCGCTTAAAGCTCTTTAACGATATATACGCGAAAGTCGATGAAACATTTGAGCGTCAAAAAGAAACAGTTTTGTACATTCTAGAGACTATAGCCGGCGCGGCTAATTACAACCTTGAATCATCGCGCAAATATAGCTTCGCACCAATTTATTTTCCATGGGCAAAGCCAGGGCTGTCGGCTATTCTTTAATAATTCGACGCCTCGCGCGCACACGATGTGTTTAGCCGCGTGTCAGTCGTCGCCTTATATACTGCTCGTCGTCGCGTTTTTAAGGATGTGTAGAAGACGCTATTTTTAGTCAAACCCATTACCAGGAAAAAAATTAAGGAACTGTCTGGGAATATTTTTACCTCGAGAGATTTCGCAAATCATCGCGCGAATATGTACACAAGTAGAAGCGTTAAAAGACGTTCGCCGCACAATCTCATACCTTGAGAAAATCCATGTCGCGCTGTAACATTTTTGTCAACTATAAACGTGAACTTTCTGAACCTCGAAAAGTTGCTGTAATTTATTTAATGAAACGTTCGTTGCGGAAAATTACACTGATATTTCATCGTGTTTACATCCTCCGTCGATAAAACAGAGCGTCGGTATAACGGCAATTCTTACATCGACGCGTCAGCCCCGGAATCTGGACGCAAACCAATGCAGAATCTCCCGCCATAATAACAACCCGCGGAGACCGTCGACAAATAGCAAAAACCCTCGGCATTTTTCCGTGTAATCGCTCTCGGAGAGTCGCGAGCACCGTCGGCATCGGGAGTAGGTAAATGTACACATACGTCGCGCCGGACCTTGGTGCATTAAACTGGCTGACCTACAAGAGCGGAGCCAAGAATTTACTTTGAGCAATTTCGGCGTGTACGTACGTCTCCGTGTTTTCAGCGTGCGCAGGATAGAGAAAGATAGCTATAGTAGTCTTTGAGAGCTTTGAAAAGCTCAAGCTTCGCCATTCGAGTCTCCGCGGGACGCGATTAGAGCTTTTCTTCTGCTGGACGATTTTTGGAGGTTAGTGTTGTGTATCGCGTATCCCGAATGTTGATCATCTTGCGCGTGATTTGAGTTTGAAAATTTGAAATACTTTCTACAACGCCGGGGGCAAAAAACTTCGCTGCAAAATATAGTATCCTCCGCAAGCTCGCTTGGGCGGGAAGAAAAAAAGCTCTGGTTTTTTTTCTATCTCTCTGCGCAATATGATGAATGTATACCAAAGGCATAGCAGCTCTCGTCGAACCTGTCAATCACGCGGAATATATCGTCGGTGTCGTACAACTTGACAGCGGCCGCTGCATATAGCGCGTCTTTGTGTGATGTCTTTTCGGCTGACGTAAGTCTGGCGACGCTTGTCTCGAACGCGTGTTCGCCCGATGCTTTTTTTTTGTTCTTTGAGTTCGATTGTTTATTTATACTGAGGTAGGAGGGCACACGTTATTTTCGACGGATTTTCGTAATGCGCGGGTATGTATAGAGATGAGAGTGCATAGCGGCCGAATATTTGCACGCGAAGATTTTTTTTTCTATACTCTGTAATATACCGTTTCACAATAATAACGATCCGACACGTGTTCGCCTTGTTGTTCGTCGATTGTGCGTTTCATTTTTAGCAGCACCGATCGAGCAGTGCTAAAATATTCGATCCCAGCAGTGTCTGACCTAACACGGCATTGTTCTACTTGACGCGCGAACTTTAATTCGATCGAAGCTTTTTTCCTACGGGACGATCCCGGTTGTAATATCGAAAAAAATCGTTGATAGCCGCTGAATCGAAAATCGAAAAACGCAACACGACTCATAGGCTTATCAGTCGATTTTCTCGCTGTATATATACGTCTCTCGCGCGCACGTGCTGACGAACTCATAGATACCGCGATCGCAGGATTCTATAAGTATATCTCACCACTGGGCAGAGTAGTAGATCCCAAGCAAGGTTAATCGCTATCCGAGAATAAATCGGCGCGCAGCTTTCGCGCCAATTTCGACTTTTCCGCGCGGTCAGCGTTTCTTTTTTTCCCAGCCGCGAAGGCTGCGACCTTCGGCTCCACGTGATATCGCGGAAATTTTCGCTGTTTATTAGCCACCTTTTAGTTTTATTATATATTCCGAGCTGAGCGACTGTGTATACCAGGAAGCTATATATAAGCATATGTAGAAGAACAAGTGCTCGATTTTTCGCAGACACACACATGTATATAACTATTATATACGGGGATGAGCTTTAATTGCTTCTGTCTGCTGAGATAATTATTGGCGCGCGAGCTCGGTCTTATTTATACGAATACCGAATCGGCAGCTCGCGCGACAAAGGAATGCGTTGCGCGAATTCGAGTAGCTCGAATCCGATATCTATGATTTTCCGTGAGTATATAATTATGCAGTAGTGGCGATGTAGGTCCTATACACCTATATAACACAGCGAGGCGAAAGCAAGAATCCCCTGATATTGTGCGCGTCGTTGCAGTATAGTCGACTCTTTCTCGCGCCTATAAATATCGCGCGAGCTGCAGCGCTGGCGCCGCGCGATATTCGCTACTCTCGCCGACGGACGACCTGTAGGTAAGTCACGGATTTTATCGGCGTGCAGTAGTAGCGTGCGATCGAGTTCCGGGTCCACTTGGGACGAGTGTCTGTATATCTCGCGTTACTGTGGTTAGTTATATACTCTTACGACATTTTTGTGCTGTGTCCTCTGTGTGGTTTTTATTATTATTTTTTTTTTATTTTGGAGAATTTTTTTTACGCGTTGGGTGAGTCTTCGATTTCGAAAAGTTACCGATATAGCTGCGAGCGGAAAATTTTTCGCGAAACCGAGCGATGCGACAATGGATATTGTATCAACGACGGGCCGAAAACTTTCCGTGAGATAGTCGGGGGGCCGAGCGTAGGTGGCATTTTGAAGCGTTGAAAGCTCCGGGTTTTGCGACGACCTCAAAACAGAAAATTAGCCGCTTATTACACGGGCTAAAAATACGCGTTACACGCGCCGCTGCTTCTTTTTCGTCACCGATGGCAACAAACTCTCGGCTTATCAAAACGACGAGAAAAATTTGAAATCGAAGTATCCATGTAAAAGCCGAAATTTACGTCGCGCATCTCGGCGTCCCGAGCGGGGAAGAAATTCATATAGAGGCGTTAATTATATTTCTCGCAATAAACTCGCGAACTCGCCTTGAAAGCTCCCGGCTTTTCCTAATTTATTTCAAAGTCCGGACCTTGACTCTCACGCCAGCCTCGAAATAGCTCTGGCCGATTATGATAGCGCCTTATATCTCCTCCTCGTTTTTTCTCAGCGTATAGAGCCTCGATTGGAAAATCTCATGTGCGAGGAGGAGAGGAAAAGAAGAATCGTCGCTGCTTCAGAGGTTAGAAAGCTTTGCTTTGACCCCAGATTCAAAAATATCCGTTATTTTTAGAATTCGCGCTAACTCTCTCTCGAGAGCGTGGGTGAGATATGCGGCGATTACGTCCGCTATTATACACGCCGATCGGGATATTTTCTGATAAGCTGGCTCCCCATCTCGAATTTTTAAAAAACAATAGAGACTTCGACCTTGGCCGGGCTTTTGTGTATATGTGTGTCTATGGCGAACTTAACACCGATACACCGCGGGGGCGTTGCACCCACGCTTAGACATTATTCTCATAATGTAAATCGTATTATACAACGCGTTATGTGAGGTGTATTTTTAAAAGATGTCGATTTAACGACCAAACGAAAGGTTATTCTCGAAGGTCCGCGCCTAGACAATGGAAATAGACGCGGCGAGCTTAACAATTTTCAGATTTATTTAGCAGTTTGTCAAGTGCTCCAAAAGTCTCGACGCTAAGCCAAGAGTCCGTACGTATGTGCGCGCGTTGTGTATATATATATATATTCGTGTATAAATCGCAATCCAAAAATACCGATATCCTCTCTCTCTCTCTCGAGACGGTAATATATATTATAACGAGTTAATTAACGGTTATAACCGATTTGCTCGCATCGATCAAAATCGAAGTATATAGCAGAACTATCCACGCGAATTTTAGGCCACAAGACGAGCGCAGTGATGAATGAACCCTTAAATTGAATTGCAGCATCGAAAGGAGGTTACGCCTTGGCAGACATTACGGCAGACCGATGCCGTAACACGTATACATACACGAGCACTGAAAATCGTTACACAGCTCGCAACAGGTTTTCTCGCCAACGGAGCAACAGTGCATTAAAAAAAAAAAAAACAACGAAAACTCGAAAAACAAAAAAAAACAAAGATTCTCACTGCGATGCACAGCTATGTGGAGCAAGTATAATCCCTGCAAAAGTCTCTGGCAGGGTACATAGCCGTCGGTGGCGTTGCTGCCAAAATAATTAGGAAGCCAGCAGTAGAGTAACGCGCGCGCGTGTGTGTGTCTCGCTTGCGCTTGTCTGCGTTGTCTAAAAGCGTCCGGAGCGAGGAGCACACGCGCACCTCTTATCCCCGGGCCGCGCCAAGAGAAAGAGAGAGAGAAGAAGGGAACAGCTGGTGATGCTCTCGCGACGCCTCGATCAGTCCGTCGAGATCCGAGCCGCGGGTCGCAGCTGCTGTCGTCGGCTCTATTGTACTCTCTCCCTTATTTTATACATCTGTAATATACGATAATAATAGTCGTATAGTCGAGAGGGCCAGTGTTTGGCTGCGCCGAGAGAGAGAGAGAGAGAGAGAGAGAGAGAGAAAGTTTTTTTATCGTGTGCCGGCGCGGCGGCCGACGCCGTCGAGTGCGGTGATATATATAATATATATATATATATATACACACATACAGACGAGTTCTCCAGTGCGAGATTGTTTCGTCGCGGCTAGACTACACGGCTGAATTATGTAAGTGCAAAATCTTGCCGAGCGCTATATATACATATATACACAGAGACATATCGTTTCGACATTTTTTTTTTTTCGACTTGAGGTTGTTTACCTCAAGGATATTAAGTATGCGCGCGCGAGCGCGGTGTGAGTGACCCTGTCGTGACCTTAACTAATGCACTTCCGAGTTTCAAGTTTAAGGCCGAGAAGCTCTGTGATCGATCTGCTCGGGCCGGTTAGTCGTGTGAATTGTTACGGGACTGTGTACGAATAGGTGCACATCGGGGTTAAATCGAATTTCAGCTGGTTTCGTGATTATTCGGGCTTGTGTCGGGAATAGTATTGAAAACAAAAAAAAAAATCGAATATCTCCGAAAGCACTTTCGAAGCAGCTATATACACGCTCCAAATACCGAAGCAGCCGCTAAAAATAATGAGAAGACAGAAGTCTGTGAAATTGAAGTATATATATATATATATATATATATATATATATATATATATATATATATATATGTATATATGTCTGTGTGTGTGTATTTATATTTATAAGGACCTTGACAATGTTCGCTATATAACAAAGTAATTCGACGTTCGGTCTGTGTCTGTCGCAAGTCAAGATTGTAGAGGTCGTAAAAAAGTTTGGATCTTTATAATTTTCCCGCGAAAGCTTCTCATCTTCGAGCCGCTTTGATATTTTAACGATAAAATTGGACCCTCGCGAGTTTAGGTGCCGATGCCGTTACATAAAGTCGACGCGCGTCTTTCTATACACGAGCTTTTGTGCGTTACGTAAAGCTCCGATTTTCAATTTTCTATTTAAATTTGTTTTACGAGGATCGAACTAGAGTCGCGCGTTTCAATTGTTACAAAATCATTGCCAAAATCTGCTTGCGAATAAAAATCGTTTTGCAATATTTTGCAAAAATTTCAATATCCCGCGCACACATCTCCGGGCCAATGATCGTCCGCCGAAAAGTCCTCTCGCGCGTGAGAGATAATATATAACTCTGGTCGTCCAGACAAAAGCCCGCCGCTGCAGGTATACGTATATTCAAGAGGCATACGCACATAGAAAGTCAGGGCGACGGCGATGTCCCGGGCGGCCGCCCGTTACGTAAGCCGACAATGCGCCGCTTGTCCTTTTGAAAAGCGCGTCTTAAAATACGCGCCAAGGAAATAGCCTAGCAGAAGCCTTAAAATAAAACGGCTGCACGTCGCGTGCGTCACCGCAGCTGCGCGCGCTCTCCCGGCCAATCGTCGAGTTCCACATGCGCTCGCTTCCATTCGCGGGAAATTCAAAAATCCCGCGGTCATGTCTCCGGTGCACCGGAGATCCCTTCCCGCGGGCGCGAAGCTTCCTCGAGGATACGGACACTCGCGGGCGCTTTCGCGGACGAAAAACGCTTCGGAAAATCCTGCGGAAAAGCGTCGCCGGAAAAACGGGTCAAGTCCGGGTGTGCAGAGTACCGCTAGAGGGCGCCTCGGTGCCGGTGTCCGTTCGTTCTCGGCCGCGCATATATGTATATATATACATGCACCATCCCCGTAGCTCGCGCCGACGCTGCATAGAGACCCCCCCGCCCCTCGAGCAGCTGCGCGAAAATTGTCCCGTGGCGAGCGCGTGTGTATCCAACTCTGCTGCAGTCTGTCAGTTCGCGCGAAGGGGACGAGGTTTATAGAAGCGTGTCGTGTCCGAGAGTGCAGTCTCGGTTTTGCAGTGTCTCCTCTCGCGCAGTATAATTATATATAGGTTCGTTAGTGCGCGGCGTCGCGAAGAGAGAGAGACAGCTAATATAGAACCTCGCTCGAAGATATACGGCATGACGTCCAGCCTCGGGTGATCTCTCTCAGCGCGTGATGTATCCTGGGAGCCGAGACTCTCGACGACGCCCGTGAAAGATTGTACCTACGTATATACATATACAACCAATCGCTCTTTTCTCTATATCTCGCTCTACACCTACCCACACGCATATATATACCTATATATATATATACACCCGACGCAGTCGAGAGTGTGCAGCAGCAGCAGCAGCAGTAGGTAGTAGCGTGCGTTACAACTAAGCTACGCGTGTACACACGGTTGGCCATTGGCGCGACCCCGCGTGAATCCGCTAGTGCGAAGCCTCTCCGCGTAGTATACACATACGTGTTCCTAACCTCCAAGGAGGTAGCGAGTATATAGTGCGTACTGCCGACGCCAAAAGGAGGAGCAGCGCTTTTCCTGTGGCCACGTTGCTGGGGCCTTCCTCTAGTTCACGCGCGCAGTCTTTCTCTCTTTCTCTCTTTTGTCTCTCTCGCTTTTCAGCGCAGACGTTCCGCTGGTGAGTTTTTCTTACTCGACTTGCGTTCCGTTTTTCTCCCATTCGGAGCAGTGGCGGATAGCTTCCGATATGGCGACGGCGCGATTTTCTTGTGCTATGTCGCCGAGGGTGTGCTGATGACGCGGAGACGGAACACGTAGCGCGAATTCCGGAAAGATGGGACTCTATCGCGTGGCTCTCGCTGTTTGGAGAGTACAGTCGCATGACGTGCGCTCTTTCGGACTTTTTTTTCTTTTGCCAGCGATTTGCGTACACACGCAACTCGCAGACGCAGTTTAACTTTGTTGTATGCAGGAGAGAGCGCGCGACACGATTAGCGAACTGCATGTCGTTTCAAAGTGCTGAGTAATAATACGAGTCGTCGAGTGTTTACCTCCGAAAGGCGAGCGTTTGCTTGTGATAATCTATTGGCGCTCTGCTTTTTCATCCTATCGAGTCCGCCGAGAATCGCTTTGTATGCAAATCTTATCGTTTATTGTTGTTAGCCAATGCGTAGGCTTGAAAGTATCAACTTTTATAACTAAGCTCAGGTTAGGTCTTCCATGTAGTTCTGATCAGTCTGCAGAAGAACGTGCAGGAATTTGAGATAAATATTACATTTGTGCGACTGCGATAGCTTGCAGTGTTAGGGATTGATATGACTGGTTTGTACGACGATAACCAATGATTTTTTTTACCCTTCTGTTGCAGAAATCAATTGGGTGAATGAACGTTTACAGTGATTGACAAGTTTCGGAGCAAAAGCAAACATGGAGGACGCTCATTGTAAAACTGTGGAAGAGATCCAGAACTATTTCAATGTGAATCCCGAAACTGGTCTGTCACCGGACCAGGTCAGGAGGAACCAGGAGAAATATGGTCTCAATGGTGAGTACAGACTTAATTCCACCGAGTCAATTTTCCCCCAATTCCTTCCATGCCTTTGACCTATGATTCAACGAGCTCGAGATATTTCAGAAGTAGCAGAGTATCCCATAAAATGTTGGTAGAACTCAAAATATTTATAGACACGCAGGATGTTTTTTCTACAAACCAGTCCAGTCGATTCGACAATGCCTCTCTATCTCTCTTCGAGGCAGATTGTTTTGCCAGAGGAAGTTTATTTTTCAAAGGCTTAATAAGTATGACACAAGTTGCTCTCCCTCTCGTGGCCAGATGTAAATAGTGAGATCGTAACTTTTGCCAATAGTTGATTAAAAACCTCAGATGCTTAAAACAAGTTCCAAATATTTAATCTTCGCACAGTATTTGCTTTCAAGTTTGATCAAGAAAAAAAGCCTCCACTTCACACCTTATCAGTTCGACCAACTCTGCAACTTGTCATTCAATTCAGTAATAGTCCAGAGGTAACATTAGCAGAAGAAAAAAAACGTCATTTAGCTAATGCGCATGAGGCCGCTTCATTTATATACACAATGTGCATTACTTATACGCACACACAGAGAGATCGCGCGTCCAAGCACAAACTATCGAGTTACTCACAAAGTAGTCCAGTGGAAGTGTTTACGAGTATGGCACATTGTCGATTTTTCTCGGCCAGCCGAAAAAAGACGTTCGCCGAAAATACCACGGCGGGAGCAGTAGCATGTCAATAAAAATTTTTACGACAGAACGCGGGCGAGGAGGAGAAAAATGTCTGCGATGCGTGTATGCAGTGTACACTTATAACGTGTTTTTTCATGCGTTTGTTCACACAATACGAGACGTACCTAATACAACTAGAGACGTGTGCAGCCGACTTTTTTCACGGGATTCGAAGCCGAGCAAATAGCTTTCGTCAGAAGCGGTATCGTGTTCACTCGAAACCATTGATTGTCCTTGATTTTCGGCCATCAAAGCATCTCTCTGGTCTGGCGAGAAAACGAAAATAGAGCAAAACCGCGCGCCACGCGTTTAATCGTTCTCAACGTCCGTCAATTTGTTAACTAGCCATCCTCTCATTTGCATTTGCAAGCTGTGAGAATGTGCTCTTTAAAATACCCGGAAACGTCCTCGCGGCAGACCAGCGCGCATCAAAGAAGTGACGTGGCTCTCGTTCGGAGATATGCTTACACAAGTTGCGTTATCTGCGCGGAGTATCGAGGTGTTCTGAAGAGCCGCAAGTCAGCGAGCTTTCATCCCGATGCTTTATCTCGGGGCTATAATTGAGCGGAATCAGCTGGTCGGGCATGATGTGATCGATCTTGATCGCATCGTATCGCGTCTTTATTTTCGGAAGATTTATTGTTTCAAGACGTCGTGTATACGTACGTCTATAGGGTATACGTATATGCATCTCTGATTCGATTGACCAATCGAACAGGTGTTCTCGACATC
The DNA here is from genome assembly GCA_020010945.3 of Muscidifurax raptorellus. Lineage (NCBI taxonomy): Eukaryota > Metazoa > Arthropoda > Insecta > Hymenoptera > Pteromalidae > Muscidifurax > Muscidifurax raptorellus. The sequence continues at coordinate 6,868,567 of CM052078.1, read as the reverse complement.
AGGTGTGTTCTCTCGCGCTCGAGAATAATGAGGTACATATAATTTTCGAATCGAAATAAAGATACTTATACAGGAGGGAATATAATATAAGCCTGTGTGCAGTTTACAGCTATTAAATGACACTTTCGAGGCATACTAATAATGATTTATCAGCGGGAGAATTTTATTAAATCACTTTATTGGATCATCATCATCATCATCATCATTACTTTTTTCTTCTCAATCGTCGCACATAACTCAAGCGCTCGATTCGATATGCGGGAGGCTGTACATGCGCGGAAAAGGATTTACCAGCCTTTTTTCCATCACAAATTATAGTTTATCGATTTTCCAATTATTCGCGCGGCATCGGATTGTATACTTATACCGAGATCGCAATTAAATCCAGCGTTTCCTCATCGCTAATATGAGATACGATGAACAACGACGACGCCTGGAAAATGTTATGCACGTACACTCACACACACACACACACACACACACACAGACACAGACACACTATTTGAATAGTTTGATTTATCCAAAGCACACTACTATATTATAGCTGTTGGGATAGAAAGATAATCCGTCGTGTCTGAAGTTGATTCAAGGAAACGTTGTAATAAAACTATATGTATACACATAGAGTATGCATATGTGTGTGTGTCCCAAAGCAGAAAAGTCTTCACGCCCAATTGTAGCTGCTGATGAGGTCATTGAGAAACAGGATGACAGATATACTTAAATACTGATGCTATAATTGAATAAAGAAATTTCTCCAAACGCTTCCGCTCTGACCGAGTAATAACAGCGGACGACAGAGTATAATGTAGTAACGAGAGAGTCGATTCCTTTTGTTTGATACACACCGCGTGTCGTCGTTCTTGAAGAGTCGAAGGCCGTTGCGCGATAGCCACGCCGAGTCTCTCTCTCTCTCTCACTCTATCTCCGTCTCGCGCTTTACCTTCGCGCGCGCAACGTGTCCACGAGAGATATCGTCGCGATTCTCCTTTTTTTTCGAGCTCGTGCAAATCATTAGCGCGAAATGAGCCGTGGGCCTAGCTTTTATTTACGTAACGAGTTTACTGGAATTTTAGTTTTTATTGCTTTGTGGGGGACTGGTTTTCTCTACGATTAAGCGCGATTTAATTGTATACTTGCATTGCTCGAGTTTGGGAGAAATCTCCGCGCTCTTGACGCTCACTCCCGGCGTTGTAGAGAAACGAGGATAACGGGTTCATTATTTTTGATAATCGATAATGTAAACGAAGGGATTAATTTTCATCAAGTCGAGATAAAAGAAAACTTTGTTCTAAATTAATTTCAACAAAAACAGCACACATTCCTCACAACGCGTCAATGAAAAAGCCTATCTCTCGCAGGAAGCTGCGACGCAATATTACACGGATAAGACAATGTTCGTTGTCAGGCTGCGACGTATATACTATATATGCTACATATAATACGCGAACACGTGTTCATCCGCCATTGTATTATAGCGAAGCCACGTTGCCCGAACTTTCTCTCCCCCTGATACGTCTATACATATATATAATGCATGACTTTATCTACAGCGCACAGTCGCCACGTGTTCGCGTAGCTTTTCGGAGCCCTGTATACAGATAACGACTGATCTCATGCTAATTTATACCATATAGTCGCATAGCTATAGTCATTAATATTTATCCGGAATTATAAGACCGAAGTGTGTCTCTAAGCGTCGGCCGATGCGGTCAATGATGCTCGATGAGTAATACACCGCAGGAAAAATCACGTTCCTATTGTCGAATTCGATTTTCGCTTGAACTAGTTTTCTCTCTCGCATATACTACTGTTAAATCAATAATGCAAATAGGGGTGAGGATTTTAAATTTGTCCTAAATTTTCTACACGTGCCGATTCTGCAGAGCTGATAGATGGTACGATTATAGATGTAAACATATATATTATACCTCGAGAAAAAATCCTTTCGTTCGTTGCATCGAGACGCGCGAGGAAATTCGAGTATAAGTTATTGATTGACTGAACTTGCTCGAACGCATTGAAAAGCAATCAAAGTCGTATATATACAGCGCGTAGAAATTCGAGTCCAATAAAACCGCGCGCGCGCTTACCTCAAAAAACATATATACACTGCACAGTACACAGGCGCAACATCATCAGTAGTCAGCGAGTCTCGGATATATTATCTCGAGTATGTATATATATATATATATATATATATATATATATATATATATATATATATATATATATATATATATATATAGAGAGAGAGAGAGAGAGAGAAAGAGCCTCGAGGGCAGAGCAGTAGCGCCGATGACGTTAATCGTCACAGCGGACGTCACTGCGCGCTTCTTACGATTGCGCAATTTTTCAAACTCTCCAACTCTATAATTTGCGCGCGAACGTTTCTCCCTCTCTGCGCCAGCACTCGCCCGCGTTATAATTCGCCTCTTTCTCATTTCTATTCTCCGTACACGTGCATTTAGCGGACATGCTCGAGAGCTACTGCTCCTTTCTTTCTCTCCATTTCGATGATTTTTCCACTTTTTTCTTCGACGCTCTTTATGCAAATTTCGTCGTCGGCCGTGCGAAAATACAGCGCTTTTCGTCGCTTCTTTTTTAATGTCGGTATTGCGAAAAACACGGGCGCAATAATTGGTCTCGCGAAAAGGCAACGCGCGTCGATCGGTAATCGGATATTACCAATTCCTTTTAATAGAATCGCCAAGACGCTATAACGCCGCGGTAGAAAACTGCGGTGTGTGCGTTTGTTGATAAAGAAAAAAAAAACGCGCGAGGTCGCGTGTGCTTTTTTATATTCGAAGTGTGAAATTAGAAATTCGCTGCCGCGAGACCTTGGGGCGATTGCAAAAATTAGCGATATAATAGTGGAGCCGCGCTCTCATCGCCAGCTGTAAAATTAATTATGTAACGATATTAGAAAGAGGAGCGGCAAGGCGATGGATTTTCTAAAACGCGCTCTTTAAGTGGCCGCGCGCATCGACTTTTTTTTCTATTTAAAAAATCGTGTATACAACAATACCGATAGGCTGTAAATAGACGGTTTATTTTAAACTTTGCTCTCTGCAGTGTGCGGCTTTAAGGGAACGTTGCAAGAGGAAATCGACGGTAGACGACCCTGGAAAATCAGATTTTTAACGGCTTTCGTCCGATCGGATAGTCGAGCATTGATTTCGATAGTCCTCGAACTTCTGAAAAAATACCGAGCGAAAGTGATCCTTTTCTTTTGAAACGTACAACGACGATCTCCGAGAAGCCGAAAGATATACATACAACAAAATCATACACATGCCGCAGCGCAGCGCAAATCATCAACACTTTAGCGTTGATTTAGTCCATCAGTGCATCGAAGGATTATCTAGCTTGATAAATATCGGCTTTCGCTTCTGCCGCGCGATATTGTCCTTGCAGCAGCAGCGCGGCGGGCTCAGCGTCGCGTGAAAAAACTCTCTCTCTCTCTCTCTCTCTCGCTTGCAAACCTTGCACCGATTACGGCTCTCTCTTTTTTTCTCCGCACTAGCCGCTACTGTTTTCCCCTACATATATACATATATACCACTACACCTCCTTCCGACTTCCTCCGCGCGTATATATAACTAAAAAAATGGCCACTTCCCTCTCGCTTTGTCATCGTCGGCTATACTCTCACGTTGTTGTTGTTGTGTGTGTGTGTATACATGTCAACTATATAGAGAGACTACAGGGCCTTTGTACCTTGCGCGCGACGAGCTTCACCTTCGAGATGCGGCGTGTGCACGGACCTGAATAAAAAGAGAGCTTGCGGTGCATATGCGCCTATGGCGTCGTGTGTATGTCGACTATACGTTATATGTTGCATGCACACCTATGACCACTCTCTGATGCGGTCGATCGATGCTGCTGCCGCCGCTCTGTGCAAACCGTGTTGTTGAGATCGACGACGTGTACGCCGAGCTCTTTGGATATACGCGTTGTATGTATGGACATATACCGTGTTTATGCATATAGGGGATGAATAGCGTATACTTTGTAATTTTGATATACTTGTATACATAGTTAGTTTTCCATTTAAAAGAAGAATAACTATATAGATGCTTGAGTGAAAGCGATGCCGATGCCAGGAGTCTCGCTGTTATGCTTAAATTATGTGACGATAATTCAAGTCGCGCGCGCGTAACAAGTGCACACCGAAATAAACGAGTATTTCAGAGAAATTCACTTAACGCGCTTATAATATACATTAGCGCTATATACTACAGTGTAGTCGTCTCTTAGCCTTCGAGACAATATAACAAAAGTCCGCGCGACAGAACTGGCAAACTGTCAGCTCTAGATTGTCAGAGATCCAATTTTATTTCGTATATATACGTGGGACGCGTATATAGATGCTGCACACGACGCATAGACATTTATGCACGCGACGCACGTGCAAATATCTGAAACGCATTGCTATTCTGGCATAGATTTTTTTTCACGCGAAGGAGTCGAGCCTGCCAAGCTCGAACTTTTGGCGGTTTTCACTTATGCATATATTAGTCCTTATACAGTATTCCGTATGAAACATTTGAGCGTGTCAGTGTCAGGCCAAAATTGTCGACTGTCAGGATAGATTAGCGTTTGGTCGGGACAGATCCTCTGCATCCGTGCGACGTCCTGTCGACAGGGTCAGCTGATCGGGGCAACGTCAGCTGACGCGAGAAAAGGGTTGGCTCGTGCGAACGACGCCCATAGTTTCGTCAATTAAAACTGCCTTCACCTATCGATTTAATATAAATAAATATAGTTTTGCAAAAATAAATCACGCCCCTACGCATTAAATGTGTTGAAAATAGTTTCGAACGGTGATCTCGCGTTTTTATAGCTAATACTTAGCAGCCCTCTTTTCTCTCACTCTCTCTCTCTCTCTCTTTCTCTCTGCGTTATATTACGCATAGAAATACGGTACGCAAATAGACCGGTACGGAAAAAGATTCAGTTTCATGTATGTGTGTATGTATATATATACATATATATTGTCGACTCTCTCGGTCTCTAGGACACCGCGTCGCTGCCGACGTCAAAATTTAGACATGCCGCCGATTACGAGTTTAGATAATGCTCTCAGTGGCTGGTGTATTTCGAAAATATAACGTTATTTTCTTTAAAACCGACGCAAGTACGTAATTTTCGCGTGGTGATACAGACGTTATTAATGTATATATAAGTTTTGCCATTTCAATCTATAGATAGTTTTGTAAAACGCACTCGTAATCTGCGCCGGACAACTTTGTTGTTGAGAAACTGATGCCGAGCGGAATAATTTCATAATCTTATGGACGAAGTTTTACCAACTATACATAGCGAAATATTGTAATTCTACACTTGCAGAGATCAAAAGAAAAAAATAACAACGACTAATTGTAAAATTATCACCGTGTTGAATGATTTGTAACGTCTGTGAATTGGCAGAAAAAAATTTAATTGACTTTTACAATTGCGTGCAGTTATATCCCAGAAAAAAAAACAAGGTTCTTGCTTTTCATCTCGCACAAATATCAATATTATCAATAAACTTCATGTCGAGTCACACGGCTAAGGGTGCAAAATGAAAACACCCTCGAGTTCCGTCATTACCCAGTTTCTAATCACTTTCTCGACGAAACGCAATTACGGAGCCGCTATATATGCTATATACGCTCTGTCTTCTCTCTCTCCCTCTCTCTCTCTCTCTCTCTCTCTCTCTCTCTCTCTCTCGGGTAAGCCGTCTATTTTCGTTCCCACATCCCGAATATCTTCTTTGATGCATCGCTGCACGCCCTGGCGCTATATAGAACTACTCTGATATACACTGCGCACAGTTGGCTCTTCCTCTTGTTTTGCAACGACGCCATTATTATCCGCGCTACGTCGAAGCGAGTAGAGAGAAAATACAGTAGATGCTGACTTTTGTAACAATGAGGTAATTCGCACCGTTATGGGTACGTTATGTTTATTTTTGACTGTCGAGCTGTACTATAGAGAGAGGGTGTGTTTAATATCCGTATAAAATTTACATAATCGGACAAGCCTATGGGTTTCGTCTCTGCTGCGTACTCGTTTTGAATCATGCTGGTATAAGTATATTACAGGTATATAGATTTTCAGTACACAAACATTTGGCAGGAAATGCAGCCTGATGGTTTCTGAGGTCTTGTCTATATATATACGCTATTTTGAATTCTCCTTGTATTTTAACATCCAGGTAGAATTTCTTTAAAGGGTCTCGTAGCTCTCGTTGATCAATAAAACACCATAAAATTGATGCTAGACTCTCAGTATATGCTGCTCATTACTCCTGAGTCATAAACGTCCACCCCAGTGACAAAATCAATAAGTCCATAAAATTTTCATCCATACATCCCGCACGATAATCCTCCTTCACATACACCCATACAATATGACCATCAAGACTAATGAATCGTCTCTATCTTTCTGTTACAGAACTGCCAGCCGAGGAGGGTGAGTACCCCGAAACTTGCATATATATATACATGCATATACGCAGACAACGGCAGCGGTCGCGCGAGTAGCCGCTTAATGCGATTAGCGACCACACAACGGATCGATGAGGCTGTAATCCTCGTCGCTCACTAGATATATACTCTTTATTCCGCAAAACCGAATGAGGGGGAAGTTTCTGCGCGAGATTTGGCGTTATGTAAAGAACGCCGTGATATATATATATATATATATATCAAGTGAAACTACATAAGTTCACGGCTAATTCGAATTGGAAAAGTGAAAAATTCGCTGATTTTGTTTAATTTTCGAGAGTGCGAACAACGACGGCTCTTATCCTATATTGGATTATTGCAATCGAATAAAGCGTATAGCATTATAATATCGTCAATAGAGCTTTTGTCGGCCTTCGCTCGCGCGATAATGCAACGGGCCACGTGTCATCAGGCCAGATAAACAAACCCGTATCGCTGACGATCTACAGCTCGTTTCGCGGAAATCAATTCTTCCTCCAACACGCTTCAGTCTCTCCCATAAGCTATACGTATACATATATAATATACATATACATGCCATACACGTGTACCTATACAGCGGCGCCAGCTATATGCTCTATAATAAACCGCGAGGAGAAAAAGACCGCACGCAAGGGTGATACCTGCTTCTCTCTCTCTCTCGGCTTATTTATTGATGCGTCGAGCGCCGTATGGAATAAAAAAGATGCACGTATAGGCTAACTACTCTCTCGTATATATACATACGTAGAGACATGCGCGATTTCGCAGCTGCGGAACAATGCGCTCGTGTAAGGCTTCGACGCGTCGACGTTTTGTTGTTATGCTCTTCGCTAGAGCTTTTTTTCTCATTGACGCTTTATATTTTTGTTCGTAGCTTTTCATTTGAAAAAATATAACTCGTTTTCATATACCAAAACGCTTTATTCAATTCTCTTATGTTGGAGAGTTTACGAGTATGTGGATGTATTTATTAAGGATACGACTGCGATCCCCCGGTATGCAAAATTCACGAGTAGTCCCGTTCTGACCTACTTTTCCTCTCGTTATCGATCAAGACACTTGTGAGTTTTTGACAAGTCGAGCATTGTCACGCGGGAAAGTAGGGACGCGTCGTCTCTCATTAGCGTATGTAGAGTGAAAAAAAACACGCGCGCAGTCGAAAATTCCTTTGTTAAAAAGAGGCGCAGAGATTAAAGAAAACGCGCGCGAGAAACATTCCACCCGATATACACGCAGTGCACACTTGTCTCTCACCTGTGTGACATCTCTTTAAGCTCGAGAGCTGCACTTAAACTTGTTTTTTTCCTCTCTTTCTTTAATCTTCTCTTGACGCGGATGTTTTGAAACGCGTTTATTTTCGTAGTACGTCAAATATTCTGTCTCTCCGCGGAGCTCTTTCGTTTCGGGGCCACTATGTGCTCGTGACACAGGTCGACTCACAGCCTGTATATTGCGAATAAGTGCATAGGCGAGCAGTATACGCAAATGCGCTGTTCTATATATTTAGACGCTCGCTGGGAATTCGTCAAATTAAACGGGAAAAATCTCATAAGCATCGTTCGATTGAATCGTTCGATAAAAGTCATTCTCGGCGTGTTCCAACTAACGTATATTCGGATGCGTGAGGACGGAGGTACTAAAAGTATATAAACAATCGAATAAGGCTTTCGCTTTTTTGCGACATTTAGAAGTGTCGTCTCGAGGTCATCGTGAAAACCTACGAAAATTTTCCTTTGTTCGGCGCAACGTTCTTTTGTATACGCGGCTATTGTAAAAAAATTTCCCTCTCGTGCGCGGTGAATAATTAAACTCGCCGAGATGATGTTTGTGTTCTCTCTATATATGACGAGGTTGACCCTACTAGGAAAGTTTGACTATATGTATATACGTATACACGTGTACTTCGTCGTAACGAGGAAATAAAACTGCTACGAGGACGATGTGTGTATATGTACATAAAAACTTTGTATACATATTTACGCAGAAGCGCAATCTAAATTTTCGCGAATCAAGTCTCTTTCACGCGCGTTAATCAAATTTTCCCCCCTCTGGCTACATATATACGTATATATAGACACATCGAGTTGCTGCGAAGACATTTTGCGAGAAATGAAATCTCGAGCGGCTGATTGGCCCAAATTAGCCTCGCAGGGGTTAAGAGACCATTAGAGCGACAGCGTTTCCATGTATTCTACACACAAATGACGTATTGAGAGGGAGAACGAAGTCGTCGCAGCAGCGATGATGGCTTTATTAAGGCCTGTCGCGCGTCTTAATTTTCATTGAGCGGAATCGGATTGACGAGTTTTCTGCTCTGATTGACGCGCGTTAATAAAGCTGAATAATTTAATGCGCGAAGGGAAAGAATGAGGATTTCAAGGTCGCGAGAGAGATACTCATTTTTCTCGAAAAATTTTAGTCCGACCGGGCAAACAATGCGAAGAGACTATGTATGTAACGCGAACAATGGGACACTTTTATTTTAATCGGCCTGAAAAGCACGTAAAAACGCGGTATATATAACGGTTTTTGAACAACAATGCGGGGAATAAAAATAGCTCGAAGCGAGTTTTTATTAAAGAAGTATGTATGTAGGGAGAAAAGGCAATGATGATTAATTATCCGTTTTCGTGTTCTTCTTGCAGGAAAATCCATCTGGCAACTTGTACTGGAACAATTCGATGACCTCTTAGTTAAGATTCTTTTACTAGCCGCTATTATTTCTTTTGTAAGTACCAATACAGATAAATACGATGAGAAAGCAAATTATTTTGGACCGATAAAAAAATATCTAACACAAGAAAGCTCGAACTCGACGACTGGGTCAATGACAAAGACATAATACAAAAGTTAACGAGCGCGCGTATGATTATCGTTAAAAATAACTACTACATATCTCCGTCTGTTGCACGCAGGTACTAGCTTTATTTGAAGAGCACGAAGATGCGTTCACGGCGTTCGTCGAGCCGTTCGTCATCCTGCTCATCCTCATCGCCAACGCCGTGGTCGGTGTCTGGCAGGAGCGTAACGCCGAGTCGGCCATCGAAGCTCTTAAGGAATACGAGCCGGAGATGGGCAAAGTCGTGCGAGGCGACAAGTCCGGTGTCCAGCGGATCAGGGCCAAGGAGATCGTCCCCGGCGACGTCGTCGAGGTCTCCGTCGGCGACAAGATCCCCGCTGACATCCGTCTGACCAAGATCTACTCGACCACCCTCAGGATCGACCAGTCCATCCTGACCGGCGAGTCCGTCTCCGTGATCAAGCACACCGACCCGGTGCCCGATCCCCGAGCCGTCAACCAGGACAAGAAGAACATCCTGTTCTCCGGTACCAATGTAGCCGCCGGCAAGGCCCGCGGTGTCGTCATCGGCACCGGCCTCAACACCGCCATCGGTAAGATCCGTACCGAGATGTCCGAGACCGAGGAGATCAAGACACCCCTGCAGCAGAAACTCGACGAGTTCGGCGAACAACTGTCCAAGGTCATCTCCGTCATCTGCGTCGCCGTCTGGGCCATCAACATTGGCCACTTCAACGATCCGGCCCACGGTGGATCCTGGATCAAAGGTGCCATCTACTATTTCAAGATCGCCGTCGCTCTCGCTGTCGCCGCCATTCCCGAGGGTCTGCCGGCCGTCATCACCACTTGCTTGGCTCTCGGTACCCGCCGTATGGCCAAGAAGAATGCCATTGTCAGGTCGCTGCCGTCCGTCGAGACCCTTGGTTGCACCTCCGTCATCTGCTCTGACAAGACTGGTACTCTGACCACCAACCAGATGTCCGTTAGCCGGTGAGTTATCCGCTTGATCTTGTTCATCAGACCGTACCTGCTATATCTTTCAGCTTGAAATGTATTTACAAATGTTTTTCCTTTTTTGTAGCATGTTCGTGTTCGAGAGGATCGAGGGCAACGACAGCGCGTTCCACGAGTTCGAAATCACCGGCTCGACGTACGAGCCCATTGGTGATGTGTACCTGAAGGGCCAGAAGGTCAAGGGCTCCGAGTACGAGACTCTTCACGAGCTCGGAACCATCTGCATCATGTGCAACGACTCGGCCATTGACTTCAACGAGTTCAAGCAGGCCTTCGAGAAGGTCGGTGAGGCCACCGAGACCGCTCTCATCGTTCTTGCCGAGAAGGTCAATCCCTTCGGCGTCAACAAGACTGGCCTGGACCGTCGTAGCTCCGCCATCGTTGTCAGACAAGACATTGAGACCAAGTGGAAGAAGGAGTTCACTCTCGAATTCTCTCGCGATCGTAAATCTATGTCCTCGTACTGCGTACCACTCAAGCCCACCAAGCTCGGAACCGGACCCAAGCTCTTCGTTAAGGGAGCACCCGAGGGTGTTCTCGACAGATGCACACACGCCCGTGTTGGAAGCCAGAAGTTCCCTCTCACTTCCACCCTGAAGAACCGCATCCTCGAGCTGACTCGCCAATACGGTACCGGTCGCGACACTCTGCGTTGTCTGGCCCTTGCCACCGCCGACCACCCCATGAAACCCGAGGACATGGATCTCGGCGACTCCAACAAATTCTTTACCTACGAAAAGGATCTCACCTTCGTCGGCGTTGTCGGCATGTTGGACCCGCCACGTAAGGAGGTCTTCGACTCTATTGTCAGGTGCCGCGCCGCCGGTATCCGTGTCATTGTCATCACTGGTGACAACAAAGCCACCGCCGAGGCTATCTGCAGGCGAATTGGCGTCTTCACCGAGGACGAGGACACCACTGGCAAATCCTACTCCGGACGAGAGTTCGACGATCTGTCCATTCCGGAACAGAGGGCCGCCTGCGCCAGGGCCAGGCTGTTCTCTCGTGTTGAGCCCGCGCACAAATCTAAGATTGTTGAGTACCTGCAGAGCATGAACGAGATCTCCGCTATGGTATGTATATTTTACCGTCGTTCTCCTATAAAAGTTTGAAAGTGCGTCGAAAGATGATGCTAATCGACGTATCTTCCAACAGACTGGTGATGGTGTAAACGATGCACCAGCTTTGAAGAAAGCCGAAATCGGCATTGCTATGGGATCTGGTACCGCTGTAGCTAAATCTGCCGCCGAGATGGTGTTGGCTGACGACAACTTCTCATCCATCGTAGCCGCTGTTGAGGAAGGTCGTGCCATCTACAACAACATGAAACAGTTCATCCGTTACCTTATCTCTTCCAACATTGGTGAAGTTGTCAGGTAAAAAACAAATTTAATAATTTATGTCTTATATTGTAGTGAATTTTTAACATGTTCTAATCAACGCGTTGTACTTGAATTGCAGTATTTTCTTGACTGCCGCTCTTGGTCTTCCCGAAGCTCTGATCCCCGTACAACTCTTGTGGGTCAATCTTGTAACTGACGGTCTTCCAGCTACCGCTCTTGGTTTCAATCCTCCTGACTTAGACATCATGCAAAAGGTTTGTTTATCATTGAAACAAGTTTTTTGTTTAAGTTTATCGTGGATAGATGATTTAAAGTTTTTATTTATAGCCACCCCGTAAGGCAGATGAATCTCTTATCTCTGGATGGCTCTTCTTCCGTTACCTCGCTATTGGTGGATACGTCGGCGCTGCTACTGTTGGATCTGCTGCCTGGTGGTTCCTGTACAGTCCGAACGGACCCCAGATGAACTACTATCAGCTGGTAAGTTTTTAAAAATCTGACTTAAAATAATAATTTTTTTCACATCATAATGACTCATTTTACCTCCGCGCAGACTCATCACTTGGCTTGCATCGGCGGCGGTGAAGAATTTAAGGGTCTCGACTGCAAGGTCTTCAACGATCCTCATCCCATGACCATGGCTCTCTCTGTCCTTGTAACCATTGAGATGTTGAACGCCATGAACAGGTTCATTGTCGGCTTTTATCTTTAATTGAATTCTATTACAGTTTGTTAATCTCACCTAATTAATGCAACAATTTTTGTTATTACTTTAGCTTATCTGAAAATCAGTCTCTCGTCAGCATGCCCCCATGGTCGAACTTGTGGCTCATTGCCTCGATGGCGCTTTCTTTCACACTCCACTTCGTCATTCTTCACGTTGATGTTCTTTCGGTGAGTGGACAATCTTCTACGAATAATTAGACTATAGATAAACTGTTCAGCGAAAGACGTGCAAAAGCAACTTTTTTATTTTTTCATTTTTCAGCTGTATATGAGAAATAGTTTGAAACAAATTTTGATAATTGTTTAATTCATCTTTTTCAGTCCGTATTCCAAGTGACTCCCCTGACCGGGGAAGAGTGGCTTACTGTTTTGAAGTTCTCGCTTCCGGTGGTACTTCTTGACGAAACCTTGAAGTTCGTTGCCAGAAAGATCGCAGATGGTGAGAACCCACTTTACACCGTACACTGGATTGTTCTAATGTGGGCTGTGTTTTTTGGACTTTTGGTTGTCTGCCCCGTATAGATAAACCAATGGGTGTAATATTAGCATAAATGAAAGATGCCTTTCTTACGGAAGCCAAGCACAGCGCCTTGGACTTGCAGTTGCATTTAACTAAAAAAGAGCAAAAAAATACTAAGCATAGCTTCCCCTCTACGAGGGGACGCTTATGACATGAATTAACGAAAAAAGTGTGTCCAAGTGAGATTTTAATTACTTTGACTGTTGCGCATGGTGTTAGTCGGGGCAACTAGAGAAAACAGGAAAAGAAAAACGCAAAAATAATTTGTAGTTAAAGGTCGACCGTATCTGCACCGCACCGTACTTCAAAAAAGGAAAAATCACTGTATAACTATACCGATTTCAGTGACGCTTATGTTTTTTCTTTGGATTTGATTTTTCCGGCGTGAAAGTGAAAACGAGAACTTACGATCATCTTGTTTCGTACAAGTGCCTTTTAATATTAACGTTCTTTCTGCGAGGCAATAACCTTGTTTTTCCAAACGCCAATTATCCCTAATTAACGCTGGCTCTATTTCTTCAACTGCAAGCTTATTTTTTTCTCTTTTAAATGTTTTGTGCTGGCTACATACATACAAATAAATTAAAATGAACTTTTTATTGCATATTTACGAAATATGCACCAATGAAAATTTCTAGCCTCTGTTGATTGATCAACACGGTGATCACACACGTAGACATTTTTAACACGATTTTAATCCACGTTTTCGCGTTTCTGTCTCCCATATCTTAGTAGTCTCTATCTATAACATAATCATACGTGCGGTGATGGTTATTAAAAAGTAAAATACCCCTTTTTACAAATTTATCGATAAACAAGAGTATCATTTGCACCGAATCGCTTAATAGTACGTTACGTATGGGCACGCACATACACACGTTTTGCAATAGAATGCATTGCAGTAATACTTAGAGTTTGTCATTGCAGAAACGGTTCGATAGAGCTAATTTATATCATCCTATACGAGTTTATAAGGAGGAAGATAACTAGAATTTTTTAAATAATATTCATTGTACATAAAGATGTAGGAATAACGTTTTGCTGTAAATTTAAGCTTAAAAAATAATGAACTTGTTATTCGCTCGTCGTGCAGAGAAAAATTTTGCATTGATCTCGTCCCGAGTTTGTCGGTGAAATGAATAAGACACACGAATATATATCAACGCAAATAACGTAAATAAGCAAAAACAAACAAAAACAAAAAAAAAAGAAAACAAAACGAATGAAGTAGCCTCCGATCACGTATAGCTATTATAATTCATTCACCCTCGAATGCAGTCTCTTTATAATACCTTTCATGCTCGTGTCTTTGTGATGTATACCTATCTAATTATCGATGTTCTTCGCTTGATGTTTATTATTAAAATACACTTTTCGAAATTATACCCGCACTCTTGCTATATCTCCGCTTTATATATAACCTTTATATTTTCTTTTTGCAATACTTTATAAGTGGCTTGCGAATAATATCAGCTTTGTTGAGTGTGATTGCAAATGAGAGCTGAAAGCGAAGAAGTCTGCTATGCTGCACCAATGCAACTAATATCAACGAAAAATGGGATTTCTTTTGCTAAGAGAAGAAAAGACATATACTGCATGCGTCTTCCTTTTTTATATAAACAGCTATAAAGCCCTCAAACACTGAAGCACCAATTTCTTATAAGACAGTGGCACTTTGGCAACTTTGAAATTGGCTGTTTTTTTTATCTACCTTGTGTGAATAAAAAACAACTTTCCATTTCATATTGTACAAGTGCCAGTGTTTGCTTTCTGCACACCTATGCAGCACTTATGAAATCAAATCCTATGTGTGTTCGTTTTACCTATAGCCTCTCCAGTTCAAATGAAAGACTTTATCAACGTTGCAACTGAATTATTATGAAGGTGTTATATTTGTCCTTTTTTTTCTTTCTTCTGATGAATTATACATATTTACTTGCGACTGTTTGTATGCGAGAATCGAACAGCGAATCACCGAAATGCTTTCAATGAGAGAAAGTCGACTGAACGTGAAAAGTTCACTTTTATTGAAGAAAGAAAAAAAATCAGATTTAATCAACTAAACTCAGTATCTTTTTTTTTCAAACACAAGTAACTCTTCATATTGGAAGTTTCATCGTAAACATTTTGCATACTTTTAAGAACTTGTGATCAGTTGTAAAATTTTAATCCAATGAAAGGAATGTTTAGTTGACTGAATCATTAGAATCCGTTCATTCGTGTAATACGAATATGCAAAAAGGCAAACAAAAAAAAACGAAATATACGTATATTAGTAAACACGGAGACGCCAGTGCATAGTCCTACGTGGCCACCGGGCGATACAGGCCTACCGCTGTTTTTAAGTGTAAGTACTCGACACGGCTTGCGGTGTGCGTGTGCGACGTTTTATTTTTTATATATATGTGTTTGTAAATTTTCTTTTTCCATACTCCCTGCATAACCCTTGACTGTAACAATTTTAATATACACATGATTTCTCGAAAAAACTGACCTTTCCGTTTGAATCCGAGATACGTTTGCTTTTTGTATACTCTTCAAAGAGTGGGATTGCGAATGTATAAGAGTCGATCGATAGAATTAGAGCCGATTCAGTCGAAGAATTATAGAATGAAGATCGAAAAAGACACGTGTAAAGGGAGGGAGCGTGCCATCGGCGAGCGGAGCAAGAATGAAAAGATGAAAAAATGATTTAAAAAAAACGGGAAATGAAAGAGGGAATATAATTTTAAAAAAACTATAATCTTGCGCAGACGGTGACTGCGACTGATAAAATTATTCGTGAGAATGTTTTTGGGCGCGTCTGCTGTCCACGGGATCATATACTAAATATTAATATATATATAAATATTAATTATTATACGATTAATAATTTATTTAAAAGAAAAGAAAAAGAGGACTTAACGAAGGGACACGCGCGCGCGCAGCATCGTATATATGTATTTATACGTTTTGCGTTAACATGAGGGAAAATTGCGCGTGCGACGCGTCCAGGACTAATAAGGAATTTCCAAATTAATTCTTTTCTAAATAGTTTGGAGTGGAGATTTTATTGTCTTTAGCAAATTTTGTAACTTCCAGTAATTTAGAATCTCAAGTGTTTTTATCTCCATTCTTATATACAATTTTGCAATGCATCATACGGGTGTGGAAGCTGTACACAATATGTGCAATGAAACCGCGTAAGATTTTTTATGGCATACGATGTGATAGATTCGTGTATACTATATTGAACGAAAATTTGAAGATTCTACAAATTAAATTTTAGTCGGTATAATCGTAATTCTGAGATCCATGATTCTTGACTGACGAGTTTAACTTACATAATATTATACGGTATATACATATCTATACGCATATTCGATTAATTCTTTAGCGCTTGTTATTCTCGATAATCAGAATCGAGCAGATTGTATAGATTTCGTTATGTACTAGTACGTTTCAATAAACTTACTATATTCCGTAATAACCTGCCGACGTACTTGGCTTGAATAACCAACTATTGTACATAAATCGCAGCAAATTTGACCTCACTTATACGAGAACATTTTTAAATCTTTTCGAAGCATTAAAAGAATATATATAATCAAAGAAAAGCGAGATGATCCTTCAGTCCTGGACTTGGGCGCGTTCGTCGTATACATAAATAGATGTCTAAATAATCGTTATGGAGAAAAGATAAACGATAAAATCTTTGCAGTAGCAGCAGCAGCAGCAGCAGTAAAATTGTGGAAAAAGCCCGCGTAATTAATTAATTATCGCGAGCGCGTCTTTAGGTTCCATTAATATTTAATTAACCGTATAACTCGGTGTAGATTGTACGTCTGTCGATTTTATGTAATATCTTGTCAATGGGGCTCTGCGCGACTGTATAGGGCATCCTTCTGTTCCTCTTGTATCCCGCATCCTCCGAATACCCCAAGCTAGCAAAAATTTGTTTACATTAAATGTCTAATTTATCTCGCGAGAACATTATTATTATATTATTATTATTATTATTATTATTATTATTATTATTATTATTATTATTATTATAGTACTGTTTAAGAAATTGATTGTGGGAGAAGTCGACGAGGAGAGAAAGACGAATAATAGGGGAAATATAAGAGAAAGAGGATTTATATATATTTACGCCAGGACTCGGCTGGTTTCGCGAGCGACGTATTATAACAAGTAATGGTTGACGCGTAACATTTGATGATACATGCGTCGCCAAGACGATGATAAATGATGATAATGTCGACGACTAGATTAAGCGAAAAAGAGATAGAGAATAATTGCATCAGTTATTCGACTATACTTGTTATAATAATAAAGTGAGAATTATATAGGAAAAGGAACAAACGCGTATGTTACTAATACCTGTTTTTTTCTTTTTTTTTTCTTGAATCAGTGATCGGCCTACTAATAGTAGAAATAATTAACAATACATTAATACGAAGTATCGAGTTACAAAGACGGATTTCTAATGTCAAAGTCGAACGAGCCTGGCGCAACACAAAAGTATACTTATATATCTCTGAGTAAATTAATTTCTACGTATAGAAATCTTCATCTCAAAAAGCTCTATACTTACGCTTTTTTACACATTAATTTCAGACGCCTCGCCTTGTAGACTTGACAGTGGATTTCGTTGATACTGACTTTTGTGTATGCGTGTGTACGATTTACTTACGTCCCTTAAGTGTGGTTTCGTTGTCATTGTTTCCTTCCAGACCCTCCCCTATCATCCCCTCGTACAATAACTCTCCTTGCGTAACCTTTTCTATTATGGCTGTCCACCATTGTTATATTATGTAAAGATTAAAAAGATACAAAAGTAAAAGAAATGAAAATGAGTATGCAGATTTGACAAAAATCCTATAATAGAAAAACTATATAACGAGAGAAAAAAAATAACGTTCAACGACTATCTTAAATAACGATTTTTACTGTTCGAATTAATCGTGATTTACTGCCGATATCTTAATGTAGATATTTATCGAGATATTACGAGACGAATTGTACAGATCTGCTCGTATACTTTATAAATTACTGGGTATCGGACAATAAAGTTTCTTTAGTACACGTCCATCTTTTACCTGTTGATATATAATATAATATACATATACTCTCTGATGCCATACTTTAGTTTTATATCTAATCAATGTTTTTCTTTTTTCAAACAGTTTTTTCTTTATCTTTCATTCGAGATTGCCTTTTCCTCACATTACGACAATTTGCTTTGAGTATTTACATTTTGTTTATCATACATAAATGGCAATTTTTTTATTATGAAATGCCAACATCCCTGCGCATGATTCTCCCTGAAAAGTAGCCAACGCATCTGAGTGTCTCATCACATCCAGGATCTGGAATGAACTGAAAAAAATGTAACCCCAGCTCTCAAGACACATCTTTTTACCCTCATCTACCCTGGACTTCACAAAGCTGTTTTTCTTTTACCTAATTCTTGCCTGCTGAGTGGTTTAAACAAAAATAATCAAAGTTGGAAACTGCCAACGTGGACCTGGACTTGGATCACTAGATTATATACTATTTTCGTTTGTCCAAATTCGAAAGGTACAGTATTTTATAAATATATATATATATATGTTTCAATATTTACAGACTCTTTGAGATATTTATTACTGTCATGCTTGAGAGTAGCTGTTACTATATATACTTTCGTCATTATCTCAAAGAGTCACCAAGTGTCTATCAATATCCTGATGTCTCATCTCATTCTCATGGTAGTGCCGCCAGCGACAATTTTCCGAGCGGAAAACGATAAAACAAGGCTATACATTTTCGATACAAGCAAAAGAATAAAAAAAATTGCTCATTAGTTGAGAGGAAAATATATATAACTTACTAACGCTATATACAAAGACTTTTACGACGATGGAGTGGTTGTGATCGCTGCTTGGAAACATCGATTTGACTTTTTTCGCTCTTGTATAATACTGAAGCGAGTGAATCTTTGTACGAGAGAAAGTTTTATTTAATGTAGTTGATATAGCGTTTTACTATATTATAGCTATTCTATACATCCATGAGTGACGCCGCTGCTTCAAAACTAACACGGACAACGATTTTCTAGGAATCTAGCGTGTACATCATACTAAATTTGCTTCTTTTTTTTAACTATATCCGAGTTGGTTCATTTATTTATGCACATATAATAAGAATTAACCATTTTTAGTAATAATTTATGTAAGTAATAATTCAGCACAATATATGCTTTGATACTGCACTCTAAATTAAGTTAGAATAAATTGTATATATATTTATTACTCATATACTTTATATAGCAGCAATATTTAGGCTGATCCAGTACATCGTATACCTTGTACATTATACGAGCATTTCAATTTCGCAGATGAAAAATCGGTAGCATATACTGGTACAATGGCAACGTAAGCTCGTCCCAGAACGACTTGCACAAGCCCATCGTACCGAGTATATTATCTAAAAAAATCACTTAGTCCGTAAGAACAAACGCATGGCTTCGAAATCTAAAAAGAACCTTTGGTCAATCTCCTCAAAGAGCTCTTCAACCTACTCCCGCAGCTTCACCGCCGAGCTTTTAACATCAGAGCGCAAGGATTTGAAAAATCAGCCGCAGCAACGCCGAGCTTTTTTCCCGCCGAGGAGAAAGTCCGCACCGAACACCCAAAGTAGCGTAAACCCCTGTTTCTATGTTTCCAGTTCCCGCCGAGGTTAAGCCTGTCCAGTAAAGCTGTTCCAGCAGGCAACAACGACGCGACGACGAAGTTGAAAGAGAGCCAACAAAAATTAAGAGCGATTGCGACCAAACTACAGCGAATCCAATCTCTTGAACAAAAGCAGAAAAAAATATACACGCGGACACGCACAATTCTATACACATGTACACACTAAATTGAGCGTAGATATACATATATACATGTATGATGATAAACGAATATAAAGTCACCTCCCCGGCCGCAGGTCGTGCGTGTCCGCGGCGATGACGATCAGGAAATAATATCTCCGTGCATGTGTGTGTGCGTGTGTGTACTGTGTATATGAGTGAGTGAGAGCTGATGAACGACTGAGAGAGTGGACGGATTTGTAGAGACAATGTTAATAAATAAATGGAAGAAGAATAATCCAAAAGCCGGGCTCGGTCGGACCCCGAGGCAGTCCCGCGATGATTTTTACCTTGTATTCGATTTCTTTTCGTTTCATTGTTTTTCTTTTTTTTTTTAAACAAATATATGATTCCCGCGCCGGGCGCGTTTTTGTGTAAATAACTCGCGCTTCGGCTCCAATTAACTCTCGGGGAGAAGTGACAACCGACGCGTCCGAGTAATTCGATTGCCCCGCGGGAAATTGTATTATTTTCTTTCATTTTTTTCTGTCGATTATTAGTACGTAAGGCGATGATAAAGCACTAAACGTAGAGAAAAAAAATGAGTGACGCGAGCCCCGGCGTACGAGTGGCTTTTTTCGCAAAAGAGACTCGCGCGCCCGCGCGAACTTACTCGTGAGTATATATAAATATTTAAATAATTAATTAAATCGTTGATGAAGATATGATTGTTGATGCCAAAGGACGAGTGTTAGCGCCTTCGACAACATTGTTCTTTGTACCGAAAATATACGAGAAAATAAACGACCAAAAAAAAATACAAAATCGACATGCGACCGCGAAGACAACAGCTCATACGTAATGATGATGATGATGATGATGATGTTGATGAGAGACGATTGTAAACACCGGGGAAAAACGAAATCTCTTTTCTTTTTTTAATGACAATAATAATACACACTGTATAGAACTGTGAGAGGGCTAAATATATTAAAGAGGAGAAGGAAGCTGACTGTCTTGTTTGTTCGATGTCTATTTATATCCTTATAGATGTTTTTTTCCTAGAGAGGGAAAGGCTCGTATATACAAAACGATTCTTTCTCTCTCTCTCTCTCTCTCTCTCTTTCTTCTACTATACACAGGAAATCGAGGGCCAAGGACAAGCAGCAGCGGAGAAGGAAGATACAACCATAGTCCCCTAAACTCTATCACGATGTGCTTGAAAAATTCTTCCCAAACGATTCCCAGGCCATAAGTAAACGTGTGTGAGCGAGCTTCGCTCGTCGAAGCTCCTTTGGCATGTGCCGAATCTTCTGACCGTCTGTGTAATTGTTGTTACAGTGAGTGAAGAGGTGACCAAATGGACCTAAGAGACAGAGAGATAAACATCAGAAAAAAGCTATGACTCACGAGATCGTTAATCCGCGCCGAGATTGGGACACGTTTTGTGGGTATAATTATATAGAGTTAACTTAGGGGACGATTACAGAAAGAGAGAGAGAGAGAAAGATTAAGTGACTAAAGCTACCACTACTACTGCTACTACCACTTCTGCTACCATTACTACTACTACTACTACTACTTGCGTCAAGCGGCTGGTCCGAAATCGCAGCACCAGAATCCTTTGTTATGGAGAAAGAGACGATCTATCAAGGTGTATGAATGTAATACGACTAACAAAATCTAATCCACTTTGTAAAATTACACGGTGTAACGGGTCACCGTTTTCGACTGTTTTTTTTTCTTTAAGGATATGTATATTGTTCAGAGGAACGATGTCTCGGATAATAAAGCATATGTCCGCGAGACGAAAACTTCGTCTGCTGTGCGACATTGTATACTAACCCTCTACCGCCTCGTCACGAGCAAACCTCTTTTAATCAATTGTATAACTTACACTAAAACATTACCAGTCCGCTCAATCTTCGACCTTATAATATTACTAAAGCCCAGCTTGAGTTGGCCTCCTTTAGCTCTCTCTTCTTCTTTTGTTTATTGTACAGACGACGGTGAGATTTTTTCAAGTAGCCAATCTCTCTCGACAATTTTATATACATATATATTATACATACATCCATTTTTTCTCCTCTACGATTCGTATAATTTATTATTTGGTCTCTCAAAGCAAATGTGTCATTATACACTGAATAACGACGAATAAAGGCGAACTTTTTCACAGTCTTCCTTTTCTTCTTTTATTATCCACCCTTTGTCTTATTTTCACTTTATTCTCTATATCTATCTTCTGTCCTTATCGATATTCTACGTCCAAAGAGACGAATAAACATGACTAAACTTGCGCACAGACTTTGGACATTATTATGTCGCTCGCTCTATTTTCATCTCTTCTCTTTTCCGCCCTTGTCAGTCATCCAGCGATGAATCCCTAGTCTGCGCGCAATTATAGAAAAATAAATACAGGGATGCGTATTATACAAATTTATATAAGAATTTCATTGATATATATATATATATATATATATATATATATATATATATATATATATATATATATATATATATATAAAACAATATACGCGAAGATAATAATTAAATTATGTCCCTTTCACGTGGGAGAGATGGAAGCTCTCTCAATCGACTGCTATATCGGAATCGAGATCTATAGTGTTAAACATTGTGTATCTATACATTATTTGTAAACACTAGGCTCAAGTTCATATACAAATTTATTGAAAGTTTCGGGAAAAAATTATTATTATTATTATACATATATATACTACTGTTATTATATTACTATTATTATCGCACTATCAATACTATTATATTATAATTATACTGTAAATAATATAAATTATGTGATTATGCGGTTAGAAGGAGAAGTAACAAAAATATATGAATAATATATTTTTTTAAAAACGAAACGCCAGTAAAGGGACAGCCGCTCGTGTATAGCCCGTATCATATTGCGTTTAGCAAACTACGACTCATACGCCCTTTGTTCATTTTCAGTTGTATAATTTTAAATGCAAACGGCAATGCAGTTCTTGTAATGGAATTTACTATAGCGGTTCGTTGTTTTTGTTTGGTTTGATCTTTTCGATTGAGGACCTCATACAGGTGGAAATATCTTTTCCTATGATATTGTAAATTCAATCTTCGCAGAGGGACTTGTGATCATTTCAATTGGCGAATCGTGAATGTTGTCATAATTTTTTGAACAGGAACTTTTTCAGAAAACAATTTCTACCAAAATAACGAGAAATAAAATAAAACTTTTCATTTACTACTGCTAATTAAAATATTTTTTAATGTACGTACTATTAATGTTGAATAATAAAAAAAATTTCGTTTTAATTCCTTGTTTTTTTTTAATAAACTCATACATTTTATGTTAAAATATTTCTTTATTGAATTAAAATCGAGCCCTTCCAGATACTCTCGTATCCCTGGTTTTCCTTCCATTACTTGCATTTCTCAATAAATCATCTGTATTGTCCTCATAGACTGGCAACTCTAGAAAGTAAAAAAGGTAATAATCAACCAAAACGTACGATGAAAATATATCCATCATTTATTACAAACGAGCAATGCCCTCGTTTGTAATAAATGCTTCAAAAAGTAAATAACTGCTTCAATTTTTTAATACGTATAAATATTGAATAATTCAGAGAGTATAATTTAGCTTTTGCATACGAGTGAGTTGTTCTGTATACTTATTGCTCCGCTTCATGGGACGGTTTTCATGTTTAAAGCCAATCGCTCCAACACCGCCCCGAAAAACGAAATTTCCCGATTCTAATATCTTCTAACAATATTCGTTTTTTTTAAGAAATAATTTTTACAAACAATAAAACTAAGCAATATTTGTTAGTGGAAATTTTTTCACACTTGTGAATAGATGAACGTTTATACAACTACAGGCGTTAAGGTACAAGGCAGTAGACAAAAATCAGCGTAGCTTACAGTCCATATTAAACAAATTACACATTATTTTGTTAATGTGTAGCTTTAGCATCAGAAACTGCTATTACAGGGCAAGGAAGTAAATTGATAGTTTATAGCGTCACCAGCTCTAGGCGTTACACTGTTATTTTCCGGGTATTCTTTTGTGTTGCAAAATAGTAGGAATGGCTTATTATTAGATTGATTTTCACACGGTTCGACTTGGAGGTATTTATTTGTCAAAAATAGCACTTGCAGTATCTGCTATCGAGAGAAAAACCTCCCATAATTTGTAGATTCCGTAATTACAAAAGTTTGAAAAGTATTCGACTGCATTGTAGTTGTAATCTCGGACGAACATACAATTTTGTAGAGTAATAACGCAGAGAATTACAACGTTATTAAAGTCGTTACACTATCATTTTTTTAATTCTACGGTAATGTGCTACAGCAATGTAATGTTGCAGTACTGCATATACTTTGTACCCAACTGTAGACCTGTAGAAATCATTTTACGATTGTTTCTAGGAAAAGCTAGTCGCGTTTGACTGAAACTCCTTTTTAAATATTTGTCATTGTAACGGTCAAGATGGAAGATACGAACGTAAAGAAAACACAATCAATATTTATAACTATTATTTTAATGAGATTATTAGGGATGTGGTATGTCACTAATAAAAAAGAAAAAATTATTGCTGATGTATTACTTGGTATTGTATTAGTGTCGATGATATTTTCATGCATGGTTCAAAGTAATGAATTTTATCACTCGAGAAAGAGTCTTATGGTAATATACATACATTACACACAACAATGCAGTATAAAGTTTTAAAATTATCTTACGAAATTACATAAAATAATTTATTTAAGTGCCTATTTGGCATTTGAAAATATCAATATAATTCAATATCTTATTTTTCATGCAGCTGATGTGCAGCGCAGCACCGACATTTTCTGTGGTTCTTTCAGAACAAATGAAGTTATTAGTATTTTGTAAAAACCGTGAAAGTGTAAGGAAGCTTAATAAATACACTTATGAAAATTTTTGGAATGTTAAATACAATAAAGAGGAGACAAAGATTTTCAATGAATGCAACAATTTGTGTATTAAAGCATTAGCATGCTTCCTAATAGTACTGCAATTTCTATCAGTACATTTGATGCTGGCACCTTATTTAGGTAAGTTTTTCAGATAAGATTTATGCGATTTTGTATAATATACATCTTCATTTTTGAAGAACCCAGCAGTAATACTACTTCTGATGAGAAAAAGATTCCTTTTCCCATCTACATTAACTATCCAATTTTTGAAACTCCAGTATACGAAATCTTATTCGTTTTAGAGGTTTCTAATTCTTTCGTTGATTATTCTATTTTCAAAATCCTTCAATGTTTCAATTGTATCGAAAATTCAGGTTCTCGGTTTATACGGAGTTGTTGTCTGTGTTCTATCATTTCCCATTTTCTTAATGGTTACCAATATGTTCACGGCTGTCCAATTCAAGATGTTGAACCTGCGAATGCAATCACTTTGTAAATTTCCGAAAAATACAGATGGCAACGTAAACCTTCAACTTCAGGTAAATGCATACGAAGAGTTGAAAAATTGTATTCACAAGCATCAGCTTCTAATTCATCATGTCAATCAAATGGAAAATCTGTATTGTTATGCTATGTTGGGTCAAATTCTCGCCTCGATATTTCAATTAAGCAGTGCTAGTATCACAGTATTATTGGTGAGATATACCATACTTCTGAGTGTGTAGTTGCATAAGTAAATAAAATACTAAATTTATTGTTTGTTTTCAAGTCAAATCAAGGCGAAGAGTCTATGAACAAAGCTGTACTGCGTATCGGGATGTTAATAGCCAGCATGATGCAGTTTTATTTTTATGCCTATTCATCGCATGAAATACTCACCGAAAGTGAGAAAATATCTGAAGCTGTCTACTTCTCGGATTGGTTTCAGATAACCCATCCGAAGTACCAGAAGCACTTCTCGCTCCTCGTGCAGATCGTTAGTGTACGAGCACAGAGACCGTGTATTCTGACAGTGGGAAAATACTGCCCCCTGACGCTCAACACCTTTACATCGGTGAATTTTATTTGCATTTCATAAACTTGCTATTGCTGTTATTACTTTCATGGAAAAATAGCTTACTGGTGACCTTTATTCTATTATTTCAGATAATGAGAATGTCAATGTCCTTTTTTACTGTTATGCGCCAGACTATCGGATAGTTGAGTATAATTGAAAGATATAAATTAAATAAGTTAATTACTGATGTCAAGCGTGTCAAAAGTTATTTTACTTTTCTCACCCCGTTCTTTCTATATGTAAATCATATATACGAGGGTGGTCTGAAAAGTTTCCGACCTAACAAAGATATAAGACATTTTTTCTGATTTTTTTTATTTTTCAACATAGTCTCCCTGTAACTCTACGCACTTTTCCCAGCGATGCTCTCAGCTCTGTAACACGTCCAAATAGTACTCGGCATTTTTCTCTGCAAAATAATTGTTCACGAACGTGATTGCCTCTTCATTTGACGAAAATCTTTGTCCTCCAAGCGCATTTTTTAGATGAGGGAACAAAAAGAAGTCGCTTGGGGCTAGATCTGGTGAGTAAGGTAGATGGTCAAGCAGTTCAAATCGTAATTCGTGGATTTTCGCCATGGCAACTGCTGAGGTATAAGACGGTGCCTTGTCTTGGTGAAATGGGATCTTCTTCTTCTGTAAATGTGGCCGTTTTTCGCAAGTTCTGCCTTCAGCTTGTCAAGTAATGATGCATAGTATGATCCTGCAATGGTTTTTCCTTTTTGAAGGTAATCGATTAAAATAACTCCATGACTATCCCAAATAATAGTCGCCATCACTTTCCCGGCCGAAAAAATAGTTTTTGCTCTTTAATGACAGTTCGATATTCGATTTTGTCCATTTTTAGAAAAAACTCACATCAACTCACTCAAACGACTGTTACATAAAAACTGCGCGTCCAAAATGGTTAAAATTTTGGTGAGTAGCTGTCAATAGATAAATAAACGAAATTCAGTAGCTCTTATTTATGCGTACTGCCATTTTCAGGTCAAGATTAGAAACTTTTCAGACCACCCTGGTACATATGTACACTCAACGTGAACAATCTGATACGAACGTTTTAAAAAATTTCAAGTGTAATCCGGCCTTTGTGTAAGTTAGTTTAGGCTTTCGAAATCTTGTACGATCATTGATTGAGATGCAAAACTCCACGTGAAATCGCAATTTCCGAGAACCTAACCTAATTTACGCAAAGGTGGGGTTACACTTGCAAATTTTCAAAAAGTTCGTAACAGATGTTGTTCACGTCGAGTGTACACTTATGTCGGTCTAATCTAGTTTTTATTCAAGATCTTCACGAATCTATTGAAATATGTGTTCGAGTTTTTAACAATTACTATATGTAAAATGCAATATACTTAATCCCCACTATTGTTAATGCGAGCACCCTCCAGTAAAAATGCAGCAATTGTATAATTCCTTTATTTGTACATTATTAAGAATATATCTTTGTATACAACAAATAATAAAGAAGATTATTAAAATCCGATCGAAGATTAGTAAATTCGTTAACAGCATCAAAATCAATAAAAATAACTCAAATTAGATAACACATTTAAATCCCAGAAAAATTAGAATATAGCATAACTTTTATATTTTTGTTGTGAATTACTTGTTGTCTATACTAGAAATCAAATCGAGCCAACGTTTATACTATAGAAAGCTACTGTTAAGGGAATAACTTTAGGTTAAATATTTTTTTTTTTTCGAAATAATAATTGTAATACTCGTCTATTTTTTTTATTTTTATTTTTTTTAGAAAATTATTATTTACTGCCAAAATAACTAATAATAACCATACTGAAAGCAAAATTTTGTAAACTCTTGAATTGACAGTTTTTGCATTTCCGCGCACACATAACTAGCGACTCATTTCTATTTATTATTATTGTTTGCAAATAAAAAATTATCTCATAACATGCAGGTCGTTTTCGATTGCAAATCTATAAGTCGTATATTCAAACATGCCAAAGTTTTTTTCTAAGTTATCACTGCATTTCAGAACGAGCTTCCATGAATAAATAGTCAATATCTGTGTGTGTGTCACACCTTATACGATGCACGCATTGGCCGGTGCAATAACAGAGGTACTTTACTGGTCGGGCAGAATAAATTCATTTTTTCTCTTCGCGGAAATTTACCAGTAAGGTAATGCCCCGATATTTTTGATAAGAAAAAGTGCTGGAAGAGTACTAAATTTTATTATGCTGCAAGGTCTTAATGTCTTTGAGACAAATAAATATATATAATATACATACCTACAATAAAAGTCTGCATTTACTAGTCATTCATTATTGTAGCCAAAATGACACTGATAACATTACAACGGGTATATAAACTTCAGTTGTACCACATATCGTTTAATCCAAAATTAGCTTATTTAGAGGAGGGCATCCAAAAATCTGATAAACACGAACTATGTCAAGCAACTGAAAACGGCAATTCAATTAAAATTAATTAATTATTATTCCTTTATTGAATTTATTGATTTTAGCTCTAAAAGCTCCGATTCACGGTCCGGTATTAAGTCCAAACCGTCCCAAAACCACTACAAAAAACGAAATTTGGCTTCCGACCGCAGACCTGCTTTAGTATAATATTTTGTAACGATATTCAATTTGTTTATCGAAAAATTTATATAAGCGATAAAAAGAATATTTTGTATATGATAGTAATATTGGTTGTGGAGATTTGTTCACACTTGTGAATGGCAGTAGACAAAAATCAGCGGAGCTTACAGTCCATATTAAACAAATTACAAAGTTGCAAATTACACATTAATTTTGTTAATGTGTGGCTTTAGCATCAGAAACTAGTATTACGGAGCAAGAAAGTAAATTGATAGTTTATAGCGTCACCAGTTCTAGGCGTTACACTGTTATTTTCCGGATATTCTTTTGTGTTGCAAAATAACAGGAAAGACTTATTATTGGATTGATTTTCACACGGTTCGACTTGGAGGTATTTATTTGTAAAAAATAGCACTTGCAGATATCTGCTATCGAGAAAAATCGCATGTAATTTGTAGATTCCGTAATTACAAAAGTTTGAAAAGTATTATACTGAATTGTAGGTCTAATGTCGTAGGAACGCGTAATTTTATAGTTATTAAAGACGTTACACTATAATTTGTTTAATTCAGCGGTAATAATGTGCTACAGCATGTTGTAGTATTGCATATACTTGGTACCTAACTGTAGACGTGTAGAAATCATTTTTCGTTTGCATCTTGAAAAAGTTAGTCGTGTAGGGGTGAAATTCCTTTTAAATATTTGTCATCGTACCGGTAAAGATGCAAGATACGTATAATAAGAACACGCAAGCTGTATTTATAACTATTATTTTAATGAGATTATTAGGCATGTGGTATGTCTCCAATAAAAAAGAAAAAATTATTGCTGATGTATCACTTGGTGTGGTGTTAGTGTCAATGATATTTTCGTGCATGGTTCAATGTAATGAATTTTATCACTCAAGAACGAGTCTTATGGTAATATACAATGCACACAATAATACAGTATAAAGTTTTAAAATTGTCATACGAAACTTATATAAAATGAAGAAGTTAAGTTTTGATTTAACGTTCTGTTACCTTATTATTCATATACAGCTGATGTGCGATGCAGCGCCAACTTTTTTTACTCTTTTTTCCGAGCAAATGAAGTTATTGATATTTTGTAAAAATCGTAAAGATGTAATGAGGCTAAATAAATACATGTACGAAAATTTTTGGAACGTCAAGTATAATAAAGAAGAGACAAAGCAATTCAACGAATGCAACAAGTCGTGTATTAAAGTATTGACGAGTTTCTTAATAATAATGATATATGCATCAATACTTTACATTCTGACCCCTTATTTAGGTAAGCTTATTATAGATGAGATTCTGATGATTTTACCATTTTTTAACCAATTACAATTCGAAACAAATATTTATTCTATTTGATTTCAAAATTATACATATACATTTTTTAAGAGCCTAGTGATAATACCAGTTATGTTGTAAAAAAGCTTCCTTTTCCCATCTACGTATACTATCCAATTTTTGAAACTCCAGTATACGAAATCTTATTCGTTTTAGAGGTGTTTAATTTTTTCATTGATTATTCTATTGTCAAAAATCTTCAATGTTTCAATTGTATTTAAAATTTAGGTTTTCGGTTTATTTGGAATCGTTCTCTGTTTTCTATCATTTCCCAGTTTCTTAATGGTTACCAATATGTTCACGGCTGCCCAATTCAAGATGTTGAAGCTGCGAATGCAAGCAGTTTGTAAATTTCCGGAAAATACATATGGCAACGTAAACCTTCAACTTCAGGTGAATGCATATGATGAGTTGAAAAATTGTATTCGCAAGCATCAGCTTCTAATTCATCATGTCAATCAAATGGAAAATCTGTATTGTTATGCTATGTTGGGTCAAATTATCGCTTCGATGTTTCAAATAGGCAGTGCGACTATCCCAATATTAGTGGTGAGACATATATATATATATATATATATATATATATATATATATATATATATATATATATATATATATTTCTAATTTTATAATTGCATAATTTAATAAAATGTTAATAAATTATGTTTGTTGTAAAGTCAAGTCAAGGTGAAATATCTACAGGCAAAGCTGCACTGCGTTTGGTAATATTAACAGCCAGCACGATGCAGTTTTATTTTTATGCCTTCCCATCACACGAAATACTCATCGAGAGTGAGAAGCTTTCTGAAGCTATTTGCTCGTCGAATTGGTTTCAGATAACCCACCCAAGGTACCAGAAGCATTTCTCGCTCCTCGTGCAGATCGTTAGCGTACGAGCACAGAGACCATGTATTTTGACAGTGGGAAAATACTGCCCTCTGACGCTCAACACCTTTACAACGGTGAATTTCATTTGCATTTCATAAACTTGCTATTGCTGTTATTACTTTCATGGAAAAATAGCTTAATAGTGACCTTTATTCTATTATTTCAGATAATGAGAATGTCAATGTCCTTTTTTACTGTTATGCGCCAGACACTCGATAGGTAATACAATTTAAATTTATAAGTATGAAATAAGTATCTTGTTGGTTTCAAACGGATCAAAAGTTATTTTTCATCTCTTTTGCAAAAGTACTACTTGTTATTACGATTCTCACCCCTTTAACTCTATGCACGTTTATGTATGCCTATAATAGCTTTTATGAAAACGTTATATAGAACTTGTAACTATTATTATACGTAGAATGTAAGATAAAATAATTATATTTTCTTGTCTCAAATTATTCTCTATAAATTTAATGCCCAATCCTTCTCAATAATACTCAGCTCTCCAAGAAATGGCTAACCATCTCCAAATCTACATTTTATTTAAGATAACGCGATCGAAGTTACATTTGTCGCCGAAATTAAAGACTTAATCAAATTCCGTTACCATCACTAACTGCTAGATCAATTTCAAACTCCATTGTAGCAGTCCGTCAAACTAAAATGCACACATCCTACTGTATTAAACAACTATATAAATCTTGTAAGCACAACATTTTAACAAAACTTAAAAAATTAATCGGAATATATTATTACATTATGAAAAAACTAGTTTTGACTTAACAATACGTTTTGATGCTGTAATGTAGATTTGATGAGTGAATACTCTTCATATATATTTTCATAAGCTTGTACCAATCTGCACAAAGATAGGTGTAGTTCTCTGGTTTATTATAATAATATATCGATATGACATGGAAGTAGATGTTGTAATTGACACTACGATAATTAACGGGCTTTTTGTATAATATTCAACTGTTTCCAGATTAACCAAATCATTTTTATAATTACTATTTACTATTGTATAACTATTGTATAACGTCTTCCATGGATGCCTTAGTTCAAGTCCTAGTAAAGGTTGTTCACGAAGTCGGCTGTTGACATTATGCAACTCTTGTAAATGTAGCTCATCGAGGAACATAATAAAGTCGTCCAGAGACTCCTGAGAAAACTCCAAAAGATGAGTAAGATTTCGTCATGACGTTGATTTGATCGGAAGCATTCAGCTGCGTGCATTAAAGATTCTAATTTAATAAATGAAAGAAAATACAGTGCAATTGAGAAGAAGATTTACTCTGTTGTAAGTAGCTCGCTAGAGTAAATGATGTTTTTAAAACAAAAGACAAGAAAATTGAGCGTAATATCAAAGCAATAAAAAAATAATATATAGAAGAAATAACGTACAAAACAGAAGACATTCTTTTGTTTACTGCATAGAAGACTGCATCTTCCATAACACTGTTTGAGTTAGCACGAATATAGTTCCGGCTTTTCTTATTTAAGATTTACTTTAAATTGATTTAAGAAGCATGACAGACCTGGTAGAAATTTTCTATCACAGATCTCATACGAAATATGCATGAAAAGCATGCCGTAACTAACGTTAAAAATATACAAAATCATTTCAATTTTTTCTCCTCAACTGAACATCACAAATAAAGGTAATTTTTTACTCTTAACTTATTCTTATTCTATTTTCTCCATCCTCTCGTGCTACTATCATCTTATCAATATCCGCTGTATCAACTGCAACCCAAGTCTGCACAATTGGAAACATAAAAATACCTGCATAAAATAAATATATTTATATACAGGCATACACGCATACAGAACAAGAATTTCGCACAATTCATATCCTACTTTGATTTTTCATTCTACTCGAATATCTTGTAACGATTAAATTTGTTGAGACACAGTACACAATAAATCTTGATTAAAGTATTGATTGTTTGCGCAGAGAGATCTCCTGGCACTGGTGAACACTCTCCAGATAAACGTTAATACAACTGCAGGGGTCAAGATGCAAAGCAGAAGAATACAAATCAACGTATCTTACAGTGTATATTAAAAAAATTACAAAGTTGCAAATAACACATTAATTTTGTTAATGTGTAGCTTTAGCATAGAAACTATAAAAACAGAGGGCAAGATAGTAGGCAAGTGCTAGTATATATACGCGTTACACTGTTATTCTACGGGTATTCTTTTTGCATTGCAAAATAGCTAAAATGACTAATCATTAGATTGATTTTCACACGAATCGACACGAGGGTGTTTATTTGTTAAAAATAGCACTTGCAGTATCTGTAATCGAGAGCAGAACCTCATATAATTTGTAGATTATCCGAAATTAGAAAAGTTCGAAAAGTAGTGCATTAAATTATAGGCCGATCGGGGGAGCGTGTAATTTCAGACTACTACGGTCAAAATGCCATTCGAGGGTGTTACACTATAATTTCTTTTAATTCGAGGTGCGACGGAAATGTGCGACATACAGCGATACTGCGCATACAATTTACGTACACGAACTTGGTATAGACGTAAAAAAAATCATTTTACGATTGCTTCCACACAAAGCTAGTTGTGCTTGGCTAAAACTCATTTTTTAAATTTTATACATCGTAATGGAGATATTGCGCAAAAAAATGCAGGCAATAGTTATAACTGTAATATTAATGAGATTATTAGGAATGTGGTATGTCTCCAGTAAGAAAGAAAAAATTGTTGCTGATCTATTGCTTGGTATAGTGGTGGCATCGGTGATATTTTCATTTATAATTCAAAGTAATGAATTTTATCACGCAAGAAATAATCTTATGGTAACACGATGTACACATTAATTAATGGAATTCTATTATTATAAATATATGATACTAATTTTTCTTCCAAGTTTCTGTACTCGCGCATTTATATCGTTTTGGAAACATGAATTTATTATTCTTTTCGTTCAGCTGATGTGCAACGTAGCGCCGACTTTCTGTTCGCTTTCTTCCGAACTAATAAAGCTGCTGGTGTTTTGTAAAAATCGTAAAAGGGTGATGAAACTAAATAAATATATGTATGAAAATTATTGGAACGCTGAGTACAATAAGGAGGAGACAGCAATTTTCAACAAATGCAACAATTGGTGTATCAAAGCATTAATATGTTACCTCATATTATTGCAATTAATAGTTGTACATATCACGATTGCCCCTTATTTGGGTAAGTTTATTGTGAAATGAGATTGGAATGGTATATACTCATTTGAATTTCGCAATGACACGTACATATATTTATGCTTCAAGAGCCCAGGGATAACACAACTTTACGAGAAATAGAATTACCCTTCCCTATCTACGTTAACTATCCCATTTACGAAACTCCGGTATACGAAATTTTATTTATTCTAGAGGTATACTCATTGATTTTTGTTGATCTTTCTTTTTTTTTCAAACTTCAATATT
This sequence comes from Muscidifurax raptorellus, assembly GCA_020010945.3. Lineage (NCBI taxonomy): Eukaryota > Metazoa > Arthropoda > Insecta > Hymenoptera > Pteromalidae > Muscidifurax > Muscidifurax raptorellus. Next base: position 6,834,612 of record CM052078.1, on the reverse strand, counting down.
TCAATTTTACAAAAATTTAGGTTTTTGGCTTACAAGGAGTTATTCTCTGTCTTCTAGCATTTCCAATTTTTTTAATGGTAAGCAATATGTTCACGGCTGTCCAATTCAAGATGTTGAACTTGCGAATGCGATCACTTTGTAAATTTTCAAAAAATAAAGACGGCTTTGTAAATATTAAACTGCAGATACATACGTACGAAAATTTGAAAGACTGTATTCGCAAGCATCAGCTTTTGATTCATTATGTCGATGAAATGGAAAATCTTTACTGCTACGCTATGTTGGGTCAAATCTTCGCTTCGATATTCCAATTGAGCAGTACGAGTATCACAATATTATTGGTGAGATATTTATATACTTCTAAAATACTTACATAAAATATTTTATCTGAAAATCATGTTTATTTCGCCGAGTACAGTCAAATCAAGGCGAAGAATCTATGAATCATGCCGTGGTGCGTATCGAAATATTGGCAGCCAGCATGTTGCAGTTTTATATTTATGCCTACTCGTCGCACGCAATATTAACCGAAAGCGAGAAAATATCCGAAGGTATCTACTCGTCGGATTGGTTTCAGATAACCCATCCGAGGTACCAGAAGCACTTCTCGCTCCTCGTGCAGATCGTAAGTGTACGAGCGCAAAGGCCGTGCACTTTGACAGTGGGAAAGTACTGCCCTCTGACGCTCATCACCTTTCAATCGGTGAATTTTAATTGAATTTTGCATATAAACTTATTGATATATTACACGGGGAGAAACATTTTCTCACGAGACTATAAGCGTGAACGGCACAACTAGGTGTAATCATGGAAGTCCTGGAATAGTTGGCACATTGCAAACTGTTTTGTTTTTACTATATGATTGATTTTTTTCTCCGTGTATTGTATACTTTTACGAAATAGCGAAATTGTAATATTTATATCCATTTATTCTAGGTAATGAGAATGTCGATGTCATTTTTCACCCTTTTGCGCCAGACGATCGAATAGTATTAGTGAAATTAAAAGAATATTTCTTATTGTTAGCAAGTATTATAATAGTATTATTTTAGAATTTATAACAAACGACGATTATGCTTATATACGCATTTTATCTTCAGTATTCGCCGACAATACTTATTAAAAGATAAAATGAGCAACTTTTTTAATGCAACTTTTCCATTTTATATACTACTGTGAAATTAGTCAATTTTACATAACTTCATAGCAAGTTTACACACGCCGGTTTTCTCTGTATACAAAAGTATGTGTCTACGATATGATTACGTTTCAAATTGAAATTAATAAATCAATTGATTCTACAATATAATAGAAAATGATCTTTCGACTCCGTTTGCTTCCGCAGATTTCTCTCTCTTTTCGTTTCATTGTTCACAGATACTATATACGTATTTCCATCAGAGATATAACTTAGCAAACGGTTTCAGAAACTGAAGAACATCAAAAGTGGGCTTATCCTTTGTTAAAAAAGTCATATTATACAAATGCCAGAAAATAAAAATAGAGAATATTGCAAAAAAAGTTTTATCAAGTTTTCGCATTCTTTCAAAAGAAAAAACAACAGCTACAAATTACTTCCACTTAATACCGTGTATTATTCTCTAGATTCTCCGTCGAGTGTAAATCTAATACAAGACACTTAAGCTAAAGCAGTGTTATCTTTATTAAATTGATTTGAAAACAGTACGTACAGAGATATATTCGCCCCTGTTTAACCATCGGAGCCATTAACACGTGCACACCTGCAAGAGATTTCGGAGGACAATACACAGCTAAAATCCATATAAAACTCAGCAGAGCTTTCCGCTATCAGCTGTAGCTCTATACCACGAAAGAGAATCGAAAAATGAAATGTTAATCTTATCGAATCGTCACTCGCTTTTCCTATACCATCATGCGACGAGGAAAAAAAAAACATAGTTCCTCACAAAATTCATCTACAGTAAAATTCCAACAAAAACGCAAGAAAGGAATCATCCAGTCAGTCGTCCGACTACACCGCTCGCGCAGCTATTATATCACCTAAATAGATTCGCGCTATCTCGATCCTAGGTATTCCCAGCACAATTAACGGCTACAAGCGCAACACAGGCACTCGCCGCACACTTCCCGATAAGATAAAAGCCATCGGCCAAATGTCAGCCGATCGATCAGTCTCCGCAACTCATCGGACTCGGAAGTCTCGCACCTGTTCGAATCGAACAAGGAGAAGAGAGAGAAAAAAAAGACCAGTTCCTCGGCGCGCTTATCGCGTAAAACTCGATCGTTTGAAAATCATTGCTAATAATAAACGAGAGACACTTCAGCGAGACAGTCGCAGTCGCATAAAAATTGCTCGCTCGAGTGCAGCGCGCCTCAGTGTCGAGTGGCCACTCGACGAACGTTTACGTTGTTTTTTCTCCTCCTCCCCCCCCCCTTCCCCCCGGGAAACGAAAGATGTGATGCCGTGAATGCCCGTTGCTGACAGCGAGCTGGCCAACGATGAAGTTCTTGTTCTGCAAGAGTCTGCGGCGCGTGAGTCGGGATTTAACGGAACCGCCTCTGGAGACGAGGCCGCACGAGCAACAGGTCTACAGACGTCTCTCGCGCACGAGGAAGCACAGGGTGATCAACGGCGTGGGTGTGGACACTGGTCACTTGGCACCTCCGCCCGTTTATCCGAAGGACTTTGCGTAAGCGGATTTGTTTTGTATGGTGAAGTTTCGTGCATAAGCTGTAATCATTGGCGGGCTTTTTTTTAGCGGGGAAAAAATTTGACGTAACGCTGTGAGAGATAATGCCGGTATTTATAATACACTTGTATAGCGATTGGTATACGCGCCGTTTGCGTATTGTTGTTTTGGTGATCAAGATTGGAATGTGTGTATATATATATATATATGATTCGTATCTTGAATAAATCGGTAAGTTGTTGATTGTGTTATTTTTTAGAACGAAATTGAAAATAAAGGAAGCTCTGTGCAAGAACGAGTTTCTTCAGAATTTCGACAATGCTCACATCGACGGCTTTGTGCTGGCCATGTACCTGAAGGATATTCCAGCCAATACACGTATTATCCAAGAGGGCGACATAGGTATGCGATCATTTTGTCACTGGAACCTTTTAAAATGTTTTTCTTTTCTTTTCAAGTGTAGTGCACAATTAGAGACTGGTAATTGCATCTTATATCTATATGTATTGCGCACCATATATATATATACATATCTATACTGGCACCGATATGATCATACACGAAAGCTAGCTTTTTGTGGTGCGACCAGTTTTCTTATCATCCATTCAATTATATAGAAAACTGTTTTCCTAAGCGTATTCTCATACTGTGTGTCCTGTGTGTACATTTTTGGTTGATAAAATTTATAATTTTGAGTGCCGATGATAGCGAGGCATTTTTACCATTATATAAAAGAGAATATGTGTTACAGCATGATCTGTATTATTTAAAGAAAAAGGCTCTCAGCGCATATCTCCAATACTTTATTAATCTGCAGTTTTCCTTGACGCAAGTAGGTTCGCATCTATACGTTTCCGAAAAGGGAATATTCGAAGTTTACCAAGGCCCGATATACGAAAGTAGTTTTGGACCCGGTGTTGCGTTCGGTGAATTAGCTCTTTTATATAACACGAAAAGATTACGATCCGTCGATGGTATAATCAACACTATAATATTTTTACCGATTACCAAGCCGGCCAGTGCCTCGTTCCCAAGCGTCTCAACGATTCTTCGCTTCTCTCTCTTTCAGTCAAGCATGGCGGCAAAGTTTGGGTACTGGAACGCAGTGCATTCCAGGCCGTGATGGCCCGAGAAAACGGCTCGATCACGGGCGACGCCGTCGAACGGCTTCGGCGAATAACGATCTTCAAGACGCTACCGAACCACACCTTGTCGAAGATCAGCCAACTGATCCAAGTCGTGAGTAGCATCTCTGTATCAACCTGCAAATATTATCATGAAAAAGAAACAAGTGTCTCTTCCTCGTACAGGAATTCTTCCGAGAAGACGCTCGGATAATCTGCCAGGGCGAGCTGGCAACAAAGTTCTACATAATCAACGGCGGCACCGTCAGAATAACGAAGAAAAGACTGAAAGACGAGGAGGAAGTGGCCGTTCTCGGCAAGGAAAAGTACTTTGGCGAGCAAGCTCTGCAGAGCAACGCCCAGCAATCCTACGACAACGTGTACGAGGTGAACGCCATAGCCATGGCTCCGGGAGTCGAGTGTCTCACGATCGAAACGAAGTAAAATATCTATATATATATATATGTATATACGACGATGCATCTATCTCTGTACACTTTTCACTCTGAAAACCAATACAGCCTATATTATATGTTCCGCGACACAGAGACCTGCTCAACTACATCGGCAGCTTCGATCTCATTCGCAAGGACAAGTGGATAATGGAACTGGCCAACAGGTTGTACACGCAGAAGGCCGAGTGGGCGAGCAAGTACGAGCAGGTGAAGCTGGCCGACATGGAGGTGCGCGACACCCTGGGAGTCGGTGCCTTCGGACGCGTCGATCTCGTGACGATACCCTCGATACCGGACAAGAGCTTCGCCAGGAAGAAAATCGCCAAGACCAAAGCCGTGAAGCTCGAGTGCGAGGAGTACATACTCAACGAGAAGAAGATCATGCAGTACTGCGACTCGGCTTTCATCTGCAAGTGAGCGTGTATTATATATGCGTATATATGCGTGATCGAGGCGATGTAATGCCAAGTTAAAATTGAAGCGATAATCAGCGATCCGTCATTGCGGCAGGTTGTATCAGACCTTCAAGGACAGCAGGTACGTGTACTTTCTGATGGAGGCATGTCTCGGCGGTGATCTCTGCACCTACATCATGAGGAACGGACCGCTCGATAACGCAACGGCCAAATTCGTCATGGCTTGTACCGTCGAGGCTATAGCTTATCTACATGCCCACGGCATTGTCTGCAGGGACCTCAAGCCCGACAACATCATGATCGACGAGAAGGGATATCTCAAGCTTGTAATTTCGTCTTTGGTTTAGTTTATGCGCCTTTATCTTTTCTCTATTATCATACAATATATATATACACTCTACGATAACGTATCTGCACTTTTTTTCGTATGAAACGCGTGTGTACGATAACGCATCGCTCGGAATTTCAATAGGATATTCAATAATCGAGCATTTTCCAAATATATAAATACACATTAATCATCCTCGACTATTGCAGACTGACTTTGGACACAGCAAGGTGATCGGACTCGAAAGAACGAGGAGCTTCGTGGGCACACCGGAGTACATGGCCCCCGAAATCATCTTCAACAAGCCCTACGACAGGTAAGCCTCTTGCGACGCCAACCGCACACGTCCACATTTCCAAACGAAAAATTCTCTTCGACTCCAGAGCCGTGGACTACTGGTCACTCGGAATCCTGCTTCACGAGATCCTCCTGGCGCGTCCTCCGTTTCAGGACACAGAGCTGCTCTCGCTGTACAGCAAGATCATCAAGGGCATCGACGCCACCGGGATCTACGGCTACCTGAAAAAGCACGCCGAGAATCTCATTAAGGCTCTCCTGCGATCGAATCCCGCGGAGAGATTGGGAAATCTGCGGGGAGGCATCGCCGATATTCGCTCGCACAAGTACGTACATATACGTTCTTTCATTGGGATGTTCGATCGCACGCGTTGTTCATTGTAACGATAACGCGGTCTTTCAGGTGGTTCGGAGCTTACGACTGGAACGCGTTGAGCAACCTGACGCTGCCGTCTCCCATAGTACCAAAGGTAGTGTTTGCATATTTTGACTCTTGTGATTTCCTTGTTATATATGGAACGTCGCGTGTGCTTGCAGATTAGAAGTCACTTAGACACTAAGTACTTTGACAGATTTCCACCGGAAAAGGGTGTCGCCGAGCCTGAGTTTTCTGGTTGGGATGAAGATTTTTAACCATGTCAGAATGATTCTATGTCGACTGTATACACACGTACTATATATAAACACATTTGATTTCTGGAAATGTTCCCCCACACCAATATGTGCTCGAAACTCGAATATACAAATGCATACGTATAAATCTACTACTTCCACATATTCAAAAGCAGATAGTAGTATACTTGAACTGTCCATTTTGCATATTCATTATACTAGACGACTTATTTGCATAATATTATGCGAGTAAATTTGAATTTAAATTTGAGCGTATGCGTATAGGTTATAGTCTGCTGTACTATCCGTCGGTAACACCGTGAGCTCCTCTTGCAATCAGCTGATCGCAAACGTACAGTCGCTGGCGACAACGTGCGGTCGGAATTCGAACTAAGAACACGCGGTATGAAAATTGACATATCAAAGTGTATACCTTTCGAGTCATCATCGTTACATGTAGCTAAATACACCAATTTTCTTGTGAAATAAAACGTTTTGCTGACTCTCTGAAATCGATATTACTTCCTACACGATACCGAGTACCCATCCTTAAAAAAAAAAGCCGTCACTCGAGCAATCTGACAACAGCGCTCACCGCAGAGATCGAGAAAAACACTGCACAACGCACGCGGACATATATGCGACAGAAACGCGGCGGAAGAGGGAGGGGAAAATCTCGGTGGCGGCGCTCGCGACGCAGCTCTCGGCCTCTCGCCTCTTTCGAGTTGGTCTCCGAGGGGGCCAGAGTGGCAAATGGCGGGCGCCTGGCGCACAGTATGATCGAGGAGCGCGTCGCGCCGCGTAATTGCGCGTTCGGGCCTCGTTTAGGCGCCGCGAGCCGCGGCTTCAAGTCGCCATCCTGAGTCGCTCTTTGTATACATACTTGCTTCTATGTCCGTATTCTCGTTGTGTTCCGAGAGCCTGGAGTGCAGGCTTCGACTTCCGCGCGCGCGTGTTGTTCTCTCGCAAGAGTAGGAGCTTCCAACTTCAATAATACCAATCTACTATCGCGCGAGTGTGGAGATCGACGGAGACAGAGAGAGATATATACACACACACGCATATATATAACTTAGAGTGTGCTCCTTCTTTCTCTCTGCACGACACATAGATAACCTACAAAAGCAGCAGTGAGACGTTGAGAAGAAGAGGCTCATATCTATATTCCCGGAAGAATAAGTACGTGTATGTTTCGCGAGTGAGAACGAGTGCACGCGTGGTGAGTTTTCTTTTCATCCTCGAATTTGACTTCCTAAGTACATGTAGGTATACTACTTATAGCCGTCTCGTTTTTGTTTTGACGCGCGAGTGTCTCAGTGCGCGCGTATACCTATAAGTACCTAGAATTTTTTGGGCGTGCAGCAGCAGCAGCAGCAGCAGTTTGTTATTGTCCGAGAGAAAGCGCAGCGCGACGCAGGAATTCGAAAGGCTGAAAGCAGCTGGTCGCTTATGTATATATACTATTATTATATGCGCTACGCTGCGCGACGATCGTTATTATGGTGTGTGTGTGTGTGTGTGTGTGTGTGTGCTGTATAGTGAGTAGTGGGAGGAGAGTGAACCTCAACAAGTATATTTTCTTCTTTCCGATGCTGCAGCGTAGCATTGCGCTTGTTTTTTCGGACTCATGAGAGCCCCTGGAAAATCTTTGCTTTATTATTGGACGGTGCATTGTTGCTTACCAGGCTGAATTGATTGTATACTTATGCTGGAGCTTTCAATCCGCGCGTGAGAGGGAGAGAGGACGAACCTAACCTATATTAAACAATGTTTTCAGCTCACTGAATGAGAGAAAATTTCTTCTGTTTTTATAATGTAAAGTTCGGCTTTTGGATGACGGAAATCTAAAAGATCATTTTGTTGTTCTCATCCGAGTGCCAAGGTTATATTGAGAGTTCAAGTAGAATTGATATTGGATTGATTTTGGTCAACTGCTTCAAGTGATTCATTTATAGAATGTTATTTTCGAAGAAGAAGTGACTCAATTGTTGCATTTCTAAAAGCATAGTCTCGAGACTTTTCTTCTTTGTCATAACTTATACTCATTGAAAGCATGCTCGATAACAACTTCAGATCCGCCCGATCATAACAGCTCAAAAATGCACCGAGTAACTATATTTATAGGCCACAGTAATTTATTCTTATCCAAGCAGTCCAAGAATCAAGATAGTCTCATCAATAAAGTCTAAAATCGCTCAAGCCCTGCCACTCTAATAAACACGCATCTATTTTTGGTTCCGAAACCACACCGTTGCAAGCCCAAGAAAAAAAAACAGCAGTAAAGTCTCAAGCTGCAAACAAAGAATCAGTTCAATCATCCTCAGCCTCAGCGCGACGCGCGAGCGAGGAAGTGCCGCGAGTCTTTAACAGCGGCAACGAGTCAAGAAAAGCCTATGCACACAGAGACATACATATATATATATACATATATATACTGCGCTCGTCTCGAGTGAACAATTAACGTCCTTGGTTCAGCTGCATCGCTGCCAAGCAGCGCATTATTATATACACAAAAAGATAAATACCGATGGTGATCACCATGTCGTCGTATAGTTGTAGGTATACGTATATATACGTGTGCCCATAGCCGAGGAAAAGACTACAGCGATAGCGTTTTCCATTCGGATGGACTTTGACGCCGCCGCTGCTCTCTTTAAATAATGCGGGTTGCATAAGCGGCTGCTGCTGCTGTTGCTGACGACGATGATGATGATGAGCACCGCTGCCAGATAAACGCGCAGGAAGTCGAGCCTGTGCACTGCAAAGACGCTACTCTTTCTCATGGGAGGCGGAGCGTATTTGGGGGTGTTTTTAGACTTTTGGCTTCGATTGGCGGATATCAGTTTTATGAATATTGCGCGCGGAGATTGAGATTATTTGCGTCGATGCGGGGGAGATACTATACAAGCTTGTAAGGCGTATGTTTACTTCATTTTCGGCTGCGCGCGTATCGAAGAAGATCCTTGAAACGATTTTTCTTGGAGAAAACTCGAACGGGAATTCTATAGGGCGTTAATTGAAAAACATAACAAACAACACGTATAGCGCGTGTTTAAGGCTACTGGTTACGCAATGACTTTTTCGTGAGAAAATTTTTTTTAAAAGCATTTATTTCATGCTCCCCAGCTCAATTATTCAATAAACTTATCAAAAGTACACGATAACCGTTTCGAGCGTACAATACCTTGTGTACAATCAGCTGTTCACGAATCTGCTCGCAGCTGCCTTTCTTTGGCAATCATTAAGCTCACCAGACATTTTTTTAACGTACAAAACGACGAATTAATTTTCAGATTTTTTCAATTTTTAGTTAATTGGCTTGTACAATGTTTGTTATTTTCGCTCCTTAATGAGACACGCGAATATCGACGCTTTCGAAATCATCTTTTTTCGCATCTTTCTCGCGCGATGCAATATGCTAATGTTGAAAATAATTGGGATATAACAGGGAATTCCTGATAAGCAGCTAAAAGTATACGAAGAGTCGATGTCGATTGTAAATTAAAAAAATCAATGTGAATTTCTTACCTTGTTATTTAGAAAGTGTGAAATAATCTCACGCCGCGAGTTAACAAGCTGACATTTTTCATATACATTTCTTGAATTTCCAATCGTGAAAGTATATTCTCGACCGCTTACGAAACGCCAGCATAATCCACGAATTTCACGATCTCTCTCTCTCTCTCTCTCTCTCTCTCTATCTCTCTCTAGTACATAAACTAACCGTTGCATAATTAAGTTATTTAAAAAAAACACCCGCATCATCTCGTAGCTTTTCCGGGCTCGAGAACAGCAACGCGTCCGGAAAAAGGGCAACGAGGCGTCACTGCAACACTAGAACGCCAAGAGTGTCGAGTAGCCAGCAACAGCCGCTAATAGCGGCTTAATGAGGTTGAAAAACAAGCTCGTTTTCTTTACCGTCGGTCTGAGCCAGTGCGTATAATTATGCGTGTTGTATAGGGATATTAGAGCGCGTTGAAATCAATGATTTCCTGAGAGAGACGTGATCAGCTGGCGCCGGGATTGTTCTCGGCGATGGTCGATGAAGTAGCCTGATATGTAATTGTTGCTCGTTCTTTTTTGTTAAACACGATGTTTATATTTAGTATTTATATTTTTAGTGCGAGAAGAAGTCCTCCATTATAAGAGCATTGTTTGTCTCGGCAAGAGAAGCAACTCTCATTTCGAATTATTCTTGAAATAGCTCAGACTCGTACAAAACAAGAACCCAGTCGAAAATCTTACGACCGTATCACCTTGACCGCTGTATATTTCCCCCTTAAAAAAACAACACAAAGCCGTCACACGCCCGATAACGGAGTAGCGTCTTCCCTCTTTTCCTCGGCTCAGATATTCCACTTCTAGGTCAGGATATACCGATGACTTCATTAAAGCAATCGTCCCAGATCACGCATTATTGTGCTGAAAGTTAAAAAAAGTTGAAAAAACACAGAGCATGAGGGAGTGAGTAAGAGAGAGAGAGAGAGAGAGAGAAAGAAAAAAACGTTTCTCCCCCCGATTTCAACAGAAGCAACGAACGATCGGCCGACCTCCGTTGAGATAATCGCTTCGTCGCCGCGACTCTGCCAGTATGTGCGCGACGCGAGATAATAGCGAGAAGGTATCGCGCGGCACGCGCGGACACTTCAAAATATAAATTCGTCGTTCTCTTTCGTATAACTAATTGTCATGACAGCATGCGCGCGGAACGGCTTCGATAGTGTGTAATCGCGGATCGTCGGTTACGTTTCTCACAATATGGCTTTGCGTCACTGATGGATTGGCTTGGGAATAGTTTAGCTGGAGATTCGAAAATTTCGATTTTTCTCGAATTATTATGCGTATTCCGTGGGATGGATTGGAACGCAAAGCTCGTAGGTAACGTTGCTGCGTTTGCTTTTGTTAACGAGAGTGTTTCTTTTTAGGATCGCGCAATTAATTTCGACGATCGCTGTATACTTACAGCGGGCGCGATGGTTAATCGGATTTTTTTTGGACGCGGCTTGTATATAGAGGCGCATTTGTTAACGATAATATACGTATCGGTATTTATGCCTCGCGTGTGTATTTAAATTTAGTATACGCCGATATCGAAGTCGAACGACTGGAGTCACTGACCATTCGATATGGTCCTTTGTTGCTTTTTGTGCATTATCACCTGCGCTGTTTTTTCGTCGTCGAACGAATATTTTTGGTGAACTATACCAATGTTGAAGAATTATTATATTATGTGAAATGTGTAGGGTAATTTTCGTAACTCGCGCTTCTGACAGACACACAGTGGGTGGTTTTGATAATACACACACTTTAAGGCCAAGAGTATACGTTCGGAAATTTACGCAAGGCTTGACGATTAATACGGTCATTCAACTTGTACTTTAATAAAAAAAAAACGAAGGTCTATAAAAAAAAATCCGATCTATAGCTTTTACGAAATAATGTTTAATTCTTTCTAGCATAGCCGCGCGAATACTCAACTTTCTTTAATCGAATTTTCAGAAAGGTGCACACGATGCAGGCCGAGCTGATGTACCGCAAAAGCACGCCGATGGCGACGTCCTCGGCGCACCAGGAGTTGGCGATGGCGACGACGACGTCCACTTCACACCGTCACATCAAGCGGGAGTCACGTGACTCGAGGGAGACGATACACTCGGGTCACTTCATGGTCTCGGATTTCGAGGCCGAAGCCCAGGACGACGAGGACGAACTGGCCGTCCCGGTACCCGACGAGGAAGCTGCCCGGTTGGCCATAATCGCACCTCCGGGATTCTCCCTCGAGAGATTCGTCTCCTGCTCGTCGGCCGACAATAGCTCGCAACAGCTCAGCATCGAGACCTCACTCAACAAGCTCTTCCAGTGCATGTCGCTGGCGTACAGGTGAGCAACACGTTGTTCCCCCCGGTATGCGCGCTCAGCCGGAATTTTCGTTATCGGACGATCAGTGACTCGATAGGTTCTTATGTTATCGTTTAATTTCTTATATAGTATCTTACATTACTGAGAATCGCGGAATTTTAGATTATTTAATATAAGTAAAATTTTTCTTTTCTAATATTATATGCCAAATATCGAATTTGGATATAGAAAGGTTCGGATCTATGATGCAAGCTTAGCTATAAACTTGTGTCTGGTTTTGTTTACTATCTAGACTTGAACGCGGATCGTGTGAAAAACGCACACAACTTTTTTTGCTTTGAACGGCTTGAAAATTTCTATGTGTTTTTATCGCTCCTTTGATATAGATTATGACCATGTGAAATTCGTAATGATGTAATGGTAGTACCGATAGCGTCGCATGTGATAACTTCCGACATTTTTCTCGCGTAGCTCGTGTGTCATGACTTTATCAAAAACTAACGTAATAATCGCATTTGACATCCAGAAAAATGTTTGAGATTTACGATACTCGTATATTCGATTAAAATGAACATTTTCTACAGTATGCACAGAAGCAATTAGGCTAACAACATAATTGTCGTTTGCTTTCAACCACTTTGTTTTACATAGCAATCTGCCGTAATGTCTATCGTTATACTCCGAAGAAAAAAAAGACTTTTTTTTTCTATTTCACGGATTTGGATAATTTAGATTCGTATAATCAATCAATGCTCGCAGAAAATAGAAACGTATGATGATAATCAATAATTGTGGCACGCCAAGCTATAAACCTTAATCTAAATACGGAAAACTGTAATCTTCCAGTCGGCTCAGGCTGAATCAAACTTGCGAAGAAACTACGATAAGAGCGAAGCGATTGACTCGACGTTCCACATTTCCACTGGTCTGCTCTGGTCCTCTCTTTTTCATAGTTTTTCCTCGCAGTCAAGGAAAGGTTTTAAGGCTAGTTGAGCACGACACAAGCCGAGACGAAGTTTTCCGCATAGTCAGACGAATCTCTCTTTCGAGAACTACGATTTAAAATTACTACTTGATGAATATAAAACTGACACTATGTGTGCGTCATGGCGATGGGACGTATGGGGAAGCGCTTTACGTAAAAATACATCAGTGAAAAACTATGAATAAGAGTTTATTAAAAAAATTAATCTTTTAAAATACGGTGGTAGAAATGTTTTTAACAAGTTCTGCATTTTTAGACTCTCTAGATAATTTTTTATTTTTTCAGTCATCGATAAGCAGCTACAATGATTACGGTACATCGATTAATGCGTTCCTAACAATTTAAGTTTGAAACATTTTTCATCCAAGAAAATAAGCTGTATTTTATTCAGAGCTTGATAGCTCGGAATATAAAAAATGAAAGATCAGCAAAGTGCGTCACTTGCGAAACTACCAGCACAGGTGGACTGTGTCGAAAATTACGCAGTTCATCTCCTCTCATTTTCAAACGGAATCTTCTAAACGTTTTAGCGATACAGCTCGAGGCAGAGAGGGAAAATTCAAGTTCCGGGCAATATACTACTCTAGACATCCCTATCGTCTGGAAGATAAGAGACGCATAGCGTTTGCTTCTCTGCGCGTTGACGCTACTCTTGACGTATATACACGAGCTGCTAAGAATAGCCTGTTTCAGTTGGTTGATAGGATGTAGTAAAATTGTGGACCGCTCTTGAATTAAAAAAATGTGAGTATGGGAAATTGCATTCGTCAAATCAAAGACTAGAATTTGATTGGCTCAAAATTTGTTTTTGTGTCAAACCGAAACGTATACATAAGCATATATTATTAACAAAGCAATACAAACGCCGAAGCTTCAGAGAGAAAATTGTTACACTCATGCGGATTGTTTACACATGCAGCTCGTTTACGTCGTCGCGTCAATCGCAGACGCTACCAAGCTTGATAAAAGCCAATTGAATTAATGAAAGTGAGGCCTTCCAGGTCCAGAGATGCGCAACGCCACAATTAAAAGCAGCCTCGCAATGTCGCACAGCGCCGCGCCTAGATACGCTCGATCCTCTTGTTTCCCATGCGTATATACATATCTTTTTTTGTGACGAAATGAAGGAGATTTACCCACTTCTCTGAACAGCCATACGAGCAGCCCTTGAAAGTTGTGATCGACGGCTGACTTGACGAGTTAGCCTGCGATGAGCTATTTTAAGTCTCGCTAGGGATATTTTCACTTGAAAATTCATAAAACTGTATGTAATATTACCATTGAAAATAGTTTTAAATGTTGACAGTAATAATGTTCGAGACAGATTTTTTGTTGTCTTGTGTGCTCAATGTTAGACAATGAGCGTGTGTTGTGGAAAAATTTTAACTAGAAAATCCTGAAACTCGTTTCACATGCGCGCGCGCTGAAAAATAAACGTGACCGAAGTAAAACGCGGTTAATGTAATCGTTTATCTACCGAACTCGAAGCCGAGTGAATGCCCTTTCACTATGTATGCTCATGCCTCTTTAACTGCTATACCTATACCCGAGGCCACTGAAGGTCTTTGGCTCTTGCTGGAAATGAAAACATCATTGCCGAGTGAAAAAAAAACTTGTCGCTTATGCAACTCTACATATTTTCATCCGACATTTACTTTAAATTACTTATGAAAAGAATTCCATAATAATTCCTTCTGCAGTGTCACTTTTTCTGCTGGATATTTCTTCCGTAAAATCAAATTTTTCCAAAAATCCTATTCTCCAATTAGCGATTTATAAATAAAAATAAAATTATTATCAATTCCGCGGTTACGACTGGAGGTGCCCGTATGACCTCACGACTGAACTGTATAAATCTAATGCCCACGCCGTCGCAGGCACGTGTGTCATGCTCGGCAGTCGTTCCAAGGCTGCGGAACACGTTTTCTTTTTCTTCTCTCGCCCGAAGAGGAATTTCTCGACTCCGTTAGCACGAAAAAAGATTTGGCCACGGGCCATCGTCCTTAAAAAAACTATACCACGATCAAAACAAAGCTAATTTCAATCACCCCTTCAATTTCATCTCCCATTTACTGTCGCAATTGTTATTGTTTCGATTGTTCTTCGGTATCGAATGAAATCTCAAGTTTTCTATAAAAATTCTTTTTTTCGTTTAATATTTAGCAGCTTATAAGGAGACCATTGATCGACAAAAATGTGCTGATTATTTGGTCAGTATTTGTTTCGTATGACTGCACGTACATCGTCACGTTAATCAGCCGATCCAGACGCAATCGTTGTGTTATAAAAAAGCCATTTAACAAGCTCGCTCGTATCGCAATAATTGCATAAGTTGCGTGTTACGTTTTACTTTTATTTTAAATTGCCAGCACGCGAGATTGCAGCTCTTCACATCTTTAGTAGTGTTATTATAGATTAACGATGTGTTTTCTTCAACGATCTATAGTTTTCTTCTGAAACTTTATTTTTATAATAACATTTTGAATAATTTTTCTTGGACGTTTTCCAATATTTGGAAGTGTATCTGCGTTGCAACAAGAAATTGCAACGTATACTCTGGTGAGCTTTGGAGGTGTGCGTTTGCTATGAAGATAAAAAAAGCGAGAGAACTAAATTATAAAAGAGCCAGAGTACAATATGACAAATGTCTGATAGGAGAAATTGTCAGAGATGATAACGAGAGAAAATTGATGATGTTGATTTATAATATTGTGAAGTAGATAGGAATTTGACTGATGCATGATTCAGTTAAGGGTGTAGTTCACAGAAAATAAAAAGCGAGAACTTCAAATTTTTGACAGCTTGGATTCTTTAACTCGGAATTTGAATTATTATAACCTAATGTATCGGATATTTATAAATTATTGCGATAGAGCCGGTAAAAATCTTGAGTAAAGATAAAGTAGATTATAGATATCGATGATCAAGAACGTAAACCGATATATTCATTTGTTCAAGCGCACAGCACGTAGTACTAACATTCGTTTCAATGATATATATATTGCGGTGACGTTCTATTGCTTATTTGAAACTGGTATGATGTCATAACAGGAAGTTAATACTTGAAATCTTCCATAAAATCAGTAATCTCAAACATGGCATCCTAAGAAAACTTATAATCTATCGCTTAATATATGAAAAAACTCTCTTTTGTTTACTAATAACAAGGCAAGCATGACAACAAATAAGACATTCGTAATGCAAAATATAGGAGAATACGCGTTATATTCCTTCGAATTAAATATTCCTTAATAAAGTACCAGATTAAATAAGTTTGTAAAAATATTCATTATTCCGTGAGAGACCACTACGCAGGTATATATATGTGTATATATATATACTTTACATATTTACCGGCGATACGCAGTAATAACGAGCTTCGACTCCAGAACAACATGTGGCGCTGTATTAAAATTTTCCCGCGATCACGACGGAAATCGTAAATGGAATCGCGTAGTCGCTTCTCTTCGACGCCGATTGATAAGCGCGTATTATACTCGATTTCAGCGAATCGTACGCACGTACGTACGCCTCCTCTCTGTCGCTCGCACACACACGCACACATATGCACATATAAAGTCGCGCTAATAACCTAGACAACTGCGAAGCGAGGCTCGCCTGCGTCGTGAGTGGTGCGACAAATAACGCTTATCTGATAGCCGAGCGCTCACTTATCGCGCCCCAATACGATACATTGAATTTTCCTCTTCTCGATGGAAATGCCTTTTGTACTGAGGAAATATATTTTTCTGGCGATTCTGTCGCGTAGAAAGTGTTTGTCTTTCTGGTTACTTTTTCAATTTATCTCTGGTTTATTCATATATATATTTTCTGTTTGATCAAATTTGTGATGTATAAGTTATAGCCGTTATGTACCAGCAAAACACTAATACTAGTATGTAATGCAAGAAAATGTATGATCATTGAATAAAAATTCTCAGTATCCGAAATTAGTAAATGCGATTCCGGTTTATGCTTTGCTCTATGGATAGTTGAAAGCATTTGATCGCTGTTCGGATTAGCACCTGTTTAAAGAATTGGCTTTACTGCTCAATAATACGACGTCAATATAAATATTTAAAAAGCTGGCTTTTACATCTAAGTTTCGCCTTGTTTGAAGAGCTTTATTGGCAAGAATTTTATTAGCGATGAGCAAACAAAAAATACGTTTTTAATACAATTCTTATCACTTTGTGACCAATTATTGAAAAACGTTTTACTCTTCGCACATTAATTATATTTTATATAAACCTTTGGAAAATTACTTGATGCTATTAATTAATATACTTTTTAATTAATATACAAATGCAAATATACGTTTTCAAATTAAATTGATACGATATTTTTTAATGTTTTGGATAATACGTTCTGTGCAACGAAGACTAAACTTTTACGAAAATTTTCATAGCGGCATGCAACAAAATGTCCAAGTCAAGTATACACTACGATTGAAAATTACTAGGCGAGTGGTATTCGTACGTAACACAAAGCAGCGTATATTAACGTGAATTTAGTCAATCGAATAATTGAATTTAGCAGACTTATTAACGGCAGCACGTGTGTATTTATTCAATCGAAATCGTTTCATCAATTTGAATGAGAGGTTACCAACAACATATTCCCTTCACGAATAATTGTTTATATTAATTTAATTCTATGTTGTAGAATATGAACTAATATTATTAATGATTTCAATTTCTACGTGATTATGATGAATTTGAAATAAAATGCACGCATTTATCTTACAATAATTTGAGTGCATGATACTATTTATAATCAATTTATATTTATTATTATTTTTTTGTGATGAAAATGTATAACTTATCGTTCAACGGCTAAAGATAAAAAACTAAAAAGCAAAATTTCTACTAGTTTTGCACTAACAAAATGCGTGTACGAATGTATGAATATATTTCCTTATCGTGTTAAATTCAAGCAATAATCAAGACACAGCGAAAACGTTATAAGAAACGATAATTAAAATCGAGCCCCTGCGCGATAAAATGCCATGTACTGCTAGATAATTTATTGAAGTATCGATTTTTCTTGGTAGGAAGTTTATTTTTTCTTACATAGTTTAAATACCTCGTATATAAACGATGGAATCTTTCAAAAGAGGTGATTTGACCTTGATAATAGAAATCAATTGCATCTTCCCATCTTCAATCGTTAGAAACACTTAATAATAATTAATCATTTGTATATAATTAAGTATTAATGGTCTTCAATATTGCTGATTTTTGTAAACATTTTTTGTCTACGTATTCATATAATTAAATAATATTACCAAGTAATTATATTTCGCTTAATGGTTTTTTATGTAATTACGTAGACAATGATCATTTATTTATTACTGAATTTTATAAACATTTATTTGCATAAACATAGTTAAATAACTTAATATGCAATCATATTTTAGTTATTTTACAATACTGCACTAGAAATTTACAAAATAAAAGAATCAGATTCAACGGACGACACGCACGAGATCTCGTACACACGTGCTTGTACTGAAGAAATGCGCGAGACCACGTTAATCTAAGCTTGCGCAATTCCTGTCGAGATCTTCATTGATGTTATTTCTCATGAACACGCGAGTAGTATCCATTTATCGCGTCACCCGTTTTACTGTGAAACGCTGTAGAATAACCGAAAAACGGATTTTAATATGCAAAGCAATTTTGTTGTAGAGTTCTTTTGAAAGGATTAAATATATATTTTTTTCTTGCTCTTAAGAAAATCTATATTAGATTGTTTAGTAATCAGAACATTATTATTCATGTCTTGAGCTAAATAATTTTCCTAGAGAAAAATGTATTTTTTTAAAGTTCAGGTTCAACTTGAGCCACATTCTAAAGTTAAGTATAGCATGTAGAAGAATGCAGAATCAGCTATGCTACACTGCACTTTGACCTTACTATCTAAAAGACTGTGCATAATGGTCTCTTGATGAAAATTCAGAATTGGTTGTTGATATTATATAGTTTATTAAAAATTATATGTGCATACGTTATACCTTATTACTAAGTTGAAAAATAAAAGTGCTCCTATAAACTTATTTATAAATGTTAAGATAAATCGCTCTTCTAAATTTTAACTTTGCAGATTATCTTAACGTAAAATAATCTTTTATACAGATTTATTCTCTCAAACTAGGTTTATTTTATCATGACGCATGCCCTGAAAGAAAAATTAAAAAGTTTACGACAACACGCCTCTCTTCTACGTCAAAGATAGAAAAGACATAAAAATGCTCCAGCCCCTTTTTAACACGACATATAAGTATTATATTTTTAGACAAATTCACTTATTTTAAAACTGAATCATATTGTAAAATTTTCTTGTATTTCACTACACAATTTTGTTCCAATTATTTTGACTTCAAACTATTTTATGCTAGAAAATTATCAATCAGACAGAGATTAATCAGAGTTCTTACATAGTAGTTTGTAGTGTATAGATGATGGCACTTTAAGGTCTAATGCCAAGGAGAAACTGAAACAGTTATGATAAAGAAGACATTTTTCAGCCTAGGAAACTTGCCACTTGTTTCTTTTCTTTCTGTTTAGACTTATCTATAAGTATAGACACTCGATTTCGTTTATAACACAATCCTTCGTAAATATGGATTTTCTTATGTATCGATGCGAGGATGGTTATCTCATCTAAATGACCATCAAAATCGACTTCAATAGAACATTTTAATTTTGAAAAAATGAAGGTACAACTTCAAATACGGATCTATTTATTTCCCGCTTACTTATCGTGAATCTTCTCTAAAGCTTGACTTTTTTATATATGTTCGGATTTTTATCAGTTACTGGAGAGTCATTGCTTTATGTTTACGCGTTTAAATTCTTAAAATTATTTTTGAACGTGCATTATAGTACGTTTTCCCGATTAAAGTTCAATACGATAGATAAAGATTGTTTTTAAATATAGTTAGTTATACGTGTTTATTACTTATAAAAAGAAATATACTGCTCGCTGAATATTGTCTTCTTTACAATGTCATAATTATAAGAGGACATAATGATATATTAAAATTACTAAATAAAATGTTATTATAAATTGACACATGATACTGTTGTAAACAGCGTTATTCACGATTGTGTACGTAGGCACTTTATGATCAGATTTTGCTGAATTGTATGACATTGCCTCAGTCTGATCATAATAATAAACAGTGTAACTCAGCTTATAATTCAAGGAGATGCTTTTCATCTGCATTATATCCCGATGTTTATCAAATCTCAAAGGCAGGCTTTTTTTGATCATTTCCAAATGTGCTCGAGATTCACATTTATCTGACCAATTCTTCGTGTTGTGATTTCTTAAAAACTGCAAAATGATTAATTAATTTATCATTATAATATAACAATTAATGTATGCAGCACATATATGAAATAACTCAGTATTGAAGCTAGCTGTCGATAGGCGCTATCAATACCAATAAAAATACAATAACGATACGTGGAAAATCACGGAAATGGTGATTACGCGAACTATCGAGTAAAAACTTGAAGTTTGTACATTTCCTTCCGTCAATAAATGTAATGACATCGACATTATCTTTTTTCGCGATATTCTCTGGAATGCGTCATTATATAAACACTTTAGTTCTTATGTGCGCTAAAAATCTGCAAATACCGTGCAATTAGCACGAATAAATATCACATCAGAGACGCAATCAAGATCGGTTTAACAAAGACATATTCGAATTTGTTCCAGACAGAAGCTGACATCGCCCAAGTGGAATCGTTTCAAAGGCATCCGTCTGCGATGGAAGGACAAGATCCGGTTGAACAACGTAATCTGGAGATGCTGGCACATGCAATGTGAGTTACCGCATCAGGATTTCGCCTTGCACTGCGAGATTTACATATACTATATATACAGAAGAGATAAGTCGTTGTCCTTTTGAAGCGGTCGTTGGCTGCCGCGCGGAAGTTGCCGCTGCGTCATGTCAGCCCCTCGAAGACAGACGAGCGATAATAATGCCGTCAGCAACGCATCGACAATGAACTTTAGGCGGGAAAATCGCAGACAGCGTGTACTTTGTGCCTTCGCGATGATTATGTAGAGGCGCTTCGTGCTCAAAGACACTTGTCTACTTTGCTCCTATATCAGTCTACCTGTATTATACGATTAGCTCGATATTAGACGTACACCTCGTTACAACTTCGTTACATCATCTCGGTCGGGAAATCGCGATATTTTTTCCTCGCCGCGAACTGTTTTTTTGTCATTTCGCGAACGCACTTTTCTGCTTGTTCACTTCGCCCATACCGCAACTTATACGACAACTCATTCAGAAGTCAATAAATTCCGTTCCCGCCGTGTGTATTAATTAATAATACCTGAAGCGTTAAAATTAGCCGCGTTGCTGCAGAGAAAAAAGCCATTATTTACACGTAACCCGAGAAAGGGAGCCAGGAAAAATGCGTAGCGCCAGCACATTGCAATAACTCTCGTATCTCTTCTCGCTTTGCAAAAATGGAAAGAATCGGCTTTTTTCACGCAATTTTTTTACGTATAGCCTCTTTCTCAAACACAGCAATATAGGATCGTCGGCGTTGTCTCGCGCGATAACGAAAATTTAATAAAAGAGAGGAGAGAGCAAACAATCTCTTGCTCGAGATTCACGCGACTGTCTCGTGGCGCGAGTCGTCCCCGCCCCGCAACGGCGGCGGCTTTCAAGAAAGTCTGCGACTCGTTGTGCACTTTGCGCTCTGATATCGCAGCCGCGACGATACCCAATTCTCGGCAGTTTGGCGCGCGACTCTACGTTGGGAACTTGTCGAGAGATTTTTTTTCGTTTTAATTGTTTCCCAATTTTTGATGTAGAGCCTTGGGTCGATAATCGTCTCGATCGGGTGTATCAGGGTGATCGGTTTTAGGATTTAATTTTTTTTTTTTGCGACCGTTAATTACCGATCGTGGTTTGCGATATATCGAAGATTGACATCGCCGAGAATTGGGGATTGGATAAGGGAGTTGCCGTTTAAAGTTGGCGCGCAATTTCCGTTAATATCGAAGTTGAGCTTGCGGTCGGCGATTGAGCGCTCGTAGCTGCAGCTGTGGAGTGGAGCACAGGGGTCCGTTTCATAAAACTTTGATTGCTTTATTTCATTACTATTTTTTATCCATATATAATTTTTTGTATTTTATTTCTCATACTTTTTTTTTAATTCTTCATACTCTCTCTTTTGTTTGTACTTCCTTTGGATACTCCATTCAAAATTTATTTAATATTATACAACTACTGATAGAGATCATCCCTGAGGGAGTTTTATGAAACGTTCGCCCTGAGGGGCAGTCCGAAGACAATTTCCCGACCCCAGGCAAAAATGCGTCGTCGGAAAGTCGGCATTGGCACGTCGGTGGTTCCACGAGCCTCCGAGGATCACGAGCTTTTTCGAGTGGAGGGCAGTTAGTTAGCTGCGCATATCCTCCTGTTGAGGAGGCGCTCTCCTTCTCTTTATCTCTTTTTTCTCCTCCTTTGTTTGCCAACCGCACACTCGAATTCTTCATGATTTATTGCCACGTTATATAGTAGGTATATTAATAATTACGAGCGATGATGTAAATTTATTTGAGGCCTATATGTATTTTTAGACTTTGTCGAACCCGTCGCACGTTCAATATATTATGCACTTATTTCGATTACGGTCGATGAAATATTTTTCGATCGGATTGATTCTAATATTTAAGCTTATTGTAAAGGGATGTTTCAATATGCTTATACTGCTTTATAAAATATAACTTAACTTATTTGACCGATTTTTTAAATATTCTTTTCGCTGTTTTCAGTTATACTGAAGCAAAACACGTTGGTGTGTCAATTCGCATCCCCACTTGACGTCGACACGCACAATAAACCCGAGGTAAGCATACGCTATTAAATCAATGTTTAAAAAATAAAGAAACAGTATCATCATGAGCTTATATAATAAAAAATAGATGTATTATTAAAATTATTTAAATTCATATTTGATAATTGACTAAACGAAAAAAGCTCGGGCACATTTTCAAACGAAATAAAAAGTTTCGATTGCACTTCTCGTCCGGCTGCAGTCCGTGAGCTACGACTCTTTTGTAAGTGATAGCACAGCCGCTGATATTGTGAGAGATATCAGCGGAAGCCAGACGTTGAAATAAGCTTATCATTGGCGAGGTTAAAAAATGATATCTAAATTAACCATCAATGTTTTTCTATTATCACACAGGCAGTCGTATTGGAGGGTAAATACTGGAAGCGAAAACTAGCGGCGGTTACGGCCGAGTACAAAAAATGGCGAATGTTTTACCGGAACAAGATCCTCGGCTGGACGAACAAAGATGGCAGCGACATGGTATGTACCGAGTCTCTGATGAATTTGCATTGCTAAGTGTATCGCGTAATGGAGGATGATAAACTGAGAAAATTCAAAGGCGTTTATGCTTGTTTGCATAATTCGCTTCTGATTTACTTTGTTTCTTACTGTGTTTGTTAATGGGGCCATTTAGCGGCCGTCATTACCATGTATAGACTGCTGTTGGTGAATGGTATCGGTAAACTTTGACGAGATTGTCGTAACAATATTAAAAAACGCATTTTGTATTGAAGTCATACGACGAGATAGGCCTTATACAATTTTTTAACAGATAAATTTGTTTCTTTTTCACGCGGAATATATATTTAAAGCGCAATTGAATTAAATTATTTAAGTAGCGACATCCCAGCGTAGACTGACTAATTACTTATAATAATGTTTTGTTCAAACAGCTGGAATCAATGGACACACTGGAATGGGGCGGGGGAATGGGCAACTCAGGAATGTACGGAATCGGCGCAGGAAGCTCATTCAGCGGCAGCGGTGGAATGGTCTCCGGGGATGGTGTGCACAGCATGATGGTTGACGAGGACTATATGGAGCTCATGACCGATACCCTCTTCTCCACGATAAGCTCCAACCAGCCACTCTATTTCCCTGACCCTCGAGAAATCGGTATGTGCACAAGACTATGAACTTCATCGATTCATTGTCTGTCTCGGCTTGTTAAGCAAGTTTTCATTTTTCCAGCTCGAGGAGCCAGTTTAGCTGATTTCATTCAACCCAGCTTAGGGCCACTCCAACCCAATCTGGACGACTTCATCGATACTTTGGAGCCCTTGCAAGGTAAGTTTATCATCTGTTCGTAAAGCTCCATGCAAATGGCATTCGATGAAAATCGAAAGGACTCGGCATCTATAAACTAGTCTATCAATATTCATGAATAAACGGTTCTGCTCACGCTCGCTCGGAATATCTTTCCATAAGGATCACAAAATCGTTCTTTTCCTGCACACAGAGTTCTTGAGCTCGCGGCTGCCACCGGTGCCGGAGGAGGACGTCTTCCACGGGGCGGCGCTCAACAGCTCGGGTTATCCGGAGCTCGACCTCATGACGCCGATGAACCAAGTGAGCGGTATGAGCGATTCGTCACCCGCTGCCGTGCTGCCACCACCACCACAGCAATCATCAAACAGTGGACAGTCGGCCATGCAGACCGAGGAGCCGAGTATCACGCTGCAGCACCTGCAGTACACCGCCAAAATGTATACGCAGGCGCAACAGGCTCAGCAACAGGCTCAACAACAGCAGCAGGAGGCGGCCGCTGCCGCTGCAGCTGGAGTTTTTAGGAATAATGTGTGAGTTGAGTTTATTGATCGATTAAGTTTTTTTTTTATGTGTGCAGAGCTTTTTACTACTGATTTTATTATACATGGAAATGATTTGCTGAAAGGCAAATTAGTGAGTCATTACTTGTGTGTAAATAAAGTCGACGATTGAGACGTTAACGTGCACATTCAGGCATACCGTAGTTACCGTCTTTATTATCAGAGGTTGTTACAAGATTTTCTTATTAAAAAAAATGAATTTTCAGCGCCGTCAACGAGAATTTCAATTCACTCCAGCAAAGCTACGAGCAGCAGATACAGCAGCAGTCACCTCAGCCCGTCAGGGAAAAACAGCCTCGACAGAGCCGAGCTGCGCTGCGCTCCTCTCGATTAGCTCAACAGCAGCAACAACAACAGCAACAACAACAACAACAGCAGCAGCAGCAACAACAACAAAGTTACCAAGTAGCGACGCAACAGCAGCATCTGGCATTTCAGCAGCAGCTGTCACAGAGGGATTACGCTATGGAAATCCAAAGCACACCACTCACTGCTGCTCCGGAACACATGCAGCTTTCCCTCGTCGATCAGGCGAACCAGCATGTACAAGCTCTGATTAACCAACAGCAACAACAACAGCAGCAGCAGCAGCAGCAGCAGCAGCAGAGTTTTGCACAAGCAGAAGCTCAGCAACAACAACAGTCCCAGCAGATACAGAAGCAACTGAAAACAAACATGTCCTCAAAACCTTACAATAAGATCTCAAGCCAGGGTTACAAGTTCCCGCCTCCTACGCAGAATTTCGACGCGCAACAATGCAAATTCACAAGTAACAACCTCAAGGTAATGAACGTGCAGGAGTGACTAACGTTTACATATAGAATCGATACAATTTATTTTATTTTAATGAACGTGAACATTTTGATGATTCATTTCAATCGGTCTGATCCAGTTCGCTCGTATAAATTCTGGATTACAAAATAACTAGTCTATTAATTCTTGAACAGATTCCATAGAGACCAATACAAAATATTACTAATATTAAATCGTATTTTGAAATGAACATTTCACAATGCAACAATTATAATAAATATTAAGAGCTTGTATCTACAAGATCTACGACTATCACGTAAGCGTGCGATACAATATGTGCGTGAAGGTTTAGATTCGCCAGCCAATTAAAATTTTGATCGATCACATTTGTGTCCATCGATACTACAAGCTAACGCTTGAAAACATAAGACAGTCAAAGCCAGGTAGCAACAGTAGCTTAGCCAAGAAAAATTCTCCTGCTCGCTTGGTCATTCAATCTTTATATGCTTGTCGACAGGCATTGCCAGCTCAGCCGGTGGTCGCAGTGACAGCCCAGCAGCCGGTGCAGTCGCATGTACTCCTGCAGTGTAAGCCACAGGGAATAGATCTCACGGCGCCAGCACTGCATCCGACAAAGTTGCTGCCGCGACCCGCTGCTTCTGCGCCAGTCGAAGTTAAAGAGGAAGTCTTTGCTGTGCCAAAAGTTCGTTTACTCAAGTTTTCCGTCTAGTTGCTATGAATGCTATGATGCATTTTTTCTATTCTTCCTGATTGCTTGCATAATTGAGTTGAAGCTCTCGATTACATAAGGATAAGGACTTTTTAAATTGCAGCTTCCATGATTATTCTTTTAGCTTTCAAAGCAGTTGGTAGAATAGAAAATGAGGGTAAAAAGTATCAGCAAACTAATGCATCTAATTCATCCACAGTACCAAATGAAAGTGAGAAATCGATCTCGAAGTAGTTCGTCGTTGACAGCACCCAGGATGCACCCACCCCCGCTAGTATCGGCGGTCAGCGATCCGGCTTTAAACCTGAATAATAACGTCCTGCTCGCACACCTACTTACAAATAGTAAGCATACATCTCATTGTCTAATGGAATTTCATAATGTGTGCATGTAATAGGTCCAGATTGCGTTAATTATACGAGTTCATTTATTTCTTGTTCTATCGCAGACTCGTCAAATCTATACACGGTGAGCGCGGGTCCAGATAAGGTCGCATCGCAGTCTGTCGTAGGCGTCAAGCACATTCTTCCGATGCTACCATCGACGATGGCGGCTGGTCCGCAAGTGACCAACACAACCCATCATATCACTACGCCTGTCACTGTACAGACAATGCACACAGCAACTAGCGCACAAAGCCAAGGCCAACAGCAGGTAGACTTCAATCCATTTTTGCTATTATATTGATATTGCTGTGAACATTTTTCCAGACTTACCTTTGATTCGATTGTTTTAGCAAATGCAAACGTCGATTACTGGCCAGGCGTTGCTTCTAAATACAGGTAGTCAGGCGTCACAGAGCAGTAATCCAAACTCGCCGAAGGACAGCTCAACGGCACATAGTCCTCAGGGTCTTAATTTAAGTCCATTACACAGTCCCATGAGTCTCGGCAGTCCGCTGTCACCTACCCGAGTCTACGTGAAGGGCGAGCCCGAACGGGGCCACTATAAGGAGCAGCGCCGAGTTGGTCATATTCACGCCGAGCAAAAGCGCCGCTACAACATAAAAAACGGCTTTGACATGCTCTACAGCCTGATTCCACAACTTAGCCAGAATCCCAACACAAAGATGAGCAAAGCGGCGATGCTGCAGAAAGGAGCAGACTATATACGACTTCTGCGATCCGAGAGACACCAGCTCAAAGATGAAATGGATAAACTCAGATCACAGATTGACTCACTCAACGCGGCCATAAGGTCAGGATTGACTTAATTTTAATTATATACACAGAGAATGATAGTATGCTAAACGCAAAAATCATGCTCTTTATTTTTAGTAATTGTCAAGCAATGTTACCTGCCACTGGGGCTCCAGTTTCAAGGCAAAGAACAAATAAGATGAAAGAAATGTTCGACGAATACGTTAGAACGAGAACAAGAGATAACTGGAAATTTTGGATTGTATCCTTTTATTGTTGCTGAAATATTTCATAATTAGATTTTTAATACTGAAATAATCTAATTTATATTCTGCAATTTGCCTACCTTATAATTATCCTTAACGCACTGATGTAGTTTAGTATATTATTAGAACCACTGATGGTATCCTTTAATACTTCTGTGTCTACAGCAAGTATAGAAGATTTATACAGGACTACAATATTGTGGGTTGAGCAGCATTGTTCATTAGTTGATCTCAGACCAGGTAAAATTACTTTTATCTATCTTTTATTAATGTTTGACAAAAATTATAGCAAATTCTTAAAATTTTGTTTTTTGTTATAGCTGTTCTTAATTCATTAAGGTATTTGTGCACAGCCACTGATATACTTAATGATCCGTCTCGTCTACCAGAAGAGGCGCTTGCTGCCGTTAACCAGAGTGAGCGGCGGAAGTCAATGCAGTGATCAATTTCAATTATTGTGTATATTGTAAAAATAAGTGCGAGAATTCGTCATTAGCGCGAATTTGTTCTCCAAGTTCGATACGAAACTTGTATATGAAAAAGACAGTTACCGCAGATTATATATAATTGCAGGGGAATACAATTTGTACAGAGATCGTTAAAGTCTTTTACGCGCTAGAAATATTTAAATTTATGTTTCTGCAAGTCCATAAACTCCAGTGGATACAACAAAAGTGCGCTTTTTTAGGCATTGGTTGATGTAATGTTACCTACCCAAACTTTAGTACGACGGTATGAGAGAAAATTCATTGTTAAATGTTCTTTTTTTTTAAGACAATGACGAAAAGCGAATATAGAAATATATATTTTTTAGAAATCAATAAGTTACGTCTACGAATTATGTCGCGCTTATTTCATAGTCAGTTTTCAATCATAATAAATTTATAAGATTTATTCGTTTCTGTAATCTTCTAAAATAATTAAATTCCTTTTTGTTTCTAAACGACAGATTGTTAAGAGCTCATAAAGTGCGAACTTGACATTTTTTTCTCTTTAAACTAATTAACTATCAAAATTATTCAGTTTGTATGAATTAAATTATTTTTATAATTATTCGATTTAAAAAATATAATTAGCGTGTATTCTGCCTGACATTTGCCTAACATTTCACAGTGATTGAGAGTAGAATACTAACAGATAATAGAAAAATCATTCCACAATTTAACCAAAGTTTGACAACTTTTGACAACTCACTTTCAATTTAATAATTTGTTTGCACAAAGTCAATCCAAGAAGACAAACTTCTAGATGACTGACTATTAAGGAATATTTTTATAAATGTAACTAAATTATAAACTTGTGCGCAAACTTGTTAATAAACTGACGCAAAAAAAAAACCTGATGCAAGCACTCAGAAAGATAACTCTGTCTATATGTATAGTTAGGCTTGCAAAATGAATGCTATTAGTACCTTAGTGTTAATCATTTAATTCTTACAATTTCGTACAAGACATGGAAGATTTTACAGAATGGTGGAGGCGTAAGTTTTGCAAATGTTACTTATATAAATTGTTATTCTGTTGTGGGAGGCATGGTGTATACAAAGAAAAACTTTTACAAAGTGATCTATACTACATTTTAAATACTATAATCGAAGTTTAGTTTGTTATTCTTTGTAAAATAGTATAGATTCTAATTTTTTTTATTTTCTTTTTTTGTCTTATAACCAATTTTAGAGATTATTTTTATTTGTGGGTTGGACATGGGAAAAATCTTAAAAGTGTGCCTGTCTGGAGATAGAAATGTTAACAGAAAAATAAAAACTCCAGAAAAGCTTGTTATACGCATTCTACTCACAAATTATACGTACGTTAAAAAATCGACAATGTTATGCAATGCGAGATTTTTATTACAAAATTTCATGTGATAATGTAAAAAAACACTTATTACAATTAAAGTCCAATTTTTAGATAGAGTTTTAACTGTAAAGAACTTTTGTACATCATCAAATGTTTCATTATTGTTAACCAATATAAAAAAGCTTGATTTAAAAGTAATAAGTAGTTTCACTTATTCTATGCGAACCTGGCATCTAAATAATGCACATACAAATAGTATGTTTTGTTAAAGTTTTATTAAAAAGAGTATACAATCTCCTAATTGTATCCGCAATCTAGAGGTTGTGCATCATCCTTATACATAAGGATATGGATATTGTAGATGAACAATAAAGCAAATTTCTGTATAGTAAAACTTAAACACTTTGTATTTTATTTACGATTTTTTTTTTCATAACAACATAAGTAAAAAAACTTATTCAAAATTATATTATATTGTATAGTACTTATGTAATTCATATAAAGCATTGATCACAAACAACTTTATTGATGTGCAACTCTTACTAATTCAATGAAAAAAGTACTTGATAGATTTTAGAGCTACACTGTAACCCATTGTTTTATTACTTCAAAAATGTGTTTTTAGACAAATTTACTTTCTAGAATAATATCATATGTACATATGAAAATTTGTATAGCATTCAAGAAACAAAGATACATTAATGAATGCATCGTTAAGCACAGAGTCTATAAAGTACTATTTTCAATCCATGATTAGAAATCAACTAAATTTCATACATAAAACAAATTATTTGATAACTCGTGATCTCTACTGATTATGCAAATATAAATAGAAATCAAATACATATGAGAATAATAATTTTTCTGATATATTTACCTTTGGAAAAACTTGGTCACAATTTAAATTCTTTCTTTTCTATCACAATATATATAAATTTCTCTTACATCATTAATGTTGAGAAATTTACTATCTCTTATATGCAAGAGACAAAGAAATACTTATTAATTTAAGAATCTAAATGCTCCATTTTATTAGGCCTAACAGATTTAAAAATTTAAGACATAAATGCAGCAGGTACATACATGCAAACTAGACGATCTTAAATAAAAACGCAAACCAGCTAATTAAGAGATTTCTTTTGAAATACTGCTAAACGGTAAACAGAAACAGAATCTTTTATTCTTCTTCCTCCTTATCTGAATCATCAAATATATCTTTGAAACTCTTATAATGCTCAATGATTAATTTTTCTGAAACAGAAAGAACAATTGCCCATTAAGCGCATTGTAGACTGTTAATGTATCTTATTAGACAAAATAGGTGGTGCTAAAGCTATAAAAAAATGACTGCTTACAAATAATGCAATAGCTTAGTAAAATAAAATATTTATAACATATATGTACACTAATAAAGTAATACATATGTATCAATGACAACTTGATATATGCATATACCTTCTTCAGATTGAGGTTCAACTGGAACATTTTTGGCAAGCTGAGCCAAAATTTCATCAACTCTATCTGGAGGTATTTTATAATCTTCCGTTACGATCAAATTTTTAATTTCCGCATGAAATATTTCCTTCAATTTGTTTAGCACATCATCATCAGTAGTTACACCAAACCTCTTTTGATTCAACAGTTCATCGCGTTGTTGGCTCATTCGTTGCTTACATCTCTGTAATAATTATGATACTTGATTTTTCAACTACTTATTCATTAATGACATTGCGATGCATTGCGATTGATTTTGATTCATAAGATACTGAATCTTTATACGTAACCCATTTCAAATTCTAACCTTTCTCAAATTTTCACGTAGCTTTACCAAGTCATTTTTAGTGTTGCAGAATCTAGCTTTGACACTCTTCTTTGCAAGCGCTGGAATAGCATTAACACTTGTAGAGGACATCGTTAATTTTGATTGATAACGTTTTAATAAACTGATAACTAATATGTGAATCCAACTTGTAGTGCCCCGTTACTGTCTCGAATATCGTATGTTGACCGCCGACATCATCAGTGACGCCGCACAAGTCGTCGCTTTCCATGAATTCGTATATTACTTATTCAATATAAGTATACAAAGTAAATGGAGCCACTTTCTACGCGATTAAATGGGGTAAGACTGAAGTTTATAGGATTTGTCCGTTTTGTTGCACATATAGCGAATATACTTACATATATGTATATTATTATTGCTTTTAGTGAAAAGCTTTTTTATCAAATCATATGGTTCGTGGTCATAAATAGAAACAAGATTGATTTTAGAAAAGTATAAAAATTTTGTTATTATTACTATATATACATAGGAACGTAATCTCACATCTTGTGATAAACACAGTACAACAACATATTTTATATTTGTACATCCTTAATTATATCTTAAATATCTTACTGAAAAATAGTTGTAATTAGTTCTTGCAACATCTTATTTTTCAATAGATAAAACTTGGTATTTGTATATAAACCACAGTTGAATTCTTTATTTCAACTGATAAATATATTATACTTGTAATAAATTAATAAATTTAATAGTTTATACATACATAAAAAAAATATCACATTAATATAAATTTCATGTTTGTCAGAATAATTGAAATGAAATGATTCTGTAGAATTATATTCTATATAGCATATCAAACAAATCCAAATATATCACATGACATACAAGAGAAACACAATGAAACAGTATCTCCTTCCTGGAATATGGAAAATTTAGGTACACCTAAACACGCTGCAGAGTGAGCATTAACTTGCTCTTGAAGATTCGATTTTAGAGTTTGTAAGCCCATTGGAACTGGTATTGTAAGGCCACAGTGACATACTGCAAAATTTTGAACTTCTTTGAGTACATCTTTTAAACAAATAGGGCATATTACATCATCTGAAAACAATGATAACAATTCCTTCTGTTCCCACAACAGTTTTTGGTATTCTTCCAGTATCCATTGTTCTGCAAATATATAAGCCAATAATTTAAAATGAGAATTTCAGCATTTGTAAATTTAACTATCTTCAAATGTTTTTTCAAAGTACCTTCTATTACTTCGTCAATGTCAAAAGTTGCTTCTTCATCCGCTAAGGCTTCTTCTTGATCTATGGGACATCCAAGTTCAACAATAGATTTTAAGGTTTCAGAAGACTTTGTCCAATCCATCGACACCATCTGATTAAATTCTTCATGAACTATGTTTGTCAAAGTATCTTTGACTTCTTCAGAAAAATTTGAAAGACCATGTCTTCGTTTTACAAACAATTCATCACGTCTCTCATGCATACGTTTTCGACATCTCTGAAAATTATTTCTAATATTATAATAACCAGTATCTTAATTAAATCCAAAATATTGAAACACAATCATTTATACGCATTTTTTTAAACAAAGAATATAATCAAAAGTCATTTCTAACCTCACGAAGAACTTCTCGTATTTTGGGGGATCCATTTTTGATTCTCCTGACGGCATTGATAGCTTTCAGTTTTGCTGAATTACTGGGACTTAAATGGGTTGCCATTTTTTAAATTTATTTTTAATTCAAAATTAAACAGAAAACATTTAGATGCCAGAATAATTATGAGAAAATGCCGCGCGTGTGGATAATAAGCATGAAGCAGCTTCGCTGCTTTTGCCTTTCGGTACAAATAACAACACATTGTAGCCATCAGTGGACAGTTTTGGAAACCTGTACCTATAGGTAGAGTGGTGGGTTACAGTATATCTATAGCTATTGATTTTCAACTAGCGCCACCACCATAATTACGCGGTGAATTTGAGAACCTTATATAGGTATAGGGTGGAATAATATTATATATATTATAGGTTTAAGTATATATATCTATATACATGTAATATATATCTATAGGATATGTTGTGTTAGAGCAGTAGTGGCCGTATGCAGACGCTAGGTCGCGTTGCCATGATACCATATACTTAAATACTGGCGCCATCAAAGTATTTTGAAGACATTAAAAAAACTGTGTTGACATGCTCATGATTACTTCAATAAAAGTTATTAGTAACAAACAATTAAATAGATGAATCAATTTGTTTTATTAGAAAACAGAAAATTAAATTACAATTCATTATCAATATTTAACCATCTAAATCATAATTATGTTAAAGTTTAATTTACATTAACTTACTAGCTATTTTCTTCTAGTGTTATACACACAGTTGAGAAAAATATTCATAATTTACAAAATCAGGTAATATCTTGGTACAATATTATACAAAAAATATTGATTAGCAAATTGATAACATCGATACTTTAACAACATTTTATGAAATTATACATAATTTAATCATGATTTCTTAAAGCCTGCAGAAATCTTAAATGCGAAAATACTTTAATTTATAAATATTTTATCACAGTATTTACAATTATGAAAAAATTATAACATAATATAAAAATAACAAAAATGTGATTTTTTAATTCCTTATTATGGACTGTAACTGTATCCTAGACCTGTTTGTCACTTTAATGCACTGATTTAAACAATTCATCTAAAACTGCAGTAGCAAAAGTAATTATACACGATTAATATGTACATATTGTTCAAATAAAGTTAATCATAAATAATTATGTATAAACATGTAACATTAATCAAAAGTCTTTACGTAATTGTTGTACTTGATTTTTTAACTATTCATTAATATCTAACACATCTAGTCTTATAATTCACGGATCCATAGCACTAATCAAATAAAAACTTGAACAAGTTGTACATGATATAGCAAGAGACATACAAGCATTCTCGTATACAAGAGAAAAATCAGGAACTTTCAGACATCTTTCCGAATGCATATTTACATACAATTCTAAATTATACTTAAACTTGGTAAGAGTTATTTCAGTTCGAATTTTTAATCCACATGAGCTGCAAACTATGAAGTCAGGAATCTCTTCCAAAAATGACTTTTGGCACATGGGACAAATTACTTCATCTTCAAGCGTATCGAACATCTCTTCTTCACTATGCATCAGTCTTTCATATTCTTGCAAAATCCATTGCTCTGAAAATAAATTTTTCTCTTAAGTCAAAGAATATAATTTTGAATACTAAAATCTTTATTAAAATTAAAAAAAATAATTTAAACAACCTTCTTCAGCAATTAGTTCACTCTCTTCTCTTAATGCTTCATCTTGATTTAATGGACTGTTTATTATTGTTTTTGTACTTATGGTGATGTCAGACTTTTCTGCGGTAGCCAACTTCTTGAATTCTTGTCGAACTATTTCTGTTAATGTTTCCTGCACATTCGCAACAGAAAATAAGCCAGACCTCCCTTTATTAAATAACTGGTCTCGTCTTTGTCGCATTTGTTGGTGACATTTCTACAAAAATTAAAATTGAATTTACAATTGTTTATTTAATAAATAATGCGCTATTTCACTGTATATATACAGTACAGTACTACAATTCAGAATAACAATAAATTCATTAGCAGCGCCTAAAATTTCTAACCTGTCTCAAAATTTCTTGAAATTTCGACAAATCATTACCCTTTTTCGCAACTCTATTATTTACATTTCTAGGTGAATGTGTCGACATTTTTTAAATGTTATATTGCAGAAAAATAAGAATTAATGTCAACTTTCGCTTGTTTAATATACTTTGCACTTTAGTTTTTTCAACATATAGCTATATATATGTATACAACTTTCTCAAACTCCAAAATCAGTAACCGAATTTTTCAAATCTCGAGATATATCGAACGAATACATATATGCCTATATGTATGTACCTATGTTTGTGTAAAATATGCGACTAGGTTATAATCTCTTTAACCGTCCTGAAGTGAATTCTTTGATAATACTCTGAATTAGCTCTGAGCTCTGAGCTTCTATTTGATAATAATCGGGAAAGGGATTTAAAGAGATTTAAATGGAGACAAACGTGCATAGTACAATTGATAAAACAATAAAGTCTATATATAAACTATAGTTCAAATGTGATAATAATATGAGCGAGTGAAATTGAAAAAAAAATTGAGCGGTAAATTCAAAAGGAATATATATTCGGGTTATACAATCACAAGTCACAAATCAATTGTTTAGCTTTATTTTCAAAGATCCATAATTTAATGTACACATACACCACTCGCACATAAAATTTTTAACAGGATGTCAACGATTGTTAATAAAATTAATACATTCAATTTAGTGTTTCATCGAATGCGTATATAGATGAGCTAACGAGAACAGTAAAATATAAAACAATTAACTCACTTAACAAGTATTTTACATATTTTAAGAATCTGCTAATAAAAATATTTCTTTTTTCTATTACTCCGTGATAATGATTTTCTATCCGCATAATTAAAATATTCTTTGCAGTCGCTTATGTTCCTAAGGGGTACTTTCATACATATATATGCAGATATATGTATGCATCTATCTTTTATATATTTTTAATAATAGTGGACTACGCTCGTGTCATATTACAACAATACAAACAGTCAATATGCATATTGTGGTAATTTGTTTATTTAAATAATTCAGCGCATCGCGCATTCTCCGGACTCTGTTTACGCGGTGAAATACGTAATGCTATTGTTAATTATTCGACTCCGAGTTGAGCCAGCTGAACAGCTCATTTCCCTCTTGTACTTCTTATATGGATTAAATCGAACAGCGGTTTACTAGCTATATGGAATAAAAAATCCATTACAAATGGATGGATTATCATATACACTATTATTTAAGACTACAAATCAAAGGAGTAAACCTAGAGCAACATCTATTTTACACTTATTTGAACTTTTTAATAATCAGGGTCTTTGCAGACACCTTGTGTCTGACACTTTGCTTTTCGATTGAGTTTCCGTTTACTACAAGATAAAGCGCACAAATTCTAACGTTTTATTAAACAACGTCATTGTTTTCATAATTTTACAATGATGCCTGTTATAATTACATTTTTACAATGCGGAGCGCGTTGCAGTCCTTTCTTAAATAACGAGATTATATTTTTGTACCAACAGTATCAGAAAATACAGATGCGTAAATCCCTTTTTTTAATAATTATTCAATATCAAACGTGTCTTTACAGTTGGATTTGTAGATACAATGAAAAAGATCTATTAAAGTTCGCTAAATAATTCATTGAGTACGTGTTCGATATGATCAATATTTGCAAATCAGCAGCGCGGAGAAATGACGTATACCCTTGACATATAATTATAGCAGCGTTACGTATATTTTA
The DNA here is from genome assembly GCA_020010945.3 of Muscidifurax raptorellus. Lineage (NCBI taxonomy): Eukaryota > Metazoa > Arthropoda > Insecta > Hymenoptera > Pteromalidae > Muscidifurax > Muscidifurax raptorellus. The sequence goes on along the minus strand of CM052078.1, from coordinate 6,798,264 downwards.
TAAATAGGGTATAGTATTCATTATTACCCAAAAAGAAACGTCATCACATTTTCAAAGAGATCATCGGAACACCATCGATGAAGCTGAACATGTTTTATGACGCAGCCGCATGCATATTTGGTTTAATTATGAGGTGCTACATAATGTATATATACGTATCGAAGAGTACACTTATCCATAATATATATATATATATATATATATATATATATATATATATATATATGTATCCTCATATCTTAGCAACGATAATAGGGGAGGACTTCATTTTTTATGTTCAGGTAACAGTTTTAACAAGTACTTACACCTTAAAAGCTAGAATATGGCATCGATGCATTTATTGAGTTTTACAAATTAGAATTTGTTTGCTGTTCGACAAGTGTCAGGAGAATGATCGTCAGGAATGCTATAAACTTTATATCACCAAGTGCCGCAATTACGACTCGTTCATACGGTTACATTGTCGGCCGAGCATTTATATATATATCGGCTCGGGCAATCGTTGTAGGAGATATAATCGAGGCACCGTGTCCGCGTCTGTGTATACATTGATCGCACATAATAACGAAACACATATAGTTTACGTATAAAAAATAAACTTTGACGACCAGAGCGTACTTTATTTGCTGCACGTGTATGTACAACGTATTATAACCGATGCATTCTCGCACTTAACTATATAGCAAATCATTCTCGCGTAGTGATTTTTTTAAATATAGTTTTATTACAGCTGCTGTCGCACTTATGTCGTGTATAGTGTGTGTATATATATATAGCACGCCTACGTATCCTTAGATAATATTACTATGTAGATTGTTACAAAAGTTCTACCACTTCCTTGATTTAGTTTCTTAGTTTCTTTTAGAATGTGTGTAGAAAAGGTTCCGCAGTGAGCTTGCCGTTGCAATCCGTTGATTGAAATAATTCGACACTAATAGAAAAATATACTCGCGTTAATTTGTTATCATCGGAATAACGATTGACAATAACAAATTTTCTTCTTCCCCGATGTATAATGCTATGTATATACGTGCAGATTTTCAAATTTTCACAGCTGCCGATCATCGTCAGAATCATACAATGAAAATAAAACATCTACAAACATCCATCACGACGAAATAAAAAACATCAATCTCAAATAGTTTTCGGTCATCGCCTGAACGCAGCGACAAGTTCACTGTCATCGCCGTTTCCTCGATCTATACCCGCGGGTCCTTTCACCCTTACACCTACTATGACACGTAGACAATAGCGAGATCGATAAACGGAACAAGTCGAGAAGGCTTTATACAACCAAATCGAAATAATATAGTAAAAACAATAAACCAGCGTCATATATATATAAAACTCTTATAATTCCTACCGCCGTGGCTCGAATAACGAGCGACAGCGGGCGAAACGTCATAACTTGTCAGGTGCGCTGGACTTGCCGGCCGGAGACGAGGTTTGTTGCTGCTGATGCTGAGACTGACTCGGTGAACCTGGTCCCACGCTCACGCTTCGCTCCAGCGGACTTGACGGTTTGCTCTCTGCTGGCTGGGATATGGCGCGCTTGGCAGACCTAAAATTTGTTGATTGAATTAATTTTTGATGCAAGGATTTATTATTATCATATACTTAGTGGTTGATTTTTTTGTGCTTGCTTGCTTGCTTGCTTGCTCTAAGAGCGAACCCGCAACTAAGTACTCCACGAGGGGGATTGTTATCTTTTTTTTTTTTCTAGTCTAGGTTGATTCGGTCTAAGCGCGTTCTATAGACATTCAATGGCAGTTTGGACGAGGTTCTTTGCAGGACTGTAGCTTACGATAAATTGGATGCTTATCAGACGCGAGTGTCATCCATCGCATCGCAAGCTAAAGTCGATAAGCTCGTGAAATACTTTCGTTTTCTTAAATCTATAAACATGTACTTATATAGTCATCGATGAAATAAATTTATTTTGAATTTGACAGTACAAATGTCAAACTTGACACAAAAAGATCGGTTTTTGTTTTAAGAAAAAAATGAAGATTTCTTGTAAATATTTTCATTGATTTTTAACGATATGTATTGTGCGGCATATACAACAAGCAGCAGTGCCTTCGTCACTTGAAACATTGAGTAATTCATATATACGTATATAAAATATTTATATATTTTATTACATCGTTCATGTATAATATTTCATATAATATCACAGTTACATATTAAAGCGGACACTCATTATCAACAATTATATATATGTTATATGTAAAGTGTAATTTCTGTTCGTATATATATAGAAATTATTGAAATCGATGTTGGAAGTGCCTCGACGATAAAAACGCATTAAATATTCTTCAGAGAAATTAATCGCAAGGAGAGCACTTCCAACATTTATATTATGCGTAAAGAGATTATCATGAGCACGAGACTATATATATATATATATAATAATAATAATAATCGAGATCTGAAATGACAGAAGTGAATGGGTTTGCAGCGAACGTGAAAGCGATCAAGAGCAGAGAGTTGTAATCATATGTAGCTCGATGAGGTATGTGAATTAAGCGGTGGTTTAGTAGGCTGCATATCTGTAAAGCATATAAGATCGACATTTCCACTGACACAATGCAAATAGTGAGGTTATAAAAGCTGTTGGATGACGAGCAGCAGGGTATATTTATATATTTATATGATGTACCTATTATCAGCGTGAATGAATTGAATATTAAAATTGGTATAAAATGCGATATGAGAAAGATAATATATATATATATATATATATATATATTAGATTTGTATGGAAGGAAAAATCGATATCGATTACAGTAAAATGTGTCCTGATGGGTGTGTATTAATTAACAGGAAATACGCATTAATATTGTATATAATGCGTTACGTACGTTTTACTGTATAGATATTCATCATCGATTCTTTGAAGCTTGAATTATAAAACGCTCTCACGATTCAAGCTTCAGAGGGTCTGTTCTATAAAATGTCTGAAAAATGCATGTGCACGCAAAAATGTGCGATAATTCAAGTATACGATGCGATATACTTCTCTGTATCGCTGAGCCATTATAATAATGAAGTTTTACTCTCATGACAACGTAATACACTTTTCCAAAGTGCATATGATATGGAATTATTCATGTGATGCATGAATAAAAAAATCTCGAAAAAGCTTTCAATTTATATAATATGGACAGCATTTGCGTATATCGTATAACATTTGGAACAGCATCTATAGGGAAAACTACTTCAAGTAAATTTCTCTATAAAACTTCTAAGTTAATGAGAACTCAGCTATGTCAACGCTATGATGACAAATAAATGAATTAGTTCTTTTGTACTTTTCTCTTCGATAAATCTTAATATAATCGCGTTAGTCCGTGAGTTGTGGTATATAATAAATATAGTCACAAGACAGCATTCACATCTATATCATATCGTGCAACGTCTATGTAAATGAAAAAAAAAAGATCGGTATAGATGTAAAAAATCTCTATGATGTTTTTGTTCGTGCTGTCATTTACGTTCGTATATATAACAAGCAATTAATCGGTCCGACCTACCACCAAATTCTTATGATTATAGCGACAAAATTAAATTGCTTCTAAAAATTGTTTCTATAAGAGAGAACTTTGATCTTAATAAAATATCTTTATAGATTATATATTTGTACATCGAGCAATAAATCATCTGCTTCATCTCGGAATTTGAGTTTTGGCAAGAATCTGTTGCATCCGGTCATGTCTTATCGATCAAAGTCTCCTCTCCCTCGTTCTCGAGTTTGCCAAAAAATATGCTAACGCAAATCAAATCAAGCCAGCTCGGAATTTTGGTGGAAAGACAGCTCGCGAATGTATACACATCGTATATATCTCGTCTATACACAGAAACACTGATTTAGAAAGAAAAACGTGTACGCGGGCATCTCGCAATTTTTACCTTGCTCGCTAAATTGAGATCAGAGTACGTTTCCCAGGAAGTTAACGGAAAAACCGACTCGTTTTGTGCGATATCGACACACCACAAATCCTGGACATAACTTTTTTTTTGGCTTTTTAAGCGTTTTTCGTTTTTTGCGTGGCTGACTTTTACAAAGTGAGAATGATTTGAGAGAGAGCGCGCAGAGGGATGCGACGATAGCTAGTAGCAGTAGCAGTGTGGGCTCTCTTTCATTCTCATTCTGTCTCGCCTCGAAGAATTTTCGAATCTTAATTTTGTCTTTCTTTGTTCGTTTATAATCTAGTTCGCTGGCTGAACGCGTTATATCCTCACAGCCGGTACCTGCAATTTTAAGAAGCTTGTGAGCCGCGACAGAGATATGCCTTCCGTAGACAACTTTGGCTTTTGATCGGCTGACCTCATTCATCAATTGACAATATGTGTATATATATAAATATGATTATTAATTATATATTAGGCAGCGGGTAATCTATGATTCAGAAGCTTTCAGGGGACAGATAGAGACTGTCTCACTGCTTGTCTTTGCATTGTTAAGTCTCAGCAAGCTTTGATAAATAGCATATAGAATCTGAGATTCTTATATAGAGAAGCTTCGAGACTTTCGTGAAAATCCTAAAAATATTAATTTGGCAAATGATTTTCTCGTTTAGTTCGCATGCACGTGTTTTTGCGTTAGAGGATACTTTATGTTTAACTCAGTTCTAGATTTAATTATCGTCATGCTTTGTTACGATTAATCGTTTTAATGGATTTATAAGCGGGATGTTTTTCTTAATAGCAGCATTCGCCAAATTATAATTTTCAGGTTTGTTTTTTTTTCAAACAAAAGAAGCGATGTATCAACAAAGTCATGTATAATCAAAGAAAGCGTATAAAAGCTCAACTGCGCCGTATGTACACCTAAAACGAAGTCAAAATCACTATAGGTGATGATCATTTTCTCATTATTATGACATACAATTCATTAAGGTTCTCGTGAGACAATCTATCTACCTATGCTTGTCACATTCAACTCAGGGAAAAATAGCAAAGATAGAAGGAGAAAGACGAGAATAGTTACCAATGTGAGTAAGTTAATTGTACGTAGATAATAGGCGTGTGTTAGATGTGACTAAGGTAGACTTTCCTTTTAAGTACACACTGCTGCGCGCCGGCGAGTTGACCGCTGTGTCGTTACTGGAACAGAGCCGTGGCTCGTATTCACACTCACACTCACTGTCATATAGCCACACTTCAACGGCTCCACTAATTAAAATCTTTGATCTGCGGACTTGTGAACCGGCGAAATGTAAGTGCATATTTGAACAGGATTTTGAATATATATTTGACACGAGAGATTCTCAGCAATTCGCCCGTTCACACCAGTCGGCAAGATCAATGAAATTCGTCATATTTTATTGTATAAAAGTTCTATGCAGGTAGGTGATTATCTATATTCAAATCTAAGTGGACCTAAATTTATTAAAGTATAATATGTCTGTCTACTATATCACCTAGTTTAACTGCTATCTTCTTCACTTCTTCTCCTCTGTAGTGTTTCCCCGATGAAACAATAGTTTTACGCCACCGAGGACGAGTCATTATCTCGCAAATTACTAAAAATATCAAATTCAAAAGTGGCCAAAACTTCGTTTCATCTACCAATTCTACCAGTCTTCTTTCTCTCTACCGTATACAAAAAAAAACATCGGCAGATCCGCCATCGTCGCTATAGTCTAACAAAACCAGCAAAGGAAACGAAACAAAACACAAAAGAAATCAGAATCTCGAGTTGAGCATAGTTAACAAAAGAGTTAAATGAATCGCATATAATTTATACTGCATCATCGAAAGCGACGTAGCTTTAGCGAAGAGTTCGCGGGCGCGCATAGGGTTTATAGAACAAGAACTACTCCAATTGAGCAAGCTCACCTTCTCCGTCGAAGCGAGGCGTTCTGCCCGGGTAGGCCAAACTGACCCCTCGGGATGACCATGCGCGCATTTCCTTGGGCAGGTCTCGAGCCGCCGTGCGCCTGCAACATGGTTAGATGTGCCGCGTAGCCCTCCTGCAGTACCGTCGCCAGGGCGTGATTCTTTCGCGAAACCTTGCCCACTATGAAGATCTGATTAGGTTGTAAATTAATCGACGTGTACACGCTTATGTCCTTGTTGCTGCCGTATGCGTGGTGGATAATCACACCGTGTTCCTGTTTAGGAAATATTTAATGCATTAGAATCGAAGAGACTTGAGATGAAAAGTATCGAGTCGTTGCCTTTACGTTACCTGCACCAAATTCTTGAGATAAGCAGCCTTATGCGCTAGAGGATCGGCGGAAATGCCGTCCGCAAAAGAGACGAGACCATGAGGGAAGTTATGTTGCGAGAGCCACGAGACGACCCTGTGCTGCTGCATGTGTGGCCTTCCGGTTATGTAGATTATCAGATAGCCCAATTCTTGCCAGTGTCTGACGATGTCTACAGCACCTGCTCGGACTTTAGGATCCTTCCCGGTGACGGAGACACTCGCAGTGAAAGAACCATCGATACTAAAGACGACGCACTCTGTTTTTGGTGGTATCACAGCCATAAAGAAATCTACGGACGTATGATCGCCTCTGCAAATGAAATGCGGTAGATGAGTAAGAGTCGACATGTCCACAGTATGGCTGATTGTCATGACGATAAAGCCATTGCTCACCTCACTATCATTTTGACAGGATAGAGCCCATATCCTAGAGTTCGGTCGTCTGGAATTCGATAAGTAATCCTACCGGTTTTATCCGTCACTTCAGTCGAATAGAAGACCCACTCGCCGGACTTGACGTCCTTCATTATATGAATATCAACTTTTTCACCCGTTAATGATATTACTCCACACAGACCATACGCAAATCTAGCTACGAGTATTTGAGGTGCACCATCTCTAACGATGACATCATTAGCTCTATGAGTTGCAGCGGAGTTCTGAAAAGATGCGCTAACGTCAGCCACATATGTCGAAAGAAAATAAAAATACAAATAAATGACAACGTTCAACCTTTAGTTTTACAGAAGTTCGCTTCTTATTCCATTTCTCTCTAGGTTGGCCTGGACGGAAGTCGGTGAGTTCTTTCTCCTCGTTGCCGAGCAGCCGCGGGTCAAACCTGCCAAGCTGTCTGACGATGAACGCGATCACGTCCGAGGATTCCCAGTAACTTGCATGGAATAAATGAGGTAAAGCGTGTGTAGGAAAATTCGCAAGTCCTTCGGGGCAATATAAGGCGTAGTCTATCCTCTTGGCGCCCCACCATTTCTGAGAAACTGTAAACGAAGAAGAGGAGAGTGAGATTTTGCGTCCGGATCGAAGGATGATGCTAACGACTACAATAAGCAAATAGCGATAAATACGAGAAGATACTGCTTGTAGTGGTACGGTATCAATACCAGACATAGTACTATGGATTGATATATCCGACAATCTTCTTAGGTGAGACATCGTCATATTGGGTACGTTCAGTCCATCGGTAAAGAGTTGAGGATTAGTTTGTATCGCCTCCACTGTAACATATTCATTGAGAAATTGAGTAAGTTGATATGTCATGTCTCGATGGCCTTGGCCTGATTCCAATTATTCTATTAGGAGCATTGCCTTTTACTTTATCCATTTCAATCGAGATTTTGCACCGCGTGAACCTATATCACTATAAACATTTTTTAAATAAAGAGCCTCTATTTTAACGATTTCATTGCCCGGTTAAAGTACCTAACAGTAGTTGCTAAGTAGATAATGCTTAAATCCATTAAGATTCATCACATTTAAAAATCTACTTTGTTCAGTGGTTAAGGGTCTATCGTTAAAGAGCAGATCGATTAAAAGCTCTTCCATGTAGTATCATTAAGATGCGTTATTAGCGAAAATTAAATCCAGACAATAATAGTATAAAAAGAAATTTTTTCATCAACTAAAAAGAATTTACAGTGAACGTTTGTATTTGCAAGATTACTTACGCAAATGATAAGGTTGCCCATTGCCGAGAGGATACTTTTGGTAGCGCGCAACGTTCACCGGTGGCAACAGAGAGAAACGCGCTGAGATCAAAGGCTCCAAGCGAGCGGCCACTGGATCGCTCGGATGGAACAAATTGTACACTTGATGCACACAGGGTTTACTTATGTTACTGGATTTATCCCCCGACGAGGAAATCTTCCTATACGCTAACACCAGGGACAGCGGACTGCCGAACATGAAGAACTCGCTCACTTCGAACTCGAGTTTGCACTGGTGGGAATTGTCGCTGAAAGTTGTATGGAACATTGTTAATTAAACGAGCTTCGCTTCATTCTATGTCTCACATACATTTGGCATTCTTTATCTAATAGCACACATATCAACAGATAACGAGGCGACGAATGTAAGCTTTTTTATGTAGTTTTTAATTATGCTGATTATTTATTTTCATTCTCCTAAATTAGCATTTACGTGAAATTCGTTTTTTCAACATCAGGGGCAAGAAAAAGGCCCCTTTTAATGCATGAGAAACGAATGGAAAATCGAGTTTTTCTCGCAGCGTGAGGAAAAGAACTTTTCCCCCCGCTGCTCAAAAGTTCAAGATTAATAAAAATTTGGACGTTTTAATAATTTTCAAAATTTTTAATATTTTTTAAAATTTTTCAAAATTTTGGAATTTTATTATAAGTTTTGAAAGTTATATTCTCTTTCTCGCAGTTCTCAATTTCCCATTACTTTCCCATACACGAAAAACGGGCCTATTTTTCTTGGCCTAGTTGAAAAAAGCACGGTGTGCAACAAGGGTAGAGTGGCATTTTCTAGCGAGGGTGACGTTTTCAGCACGAGTGGGAGTCGTGCTCAAAACATGACCCTCGCTAGAAAAAGCCAATTTTCCAGCCTAGTTGCACAATATATTATTATATACCAATGAATCTTTATTAACAACATCAACACGAACCATATAAACACAGCACATGAATGATAATCAGTCGTTCTCTCACGCACAATTCGAAATACCTCGTCGAGGAGGACCTCCTCCTGGGCGAGGGGGCAGTCAGGTGTCTTCCATCCTCGTAGGCCCCGTTGTTCTCGTGATTCTCGTTGTCGAGAATACTATTTTCGCTGTCGTGCCTCGACTGGTACTGGCTGGATCGGCATAGGGCGTCGTAGGCGAGTATCGAGCCTACCGAGTCACCGATGAAGCAGACCTGACCGTTGAAGCCTCGACCCTCCTCGCTCCTCACGAATTCCTGGTAGACCTGATTGGCACCGTTCACCACCCGCGTCACCGCGTCCTGGTAATCCGGAGTCGACGTCGCCAACATCGGGATAGCACCGATCGGTATCGTGTCGTGCGTTATCTGCGGCGTGTCCATGCACGACGGTGACACGTCGAAACTGTATGGGCTTAGACTGTGCGAAATGTTTTCTTAGTCCCGGAAATAATTGGAATTTCTTGTGCTATTAAAACATACGGCGTATAACGAAGCAATCGAAAGGCAATTTAATTTTCATCGATACTCGATTACAGCGAAAATAATTGCGCAGGATACCGATGATAATTTGCTCGTCGAAACGATGAATCAGCTTCGTATTAACGCAGGGATATCAATCGAGTCGCTCACCTAGATAATATTCCGAGACCCTCGGTGCAAATCGACGGACAGGAAACGAACTTGATAGCGATGTGCCCTACCATCGTGGGATAGTGCTGCCTTATCACGGACTCGAAGGCTCCCTTGAAGGTCGTTATGTCCGATTTCTTCGCCGTCAAGTCCACGTTGGCATCTAGACGGACGCAGTCGACGAATTAGGCGAGTCGACTAAAGAAATATCACAAAAAACAAACAACTCACCGAGGACACTGCCGGCGTGCATGACGATGAGGAGAACCGTGGTACTGCACGGGAGATGGGTGGGCGAGTGCTGCGGCGAAGCCGGACAGGAAACGTCGATGCTGGCCGACGTCCGGATGGCCAGCCTCTTGCCACTGCGTTCACTGGCCACGCGCTGGAGGTACGAGTGGGAGAATATCGTGTCGTCTGCAACGTTACAAATCACGCAAAACGCCGGGGAGGACGCTTCGATTAGACAGTCGTTTGATCGGCGGCGTTGCGAGTGTACGCGGTCTTTTTGAGATAGACTGCACGGGGAGTGGAAGTTTTGGAGATAAAAGTGACTGGTATACTGTGTTTTTTTTAGAAATTGAGTATGCGTTGAGTAAATGCTTTTTACGACAATCGGCTTTGTAGCGATAAGTCAGCTATTGAGATTAGTACATGTACATAGGTCTTGATTGTCAATGATGAATAGTAGTTTTCAATTTTGAACAATTTTATTCGCGATTGAATAGGTACATATATAAATGAAAAAATTTACAGTTTCGAAATCGATGCGGAATAATTTTTCAATAAGTACTTCATCAAGGTTGCATTTGAAAGGTAAAAGTTGCCTTGTGTATTTATCCGACACTTATATATGTGCATAAATAATTAGAAAAATAAATGTGTTTTTTTACCGGCGATAATGTGTCAGCTTTTCGCTCTATAAATAGATTGTATCATAAAAGTGTGCTGTCGACGCCAAAATTATTTCATTCGCGATTGAAACATCAGCAAGTTAGCGCCTCTTTCTTTTAAAATACTGTGCATTTTCATAAACTACATTAGCGAATTCTTGTGTGCATTAGCAATGGACCGATGGGAAGGAAAGCTGGCCGTGGTTACAGGTGCTTCCGCTGGAATTGGTCTAGCCATTGCTCGAGCTTTGGTTCGCAGCAATGTGAACGTTGTCGGACTCGCCAGAAGAAAGCATAAAATGGAGGTAAAAGCTTGACAAAATAAAACTTAAGAACACTGTACTTAAAAGCCGATTTTTGCAGAGCGAAATGGCTAACGCTGAAGGTAAAGGAAGCTTTTACGCTTACAAGTGTGACATAGCAAATGAACAAAGCGTAAGCAGTGCTTTTCACTGGATTAAGGAAGAATTCAAAACGATACACATACTTGTAAACAACGCGGGGACAGGAGCTTTTGGCAAAATCTCGGGTTAGTATATTATATATCGAGCTTTGTTCACACTGTTTTGAGACACACATAAAAACTACTCTTACGAAAATCACGACTTTTTAAGCAATGATATTTATAGCGTAAGATATATGAAAGAATAGACTAGAAATCACTTACGTTAGCTTAAGCCTTGATTTACGATTCTTTGACAATTATATTATCAAGCAACAAAGAAGTAATTATCGAATATCATATGCTGTCGTTTCAGAGCTTGATTTCAAAGTTCTCAAAAATACAATAGACGTTAATTTGACCGGACTGCTGCTTTGTGCAAAACTAGCTATTGCTTTGATGAAGGAACCGCCCGAAGCGCATATTATCAATATTAACAGGCAAGTAGACACATATTTATTAAAAAAACTTTATTAAATAATGCAAGTGAATCTAAACATTAATCGTTAAATCAATTTTAAGGAGATTCATTTGAGAATATAGTAAAGACAATAGATGGTTTTTGTTTTTCCAGTGTGCTCGGACATCAAGTTTATATCTCTCCGAAATTTCCTTATTCCAACATTTATCCTGCAACAAAGTTCGCCGTGAGAGCTTTATCGGAAAGTTTGAGAAACGAGCTGGTCGGTGATAACATTAGGATCACGGTATGTGTATAGTATATGAGATTTCGTTGGGTTATCATTTTCTTGCGTGAAAAAAAATCATATTTCTGTCAATTTCACGCAGAACATCAGCCCAGGAGCTGTGAGGACGGAAATGTTGCAACAAGGAGTTGGGAATTTAGAAAGGCTCGAGATCTTGGAGCCAGAAGATATTGCAAACGCAGTAATTTATGCGATCGGCACGCCTCCTCGAGTTCAAATAAATGAATTAACGATTTCGCCTTCGAAACAGATCTTTTAATCTAACACTTGTATTGACAAATAGAATTGTTGAAATCGTTAAGTATATTGTAAGCTGATGTGAATTATATTTTAATCCAACTGACCCCGATTGCGAAGAGTTGTTGATAAAACAAACAAGAAAAATGTGTCATAATAAGTATGGTTTTATTTTAATTACACGATTCAACTAATACTATATGGGTTAACAGAAGCAATGCCGACGTTATTGAAAGTTTCAATTTTTCCTAGCTTTTAATACGAGACATTTTGCTAGAAGTGGAAAAACAATGACGTGACATTCGGATCAATAGATTTGCTTAGCAAAGTATGGTGCTGCAAAAAATAAAATGATGTAACGAAAATGATTAAGATTGCACGTGAAAAGTTTTTGCGCGATGATTTGCGATAGCAGCGAGTATAATTTGTGAGAAGTTAAATTACATACCTTGTTTGTGGAAATCTGGCACAGTTGGAGACGTCGAGTCTTCCTCTTCTGCTAGAAGATCCAAAGAACTCCATTTAGCTAATGACGAGTTATCTTGGAGTTCAAAATTCTCTGTGTGATCAGAAATGTCAACCTGCTTTTTATCTGACTTTGATTATACGACGATTCTTTCGAATACCAAAAATTTTATAAAGAAATTGTCTGAATAAACGTTAATTAAAAAAGTGAATCAAGTTGCTCAGTAAATTCAAGATGTACAAAAAATACAAGTGGAAAATTGATGTTAATTTGCAAATGTTGAATATTATTTGAAAGTGTTGATTAGTGTGTCGATTGAAAGGTGCTTTATTGTGAGATAATAAGATTATTATAGAATAGTTGTTATAACAAAATACACATACTTAAGTCGTTATGTTGAATACTTGAAAACGATGCCATGCTTAAAACATGCCTCAAATAGTGTAGTGAGGAACGACTGTAAATATTCTTGTAAAATATTGAATAAGTGTATTGTATCATAAAGTTTGGCCTATACATATATTTATACATATCGTAAATATTCACATTTAGAAAATCGTTACATTGATACACATATAGTAACGAGTTACGATTAAAATCAAATCGAGTAGAATGCAAATATTTAACTTATATATAAATTTACATATGAGGAGGTATAGCGATAAGAATGTCCACAGTGTGCTTTAGTGAGCATAGATATTTGAAATATTATTCAATCGTAACGAAGTCGTCGCAAATATTCAAAATTAGAAGTAAAAGCAAGTAGAAATTTCGTGTAAATATTATATACATTCACATATTGTCTACCACCACTAGGTTATCTACGATATAAGTAATAATTGTATGGTGAGATGATGAAGAATTGAAAACTCTAAATATCTAACGATCTGATCCATCTACGTGTTTTCAATAGAAACAATCTACGGTTCCTACCTTTTAAGATAGTAGGTATAATGAACCCGGTTGCTGCTGCAGTAATTGCGCGTGCGACAAGAAACAAAGAGAGAATAATGCATATAAAAAAAGTAACATCTCAGATGCCGTTTCGTGCTACAACATGTGTTTCTCTTTATATAGTGGATCGGTGCAAATGTTTACAAGAGCACGTCAGTTTATTCGTTTATATGTGTATGTGTGTGTGTGTGTATATGTATTGTTCATACGGTGCTACGAATATTAATATGTGTGATCACAATGTTATCTATAGTATATAGGAGAGTAACTATACAAGCGTATAAATTATCGTGTTAGTATCGGCAGTAGCTGGTCACCGGAATCTGCTTCACGATCTCATATATTCATGCACCGCAATTTCCACTTGATCGTTTTTCAGTTTCACTATTGGGTTGATCAAGGCGATTCTGAGTTTGTATACGTGTATGAAGTATAGTAAAAATGCTGAAAAATTGACATGCTCTACGAATACAAATGCCCTATTCGGTCATAACTCGAACACAAGAGCTCAATCAAAGTCTTTGACAGTGTATGTGTGTATAATCTAATGTATATATATAGTATATATAATGTAACCATAGCCATGCCATAGCCTTTCACGACTGTTCGAAGAGATGGACAAGAGTAAAAATCGAGGGTAAGTCAATCTTACGAAACTGCCGAATGTTAATACCTTGACAGTCGAAGAACTCGTCGTCGCTACCGGACTCGGACTCCCTCACGATGCTCTCCATTCGCCAGTTGGCTATCTGAGCGTCGAAGCTCTTGGCGGAGCTCGGGGAGTGCAGGGACGAGCTGCTCTTCTTCCACGTCTTGTCCTTTTCCGATTTCGAGACCTTTTCCACTTTTCTGCCAACGTAAAACAATCGCTGCTGTATACTCTGACGACGGTAAAAAAAAAAAAAAAAAAAACGAGGCCACAGCCGCGAAGCCCGTCAAAAGCTGCTCACCTGGATGGCAAGACCTCGGTCGGCGAGTCCTCGGGACTGTTCTCGCCGGAGCTGACGCCCGTGTTGATGATGGGTATGTCGGAGGGCTTTCGAGGCGATGCCGGACTCTGGGGGTCCTCGTTCTTCTCGATACTGCCGAGTGTCGCCGCCAGGGTCATGGCGACCTGCCCCGAGTCCTGGGGTGTGATCGTCGCGTTGACCTTGTCATCGTCCGGTTCTTCGGCGAGATCCTCGCCCGACTCGGACGGGCCCATTTTCGCCTGGAGAGCCAGCTGCGTCTGACGCTCGATCTCCCGGATGTCCTCCATCGTCAGGCCGTCCCACTCGTCCTGCCAGGCCCAGGCTTGCCGGTGAGCTCGTACCATCGTTTTCCTCAGGGCTGGGAATATCGGTTTTTTCAAAATTGCGCGGTTTATGCATGCGACTAAAATTTCAATGCGGATTGCATATAATTGAATCCGAGCGGAACAGTTTTGATTGCCCAAAAGGACTGTGTATTATATACAAAGAAGAAACAGCAAAGAGCTCGCGAAGTAGCTCCAAGTCGTTAAATTTGTGCCGAGCGAAAAAAGTAGTTTCGAGGCAATTTGCTCTCCCCCTCTCGCTCACCTATGTCCTGGATGAACTTCTCGAGCTTGGTCTGCATGCCCCAGTACCGGAACTCGACGCGGCACAATTTGTATGCGCACATCAGCGACTTTCCCGAGGGAGTGGGTTGAGATTTTCCCTGGGGAATTTTTAAAGAAAATCTTAAGTACACTTTGCCTCATGGCTGACATGTGTATGATTGCCGGAACTGTTTACAAGCAATTTCTTTCGCTGCGCAGTCGTCGCGCAGTGTGCATATAAAAAACTCGCTATACGCGGTTACTTATACACTTCTATTGTACAGATTGAACATTGAGAAAAAGCTTTGTTTTCAAGTAATGTAGCAGCCACGTACTTTGACATCGGTCCAGTATTCCTCGATCCAGTTCTCGCTCAATGGGCCCCTACCCGTTTTTTCCGAAACGTAGAGCACCGGATCCTCCTCTTTAATGTAATCGGCTCCAGTCAGCTGGTCCTTCACGATGTCGATCACATCTGTACACATAAGAAACCGTGAAAGCTCTGAAAAAAGCTCCTCGCGTGGAATGAGCTCGAAGCCGAGAGAAAAATAGAGCCATATATTATTCGTTTTCAAATCGGACCACCGCAAACGACTGCTGAACGAACGGGACAGAGTCAAAACAGACTGTACGAGTAGTCGACCGGCGATAAAAAATGAATCGCCCGCTGATCGATCGGGGACGAGTCAACGGATGGGAAAAAAGTCTACTGACCTACGACCCGATTCCTCAGATCACTGCCGCTGAGCTTGAAGACATTCTCCTGGTAGCCGTTGTCGGGAAAGTAGTAGGTCTCGATCTCGACGGAAAACTTCTCGACGAAGGGGCAGGTGTAGCGGGTCTTGGTGTAAGGATAGGCGTTCCAGGCCTCCTCCTTGACCATCAACGCGGACTTGGGCAGCAGCGACTTGAACCAGCCGGGAAGATGGCTGCCCACGTGGTAGATCTTGTGGGTGTACTGACCGTTGCCACCTGGACCGTTTGTGTAAGGCTCGTTGACGATTATCTCGACGCCACTGCCGGCCCCTCTGCTCTCCTCTCGCGATTTTTTCTGTCGATTTTAGCGTTGAAAAATTCCGTTTGAATAATTATAATGAGCTTGAAACGAGCTACGAAAGAAAAGTAACTCACAGCTATCATGTACAGCTGCGCGATTCGGTACTCTTCCACTGTGAGTGGAAGAGGTATTCGATACTCCTTAATCAACATGTTGATTGTCTTTCTGTCCTTTTATCAGCGCATCTCTGAAACATAGGGCAATAACACGTGCGAACGTGATTAAAACAATTCGTGTAAATCCAGCTGGATTCACATACGCATGTAAACTACTTCCAATCTCGTCATTTTATCGTCCTCGAGGGAGTCTCAAGCTGCTTTCGTCCACCTAATTAATTATACACGGACAATTTTCATATAGTACACGACGCAAGAGTAGATAAATTTTGATAATTGTTCTCGATTAACTCATTCACCGGCGCGGCTGAAATATGTTATTGTGATTTTTTTCCCCGAATCTCCAGAGATGCCACACCTAGAGCGAGAGAGTCACGCAACGAGAGTCTCTAGAGGCTTGTACCAACGGCGTCTCAAACTATAATTAAAGGCCTCGAGCTACAAATAATGATGATTTCTGGTATTTTCCCCTGATGTGTCCGAACATTGCGTGAGAGGATGAACTTTTCGAATTATCTCGCGATCCCACTGCGCGGAGGGTATTATATACATGCGCGTATGGAATAAAGAAGCTTAATGGCACGTGTTACACACGAGGAGTGAGAATTCTTGAATTTATCGCGAGCGTCAAACTTGGATGGTTATATTGCGAAATTAATTAAATTTTCTGAGGGCAAACTCGTGAAAGTACGTGCAATATTGACATTATTTTTCTATATAGACAACGTAATTTCGCGTAATTAGTATATATACAGCATTACGGGAAACAAAGGCTCGTTTCAACGATTCCATCAGTAATCACATAACGAAATAACCGAACGTTATTAAATTTTTAATACGGAGTACACCACTTGCGATCTAGTTTAATTAACGTTCGATTAAATCCCTCGCGGTCGAAAACAAGACAGAGAGAGAGAGTAAAGTGATTCCCTTTGCTTGTCGGTCCATAAACGTTACAAGCGCCTCTGATGTCGTCGATGCGACGCAGTAGCGAGAGCTGGTCTATTCTGTTCTATGTCCTATATATTGTATGTGCATAAAGTGCACAGAGTCGCTCTTATCGCCGAATCGATTCGCTCAGCTCGATCCGGCTTTGCTATCGTATGTGGACCAGTTAATTAACAATGAAATATATATATATATATATATATATATATATATATATATATATATATATAACGACAAATGATTGTATGAGCCTTTCTGCAGATTAAGAGATTGTAAGCCTGTTATAAACTTCCCGCATTCAACTTCAATAAAGTTCGAAACACTCGAGCGCAGTCTCTGTAAATCAGCCTTTCACTGTGAACAATTTCAGAGCTAAAAAACCATTCACTTCCAATCCGGAGCAATCGGAACCATAGCGACAGCGTTAATCCATCCACGAGATTGAATATCAATCCGTCATTGTCTCCCTCTCTCTCACCCAATATACAAACGGCATCGAACACCAAAAGCGCATCATCATAATTAGCCCTCATCTCCAAACAGTATACAGCGTTAGATGATCGATAAATAAATTTCCCCGAGACACCAAACGACACCAACCGATCTATGATCTGTACCGCATCATTCATAAATCACTCGCGCGGCATATATCATAGGTTACCACTATAACCGCAGCATCAGACAACTCTGTAGACCGTACGCATATAGCAGCCAACGCAACGTTATCTATCGGGCTTTCTTTCTCGGTGAAAACAGGCCGAGCTTGCGCCGATCACGGAAGCTCATCAAGTGCCACCCTTCCCCCTTGTTCTTTTTTTTTTTACTGTACCTATATTCTTTCTCGCAGCGAGACGTATACGCAAAACCTTGCCCCACAAGAGTGGCCTACTTTGCTTTTTCCCGCGACACACGCGCGCGCGCGCGCGCGCGCGATTCTGCCCTTCCGAGTCGGACAATTGCCTTTCTGCGCGGCTTTTTTTTGTCCACGAGTCTCCGATCGGTTACAGGGGAGATGATGCGGTTGACGTCTGGGCTGGGATAAAAATGGATGTACTGTTTTTAATACGAGGGGAGAGTACAGTTCCGATGATTCAATTGAATTTTTGAAATATTATTGTTATGCGAATTTTTTTCATTGTCGTGGGAAGATATCGACGGTATATATAGAAGAGGATACGACTTGTTATGCATGACACCTGTCGTGATGGGTGTCAGGCGCGATTGAGAGTAACATCATTAACTGCGCATATACACGCGGTGCTCGGTTCTCCGATGACTTGATTCCATTGATATCGCTGAAAATTGTGAGGTGGCTATTGAATCGTTGAATTTCGCGCGAGTGGCTTGAAATCGATGTATTTTAATTTCGTAATGCCGTTTTGGTATTGAGTTATGTGCGTATCCAAAAATTGAAACGGATATTAGATGCAAGTCTGCGTGAAATTATAGAACGTCTGGGCCAGATAGTCTGCTGGTGATAAGCAGTGCTCGTGACAATGAAGTTTCAAAGCTGAAACAATAGTTTATCGAATCAATTTGAGTTTAAAAGCTGTATTTCTCAGAATACCAAAATATTTTGTAATTTGAAAAGGTAAAACAGAAGGTCTATTCTTACACATTTTTACTATATAATTCAGTGTGCGGACAAGTTTTCTCGCCTCGCATAATAGCGGAATAAATGCAAGCGAAATACAGAAAAAATTCTGCAAAAACCCAAAAGTCGTTTGCATAATCAACGAAATGTAATCATCGCGACATTCGTAAAAAATTACAGAGTAGGCGACGTCTTTTCCAGGGACCAACTTCAAACTTATTCTACACGTTCAGAATTCATTTCTAATCAGAAGTAACGATCATTCGGTGACGCAACGCAGCGGAAGAAGTGCAAAAAACTGCAAGACTCCTCGATAATTAAAGAAAAAAAAAGGAAAAATATTTACTCTCGCTATATTAGTCTCCGAGCTAACTAAATCAGCGCGCACATGCAGGGTCGATTACAAAAATTTTGTTCAGCTTCTTTCCTTTGTCTTAACTAGGCTGGTGCAATTTCAACCGGCCAGAAAAAGACCTCCAGTTGCACAAGCATGTATACCTTCTCTTTCTGCATTGAACATTCCCCTTCAAGCGGCTTTTGCCTTCCCCTTTCATCCGATACGCCGCACGTGTATTGTGTACGAAGACGTATTAAATTTCACCTTTTTTTTCCTTCGCACACAATACGCGTGTACACACGTATATACAGAGGCCTCGGGTTACGCAAGTCGACTAATTGCATTATTTTAGCGCGAGATCGGACTTTCCTCGGTAGGGATATATATTGGCTTCGTTGCGCGGCACTGTTTAGGCTGACTGAATTTTTTACCGCGGCTTGATAAAACGGCCCCCGGAGATTAATTAGGAATTTTCGCCTTTGTTGTGCCGACCGCCCCCGCCGCCGGGTTATATTAATCTATAAGCGAGGGGAAGCCGTCGGCTAATGGTACATATAGGTATACGTTATATATTATATGCGATGGAGGATTAAGTATAATATGCGGGGAAAGACGTATTATTATTAGAAGAGGTGATGTGCGCTTGTTTATTCTTGTTTCATCAATGGGAAATCGATTGCGCGCACACGGCGTATTTTTAAAACTCCCGCGCTTGAACTTATATATATATATATATATATATATATATATATATATATATATACTTATAAATATGATCGGTAAAAGTTTTAACGTATATAATTCAGGAAAAATTAGAGCGAAGTCGGTATCGCTTTAAAAAGCGCTCGGCTATTTTCGAAATTAAAAGCAACGAAACCGCGTGATTATAGAAAAGTGGAAAATTTAAAACCGCATTCGCGAGGCGCAAATGTCAGTGCGGCGCGTATTGCTTTTCTCGTTATGCACACTCAACTAAAAATAACGGAAAGAGATACGTACGTATAGCGCGATTTTAATCCTTTGATAATAATGCTATTTTTGTCGTTGAAATAGGGCTGCTATTCTCGCTTTCTCACGACAGTTTTTTTTCCAAGCGAAGGTGGACTAATGTCGTGCTATTTTTTTTTTTTGTAATAAATGTAATACCGCCTACGTTTGCAAAATAATGGAATTTTTACGGTATATTAGTATTTTATTTCAAGAACTTTATCTATTATATAAACACTGAATAAAGTTGCGGGGAAAGTATAAATACAGAAAAACAAAGCGAAATAGTTTATAGCGGAGCTTCGATAATCCTCGAGCCTTTCATTAATATGCATCCATTACTTTATTACTTATATAGATATACACAAAGCGTAACTTCAATATATTTCGAGTAGCTATATACGTTCGTCTTGTTGCGTCTATATATATAGAGAGAGAGACGTGAAAGCCTTGAATTGTGAATATGAATCATTGCTGAGGTATTGAAAAGTCCGCAGCAAAAATAAAATATTCATATTCGTATTGATGTTCTCAGACTTTTCCTATACACATCCGAATATTTCTCGAAAAGATTCTAAAATACTTTCCACGGCCACACACGATGTCAGCAAAATGAAACATTCTTTCCAGAATCCAATAACACGAGACGATTTCAATTGTCTTAACGAACTCTATGTATATACAACGTTAACCCACATCAGAGAGCCCCACTATACATACAATGCCAATATGAACTCCGAGTTTTAACGGCTTTAAAAGTAAAGCTTCTCGAGAAAAAAAATCCGCCTCTCTCAGATTCATCAAGTTCTCTTTCTCCACCGCAGTAATTAACGACGAGCGCGTAAGCTGCCGGTCATAAAACGAGCGGAGCTTTCGTGTACATATATAAATCACGTTCGCGTGCGCGGTATTACAAAAAACGCTTGCTAAGCCTATTTCCGGCAGATCTCGCGAAATTTCAACTTGTCCAAATATCCGGGTTTGCGTCGTGCTTTAAGGTCGTTATACGGAAAATATTACCAAGTCGATTTCGATTCTAGACGAGTATATTATATTATACAATGAAGCGAGTTTTAAGCTTAGCTTGTGTAAGTGATAGGAGTCAATGTTCGCGCGGACGATTTTTTCATTCGCGCTGAACAAACAAAATTATTCAACGAGTATTTCGGTAATATAAGAAAAAAACTTCCAAAAATATGCACGTCTTCGCGGAAAAACACAAAGGCCGAGGCTCCGCGAAAAGAAAAACGTGAAAAAGCACGTACAATAACGCAAGCTCCGGTATCTATAGAGAGTAAGAAAAAAGGATAGCCGCAGAGCCTAAAAATACACTTTTCCTAAAGGCGAGGCTTCAAAGCATGATGGCACAGAGCTACTCTCGAAATTCGCACAGACTGAGAGCGAACCCCGCCCTAATTGACGAGCATTCCGGGCAATCTCAAGAGGGTCGAAATGCCGGCGTATAGCCACTCGATGTATACACACATACACACACACACATATATACAGCGTTATACACTGCTTCCTCCTACGATTCGTGCCCGATCGTTTGGAACACTAACGATGCGCGCGTTTTTTTTACCGAGCCATTGATTTGATCCATAGCGAGACACGAGGACTGTTTCGCTCGTTATATATACGCGCGCAACGAGTAGTTTTTTTTTAACGTTAATGAATCGCGAATTTCGTTGAATATGGTAAAAAGTTTAAATTGCATTTCGGTGATAGAGGAAAGATTAGCGTGTGTACGGATCGGAAATTTCATTTCGATGTATAATAGTTTGTTTGGGCCAAATCGCACAATCGACAAACTCCCCGCATGTAGCGAGTTTTTTAATCCTATTGTTGGATTTGGAATTCAATGGTATATATACATACGATACCGGGGGAAAAGTTCGATGTGAAAACTTATGCTCTACTTCAATTTGCTCTTAAAATTTCTTCTTTGCTGTTTATACCTATATATATATTTGTGTATGGATTTGCGAGAAACTTTCGCTTTTTGTCCGTTTGGCTCGTAGTTTACTGGCTGGAGGATTCAGGGCACTCGTTAAAAAAGTAACTGGTATACACCCGATCGACGTTATCACTAATTATTCAATTACAAGCTCTGTAACTAATCGAATTCGCCACTGCGAAACAGAGCGCTTAAACAACGACTGCGGTTTTGTTCAATTGGATGACGAGGTATTGAACATTGGCTTGTAGAAAAAAAAACAAATAAAGTTCGATTTAAGTCGATACTTCAAGGTAATCATTCAAAACTCAAAATTAACACGGACAAGCTTAGTAAACACATCGGGAATAATTAATAATGTTTTCGGAGAAAGAGCAATATTCGCTATAGCATCAAATACGCATTACGCACACGACCTCTCACGCGCAAATTATGTACATCTCTCGCTGGCGGAGTGAAAACTTTCGTTAAACAAATTCCCCCGCAACAATAGCGAAACACACTATTAACATTTTTATTACACACAGGCTTAAGAGAAACAACGCAGCAGCAGTTGCTTTAAAACCTCCTGAAAAATTCATTACTTCCATTAAGCGACACACTCGTCCACATCCACGATCAAGCTCTCCATTACCCCGAGCAAAGTATAAAGTATAGGTATATATATAAGAGCCGAGAACGAAATTACACATGCTCATACAAAGATATGACGACGCAGACAATTTAACGAAATATCCATCCCGCAGTGTACTCACAGTCGGTCTCGAGTGTCATATTCCTCGCCAGAGTATTAGGAACAGCAGTGCGGTAGCAGTAGTAGTACGTAGTAGTATAACGGCCCCCTTGGCTCGGTCACGGCCTCAGCCTCGACTGCGAAGTAGTTGCACTTTTTCGTCGCACCTTCATCTCACAACTGTGTATATATATATATATAAACACACACACCAGCACTCGCGAACTTTTCCCTTCCCTTTTTTTCTTCTTCCGGAATAGGGCTTCTCGTCCTTCCTCTATCTTGTGAAAGATTCAAGGGAGAGAACCCGAGATATATAGCTCGAGTCCCGCGCGAGAAAGTAAAATACAATATAGCCCCGCGCGTTTAACCAGCGGGTTCTCTGCACTCTGTAAATGACGGCTCGCTCGCTTCGTTTTGCACTTCCTGAAAATTCAAATTTGCCATTTTTAATTTAGCTTGCATTACGCGGTACCGAGATTTTCTCGCGGCTCGCAGTAATGTCGATCGTACGTACAGCCGTGTCCGATTGTGGAAAAAAGGACGTGTATGGAATAATGGAATCCGTCGAAAATCTTTTGAAAAGGGGAGATGCTACTGTGGCAGCGGCGCGACAAAAACCAGGGAGAGTATAATGTACACAATGCCGAGCATATTGAAGAAAGAGACAGAGTTAAAAAGCTGCCGGAATGCTCAGTTTCATACACCGAAGAATGCAATAAAGACGAGCTGCCCCGACGCGGATATACAGTTCAGGAGAAAATAATGACAAAGAGAGTTTTTGCACTCTGGCTTTAGAATCAACTTTTAGTTTTATTACGGTATTACACGCTTTACACCGTATATACGAACGATTCAGCGATTACATTCGTTATTTTTAATTCGCGATCGATTTTTATTAATATGCAACAACAAAAAAAAACTGCCTCGTCCTCGACGCGTTCTCCCATAAATAAATAACCGGAAAGAAAAAACGTGATCCCCACTTCGTCCCTTCCCAGGAGAGAAAGCGAACCGCGACTTCACTTAATCCGAACGGAAAAATTGATTACGAAACGGCCAAACAAACATACACACGCACTTACACACGCGAAGCGCGCAAGGTCGTCACGAAGAAGACCCTCTTCCCGTCAATCGAATTACACCGCACGAGGTGTCCACTGTACGAGTATAATGCAATGACGCGACCACGGCTACTATATATATATATACAGCTGGATATAAGAATATACCGTGTACTCGTGGCGCGAGCGCTTGTTCGCGACTACCGCCGCCAGTGGTATAAGAGTCGCCTCTAGTCCCACCACCAGCTGATCCGGGGGGTGCGCATCTCTCGCGCCGGGGCTTGCAAGCTCCCGGAGCGGTTTGTGCACCTCCCGCGCAGTCGCGCTGCGACGCGAGGTTCGAGTCGAAAGGAGATGCCTGATCGTACTATAAATGTGTGGAGGGAGCGGGCGGCCGACGTGCGATGCGTAGCATATTATTATTATAATTATTATTATTGCCTATACATGGTTTGATTTTTTGGCTGAGCGAGAGCTTTTTTTTTAAAGGAATGTATTGATTTTGCGCAGGATCATATAGATAGCAGTGGATTGTTTCGACCTGTGCATGATGCTTTTTAGCTGGAACGGTGACGGGGACTTGTTGTTTTCCAAAGCAAAGATCATAGTTGTATATGATGAAAGGATGAAATTGAGATAACGATTTGTTTTCGCGATTTAGTTATGTGCGATATAGGAATTTTAGTTTCTATAAAGTGCGAGGACTGGCATATTTGTTTGTACAGTTAATAACGTTTTATGAAAAAGTAAATTTTCTCCCGAATTCGGTCACCGGGCCGGGCGCCTCACGACGATAAACTACATTAACTCTGATTAACTGGTAATGTGGGTTTATCGGTTAGCCGTGCCAGGAGCGCATCATTAATTGCACACCTGGGCATTGTTTCCGCCGGGCCATCTCTATATACATATACTGCCGATTTATGTCTGCGGATGTTTAATCGCGCTTCGTTGTCGGGAGCTTTCATCTCCGATGTACAAGAGTGCGTCAGCCGCGAATCTAACCCACTTTATCGCTCGACTTTTATTTATGGACGTTTCGTTCTTCTCGTCGCAATTTCATCGCCTATATATATATATGTACATATAATATATACTCCCTTTTTATTCGAAACGAAACCCGAGGAAAGATCCAAGATTAACGAAGCAAGTTTTACGTGTTCTCGCGCGTGGCGTTATCGGGAAGTTTAAGAAGGGAGCGAGTATAAACTCGACTTTAAAATTTCAGCTCGGTATTGATCTTTGCCGAAATTTCCCGCCGCGAGGAATATAAGCGGGGAAGCTCCATCCCGCGAGCGAACGCATAAAAGAAAGCCGAGGCGAGCGTGGACGAGACAGGAAAAGTTAGTGAGGCGAGCCTATATAATTATACGCTTCCTTCGCGTGGGCGGAAAAATACAGAGGGTCGAAGTAAACAAGAGGACGGAGAGTCGTAATCATGTCATCTGCAGGATTGCTGGCGGGCAATTAAGGGGAAAATATCGAGGTGATCGGTGAGAGGTATAGAGAGAGAGGGAGAGAGAGAGAAGATTTTTTTCCAGGACAGCGAAAAAAATTAACGCGTCTGCGAGGGAAAAAAGAGAACACGACGCTCGAGAGTGTACATAAGTGGATTTGCTAAATTAGATTCGAGCGGATGAGAAAAATGTTAAAGAGCTGTGTGTATGAGTGAGGGCTACACATACTCTCGGGTTTATATACACGTATGTACGCATTTATTTAAATTTTTGCCGAAATGTTCATCCTCGTAATCGAAGAGTTAATCGAATTTCGGCACCGCACACCTCCTGCGTATAAATAAACTATACACTCGGAAATGCAAACAGCGCAGTTCTTCCAAAATACAAGTTACGTCCGCCGTGTAAAATCGTTACAGCGAGGGTTACAACGTTACATTCATGCCCACAAGCTCTTATTAAATTCCCTCCCCCAAAAAAAATCAATACACGTATGCACAACGCGTCTAAAATTAAGAGCCACCTTTAACAAGCTCCACCGAGCTTTCTCTCCGCAGAAAAATACCCCCTGGTGTGCTCGACTCGCGCCTCTTCTCAGCATCGAGTACAGCCTCGGCTTAGAAAAATAATAACAAGACCGAGAATGAAAGATAGGAAAAGAAAAAGTGGCTCGTAAAAAACGCCAACGAGATAGATATTTATCCAAGAAAAAGATAAACAGAGAAAGAAAGACGGCTTGGTCGGAGCAGCAGTACAGCAGCAGCAGTAGCAGCAGCAGCCTCGACGGGCGTTTCTCCTATTGATCGATCCTCCCGCGCGAGCACGTGAGCAGCCACCACCGAGAGAAAAGGAGGGAGGGAAGGTAGGAGCAAAGCGCGAAACCAGCTGCGCGCTCGCGGTGACGTATCACGCGAGACTTCTGTTGATTTGGATGTTTGTTATTCTTGTTATTATTTTTCTTAATTTGTTTAAGAGAGGATTTTCGAACGACTTTTTATATACTGATGAGATTGATCAATCATAATAGCTTTTCGTTAGGATTAATTAAATGCTTCGTCGAATCGTTTTCTGAAGTTCGTTATGTATAATCTTCGAAACGAAGCGAGCTCTGAATTATTGTGCAGATCAGTTTTACACATTAAAGCAATTCGTTATTGATGCGTCTGCCGGTATGATAACGGACCGATTTTCATGATCGTTTTAATTGCTTCGCGTGTAGAAGTGCATTTATTTGCAGAGAAAGTGTTGCTCTCTCGAGAATCGGTTACAGAAATAATAATACACCGTCGACGATTGAACTTCACCGGTCGTCTTTTTGTTTACTCTTCAAACTTATCTTATTTCCACGCGTGACCTACTTTTCTCCGCACATTTATATAAACTAAACGATTTGTTTTGCGAATCTGGCACTCGAATATTTGTTTACAGAGATACTTCCGTCTACTAGAACAATTTCGTTCGGACCCACTCGATTATTATTGTATACAAACTGTGATTCTTTTCTTTTTGTCGACGATCCTTACTCTTTCTTATATAATATTTATCAGAAACGTTATCTACTTTTTATCGTCCAATTTTCTTCTATCCAACTGTGTTTATCCAGTCTTGTCGATAACAAAGTATTTGATGTATACGCAACTTCAACTTCATACCCCCCGAAGAAAGATGAAAGTCCAGTGACGAAACTTTATCGAAATCAGGAAATGAGATCCACTGAAGTGTCAGTCAACAAAGGCATAACAACGCGCAGTCACGATGCATTCGATGCGATAACACTCATGGAAAGCATCTCATTGTCATGGACAACAAACAACTTTATATATATCAAAAGCATCTACCCTCTCGATGAAATTAAGAATAAAAGCAAGCCCCTCCCTTAAGTCTTGGAAAAATATGAATTTGTTTTTATAGGTCAACTAAGGGGATAATCCAAACAACCGCATCTATAGGAACATAATACATCATCTCGACTCGCTGTCACGGCGAATAATTTTCTCAACTTTTACTTCCACTGATCTCATTGCGCCAAAGTAAGAAAACTCCAACACCTCTAAAAATCGATTTAACACCGCACGGCGAACATAGGAAAGCAATCGTCTCAACCCCTTTTTCCGTTATCCTATATATTCCCTTAGAATTTCGGAACTACTTTCGCGGCAGAAGCTATAGACACTCCCACACCCATATACATATATGCATAACCCTTGTGTGTCGTCGCGCTCTCTCTCTCTCTCTCTCTCTCTCTCTCTCTCTCTCTCTCTCTCTCTCTCTATCGTCTCAATACAGTACACATGCACACGGTCGGAAGGATAGGATTTTACGAGGAACGTGACTGGGAGAGTCGATATCCATATATAGAGGGCGAATCTTCGAGGGACAACAGCTTTTTTTTATTATTATATTCGCGAATTCGAGTGTCTCTCGGATGGACAATGGCGCGCTTTTACGCCGAATTTCGGCGAACTGCGCATTCCCCCAGGAAATGTGGCGCGTGAGAATATCGAGAGGGACAGCCGGAGCTTATGAATAAACGGGCTGACGGGCTTGATGAGACGATCGGCCGAGTGGCATCTGGCGGTTATATGAGGCTTGAAATGCAAGTCGCCGGACGGGCCTTCGTAATGGAGAGGGTATTTTGCTGTTTTGTTAGATTTGTTTAAATTTTTCTTTTTAAGATATTGTGTGTGCCTTTTAAAATGTATTTATGGCGAAGTGAGCTGCTGTATACGTCTGTTTATATATGTGCATGTTTTGAAACGTCGAACATATTTTCCGCGTATACATTTTCTTTAAATGTGAAACAATTTCTTACAATCGGGTATTCAATCCAATTTACATCGCCATTGCATGTTTCTTCTTCGAATATATTGTCTATGTCGAAAATTGCTTCTCAATTGAAGATAAATGGTAAAGTTACAAACATTCGCTTACAATGCTTGAAGTGAAATCCATTTCAAGCATAACTAGCGTAATTTTTCTTATGTAAAGTATCGCTCTTTTCAAAGTTATCGTTTCACTCAAGTTTAATTAATAGTCACGCGCAGAAGGATACGGGTAAGCAAACTCTGTTAAAACCTTTTTATTAACGGCAATCGCAAAGTTCGTAGAAAGCCTAGCGGACACTCCTTCCGTATATAAGAATTTGTCTCATCTTCGCGGATAACGCAGCGAAACAAAAGTTTAGACAGAAGTACTTTAAAAACGCCCCATTAATCAAGGCATAATTTAAACTTTTTAACCTGAATTTCTTAAACGGTATATATGAA
The DNA here is from genome assembly GCA_020010945.3 of Muscidifurax raptorellus. NCBI lineage: Eukaryota > Metazoa > Arthropoda > Insecta > Hymenoptera > Pteromalidae > Muscidifurax > Muscidifurax raptorellus. The sequence continues at coordinate 6,769,966 of CM052078.1, read as the reverse complement.
AAAGCTGTTCTTTTTTCAAGATTGTGTACATAATTGTATTTTTCAACGAGCTGTACTGCATTACTGCTTCTTATATCACGAGCAAAGTTTGTTTAGAAAAGTCATCTTGGATCGAGACACACTTTTTGGCACTTTGCCAAATGTTAGCTGACAAATATGATTTGAGTATACTCCACTTTCTATCTCTTATATGTATATATATATTATCAGAGAACGACGCCTTTTTCAAACGTCAAAATTCTGCGCAAACAGACGCCCAACTTCAGAGATGTTTAATACGTTCTTATTTTCTTGTTTCCATGAAAATTTCATACAGATATTATACACACACACACGCGTAGTAATCGAATATTAAACAAACTCATTCGGCATTTCAGTTGCTCTCAAACATATACGCAGACGTAATTAAATCATATAGACACGCTTTGACAACTCAAATTCCAGAGTAGCTAGAAAAGCAATTTCCACGAACACATATAATATCCTCAGTACTCGGGACGGCGAAATTTCTTTTTTAATCGGCTAATGGAATCAGACGCGGGATGAGCGAGGGTAAAAAAGAATGCGAAAGAAGAACGTAAGGTGTCCCTAACAAGCTTATTACCTACTTAGCCGCAGTGCTAACGAATGGTTTCAGCGAGTATTGCGAATCCCAAAGCATGTTACATAAATTACGAGGCAGCAGCGACGAGTGTCACACACTGCGCGAGCAAATCGATTCGATCCAGAGACACATCGTATATGTATACATCATACTAACACCTCGCGTGGTTTATATATACGAGCCGACGTCGCGCGAACTTTTTTTCCTGCGGGACTTGAATTATCACTCCTTTGCGCCGAGGACAAGGCTTTTACTTTTTGCATGAAATGAGGTGTGACGGGTGTAAATGTCGAGCATTGCAAAAACTGGGAGTATCGCCGCGGTGTTTGTTATTAAGGTCGCGATGCCGTCGCGTCAAAGCTGCTGCTGTTCCGACTGAACAATCGCAATTATTCAAAGGCCGTGCGAGAAGCTACTCGAAGTTGGGAAAGTTTCGTGAGAGGTAATTTATAGTTGGTCCATACGTGTGTGCTACTGCAGCATTTTGACGATTATTTCGTCGTCATCCTTTGCCTGCAGAGACGACTGTTTGATGATTGGAATCTCACGTTGTACCAGTTTTGACAGAGTTTGTTAAAGGGAGAGCCATCTGGTTAACGCTTATAATTAATTCCTTCTGTGATTAAATTTTTCAACGTCGTTATTGCGTATACACATCGGAAATTGTTTTACGCGTAGTACATCGGGTTTAAGTATTGGTTACACAATACTGTATATGCGAGTCGTCAAGCATCGGACTGTACAACCGAATTCAGGAGCTTGTAAATTTCGAAATTCCGAACATCCTCCCCTTGTATCGACGGTATTTTTCAACGAAGCACCGACGCGTATTTCCAATTGAAATCGAAACAAGTATACAGTAGCAGATGCGCAGCAACAGTCAGTAGTAACGCAGGCCAAATGGACGAGACGGAGTGATTAAAAAAACGGCGGCATAGCGTATTTACCTTGTTCGGCTTTGAACTGAAACATGTTCCGCCTTGTAAAAGTGCGTCGAAAAAACCGTGTTAATCGTAATTTTTCAAAATACACAGCTTTGAAAATGAGCAACAACCTTGGACGCAACTCGGTAAATAAATTTCCAGATGCACCAGTGAAATAAGTCATGCTGCAGCTGATCGCGACGAAAGAAAAGGGGATCCTTGGACGGAAATAGAGGACTGGATGCGGCCCGTTTATCGTATAGCATCGTCTGTTGCTGCAAAGAGATATTGCATACCTCGGCGCAGCTGATCGATCCGAGTAAACAATACCGGCGCAATAAATACGCGGGGAATTGCGAGTGACATACCGGAACGTGAAAGTATACAGCGCAATATTCCGAAAAAAAAAATGAAGAAGAAGATCCTTTCGCGTACACACACGCACACACATACGTATTTATTCTGTACGAGGTCGTTCGATAGAGTCGAAAGTCCGAGGGGTGGTGTTCTCGATAAAGTGGCTTGGTGAAAATTTTATTGATAAAAGGGCGAGCTTTTGTGTGTGGCGCTTTCTCAAAGGAGCGTACTCGAGACCGCAGACTTTTATATTTAGGCAAGGCTTTAATACGAGGAAAATGGCCACAGCGGTTGTTTGTATTTTTCAATAAGTTGCTTTAATATTGCAGCACGGAACCTTCGCGCGTCTTTTCACTTCGAGGAATTAATTTCGTTAGGCGTACATCACTTTTTTTTTAAACATAAACCATTTCTATACCGTATGCAACCGATCCTTTTTTCGTAGAATTACGGTCAATATGCCATGAATTCAAATTACGTATACGAGTAAACGCGCGGTATGAAATTAGTTTGGCAACCTAAATTCAGGAAATATCTATATATAACGTTTGCGCGAGATAGCATCAACTTGAAATCGGAAACGTAATTCCGCGCGGGATTTTCAAAATCGATGCTGCGGGAAAATGCGGTGCGGTGGAAAATTTGAGCTTTCGACGTGCCCGCGTATAAAGCTGTATACGCTGCAAGGGTTCTTCTATCGAGTAGGCTGTATGACTATATTTACAAAGCTTGAAAAGAGCTGTTCAATGTGCTTTCGTGACGCTGAGCCGTTAGCCTGCGGCGCGCGTATTCAATTTTAGATTCTGACATGGAAACCCGACGTGGAAAAATACAGGTTGTTCTGTTCTTGTGAATCGGTTTATTGAATGATCTCTATGTTATTGAAAAATAGTTCGATTTATTCATTGCTCATGGATCTCTTGATTTGAATGTATAAAGTCGCAACGATTTTCGTATCGCGCATCCTAACCTCAAAATAGCTACTATAGAATCGAACTAAATTGCCGTTAAGCGTAGATGTCACAAAAGTTTTAATTTCACGAAATCGAACCAATTCCTAATTTCGTCGTGTACCAATAAAATCCAAATTTACAAATAAAAGTAAGATAAATCTACCTCGAATCGCACTGACCTTGTGCCTAGTACCACACGTCCTATGCTAATCCACCTATGTAGAAATCGATGCGTATATAGCTAGGCCCACCAACGCACACTCCACGAAGCAGCTTTAATCTTCAAAACTCGCTACACCATCGCGCAGCACTGAGAAAAAATACAGCCCGTCGACTGGGCGAGCACACGTGCGAGTATCCGTAGGCTCACTTTCTCCTCTCGGCAGCGAATGATAATTAGTCGGCACGCGACGACGACGACGACGGCCTCAAGGACTTTATTCCGGGGCCAAGTGCCTCGCAAAATCCTCGTGACGTCAGCAAGAGAGAAAGAGCCGAATATAGCTACATAATTTATTCGCGGCGAAGATTCGGCCGCGTGTATTATCTCGACCTACTCAATGAAAATTTCATCCGGTCGCGGGTTTACGATGAAGCTGTTGGCTCCGACAGAATAATTATTTTCTGATAAGGTATACAGCACAGAGTGCTATTGGATTGTTTGCTTGAAAAGCGATGAAGCGAGAGGGAGAAGATTACTCGGGTGAAAGCAGGCTGAGCTTGGGCGGACGGTATTCAATTGAATGTTATATATACTGAGCTGCCAAGTCGGGAATGATAGAGAGTTCTCTCAAAATTATCGTCAATTATCCAGCTAATCGAGTTGCCCGTTGACTTCGAGTAAAATTTCACAAAAGGAAAGATTCGATCTATAATTAAAGAACTGCACGCGCGTCGAATCGAAGGTGACACTGCAGCCGAAAGTGGCTGTTTACCACGAGATATCCCACCGCATCCTCTACCTCGGAAACCCAAACTTCTCGTATGTGTGAAAGTTAACGGCGGGCGATCGAACGAATCGAAAGCCGACCTGTTGCGCTCGTGTCTTTTTCCGGAGAAGCTCGTAGTCGTTCATGTCGAAAAGTCGAATTTGTCGGCTGAAGGAAATCCATCGCGCGCGAACTGGTGTCGTCATTTTAGCTTGGATCGACTGCTGCAGGAAAAAGAAGATAAACCTACCCGTATACACAGACGCGCGGAAAGCTCTATCTCACGTGCGCCGGAAGAGGTCGTAAAATTGCACTTGATTGCGTGCGCGCGCGGGGAAGGCGTTCGTTCGTTCGTTATTGAAGTGATCTACGGTTTTTTAGATGAAGATAATGTGTTAGAGGAGCTTTTAATAAGCCGTGAACTGTTGCGGTGTTTCAGGAAATCAATTTCGATTTTTATTGTTAAATCAATGATCAATTGATGACTATAGTAAGACCAGCCAATCTATGAATAATATACAAGCATCTCCTAACCTCCAAAGCATTCTCCTAACCGTAAAACCTCAACCTCTTTAAGAGAAAATTACCTCCATTGCGGTCATTCATTTCCTTCCATCACGACCTCCTTTGTCCACGACAAAACGTACACGTATATGTGTATACACCTCCATTTACAGAGGCGTAGAGTAGGATGCATATCCTGATTAAATTTTTAACTTACCGTAAAGAAGCAAAAGAGAGATGGAGCTGCTGGTTGATGTTGTGGGTCGTTCAGGGTGTCGCAGGGACGTTAGCTCGAGGCTGATGCAACGCTGGCTCTTTGGCGCGGTAACGATTTTTCCTGGCCATTTTCTGCAACTACTCCTCTGCCCCGACACCTGCAGCATAAAAATTTACAATCGATAAGAGGGATATTGAGAATCCAATGTGTGCTCTCTTTCCTCGGAGTTTCAGGTTGGACTACATATATTTTGTGTGAAAGTAGGGAAAGATCGATAGTTTTTTGTCGCTTGACTATATATATATAGGTATACAGATACCGAGTGATTTATCGTTATACAGAGGCGAGGCGCAGTCTATATATTAACTTCGTAAAATGAAACTTTCATCAGAAAACCATATGAATAGGTATACGAAATATCCCATTTCTAGAATATATGACGTAAAGAAAACTAGAGCTATATAAATTCATCGAAGTAAATTTTTATTATCAGACAGTAACATTTGATTTCACAAGGAAATGCTATACGATAAATTATTATTTCGGCCAGTCCGGCGAAGCAAAGTCTGAAGTTCGTTTTCCTCTTCTACGTAGCATCTGACCTTTCCTCGCTCTTCTTTGCCGGCGCGTTCGGATCTTCCACTTCATATCCGTCCGGAGGAATGGGATTTTTTACAGGATTGTGAAACAGGCTATGATTGCCGTCTCCCCAGGGAAATGGCTGCGTTAACATAAAAATGCACGTTAAATTTTTAAAGCCGCGTCAAAGTTTCATCGCTCTTCGGAAATTTAAATAAAAAGCATATTTTGCTAAACATCATCCTGTCCAAAATATAAAATCAATCGATGTAGGTTGTACGAGAAATCGCAATTATTATGATATCAACACTAGTAGAAATCATGAGCCTCTGTAATTACACCTGTTGCTCGAGTGCCCGGATCAATGAACGAAAAATACCGTAATTGTTCACCTTTGTACGGCGATACATGTACTCGTAGGGTATGAATTCCGGCCTCGGCTGGTTATTTTCCTCCTCCGCTTTTCCGAGTATTATGCCAGCCGACATGAAGATAAGTGGAAGTAAGCCGAATAGCACGACTAAACGCCACAATCGCTCCTTCATTTCCGTCTCTGCATTAGCGAACATTTCATGGAGATATTCAGATATCAAAATAACGCATCTTGTGAATTATGGACCTTCGAAGAACGTGTATGTATAAAAAAAAACATCAAAGCGTTAACCTTGTTACAGCATCCCTCCCATATATCCCACAATGAGATAAGACCCGCAGCATTACTCCACGGATCAAGTCGTGAATGCTCATTATTAACGAGGTATCAGGGTTAATGGAGCGAGGGAGGGTACAGTCTCGGTATTACCCTTGTCGCAGCAGATAGGAAACCCCTCCTTGCAGGTATCTACCCTTCTTTGACACATCTCTTGACTCCAGATATTTGGGTTCGTACTAGGTAGACAGGTTGGACAGGTACAACACGGATCAGCTTGACAGCAGGTTTGAGGTTTCTGATGACAGGGATCTGAGAGACAGGGACTTGACTTTTGGCAGGTTGTTGGTTCGCATGGATCTTGACGTTGGTAACAGGGTTGCTTGCAGGGATCCGCCGGAGTTTGGCAAGAGTGGATTTGAGGCTCTTTGCAGGGATCCGATGGACAGGTGGATTTGCTGTGAAGATTGACCGCAATGAAGAAACGGAATATAAAAGAGCTATGAATATTATGATGTTTGCAATACTTTGGTGCCGGGCAGCTGGGTTTACCGCAACGATGCGGTGCCTTGCAAGAGCCCGACCTTTGACAAGGCGAGGCTATGTAGGCGGATGGTGACCAGGTGGTGGGTCTACTCGATATCCAAGGTTTATGCGGGTAACTCGGAGTTTCGGACTCCTCCCGGCAAGGACTCGAGGATGATTTGCAAGTTTGCCTTTGTCCGCAGGGGATACTCTGCTGGCGGTCATCCGACGAGTTGCAATATTGAGGAGCCTTCCAGGGATCGTGACAGGGCTTGGAATTGCATAGGTTAGGTGGTCTGCAACGATCCGACGGCTCGCAGGAACGAGCTTGACGAGGGGAAGTTTTTTCGCAGGGTTTGGACTTATTGCAATCGCTCGGTTTGCAGGGATCAGTGGGGCAACCTCTTCTGCAGCTCATGTCACATTTTGATGGGGTTAATTTGAAAAGTTTGAGACGGCTCACCGATAAAAGACTTTTGCACAATTTTGACGATGGGAGGAGGCTCGAGAACATTTTTTTGAGAAGCAAATTTAGTCGGAGAGGTTTGAGTAATCACTTGGAATTTCGAAGTTTGTTTGAGCGAAGAAAATTAAAATTTAACACTTCATCCTGCCTACACGTCTAACATGAGTCTTTTGTTTGAAAGAAAGTTCGTAGTGAACTTTGGTCAAACATTCACTTCCGCTGTTAACAATTTACGAAAAGATATTTCGAACGAGAGTGTTATAATAAGCTGATAAAGCAACTGTTGCAAACACCCGTGATCTTTCTTGATTGAAAATCACGCAATTAAAAGTTGGAGCGAAAATCCATAATTAGTTAATTAAATATAACACCGAGCTTCTTCATCCGATGAATTAAAAAAAGTCGCCTTAATTCTCAATTATAAACTTTTAACTGAATTCTCGCCCTAATTGGACTGCATTATCTAATTGCGATTCGTCGCGCTCGACTAAATCTCACTTTCATTTCTTCGCCGAACATCAGAAAGCATAACTTTTATTTTCGAAGCGTCACTCCAAGGTACTCGTCGCGAAGCTCAAAGAGAGCTCAAACTAAACAAAGTCCAACGTGCGTATACCGCAACGGTTTACACAGTCTTTCTATTAATAACCTACTCCGACGTTTACACTGCGCAGCGTAGCAGCTTAAAATTTCACCGATTTGCTGCCGCGAGATAGACGTCGCGCTATATACAAACCTGTGTATATAGAAGATTTGCGAGCGTCGTCGTTATACGTCGCAAATGCCTCGATTAATTCGTTAAAAGGCTTATAATTTCGCGCAAAGACACGGCGTGATGTGCGGTATATGGATGACGATTTATTTCCGTTGAGACATATTATTTCTGCGAGCATTCTAGGTAAAATATGAGCTTAGGCGAAGACGGAGTGATGTCATCGCGACTCGGCGAATGAATTACGAAATTGCAAATTCCAATTTGTATATATACGCCGATGCGTTGAACTTTCTGCCTGGCAAAGGTACACGTGCGGATTAACGAATAGACTTACATTGTGGGATACCCTTTTAGATCGATGAAATGAGGCAAAGCGAAGTTTTTGAGATTATATGAATCATATACAGAGGCGGATTATTGGATTCATTGTGAAGATGATGGGAAATTGAGTTAACGAGGCAGCTCCGCTCCGGTAATTGCATCAAGAGTATATATAACGAGATTGAGCTCCTCATAAGTTTATGCGTTGTGTAATTGCATTTGCGACATTACAGACCAATTCCGAAACACCAGAGACTTTTTCCTATATATATATATAACGTATATTCACGCTAATTGATTACTACAGACTATCTTAACTCTGATTGTTCCGGACGTATCCGGTAATTGTAGAATTTTAAAATAAAGTCCTGGCGTTTTCTGTTGTTCGATGATTCGTGACGTCATGGCTGGAAGATCGTCTGGTGGGAAGTACTTGTGTGAATGCATATGCTCGTAGCCGTAGCGGGAAAGAGCGCTCGGACTCTTTCGAGTCCCTTCGGTAATTGTCGGGAAAGAGCTTTGTTTTAGCGGGCCTTAGTTTCGGCGGCTCGATACTCTCCGAGATGAAGAGAGCGAGTGTTCGGGGTGGGTCACTCCGATTCTGTTCTTCGCTATGATCTGTCGTTTCAACATTTTCGAGGTGTATTTATTTTGATTTGGCGGTGATTAGTTTAAGTCAAATAATAAAGTGTGGACAATATTATACTATGAGTTTCTTTTGGCTTGTGTGAATTTTCTATAAATCTTGTCCCAAACAATTTGGTGCCGAAACCCGGGAACTTTGCTGGGATATTTTGTCATGGGACAAGTGACAGTTTGTTTAAATATAATTATACGCGGCGTAACTGAATGCGCGGTGGCACGAGTAATTAAGAAGACCATCAAACAATGGATACAGCCGGTGAGAAGGAAGGATTGTTGGATTGGAACCTAAGTTGGCAACATTTGGAGCTGTGGAATGCTAAGTGGCTGCGTCAATTGAATAAATGCTAAAAGATAAGTAAAATTTTGTATCAAGGCGGAATTATATTTCTTTATTTAATTAACATGTAGTGATTGTTGTACACTTTAAAGTATTTTCATTTTTAAAATGGTACTTGGAGATTAAAATGTTGAATATTCAGTGTAATTGCTACTCATAATTTTGGAGGTTTATATATATCGATTATAGTAACGATTTTTTGCAAAGCTATATAAATAGAATTTATTTTAATAAATGTTCGGAAATTAAAGTGTTTGAGATTAAGACGTTTTTCAAAATTCTGAATTAAATTGAGAAATACTTATGTTGTATCAATTTTGGTTCGGTTTAAAAGTTGCAAAATGTTGAGCACTTTATTAAAATTTGGTTTTATATGATAATAACTGAAATTTGTGCTGGTTGATCTAGTGTAATACAGTCTAACGCTTTATATTTAATTGGAAATAATGAAAATATTATGTGGTTTATTTGTTACAAATTCTATATGATGACGGTTTATTAAATGTTTGAAATAAGATTTCATTGCAAAGAATAATCGATTAGCTCTGTATTTTGGCAACCCGTGAATGAATAAAGTCTGAATTTGTGTCGAAAACTTATAAGTTTACCTGCTGAATTTTTTGTACGTTTGCATTTTATAATTTTTAAAATTATAGAAAACGAAAAGTAATTTCAGAGATTTCTTGCTCTATTTAAATCAATGGTACGATTGCGAGTCGGATAGATAATTTAAATAAATTAGTGCAAAGTTTGAGTTAACTTTATAGGACATTGAATAATGATACGATCATTGTTGAGAGTTTTAATATAAACTAAAGGCCAAGAGACTAGGATTTGTTGAAATCTGAAAATATCAACCGCGTCAAGTGGGCGGGACGTCACAATAGTGCGTTGTACTTTTACGCGAGCTGCATCGTAGCAGAGAGCGAGCACATGTTCGAACGCGCTCGAAGCCGGCGCGTAAGTTTCGGGTGTCAACCGGCCGAGGCTAAGTGTCTAGGCATGTGCGTGTCGTGGTGGAGTTTTTATGAGCCGGCGTGGAGTTTTTCCAAGTGAGAATGCGAGATCTTATTGTATTAGGGCAATAAATTTCAGCTCGTTCGATTTTCCCGAAGAAAAATATTTTCTCAAGTGTTCGGCAACACGTAATATAATGGACTGTAGTTGTTGTGTATACATTTTCTGGAATATTAACCGGAGGTATTTTTAAATTTTTGGTTAGCTTCGTTAAAGTTAAGCAATGAAATGTTGATGTGTGATGAAAGCCCCGTTGATTTAATAGGCATAATAGTTTACATTTTATGATGTTAAACAAGTATTCTAATTCTTATTTTGAATTTATTTTAGAAAAAACTTGCATCTTATGCGTGCAATTGTCACTGATGGTAGCGGAGTTGCTTTCACAATGGCACTGGGAAACACGTCATAGTCGGAAGCAATGGCAGTGGATGGATGTATCCCGTTCTTATCAACTTAAATGCGATACCGCGGGCGTACGTATCGCCACTACCTGCAACAGCGGCAACTCCAGTGGAATGTATCTTTAAGTTGCGTAGAATACTATTGAAGCAAAGATTTATAAAAATTTTGGCATGGATTATTTTATGGATTAATTTACAATGATGTCACAAACATTCCTCTACGAATCTGTGAAAAACCAAGGTCTTATTAGTGGGAGACAGTAAATCTGCGGTAGCTAGACCGAGGGGGAGATTCGTGAGAGGCATCGTATTAATTTAAGTGATTTGAAAAATATGAATTAAAGAAAATAATTAATTTATTTTGGAGAAATTAGCTGCTTTGAAACTTTCAATTAGAGAAAGTATTGCAAATAAATTGATTAATTTGAAATCGTGATCACCTTAAATATTATTGTATTAATTATAGTAGTTTTATTGTATAATTATGGTTGAAAACTAAGTGTCCATATAAAGATATTAATATGGAATTAAATGAACTTAGCTCAAATGCCAAAATCTTTGTAAAACTTTATGAACAAAATTGAAAATGTTTGCGAGTCATATTGGACGAATCATACAAAATCTATGTGAGCGTTGTTAAACTGGCGAGCGGCAAAAGAAAATTGATATGTATGAATTTAATTCATTACACAGTTGTGCTTTCGTATTCGTGTTAAATTCGGGTAATTGTTATGAAATTTCGAAGTCAATATGAAGTTTTTCTATGTACGCGCTAGGTATTCGAGGCGCGAATTGAATAATATTTTTGACTGATAATTGATCGCAGTAAGCTTTTGAGGCGCTGCGAGTTGATTATATAAAATTGAGTGGACGTAAATTTGACGCAGTAGGCTTTCGAGGCGCTGCGGCTTATTTGACAGGAATATGTTTGATATATTTATAATGCGTTAGAAATGAATGTTGATTAGCGAAGTTGATATTCCACGGATAGCTCAGCTAGGGACGCCGAGGCTGATATTCCGTGGATAACGTCATGACTAATTGCTTTAGCTGACACAGTTGTTTCGCCAGTTGCCCAGGGCCCGGGTGAATTGGTTGAGACTCTGTGCTGAGTTGAGTAATTTTTTTGTTCATGAGTAATCAACAATAGCAGGTCTCTGTGATAGCGTGAAATTTACAAGCAATAGTCCGCCGCGTAAATACGCATAGGGATGAGCTTTAGGGATTTTCACGATTTGGAACTATCACGAGAGAAGTGTGTGATACTCTTATGAGCAATAGTCCTACCGTGCTAGTACACACAGGATGAGCCGCATAAGAGTAGTTAGAAACATCAAATTTGTATATTGATGACGCTTTTGGGGTTCGAAACTCTTGCAGTGCGTGGAAGTTGGCAGTGCAATTCCACGGCTGTAGTGTCTCATTAGTTAGGGACGATTCGCGGTCGTCCTGAGACTCTTATAGGCCTGATTTGAGAGTTCGTTCTGCGCTGAAGGTCATTCGAATGCAGAGTCCAAAGAGTTTCAACAGAAGAGAGCGCCATTGTTGTATTTAGATTTGATGACGCGTTATGTTAGAAAGTTTATTGAAAGTCTCCTGGCTAGATAACCGAGGGTTTTATTGGAGTATAAAGACTAAACGGTTTTTTTTTACCGCGAGTATAGAAGTGAGTGCGACACGCGTTTTTATGTATCTATATTGTTTACAAGCGTTCTTCCGCTGTCTTGATCCTCATTGCGTGAATCGGCAGTGCGATTCGTGGCTTCAGCCAATACGGTTAGGGGTGGTTTTTTTTAATCACTCCTAGACTGCCTTAGACCTCGGGTGGGAGTTCGCTCCATGGTACGTGAAGGTCGACCTCCTGTGCAGAGAAGCTGAAAGGCTAATCTGTGACTGCATGGCACGAGGACCGAGTGGTGGGAGGCGTTAGATGAAAAACTGTAGTGGAAAAGCGCGCTCGTACTGTTTTGAGTCCTCTCGGTAATTATCGGCTTGGGCCTCGGGTCTCAGCGGCGTTGAGATTTCGGCGGTGAGGCCAGCGCAAGGGGTGGCGAGAGACCGTGGTGTCGGGCGGTGACACTTCGCTCTAGCCCCTCGTGTTAGTTATTTCGCGAGTTTTAAATTCATTAAATGCGAATACGAAAAGCATGACTGATGGGTTATGCGAGCGATGTCGAAAAAGTAAAATTGTTAATATAAGTGTGTGTATGTATGTATGAGTATTTATTAACATTGTAATTATAAATGTGTCCGATGCCATTTCCCCTCTTCAAGTTTTCGCGGTTTTCTTGGAGGCATAGGGCAAATGCCGGGGATTATGTATTTTGGATCCGTGCTTAGTGTTCAATATACTGGCAGCACATATTTTCTTTTAATTGCGTTATGAGTGTGGTACAAAATTTGTGGAATTTTGTACGAGGGGGAGAATTGTTCCGGACGTATCCGGTAATTGTAGAATTTTAAAATAAAGTCCTGGCGTTTTCTGTTGTTCGATGATTCGTGACGTCATGGCTGGAAGATCGTCTGGTGGGAAGTACTTGTGTGAATGCATATGCTCGTAGCCGTAGCGGGAAAGAGCGCTCGGACTCTTTCGAGTCCCTTCGGTAATTGTCGGGAAAGAGCTTTGTTTTAGCGGGCCTTAGTTTCGGCGGCTCGATACTCTCCGAGATGAAGAGAGCGAGTGTTCGGGGTGGGTCGCTCCGATTCTGTTCTTCGCTATGATCTGTCGTTTCAACATTTTCGAGGTGTATTTATTTTGATTTGGCGGTGATTAGTTTAAGTCAAATAATAAAGTGTGGACAATATTATACTATGAGTTTCTTTTGGCTTGTGTGAATTTTCTATAAATCTTGTCCCAAACACTGATGGTACTCGAGTCTTCATTAAGGCGATTGAATATACAATGTTTATTTTCATACAAACTTATCCATAAATTATTATTCGAAATTAAAAACTTTTCAACAAAAAAATGAAACTCTGTGTATACATTTGCTCGAAACTTTACACAACGCACATAGACCGCGTTGTAAACACGTTTGAAAAGCAAGCACCGCTTTCTTTGTTTTATCGCCAGCTGATCGACCGCGACGAGTCTCTGACGTCACAGCAGGGCTCTTAATTCAACATCAGGAGCCGATACATGCGCCTGGCCATCATTATATACCCCGGCGGCGATCGATGCTACAGTATATAAAGTTCGCCCTCAACAGTCACCCAAATAATCTTCTCTATCTCTCTTCGAATAATATATATATATATATATATGTATACATTCGCCAGTCGTATCCCCAGCCAAGGCTTATATAATATTCCTCTAAGCTCTTCTCTCGAAAGTATCGACTCGATTGTGAAAAGTTTATATACCCATCCCAGTGTTATATCGAATCAAAATCCTTATACGCAGTTTAAATATTCATAGATGCGACCTGCCCGTATATACTGCTTATTCGAACTATCGCATCGTCATTGAGCGATTTGCATTAATGCCTCAATTAATACGCATACGTTACATATATGTACCTATATGTATATACTTGAGAGGCCAGAGTGTGAGAGAAGTTGCAACTGCAGTATACGGTTAATCTTTGACATTTCGAGAGCCGATCGAAGTTTGCAGTGTGTATAAGCGCTCGAGTCGATGGCCGACGCGCGAAATGCAAACACGCCCGGAATTACTTGCCAAACACGCGTCTCTCTATCGCGCCCGTGCGAGAGCTCGTATAGCCCTCCATCGGGGAGTTTCCGGAATTTTCGCCGGTGGATCGCGTGCGATTTAAACCACGACTATATTATACGTATACATATAAGTATATACGTATAAATTTACACTCTTTGCATGTCTCTCTTTCCTTCAAATTATATACGCGACGACGTTATTAGTCAAAGCGTTGATCCGACGTAAAATGTGGATTTCGAAAATTTAGCTGAAATTCCACGGGAAAATAGTCGCGAGCGAGGAAGGAAAATTCCTCTCGAGCTAGCCATTACATACACAGCAATTACCTACATTATACGAGAGCGCGACACCGAGTGCACTTTTATAAGGAACATTCGTATGCGTGTCCGAGGCCGTGTAAGGAATGCAATTCGCCGATGGCTTCTAGATTCATGCGAGACGATTAGGTTACATAATGTTGACATAACTGCGCGAACACGAGAGAGATCCTTTCGCCGAGAATACGATATGAGCCGCGGAATGAAACGACCGCATTTTCGCCCTTCCTTTAATTTCGCTAATTGCTTCGCTAATATCGAGCCCGGGAAATTCTGAAAAGTCCGCCGCTGCTCTATATTACATATACGGGTGTGTCCGTTAAGTTAAAGTTAATTTAATATAAGTGCGATATTTTAGGGCGTGTGTATATACATGCACAATGCTCGTTAATAAGATCACCCAAAAATATCTATCGGTAAACGATCTAATAATCCCAAGGGGATCGTTCGTCCCGCTTATATCGCATCCACGTTCCTATATTACAATACACCCGAGCATAATATCCGTCGTGCAAAACGCGCATCACACGCAATACTATATATATACAGAGCACAGAGCTTTGTCCGCGACTTTTCTTTTCATAATATGCGTCTCTTTATGTTCCTCCTGCAAATGAAAAGAAACGAGAGTATACAGCGGAGGAAATTCTATTTTTCGCCTTTTAAAATGTAAATACACGCGTATATCCGCTACTGCTGCTACTGCAGCGACAGATAAACGTGACCCTGTTTCGTCGTGGCACACGCGAGCTTTTATCATTGGAAACACGAGACGAATTCAGCCGCAGGCTCTGCTGAATCGATGATTCTTGGACACGTAGATACGCTACTTTAATTATCCTCGCGCGGATTTAAAGAAAGAATAGCTTATTATCCACCGCGGCACAATGTAAACTTTGACTCCCTCGCGGTATGTATCATAACAAGAGCCTCCGAGTGTATACTATACATGTACGTGTCTCATCCTTGTGTGACACCCGAGCAGTATATATAGACGCGCGTACAACTTTGTGAATATTGAATCGAGAAGTCGACGGCGACGTTTGATGAATATCCTCTCGGAAATAAATGCGCCGCGCAGTAGAAAATCGCGGACGCGAATCCAATATCGAGCGCGGAGTAGATGAAGTCGTCCTGTCTCGTCGAGGAATAACACAAGAGCTGCGCATAGATTATATTATGCAGAGAGATTGAGAAGTTTGAGATGTTATATACGTCTTCCTTGAGAGAGAGAGAGATGAGTTTTAACCATTGCCGAGGTTCAATTAGTGCAATCGCGAGTATATCTTTCTGCGAAAAAGAGTCAGCGAAGGATGAAATAATGGGCTGAGGTTAATATCGATCGGTTCTTATACATTATTATGAAACGAACTCCAGCTTCAGAGTCAATAATTAACGGAATGTTTTGATGCGCGAGACGATTCGTCGTTTATATACCGAAGAAATTTTCAATACTTCGCGATTTTTTCGTTGATTTGTCATTTTCAAAAACTCAGCAAAACGAGATCAAAGGATCCGATATAAATTAGTCTTCGCGCGGCAATTGTCGGGTCGATTATAAAAGCACACCTTCGCCGCGTCAATTTTCCGATGGCGCTAAACAATCATGCTGACGCGTGAGGCGCTCGTTGCGTCGAGGCTTCCATCGACTGCACAATTAGCAGCCGACGCCGCGTCGAGCCTACCTACGCCCGAGAGAGAGAGCGGGATTAGGGCGTCATTCAAATTTTCGAGACAACTTTGCGTCGGTGGTTTACACGTGCGCGCAGCTATAATTAGTCTTGTATAATTTCAGCTGGGAATCCAGAGATTCGGCTTCGTATAGTTTAAAATTTAAAGGCTGATAATGCGGTTATATGTGCGGTTTTACATGATCGTCAAAAAGATTTCGTCGAGTTTGTACAGGAAGCATTGTGCCATGTATTAATTTTTTTTAAATTCATACTAAAATTACCTTGCAAATTTCTTTCTAAAGCATTTTTTTCCTAACAAAGTTTAATTATTGTTACCAGCCACGCACTGCTACTGGCCGCAGACTCGTTCTTCGTCCAACAATATGTGTGCCACTTGTGGTAATTAGTTCGCCATGTTAATTAAGTGTGTATATATATATATATATATATATATATATATATAGCGTAGTGAAACACGAAAACTTCGAATCCCTCGTGGTGATAAGAATAAAAAAAAAACAACTGCACGTGTGTGGCATATTGAATGCCTTAATTATATACTCGCGTGCTGCATTTGCATATATGTGTATATTTTGCAAGAGGGAAACAAAAAATTGAAAAAGCGACATACGTTGTTGCCGATTCGATGCACACACGCGTTTCGTATAATAATGCAATCATATCGGGCAGTAGGATTCATTAACGATCTGTGAATTCGCGCGTATATAATAGTTTCTTCATATATTTTCCGCGCATAAATTAATCCGAGTGTGCACGTATTAAATTCATCGCTTTACGCGCAAAACGACTGCATGCGCCGTTCGCTATAATATTCACTTTATAGGTGTGCTTCGGCTCAAATATCGTGGAATGTATACAATTATTTACGATCGGACATTCGCGTTATTTTTTGTCTATAAAAAACAAAACGATCGCATCTGCGCAATTACGTGTGAATTACAGTACGGCGACTGATTAAAATCGATCGAGCCCAATAACGAAAACGCGGGCGTGCGCGCGGCCCATTATCCAATCAAGCGCCGAGCGAACGAGGTCAAGATTTTTTTTTTCTCATCATCGTCGCGATGTGTATAATCGCCATTAATTTCAGCCGTATCTCAGCCGCGATGAAAAAACTTTCGTGCGAAAAAGTGTAATTATATGCGAATAATCGTCCCCTCGTGATCTACTGTATATATATATATATGTTTACACAGATTCGAACTAACGTATATGTATAGTTTGCGGTTTCGTCGTAAACTTGGACGCGAACCAAGACAAAGAGTATAGATAAGCGTCAAACTTTTGCGGCAAATGCCAAAACTCTCCTGTATTATGGTCCTTGAACGTGAAAATACACACACACACACACGGAACTTGTAATTTGACGGGGCGCAGTAACATTATTTTTTGTTTTCCGTGTTGTATATAGGAGAGGACGTCGATACTGTGTATATACATATATTCGAAAATAATTTTCTGTTTCGTCGGTTCGTGACGCGATTTTGTGTAATAACGAGTTTGAGGATTTTCGAGAGAATATATAGTTGCCGCGAAAATGTGGATCGAGAGTCTGTAATATATGCAAGATATGATTATTGTTATACCGAATTTTTTAAGGGACGATATAGAACAGTTTGAAATTATATATAATAAATAAACTATTACGTATACATTCGCAACAAAGTTTTATCATGCGATAATCGACTTGAATAAGCAATAACCGCGCAAAGCACCGGGTTAATTAATCAAATAACACAACAACGTGTCAAAAGGTGCACCTGCGAATATATATATATATATATATATATATATATATATATATATATATGTGATATTATTAATATGCTCTCTTTGCGTTATTTACGTGCACGTGTTTCACCTCGACTGACCTAATACTGCTTTTCCGCATTTGATATGCAGGTAATTCACGGTATTTTTTTCACCGAGTGCACCTGTGCGCGCTATGGTGTATGTCATAGAGTTTCTAAAAATATATGCGCCACACGTGTGTGTAAATGTTCACCGCAACTTTTATTATTTTTACTCTAGTTTTTCATCAACACGCGTGACTTATATAACCAGGGGATTTGATATTTCTGGGATACAAAGAGCAATTGATACGCGGTTATATTGTGGAAATAAAGTATTCAAAATTGCGTGCAAAATTGAGTAGCGTACCAGTTCTCTCTCGGACGCAGCGACGAAAAAAGAAACAACGGAAAATGTAAATTAGACACAACGCCGCGCATGTACATACATGCATGCATACGTCTCTGCATTCTGATTCTCGAGTCTTCTAATTAGGTCAGCGTTGAACAGCATAAGTATTTTTATCAACGCCGCGAGCTGCTCCCGGAAATGTCCTTAGCGAAAGCATTACGAAATCCTCGGGAGGAAATGCTAATATATAACCATCGTCGTATAATTGCCTCCGACGATGAAGTAATTTTATCTCTCCGAAAGTACTCCTGCGCAACCCTTTCGACAAGCCGTAAATTCTCATCTAAACGCGAATCTTAATACGCGCACCGGTATATACATATACATATAGCCTTGCTGGCCGATGATCCTTTAATCTTCGACCGGTGTGTAAATTTCTGACCACTATAGTGCACAAACCTGACTGTCGTGCTGTAACGGGAATTTAACTATCCCCGCCAACGCCCTCGTATAATGCTTCCGCAATCTTCGAATAAAATGCCTCGACACGCGTTATTGTTCTAAAGGCCCTATATATATATATGCAGGAGTGATTATATATTTTGATTTCGATAAGTTGGAAATGTATGTAACTATATATAAGGATAAATGTTTATGCCGTTGCGATTATACTCTCTTATTACTCCCTTTCTCGGCATAAAGCGTCTTATTCGCTGCAAACGAGCGGGAGTAAAAAAACGAATGGTCATAACAAGCGATATATACGCACGATGCTTTTTACATCTCGCTATTACGACTCTCGAAACGCCGCACGTATATGGCCAACGTCGATTTCAGATTCTTCTCCGAAAGTCTTATACTAGACTCAGATACATTTCCAAGTGCAGCTTTCTTCGCGGAAAAGCGTCAGCCAGCGGTTGTATAAGACTATAGGTGCGGGAAAAGACGCAATAAAAGTGACAAATGGCAAAGATTTGGCTGAGAGAGAGAGAGAGAGAGCGAGAGAGAAACGGAGTATAAAGATCATCGCGCAAAAGAGGGGGCGACTGTAAAATCGAGCTATAAAACGGCCGTAACGCGCGGGCGCGTTGTGCTGATTTTAAATAATATTTTCGGAAGACGTCGACTTTTGCGAAAACATTATATCGGAGGGTAAAAGTAGTACACGCCGGCTATAACTGATGTTTGAAAAACGAGAGACTCTAGTATAACGCGTAGGTTTATTTATTAGCTGTAAGCTCTCGCGCGACACGCTCGACTCGAGCGAAATGAATGTTTAAAGCTTCTGCAAGCTCTTATATATATATATATATATATATATATATATATATATATATATATATATATATATATATATATTATTATTATTATTATGCACTGCACGCGCGTGAATATGTAGCGCAGTTGTCCGACCAAATCCGAGCGTTACCACTTATATATAGAAAGACACGAATCGTGCTCGTATAAAAAGTACATGATTCTCTCCCTAATATACGCATGAATAAACTCCTCGAAACAGCGTCGTCACGTGTCGTCTAGCTAACATAAACGTCAGCCGCTGACGAGTTACAACCCATAGTAAAAAGCTCTCGCGCGCAGGTATACATGTATGTATACACAAAATACATGTATATATCTCTCTCTTTCGAATACGATGACGTCATCACCAGCCGTATATATACGCATACAAAAGAGGCGAGTAGGGGGCTCGAAGGGGGCAAGTCAGAATTCTCGGCTCTTTATTGGAACAGAGCTATCTGGCTTTTGTGGGGCGGCGGCGCGCAAGCGAGCTCTGATGGACCTCCTAATCGATCCGCGTTCGACGCGAACGGAGCTTTGACGTCACGGGCCGCTTACGTCACACGCTCGCGTCGTCGTCGACGAGGCGAACTAGGTTGGCCCGGCGGGAGGAGAGGAGGCCGCCGGCCGAAATAATGTCATCGCTACTGGCTGCTGATGCCGCTGCTGCGGCGGAAAGTTCAACGTCAGTCGCGGTCTCTCGACCTGATGATGATAAAATCGAGACCGACGCTTTCTGCTATTATATATATATATATACCTGTATACATGCACGTGTGCATTGGTTCTCCGCTGCGTATACTGTGTTCATTGACTGACTGCTGCGCATATAAGTGGTATATATATACACGCACGATCGTGTTGAGGATATATAATGGGCACGTGTGTTCGGATATACTAGTTTTGTGCTGCTCCACGATAACGACGAACTTTAGCGTTCGAGAGCGATTTGCCGATGTCCGTACTTTTGTTCCCTCGCTCTATCCGTGTATGCGATTTTTGGTCCCAGGGAGGGCTTTGTCGAGGGTCTATTCAACGACCGACGCTACTATACAGTGTCCTCGTTCGTGTACACATGTACGACCGGAATAATATAAGCGCCTGATGCGATGCGGGGCTTCTTCTCGTATATATTTCGTGTCCGTATACACGTATCGTTAATTTTGAAAAACAAAATACTCGACGCTGCGAAATTTTCGTTAACAGCGTTTTGCTCGAGCATCGCTGCGAGAAATATAAACACACATCGTTCAACGAGAAGTGTAAGGGTGTACGTAACATTCTTATCAGGTATTACGCGCGAAGAGGGTGTTACGCTCGCGAGATGTTGGTATATATAATGTGCAACTTTTTCGCCCCGATACACACACGGTCGCGTATGGAAAATTATTCATGTGACCTTGCGACGCTACTGAGAGAGACGGAGCTATAGCGTCGCAATATACTGATAATTCATTCAGCATGATTACCCAGCTGCTATAGAGTCACGAGAGATGAGGATTTTATATATATATCCGGCGAGTGTCTGAATAGGCTCGACTCTTACTACTTGCACTAGTTGACTTTGGAGCTCGCCGTGTATAGCCGTTCCTTTAATCTCAGAAGAAGAATTTTATGATTGGAAATTGCCGTTCTATATAGGAAAAATGCCAGCACGTATAAATATCGAAGAAACCTTCGAACCGATAAATCCGCGGGATGTAAAAAAAATAGGTTTTTCGAATCCTCGGGAAAAATTCAATTTCGAACGGTTACGTAACCGCGAGCTAAGGCTCCCGGAGGATTCTGGGAAGGATAGCATTGTGGCGCATCGCTCGTAAAAGTTCTCAACTGTTGTTTATACGAATGTATAAGGACGTGCCTCTCTCGCGAGTCGTAGTCGATTCGCTCCTTCTTCGAGATATCTATAGATATACCTCTATATATACGCAAGAGCTGTGTTCTGGACTGGTTCCAACGCCGAACGAATGAAATCATCACGATAGCGCTGCTGCCCTGTTATCTGTCTGATGCGCGCATCGAAGCAGACGATGCTCTGCAAGAATCGTCGGGATTGACTTTTCGAAATATTTGTTTTTTTTTTTTAGAGCGTGTGCGGTGTATACCAAAATAATTATACAGGGTTTGCGACTTGTAGCATTTATCTGCGTAAGTATAATCTAATATTTTGAAGCGCGTTTTTAGTGTAGGTTATATAGCTCACTGCAAGTGCTAATTTTACTACGTCTATAATCTCGGGACATTAAATTAGCGGTTCATTACGGTTTTAACGCCTTTTTACGTGCGCGGGGATTAAGCCCCAGGCAGTAAAAACCTCAAAAACTTGGAGGCGTTTATTCAGTCTCCAAGTCTATAATATGTGCTATTTATTGATTTTAATATAAGATTTATAACACACCCTATATGTGCGTATCGAGATGGTATATAGCTACAAATTGACTGCAATCAAACTTCTCTACATACTTATTCTCTCCTATAGTTATTGCTAGAATAATCATTTCCAAACGTTTCATCCAACAGAGATATACTTTATAAAACTGTTCAATTTTATCGATAGACTGCATATTATTATAAGACAACTCGCACAAATCCATGTAACAATCAATAAGACATAATGATTCCAAAAATATCACATCTCGTCGTCTCTCTACACGAGCTAAACCATCTCGATGCAAGGTTTCTCTCTGATATAGATTTTTCATAAGTTAATGTCGCAGCAGGATTGCAAAAATAGCCCTGGGCTATGCAAGATCTTAAAAGATTCGAAATCGAGCCAGAATAACACGAGAAGGGAGATGACGGTGAATAGGTATATATACCTGCATTTTTTTTAACTTTAAATCTGAATGTTCGGGGCCACCAGGTGCCTTCTCTCACCATTTGACACTATCATGTCATTCTCTCGGCCTCGTTTCTGAGAAATAATGTATCGTTTTTGCAGCTATAGTATACTTTATATTCTTACGGCTTTGATGATTGCTTTATCATCAATTATAAAACGGCGATAAAAATGCAAAAGCAACGATTACAGCTCTTTTATAGCAGTGTATTTATGGAAAAATGACTCTAAGGCCTTAAGTAATCTATAAAATATGAACTTATTATAGTTTCAATTGTATTTCATAGAATAATTTCAATGTATAAATTAACTTTTGTCGTAATATAAGAAAAAAAAATTCTCAAACATCCAACTTAAATATGACTCGACTGTATAAGAACACGCAGTTATTGGGCCAAACGAATCCTTACGAAGTTCAATCCTATTATCAGTGTTATTGGAAGTCGGGGAGATTGTAAGAACAATGTTAGATCGTTATGCTTACAAGCACAATAGATCGTTGCTCGTGTTTGTCCAAAATTAACGAAATATCTGATTAATAAATACAGTATCAATAATAAAAGTCTCTCACATATTTTGTCATCAATACCTCTGTGTATAACAAAGTTATATAATATTACCTAATTTACATGTTCCCCATCGAAGATATGCCGAAAAAAGTGTAAAAATGCCTCTGAGAACTTGGTAAAATAAATAAATAATACATATGCCTGAAATCGCAACGAAACGATAAAAAAACTCTATAATAACGACAAAACCAGCCCGCGCATTGTTAAAAACACATTGACTTGAAAACGTTCGAAAGTAGATAGCTATAACTCACGATCGTGATAGCTAAGCATATATATCGGATTGAAAAGTTTCGCAAAGCGCTATAGTACATATAGATACCGACGCGGCGAGATTTAGAGCGAATTCTAATCGAGAACCATATTGTCGATCCGCTTTTATGTTCATTCGATTCGCACATCTCATTGTTTTTCACTCATCGTCTCCTGCTCACTTTTTATACGCGTCTACACCGCGACGCTTCTCTTTAATCTCGCCGTCTCTCTCCAGTGCGCACGTTTCCTTTGTAATTTCGGTCTCTTTGTCTCTCTCTCTCTCTCTCTCTCTCTCTCTTGCTCCTGTTTTCCAGTTCGCGCCTCCATATCGGATTCTCCTTTCCGCAGCCGCTGCTCTGCGCAGACAGGCACAAAGAGCGCGTTAAAATCTTTCGATTTTTCTCTCTTGTTATCGCGCGTGAAAGAAGCCGGTGATTCCGATCTAAAAATTAGATTACACACCGAGCTCTTTGATATTCTTGCGGTGAGCTCCGAACGTGCTGAGGAAGCCGGAGGTATACGTACGCGTTATATATAGTGCAATGGTTTGGTATGTTATAGCTGCTTGCGGTTTTTGCTTATTTGAATTATACAATCTATGATAAATACGCGACTTTTTTTTTTTAATCGAGAAGATCCAAACTTTCTTCGACTTTGTCCCCTTTTATTCGCGCGCTATACGAGACAAAGAAACACCCTTTTACCGAAAGATTTCCATAAATTTATATTCTTTTACACGTAGCACTCTGACTTCTATCTCCGTTCGAGTTTCGTACCTAGTTTACATCTGAAAGTGGCGAGGGATTCTAGTTCTTTAACTACATGCGCGTAGCGCACTTACAGCATCGCGGCTATGTATATATAGCTATAACAGTAGCGAAACTCTTGATGACGATCTAACTTTACTCGCGCGCGCGTTATAGGTATACATGGAATATTTAATTTTCATGAAAATTTGAATAACTTATGGACTTTGAATAGCAAATAATACTCATTATATACTGGTGCGAATTTGCGATTCAAGTTTGAAATACGCGTGACGATCATTAAGAACAAATATATACCACGTTTGTAATTCCGTGTGCTCGAAACAAAAGGCTTTGCCATATATTAATGACATACGCGTTATGGCGCTAATTGCAAACGCCCTACTCTAATACCTGTATAAATTAACAATCGGGAGCTCTCAGCCATTTCGCGAATAACAACAATAACGGTACACCGCCAAATTACTCGTTATTTTACAGTCAGCCGAAATTCCACGAATAAATCAAAAACTCTTCTCTGTAACTTTCCGCTATGTATTATATATACTCGCTCATAAATTCACTTTACACCTGTTAGCTTCGAATCACCCAGCATAATACGCGCGTCGCTCTCGAGAGTCCATAAATCTCGGCGCACGCACGACGACAAAAAAAAAGCCTTACATAATCAACGTCGACTCATCTTTACAATTCAAAAGCGCTCGCGGAGTAATCGCAGCCTAATACTCCCGTCGTTCCGAAATCCCTTTTCTCTCTTTTCACAATGTATCGTTAATCCTCGGCCACACAAGCGTTATCTCTCGTGCACGTACCTCCTGTGTAAACTAGTTTTAAAAATAATGTTTACGGCAATAGAGAGACACAGAAAGGTCGCTATCTCGTCTCTAAAATCGCGCTGTGTGTATGTGTGTCGTGGAAAGCGCACCTCCTGCGCGCGCGAGCCGCGATCGATCAATCGAGCGCCTCTTCCCTCTCTCTCTCTCTGTCTCTCTGACTTGGTGAAACCTTACCGCGAAAATTTTGCCGAGGAAAAACCCCCGCGTTGGAATGGCATTTCCTCGAAATGGCTGATTCACGAGGAAGAGGATGTGCGTGTGTTCTGCTGGGGGGATCAGCTGTTTGTGGCTTTTTTTTAAATGTTCCATGTTCATATTTACGGGGGAATAAAAATCGAGGCGAGCAAACGCCCTCCAGGAATTCCATTCGCGCAGCCTCGATTTTCGGCCGGACACGCAGATCTGTATCACACTGTGAGTATGAACGAGATACACTGAAAAAAGATGATGAGCGAAAGGTAAGTAGTAGTACGCAGAAGCGCTGGAAGCTCGAAATCGCAGACTCGTCGGCCTATAAAATACACGCAGTAAGTCATCCACCATCGACTACTCTAGACTATTAACCGACTGTTCGACAACAAACGTGAAATAACGACGATAACAGACTAGACTGATATCGTCGCACACATGTGCGAGTGACAGGGTCACGTTACGCGAGTCACAGCGGTCACTCGTTTACCTATACAAGAGCGACAGAGACGGACGAACAAAGTCGACGAGAGATTCGCTCGAGCATTCATATACACAGACACACGCAGAATCACCTTGCCGAACACAGGTATATATTCAAAATAAAACAGTCGAACGCGTCTCGGCATCTACTCACCGGTATATATCGTCGACACTGCTCCGCCCTGGCGCGCACTTCGCCTCTCCCAAAGTCGAAAGGGGAAGATTAATCCTCTCTCGGCTACTGCTGTCTGGCCCTCAGGCCGGATATATGCGGGCTTTATTTACTCGCTCTTTTGTTATATATGTATCTTGTACACAGCGCGCACTGCTCGTCGGTGTCACGTCGGCGGCCGCGCGCGGAGACGTTCGCTCGCGCTCTGTCTCTGTCATGTGCGCTGCTGCAGCCTTGCACGCAGTGGATCCATCCGAGGCAGCTATTATATATATATATATATATATATATATATATATATATATATATATATATATATATATATATATATATATATATTACTGCGAGGGGTGAGTGCCGCTCGGTTGGTACGACAGGTATCTGCGGTGGCAACGCGCTTCTTTTGAACGGGATGGAGATAGATGATTTTTTTAGTACAAGAAATCTAGGAGTGAACAGTTTTTATTCATTGGAAAAAGATTAAACGAAAATGATGCTATTCTAATACAGGCTATGATTGGTGTATAGTTACAATTTCACTAGCACAGATTTTTTTATATATTATGCATTATGCTACGACATAATAAAAAAGTATTTTGATACTTTGATTCGTCTTTTTTTTTTTGTTTCTTTTTATATATATGTAATAATATTATTAAACTATATGTCAACATTTCAATCGCAACACTTTGAACAAACTTTTTATGAGTGTATATACATTCCATTTTTTTATAAAAAAAATACCTTACGCTATGCATACTTGTGAATTAATTGCTTAGATCTTTAGTCCACCCTGTGTCAAGTGCACATCGTCTGGAGGGATTGGGTTTTTCAAATTAACCACTCCTGCAACTATCGTGCAAATGTCGTCTAAATAGGGTAAAAGCCTCCAAGAAATTTTTGTTTGGAGAACTTTGTACATTTTGAACCTCTGAATTGTTCTGTCCACGTGAACCCGAGCAGCGCATACGTTTTTTATTAACTCTACGTCCCTCGAACTGTATTGCTTATTCCTCTCGAGTTTCAGTGCTTTTATCAACGTAATGTTACGCTCTACGCATTCGGCCTCGATATCCAAGCTATTGTCTACCATTATAGCCTCTTTCACTGGATCCAGACTATTTAGAAGAGTCGTTTGTGTGAACACGGACGTGTCATCTGCTTGAGCATCGAAAGTCTTACTTTTGAAAATAATCAGACCATTGGGAGCTACACCTAGTACAAATTTTACCGACTCATAATCTTTCTTCTTCTCTAGCATTTCTTTTTTGCATTTTGGGCACCTTTGCTTTTCAATCTGTGTTTCAGTGCAGTTCAATATCACTCTGGTTTGTTTGAACGATTGAAAGGCTTCCGGTAAATTCTTTATCAATTCTTCAGTTTTTGACCAATATATCGTATGCTGCAATATTCCCGCTAACGTTCGCGCCATTGCGAAAAAATAACTTGAACAAACTATCTGTGTTAATCCGAACATTGTTGCTAACGAGCGAAATGATAAATTTGTACGCAGTTTACAAAGACACAAAACTATTCTTTCTCTAGGAGGATGAGAGATTTTTGCTACACATTTGGGACCCTCAGCCATTGTCACTGCCTTTGTTAATCTGTCTAGCAACGATAAATTGATCCCAGTAAAGGCCATCAGCTCCAAATCATTATGTAATAAATGTAGCAAGGAAAAACATTTCTTTTGAATTACTCTCTCACTAATCTCAATTCCTTTTCTTGTAATCACTGTTCGTTCATCCTCATTTGGTGGATTTACTTCTTGCAATTCGAGTAGAGCTTCAGCTGCCAATGTCTCTGGATTTTTTTTCATATCCATCAAATCATCATCATTAATTGTAGTGTATTGACCACAACTAGCACAGAGGGTGATAGCTGACACATTTTTTTTAATTCGTTCATTAGCAACTTGAAGGTGTTTTGGTGTAATATTTTTCTTTTCCGGTTTTTCTGCGGCACTACTTACTTTTTCTTTCTTTTTTACTACAATATTAGCCTTATTATAATTAGAATCGCCTTTTACATGTACACTTGTAATTTCCACTTCATTATCACTTATGTTATACTGTTCCTCTTTATCTGTGCTTTGTTTTGGTTGTACTTCTTTATTACTCTGTTTTAGTTGCACTTTTACATTACTTTGGCTTTTAGCACTAGCATTACTTTGCATTTTTACAGTGACATTTTGTTTTTTAATAGCTGTTTTCACAGGATTTTGATTTTGTAGAACACGAGAAGTATTTTTCTGCATAGATTTATTTGTATTATCTTGAGCTTTGATAATTTGAACTGGCCCAGAATCCGGTGCTATGACGCTTTTGCAATGTTTCGGGACATAAATGATCGTAGTTACTTTTTCCTTGTCATCGCTATCTCTGTGAAAATTAGATTTTTTGATTAGCTACAAGTATTGGAAGCATTAAAAAATAAATGGACATATAATTGCCATACTTTGCACCAGTTGTACATGTCTTATTTCCATAATTTTCTTCCTTAAATACCACTTTGAATTTTGGTTTCCTAGGCATGTTCAAGCATGGGACAGCATCCGTTTTCAAAACAAAATTCGTGGAATTAAGATCTACAATAAATGAAAGCTGTAGTTGGAATTCATACAGTCATACATAGAAATTAATACAAATAGAATTGCAATTTACTCAAGTAATCTTCTTTTTGGAAGTGAGCATTGCATACATACAATGGATGTTTTATTGGTTCATTTAAATTACAAGCTATAAACCATTGTTCGTAAATTCTTTTAAGTTTTGGAAAACTATGAAAAAATCTTCTTTGCGATGGTTTTGGATGGCATTGTGGTACACAACAGACTTTCTTGACCTTATCTATTCCAGAAAAATGAATAATCATTCATTTTACGAATAAATTCATAATTTTCACATATGTAAGATCTTACCAGGTCCTTTTGATTGTGGAACTTTTGTAAAAGTTTTTGCATTATTCTGTGGTTCATGAGAAGGAGTATTTATCTCGATATAACTAGGAAATTCAGTCCCTAGATCTGAAATGAAACATAAATTTAGCATTGCAACATAATGAATAGCTCTAAAATAATGAATGCTTATACTCAACCATTTTGTTGGTTCCCTGTCATCTCCTTCACAGGTTCAAACTCTTCGAATTCAGACTCTACATTCATTAATTTTCTCGAAGGAATAACATATCTCCGCAGTCTTTTAGGTTTCACTAAAACAGAAAACAATATTCACCTTCTTAACTGATCTAGTCTATCTACGAGAGACAACCCACTCGTCAACTGTAAACCAATACTCCGGAGTACCTCAGCGAGAAGAAACAAAAGAAAAATCCTTCACACTTACAGCAGGAGTAGTCCTCCTCGGAAAAATGCGAGCTGCAAACATAGCTATTATTGGTGATTGGCTTGGTTATGTTACATGTCTCGATCCATTTTCGTTTGACGGCTTCGTCCGAGGGAAACCTGTGGTACATGAAAGCCTCTTGTCCAGTGCAGTCCGGCACGCTGCAGGCCTTTTTATGCACGTACTTATAGACCTTGCCCTCAGTGTCAGTCATCGTGCTACGTTAAAGAGTTCACTAAATTATCATCTCGCGGCTTTCGGATCAAGTCAAAGACAACACGCGAGTGTTTACATCTGTGCTACTCCAAAACCCGCGCACTGCAAGTATAACGAACTTCTCTCTCAAACCAAGTTATCAGTAACAAAGTGAACATCGTCGAAAATGTGAACATCGTCATCGACGATCGACAGTCCTATTTCGAGAATCGAACGAATAGTTGCATATACATCTATCACAACGAAGTTAGCTGCGGCGCGTAGGTGGCTCCATCGACGGGAAATTCGAACATGAACATCTGCGCGTGTATATATATATATATGTATGCATTGTCATTCAAAATTCGCACGACGATCACCGCCGCGCAAGAGAGAACGGCGGCGCGGGAGGAGAAGGTAGGAAATAGAGGAATAAGCAGAAGAAGAAGAAGCAGCAGCAGCTTACTTACAACGCGAGGGGGAAGAAGCTAAGATTGGCCGATGGCCAAGGAAGAGGGGCGGGGAGGTCTGGCATGGAGAGAAGAGAGAGCGCGTTCGTTTATGACGGCGTGGCTTCGCCGTGGGTGGCCGGCATCGGGCCGTGTACGCGTGTGGTCCTGGGGTTGCAGTGATGCCTTATGTACTACCTTGCAGGATGTGAGACGCCATCGAGCGAGGAAGCTCAAGCGGAGAGAAAGAGCAGAGACTGATTGAAATCTCAACTGGTGGAACGGATTTCATGTCTTCAAATGCAAGGTATTTAACTTTAAGTACTTCCGAGTGTTAGGTAGTTTTCAAATTTTACGCTTGTTATGCGTCTTTGCCGTGGGGGAGAACACGCGTGTTGTTTGTGTTTTGGAGCGTTTGGGGTGGAAGGGGTATGCTTTCTTTGAGGCTTGAGTGCATTTGCATGCAGAAGGAGTATCGCGATTATCTGCCAGGCTTTTTTTGGCCGCGGCATCGATTGGGAGACGCGGAAGAGACGGCGAAGAGGATGCTTGTCTACACTCCTTGTCTGCTCCGATATTTTAAAATTTAAAATAATGTAATAGCGATTTTTTGTTCGTTCTTTTGTTATATTTGTGTGCTTTGAAATTCATTAATTTGGATTTTTACCTTTCAGATGATTCTGCTACTGTGTTTAGCTATTCTCGTGCCTTTGGCGAGACTAGAATTAGATCACAGTTACACATCAGGTGGCAATGATGACAATAAAACATGGTCGGACATAGGCCTTCGTCACAGGATAAAGGATCCCACCTTCATGCTGGACCCAACGGATTATCAACATTGCAAGAGGCCAGCAAAATGCGTAAAGATGATCAATACAACATGCATGGGTACTACGTTGCCCTATGACACCACTAGTCTGGATCTTATGCCAGAGTATAGTACACAGGAAATGATAAGGGTAAGCTTCCTTTGGTTAATAATAAACATATACTTTGTCCATGCACACCCTTGAAGTTAGTTCTTCTGACTCAGCAAGTATATTATAAGTCATAAGCAGAAATAGCTTAATTTATATTCCAGACAGATAGATCCTAACAAAGAATGCTCATAAAATTGACAAATAATAATTAATATTTATGTCTCAAAATTCATAAATAATAATACCATTTATTCCTTGCCTTGAATTTATCGATGACTTTGTAAACACAATAGATCATAAACATGATGTTATATTTTTTAATTTACAGGAAAAATTGCACATTTTACAAGGCTTGAAGCATATTCCCAAATGTTGGGCTGTAGTACAGCCATTTTTGTGTTCTTTATTTATACCAAAGTGTGTCAATGATACAGTGGATTTGCCTTCCCGAGAAATGTGCAAAGTGGTCTCTGGCCCTTGTAAAATTCTCTTCAACCATACAATATGGCCAAGTTTTATCAAATGTGAAGATACTAAGCTCTTTCCCAGATCCTGTAAAAGCGAGATAAGAGAATTAAAATTTAATACAAGTTCAAGTTGCCTTTATCCACTAGTGCCAACAGATAATGCTCTTGCAGTTTTTGAAGGAATTGAAGGATGTGGAACTGTATGCAGTGATCCTTTATACAAACCTGAAGAAAAAAAGCAGGTTCACTCTTTTATATTTTGGGCTGCTGGAATTTGTGGTGCATTCACTCTTTTTGCAGTGGTAAGTTTTCAATATGCACTATTTCATACAGTTCAGTTTTAACAATTTATTATTTTATGATGTAAAAACATTTTTTTTCTTAACGCACATTGCAGGTGACATTTCTGATTGATTGGAGAAGTGCTAATAAATATCCGGCACTTGCAGTTTTTTATATTAACTCCTGCTTTTTTGTTAATTGTATTGGATGGCTTGCACAATTCTCACCTGGCAGCAGGGAAGTTATAGTCTGCAGAAAAGATGGCACTTTGAGGATGAGCGAACCAAGGTGAGAGATTGTAACAATATCCAAAAAAAAATGTAAATCTTTTAAACTTGAACAAGTTATTAATTATAATCTTGTTTCTGATACGATTTCAGCGGAGAAAATCTTTCTTGTGTAGTGGTATTCATTTTGGTATACTATTCGCTTATGGCAGCTATGGTTTGGTTTGTTATTTTGACATACACATGGCTGATGAGTATTCAAGCACTTGGGAAAATTCAAGGTAGAATTGACAAAAAGAGCGCATACTTTCATCTGCTGGCATGGTTTTTACCATTAATGTTAACGGTGACAATAATGGCGTTAGGAGAGATAGATGGTAATCACACTACTGGAATATGCTTTGTAGGATATAATAACCATACTGTTAGAGCTTGGTTCGTGCTTGGACCTGTTTTGTCCGTTTTACTAATTGGAGGATACTTTTTGTCTAGGGGTAAATAAATTCATTATTTTTCATACTTTTGAATTGGTAAATGATCGATTAAGTACTGATATAAAAAATTTATTTCAGGCCTTATACTGTTGATTCGTTTAAAGATTAGCAGTCAAGAATTTATACAAGAACGAGCAAGTTCCAAAATACGAGAAACAATAGTGAGAATGGGATTATTCTCAGTATTCACATTTGTTGCAGTTCTCGTAACGTTTTATTGTCACATGTACGATTTTGAGCACTCTTGGGAATGGAAACAAACTTACAGAGATTATATCATGTAATACATGCCTTTACCCACTTATACAAGTTTAATACATTTTCAAATTGGCATGTCCATTGAATATTAAAATTTATTTCCAGCTGCTCAATAACATCAAAGTATGCAGAAGTATCGGACTGTAAAAAAGAACCAAAGCCGAGTGCAGCAAAACTGCAATTGCATTTACTTTCAGTTTTCTTTGCTGGTATCTTAATGTCATCTTGGGTTTGGACAGGCTCAACAGTTGATACTTGGATGAGGTTTCTTAGAAGGTACTTATCATCAATTACATTTATAGCAAAGTAAATAATAGTAATGACATTAAAACCACGTATTGTCTTTACATGTCTAGAACTTGCAATCGTGAAACTGAAGAGCCCGTCAAATTAAAAAAGCACAAAGTAATAGCTCAAGCATTTGCCAAGAGGAAGATGTTTAACGATGCCGGTCGCTTGTCTATAAGCTTTCGTAATACTCATGAAGATCCAGTAGGTTTGAATTTTGACCTTAATTCTGTAGCCTCGCAGGATTTTAGCTCGACCTGGGCTGCGGCTCTACCAAAATTAGTAACAAGAAGAGGAGCATTGGTAGGCGGATCAGTATCAAGCAATCGAAGGAACTCAACAGATTCGCAGTACAGTTTTAGTTTGCGTCGCGTATCCGTAGAATCTAGGAGAAATTCTTACGATTCTCAATTCGCTCTATCAATCAGCGAATTGAAGGCAGAGTTGAAGACTAGAGTCAACAAAAATGGCAAAAGAAGGAAGAAACCTCCAGAGAGAACTAGGAAGAGATCTGAGTCTCATAAGAGGGGAAGAAGAGATCTTGAAAAATCCAGATCTGGAAAAATGATATCATCATTTCGAAGAGGCAGCACAACGTCGCAAGAAAGTCAATTAGGTGTACAACTTTTGTCTGCTTTACCAATGGTGCCAACTTCGAGTACGAGTACTGTACCGTTACAAGTACCAAATATGAGAAGGCGTGCAGGACTGGACGAAGGACAATTAGCTCTTAGGGATGCCGAAAGACTGTTACCATTTTTATTCCCGAGACAAAGCGATAGCGATGAGAATTTAAGTAGCGAAGAAAAACCAAACGATGCAACAGATAAAGATATGGATTTAGAAGTGGGTCACGAAGAAAAGAATAATCACGATAGCGAGAATGAAGATAGTCAACAAGAGGAGGAGACAGAGAATACAGAGGAGACAAAGATGTTGGAATCAGAGGAAATGAGTGAAAGAAGAAAAAGTAAGATAAGCAATAGAAGTTCTAGAAGTTGTAACAGGAACGGGGATCGACGAACTTCTGAAGAATGCCAGACAAAATACCTGATAGAGGATGAAACTTTAAAGCATCTTCTACAAGAATCTAACGACACAAAGGTCAAGAATGAAGCAGAGGGTAGGAGTAGAAAATCATTTAAAGGTGGTGTGAATTCTAGCTTGTCCCCCAGTCCAGATGTATCAAGACTAATGCAACTTGATGGACAATCAAACGCGAGAGAAATTGCTACTCAAACACTCCCGCTCGATATCCTTGAAATGGAAGTACTGAAACAAAGTATTGATGAAATAATTAATAGTCGTAATTGTAGTTCAAAAGGAACTCAAATTTCTTCGCCACCGAAAAAAAGCAAAAAGCAACCAAAGCAAAGCGAGAAATGAAGTCGCTGCTCTCTAATCAACTTTTAAGTAAATATTGCGCGATTTTGCGAATGTAAAGGGGAGATAAAATCAAAACTGTACAAAAGTTAATATGGCCTGAGAATATCTATTTTTTACAAGATTGTATCAATAACGCACGTGCCTTATACCATAATTTTATTAATCGACTGTTTCCCGTTTATGTGAATAGGTACTTTTGTATCTAAAAATCTCAATACTCATGGCAGCTTTCTTTCTTCCAATGTTTAAACTGTGATAAGAGACTTTTATAAGTAGCTCACTTTTTGACATTTATTTGGATTTGTCAAAAATATGCGTATATTCGTATCAAGTGCATTTATAAATTCAAGACAGATGCCACAAATTTATACAAGATTTTTTTAAGGAGATCGTTATAATTCAATCTCCTTCTAACACCATATTTTTATTATTACCAAAAAGAGAACAACAACAAGTCTTTAATAAATTAGTCGTCATATTTTTAAGATGATTAATTCGATATAGATTTCTATAGAACGCCTATTTTGTACTTAAGTCATTAAAGCAATTACCCTTAAGTATCTAAATAATTTTTTACGGACTTTTTGAAATATTTTGCACTTTTTGTTACATATAACGTTGAAGTTTACATTTTAATATTGTACATGACATGAATACATTTTTATAACATTTTGAATTTTTTAATTCATTTAAGTTACTAAATTTAATACATTTTATTCATTACATTTTTTTTTTATAATTTATAGTCGTAAGTATTTTATACATAAATTTTATATGTAATTTTATATGCAATAAACAAATTTTTAAACATACTAATATGAAAAATCCTTTTAATCTTTTATTTTCCCTACTTCTCTCATTAAACATTATACAAATTACATAATCTATAATTCATTTAGCAAAATATATAATTAATGAAATTTTAAGGTGTCGTCGCGTAGTTCGGATTTAAAAACATTCCGTCCGTCCGTGCCTGTCACAGACGTCACAGTTTCATTTTGCATCCGCGCATAAATTAAGTACTTGAGTTGGGCATTGAGGCATATATTTTGTTGGACATTGGAACTGGTAAATGCAAGGTAAAAATAGCCAAGAGACAAAGGGGAAGTGGAAAGTGCACCGTGGAATAAGGTGAGGCTCGTTCTCACAAAAGTATTCAAGCCATCGCATCGCAGTCGTTTTGGGAGTATACCTATATATACACAATAGACGACACAAACATCATAACCTCATTCTGCTGTGGAGAAAAATCACTTGTTGGCTTGACAGCTGCTGTCGGAGGGCCATGTAAACATGATAAAAAATTGAATTTGTTTACCCACACGGAGCTCGAGAGCAATGTTCTTGGGGCTTCTCTGCTGATCGACGTTCTTCGTTGCTTCGATAACATAGTTATAGACCTGCAGACGCGCGCGCGCGCGAGTTATAGAGAAAAAAAGTATATAAGTTAGGTACCTATCTGCGTTAGTTCGACATTAGAATTAAAAAACAAAACCTGTGAAGGATGACAATGGGCGATGAGACTCCAGTTACATCACTTGTTCTTCCAGTAATACTGCGCCCTATTTTGGCGAAGGTAAGGTTCTCGATGTTTATACTACGTTAATTACTTTTGCTTTTCTTTTTCTTGGTGTATGTGGTATTGGTTAAGTAGATTTACATATTGATTAGTGTGATAATTCTAAACAAAACTTTGGAATGTCTTTTTGTAGAGTGACTACTCGTTTTGGAGTAGCGAGAAACTAGCCCGAGTATTTTGACCTGAAAAGCTATTTTTTGGCTTATTTGGTTATTTATTCTGTTGATGTCAGACATTTTGCTTAAAACATTGCTTACAATATTATACCTGTTTTGAGAGAAATAAAAGGTTTTTACATTCTTAATTGAATATTCATTGTAAAAAATTACAAGAAAATCAACAATCGTTGATGTGAAATGAGTAAAAATGTAAATTATTATTAAATTATTCGTATTTGTGGATAATTCAATTTATCGATATAAAAATAAGAATATATTATACTTCAATCAAAGCTAATGAAGTAAAACGGTAATCTCGTAGTAATTTACGATTTATCATCTCTGATGTCAAGCATTCATAGAATGGAGGGAGAAAGTCCTATTAGAGAAAGTAGAGAATAGTGCATTTCATCAGATGCAGTGTCATTTAAATGGTTTTCTCTTGCAGTTGGAAAGGCAGAATGGAGTGGCTGCTCAGACACTTCGCAAAGCTTTATCAAATGCAGAACTTAATCACCCTGGCATAACCTATGACTTGGTTTTGGGACTTGTTCGTCGAGCAGATCTCAATTTGGATATGAATGAAAGTGTACTTCGTTTGCAAGGAGTTGCATCTGATTGTGATGGTAATTTTTTTGTAATTTTTTATTTATCAACGTGACTGTTAAGGTTTTAACTATTTTAATCATTCTAGTTGTTGAGCATCGTTCTACACGCTCAGAAAATGCATTCCAAGAACTCAATCGAAAGTCAACTTCTTTGAAAAGGATATTAAGTAGGATTCCTGATGAAATTACTGATCGTAAGACATTCCTCGAGACAATTAAGTAAGACCCATTCAAGTTTCTCATAAAATTTGTGTTGAAGAAGAATTTGAATTTACAAAATACTTTTTATTTTCAGAGAAATTGCCAGCGCCATTAAAAAGTTATTAGATGCTGTTAATGAGGTTACAGGGTATATACCAGGCTCTGCAGGAAAGCAGGCACTGGATCAACGCAAGAGAGAATTTGTAAAATACAGTAAGCGTTTCAGTAATACTCTAAAAGAGTACTTCAAGGAGGGGCAGTAAGTTTCTTTATTTGGTTCAACTGTGCTTAATTTTTAAATTTTCTTAATTTTTCTTAATTTCATAATTTTTCTTTTTTAGGGCTAATGCAGTATTTGTAAGCGCTTTGTACTTGATTCTCCAAACAAATATGATTATGTTTACAGTAGAGGTGTGCGAATAGAGTATTATAATAATTATTGCAATGTATTATTAGAGATGTGCGATTTTATTAACAAATGACGTTTTTACGTATAATATACGTTTAATAAAACCATTAAAAATGATTCTCTTCTTTCATAGTGATTTATAAAAACGATTTTGCATTCCAAAAAATGATAAAAGAAACGGAACATGTACAGTCTTTGTTCAATAAGAAGAAATAAAAATATTTTATTGATAACAACTTCATATAAATGCACTGCGGTTCCATACTGAAAAATGGTATGACTTAGCTATCTACATCCTTTCTGTTACTAACGACGGATTTTAGTAACTATAAAAGGAAGATCAATTGGACATTGATGAACACTTTGATTGTTCAAGCTCTTTTACTGTCAGCAAATACTCTGACGATACTGCCAACTCCACTGACGTTGTATACTTTTTCGTGCCACACCAGTAAGTGTCCACTACTACCTTCATTTGGTATTTCAAAACCTCTGTAAATGTACTTCATCAAGACATCCATGAGGTCCCGATCTAACTGTGCTATGCAGTCGTCCATTTGGTTGGTTTTTATACTTAGGAGTACTTTTTGGGTCAGTTGTCGTGCGTTATCCTGCAAAAAAAGAGAGTAGAATTTTATTAGCACCGACGAACACGTAAACGAGATCGAATGTTTGTAAACAAGCTGAATGTGTGAAAAATATTTTCGCTTAGGGTGCAATTGTCGAGTACGAATTGCTCGTGCAAAAAGACGCTCAAAGATTTACGCTCGCATTTGTACAAAGTGCACACCTCGAAATAAATCTGACTCATTCGACGATAAAACGGAGCGGTCGTTCATTACATAGAATTGCGAGGTTACCTTAACTTGCTGATTTTTCGTCCCAAGTGGCGCAGATTTGAGCACGGAAATTAAAGCCTCGGCATGTTTGCCCTTGTTTCACTGTTAAGGAAAATAACAACATACGATAGAAAGAAACAATAGAAGCTGAAAGAATAAAGGCGTTAGTCAGTCAGTTGCTAGAAAAGGATATTGGCTAAGTAGAGTGTGAATTTCGTTCTCGTCCGGTCCGATTGGCCCGGTAACACCGCCTTCACCATCGTCCTCCTTGAACTGGTTCTCATTGTACTGGTCGACGTCGATTTTCCGAAAAGCTGTACCCGACGAATCCTTCATTTTCCTCTCGTCGGACTTTGACATTTTCGGTGGCTCTATACAACCGAAACTTGACGTTTCCGTGCTGCGATCACGCCTGCACGGGGTCTGCTCTGCAGCAACAGCAACACCAGGACCGACCGACGCCCGCTGGCGCCACTATCTCACGCCTATGCTCAACTGTTTTACCGATCGAAACGAGTCAAGTTGCAGTTTATCGCGCTGTATATATGAATTTATGTTGATGAAAGGATGTGATAAATTGTGTTTACACGCAGTTTTTTTACGAGAATATATTGGTACACACACGTTTTCTCTGTTTTTGAAGTGAGTGAAAAAGGGTTTCTTTGTTTTTAATCGACGTTTGCTTTTTAACGTTGTTAGGTTACTTATTTATTAGATGTTGCAATTTTGCGACATTTAACTATACACAATATACGTATGGTTATACCGCTAGTTTTTTTTTCTTTTATTTATCGGTCGTTACATCTTATCAACTAACAATTGAGATTAAAGTATGACTCCCTTGCAGGTATATTATACATTAATGCAAATCGTGATATTTTGTGCGGTGTTTGCGTCATTGGAGCGTGCTTATCAAACAAGTGAATCCATAATTTTATAAAATTTGCTTGTTCTTTAGATTCTGAGGTTAAAGCCAAAATGTCGAATACCGATGCTGACACTTCAATGCAGTCTAATCAAGGTGGTTACATGGACACTTCTATTGCAAGCACATCTATTCAAGGTAGAAATGTTAATTCCAACAGAGTACAGAATTGTGTACCATTGATGATTTGTCATTTGAATCGATATAAGGATGATCTTCATTTGTGGGGAACACCTGTACGAATTGTAACATTTGTTGCTATTCTGGAGGAGGTAGACGTTGTCAGTACAAAAGTGCATTTCCGCTTTCGAGATGAGACAGGTTACCATGTTAATGACTATATCTTCCATTAGAAATATATTGGTATTATATGTTTCAACTTTGAAATTTGTTTACAGGAAGTATAAGAGGTGTAAAGTGGTTGAATGCCGAACTAATAAATTATGTACCACCAGTCAGCATAAATTCATATGCTAGGATTTATGGCAACATGAGAAATATTAACAATGATCATTTTGTTAATGTTATCCAAATACAGCCGATAGAACATTTGAATGAGTTGCTGGCTCATTTAATGGAAGTCACTCTTGTTTGTTTACAAGGTGAAAAAGAGTTAACAGAAAAACTTGCTATTGAATCAGTCATTCAAACAGGGCAGCCAGACAAACATGAAACTGGTTGTCCTTCTGATCTCAGTAAAGAACAAGCCATGGTTTATAGTATTATTCAATGTTCAATGGATGAGGAAAACGGTGCTGAAAGAAATGAAATTAAGTCTCATGTTCCTTCATATTTAGTCAATAAGGTTGATGGAATATTAAATTTCCTATCAAGTGAAGGGCATGTCTATACGACAAAGACAGATGACCACTTTAAAGTTATCTAATAGGTTTATCTGGTATTAGTTATTAAGGACAAATTTTCTTTAAATTTTGTACTGAATCGACAAAATATTTATGGCAATATTCTTAATGACGATAAAATATACATTTTTACAGTGACAAATACCTAGTATGTTAAGAATATTTGATTTATTATTTTTATAGTATTCAAGTTTTATATACTGAAAGTTATTTCGTTTTTTTTATCCACTGTTAATTGAATACTAATTTTCTTGAAATCTTACAGTGAATAAACCAAATATTCATAAACTTTTCTTAAGAAAATAATATGTATAGATTTAGATATTGAGATATTTATTATTTTTATAAGTTATCTGCTGTTAGCTTGTAATGACTAACCCAAATATTTATGAAAATATTGTTTGTGATGATAAAATTTATATATTTATATATATATATATATATTCAAAAATACCTAGTATTAAGCATGTTTGATTTTGTGTTTTCATAAACTATATTCTATGTTTTGCAATAATTCATAAAAAAGAAAATTTCATGATAAAAAGTATTCTGTATTTGTGTATAACTGTGCAGAAAATGTATCTGTAGAAATCAAAGTATTGGATATAAACAATTTATTTTGATAATATAGTTTTATTTATAATATACACCTTAGTTTTAACAATTGATTAAAAGAATGTAATTGTTTTTGAATTAACATAACAGTTATAGATGAATTGCTTTATACAATAACAAAATCTACTTATTTGGAGTAGAATCTTTTAAATTACAATTAAACGTATTATTTATAATTGACCTAGATTGTAAATAAATGTGATGCCACTAAATATATAATATAATTGACATTGGACATTGACACATTAAGAATATCACAAATATGGTACTGAAATAGTGACACCATTCTCCCCTGGCAATGTGAAAACTTCACTCCACTGAATTCTCTCTTGATTGTTAATCGCGTTTTCTAATCCTGCAGAATCAATCATTGGCATTGATTCTACATTTTGAAGTTGAGGTAAATCTTGAAAAACGATTTCTATCTTTAGTGGCTCTGCTGATTCTGCTGCAAAAAGAAAATGAAAGAAAAAAAAGAATATGAGTTATTTGCATGGATTTGTAAAGTCTACTTATTTTATATACTTACTTTTACAGTTTGTCTCCATTACATCTTCATTAGATGTTGTATTACAAGTTGAATTTAGCCACAAATTCTTTTCCGCGTGAAACTGCCTGGTTGCTTGTGCTAAAGCTTCAGTAAGAGCAAGCTGTAACAATTGTTTGTGAGAAAATAAAAATGTGTTCAAACTCATATTTACATTAATTCCGCACGAAATTAAAAAGCTCTTTCACCAACATTGAAATAAGCTCCATTCACGATATTACAGTGAACACACAAGAAAAAAATAGATACATATGTAAATACATACATACATATAAGTAGAATCTAAAATTTCGGCTACGTAAAAAAGCAACGAAAACACACCAACCTGACACATCTGCAGTCTAGTAATTCTCGTTCCTCGAGCTGCATCGCCATCGACGACCTTTATCGTCCGCCCCTCATCCTTCGACAACTTCGCTTGCCGCGCTAGCTGACTGTTCTTCTTGACGCCGGTCTTCCGACATACCCTCGACAGCAAGTCCAACCTGCCCTGCCTGAAGTTCTCGTGGAGAAACTCGTGCACCTTCTGCTCGTGGCCCCCTCCCCTGACGCACACAGTCTTGGCGCCGAACATGTCGCGATTGTGCGAAGTGAGTTTCCGGAAGCCGTAGAGGTTCAGCTGACGGATGAAGCTGGCCATGTTGCTGGTCTTGAAGACGCCGGAGTCCGAGCCACTGAGATACTCCCGCTGAAAGTCGTCGTAGTCGAGGAGGACGCTGAGGCCGTCGGGACCCCAGCCGATCGCTCCGCTGCGGCACTCGTTCACAATACGCCAAAGTTTTTGCGGGAAGCGCAACGACGGGATCGCGCTGCAGCTGTCCTCCAACAACAAGGCGTTGTTTACTTCGGCGATGTTATCGAAGTTACGAGCGCCGCTGACGCGAGAGTCGGCGCGCGATGTCGCTTCGCTAAACTCGGACGCGAGCTCCGCGGAAGTGTCGCTGATGCTGCTGTCGGGGTTTTGCACTTCGTCGGATGCGATCGCGGAGTCGGATGCTTGATCGACGCTGGAGTTCTGTGCTTCGTTCGACAGGATGACGTATTCGACTTTTAACTCTTGATCATCGGATGATGATACGACGATGGTGTCGGAGGACCTGTTGGCATCGGCGGACGAGTCCATTCTTGTGTTGTGCGCGAGTGGTTACGAAAATGTGAGAAATAATTAAAAGCACCTCTGCGGAGTGACGGACGATTCGGGTGAATTTTCGAACAAGTGACGATCGGACGGTCCTCGTTGCCGCCGCCAGTGCGTTTTTTTACTCTGATGCGATTTTTCCGTTGTCCTCTGCTGCATGGACGAAGATGCCGGCCGGTAAAGCTGAAGGTCATTTTCAACGGTTTTCTGCCGAGGTTATTCTATACGAAGTATATAGCTTGGAGGTAAGTGGCTATTTTTTACTTGGGTATGATTCTTCCTTTGCTTGTACATATATAATGAATTGAGTATATTTACTACAAGTTGTATATTGTATAGGGTAACAAAGAAAGCAAAGCATTGCAAATGACTATAAAATTTAATACAACCCATAATTTGTAACAATGTCTTTTCCGGTATATAATATTAGCTACTTTACAAGTTGAGAAAAATATTTCTTTTTTCAATTTTGTACAATACATAATTCTACAAGCATATTATATTTTATATACGTTTAGTAAAAAAGTTATCCACAAACACGTGCGATATTGCGGTTTAAAGTATATTTACAATTATAGATCGACATATGGATCACGCTGTTTATAGCTAGTTGGACTATAAATAATTGTTATGGCCATACGCGCGACAAGTTATAAATAATTATTGTCATAAGAATTCCTTCGTTATTATTATACTATATCATATACGAGATCTCCAATTATTAACACCGCATTATACAAAAACGCAGGGTTTCATTTCAGTGACTTTTCTATATTTTCGGGTAATGCGTTTTTGATTGCCCCATATATAATGTCATATATTTTTTGCATTACTACTTAATTCTATTAGTTTAATTTCAATCAAAGACATATTAAAACGTAAATATATAAAATATATAATATTCGTCAAAATTTAATTGTTATATAAAATAACTCATTGTTAATTGCAACTTAATACTTTATCATCTGCGTGAGTATTTTTCATGAACTATATATAATATTACAGATCAACTTGATAGATAATTATATTTCATCAATTTTAAAATTAAAGATTAGACGGAGGAGTAGTAATTTCACAAAGTTAATCCGAGTTTACGCCCGCTATATAACTAATTTAGGCTCCTATAGACTATTATCTCAAGTATAAAAAATATTATGTAACTTTTCATTGAATAGCTTTTGGTGCAGTCTTCGAACACGCGCATACAATTAGCGTTCTACTCAAGGCACGGTAGGTGGATCTTTCATTATTTACGGCACTTAATGTTATAAACTTAATTTATCCGCGATGCTGAGCGGATGAAATCGAACGCCCTTCTATACGCATATATATTATATAGGAAATATCGATTTCGACTTTACAGTATTGTCTCTTGGTGCTTTGGTGCCACTGCCGTTTCACGTGGTTATCATGGGCAGGGGCTGAAGATACTCGCGCATCGCCGCAGGTGACGGCAGAAGGTATCCGTCGGAGTCAAGGGCGTCCGGGGTACGTATGGTCACGGGACCCTGTGGTGGCCTGGGTAACGAGCTGATCTGGCTGGGTTTGTCCTGGGCTTTCTCGAGTTTTTCCAGAATATCGACGAAGCGTAGACGATCCCGGGGTTCCGTCTTCCAACAGTCTCTCATTATCTGACAGACGTACGGGGGACAGTCTTCCGGGGGGATCAACATTATGCCTTGGAGGATTAACTTCACGACCTGCGAAACGCACGTTTTGGTGATATAGGATTAAATTAGCCGCGATTTTGAGCGAGTGCAGGATTAATCTCATCTCGGTTCGTACCTCCTCGTTGTTGTGTCCGTAGTAAGGCTGCTTTCCGAAAGAGTAGACCTCCCAGAGAACGACACCGAAGCTCCAGACGTCACTTTCCAGGGTAAATCTTCCGTACATCACGCTCTCCGGTGACATCCAACGCACTGGCAGTAACCGCGAGCCGCCGATCTGAATTCAAATTTTAGTAGTTCAATCTTCGGTGTATAAATTTACGTATTAAACTGAATTCCTTCAACGACCAAATGGGTGAACCATACCTTGTAGTAGTCGCAGGTGTAGACGTCGCGTGACATGCCAAAATCAGCGATCTTGACAACGAGCCCGGAGCCCACCAGACAGTTCCTACAGGCGAGATCTCGATGAACGAATCTTTGTGCCGAGAGATAGGTCATGCCCGCGGCTATCTGCGTCGTTATCCAGTGAAGGGAATCCTGAAGCACAAAATGCATTAATTTATATAATATTGTGCGCTCGATTGTGCGCTTCGAAGAAAATCTATTTCACCGGAATCACGCCACTGGACGGTTCTCAAAACAAAAGACATCTCTCTTCCAAACTGACCTTCGTCAACGGTTGCAATCCGGGCGTTGGCTTACGAAGTGTGGCTGAATTCGCCCTGAGGACTTCGGCCAGGTCACCGTAAGGCATGTACTCGAATACCATCCAGGGACTGTTGCTGGTGTCGCGCAAAACGACTCCTATCAGAGAAAGGATGTTGTCGTGGCGGAACGTCGACATTATGTCGACCTCGCGCATGAAATCCTCTTCGGCTTCGGGACTGGCCGTGTCTTTTAAAACCTTTATCGCCACTATCTCCGTGGTGTCTTCGCATATCAGCTCACCTGAGAATTGAAAAGAAGAAGACCGCGTAATTCTAGACAAATAAGCTGTTGTACGCGAGGAATTTTTTTTCAGGAAGAAAAATAGTGATACATTGATTATTCTCGGTATACTAGAATTACCTTTAAATACTTTTCCGAAGCAGCCCTCACCGATGTCTTGCAGAAATACGAGCGAGTCTCTCGAGAGAATTGGCACTTCCGGTGAGGCGCAAGTGAAGTACTGAGGATTCGGCGTGTATTTGTTGGCCAGCAGTAGACTCGTTTTCAAGTTCATCGGCGAC
Organism: Muscidifurax raptorellus; assembly: GCA_020010945.3. Lineage (NCBI taxonomy): Eukaryota > Metazoa > Arthropoda > Insecta > Hymenoptera > Pteromalidae > Muscidifurax > Muscidifurax raptorellus. The sequence goes on along the minus strand of CM052078.1, from coordinate 6,725,486 downwards.
GCCTGAAACACACAACGCGTTATGTGTATCCGTTCGACAAAAAGAAAATCGAAAGCTGACCGATTGTATTCCCAACGTTGCGTTTTGTATACACTCTGTTATATCAACGATTGTAATTTATTACAAGAGGCGATTGTATATGTATTACGTACTTCGAGATCGCCGCGTTTGGACTTTGCGCTGAAGTTGCGTCGTTTGCAGTAGTATATTAAACCGATCACCAGAGCCAGGACTAGAACGCAGCCCATTACGATGCCGGTGACCTCGGGTACCCTTGGTTCCAATCTTTCGACCTGCGAATCCCACAAAATTTGATTCGATACTTGCCTAGAGCTAATCGCTATTACGGCTAATTATTATAATACAAGAGAATCTTTACAGACCTGCTCGGATTCCGGGAGGATCGTCGTGCTGTTGGTTCCGTTTCCAGGTGCCAGTATGATGTTGCGTATGGGGTTCGGTCCTTTGGAAACTGTGCAGTAGAGGCCGAACGTGAGATCAAATCAAAGGCACGTGCCAATACAGCAATCGCCTATATCGGATCATGCTAACAGAGGATAATTGAATATTCGAAATACCTTTGGACCTATTGAGGCACTTGAGATCGGCTGTGGGCTCGGACTTGTCGTGCGGACAGATGCACTTGGAGGTGGTCGCGTCGACCTTAAGACACGCGGCCTCTAAGCCGCACATCCCCGGCTTCTCAAAGCAATTGACGCTCTGGGCTGCTACTGTCTGCTCCATCTCCAGCATTTCCGGCGATTCCGAATCTACAACATAAACGCGTTGGATCGTTATATATCGTTCTCGTTTCGTACAGTGTATACATGTATTAACATATAATTGGGTCGAGCATCTAAAGCAGCATCAGTATCCCCAGGAAAGTCGTGCCTGCATATAACGATTGTTCCGCCGGCCTGTGTTGTACAATAATCTATTTCGGATATTAGTATAGTATAGACAGCTCTTAGAAGAGAAAATTCTGACGTTCTTCCAAACAATCTCGAGGCTGCGAGTGTTTACAAAGGCTCGGCGGAATATTTGTAGTAATATGAATTTCAAAATTCTGCAGCCGTAGCGGAGAGCTGGCGTTTATTTGCTCCCGATCGACGACTGTTATTCTTGTCCACGTGGGCAAACACACAGCTAAGAGCGTCTCTACTCTAAGTGCAAGCTATATTTTTTCCCTTTTCTCGCTCGTGGGCGGGAAGGAGAATGTTCATTGCTTTTTCGTGGTAATGCAGCCGAGCATTTCACTTTCGAACAAAAGCGACGAGCGGACGCGAGATCGATGAGGGCGTTTTACATCTATGAATTTGCGATTCGATTTGCGCCCGATGGCGATGTATATGCGCGTGCCGACCTGCGAATGCAAACGCTGGTCTAGATTGCGGTTTATAGAGAAGAGACACTTTGAAGAATTCTTTTTCGAAGGGTGCTCGCATCATGTATATACTATGTTTGATGGTGACATTGCTGTACTGCAGTGTATTTGGAACTTACGCTATTACTTAATTTAACAATCACTTTTTATACTTTTTGTTTCGTCAGCGTGTCTTTCAAAACAAACATATTCAATTGAATGATAAATTCTCAGGTTATGTTCTTTTATCTGTCTATATATATAGGTTATACCGATAAAGCTGCGCGAATTTATAAGATAAACAAACTATATACGATCTGAAATTCGAAAAGCAATATTAACGAGGCCACTCGAATCGTTTACAGCATAATATACACTGAGTCGTTCGATGCAGCATAATATATACACACAGTAGACCGAGAGCACGCAACAACACTGCGCGCATGCAGCCATATATCTCTTTCCCTCGCTCTCGCGGTAGCTCGCGATAAATTTTACGAGTTTATTTATTTCCCTCTGGCTCTCAGTCCGCGATACTACACACAAACGATTTTTTTCCCGCTTAAACTTATATCTGTATTATGTTGCTACAACGCATACGGCTGCGGCTCTCAGGGATGAGGCGATAATCGCTCGGACAAACCGATTACAAAACACCGACGTATAAACGTTATATTTCGGCCCGTATATGTGCGGCGCAAGATGCCGTACGTTTTTCCCTCCCTCGGCGCGTATCTAAATGATTATGGCTCACGACGAGAGCTGCTGTACACTACAGATAAATGCGCCGGGCAAAGTTTCTTCCTATACTCTTATACTGACGACTCTTGTGTGTAATAGTATGTATTATAATATACGCTGATCGAAAGGGGCATCAGTAAACGCGTGAGAAGAGAAATCAGTGTATTTGCAACGTCGCTAATTAATTTTTCTCGACGCGATTAATCGGCGCTTTTTTCTCGTTGTTGTATCAATAGCTGCATGAATTGTGTCGTTATAGATGATGCTCCTTGACAAATATAATAAGGAAAACAAGATGACGGAGCAAAGTGCTCACTGCTGGGATATAAGTATAATGTGATCGATCCAGGTTGTAATATCGCGCGCACGTGTGCGTGCTTGTAGTTTATTTAATATACCGTTTAATTTTAGTTTGTGAACTTTTTTTTCGTCTTAACTGCAATTTGAAACTGTCCGTTATCGACGTTCGACTGTCGTATTATATCTTTATTTCCATAAATTTTATATTTCTCTATTTCTCAGAAGTATAATAAGTTTGCCAAAGAGCAATTTTAAAATGTTGAAATTAGTTTTTATATATAATAGCTTTTTCTATATAAGACTAACGATTGTATACTCTTGGAAAGTGTAATAACGGCGCTCGAGGAACCACAACGCAGCCAGCAGCAGTAATTAAAACTTTGCCACTTCTTGTAACTTTATACGAGTAAAATCGACATTTTCGTTGAAGTACCTATAACTACAAATTTTTCTCAACTCAAACTTATTGCGACTCGCACGCGAGATTGTATTATAAATGATTGACTATATGCTATGCGCTATCACATATGGAATACGAAATGGAAAAAATGGGCCACAGGACGTTGCAATTGAACAAAAATACAAATTTGCGTAGTTTAATGTTAGTAAAATTTAATAGTTGATATGTGCGCTATCACGCTTTTATTTCGTATTGAAAAGATGTTCTTTACTTAAGCCTCGCACCACACGTGAAAAACTTATAAATGGAGAATATATATATATATATATATATATATATATATATATATATAAGTTATACATAAGTCTCTCTTTCCATATATATAAAATCTTTTTTTACAATATAAAATAAGATCTCGTTATCTTGATCTGTTGTTATCGGGTTCATTCGAAGTAGTTAGGCGATTAGGTGATAAGCTCCTATAGCGAAGATCTTATAAATTGATCCGGGTCTGTTCCTATATACTATACTGTTCTAAAAAAGAGATGTGTGATCATCTTATTCGTTTTCTGATTGGTCGTTCGTGTGGTATATAGACATAAGTACTTTCTACATTCAGTTGGTACGTAGATGGTGCGTAACACTATTTTTCGTGTCCAGTATAGCATAGCCTTAAGGGGATGTCGGAGCAATAGTTTTGCAATTTCGCCGCCAGGTATTTAGTATATTACAAATTAAAAAAAAACTAAAAATCTGATCAACATATAGTTTTGGTAGAATGATTAAGTAAACTTAACGCTATGGCGCTCTTTTCATTATATTGATGAAAATCCAAATTATAAAAAGTTAGTAGTAAAATTAGATTTTAAGGTTGGCGCTGTAATCGCGTGAGTACGCGTAAACACCCGCTCGTATTTTATAACTTGTACAAAAACTAAAGGTCCAATTGGTATGTCCTTTCGGTAGAATGAATCATTATACTCAACACTACGACACACTTTTCTTCGTTTTTCATTACAAGCTTTATTTAAAAAGTTATATGGAACAGAAAAACAGTGTTTTTACCTCCGACATCCCCTTAAGCTCAATCCTTTAATAAGTGTGTTTTTCGAGAATGCAAACTGTGAAGGGCTTTTGATTAATTTGTGTAAATTGCGCAGTTTATTTACGCTGCTAATCGACGTTGTAAAGTCGCAAATACTAGCATTTACACAAAGAATCTGTGAGGGAAGAGGATAAGATTTTTGCTAAAAGTAGCCGTTTGTCAACGTAGATCAGTGTTCGTAAACGATAGAGACCAACGCAGCAGCAACAGAGTACGGCATGACTCGTGTAAATAACATAAAAAAACAGAGCCTAAAACAGTAGGGTGTTTTGGAGCTCGTCAGCGTACGGGTATAAAGACTCGCTATTATCGAACTCTCGAGAATATTTGTTATACATGATTGTGAGTTTGCTGAAAAGCCCTCGTGCTGCCGATAATGTACCGCCCAACAAGAATTACAATTTGTCTAATAAGCGCCGAGCACCAGAATGTTAATAGAGTAACACCGCAGCCTGCTCTGATAGATTGACTGCGACATGAGAACGAGATTGAAACCGTGATCGGTGCAGGGTAACCAAAGCTCGACCTTAACTTCACCCAGCTCTCGCTACTAGAGTTCGACGAAGACCCCGTCAGGTGCATGACGACCACAGTAGCTATTTTGGCTTGCACGGGAGCATGTAGATATAAAATCCGATTGTGTTTTTCTTCCCCATACGCTTGTTTTTCCGAAATGAGCCGAGGGCTATAAAACAAGGACTTCCTTCTTCTTCCTCAGCCTGAACACGAAGTGTCAATGTTGTATAAAAATCGAGAGTAGGCACAGTAGTGCGCTGGATCAAGGACCGTCTTATGAACCTTGGCTCACAACGATGATCTAGATATTGGATATCAGCATATCCCTCGGACATGCTGGACTACGATATCAAGAGGGGGACCGATAATCAGATCGGTGACCCCACTAAAATTTAACCAAATACTCTTCCATCAACAGCTCATATGGTTGTTCCTATACGAAATGAATCCAAAATAAACAACTATAGAGTAAAAGCTACAACAGCTGCCTGCTGAAATTTAACACTTTTAAAACTGATTTTCACTACATTCACTAGCGTATATCGATAAGCATACAGAAAATCTTTTAGAAGGAGAAATTAGAATGACAGCACTCGATTAACAGAAATAAAATTTGAATCTATAAGCCGGAATAAAACTCAAGATATACATTCGACGTCTACTAATACCAGTCCGTCGTCTCGTCCTGTGGCGACGTATAGGGGAAAAAGGGTTAACACTATACTCAGGCTATATTATGGCCTCGAAACTCTCTTGCGGGAAGGTTCGTGCCTCTGTCTCTCTCGCACACACGCACAGAGGTCGCATTCATTTGCCTGGTGTGTTGCGGCGGTGTCCCGTAACGGGTCACATCGTTATCTGTGCGGTCAGCGGTCCCCGACAACGGGGCTCGCTGTATGGTGTGTGTATAATATTATGCGTGCCGAGCATGGCTCACCACCACACGTGCAGCCTTGCCGTGTCCGTCGTCCGGTGTCCGCGGCGTCATCATTACACACACACACACACACACACACACACACGCACACGCATACACACACACACACACACATACACTTTTTGTCCGCTTCTCTAAAACTTACGTGAATCACGAAAATCACAATTTGTAAAAATACCTTACCTTACTTTACATAAGTTACATATAATGCATATATCGTCGCCCCCAAAGAAGAGTAGTTCAGAATTTTTCGTCGAAGACTATCACATTTTACTACTTGCCACAGAGACTACCGCATTTTACTATTTTCCAAAAACACTAACCCTTTTTAAATATTTTTTAAAATCTTCAAAACATGAAATTTTATTTTAAATTTTGAAATGTTGTCTTGTACCCTCAGAGTATGTCAAAATATTACGAATTCATCAATTTAATTTTTAATTTCTTGATTGTTTTAGTTACATAAGGAGGAATTAAAAACAAGCTAAAAAATGCTAGTATTCGTGGCAAATGCTGAAATGTATTAGTCTGCATGGCAAATGCGTGAAATGTATTAGTCTGCATGGCAAATGCGTGGAATCTATTATATTAGTTTTCGTGGCGGTAAATGAAATTTACTAGTCTTCGCGGGTGATTTGAAATTTATTACTTTTCGTTGGGAGAAACGATATAATATATCGTCATTTTATACGAAAACTATAGCACAACTTAAAAAAGGCTTATATTAATTTTTTATTATACAAATATAGGAATAGTACTTAAGATTTATGAGATCTCGGGCGAATTTATATTGTTTGGTGCTTTATAAATCGCAAACTAAATAGGCCTTTTTGAGATGTGCTGGTCTTCGTAGGAACCGATGATATATACAATTTATACATATATACCACAATTTAAATGCATAGATTCGTTTACTACAAATGAATACGTCTTTCAGTGCAATTTTTCCACATACGTCTCTAAGTGAAGTTTTAATTGTTTTAAAATTAATTCTACCATAGAGACTTTATACAGCTCAATAAATGATGAACTTACACAAGTTGCCATGTCACAGATTCAGAACAGCACCACAACTAAATTAAACGACAAGATGCTCAAATATGGTTATACGTTTTTGAAGAAATTTGAGAATAAACATTTTATATTGTAATTTGTGTCAAGCTGTGTAACTATAAAAATGACCTAAAGTATATATTTTTATGATAAATATATTCTTAATCGTGAAAATTTGTTAATTATTTAATAAAAGCAAAATATCTTTAAAATATGGATAATATTAAACAATTCAACGTGGATGTGCAAACAATAAATAATATATTTAGCAATACTTATTTTAAAATTAACAAAAATTTGCAAGAAATAGTTGGATTATGGCCATATCAAAAAGGCTGCAGTGTACATATTACACAGGCGATTATGATATTTGTTCTCTCATTTATTATGATACCACATGTACGTATTAGAATAATTTTGATTAGTTATTTATTTTCAAACCACGCAGATAATATATAACACATTTTACAACTTCATTTAAATTTAATCATTGTTTATAGATGAATGGAATAAGAGTATGGTGTGGCAAGGATTTGGGTATTTGCTCAGAAAATATAGCAGCAACAATTTATCTTTCGGGTTGTTTCTTAAAATATTTGGTCGTACTTCTTTGTAAAAAAGATGTATTAAAAAAACTATACCATATATATTTTATAAACTGTAGATTTGTTTCATATTGAGATATTTTATTTTACATTATTTAACAGATATGCAAAGTATATGAGAAGATTGCCTTTAATTGGCTGACAATTAACGATTCTAGTGAAAGAGTAATATTAAATAAGTTTGCAAAATTGGGAAAACTTAAATCTATCGGATACGCTGGTATTTATATTTGTTCTATCCACGCATAATATTTTTGTACTTGTTTTGATAAGACTATAAAAGCTAAGTTTTCGTATAATCTGATTTAATGTATTATGATTGCAGTATACGTATCTGCTGCTGGTGTTGGGTTTTCTCAGTTCTCACTTTTACCTTTGGTTTTTGATTATTTTTCACCATTACAAAATGGATCTCGACCAAAAATATTAATTGTTAGAGCCGAATTTTTTTTAGATCCCATAGAATATTACTGGTATATCTACCTCACATACTGTGTAGTTACGTTTGTGAGTGCATTCACAATTATATCAATCGATACATCTTACACTGCAGTTGTACATCAAAATCTTGCCATTTTTAACATTGTCAAGTAAGGCATAATAATCGTAATTGGTTAAAGCAACATGAAATACTATATTTATTCACGACTTAAGTATAATAACTCTTTTTTGCTCTGAAAAACGAAACTGAATTGATTTTTTTCCCTTATATAATTTATTTTCGTATTTTCGATTGCAATTTTTCCTGTAGGAGAGAAGTTCTTTTTATAAAAAATGTACAATTTTCGCGTTTATTTTAAATAAACTATTTTTTTAATTTTTGATAATGTTTTTAAATTTTAAATAAATCACAAAGAGGGATAAAAGTCGCCATTTTTTGATCGACAGTCAAAAATAAATTTAGCGGGAGCAAAAGAGAAACTTTTATTTCACGCTTTTGTAAAATGACACCAATTTTGTATAAATGTTGTAATTTTATTATTCTAACGTAGATAGTGTCACCGCTGGACTTCAAATACTACCAATGTAGTGATTTGTAAGGTTCTGTGAGTGATAATTACCATATATTTCAGATGCAGAGTAATTATAACTAGCCCTCTTTAGCCTTAAAAATTCAAAAAAATGTTCCCATGCATATGCGTAAAAAAAGTTTAAGCATTTTAAAAATTTTGAACATTTTTTAAAATTAGTTTTTATCAATGTAAGTGAGTATCACTTTTCAAGTGCTAATTCAATATCTGTTTCAATATCTACATGATTAAGCCGTGAATAAAGTTCTATAAGCAACACAAGAGTAAAGTCGATTATTCCCTCGGCTGATTAATGCCCTAGCTTTGCTCTTAATAATAATCTACGACTTTACTCCCTTGTTGTACAATGTTACTATTATATTTTATATAAAAAAATGTCATTTTAACGCGTGTTAGATATCGTTTAACTTTAGCAAAGAAAGCCGTTGGCACCTCTAAAGACGTAGCATATGATCAAATCATTTCCGCTATTCGTCTACATCAAGATTCATTAAAGTTTAGTATAGTTTTTTGTTATACTATTTATTTAATTGTAGATTAAGTACAAAATACTAAAATTTAATAAACAATGATAATTATGTGACAATAAATGATTTAAATTACAGATTCAACGAATTAATCGAAGTTACATATAGAATCTGTTTTCTTCTTTTGATTCTTGTTTGCGTATCTTTCCTCACTTTTGGAGCAATTACGGTAACGCCAAATCAAATCGTCGTTTAAGATTATTTTACGATTGTTTTATTTAAACTAAAATACTGATTGGAAACTTTTGTAGATTCTAGAAAATTCTGATTCTTGGATAGACTGCGTACGACTAGGTTCAATTGAAGTCGGTGCAATCATACATCTATTTTATTTGAGTTGGCCAGGGCAGTTAGTGGTCAGTGAAAGCGAAGAACTGTACAGATACACGTACGTACACAATATATGTAGGTACTATTTATACTTTATATCATACAATTCCAACTAAAATATTTTTAAAGATATTTTAATGAATGGTATGACTTATCGGAAAAATCAAAAACATTATTGCATTTTATGATGTTGCGATGCATAAACCCATGTTGTCTAACAGCTGCAGGATTGTACGTTATGAATTTTGAAAACTATGGATCTGTAATATGACAATTCTCATTGATTATGACATGTTCGAAGTGTAAGTCTGGATATTATAGCAAAGCTTTATTTTTGCAGATTATAAAATCGACAGTTTCCTACATTACAGTGTTAGCTTCTTTCAGAGAATCATAAATATACAATTTATTAAGTAAGAAGATATGTTAAAGTTCTATTATGCTGATACATAATACTATGGATATTCGTAAAACATAAAAGTATAGTTGATAAAATTTGTGATTGCAGTAAGGATATATTTTTTTATAGCACTGCTTGGTCTACATCTGTATTTATGTCATGCTTGTCCATAACCTAAGTAATTCACTTAAGCCACATATATCGTAACGTACTATAATACGAAAACATACTTTTTTGTCAGACGTATACATGTTCAAACGTGAAGCAATATATATTGCTGCTCGTTTGTTATGTTTTCACTCTTATGATAGATACGTTTAGATAAAATCATCCGCATTTATCAGTGACTTCTTTTTTAAAATGCAATTTTTCAAATTTTAACTCTACATTGGAATTTGAAAATTATAGATATAAATGGTTGAGTATAATTTGTTTGAAACATTTTGATTCTAATTTCATTTAACTTTGCAGCATTAGAACGGCACAACCGTTAAAATTTAATTATTTGATCAGTTGTAGAAATATTCAGCAGTTTTTGGGAACTCCCTCGTTAAGAATTAACTTACTTACAGTTCATTAAGTAATGATTGAGCAGTGTAGGTATCATTTTTGTCATGGTTTTTACTATTTTACTGCCAGGACTGACGAGCGAAATTAAAAATAGAAAATAGTGACAATCGGACGTTTGTTACTATTTTCAGCATTTAACTTAGATAAAAAAAGTCTCGATATATTGACGCCTGAGGAGAATAACGTCCTATTTCGGGACTTGGTTTAAGAACGTCCTATTTCAGAATCCGGCTCGAGAATGCCCTATCTCGGGACCCGCTTCGAGAGCACCCTATCTCAGGACCCTGCTCGAGAATGCCCTATTTCTTGACCTGCTTCGAGAACGTCCTATCTGAGGATCCGGTTTGAGAACGCCCTATCTCGGGATCCGCTTCAAGAACACTCTATCACAGAGCAGGCTTATTTTTAAGACTTTTTATGTCATTTTTATTCCACATGCGATTAATTTTCTGTTATTTTGTAATAACAGTCCAGTACACTTTTCCAGTACATACTATATTCATATACAGGTGTCCACACTTCCAGTATACAAAGCTAAGTAATATAAGCCGTTGTCGAGCCGGGTATAGAGATAAGGCGTTCTCGAACCAGGTCTTGAGGTAGGGCGTTAAACCCCTTAGGCGTCGATATAAAAGTATATACAACCATACTGTACTGAATAATTTTCTATTATTCAAGTGTAAGTAACATGTGATATCCATATTTGTCTAAAGTTATCAAAGATTTGGTACGCGAAGTCACTTCCATAGATATTTCCATCTCATCATGATATATGAGCCGGTTACTATCAATGCTCAAATCTGTCATTGTGATGCTATTTGTATTGTAAGAGAGTTTAATTTCTGATTTTTTTGTGTAGATACTTATTTAATTATTCAGATGCTGTTATGACAGTTTTTACTTAACCGTTTTTGCACAAAATGTAGACATACAAATATAAATAGACATCTACATGACAATCAAATTTATTTCAGTTAAAATAAATTTAACTGAAAATATTGTTTTAAAATTCCAAAATAAGTTAATATGGAAAATTTCAGCTCTTTAGGTATAATAGTTTTCAAATAAGATACAAAATTGTGAAATACGCAATCTTAATCATTAAAAATTTGGTTCTTACTCCCATGTATAAACTATTATACTTAGAGAACTGATATTTTACATATCAATTTATTTAGAGAGCATAATACGGTATCTTAAGTTAAATTTGTTTTAGCTGATAAATATTTGATTGTAAATTCGATGGATTCTAGATATTTATGAAAGTCACTCATCATTGATGACTTTCTACACATAGACACCACATTTTTTATAAAATTACACCTTATTAATAACAATTATGGCAGTATACAGTAAGTTAGTTTTTAATATTACAACTTTAACATGTCAAAATGTCTCAGCACAGTGATGTATCTGATCTAGTGTTGCATTTATTCTGTTGTATAGCACAACAGACAGTCTGTACTATACGCAGAGTATATTTTTTTATGTGCGTATTTATGTGTACGGTTAGGTATTTCATTGTATTGATTGGGTAAACAGTACATTAAGATATATATTTAATTAAAAATAATTTGTATGATTTTCGAAAATTGGTTTCTTATAATTCGTATACTAATAAATAGTTACAGACTGTGTTTAATAGTTTATGAATGTGAATAATAGAAAAAAACCTGGTAGAAGTATAATCCAAAAATCTAGTACCTATTTGTTGGCCAAATCGCTTTAACTTGATCAACGGTTTAACCAACCGTGAGTGGCGTTGGTTAACGGATATTGAATATTGTACAATCATTAAAATAATCTTTCGAACATGCAGAAAGTTGAATCTAGTATTACAAGACTTTCCATGTGTATGCGTAAGTTCCACTTGTACAGGTAAAAAGTTTTCATTTACGATGCTGCTGCTCTTTGAGGAACAAAAGAAGTCGTAGAAAAATGTGCCCCACGTCGCGTCTATCTCGCACCGTACCGCAGCAGATACTGCCTCGCAAAGGTTTTTCAATGAACGTTTCGCCCGTCTGCGTTCGGCAAGTCGACGACGATTCTTTTATGCAAATAACTACAAGAAATACTTGATTTTTTTCATTTTTCTTTGGGTAGCTCGATTGAATCACACCCGAAAAAGAACGTTTCAGATAAAAGTTGCTTATTATAAAATTTCTTACGAAAATTCCATGGGAGCAACCATTACTATTTGCAAAATAACTTAGAAAAATACGCGGAGTCTACGTAACTACTTTGCAATAGTTTTGTAAAAGTGCAGTAGTTTTGTGCTTGGTCATCGTCTTTAAGGGATTCGGTTAATATACTCATCATCTTCCAGCATAACTTATACGTACGCATGAGAAGCCGCGGATACCAGTAGCTAGACTGAATTTTTCTTCGTGTCTAATACGTGGACATCGTTTTCGAAAGATTCGAATGATGGACAGAACTTATATTTTACACATTGAAAGCCATGTAGCACACTACAAAAATTAAATTTTTCTTTGTGCCAATTTTTATCCGGACATTTTGGATTCACGCAAAGATAAAGAGTTTATTATTCTTTATACATAGTTTGTAACACAAATATAAATGATGAATATTTTCTTCTACCAAGCTAATGAAATTGTATTAAAATAACAATAAATCTTTGCTGCTATAACCTTCAAGCACTTGAAAAATATGAAACATATTTTACATCACTTTCTAGTTCGCACCTGTATGTAGTATTTTGTTATGTAAATTGTCAACTATCTAGAGTTTGTATAACTTCTACTACGTAAGAAAGACACTTCTGTTAAAACTTTTAATTACTTGAAATCTATGAATGTACGTCTTAATAAATATTCGATACAACAATTTAACATAAATATTTGACGAAACCAGAACGACTAAATATGCTTACGAAGATATTTCTAAATACACTATTTTGTATTGTTATTTGTTGTGACAAAGTGAGTGGCTACAATCTAAGATATTTATGAAAGCGGCATATTTTTAGAGTTGAATACACATGCTATTACTAATGACATCGTAAAATAAAGACTTCTTTTCAATGTAAAATGATTGGAAATGACGGACCAAAGTGCGAGTAAAATTTACATGGTGCCTGTGAATGTGAATTCTATATAGTTCAGACTAGTAACATCTATTTAGGGTTTTACTTATTAAAAGTTGAGAATAAAAAAGAAATCTCATTTTTGTAATAAACATTCTATTAAAACTTTTTTATAAACTGAAATGTATTACATGAAAATTCTTGTTGATTAAAAACCATTTGTTCTTAATATTAGTATCAATTTATTTAAGAATTATAAATGAATTTGCTTACGATAGTAATGTATAAGAGACTATGCGTCACGAATTCATCTGTAACCTTAATATTATAGACGTTTAATTACAAAAAAGCTATCACTTTGAGATGCTACGTCAAAGGTAACTCATTTTATGGAACTAATTCATTATAACCTATCGATTTATTTTCATTTTAAAATATTCTACTACTACGTAAATTTTACTCACAACTTATCACCGTAGACTTTGTTATTAATACTGGAATATTTGAGTTAATCTAAAAGAGTATTGAAAAGAAAACAAATAACAAAACTCGCATATTAAAAATATAACACTGTATAAATATACTTTGATATCTTTAGCATCATATACTCAACAAATGTTCGAGTGTAAAATTGCAATTTTATCATAGAATTGCTCTTTTTAATACATAACGTCTTCGATCGTGAGGATTTTTATCATATAAGCAGATATTAAACATATTTTAAAAATGGATCGTTTTGAAACCTCGCGCATAGATATGAAGACGGTAAATCAAGTTTTTGACAATACTTATTTTAAAATCAACAAAATATTGCAAGAATTAACTGGAATATGGCCATATCAGAAGAGATTGGATGCGTTATTTAAACAATTGCTTGTAATACTTGTTCTTAGTGCCGTTTCATTACCGCATGTACGTATAAAAAAGATTAAAAAATTTTTACAAAAATAAATAATCAATAATAATGATAATGCTTATACAAAGGGATACTATAAAATGGTTCTTCTGAATATAAATATTGTTTCCTAACAAGGGCGTAAAATACGACTTTGGGAACAAGTGGCAATCTGAGCGAATGAGGAGTTTTGCGGGCCTAAATTCTATTTTAGACCCGCAAAACTTTTTTCCGTACTTTACGCCTACTATGATGAAAACTGCTATTATGTACAGGTGAACGGAATAAGAGTATGGTGCGGCAAGGATTTAGGTCTTTGCGCAGAAAATTTAGCAGGGGTGACTTATGCTTCAGGAGTCTGCACAAAGTATTTAGTTGTGACCCGCAGTAAAGATAAAGTATTAAAAATATGTAATTTAATTTTATAAACTTGATTTGTTTTATAAATTAAATTTTATATTTATTCTATATTTTATAGATGATCAAAGTATATGAAAAGATTGCATCAAATTGGTTATCCATTGTTGATCCTGATGAAAGAGTTATATTAAATAAGTTTGCACTATTAGGGAAATATAAATCTATTGGATACGTTGGTATATAAGTTTAATTAATTTGTATGCAATCATTATTAGTATTGCAGTAATAATTTAAATTTTTAATAGACTAGAAATTGTATTTAATTATTATTACAGGATATATTACAGTTGCTGCTATTTGTTTTTCTCAACTTGGTCTTTTGCCTATGCTTATTGATGTGGTGTTGCCTCTACAAAATGGAACCCGAGAAAAATTACGAGTTGTTAAAGCGGAATTTGGTGTAGATCCTTATGAATATTACTGGCACATTTACGGTGCATACTGTGTAATCACTGTTGTAAGTTCAGGAGTACTAATGGCAATTGATACATCTTATACTGCAGTTGTGCATCAAAATCTAGCAATTTTTAACATTGTAAAGTAAGAGTTTAAGATGTTTAAGGGAGCCTAATCATTTTAAATTATGAAAAAATGGAAAATTAATTTTATTATGTATATAACTTAAGTTGCAGGAATAAATTAATTAATCAATAAATAGCTGTACGGTATAAACTAAAAAATGTGTAAAAATGAAATAATAATTTTTTATAGTACGTGCACCGAAAAGGTTTTTTTTGCTTCCTGAAAAGCGGAGTGAAAATCGAGTTTTAGAGCTTCCGTTCCGAAAATCGCGTTTCCGAGTAGCGTAGTACTTTCGTTCCTATGGATAAAAGTACTTTTGCCCCCCGCCCCCTCCCTGCGTATCGTCTTCGTCACAGAGCGGTCACTGCGACGAAATTATTTCGTCGCACTGTGTGTATGCGCTTGCACACAATCGCATTTTCTCTGCAAAACTCTACGCAAGCGCATAAACTATTGTTAAACCCTTGTTACAACAATATGTTATGCGCTTGTGTAGAATTTTGCAATGTAGTAAAACAAGTGTAGGAAATATTTGTGTAGAATTTTGCAATGTAGTAAAACAAGTGTAGGAAATATTTGTGTAGAATTTTTTTGATGTAGCCAAGTGCGTTTATATATGATATATATAATATATGCGAATTATTTCTATTTAATTATTGTATATTTTCAATTTTATTTGATTCGTATGTGTATTGCAAGTATAAAAGAGCCTTAGATGCACTAAATATACAAAGCACGGTACAAAACAAGATGTGAATCGTCTTTTTCAGACTCGGATGATGATTGAGTTAATCATCCTCCTCGCTTGAAAGAGCCAATTTTCGTCACTATAGTTAGACAATGTACTATTGTATACATCATGTAAAGGATACAACCTGCCTTCGAAGCCTAAAGGTTACAAATAACTTTTTTACATTTGCCCATGTTTATTCAATCAGCACTGAAAATATGTTGTTATGTGCACGTAAATACGAGAAAGTATCGCACTATTTTCCGCTGTAGGGCGGAAAATGATCACTTTTCAATTCGTAGGCTTACTTTCCGTCTGGACATTCATTTTTTCGACCTTTTATGAAGCGGAAAAATGTTACGTTTCACCCTATTTACATTCATATAATATTATACTTTCGGCGCAGTTAGTACGAAATATCCATTTTTTCATAATTTCAGGTGATCAGTTAATGGTAAAACACAAAAGCATTTTATTTAATATAAGCGTTTGTCAGGTACAGATTAACGTTAGCAAGAAGTACCATCGGAACAGCTAAAGATCTTTCTTATGAGCAAATCGTTTCCGCTATTCGTCTACATCAAGATTCAATAGAGTTTAGTCATGATTTTGTTATTAATATGTATGTATTATACAGTTTAATTATGAATATTTAAATTGCAGGTTCAACAATCTTATTGAACATACATATGATACATCTTTTCTTATTTTGATTCTCATCTGTGTCACTTTCCTTACTTTTGGAGCCATAACAGTAATATCAAAATACATCACTTGTAATTGTAATCGATTAATTTATTATAACATAACATTGAGTTATACTTTTTTTTAGATTATGGTAGAATGCGATAGTTATCTAGATAAGTTTCGGTTAAGTCTACTTGAATGCGGTGTATGCATACATTTATTTTACTTAAGTTGGCCAGGTCAATTGGTCGTCAGTGAAAGCGAAGAAATTTTTACTTATACGTACGCCTATATAAATATTTTTTTTACGAAATATTACGACAATTTTTATCAATAATGTTTGAAATTGATTGAAACTATTTCAGATATAATAATGAATGGTATAACTTATCGGAAAAATCCAAAACATTATTACGATTTATGATGTTACGATGCATGAAGCCATGTTGTTTAACAGCTGCAGGACTGTATGTTATGAATTTTGAAAACTATGGAGCAGTAAATCACAACTCTTATTGACTAACAGATTATGTTTTAATCATGCACATTATTTAAAAAACATACTTTTGAATATCTTTCAGATAATCAAATCAACAGTTTCCTACATTACAGTAGTAGCCTCTTTCAAGGAAAGCTCAGATTAAAGATTCACTAAATAATTTGCGTAAAGATGAATCACTGCACAGCTGCTTACGATATTCTGAATATTCATGAAACATATAATTGCTATAGCCATACAAAGGTCATTAATAGTTGCGAGAAGAATATATTTAAAAAAAAAAGAAATATATTTTTTTTAACTGTTCTACATGTGTTATCAAATGCACAACTCGATGCCTTTAAATCATGTGCCATGTAAAAATATACGTCAACTTTGTAGTCTAATGCCACTAATAAATGTTCTACGTTGAATTATGGAGAACAAGTTTCTTATGACTGCTCAACGGTACATGCTGTCTACTATTAGATTTCACCGTCTATATTTTTATATAATCAAGCTTGCCTGTGTACACTGTACATGCATATAACAAACTACAAAACCTAAGGTGAATCAGCGACTATTCGTTCCGTCATGAAATATATATGTATAAGCGTCAATGACACAATTTAATTAGTTTTTGTTCATAACGTCGCGCGTGTTTTAGCGCACTATCAGCACATCATATCCCTATCTAAACCCCATAGACCACAAACACTCGACCTTTCGCTGCATTATAAGAGAAATCTGTACATTGCAGAACATAGAAGTACTAGTCGTTATATACACACGACCTGGCTATGTTAATATGAATACAAAATGATGGTCCGAGTATCGGAATCGATAGATACATAGATACGTAGATATAGAAAGCGGGTACAGTAGTGCCGATAAATGAGCAGGATGTACGTACGAAATATCGGATTTTATCGGCCGGCTGGAAGCCCATAGGTGTTACCTTGATTGTGTGTGCATTGTTAGTTGCGTTTTTTGGAGAAAATGGATGTTGATCGGCGATTGTGTAGATGCGTGTAGTTGTACATTGAGATGATGAATTATACTGGCGCTTTCGCTCAGAATTCTGGGCATGTGTATACATTTAGCCTTTATTTTAAAGTGGTTTATAGTGTGTCAGTGTAAGTTGTGCTCGTAAACGATGAGCACGTCATCGTTACTCTTGTGTGCGATGTCCAAGTGTTCGACACATGGCTCTATGTGGCTTTTATCGTTTATCTACATATTCTCTGCGAACAATTATTATATTAAGTCCAGCTGGAGTTCTTGAATACCTGAACTTCGTTTTCCAGAGTATCAAGTCACGTAATCATAAGCTTCGTGCAGAACTTATACCCATGAAGAGCCGCGAAGAGCAATAACTGGACTCAATTTTTCTTGCGCATAACACCTGGACATTATCTTCGTAAGTTTCAAATTATGGATTTATTATCGTCTTTGAGCATTACTTATACATTATTGAAAGACATGTAGTGCACGACCGAGAGACACCAAGACTTAATTTTTCTCTTTGCTAATTGTTATATGGTCTTTGCTTTCAACAATTAAGGATGACTTTTAGATGATATTTCGGAAGAAGATTCACGCAGAGATATAAAATTTATCATTTCTTCTACTTAGTTTATAACACAAATATAAATTATGGATATAATACAAAGTTAAAATTGTATAACCTCAAATTACTATATTATACTTTTTTCTGGACCATTTATTAACCGTTGGATAATTTTTTTTTATAAATGTTGACTAAACATGTTACCCAACTATACCTTAATAGGTCATTTTCTTTGGTTTATTTTCTACCAAGGTAATTAAGTTTTATAAAAATAACATTAAAGCTTGCTACTATAATCTTGAAGCACTTGAAAAATATGAATCACATGTTACATCACTTTCTAGTTCTGCACCTGCATAAAATAAATTTTCAACTAGCTAGAGTTTATTTTACTTCTACTACGTAAGAACGGAACTCCTGTTAAAACTTTTAATTGCTTCATCTGAAATCTATGGATGTATACTTTAATAAATATTAAACATAATAATTGAACATAAATATTTGATAGATTCAGAATGACTGACAGTGCTTTCGAAGAAGTTTCGAAGTAAATATTTTTATATTGTAATATCATGTGACACAATGTGTGTCTATAAAATAACAATCTAAGATATTCGTGTAAGCTACTCATTATTTAAGAGCATCATCATGTAAAAAAACTAAAAATTAAAATATATACACTGTTGAAAAAAGTATTGTAAAACAAAGACTTCTTCTTGATGTAAACTGTTTTGTAGTGGGGTATATTACACAGCCCCACAACAAATAAAAATGTTTTTTTTCCAATTACGAGGAAATCTCAGATAATTGAAAAAATTGAATTTTTTAATACCCTTGACTTTGAAGGTCAAATTCATTTTTTCATTGAAAGCCGATAGTAATAAAAAATTTTATCAAATATCGGAAAATCCTGGCATGATAGAGCAATTCTGAGCTCGGATTTGGACTTAAAAATACATCAAAATACTATTGTTTCGTCATAATAACCTACATGAGATTGACAATTCTTGTTAATTAGAAACAGCTTCTTTTTAATATTAGTGAGAAAATGTATTAAGTGAACCAGTAAAAGAGTATTAAAAGGATAATATTAAACAATAAAATTTGAAAATTAAAAAAGTAACACACTGAATAAATATGCTTTGTTATTTGTAGCATTATTTATTCAACAAATATTGTTACGTACATACAACTGCTTATTGTAGTAAATAAGTCTTCTATTGTGAATGTGAAGTAGAAAATATTTAAAAAATGAACGCTTTTGTAAAATCTCCCGTAGATATAAAGACGGTACATCAGGTTTTTGATAACACTTACTTTAAAATTAACAAAATATTGCAAGAATCAACTGGAATATGGCCATATCAGAAGGGATATAATGTACTATTTAAACAATTCACTGTAATTATGATTCTTAGTATTGTTGCATTGCCACATGTACGTATGAACAAAAGTTGGAATGGTGTTTATAAAATGAATAATATAGTATGTTGTGTATCAAGGGCGTAAAGTGTAAATTTTTAGACTGAGTGTGGAGTTTGCAGTATGAATCGAAGTCGAGCAAGCAGGAACCGAAGACGAATACTGCAACTGCACGAGGTTAAAAAGCCCACTTAGCCTTTGGTGCACACCATGTTCTTTGTAACGCATTTATTGGTTCTGCGTTTTTGTGCCTATCAGCGGCAGTGAGGTAACCGTTTTGTTATGCGATATCTCATAGTCATGTTACAATCCGATTGCAATTTTTCAACAGAAAGATATAGTGTGATTATAATAAAAATAAATATATACGTATAGTATATATAAATATATAATTATAAATACAGATATAAAATATATGAAAGCAGTCAAAAAAAATTTTTGCCCGTTTTTTTCAGACCAGTCAAAATAGGTTACTTTAGGGCCGTTTTTAGGTCTAAGAAATGCAGAGCTCGTGTATGTCTTTCATAAATATACAAATTGTTTACAGATAAATGGAGCAATAGTATGGTGTGGCAAGGACTTAAGTTATTGCGCAGAAAATTTAGCAGGGGTGACTTATATTTCAGGAATTTGCACAAAATATTTAGTTGTGATCTACAGTAAAGATAAAGTATTAAAAATATGTAAATTGTTTTTATAAACTTGATTCGTTTTATATTCAAGTGTATTATTCTACATTTTACAGATAGCTAAAGTATATGAGAAAATTACATCAAATTGGTTAACAATCATGGATCCTGGTGAAAGAGTTATATTAAATAAGTTTGCACTATTAGGAAAATATAAATCTATTGGATACGTTGGTATATAAGTTTTATGTGCATAAAATTATTACTAAGACTGCTTGCTTTCAATTCAAATGTTAACGGATTAAGAATTGTATTTAAGTACTATTTTAGCATACGTTTGTTTCGCTGCTATTTGTTTTTCTCAACTTGGGCTTTTGCCTTTACTTATGAATGTGGTTATACCTCTGAAAAATGGAACACGGGAAAAACTACTAATGGTTAGATTGGAAATAGGCGTAGATCCTTATGAGTATTTTTGGTACATTTACTGTGTATACTGTGTGACCACTGTAGTAAGTACAGGAGTACTAATGGCAATAGATACGTCTTATACTGCAGTTGTTCATCAAAATCTAGCAATTTTTAACATTGTCAAGTAAGAATTTATGATTTTTAAGGGGACCTAAAAATATAAAATTATGAAAAAATGGTAAATAAATTAATTAATAAACTGTGCGGTATAAACTCAGAAACACTGTAAAGATAATAAAATAATTTATGTATACATTATATACAGGATGCAACATGCCATCGTAGGCTAAAAGTTACAAATAACTTTTTTTAATACAATTTACTTACACATTCGTAGCAAAATTGTATGTATTAAAAGTAGATCTATAGGGAGACAAAAGGGTTCTTCAATGCCTATAATAACTGTAGAAAGTCTGCAGTGAGTGAACAAATGAAGATTATGAACTTAGGCTTTCGAAGGCATGTTGTATCCAATATATGATCTATACAAAAATTATTTTATCCTGCTTATGGTGTTCTTGAGTTTATACCACGGTTTATTAATTTTTAAAAAGTTTAAGTTATATATAAAAATAAAATCTAAATTTTAAGTTTCTCATAATTTAAGATTAATTAGTTCCCCTTAATAGTGGAAGAAAGTCGTCCAGTATGGAATGCCATAGCAACATTGCCTGCTATTTTTGATAGAATTGACGAAAATAAAAATTCAAAAATGAATTTCTGTCTTGACTTTTAAAAAACTATCTCCACGGAACACTGCCGAGATTTTTATTGGATCTTTATAGGTTTTAAATAATTTGTAACATTATTAATACCATTTTTATGGTTTAAAAGATTATATATATATATATCAAAAATATAACACTTAAGAATATTTTTATGAAATATATTTATAAATGGCAGGATACGGAAAAGGTATATATATTTAATCAGAGCTCTAGAAATACATTTTCGTAAAGATAAAAATAAAAAAATCTTATTTTTGCCAGAACTTTTGGTATAATTAAAAAAAAGTCAACAGCTTTGAATTATATTAACTAGATTGATAACCCATAACTAATTCACGTGATGTGGCGAGAAAGGCTGGGTATTTCGTACTTAATGCCGTTCCGTACTGGACGACTCTCCGTTATATAGCAAGTAAGAATTTTGTCTTACATGATCGGCCGTCAGGCACAGATTATGTCTAACAAAAAGATCCGCCGTAACAGCTAAAGATATCGCTTATAAGCAAATTGTCTCCGCTATTCGCCTACATCAAGATTCATTGGAGTTTAGTAAAGATTTTGTTAAAAATATTTATGAATTCTGTATCGATGCAGTCTAATTATTAATATTAAAATTGCAGGTTTAACAATCTTATTGAACATACATATGATATATCTTTTCTTCTTTTGATTGTCATCTGTGTTACTTTTCTTACTTTTATGGCCATAGTAGTAATATCAAAATACATCACTCGAAATCGTTATAACTGATTGATCTATTATTTAATAATTTTGATTAATGCTTTATTTAGATTATTGAAGAAACTGAAAATCGTCTAGATACAATTCGGTTGACTCTATTTGAATGCGGTGTATACATACATCTATTTTATTTAAGTTGGCCAGGTCAATTGGTCGTCAGTGAAAGCGAAGAAATTTTTACTTACACGTACGACCGTATCTATTTTTTGACAAAATATCGAGATAATAGTTATACAAAATGTTTAAATAACTTTCACAGATATACTAATGAATGGTATAACTTATCGGAAAAATCAAAAACATTATTACGATTTATGATGTTACGGTGTAAAAAGCCGTGTTGCTTAACAGCTGCTGGAATGTACGTTATGAATTTTCAAAATTATGGAGCAGTAATGACAACTTTTATTGACTATTACACTATTTGTTTGAAAATGTGGATTATATTTTGAAAACATACTCTTATTGAATATCTTTCAGATAGTTAAAACAACAATATCCTACATTACAGTTCTAGCCTCTTTCAGATAAAGCTCAGACTAAAGATTCGCCAAGTACCTTGTGTATTAATAAACCAGTATCCATCAATTTCTGTGCGACATTCATGAATAATATTCATGAAACATAGAACTGCTTGCCATACAAAGCTCATTATAGTTGGAAGAAAAATATATTTCTACAATAAACAGTTCTGCTATGTAAAAATATACGCCAATTTTGTAGTCTAATGTCACCAATAAATATTATATATGTTGCATTAAAGGAAATTTCTGATAAATGCCAACTTCACGCGCTGTATTTAGTTTAATTACTGCGTCTATTATTGTAATGAGGTTCATACGATTTATCTTTACTATAGATGCAAAGCCGAGCTTATTAATATTATTAATGCGTGTGACAACCTACGACGAGTCAAGAGAAATCAGCGACTATTGGTTTCGTCGTGAAACATATACGTATATGTGTCAACGACACAATTTAACTGATTTTTGTTCATACTCTCGGGCATGAGGCATACGCCCGATTAGTTCAAGTCCAACCGCACACAAGAGAGCACTTCATAAAATTTGAACTTATTTAATCTAAATCCTTTGTGCTCTTTATTTCATTTGGCTTCCCACAGCTCAATACTAAATGTAAAAACCGTGCAATTGTAAGAAATTTAAAAAATTTTGTTAATAATCCCTAGTGTATGTGGGTGTGTGTGTGTGCGCGCGCGTGTGTGTAAAGCCTCGCGTGCGTATGTATTAGCGCATAACTATCAGCCCATCATATATCCCTATATATCTAAAGCATCGGAATGCATGCACGCATGCTGTAGCGCGCAGGCGACCTTTTGCTGCAATATATAAGAGAAATGTGTATACATTATAGGATATAGAAATTCGTACTACTCGTATATACCTGATACACTTGCACGGATGTTCCAAGATCGTAGCACACACCTCGAGCAGAAGCTTGTGCAACTGCATGCATGTATACACGGCCGAGCTATGAATACAAAATAATGGCCCGAGTATCGGAGTCGATAGATAGATATTTATACAAAGCGGGTACTGTAGTGCCGAGACTTAATAAATGAGCGGAATCTACGCACGAGAGATCGGATTAGATTAGCCGGCCGGCTGGGAACCCATACGCGTTACGTAAGACGCTGTTAGCGTGTGCACTGTTTGTTGTTTTTTTGGGAGAGGGCGGACGTTGATCGGCGTTTGCAGTGTAAAGATGAATTATACTGGCGCTTTTGCTCGGAATTCCGGGAAAGTCTTTAGTACTGATAATATACCTTTTGGTCATTCGATTTCCCTGACTGAGTTGTAGAATGTTAAATATACTGTCTTGTGCACATTATTAAAATTATTTCGCGTCTACGGCTCGCCTGTGTATTGTGTACATATATATAAATAAAATATTTAGTCTAACAAGTACAGTTCCACCTCGGTATATTTGCAATGTGATTTCGATTGGCTCATACTAGACGATTGAAAGTGGTCTATTTTTTTGTTTATTATTTGTCTGGTGTAATAGTCCTTTAATTATTAACAGCTGTTTAAACGTTTTATTGATCAAACGGGGCATTGTGGTTATGTGTAAATAAACACAAATAAACAAAAGCAGAAACCCACATCTAGCATGAAGACCAAGCTCGCGACTCTCTTCACTCGCATAATTCGAGATCGAGATCGATATTTTCGTTTCGATCGCTTGCTCAATTTATATTAATGGATTAAGCTGTACCATATAGCCTGTTAATGCGGTGTACTCAGAATGCGTGAAATCCAGCGAATAAATACTCTATGATTATAAATAGCGCACAGTGTACATTCAAATGAACCATCATACATTTCTTTCTAATACTTTATGGAAAGCTCGGTATTTATATGGTATATATCGTATAATATTGATAAAAGATTTTTGGTGATTCTCTCCGACGATGATATGAGCGTTACAATGTAACGTGATAATTAAAATATCCGAGAGATCTAATTCTGTCTTTAGATATATGGATATTCCCATCAGCTAATCTCTTCTATTAAAATCTCCATAGAGGATTTACGTTCAAGCGCTGCACTTGAAAATTTAATGGCGAACAAGCGCGCGCATATACACACGAGAGATAGCCCGAATCGTGCATAAATTTTTAACTAGTCTAAAACCTAGTTTACAAATATTGAACTAGGATATATTTATTATTATGGACGGATTAAACCGGATGTGACGGATCAAACCGTCACATCCGAAATCTTGTAGCATCCAATCAATTATACAGTCCGGATTATATAAATTCTAGATTCTAAAACGTCCAGCACGAATAAGTATAACGCCTAAGCCTTATAATACCACATTATATATTTTTCTGCATAGTCATTAGATTTTACGAAGATTCATATATATATATATATATACACATGCTGGGTATAAATATTTCGGAAGCTATACACATACTACTATATTATTATATACTCGTGAAACATAAGCAGAAGCCCCGTCATAAAAGAAACTGACTGGTGCGGCGACGCGCCAGGGCGAGAGAGAGAGAGAGAGAGAGAGAGAGAGAGAGAGAAAGAGAGAGAGAGAGAGAGAGAGAGAGAGACAGAGCAGCAGCAAAAAGCCGATAATGCGCGCGATAAATCTAAATAGACAAGCCGCTACGCTACGGTCGAGATAGAGATTAGGAAAGAGAGCACGAGGCTCCGAGATGCTTAGTAGCTGCTGCCTACTCTCTACCCTTTTCTATACACGCTCTTGTATTATTATTATTATACCACTATATACATATATATATATATATATATACGAGAAACGTTTCGGCAGTGTTGTATAATGGGAATATAAATATATATTGTATATATATGAATAATCGAAGATCGCGTGGGCCGCTGATACAATGCGCCGCTTTTAGAGGTCTCCGAGACACTTGTATGCGCATTGTGTGGGTGGGCGGTTGTCGCTGCTTCCGGAACAT
Source organism: Muscidifurax raptorellus (assembly GCA_020010945.3). Classification (NCBI taxonomy): domain Eukaryota; kingdom Metazoa; phylum Arthropoda; class Insecta; order Hymenoptera; family Pteromalidae; genus Muscidifurax; species Muscidifurax raptorellus. The sequence goes on along the minus strand of CM052078.1, from coordinate 6,699,803 downwards.
AACTCGCGGTTTTTGCGAGAGCTTTTATGCGGTCGCGCTATTTATTATATAAAAGGTGCGTGTTTAACGGTATAGTCCCGATGCCTATGCAGCTGGATGAGTTTACAGTCTTTGAGATGTATGTATAAATAGACTGCAGGCGATATTGGTATGAGAGCGTGCAGCGAAAAAAAACGTATTGCGAAACGGAGAATAAAAAATACTTCATATATTTGCGGCTCTACTCTGCGGAATAATCTTATAAAATTGATAAGCGCTCGCGCGACACCGACTTTTTCGCTCCGAAGATCTCGTTCGGAATATGTATATATAAAAGTTTCCGATGCGGGTGTATATGTGTAAAAGAGCGAAAAAAAACAATAGTACAATCGTAGAGCTCTTGTGCGCGACTACTAGCACTGTATTTTCGCGCCCGTTTGAAATTCGACTCGTGCGGAGGTGTGTTGGCATCAGCCAGTCCAGGGGATATTTATTGTAGGTAAGCGCTCTTGTGACGGGAGACAAATTGAAGGCCGTAAATCGCGCTCTCTTCGCTCTCTTGTGTGTATGTATATGTATACACATACACACACCCGCCTGGCATTAGAAATCCACGCGGTGATGCACTTCTTCGTCTACTGCTATGCAGCTACCGCAAGATTATTCAATATAACGGTATTGTGCGCTTCGTTACCTGTGCTTTGCACACAATGCGAAAGTTTGTTGTACGAGAGATGTTCGAGAAGTTATGTTACACGTCTAGTAATCGTGTGAATTTGATTTGCTTGTGGGACAAATTTCATTGCGCTTTTATAAATGTATATATTAATTAATGAGCTATACAGCTTTTAGATTGTATAATATCATCAATCGAACTGCTTCGCGAAAGAACAATGGGTCATTCGTCACACAATGTCGCGTTGTTGCTCTTATTATGTGTAGCTTTCGCTTTCAATGGTTCGACGTCGGTCGGAATGGATTTTCTTGATTGATTTTCCAGACCGATCGCGCAATTGTATTTAACGAAACAATGTGCTGTACGCGGAGAAACGATATTATATACAGATATATTTATAGAATATACACGAGAGATTTCAAAAAATAAGACTCAACTGCAGCCTCGGAGTAAATGGGCTTCTCGCGTTATTCCACTTTAACGACGCATTATTTTGAATAACGACGCGCTGACGATCTTAAAACAGCTGCCTCCGAGCCGCGCGGCTTTTGAGATCGCAAGCGGTAGTTCCGCTAAATTGAAACCTAAATCAATTGTACCGCGGCGTGCAAAAGTCACGGGGGGTCGTGTATAGGTATATACATATACCGAAGTTGATTTTTATGAACTTTGCTCCGACATACTGATGAGGGGAATAGCAAATGATCCATTACCGTGTATGCTGTATATATACTGATTTGTTTTCTAACGTATGCATGTTTGCAGGAAAAACCAACTACTACGCATTTCGTGTCGGTGAGGGAAATTTATCTTTGATAAGCTTGCGTTGCTCTTAGCTTCAGCTGAGATGAAATTCAAATGAAAATCTAATCCCGTAAATACATGTAATTTAGCTTGATGCGTATATATATATATATATAAGGGATACTAAAGTACTCGTAAGCCACGACTCGAGCGAATGTTTGAGTTCGATATACCGCATGATTGTACCAAAAACAAATGATTCCATGAATCACTCTCATCTGGATGACGAATGCGAGAACAGCTGTTTACTTACAACAATTAATATCATCTATACGTCAATCCATACGATGCGTGTGTATAGCATATAAGAACTATCGATCACAGCGCGCATATATCCCTACCTGATCGTAACTCCGTCGAAGTGATGCCTTGTCCCCTGGGCAGTCGTCTCCAGTTCATTTTCTTCCGCCTCAGGGACGTCTTAGCCATCAGGCGATCGTCATCATCATCATCATCATGATCATCGCGCACCTACTCTCGATCCTCCGCAACAATCTTCCTCTGAGAATCCCGCAGTCATATAGCACTCGATGATCCTTCAGGTTTCCACTTAGCTTGACCGGTATATCGCTCAGCTAAAAATTACCGATCTCCTGCTAACTCGAAGAAGGCTCTAATTGGCCTCAACGTTCCTTCTATGCATTTCTGCTCAGAGTTTTTTCGATCACTTTTGCTTTCGCCGCTCGCGCGCGCGCACACACATACGCACATGCACGATCACTGATGCCTATCGTTTTACAACTTTTAAAAAAAAGAAAATATATCGATAGCTGCGGAAGATAAAAATCGGCACAGCTGCATCACGTGTCACAACAACATTTTCGCACGGGAGTAGTAGGTACGATCACACAAGTACATCACTCGCGATCCGGAAGCGCGTGGGTGCGAAGGATCTTCGGAAAAAAGAGATGGAGAGAGAAAGAGAGTGCACTATACTACTCGCTGGGCTTTGCTATATACGACTGAGGCTGCCGCCGAGGCAAAGTCAACTCCCTCGCACCGTCTTGCGCTTGAGAGTCCGCCCATGCATGAGAGAGAGCTGGAGAGATCGCTCGGCTATCTCCCTCTCTTTCTTCCCTTTTTATCTTCGTATATCTCTCTGCCTTTCGCTCCCTCTCTTCCTCTCTCGCGGCTGCTTGTCTTTGGTTGCTTCATCGCGCGCGCGCGCGCGCGTGTGTGTTAGTATGTACGTACGTGCAAATGAGTTTTCGAGTCGAGGGTGTTGCGGGTAGGATGCGCGGTTTTATGGAGATGTTTGGGCTTTTAAATTTGTTTTTCTTGCTCTCCTGCTGGAGCTATTGTATGGTAATGTGGGCCACGGGTGGACTTTGGTTTTTGTAAGCGATGAAACTCTGCGGGGTCTATATGTAACGATGAGTTCGAGATTTTTTAAAGCTCAGTTGGAAAATTCAAGTTGAAAGAATTAATCAGCGATTCAAAGATTGAAATTCATCGAACCATGATTCAGAATCAACATGTTTTCTTCCGCATAAGATACCATAGTAGTACCACAACAAGCTATAGAGATACCTCCCGAGAGCGAAGAGAAAACACATCGACAGTAGCTCCGCCTATAATCTTCGTTTATTTTCTTAATGCTTATACTTATACTCTCACACACGCAGATTCTCGGCATCATAAGGAAGGGTAGGAAAAAGAGGCCCAAAAGTGGGGGGAAACGTCGACGGCGGCATGCACAATCGGCACCACGTGCTCTCTCTCTCTCTCTCTCTCTCGCTCGCTCTCTCTTCCCGCGAGAGAAGAACAGTAAACACTTTATCAGCAAAGCTCGGCCTTTTTTAATCATCGGCAGACGCGCGAGTTCAGCCTCTTCCATGTCTCTCTTTCTCTCTCTCTGGCTCGCGCGAGCGGGTTTTTTGTCGAAATCCGCTAAGAAACGGGACGAGGGATTTATAAGGCTATATACTGGCTGTCTGCGTATCTGTCAAAATAAGCGAGCCGCTTATATTTATACGATTCGTGTGCAGCACGCAAGTGTATTTTTGGTCTTCGATGATGATCGTTTTTTCTTCTTTTTATGAGATCGCTGCAATCGATTGTATATATATATTTATGTGTGCAGAACAGAGAGCGCATTTTGCCGGGGAGATGTATTATAGGTGCCCTCGTGCGTGTACTGTTTATTCGATGACTTAACGAGGAGGCTTACCGTATCTTTAATAATAACAAAAGTCAAGGCCACAAACGGATATTCGCGTATATACGAAAAAGGTACTCTCTCTCTCTCTCTCTCTCTCTCTCTCTCTCTCTCTCTCTCCGTCTCTCCCTAGCATGAAAAAGACGCTGTTAAAGTTATTGGCTCATTTACATAAGAACGCATTACAACGTCGCGGAGGGCCTTTTCCGAAAGGCCGTTGAGAGGAGTATGTATATATATGTATATATGTATATATGTTATATTTACGCGAGATTCGTATCAATACGCTGGACTGTTGAGATTTTCGAGAAACGAAAACGTACGCGCACAATCGGCCCATTATGTATTTATACGTCAGGTTTCATTCATAAACCGGAAGCCTTTAAATTGCGCTTCTTGCTAATAAAAATCTCCGGGTATGATAAATACGTTATTTCTGAATCGGCAAAGAGAATTAACTTAATTACAGATATCCCGCACAAAAAATAAACGATCTACTATTTATTAAAGCCTAGTTATTAAAGGTATAGGCATACATTATGGATGTCTGCCGCCCACAAATCGTTATACTATCCGTACGGCTTCCATTATTTTAACGGTTAATCCTCGCGCGTAAGTCGGCGAGATGAGTTAAGCCTAGTCGGATTATGAAAATACGGCTGCTGATAATTCTCGCGGAGAAAATAGCCCTTATTGTTTTGAAAAGGCGGCCGCATTTTGAAAAATAATTACAGCCGCGAATCGATACAGATATACGTGCACACGTATATAGCGTCGGAGTTAAGCGATTAAAAAAAAAAGCTCCGCTCGCGACCATTATCGTTCTCGCATTTCATGTGTCATTTGCTCTTCTTCTTCGAAATCGTAGAAAGTTATATTGTTTTCGACCGAATAACATCTGCAGCTCTTTTCTGTGCCGAGCGTTGAACTTTTATTGTCAATTACATTGTGGATCTATTATGCGCGATAGGTGCGCATGGGTATTGGTACTTTATCTCTGACGAGGAATTAATTATTTCCAACTGCTCGTGGATGACGGATGAGTGCGCGGTGATGAGTGAATAATAAATTCGTATTAATACGATGTAAAATCAGTAGTGTATAATATAAACGAAGTCGGCTCTTATCTGCAGTGTAAAGATCGGTCTCCACAAAAATTTCTCGGCAGTCGTAAGCTGTACGCGTTGAATTATTTTCTGCTTAAATATAAAATCGTGGCGTATATTATACATAAAGTGCAATCGCCTATAGTGAAAAAAACCCGTGTGTGCGCCATAGTCTATAATGTTTCGAGAAACATCCGGGGTCGCATTGCCGCGCGAAAAAAAGAAAAGAAATCTGTCACTCCGTTGATATCGAAAAAAGTAACGCTTTCCTGTAACCCGAGATCAGGTAACTTCCCTTCAAGCTCCTTTTTTTCTTCTACGTCCCATCGAAAAAAATCTCTTTACCTCGCTTCGAAAATCTCGGCCAGTCAAAGGGGTCGCGGTCCACGCGTCCGCCTATAAATAAAAAAGGTAAAAATGCCGCGAGCGATGGCGGCGCGAAAAAAAACATTTCAAAAACCTCGCTCGAATTGCGCAACATAACTGACAAGCCGAGCGACTGACGTCGGGAAAGTAGTCGCGGTTAAAAAAAATTGAAGAAGAAAAAAACCATAGGAAGCGAGATATATCCGTTAATACGTTCGAAGAGCCGTGTGTTTGTGCAGCGTTGCTCCGAGTCCACCTGGGCGTATACATGTACGAGAATAGCGGACGACGACTCCAAAGAAAATGTTTGCCGATCTGCGTAAAGAGAGTCGTTGCACCGATGCTTGGATTGCATCGATTTTCGCCTTTTGTTCGCCGCTTCTTCTTCTTCTTCTTCTTCGGCTATTTGTGCTGCCTATATAGCAGTATAGTATAGTGGGTGTGTATTAGAGAGACACTTCTAAAGACGGGATCTTTGTCTCTCTCTCTCGCTCTCTCTTTCCGAGTGGGTGTATTTTCGTCGTGGTTGAAGAACTCGTTAAGCGATTGACGGATCTTATTCTGACCGTGACTCGTTGGCGATGCGGAAATATTTTTTTTCCGTCGGTTCCGCGAGTGGGTCGGTGTATCGTGACACGCTGTGTGTCAAGTGTTGTATAAGTACATTTCTTTCAGGAGATTGAACTTTGCGACGAATAGTTTTGAAAATTCAATAATGGACGCGCCTCGTGATTCTCACCCACGGCGCTATACGAATGTATATAGCCATAAATAATCCTCTCACAGCCTAGATCCGGAATTTATTTTCATACTCCATTTAAAATTCAAACGGCGTAAAGCCATCCGTCCCGAGAAGTGCGTGTACATCATTCTCGTATAATCCGAGAAACTCGCTCGCATGACTCTTAAGCTCTTCCGCGCAAAGAAAAGCACAACGGAGAGTGTGTCGGCATCGCTCTTAAAGAGCCGTAAAAAAGGGGTGGAAAAAGTGTAGGAACAAAGTCTTCCTCTTCCACGTCTCTCTCTCGAATAACACACGTGCGGAAGTGCAGCACGCGCGCACATATATATATATAAGAGAGTCCGTGGGCGCTTTAAATTTCGGACAGATGCCGCCGCCGACTTGGGCTGTAAGGGGTATACGCTAAAATAATAAAGCCAACCGCTGCAGTTCTGATGCTCTCTCGCTTCGAGAAGGGGAGCGTACGCGCGGTATATAAGTGTTTGTGTTTCTAGACACCGTTGAGGTACCGAGAGGAGGGTATTGCGGGTATTGTTCAGCGAGGGGGGGGGGGGCGACTCTGTCTTTGGAAGCTGTGAAATTCGATCTGGCTTTGAAATAGATGTCTTCTTCGCATGAAAGCTGAGAGATGGAAATCTGAATTTCATTTTTCGATACGAGCCCGATATTTGTATAAGTGCAGCGAAGTGGGTGGGTTTCGCGGTCTTTTTCATGGCCGCTAATGTGTAGCACTGTGTTATATACACTGCAACGCGGAGGTCCCCAAAACTTTATATAGCTATGTAGATGAGCTGTGCATACACGCGTTTTGAGCTGCTAATCCTTGAGCAAACAATTTCTCGCGCGGCGTTTCCTCAACGGGAAGGATCTTCTTGGATTTCGGGAAGAGGATCTCGCGCCCCTAGACAGAAGAGAAGCTGTGGGTATACAAATTACGAGTCGCTGCGTATATATGTTTGTTGACTTTAAGGATTTTACATGAATATCCTGCTGCGTGTGTGGCTTCGGACCTCGAATTTTCCGTGTAAATTTGCCGCTTTTATCCTGCATACATTGAAAATTCATTGCTTTTTATTTTGACATTCGAGCAAAAACTGCTATCCAAAACTTACTATGTAGCATATAGACAGTCGAATATCTCGGAGCCAAACAACGTGTCCGTAAAGGCGATTAGGGAATCGAGTCGATGACTGAGCGCTCGTAGCATCGGGACAAATAATTTCCCGTTCCCGCAGACAAAAGAGACGGCCAAACACGAGAGAGGTACTAAATAGGGCCTAAAGCGCGTGTATCTCTGCTCATCGGCATAATCCGCGCTGCGGAGTCAAAGTACACACACATAGAGAGAGAGAGAGAGAGAGAGTTCAGATAGCGCAGACGAGATAAGGCTATACACACGAGCGGAAGGTTCGTTAGAGACAGCTATATAATGCGAAGATATATATGTATATATGGGCTTATGATGCCAGACACGAGGTGAGTAATAGCCGATGTCACCGGGACAATGCGCGCAGGTATATTATCGATTTTTGCGAACGACCCGATGACTATGTATGCATATACGCGGAAACCTTGGTGTGTGTATATATGTATATACTCGGCTCCACTGTTTATCTTCGTTCGAAATACAAAAAGCTTGCGGAATAATTAAACGACGTGTATGGATCGTTGCAGAGAGAAAGTCGATAAAAACTTTGTTGCGCTGCTGTGATCCGTTCAGCAGTATAAAGCTGATTCGTTATGGTTGTAAAAAAAGTCTCTCGATAAAAAGTAGGTTATCCGGCGTGTCATCTTTTTTGAAGAATACGCGATCGCGTTTCTCCCGGTTATAAAATGTATATGTACACCGTTATGAGTTTACGTATATTTACGCTTATTATTACACGATAATACAATATGTAATATACTTATACACATAGAAAGCGCGTTTCAAAAAAAAATCCCCAAAATGGCCCTCCATAAAGCTACAGCCGTCACACACACACACACGTACACAAACCTCTGTGCCCGTTAGAATCAGTCGTAAATTTTCAAGAGCGCGGCTGATGGCAATAAATTGCGATACGGCGAAAGTTCGCGCGCATAATAGCATTGTGTCCGGCGTTGGCGGGCGCGAACGTTTGAGATTTCGGGCGCAGATATCAGCGGACAAGTCACGCGAGAATTGCAATACTTTTTAGAGAGAGAGAGAGAGGCTCTGTATATACTGCTTTTCCAGCAGCCTCTGCACAGAAAGAGAGCGAGACGATATGGTGCACTGCTCGGATTACAGGCCGTCGGCTGCGCTGCTGAGGGACAGCCTGGTCAAGAGGAGCCGCGAGTTCGTGCTCGAGAACTCGCTCCACGTGGTCCCTTATTTTATTGACCCGTCGAGGTCGATTTACGAAAGGTATGTACGAGAGCGCGGCGATGATTTCCTTTTGCGACTCGCGTGTGTCCTGATTAATCGCACGGCTGTGATTGAGAGAGAATATCCGCGCGAGGATACGGTAACGCGAGAGCTCGCTGGAGTTGTATATTGCGAAATAAATACGCTACTTTAGCCGCGGCGCAGCATTGATTTGTTTAAACGGCTCCGTTGCTATGTCTTAAAGACTCGACTTTACGATCGCTCGATGATTATTCTCTCGCGGGGTTATATTTTTAGCGTTTAATCTTACGCGCGTACGCGTGTACGGGATATGCTGTAATATACGTTAGATGTAATGCGTATGCGCGGGAGATAATCTTACACTTGGGATTAGCTGTCAAACGCGTAGAAACTAATAATCGGATTATTATTGCATCGGCGCGCTGGATATAACTTTCTTCGTTTTCATTGCTTTTTACGCGTGAGATTTATATTTTTTGAGTGCTAATTTAGCGGGGAATACAATTAGAGAGATGCAGGCGATATAGGATTGTTAGCGGCAATCGACGTTGGAGTGTAATAACGCATGGATTTTATTGTTGAGAATAAAGTGAATTAATGTATTACAGCAGAATAACTTCTTTGAAATAGTTTTGCTGTACAGAGCTTCGATTCTGCGTTGTCAACAAGACTCGACTGACTTTATCGTTATATAATTTCATCTGTTTTTTTATTTTTGACACAATAGTTTCTACTCATATATATATATATATATATATTCTCACATAAGCAAAAATACAGACTCTCATATTATAAGATATTATATTATATACGCGTGAGTTCAAAGTTCAGGCGTATAAACGCGCACGATAATTAAACTATTTTTCAGATTCGTCTGGTTTCTCATCTTCAACGTCTCGATAATCTCGGCTGTCGCAACGATCATGACGATTTGGCAAAAATTCCAAACATCGCCGACACTGACGTATCTCCACATAGAGAGGAATTCAACTTTAGATTTCCCAAACGTATATCTTTGCTTCGACGAGAGCCATCTGAACTTCTCCGAATTGCATTTGACCCCGGTACTCGAGTCTAAAGGGCTAATTTTTATCCATAGATATATATGTAGCAACTTTTAACGAGCTTCCGTAAATTTTTTTCGCTGACGTTTTTGCCGATTTTCAGTCACAAGTCGAAATATTGCGAACTCTGTACACATGGAAGGGTGATCCTCTGGGATTTGGAATCGAGGACATCGGAGTAGCGGGGCCTCTCGGAGAATACTTGCTTCAAGTTGTTCCGGATTGTGGACAATTTTTTTCGGATTGCGAATTTGGGTTAGTCTGTTTTCGTATAAATCCGCATTCTATATCCGATCCTTGACGACGAATTTTGTTCACTCTCTAAACGTATTAAAATTAGACAAAAATCGTCGGACTGCGCAGATTTATTTGCGCGCAAAGTCACGACTCCAGACGGCGTTTGCTGCGAATTCGAGAGCACAGCCATCGAAAGAGACGATTCCTCCTGGAGTTTACAGTTTCTACCGAGTCAGTATCCTATAAGGTAAACACGTTGATACAGCAATTGGCGTAGTATTTGAAAATGACGCATCAAGTTCTGAAAGAAACAGTCTCAGACACGTCATATGTTTGGCCAAAAATAATATATTTTAATGAATTCTAGCGTGCACGTGACGGATAAAGCCGAAGGTCCTCCCCTTTACGGACAGCAGCCGACTTACATAATGAGCAGGCCATCGTCTATTCAGCTCAGTCTGACGGTCACAAAGACGGCTGGCAGTGTGCACTTTCTCACTCGATCCCAGCGCAAGTGTGCATTTCCAGACGAGAGTCCCTCTCACGTCCACTGCGAGAGAACGCACGCCAAGAATGCATTTAAATCAAAGTGCGATTGCCTACCTTGGTTTTACGCTTCTAATCAGGCTGAGGACTGTCCGTTAATCAAATATCAATGTCTTTCCGAGATCGATTCCAAAGAGGTGTATATCACGCATTATATTAAGCACAACAACTTTTAAAACAAATATAGAAAAATGCTTTAATGTACAAATCTACATCTTCGCCTCAGCTGACAAATCCCAACTGCCACATATCCTGCGACCACACAGCCTACGGCTGCGAGAAGATCGAGCGCACGGGTGTCGGCGGTACAGGCGAGTCGAGTGAAATTCGCTTCCTGAGCTGGCCGGACCTACGTTTTCGGCGCTCGACGCGATTCGGTTGGCTGGACCTTCTCGTCTCTTTTGGAGGCGTCGCCGGTTGCTTCCTCGGCTACTCCATCATCACCAGCCTCGAGGGCTTCTACTACTTCACGCTGCGTACCTACTGTGGCGCTGTGCTCGGTATACCTAAAACTAGGTTCAACGTTCAGGTTCGACCTAGAGAAGTTGCGAGGAAAAAGGAAGCTAAGGGAAGACGAATGATGGTTGTTGAGTATCCTGATCAGCTGAAGCATCAGCGGTATTTCAAGGATTATTGAGAAATGTTATGAGTTGGAAATGCAGTCGCATTATTTGTAGGACTGAATGAAAACAAGAGTGGGATTATAAAATAAATGTATATATTTATTTCAGATTTTTCAAATCCTTCGTTTCACTTTTTTCGCCTAGTTTTACGCATTCGAGATACATCCCGACTACGTGAAAATCGCGTCTATAATTGTTTACTTATATCTATAATTTTCTTTTACTTTTAATAACCAAAGTGTTTTCTTTAAGATGTATATCCAAGCAGCAGTAGCACACGAGAATTGTTGGTGTTTCATATTGTTTTCGCACTAATGATCTTTGACTTTCGCGTGATCGCTTATACTTCAATTTCAAGCCCGAAACGACTGAACGAAAATTAAGGCGCCGCACGACACGCTTGTACATGAAAATGATGCCGTGTCGTAATTTTCTCTTGCTCATCGATATAATAACTTTGAGACGATCGACTTTGATAGCGAATTTCGATGAATTCTTCGTAAAAACTTAAATCGCTTTTGTTCCGATACACAGTAACGCTTCTGATTCTAGATATTATACTTTTTTTCTTTAAAACTGTATTTGCTTAAATTTTTTAAATTCAACAATATTATAGCGTCGTTAATACATAGTAACTAAAGATTCTGTGATACATATATATATGCTCTTACTTTACAACGAAAGCGTTATAAAATGTAATCGTACATATTATATATACCGTGCAATTTTTTTTCTGGTCCCTAGAAAACCGATGATTTCAAACTGAGATATAATTATGCGTGTATTTAGTAACGTCGTACATATATAGATTTTAAAATTCATCTATAATAATTCATTAATTCAACGAGTTCCTTTAAAAAGTCGAAGCGTTCTGCATTGCAAGAAACGATAGCTTTCAAATCTCCTATAAATTTACAACTCATCCTAAAATTTACAAATCGTAAATATTTCATCGCGTGTGATTTAACTACAGATTTTTGCGCTCATAACGTATCATCATATATCAATAATTCGAATTATTTCGCCTAAATAAAATTATCGTTGAGTACAATTTTGATTGCTTTTCATTTTCCATTCACCATATGTATATATGTATATTTTTATATTTTTCTCTTTTTTACGCGCATTTCTCGCTCGCGTAAGCTTTTTCTACGTTTAGCTCGTGCCTGCGCTACCTTCGTTTTGCTGTGCTGGACAAATACATCGTCGAGTACTTTATTAATCACAGTAGGTGACGATTGAGGAAAATCGCGCGGCTGCTCGTATGTCAGAAAATTGTTGCTCACGTTGCGTTTGTGTGTATGCGTGGATCGATTGTAACATTAAATTGTATCAAAATACACTTCGAATACAAATGCGCGATGAATGTTTCTAATCCCATTTATTATATCAATGTGGAAAAATGATTTCTGCAATATATGCGTTATTTATATGTATATAGTAATTAATGAAGTACTTAAGTCAAAACTTGTCCAACACTATAGGGTTTTAGCTTCACTTTTTGCCTTAAGTCTAAATCGAAATCAAATAATGTAGGTAAGTGGAACTACTGACTGGAAATAAAGAATATATATATTTCGTTAAAAACCTCTCAATCAACGAGTATTTCTATGTATGTGTATAATCGCATGGAATGTTTTCTCCCCCTTTTTTTCATTTCGCTCGCCGATCGCATACTGGCTCATCATACATAAAATCGTTCGTATATATAATATTAACGCTTTTTTTATAATAATAAGTTTTACATTTTTTACATTACGTCCAAAGTGCGTAGAAAGTTCAGTTTAATTATTTCTTCTTGTATACAATTCATTTATACGAAGACGCGCGTGTATAAGAATTATGGGAGTTTTTTTACTCCGTACATACTTTTTGACTTTAAATCTACATTTTCATGTTAATAAAAGCTTCGCGATTTTATTTCACCTGTGATGGATGCAATGCTTGCGGATACGAGCATTTTAAGTCACTTATCAATGTCAACGTATGAGTTGATAGAATATTCAAATAATTTTAGCATATAGAACATTTTGTACATCGATAAATAAACTAACCGTGTATAAAGAACACGTTACTTCGAAGATAATCCAGTGAGGTATGCTATAATTATTCAAACATTGTATTTCAGTTTGGTGTGCGCTCTCAAACGGAGATAAGAACGGATTTACAAAATCTAATGTCAAATAGCACGGATTTTGATGGCTGTTGACTCGACGGAACTTGTTTCATCATGCAGCCCATTGGAAACTTGACTCATGCTCGCGTCCACCTTTTGCGGTTATATATACTTCTTTTAGTTTTTCTATATAGATACTTTTTAGAGGCTTGCGCGGAATAAATTCAGAGTGTATAATTGAGAAACGTCGGCTAAATTATATTATGTATGATTATCGCAAGATTTTACATCGTACATTATATATAAATGTAATATATATAAGCGTCTTCATTGTGCCCTAAGTTTAATTTTATTGTGTAGCTTTCATTATTTTCGTCCTATTTTTTATGTTAACGAGTCGTATGTATATAGGTAAATTGTCCGGCCCCAGAATGTATGAGTGAAGTTGGATCTGAACCTTCGTCTCCTGCGAATCCCACGAGAAATACGTACGCGCTTACATATATATTTACAACGATATATCTCTATACATTTTTGGTGTGTATGCCATGCGCGTCTCGTTCCTCCCGGCCCTCTTCGGTTATTGACCTTAATTAATTAATATTCAAGTTATTAGCCTTTCTTGTCGATTGAAGCGAACAGATAAGCTATGTGAGACTTCGCTATATCTAAACGCAGATATATAATTATATCGTCTATTGTAGGATTTTTATTTAAAAAAATTGTTCATTGTATATCTGACCGTTTATATGCAAAATTTAAGAACTTTTTTTTTATTTCAAAAGTCAGCGACTTATTAGCGATCATGACGTTTGATTTTAATTATTCATAGTTTTATTCATTATATATACTATTATCAATGTAATTTGTAATTATATTTATGCGAGTGTCATCGTGTTGCTGTATAGTAATATAATTATTTAAGAAAAACCGATTATTCATTATGCAGCTGCCCTGTCCCTCTGTCTTTACAATTATTAGGTATCTACATTGTGCGCCGTTGCTCCTTGCGTGGAAGACTGACCGGAAGGAAGTGTCGTCGAACGCGAGCCGCGATGCCATCGATTCTCTTGTTTGCGTTGTTCTTTACGTTGCTACAATTACCCCTTTAATAAGATCGTTGAGATTTTTTAATATATATAGCACTTTCGATTTCTACATATTCTGTCGCAACTGTTTTTCTATCTTTTGCTGCTTTCGTTGTGCCGTTTTTCCTCTTTGGCTTTCACTATAGTGCGACTCAGAAACTAAAGCTCTTAAATGATAAAAATAAAAGAGTGTATACTACCGAAGTAACCCTGCCGGAGGACTACAAGAATTGATCTATATCTGTATAACTATAGGAGCTGGACCCTGGATCATAGTGATCTCTCGATATAAATGTTCGACAATTTTCTCTCCTCTCATCCATATGCTCTCGCTGTATGGCATTGTTTATTTAATTAACAAACGATCGTCGACTATCTAACAAACTCAACAGACTTATATCTTAACGAGATAAACTATATACCGAGTGCATCTGACACGGAGAATCAGGTGAAAATGTCGAATAATAATTGGACGTATATATAGAAGAGTATACTTTAGAGCCGTGGTGTTGATGTCGATGAGTAAAGAAGCAATATACTCGACATCTTATTCAACGGGGAAACGAAAAATTTCAAGTAACTCATAGCGATATTCTTCATATAACTTTGATGCGTTCTGAAAAATCAACTGTGTACGCTATTTTGTAAAATCCGTGTAATTTGCAAAGTTCATACAAACTGTACACTCTTACCCGAACACTAGAGTCTCTCTTCTAAAATTTGTACACGAATCTATACAAGATTTCACAGATTGCGATGCCTTAAACTAAAAATAATTATCGTTCACTCCGCTCGCACGAGAACTAGAACTAAAACATAATCAACAATAACGTTTAACAGAGAACTGAACTTTTTTAACGATATCTATATCGCGTAAACGAGCTCTCGGTTGGACTTGGTTCCAATTTCGATGAAATACATTAGTTGACTAGAAATTATAACGATCAACGTTACGCGAAACGTTTCGAATTCGAAAAAAAAAAATGTTCGAACCAAGCCTCACCGATAAGTTTACCCAAATCAATGCCGTATACAGCCCTATACGCGAGATAATACAAAGTAAGCAGCCCAAATGACGCATATAATCATCGCACACGGTACTGTACTCCAAAATGAAAATCATTCAACAATCCAACTCCAAAACTCTCTCAACGACGATATACAATTTTCACTTTGAATCTGTTCGCGTGTACGAGGCACACGTCCTCTCTACGAACTAGGCACAGATCGAAGAACCTCCTTTGCGTTTTCTTTACATTAGCGCGCAGAGTACAATAGGTATCGTATAATAATAAATAAGTACAGTATACAAGCCCGCTCTTGGTGTGACCATGTGTGTGTGTGTGTGTGTGTGTGTGTGTGTGTGTGTGTGTGTGTGTGTGTGTGTGTGTGTGGTCGCGCTTTAAAGCTAATGTCGCAGCATCTTGTAGGCTCTGCACGAGGGACGGTGGTGGTGGTGGTGGCGACGTCGAGGAGGCTAGGAACGCGAATCCGGCTGGTGATGGTGTTCGACGACGAGGGCGAGGTCCTGGCTGCTCTGGACCGGCGACATGCTCGGGGTCACGATGATCTGGGTGCGCGCGTTGCCCGAGCCGAGGAGAGCAGTGTTTTCGCAGGAGGTTTCCTCCTCCTCCTCCTCGTAGTCGGGCTCTCCGCGCTCGTCCATTTCTTCCTCCTCATCCTCGTCTTCGTCCTCCTCCTCTTCCTCGTCCTCCTCGTCGTCCTCCTCTTCTTCCTCCGAATCGACCGGCGAGTATACGCCCTCGTGCTCGTCCAGCCGATCTGTAAGCGTGGATTCGGCTCGTTAGATCAGTCGAGAATTTCTTTTTCTACTATATATATATGTAGTATGGGCCAGAGAGTTAATTATTGAGAAATAAGGTTCGATGCTACGAGATTTTGCAAAAAAAGTAGCTCATTCTCATTAGTCGTTTCTTGGCTGAAAGATAGATATGTATAATTTCATAAGTTTTATAATCCGAATAGTCTCGTTTAAATTTCGTTCGCATTTCATGAAAAATTAGTCGGAATTTTCGCGTCGGTGCAGATCATGCTTTATATTTGGAAGCTTAATTATATTCTTTTTAAATCCATGCACAGTTATATAATTCAAGTTATAGATGCAAGTTACTATGCAGTTTAAAGACATTATTTCATAAACATTCAATTCACAATAAATGTGAGCATGCATCTGTTCCACATTGTGTTGTGTTATATCACATAAGTAGACCATACATATAATATGTTCGCGTGTACAAAGTTAAAAGCACATGCGAAAGCAACAACTTTTGATATTTTGCAAACAGTTGGTTTTCTTTATACAAATTATGCCAGAGCTCGATTTAAGCTCAAGCGATGGTGGGAAAGGCCAGTCCCAAACTGTGTTTCTTTACGGCCGCAGTTAGTATAGGGCTTTGCGCTATATTATAAATGTACGACTGATTTCTCATGCTTGCACACCGCCGTTTCTCTGCGTGCGCACATGTAAAAATAAAATCCGAAATGACGCATGATGAAAATAATGACGATTGATGATTGTATCGCCTCCGCGCGGTATAACGAAAAATGGCTGACTCTCCTGAAAAAAATATAAGGGGCTTTCGGCAGAACGACGCGACGTCCGTCAAGATCATAGTCCCGTTTCTTTATCCATGCACACGCGACTGCAACACACGTGACACGCATATAATACTAATTTACCCCTCGAAGAAACGCTTTATCCCCGAACTTCCGTATATACCACGAACGCGCTCGACGCAGCTTTTAAGGACATTAACTTGTCAGTCCTGAGTAATAGGGTCGCAGGAGAAAATTTCGAGAAAACGTGATTTACTCCCTCGTGTCTTCGGACTCATACACGCGGTTAACCTTTCCCTTTTCGCATAGGAGGTGTCCTGCAGTGCTGCAAAGGGGGGAGAATAACGTTACTTTATATATATAAACCTACTGATGTAAAAAGGAAGCGCGCGCAAGCTCGGATGAAAGGAGGGATAAAGGGTCAATGGAAGAGAGCGAGAGAGAAAGGATGAAAAATTTCGCTGAGCCAGCGGGCGTAAAACCTGGGAAAAAGACGCAGAGGAATAAATAGCCATTGAGAAGCCGCGCGCGGGTTGAAAAAAAGCGCAAGCGACTGGATGATGGAGAAAGCGAAAAAAAGGAAGGCCGCGGATAATAAAAAGTTGCTCACGCCGGGGGACCTGTACGCGCCCGAGAAACCGCGAAGAATGGACGGCGAAGATTCGAAATCCCGCACTTATTTCGAGACTCGATTGATCTCCGCGTTTTTTCCTTATTTCAAGCGCGATAGAATAATGAAGAAAAAAAATTCCTGATATCGATATAGGTGAAAAAACTATACGTGTAGATGAGAAAAAAAAATCTCGTCTAATTTCCAAATGATGCGCAGACATACTATATAGCTGGTGCCGAATGCGATTACATACGCTGCGTACAAGGGCTATGGACTTACTGTGTAATGTCTGTTTCGCTATAACGACGTGGTAGACGAGCGAGTAGTGTTCGGCGATGCTGTAAAACGCACACATACAGATATAACGTGTCGAGCTTGAGAGAGAGAGAGTAACATCAGCTGTGTGTGCCTGTGTTTGTGGCATGCGTGCGCATATAGTGTCCGATGACGACGATGTCGCTTGTGTGTCGCAGATGCTTTTCGTGTGCACACAGATGCATACACATATATACATCTATACGTATTGGTGTGTCGCTGCGTGAACGAAACTATAGGGGCTGGTATATAGTACATATAAAAGCCGCTCTACTTTTCTATACCGTATACTCGTGTTTCGCGATCACTAGGAGGTTGTGTATGCGGCCGAAAGTTTGTTTTCCTCTTCGCGGTGGTATACGAGCTTTTAATCGTTAACCGCGGTAAGTTCGCGTGACAATTCAATTTTCAAATATTATTATTATTATTATCGTTATTATGGTTTTCTAGGAAGCGCTGCTGGTATTGATCGTGCCTTGATTCTCCGCGAATTTGAATTTCAAGCTATAAGTATATATATCGTCGACAAGTTGAGAAAGTTAAAAAGTAACGGTCCGAGGTCAAACGGCGTCAACTTGTTCGTTGGGAAGTTTTCGCACGTTTGAAATCTCCGTCCGCAAAGAAAGTCGGAATAAATCAAACCTCCTCATCGCGATTCCGCGACTGCTTCAAGTATGTATACAACGACGTGTTTTTTTGTCCGTTTGTTTCGTTATAAGATATATAGAGACAGACACATGTCACACACCGAAAACAAAAACACACACCATAATAATATATAGATAGTAATGATAAATATATATATATAGATATATAATCACGACTAATCAGTGTAATATACAGAGACACACGATCCACAAAGTAACGACGATCATATATAGACTGAAATGAGAAAACATACTGAGAAAAAAGTTGAACTGATCCTTACACCCACCGGAGGACTCGTTATGCGTCGTCGTCGTCGTCGGCAGTTCGACCTGTCCGGGAATGGTCGTCGACGTCGACGTCGTCGTCGTCATCGTCGTCGTCGTCGTCGAGTCAACGTCAACGTCGGCATTGGCCTCGGAATCGGAGCCAGCACCGGCGAGTGGAGGCACCATTATCACGACGTCGCCTTGCCTCGTACTGATGGCCGATGGTGGCGCCGACGAGATCGTTGGCGATGTGGGCAATCGGGGTGGCTTGCCCGCGTCCACCGGAAGCACCAAGTGTGAAGGAATGGAACTGCGACAGAAGATCGATCGCTCATATTGTTAGTCCGAACGCGAAGGCTATTATATTCGGATCATAGCTATAGGGGGTGTGTATAGCCCTGATGACTGCGGTTATTCGGACTTATATATATATATACGTGAGTTCGAGTGTAGCCTAATTTGTCAGGCTTGGAAGAGGGGAATCGCGCAGTGTGTATCGATCAAAGTATAAAAACCGAGGTTAAGAGACAAGTCTGATCATACGATGAGCATCGATGTATACGAACCTTAAAGTAACCCGTTTCTTGACACGACTGCCGAGATCCGAGTGTCCCCGATGCATCTGCCTGGGCTTGCTTGGGTGATGGTGGTGGTAGTGGTGGTGGTGACTGCGATCGGGAGTCGTCTCGCGGAAGTTACCGGTCGTCGGGGAGCTCGGCTCGGACAGCTGCTTGTCCACGAGGATCGGCTTGAGGACGAAGCCGCAGCTGCCGGGCGCCCCGATGCCCGCGGACAGCGGTGTATCCGGCGCAACACCGCCTGTCCCACCCACTCCTCCTCCTCCTGCTGTTGCACCGGCACCATTACCACCACCACCAGCGTTGTGGCCGCCATTGCCGCCGCCACTGCCGTAAGCTTCCGGTTCCGGCATCGGTAGCGCCAACAGCCGCTTGCGATCCTCCATGTACAGCTCGATAAGCTGGTCAAGTTTCATTTCGATGTCATCGACCTTGGAGAAGTGACAGAGATCGAAACACGCGTTATTATTAGTCTTAGAGCTGATGTTACGCGTGTGCGTGTGCGCGTGAGCGATTAACGTGCGATACAAGCGATCGTGCTTTTTTCTTTGTTGTCTGTGTGATAGAAGCGTTGATCGGCAAATTTTTTTGTATTTACAATGTGCACAGGCTCATTTAAGTCATTATTCATATATGATTATTGTATATGTATATAGAATATTTAAAAGGAAATCGATATTGAAGACTCACCTGCCTTTCGACCTTCACGATTCTCGACGCTAAACTAATCTTCGAAGCGTAAACGTCTCTCGCCTTCGAACCTTGCTTACCCAAAATTTGATCTAACCTGTTCAATCGAAGGGGAAAGGCTGATTAATACCTCCTGCTTATACCGATCGATCATCAACGTTCAAACAGCGCAATTAGCGAGCCACTAAAGCGACTAAGGATGCAAGCTCTAAACGGGATGCATGTTTATACAATAACGTGTGCTGATAATATATACACGGCGCATTTAGTTATCAAAAAGTGGGCGAGGATAAATTATCAACAGTGCGCTGAAGGCTCTAATGATCTGCTAAAAATAACAAAAGCAATATTTGAAATTTTATTCGCTATTGTATTATCTACCGAACACAAATGACAGATGCGTGCAGTTTTACTATACAAACAAACTACCACAAACCGTTACTATTACTTCTCAAAAGTACAAGTATAGACAAAGATTATACGTATGAGCAGTAAGTGAAAAAAGAAAGTTTTGTGAAAGTTATGAAGAGATTTACGGATCAGAGTCTCAAGTTCGGTTTGCCGTAGACACACTTCTCTATCATCATTATCCCTAATTTCATACGGTATATCGAAAAACAAAAGTATAGAATACATAATAATAGTAATAATAGGTGAAAGCGAAAGAAAACGGGAAAAAGAAATTTTATAAAAGCGAATCGCTTCCAGTGAGTGGGTTTGAACGATTCACGCACACGTGAGCCTGTCGCCAAAGGTGATCGCATTTCGAGGCAGCAGTGGCAATGTATAATATACATATATAGATAATAAGAGAGCTATCATAAAGATATTATTTTCGGGGTATGTATACATATATATGTATATATATATATAAAAGCACAGCTTTGCGAGAAATCAAAGGGGTTGTGTGTATTGATGGGAGTTTATAATATATATATATATAACTATTCTGCAGCATAAAAAGCGCAATACGACGGCGTGATATATATGTATATCAAGGTGGACAGCGAAAGCAGCAAAAGGTCTTAGTTTATATTCTTTGTCTTTAAAGAAAATCTCTCGTCGATTTCATACGCAAATACATATAGCGTTTCGCTGCTTCCGCCGTCCACGTATATACAGGAAAGCTAAATATATTGATAAAAAAAACGAACGGCTCGTCGAGTCTCGTGTTTTATTCATTCATATATATATATATATATATATATATATATATATATATATATATATATATATATATATATATATATATTTATATTTATATTTATATTTATATTGACTTGATAATATATAATAGACAGAAAATGAAAGATAGAGAGAGAGAGAGCACGACTGCACCTGCGAGGCATCTGTACCTGAAGTGCAGATTTCGTACGCGATTCAGTAGATCGGCGTGGCCGGAGCTGTATTGTTCAATCACGTCCTTGACGTCGTAAGGTTTCAGGGCTTCCCTGAACTTCTTGCGGGCCACGAAGTATTTCAGCTGCGATCACGCCCCCGCGGTTTCCAGACACATCATCACACAGTTTACGCTATGGCGCTTTGATTTTGTTTGCTTTTGTTTTTGTTTCTTTTTGTCTTTGTTTCTTTGTTTCATTTTACATGTTAATTTTTACTTATGATCTCTTTTCTTTCGATTTTTTTTTTTTTAATTTGAATTTGATCTCTATCGAATGTACGTATATAATATCTTGTTTATAACGTGACTGATGTTCTCGTAATCAAGGTCGTTTCAGGGTCACTCAAGTGTGTACAGTCCATAGTATATAGGGACGTATATCTATACGTATAACCGACGCTTTCTCTTTACAGCGACTTTTTCCCTCATCCATCTGCAAACGCGTATTACAATGCGGACCGAAGCACGAAGGGGATTATAGCACAATGTATATCTAATATACACGCGGACGAACTTTCGGCCGACTTACGGGTCTCAATCAGAGCAGAAAATCCGCGATGCCTCGTCGCGACCCTTTAATCGTCGACTTCTTTTTCGCTTAATGTTGCCGGTGCAGCGGCGCGAATTAGCGCGTGCACGTATATATAGTCTTGAAACTTACTCTCGGGATGGACTCGAAATGGAAGGCGATATAATTCATGGAACTCGCGAGAGAGAGAGGGGGGGGGCGCTTTTCTAGAGCTTCTGCTCTACTGCTCATCGAGATGCCGAGATAAATGGAGTGAATGGAGACCGGTGGATTTATACGTAAGCCCGCAAGCTTTTTGATAGATTGTTCAAAAGTCAAAAAATGTTCGCCCGGTCTCTTGTATAACTCCGTTCTGGAGTGGTACTCTGCGCAATAGCACAGAGTGAGTATGTACGACTATCATTTTTAATTCATCAAGTTTGTCTTGCGCGATTAAAATTTACTGCTGGACGTATACGGATCAGCGGAATTAAAAAATATTACGATCGCGAAGTTAATGAAATAACATAGCACGAGAGATCCGTATCTATTATACGTATATACTGCTCCGCAGTGGAAAAGGTTGGCGCTTTGGTCAGACACTCGTCCGGGTAATACGGATATATCGGCCCATAAGATTCACTATTACTTAAAAAGCCTCTTTCCGGATTTCACGCGATCCGACCTCTTATCCTCGTGTAGCTCCTCTTTCAATTAATCAAATCCGATCGTTCGCGCAATGGCATATTTGAACAATCGATCAAAAGCTCTATATCGGTGCCTCAAGTATAGAAAGCAAAAAAAGTGAAAACGCGCTTTTTTCATCCGCGCGATCGCATATGCCACCTGTGGAGCGCGATGCGGCCCAAAGTGCGAGGAAAAATGCGGCAAAAATATCGCTCTAACTGTGTATTATGTATTTTTTTTAATCAAACGAACGACATTGCTAGACAAGCGTTTTCACATTGACACAGACACATCACGCACGTTATTGAACACTGTTACACAGAATTAAGAGACAGAGGCGCAGTTATCGTTAGAGAAGATGAGGCTTTAGTCGTTTAGGCTACTTCGTTGCGGACCGGAAAAGTAAGTATACAGAGGCACAGGCACAGAGAGAAAGAGAGTGAAGTTATTGGAATGAGCTTTTTTTTAGGGGATGTGTGAGAAGCGGGTTCGGTTGTATACGAGGCTGTTACACAAACGATCACTCGGATATTCTTCCTCGCTATATTCGTGTTGGCTTTTATACGAACGTTTATTAAAGGATCAAGAGAAAAAACTTTTTTATATATATATATATATATGTATATATATTATACTGTCTAAATATTGACCGTCCAACGGCAGAAAGTTTCTGACAACATATCGGCTTGGCGTGTCTTCAGAATGCAAAAGGGTTGACAGGAGAGGGAGTTATCCGCGCAAGTGTGCTGCAGCAGTCGGTGGGAAGAACGTATCCGAGACATTAGCGCGTGGAAGAGACAGAAGATCGATCGTATGCGGGGCATCAAAGGAGTGTATAGGCGCTGCAAGAGACTATATCTAACTCGTCCGGTCGCTCGCTCGCTCGCAAGAGTCTGCAACTTTGTCGAATGGATTCGGAGAGACAAGAAGGCTTATGAATTGTGAGGCGTATCATCACCGGCTAATTGACGTCATTGATTCTTTGTTCGTCATGATGAAGCTAGTGCTTTGTTAACCGAAGCTTTGTCCAATTGACGAGGTGAAGCTAATGGAATATGTATATATGCATACAGCTACAAAGATTCAATTTGTAATTGTTACTACGTTATTAAGCCACTTCTTACAACATGAAATTTCAAATTAGCCGCGTATGCAAAAAGAGAACTACGCGAAGGGGGAAATAGACACACGTGGAGAGAAGAATTGAAACGCACACGAGGGACAGCTTATTTCGGATGAAGGAAACAAACGAGTTGAGAAGAGATAAATCGAGAACAGACGAGATGTGGAAGAGATATGAGACGTGGGATGGTAATGAAAGGTAAATGCTGGTCGGAAAAAAGAAGGTTTGCACACACTGAGACAGTTGTTAGAAAGACACGAAGAAGTGCGTACGCGACAAGAATAAGTGCATCGCACAGCGGTGACTCGTACATAGTTATGTACAAGTCCCGCGGTATCGAAGGATTCGTTACAGAGATTATATAGACGATGAAGATAACAACCATTCCAATGACTAGAAAACTGATGTCCCTTCGAAGAGCTCGTGACTGTCACGATGGACGTTTCGAGAAGCACTAAAATCGCTTCTCGCGATCAATTTCGAAATGTTGTGCATCTACATGCTGGTTTACGAGCGCTTTGAAGGGGTCAAAAGGAATATTTATACCTCAAGTTTCGCATAAAGACGCTGACACGGGGGACAGGAGATAGAGGGATGATATAGACGAGTCGATGGAGAGATACCTGAGATTATTACACAGATATGAGATCGGCATTTTTTTTGTCGAATCCATCGGACGCTTGGTGTGTTATACTGTTGCATTGCATCTAAGATGCATCTAAGATATATATACGGTATCATAATCTAGCTTTACGGGGTGTGATATTACTTTCTACGTTAGTTCAAAAGGTGGGTGTTATGGTTCTACGAATATAGAGTACCTATATATTATGTGCAAGAAAAAACAATGTACTTTTACGATTTATATATATAGACTTGTGTAATGAAACGATAAAATTGTTTTTGTTGATGTCAACGAGAAAAAGTCCCATTTGGCATCAGAAAGAGCAATCGCTCATTAAAGCCACGTGCTCATCGGAATATATATACTGCAGAACGCGATAACCCGGAGTGACATTTTCACGATACTGAAATGTGGCACACATCGCAGAGCGAGAGAGGATATATATCGCGCGTTATTATTTTTCTTTTTTTTTCAACTGTCCCAAACGAAGCCGGCTGTATATACGTATACATAGAGACAGCCTGGGAGAGATGTATATCTGCATATAGCGCGTGAAACGGCGACAATCCATAGAAAAATCAAGATTCATGATTGGACGCTCGAGAATAAGGTCATGCAGTAGGCGAGAAGTCGACGCCGGGCTATAGGCGTATAGGTGAAAAAGAAAACGTGAGGGAGGGTGGGTGTAGGCGATGTCGATCCTCAGGTCGCGAAAGAGAGAGAGAGAGAGCGGGGAGACGTGCTGCCGCAATAATTCTCAGGGTCTCTCTCGAGCTCGCCGTGGGTGAAATAATATAACCGCGCGCGCGAGGGATGGGAGCCGACAGTGAAAAAGAGCTTTTGTCAGAGGATAGAAAGAGAGAGAGAGAGAGATAGAGACAGTACCAACAGAGAGAAAGAGCAAGAGAGAAAGCGAGGGGTACCTAGTTTGGATATTTTTCACGCGACCGAGTAGGTCGACGTGGCCGGCGCTGTATTGCTCGATCACATCCTTAACGTCATAGGGCTTCAGTGCCTCTTTGAACTTGCGCCTCGCCACGAAGTACTTCATCTGGCATAAAGTACGGACAATTTCACACGGTTAAACCACCGGCTGTACATTGTGTTTCGTTGTGACCCAAAATACTATAGCATTTTTTGTATCTGTCTGTGTGCTTTTGTGTGTTCATCGTATTATGC
This sequence comes from Muscidifurax raptorellus, assembly GCA_020010945.3. Taxonomy (NCBI): domain Eukaryota; kingdom Metazoa; phylum Arthropoda; class Insecta; order Hymenoptera; family Pteromalidae; genus Muscidifurax; species Muscidifurax raptorellus. The sequence continues at coordinate 6,674,719 of CM052078.1, read as the reverse complement.
ATGTGAGCCTATATCTCGAGATTTTCTTTCTCGCGATGAGTAATCACAACTTTATCTACATTTCCTTGAGAAAAAATTGAGGTTTCTTATTCTGAGCACCTTTCGAATGCTAATTTCTGGAGAAAGGAAATTGCTTTTCCAGAGTAAACAAGATTTGCGTTACAATTTCATATTTCAAGCTCGAAGAAGTTTAACGGAACGAGGTGCATAACCGAATTAGTATGATTCGTTAGTAGCCACAATTTGCGAGTTCGTTTATTGCAGTGAAAATAACAAGATAAATATAAGTATGTGATTATTCATCGCATTTGGTGTTTCATTTTTATGATCGTTTGTCAAATCATAAGTATATTTGTGTGTTAATTATTGATGCTTTTAAAGTACACCTCTCTTTCATAATGAAGGTAAGGCTGACTGCAATATTGGTTTACCATTTGACAAACAAAGTGTCGACAAGTGTCTGTTTGATCATTATTGTGTAATTGTATATCCGTATTGATTTGTGTCTGAATCAGATAATCTGTTGTCGACCGCGGTTTCAGTAAAATTGTCGAAACTTGAAACTTCTCTAGACGTCTGGTGGCTACGACTTTGTGTAAACAACGAGAATTGCCATTTTTTATCTGTAACGTCGTGCAAATAAAAAAAATCTGTACGGTCAATTTTTTGTTGGAATTTCATAAGACTCGATTATGCTCATTCTCATTGTTTGAGCGATCAAAAGACTAGAGAACTTCCCAAAGATATACTTTTATCTGTGATCATCCATAAGGGATTTTTTAGCAACCATCAAAAAAGCATCGATAATGTTAGCAATACTCGATGAAACTCTACACGTTGAAAATACCAGAATATATCACTTTTTCCCTTAGTTCATTCAGGATTTGAACAACTTACGAACGGTCAAATCCTGAAGATCGTTGTTAAATTCATGTTCAACTTTCTGATCGCAAAGTTTCATTGAATATTGTCGATGCTCTTTTGTGTGCTATTTCATTGCTTAGTCAAACTATATAATAACAGTGACAAAGAGGTATCAAAGAAACAATAGGGTGAAGACTCAAGATTTAGAAGCGAAATAGTTGTTGCTACTCACCTTTCGAATCGCCCTTATCGCGCCCTTGTGCTGATTCGTAAGCTGGACACATCGAGGCTCCTCGTCCTCATCTGTAGGCAAATTTCAAAAATCATCGTTTCATCAATTTTTTTCCAATGATCCTTTCCACCACTACGGATTCGCGTGCATTACGTTCACTAATACGTATCCTTAGTCTATTCATAAATATGTAAAGGATGTGACAATACATTGTCATCGCAGAGCACTCGCATACGCCTCACTCGAAAACGAAACCAATGACTAATATTCATTTTTACATTTTGTTTTTGCAAGTTCTTAACGTCGCGTAACTCAATGCTGGAGCAGGTATCGTTTTAAGTCACTATGTTTTTCGTCTCGTGAGGTGCGCGTACAAGCTGCAAAGTCCTTACAAATGCCAATTTCGCAATTCACGACATATTTATTTCCATTGCGGTGCTTCGTTATTCTCATCCACATCATCGGTATTGTTAGGTTCACACGTGCCATGCTTTCGGGATAGGACGGTAGTAGGGGACAATAAATAAAGCAGCATCTTCTCATTGGCATTTTCTTCAAAACATGATCCTAATATTTTCAAATCCCATCGATTGACAACGATTTGTTAGACAATTTACAAAGTGATAAAAATCGAAACAAATTGAATCGAACTTACATATATAACGACGGTAATACAATGTGAGATTTTTGCCACATTTGCAGATAAGTACTTCTGAAAAAGTATTGACACATAGTGCACCATATAGTGATATAGTGAAGCACCTAGTGATCGCAAGCGATCCTGACTGCCTTCATAAACGTGGATAGTTTTTACGAGCAAGCAAGTCGAGTTCTTTTTCTTTTTGCATACACGAAATTAAATTATTTTTGCCTGAGAAGAAAAGGCTAATATGCGAACAAAAGATTATGAGCTGAAAATTAGGTTAGGAACATCATTAGTCTTCGTCTTCCACAGTAATAATGTTTAGCTAAAATTTTCCATTTTAGACACCTTTTTTTACTTTAAAATAATTACACCTTCAACCCACTTTTCCAACCTATAATTTTTGCTCATTATTAGGAAGTAAATTAATGGCCAGCAGCATGGAGTTCGCGTCGCATCACTGAATGTTTTCTTCACTTTGTAATTCAGCGTGCAGTAGCCACTATATACTTGCAGCGCTTGGAAACTTTTTCCGATATCGCGTGTTTTGCAATTGATTATTAATTTCAACACTGACGTGATTCAAGCAATAAAGGTTTAAAAGCTCCATCCATTAAAACGTCAATTAAAAACGAGAATTTAACGACGGCTCTGTCTCGATTGTGTTTTTTTTCCTTGTCTTTTGGCGCAGCGATTACTTTATTTCCTAATGTACAGGGCGTTCGTGGACCAAAAAAAAAAGATTGAATCAAAAAGGACGGAGAAATGAAAACGATACAAGCCAAAATCAAAGCAGCATTTGCTAAAGAAGCAACGCAAACTTAGTCACACAAAATAAAAGATTCAAGGCAATCCGACTTGACTGGATTTTCGGAGGACGTTGCTTGTTGTCGACTGGATTTGGAGACTTAGGGCTTGGGATTTTCGTGGATACTGTACAAGTCGACACACTTTGAGTTTTGTCTTCGATCAATTCACTTGTGTTATATGGTGATACATCTGTGTGAGACTCAGAGATTCGATGATCGACTATGAGAAGTAATACAAAATACGTTAAATCTGACATCAAAATAAGAGTTCATAGTTGATCGTACTCTCGAATACTCTGATTCCGCGTGCTTTATATCTACATTTGTAATCTACGTCTAGTCACGAACTCTTTGTGTTTGGTGATCATGTGCATAAGGTATAAGTGTTGAGACAATTGTGATGTCAACTAAACAAAAACCAACAGAAACATTCGTCTAACACGATGTCTTGACAAAAAAATCAACCATTCGTTCATTTAATCACGAAATCAACACACAACATTCAACTAAACAGTAACGGCTCGCCTCATACATAGTAAGGTACGTGTAAAACAACAGAAACACATGAAAATTCTCTAAATTTGACGCGATATATATATATAGATAAACCGACTGTCGTACCAACTAAACGAAAAATCTATTATATAAAAGGAAGAAAAACTATTTGGTAGTATTCACATTCATCTCCGAGCACTTCGAACGGGCGACAACAAAATTATTCACCCTTCAAAAAAAAGTATCCGCATCGAAAGTACTCGAAAACAATTGAAATCATAATTCCATGCAAACGCGGCTCGATTTCTCTCGCGCATTTGCATGGGGCATTATGCGCGAGCCTGCAACTATATATGTACATCTATAAATCCGACCGCGCGACAACGACGCCGTCGCCGCTTGAGTTTCGGAGGCTCGTCAAAGTTGTGCATCGTCCCGCCTATATCCCCGTAAATTAATTGCAGCGGCAGCTCCTGTAACGAGACAGCCGCGCGATATAATTGAACAGCCGAAAGCACGGCGTGTTCTGCTTCTTCCGCGGTCACGTTCTCCAGATTTTACTGCTGTGGCTCTTATATATTTTGTTAAAGCCGAGAATCAAGCGCGCGTGAGCTGAATTTTAAGACGTTACTCCTCCTCGTCATCCGCGTCGTTATGGATTTATAATGAGCGAATATACTCGTGTGTATTAAATTAAAGTAATTGCGTGAGGCTCATTTTAAAAATTTTTTTTTATTACTTTTCGCGGCAACTGATGTTGCGGCAGTCGATTTATTTATGAGACGCCTTTTTGAGCGTCGGACTTTTTTTTTACCTGATTGGTCTGACCTGAATGTAAATGATATGCAACAACGCACACGGATCGTAAAGCGAAGGCTGTGCATGTATATATATATATATATATATATATATATATATATATATATATATATTCAATTTTAATGCGCTACTGCTATATACATACTCCGTGAGTATAGCCGAGCAAGATCGAGCCGTGAGAATATATACATCTGTCATTGTCTCGTCGCGCTGAAGAACGAAATAATTTTGACGAGCCTTCCGACGAGTCCTACGTCTATGTGTAAACTAAATTTATTGCATATCCGCATATAATTTATAATGTGAAGAGCTAAAACTAAACTATAATTATCAGTGTATGATAAAAAAAAGTAGCAGGAACGGATCGAGGATGTTGGGGCTCGGATGTGCCATATCATAAGTTTACCAAGTCGAATGTATATATATATCTATATATTATGCATCTCGTCGAAGGACCATATGTTTATATACAAAGGAACGCGTCGAAGCGCAAAAAACCATAGAGTAGGTCGCTAATGAAGAAACCAAAAAAAAATAAGAACAAAAAAAAGTATATATCACACAGCCTGCTGTAAAGTTTCGAGAATAGGCCCGCCGAGCCCCGTAATCTCGAGGCGAACCTGCAGCGTCCGAGGCATGAAGCATTTCGCTTTCTGACGACGATTCACGCGGCGAAAGCCCCGAACAATTTCCCCCGCGAAATGCCTGACGCCGCCGCCGCACAAAGAAAATTATAGGAAGTGAAAGAAAGAAAGCAGAGAAGCAGTGGTCAGTATATGTATATAAGCGCATATATAGAGTAGTACATAGTACATAATAGTCGGCGAGAAAAAAGAATTATATGTAAGGAAAAAAAAAGAGTTGCGTGCTCGCTAATAATTCGTACTCTTCTCGGAAGTCGGAGACGCGTTCGGGGAAGTCGGCGATCCAAGAAGCTCCGGCAGCGGGGGCAGCGGGGAGACTAGGCCCGCGAGGGCTAGTGGCAGAGTCGAGGATGTCTCGCCGAGTCGACCGATCAGACCGTCGATGCGCAGCTCGCGCAGCTCGAGGGTCGAGGACGATCTTCCAATCCGGTACTTCGCTGCTGTGTTGTTGTTGTTGTTGTTGTGTGTTGTGAATTTCAGAGTCCGAGAATTAAATTTTTTAGGTATACCAAGTCTGTTGAGATTCTTTTCTTTTGTTTGTTTTTTTTTTCTAATGTCCTCGTTGTCGTCGAAGAAGCCCATTCGACGATACGACGTTAGAGATTTTTGAATACTGTATATATATATATATGATAATAGCCGTATCGTCGATGCCAATATACGTACTTCCGTTTACAAGCAATTCTAGGAATTTTGCTTCGATTCCTATATAATGATGCTGCAGCACATTCAGAGAAGGCTCTTTTTTCTCTCCTCTGCAGCGGCTGCGCAGACTATCTTTCCCTCGCGCGAGCGTGGATTTGGGCAAATTTATATGAATGAAAGGATACCGCTTTCTCTGTACAACTTGCATGGATATGCTCTGGAGGGATGAAATGAAAGGAATGGCTCGCCGGGGAATCCGTTACACACGGGCGCGCAATGGTATTTTAAATTCTGATGCTGGGCGAGAACCGCAAAACACGAAAGCTGGCGCGTATCGAGAGTAAAACGCTTGTTTTGTGATTATATATATATATCGATTTTTTAAGCGTGCGGAAGAGAGCTGCGCTTTGTTCACACTGCTGATGTCGATAGTATAATATGCAAAGCTTTGCTACTTTTTCACCAGAATATTAATTTAAGAATTCTTTTTTTTTATTTATAGAAAACTTTATAATACCAAAGCCAAGCCAAGCGGAGCAAATGAAATTCAAAGCATCGATATAAGCATGTTAGTGATCGTCAAGTTTTTAAAGTTTCATCGTTTACATTTTCATCGGAAAATACCATTCAGCGCACGCTGGAAATGAGTATATACGAAGATTCGAAAGAGGATCAATATACAGTTATAAAAGTATATATAGAGGAAGAGCCGAAGAAATAACGCCTGCGCCAGGCAACCATCGCAACTGTCTACTCACCGTCGGAATTTCTTTTCGACAAGGCCGTTTCCGTCACGGAATCCTCCGAGTAGCTGGCGTTCAATTGTCTGCTGGTGGTGATACCACCACCACCGCCGCCGCCGCCGCCGGTTTGCTCGTTGCTGTTGTTGCTGTTGCCGTTGTTGTTTGGCTGACCACCTAGAATTCGTGCCGCCTTCTCATTGTCTTTTCATTTTTTTTTTGTCGAGGAAAAAATAAGAGGCACGTTATAAAAATATTTTCGACAGACGGAATTAGAGGAGAAGTAGAAAGAGAGAGAGAGAGAGAGAGAGAAAGAGAGAGAGAGAGAGAGAGTAATGAGAATTTGTAATTATAAGAGAGCATAACGGGAGAATGGAGTGAAAATAAGACGAGCATCAGAGGATGATGTACTCGAGAGAAGAAAAACTCACCTAAATTCTCGGCCGAGGCGATGAGATCCGCGAAGCCCCGGGTAACGTTTCCCCGCTGACTTTGGTAGCCCTGATGAACGAGTTTGTGAAGGCTAGGACTGTGCAAGGAGGTGCTCTTGTGCCGCCGAATCGTTGGCAGCCGGCTGACAAATGACGCATTGTGCTTAAAGCTAGAAGAGGGTCGACTACTAAAATACCGAGAAAAAAACAGTTTGCCTTTAATGATCATCGTCTCGTTTATGCTTTGTAAACTCGCTTTATTTTGTTTTCTTTTTTTCTTTGTTTTTTTTCAATCTTTCAGCTAAAGGATAATCAGAGAGAATGTCATTTATGTAAATAGCGTCCAAGCGTTTAATTCAAAGCTGAAGCTTTTCCTCCTAGTTGAGCTTTTGTTGTATATATATATGGATATATATATATATAAATAGCAATTCAAAGTATGTATGTACATTATTGAAGAATGAGACAGTTGAGAAGCGTTTATATAGTATAATAATTATAATGTAAATGAAAGGATCAAACAAAGCATAAAACTCAAATGCGATGTGGCGTTGCGGCTTTTGCTGCGGCAAGTAAAATATATAACAATAATAATTGTATATATATATAATAAAATGATGAAAGTATATATAGGCGCAGTAGTTGTTGTACTTGTTGTTATTGTTTTTCTGGCATGCGCTATGTAATTACAATCATTGTAATAAGTAGAGAGTACAAAAGTAGCCAAGATTTTTGGTGTCTAGATATAGAGAATTCATAAGTGATTCAAGTCATTCGCGAGTTAATGTTTCTTACCGTCTTCTGAAGCATCTAATGCGACTATATTGAAAGTAACAAAATCAAAATCATTATTACGTTTTTCATAATTTTTTTTTTTTTGGAAAAGTAAGAGTGACTTACGGGATATTGAAGCGTATATAGCAGTAATAAATTTCGATTTCGTTAATCAGTTTTTATGAAAATAATAATAACAACAGAAATAAAACTTATCTATACATTGGTCACGATATTGAAAAGAAAAATCTTTATCCGTTTGCTTCCCATACATATATGTATATCCGTTTCGATTACACATATGTATATATATTAATGACAGCCAAACGAATTGCGCAGTAAAGTGGGCAAAGAAAAAAACTACATGAATACGTATACATATACAAATACAATATATATATATATAATAATATATCGAAAAGCGCAGCAGTGATTGTGCGGAAAGGGATGGATACGTATAGAGTGGGGAGAATATATAGGGTCCGAGGAGAGATAGAAAGAGAGATTTAATAAAAATGTCAAACCTGGGCGGACTTGGCAGCGGAACTTGATGAATTTTCCAGGTCGCGACGCTCATGCTGTGCTCGTCGGCCGCGTAACACCTCCAAAGGGCCTGAATTAAACTGGCAGCCGGCTGTCTTCGCCGGATCATGTGCTTCTGGCGCTGCTGCTGCTGGACTTTCAGGGCGAATCCCGAGCCCAGAATTCCCTGTTTGCACGTGTATTTCTTTTTACGATCGACCTTTCATCTTCAATTAGCAATCGTTTAACTGGCAGAGGGCCACGTTCGATATATTTATATACGGATCGCTTACTCGATCAGTTTGCTCAGTCGAGTGAATCAAAGTACGGACTTGGAATATTAATCTCTAAATTTAGATTTTTCTCTTTCAATCCACCTCTGTATGGATAATGGGCCAGATTGAAATCTCGATTCAACAGGGCCATAATATACGATTCAAGTATATGAAATTGAGGGAAGGAAAAAAAAGAACTTACAGCTGGTAAGGCGAAGAAGGATATTCCGAGTAGTGCGCAGAAGGAAGCGATAACTTTGCCCTGCCAGGTTTTTGGCACGGCATCGCCGTAGCCCACGGTGCAGAGTGTGATCTGGAACAATTCGTCGAGCGATTGACACGCGACTGCGTTATAAACTTCGCCATCGTAATGTAATCGACCCCCTTTTATTTCCTCCTTCTTCCGGCTTCTCTCGCTCGTCGCGGTAAATCGAATAAATCGTGCGCGTCGTTGTTTTTTCTCGCGAGTAAAGCATGAATTTTTCCATCAACGCGGCGACGTTACTATATGAGAACCTGCGAAGATGCTCTTTCCGCAGGCGGTCGGTCCGCAAAGGATTAAATATAATCGAAATTTTTTCTCGCGCCGCAGCGAGCGCGAGAGTCATCGTGAAAGTGGGAAAGCGCGTCTTTGAGTCGGCCGTATATAGCCGAGCATAGCAGCTGCAATCTCTATGGCTTTGAGGCACCTCCTTTATACAGTTGTGTCTCTATACATCCGCGACGGTAATTAAATTCCTCCTTGATACAAGCCTGAAGTGTCTTATCAGAAATGAGATGTCTTGTTTGTCTGGCGCAGAAATATCATATATATGAATGCAAGCGTTGTATATCGTCGCTGCGCCGTTGATCCGAGTGAAAAACGCAGAGTCAGCCAACCGTGTGTATGTGTATATATACACACACACACACACACACACACACACACACACATAGCGGTGAAGAATGAAAAGTACGCGGAAATGAATCCCGTCGGCGGGATGTCAATATGTAAGAAAGGAAAAAAATTCGAGCGAGGAAAATTGCCTGTATATAGATCAGCGTGCGCGATAGCGAGTGAAAACAATGGGTATATACGCGGATCGAGGTAATCACCGGCGGCAAAGTGCGGTATAAACAGTTCAAAAGCGAGAGGGAGATTTCTCGATTGTACCACGCTAGTTATTTATACTTGTTGCGCTACGGCGGTACATTGTCGTAACGCTATATATATACAAGACACCGGCTCTATTTAATGATCCATTGAACGCTGCTGCGTTCATTGTTATATACGTTTATATATGTAGCTTACCACACCCCACCAGAGGGCTTTGGCAAAGTTATTGAAGTGTTCGTCGTCCTTCTCGGCGAGGTAGACCAAGAAGCTGGCGAAGATCAGTCCGAGGAAGCCGATGTAGAGCGTGGTAATAAGTTCCTGGAAGAGGAAAAGCGTAATATTTGCATATACTTGAGAACAAAAATATTTATCGTATAGATATCAATTTTCCATTTTTGACAATTATTATTCAAGCTTTAATATAGTCCCTGAAAATCAGACACACCTGTCCAAACACAGCAGCTGTACACACTACCCTTCGAAATAGGTCGCCGCCGCGGATAATCGTCGCTATTCCGCCGTGGGCATTCCCATTCTGACCGATATAAATGGAAGGTATACCGCGCAGAGAAAGCGCAACCGCGGTCAATCCCGGCGCGTCTTCAACCCTCTCTCGACGCGATTTCCGCGCGGTATCCTTTCTCCTTTTCACACACACACACACATACACACATAATACACAGGGCTAGAGACATCGAGAAATACGTATAAGGAAAAAAGCAGATCACCGGTTTTATTCTCCATTACACGGCACAACTGCCTTTTTTTGAGGGGTCGAAATGCTTTTTTGTTGACAGTAGGTGAGTTAGTAGACAGCCGTGCGTGAGCTTCCTTAGAATGCGTGCCGCAGTCGTAAAGATGCCTGTGCTCTGGATGTGTGTGTAGACGCTGTTATATGTATATATATATAGAGAGAGAGGAGGTTATTCGTTCTTAGAGGGGGTGGAGACACGCGATGTCCCGCGGCGGCGGCGGCGTGCTTTTAGGCGATGAGGAGCGAGAGCTAGTAGGCCATAGTATTATTGTATACCTGTGACCGAGTTACCTCGTTCTCCTCGAGTAAGAGAGACTTTTTATGTCGTAATGTGTTTGGCCTATAGTGTGCCGCGCGGCGCACCGGACGACTGTAGTGCGGTTGTTTTCGTGATATCGCCGAAGCTGGTACTATACTGCAGGGGCGCGACTTCTCCTGCGTGTTTTTTTTTCTCTTCATGTCGCCCCTGAGATTTTGGGACTCCCGGGCGATAAGCCGAGAACTAGGCTTTTAACTTATTCCGACAGCAGCGAGTTTTAGATTCAATTTAGATCTCGGTCTATTTATTTTCCACGGGCCGCCGCACATTGTTTCAGAGATTACACGCGCGCACACGAGTCGCAGCTGTGTAATGAGCAAAGTATAACCGTTTATTTTTATTTCCCTCTTTTTACACGCCAGTATATATCGACGAACTAATAAAGCGCCGTTCGAACGAGCCGGAGTAGGAGCCGGAACGAAAAAAAAAGGAAAAACGCGCGCAGGGCTTCGGCCGGATTTATCGGTCGTCGCGGGGACTATTGTTATTGCCATGGCTCTCTCTCTCTCTCTCTCTCTCGTGTTGTCGTGATTTTCGTCTCTCGGTGAATTTTCATTAGCCGCGTAATTATTTTTTAGGACTACTATATAACGACGACTGCGATTTCACCTTTAACGAGGGCTACCCTCCGCTCGTGATTTACGAGGGACTATATACACGTTTCGATGTGTGTGTATATATAGACTATACAGCGCAGTCGTGGAGACTCTGACCCGAATTCATATAATTATCGTAGCTTTATTGGCAGTCGACACGTTCCTCTGATGCGGAACGTAAATCGTCGCTCGAAGGAAAAATCGAGGCTTCGTGTGTGTGTCCACAAAAAAATATATAAAAATAAACACACCCACACATCACGCTGTAGAGTCGGCGGCGTTATCGCATTTGACCATGCATAGACGTTCGACGACGACTGAAACTGACAGGTTTCGTCAGGCTAATGGGGCCGATGAATTTTTTTCCGCCTCGTTTTTTCTTCTTCTATCCCGCCCGCATTTCTATTTTTCTCGATCGGCCCCCCTTTTTTCTCTCTCTTACGCAACTCATTATCCGCGCGCTCCTTTTTATCCGGACAACGTCTTCCTCCCTAATCGATATCTCATCCCGACAAAGGCATTGCGGAGGTCAAAGATCTGCTTCTTTTTCTCTGTATCTGATCTTCGCGAGATAACGATTGAGAGCCAAAAAGGAAAATTTTTCCCGTCGCGCGGTATATACTTACTTCTCTCATAAAGCTTTCCCCCGCTATCTATATATATATATATGTGTGTATGCAATGGACCTCGTAAAATCCGCTGTTTTGCTCTGCGATTGCGCGAAGAAGCTGCCCGAAATAGCAGAGCCTCGGGCTTTTTATAGAACCTCTCGGCCGCTAATTTATTCGTATGATACATCGCAGTGCGGAGAGTCCCCTGCATCATGAAGTGTATTACTCATTGAGCTGTGCGTCAGGTATGGCTATATATTCAAGCCAGCTCATACATTCGTATCAATATCAAAAGCTGCCGATGGTAAACAGAGTTTTTACTATCGCGATTTGCTATATATGTACACAATAACCGCTCGAGCGAACCTATATATATATAATGTAATATGCGAGAGCGTTTTAATGAATAGAGATTGGCTTGTGATTCGCCGGGGCGTCAGGCGGTAGTGTCTTCAAGATTCCTCCGCTCATCCTCGCGTGACTGGAATAACTCGAGCCGCGCGAGTTATTCGGACGAATCTCGGCGAAATGGAATAGTTCGCCCGGATATTTGCATTGTAATCCGCGATAAATAGTTCTCACTTTGGCGGCGGGCTCTTTCGAGCAGTATTAAATATATAGCGATGCATGCAAATGAAAGCACTTACTTGTCGATGAGCGTATACGACGCTGCCCAGAAGCTTCCACGTTCCGCCGCGACGATCCATCCGCACCATCCGGAGGATCTGGAAGAAGCGGAGACCCCGAAGGGCACTCGCCGCGAACACCTGGCCGCTGCTCCGCATCGCGAGTACGACCACGCTCGCGATTATTGTTATCACATCTGAAAGCAGAGGGACGTTTGAGGGTTTTTTTTAACGGCTATTTGATTTATCGTGGATTGTGAATATTGTATTCAGAGGAAAATACGGGACGTAAGTGGATAAAGTTTTTCTTCAAGTGCTTCTAAGTACCGTAATTCATAGACATTATTTTTCTAATAGATGTGCGTAATCTCGTTAAACTGACGCTCCCTATTAACGTCATAAACTTTTTCGCTAAACTTTCGCCGGGCGTCGGCTAAAACACATTGTTGGGAAAGAGAGAGAGAGAGAGAGAGAGAGAGAGAGAGAGAGGAGAAAAAATTTCAGAATTAATTAAATTTATGGAACTTCTTAAGGCCTCGCGTAACCTCGTTGCGCCCCGCGAACAAGTGATCAAAGTTCTTTAGTAATGATCGTCAAAGGGCTTTCTGTATTATATATAGATATACGCTGCACGTGCGCGCGAATTTATAGCTGCGGTTCAGTACGAGGCTTCGTTATATTATTTACCGTCCGTCGTTTCGAGGAATATATGACAGATTGTATCAGTATACATAAATGTATTTGTGCGTGAAAATTCGCATCGATTATTGACACCCCCCCCCCCACGATCGAAATAGCCCCTAAAAGCTTTCTCTCCTTTACTCCGATAATCAGAAAGCCGCGCAGTGGTCACTATATTGGACTTTCTCAAATTGATTCACTCGCAGCGCGACTGTATATATATATATATATTGACAAGCGAGCGACATGGCCGAAGAAGAAAAAAAGCGCATTCTTCGCCCTCTATATCTATCTCTCTGTCTCTCGTTATCTCGTTGGCCCCGTGCGTCACCTCTGGATTTGCCGTGGGAAATTCCGTGGAAATAAAAGGGACCACTCGAAGACGTCGTATCGGAGGTTTGTCTCGATTCTCTTTATCTCCTTTTTTTTCTTTCCTCCAGCGTATATATATACACACTCGAGCAGCTCTTTCACCCTGTCTCTCGACTGCCCATTTCACCGGTTCACGGCTTGGCTGCTTCGCCAATGTACATAAATCACGATTGAAAGCTGGTTGACTAAATAGGCGTCTGACCAAGCGTATCCTTCATCCACTTGCAGGATATAATATAGCCCAGGACAAAAATGCTTTCCTCGAGTCTGCCCTCGGCAAAATTATCGATAATCCCCGTGGCTGCAGTTGGCAAGGAAAGGAGCACATCGACTTTGTCTCTCCACTTCCATATCATCGCAAATTTTTTACGTCGCGTCTTTCCTCGCGATTCCCATGCAGCGCGTGTGTGGGTGTACGTCCGGATTACGCGCGAGAGATTCCCTCGAGAGATGGACGCCTCTGGCTACACTGACACCGCTACTCTTACTATACTAAGAAGCCGAGCTACTCGAGGAGTAGCGTAATAGCGTTACTTTGATGTCGCGTCATTAATTAGTTCGTTATCGCATGAGCGAGACTCGGCCTAATTGCGAGGGAGAGAGAGGGAGACAAAGAGTAGTATAGGCAACCTTCAAGGGTATAAGGTGAGGAGAGAGTCTAGGTCCAATTTTCGCGCCCCACAGACTACGTATACCGCACGTATGTGACTTTTCTACTTATACGCGGCCCTTATTTTTCCTGCGCTCTACCTCTGCTCTGGGATTATTCTCTCTCTTTCTCTCTGTACGTATATATATGTGCAGCGCTATCTCGTACTTCGCTTTCCGGAGAAAGACGGAGAGAAGAAGCTGGTGCGACGCGCAGATATAGGGGTTATGTTAATTTAGCGGCGACTGCTGCGAAAATTGCGACCCGCTTATTTAGTTGGGGACAACAACTTTTTCGACTTTGTGTGCCGCAAGCTCTCGACGCGGCTTATCTCTTTAGCGCTGTTCTTCAAATTTTAATCACGCGGGCAAATGTTTTGAATTTCAATCGATCCGATTTCAATCATCCCGATATAAATTATAATTATTCCCGCTTTCACTTTTTATTTCAGCTTATATTCCTTTACAATACATTATATTTCATAAAACAAAGGATTCCCCATAGCGTAAAAACAGAGAGGCCCGTCCTTCAAAAAAAAGTAGCACCGGTATACGTAGCGCATATCGGAGGACAACAATCCCCGGAAAATCCCCCGACCATCTCATCGTCCCAAAGCCCGGCAATTCCTTTGCACTAATCCCCCCGGCGGCATTCAAATGTGCGGAAAGTGAATCGGGCCCTCATTGAACGCTGTATAGAGCTAGACTCACAAACAAACACACTACGCGAAACTGGGTCATAGATAACGCAGCTCCATAGTGTGTATAGCAGCAGTACCAGCTTGATTGCGCGCAAGGAGAGAGAGTGGAAAAGGCGCTTGAGCGCCGTCTAATTAGCGGCTTCAGTCTTCTACTGTCTCTGGCCGTCGGCCTCGAGAATCTCGCAATTAAATTTTGCCATTCTTTTGCGGACGTATATGTGTGCTGAGCTATACTGGACCGGATGTATACGACTAATTAGTAGCGCGAGAGGATTTTACATTTTTCGTCGATATAATATAGCCGCGCGCGGATGACGTTGTCGTTTCATTGGCTTTTCTCAACTTTTTCATTCTATTCTATCTATGGAAGCGAAATTAGGAAAAAGCTCGCGCGGTACGAAGGATTACGAGAGCTGGCAACTTGGGGAAAATCCTTTATTCATCGTCTTTATAGGCTGTTTGCGGGAACGTTTTCTTATATGGCTCCGTCTCGGCGATTCCGCGAGTGATAATCGAACGGCGAGCTTACGAAAAAATCTAACGAAATATATTTTGGTCGTTCGCGCATACGCTGTACGCAAGGTGTGATGCTACAACATACATATATAGAGCATATAGAAAGGATGACGACGTCGTTCGGGACGCAAAGTCAGATTTAATAAGAAAAAAAAGGTAATATCGCGTTTATAAGGGATATACTATCTACTATAGGACGATATGATCGAAAAAGACTTACCGATGATACAGAAGGGCCGCCGAAGGAACTTCAGCCGACCCATCGCTGTTTGATACCTCGAGCGACATCCTGACGACCATAACCTGGTGATATGAGTCGAACTCGTTAGATAAGCTTAACGTTTTAAGAGAAATGATGATAGGCTTATCTCTGCTAAGCAGTAATGCCGGTTAAGTGTATATATATATATATATATATACATGACGTACCTAAAAAAGAACTCAGCGGTGAACCAGACGACTACGACCATTTCCATGTAAAAAAGGAGAACTCCAGCTTCTTTCTCGTACTCGTCTATCGTACTAAACACCGAGAGGACCAGGCACATAAAGACCATACAAAATCTGAAACAGAAAATGTCATTCGACTGTAATCCAGACGCTAATCGTGCGTATATGAGTACAATACATCGGCCTCTCCATTACTGGAACACGCATTACGTAACACGGTGTGAGAAGCTTCGACATATACGATAATATTTTCCAACTGGCATATATCCGCACAGCAGCAGCAATCAGAGCTCTGGGTATATAGCCTCGAGTATAATTCATCAGTCGTCCTCCCGATCGTTTCGCCGTGATTAAATTACCAAAGGGGTTAATTGTCATCCAGACGTCAAAGCTCTCTCGCTCTCTCTCCCACTACGGCTTTTATACGATAGGCATTCATTTCGATCAGCGATCCGCGTCACACACGGCTCGCACACAATGGCCCACGTCGATCCACCTAAGTTTACTACGGCCATTAGCGCCGGAGCCGTCCCCGGATGATGAAGCTCTCCGAGAGGGATAGTCCCCACTTTCAATTAGATCTTTATGTTCGACGAGTTGGATCGCTGAGATACGCTGCTTCTTTTCTACAGAGGTCTCTTCCCATGAATTTCAATGGTTTATACACGCGATAGAATTGGCTGCTTATGAATTAGAGATTAGCGCGGCAGATAAAACCGGAGAGCATCAAAGAGAGAAGAAGGAACTTTGCATCGCAGCCGACGCATAAATCTCGGTAGCGACTGGGAGCAGCGCTACATCACGCGCAACGATCATTGAGCGCGTTACGTAAACGAACTTTCATTCACAAATCTCTCGACCTCCCTCCCACGCTCTCCGCTTCGATTCTTCAACCTAAATAACGAGAGAAGGCTTTGATCGCCGCGAAAAAGTTGGAAAAAAGCTCGATAACGACGATATCTATTTCACTCTCGCGAGATATTGTATATAGAGGGAGTAAATACGAGAGTGGGGGGAGGGGCGGCGACGACTCGAGAATGAATGGCCCACGCGGATCAAAGCGATCGACATAATTCATCATACTATATATATACGCACACACACAAGAGTGAGCTTCCGGCTCGATTACGCGCGCGCGCGTGTCGTCGTCGTCCCCCTCTCGACTTATGATGAACTAATATACGTGACCGGGCCTTTAAGTTTATGCCACTCGAAAAGTTGCCCCGTGATATATATATAGCAAGTGTGTGTGTGTATAGTATAGTATATGGTATACAGGCGGAGATTTATCGCGCGCGTTTACTCGCTACACTCTATCTGGCCGGCAGTTTGTGTGTGCTTGCGAGAAATTGATTCTCTCGGGGCAGAGAATGCAGCGTTTATGTGCATCGAGAGCTTTCTTCTTTTTTTTTTTAGAGTGAGTGGGCTTCTAAGTTATTGATGGGCTCGGTGTCTGATGTGGACCAATATTTATGTATAACGCGGATGATGATTTGTCAAGCGGTTATACGTGTCGTCGGAAGGAAAAGCGAATTTTGACCGTAATGCGGGAAAATGGAGAAACGCGATCACGACTAATGTGAGAATTATAAGCAAATTATAGCGCGATATTCGCTTTAAATAGACACTTTATAAGCTAGCGACTCTATTCTATCGGATTACCTGGAATCCAACTTAATTCTTGCCTCTATCCGTCTGTCTGTCTCTCCCGTTTTCTCTCTCTCTCTCTCGCTTCGGTCTAAAACTTGATTCGTTCAGGAATTTCTATCAAATCCCGGCGCGCGGAAGTTTTGAACAATCAACCAAATGAGCTTTAAGCTGCTCGATTTAAACGAAATTTTCTCCTGTATACCCACTGCACTTGGCGAACGCCTGTCTATACACACACACACACACACACACGCACACACACCAGTCGATGAAGCGAGCTTTATACATCTTCACCGGAAAGATAAATCCCCCTTGAAAAGTCGTTGCCTATACGGATTTTCCCCCTTTTCATTGGCTGCAAGCCTCGCATACGTATATATGTATATATACAGACGAGAGGATACGGATATACTTGGCCAAAGCGACTCGGAAAATGAAAACAAGTGGTCCGTACAAACGATATGAGACGACGACGTCGGAATGGGTATGTGCGGCCGACTCTGATGTGTCCGTGTGTATCGGCATATATACAGAGAGAGAGAGAGAGAGAGAGAGAGAGAGAGCTTTGGAAGGAAACACTGCGGGGGTAGGGAGAATAATGAAATTGACATCGAAGAAGATTTCGCTACCTTCCTCTATACTCTTTCTTCGGCTGTCTCTATTTATTTGCTGGACATACCATTGCCATTGTTACGTTCCAGAAAATACTATATGAGAACAAAGTGATTCTTCTCCCTGCGGTATGAATTTTATTATTATTTTTCTTTAACGTATGCCGCTGAGATTTTTGGAGACAATGTCGAGATTCACGATTTGTTTTGACGCTCGAAAAGTTCGTTTTCCAACGAAATTAAAAGCTCAGCGGGTCGAGATCGGCCGATAAAAATAAATTTCACCTGGCAATTAAATTAATACCGAGATCTCTCGCATCAGCGCCTCGATATTACGCTGAAAAGTTTTTCAAAAAGTTCGCGGCTCACGTTTTCGGCAGCCGAAACTTCGACCGACTTTCAGATAAAGCACACGAGAGAAAAAGTTGGCGCAATATCTCCCACGCACCTATCTGCCCAAAGGAGAATTTACTTAACGAGAAAGGAGTTTTTATCGTGAAAAGGGGAATTTTCATCAAAGATTGAATTCATACTCCCGGTTTCATATCGATGTTAATCTCTCACGAAACTCCGGCAAGCGCTTGAAATTCGAGCGCTATATACTTATAATACTACGCGGCATAAGTATATAGGATTTCCGGAGTCCAGCGTTTGATGTTTGACGTCGTTTGTGTACGTATGTCTGTTTGACGAGAAAAAGATATTCAATTTTTTGCGACGACGCGAAATTATATCATTTCGTCTCTCCAGTATTAGTGCATCGTATATATGCAGGAACTTTCTTTAGATCTCTCGAAGAGCCTCGTAACTGAAAATTTTGATAAAAATATATACGAGAAGGCGGTAAGCTGGTCTATATACTTCATCGTGTGGCGAGAAGTTGATGGCCCTTAAAGTATTATTTTATTAATCGTAAAAGGTGCGAGTTGAAAATTTTTCGAATGTTATTAAACTTCAAGGGGGAACCTCGAACGAGCAAAGTCGTTACAAGAATTCGCACACGGAGATTTTCAAAATTTTACTCGCGCGCCTAATTAAAAAGAGTGCCGCGTGTAAAATTTCCCATAAAATGTACCCGCGGAAGTTTGAATGAAATGAAATCGAGTCAGCCGAAATTAATATCACCGCCGCTGAAGTTAATCCATAATGCGACGACATTATGTCCCAATGTATATTGATGTTCGTCATTATTTTGGATGCGATTATACTGTCACGTCACTTACGCATTACTGTCACGGTCAGTGTCGCGCCTCACCGTATATAATACTGATTACACTATACGTTTGGGACAGTGATGGCAATATTTGAATTATAATACCCTAACTTCTATGTAGAGAAGTGGTTGTATATGTGCATAGCCGGAGAACCGAAAAATTGAAAAATTTACGGCTATCGATGGCTTATCGCTGCTATTAAAATTTTTGACGTACAATTATAAAATCACGCTCCAAGTTCTCCCCGCGATATTGGTAAATTGTAAAAGCTTCTCCATCTTGAGAAAAACTTTCTAATAAATTAAAAAACCTTTGACCGTAGAGACAAACTCGCGACAAAACTATCGCTCGGTTTCCGATATAGACGCTGTCGCGCGTGCTTTTACCCGATTGTACACGTAGCTGCTGCGCGCGAGAAAGAAAGACCAAGGAAGAAAAAAAAGAACGAACACAATACACAGTAGAGCGTATATAGGACTGACTAGACAGACAGTAGTATATATAAACCCTCGCGAGCTCGCGGCCCATAGCCGTTGGCTGTATATATAGTACACTATATATATATATATAGTATACTACGGTAGAGAAGGATTATAGGCGCCGGCATTACGTGCACGCTCGAACAAAGGGGGTTAATTAATACGCAGCGCTGCGGGAGAGAGAGAGGGAGATATAGGCCTCTCCGCTATATATAATATATGCGTAGCGCAGAGACACAATCGGTATATATATATATATACATATAATACTCACACGATCATGTGGTACGTGACGGCATAGACGCCGCGGGGCCGCTCGAGGAAATTGTAGACGCGGGCTTGGAGTCGCCGGTAGCGGGCATCGCGACGAGTCGCCCGATAGTTAACCGGGCGTCCCAGCAGTGACATCCGCGGGGCTGCCAGACGTCCACCTGCGCCGCCGCTCCTGCAACATACACAATACATTATATATTATACGAAATACAGAACAACAGCGGCAACAACAACACTGCATAGACACGCGACACATTACGTGAACTCGTTGCGTTGTATTTTTAATTTTTACGCGCATGTATATATTCCGTCCCGTGTGCGTGATGAGCGAGTTCTGCGCTTATTGTTCGAGCTTATCGCCCCGAGCTTTCGTGAGAGAAGGGAGCTAATTTTTCATCGCGCGTACCATCCTATCGCGCGTAACATCTTTCCTTATTTGTCTCGCGCGCTACTCTGTTATATTCGTATACGTATTACTCTCCGATGTATACATACATACATATATATACCCGCAGGCCGAGCTACGGAAATAACATTTCTCTCCAGAGTAATATTTTCTCTTTTTGAAAAAGAACAAAGTACCTGTATACATTCGGTCGGACTGACTGATCGTCACCTGGAGACTCGTACAAGCGGACATTTTTCAATTTGGGCAAACTCTCAATTTTTAATTGCCCACATTTAATTAAGCATTCGCTGGTATATATATACGTTACTCTGCGCGCGCGCGCGCAGTCGTATAATTAAACGCGAGTACCTTTTTATTGCCGCCGCGCACAAGGACGCTTTTTTTCACGCGCATCCGCTCTATATATATATCATATATACGCCAAAAATATAGAGAATTGTTTAGAAGCCCGGAATTCCTGCCGTTGCAGCGTGCGACGACCTCGATACAAAATACATCCCGACGTGCGCGCATATTTTATCGAGCTCACCTTGCGCGGACACGAAAGTAGTTCAATGACACGAGGACACTCTCTCGATAAATTAAACGGCCTCATATATATATATATATAAATGTATGTATATATCGCTATATTCGCGTAATAAAAATACCTATTTACCGCAGCTCATCGGTCGCGCCGTTTAATTTTCCCGCGCAAAAGGAAAATTATGTGCCTCGCGCTGTACACGATGTACTTATATAGTGCTGCGCCGGAGACGGAAAGGGTATATATGCGCGAGAAGGGCAAAAAAAAACGCGGCGATAAAAGTTACCCTGGTATACGCGGTCTCGTCGTTAAAAGTTGGAATCTCATTTTGTGCCTTATAACTATTATACGCGAGGTCCTGGTCACCGCTCCAGTGCTCGAGTGTCCGTACATTTTTTTTTCTATTCGCCGGGGGCATTTTATGTGGAAGCAGTACTTTTTTCGGTACATTATTACGGCGTTGTGCGCAGTTCGGATAATAAATAGCTATACTCAAAGAAAAAGCCGATCCATTTGAAATTTACGGCGAACGCCATCAAGACTCGGCCGAAAATGAGGCAGAGCTTTAAGGGCTGCACATACGCTGGGAAAGCTCGCAATTACCGGGAGACGTAAACAAGACGTAGTAGTTCGTTCGATGGAGCGTTTAGAGGTGCTCAGCTGAGCCGCTCGACGAAGCAGACACACACACACGCGAAAGAGAGAAAAAGAGCAGCAGCCGTATGTTGATGCAGTCAAGTTCAGGCTCGGCTACACTTCCTTCGCGGCCGTTAAAAAAATTACGACGTAGCTGCAGTACAGCGCTATTTCGCGAGTTATCACCGCGAAAGCTGCTGTGCTTTTTATTTTTCTAATCAGCTGTTTCCGCTCTTACGAGTTTGACAGTCGGATCGTTATACTAATTATCTCGTTCATTTTTATAAATGCATATATGGAATAGGCGGATCTGAGAGAGAGAGAGAGAGAGAGAGAGAGAGAGAGGGACACGCTAGCGAATTGTCGTTAACACAGCTGTGTGTACTTTTTTCTCTCTCTCTCTCTCTCTCTACACGCGTTGGAAGTATAATAAGCGGAAGAATAACACCTGCCGTGTTGACGGAGATAATGTAACACCGTTTTACGCTGACCTAGAATAATATTATCCCGCGTGCGCCTGTATAATTAGTATGTTGCGGGTTTCGCTAAACAATCGTGTGTTATACTAATCTAATTTTCATGCCGCCGCAAACATTTTATGGATAAACAAAAAAAAAAAACGACTGCAGAAATTGTTCTATCTTTAGTCTACCGCGGAGAGAGAAAAAATTCTCACAACTATTGAATTACGAAAATACCTACATTTCAACGTCACTCCGGCGGCGCGACCACCCCCCTGTAGTTTCCGTTTCGCGCGATACATAGGAAAAGAAAAGAAGAAACTCATTTCACCGCCGTCGGCGTATAATTAGCGAATGTCGAACGGCTCCGCGAGTCACTGTGGAAACAAATTAGAGGCTCAACTTCCTATCGCCAGTCAATGACACGTATACTCGTCATCATTCACCCGCGAGCGCGTGTGTCTATATATCGCGCTGTCTAAAAATAACCTCAGACACCTCTATTTTCGGCTTTTCCTTTTCGCGCATGCGCAGTGCCGTCTCGCGCTTGAGACAACGCATTACGCATTCGAGAGAAGGATTATTTTTTAGCGTAATTAACCGTAACCCCTCGTTTATAATTGCGCTTCGGGGAAGCTTTCGCTCGTGTATCGTGTGTACACAGCCACGGCTCTTTTTTATAGGGCTTTTCTGGGTACAGTGCGCGGTTCCTCCGCGTTTAGCCTACTTTTTTCGTGTACGAGGAAAAAAAAACAGTTGAGACAACACAGCCGCAGGAATGAAGTATATTTTTTCTCGAGAAATACACGCAGACGCCGCCGCCTCGACTCTGCTTTCGGTTTAAACCAGTTTCGATGCAATTCCGATGCTTCGCGGTATATTGAGTCGAAGTAAAACATTATCACTGACACCGAATTTAATTAAACACAGGCAGGCAGACTACCCCGTGGAAGTTTAATAAACAGAAACTTTGGCGGTGCAGTGTATATAATACCCAGTCGCGGCCAAACTTTCCGTATAACACGGAACGCAATATTCCGATACGTCGGACTCATCTATAAGAGCCGATTGAAAAACCGGTAGTTTATAATAACGAGACAATGGCCGTGGAACGATCCGTCTCCTTTTTTTTCTCGAGTCTCGCAGGTTTTCCTTCCTCATTCATAACGCGCGTAATCAGAGGGAGTAAGATAAAGAGAGAAAGTAAAGCGAGAGAGAGAGAGAGAGAGAGAGAGAGAGAGAGAGAAAGAGAGGGACAGAGAGAGAAAATTAAAAGAGCCTTAAAGTTTCTACCCGCTAGACATAATTTTGAATTCCTTTCTAAAGGGGTCGTCAACCTCGCCAGTCGAGTCTCGGGAAAAAACGCAGCGCGCGGGCTTCCGAAAATTTTTAGCACCCCCGCGCGCTGAGTGTATATATATATATATACGCGGAGAGCTTTTTACTCGTGATTAAAAGCTACTAGGGAGTGATAACGACTGTTCCGGCATTTCGACTTTTCTATTATTTCGAAATTCGCACCGTTTGGCCCTTTAAAATCCAGCAAAATCGATATTTTTGAAAAAACCAAGTAAATGAATAAATAAACGAACGACAGAGCATCTGTTCAAAGGAACGCAAAGGAACGTATAATACAGCCCACCTGGCAAATCGGAAATTCAGAATTCGACGTGCGTACACGTTAAGAAGAAGAAGAAGAAGAAGAAGAAGAAGAAGAAGACTGTGGGTGTACACGCCTACTTATTTATAGCCCCTGGGACAGCAATGAGCCGAGACGAGCCAAGGTATACAGCAACGCGGCTCTCGAGTAAAACGTTCCAGAGGGAAAGATAATAAAGGGGGGGGGAGGCTGAGGTATAAGGGCTATGTGGCTCGCTGCCAACCGATCGCTCTTCTTTCTCTCCGCTGCAGTGACCGGCGCACTCGCTCTCTCACACGTCCTCGTGTGTCTCGGGATCAATTCTTGCATTATTTGCTGTAAAGGACCGCCGGACAGGATGTTCGCGACACGGCTTCGTTTAATTCCGATTGATGCGACGGCGTGGGCGCCTCTTCGTATCCGTGGACTCGTATACATTTTCGCGAAATTCCGCAAAAGTCCAGAGGGTTACAAACCGCGCGCATATTCGCCGCGGTGTATATAGAAAGAATCAATAGCCCGATTTCCATCCTCGAGACCTCCAGTAAATCTTTCCTGCGGCGCGGTCAGGTACTACACCTCGGGCACAAATGGAGCTCGCGCTCGAAATACACCCAACACACATTGTGGTAGTCTCTCGCTTCTTCAAGGTCGAAGCGACGACATAAATAAACCGTTTCAATTGTTTCTCGCGCGCGGCGATCTAGCGCCGCGTCTTTTGGAAAATTTATTTCGCGCGAGTCTCTCGAAAGTGCCTATGCATCAGCAATTGCGCAATGGCTTACTCCGTTATGCGCAGTGTGTGGGTGTGTGTGTGTGTGTGTGTGTCTGTTGCCGAATTCAATCGGGCAATTTTCAAGTCGACCCGAAATATCGGCTCGAGAATTGCGTCATTTGTCTGCGAGGACGCGCGTATGTGTGATGTGTAAGTGGAGGAGAGAGATATGAGCTATACGAGAATTCTCGTCACGATTTCCGATATGTTCCGCGAAATCCGCGACGATCATTATTAACGGGCTGTTAGCAGCTGCATACTGCGCGCGCGCACGTGAGAGAGAGAGAGAGTAGTATGCGGTGATATGGATTTGTCGTGCGGTTTTGTGAAATTGCCGGATTAGCTTTTTAGAGTATATACATATAGAGGTACAGGGATGATTGTTTGGATTTGTCGTGATTCGATGTTTTCGGGACTGCAGTATTACGTTATACCGTGTAGAAATATACAGCGAAAGCAATACGTATGATGAGTTTTACTATCGTATATATATGCAGATTATATTCTCTTTATGGTTTTTGCGCGCGCAATGACAATTTTGTTCCCTTTATTCCCCAACGCAATCAATTCATTTCGGCCGAGTCTCTGACGCGTTACACTTGTTTCGCATACATATACGCATGCAAATGAAAAATTGAGATTGTGTAATTTAGAGTATTCATTTATTATTCTCGTGAAACGCGTGTTGCATAGGTATGAAAATGGTGTCGGGGAGATAAGCTTTATGCCATATACTACACCGATTATTCATAAAGAAAATCCAAGTGACAACCTTCGATCGAGAATTATTCATTAATATAATACCATATACACTCAAATCACAGTCTCGAACTCGATTCCAAGCTGTCAATTACGACAATTCCGAAAGTGCAGCGCGCAGAGCGTGAGAGCATCGGATTTTGTATTCAAAACGTCGAAATTGCTTTTACGACATGGTTTCTATTTCTAAAACGGAGCAACATACAATTTATAACTATGCCTCGGCGGTAAATTCGACCCGCGCGAATTTCTGACGTTTAACAGCTGAATTTTATTCGCAAACTGAAATATATCACTATATACATCTTTGCGTTAGAGTTGAAAACCCGCGCATATATACATGTATTTCGATATGCGTATATAGCCTCGCGAAATTGCATTAGAAAATATAAATCGATGCACGCGCATATATACAGTTCATATATATATATATATATATATACATAGGAGTGAGAGAGGAATATACGCCGGCCCATTATCTACCTCGCGCGAGCGCGCGAACCCGGCAGTTTTAAAACTTTCCTCGTAAATAACCTTCCGATAGCCCCTTGACAAATAAAGCGTCAAGTATAGCTTCTTGGAAAAATGATTACAAATCGTCCCGTTTCAGGATGAAATTAAATAAGGTCTTCGTAATACAGCATCGAGTCATTTCTATTAAGTATTCTTCAAAAGTTTATCGAAAGAAAGAGGAGAGAGAGAGAGAGAGAGAGAGCCGCGCGCGGGAATAAGTTTTATATGCGCGAGTCGTGAAAGAAAGTTTTTTAAATTTGTTCTCCTCTTTTGCAGCGCTGGGGAACAGTTCATTTACCTATTCCACAACTCTCCTCCTGTCTCCTTCTTCCCTGAGACTTCTTCTTCTTCTCTTTCTTCTTCTGGCGAATGCCATGTGCGCGCCGCGGAAGAGGAAAAAAAAGGAGGCGAGGATTGCCGCTCGCTTGTCAGAACACAAGTTCATTTCGAAGAGTCATAAACGTCCGCCGTACGTTTTCATTTATTTTCTCTCCTCTTTCTCTCTTCATTTTCACGTCATCCCGTCGCCGCATTTGAATTCTTTTATACATGCGCAGCTTCCGTGGATTCTTTCAAATTACTTCTCTCGCGATCTCTTCGTAATTGTTTCGTCTCTCGACTCTGCCGGGGTCGTATAACTCGAAATGTACTCCATGAAAAATCTTTCTTTTTAAAAAAAAAAAAAAAAATTCGCTTCTCGATTCGTAATTATACAGTCGATTTATATTTTTCATACCACCCCGTGCTTCCAGCGACTTGGCAGGATTAGACACCTTATGTTTTGCATGCAATAATAAAAACCTTTTGTCGAAAACTCGCCAACTCAGCATGATTCGACTATAGAGACTTCCGCGAGCGCGTAGATTAAAAAAGCTTGCATTTATATCGCACACGCGCCCGCGAAATTTGCCTCTCGTCATCTATCAAGAATTCGCCACAACAGTCCATTTGATATGCCAGTTTTCATATATATATATATATATATATAAAACCGTCGGCGCGAGTCAAGGCAATATATGCTCAAGCCTATATAGTATATATATATATATAATACAAAAAGCTGATTGAATACACATAGCTTATAAAATTAAGCTCCAAAAAGATGGGAGGGACGCGTAATTACGCTTTAATCATTACAGCGCGACGTATATATACAATTGCCGAATGCGTTTCATTGTCATTACTAAAGCAAGCGGGAACAGCCGCTGCGGGAAAACTATTTACTCGTCGTTACTCTAAATGATTCATACGAGAGTGGGGCGTAACGGTAGCGCGTCAAATTAGCGCGAGAGCACACAACGCGTGCACTGCTGTAATTGCCGTGATTTTCTAAGAGGCTGTAATTTCGCTTCGTTATATACATATACGTTGTATTCCGACTAATATATGTATATATATATATATATATACACACGACGATCGAGTCGTTGTGGTATACCAATATCTCTGTATACTTATGCACAAGAGGAGCTATTTTATACGCTTACCCAATTAAACAGGTAAATACGCGGGAAGAACGGCATATATACCTATAAACCCCGCGGGGGCTGCATTTATCGAAAGCACATAAAGCCTGTCCACGTGGGGGGATATACACGCGTATATATAGGGTAAGCTACTGTCGTGTAAGCTGCGCCAGCTGCGGATAATTAGAGAGACTGCGTAGTGTGTATACGTTTTTGGCGCTTCGGCATCGATTCGCTCTAGCTTTTTATTTTCAAACGCGCGCAAAACTCGGCTCGACATATATATATATATACGATATACGCGAACTGACATATTGCGCGTTCTTAATTGAAAAACTAGCAATTTAGAGCAGAGCTCGTTTTGATTATGACCCTGCACACTGAACTCCGAGGAACGATCGACAGTTTGAAAAACGTGCAATTTCCGCGCATGCAGGACGATTCTTTCCCCGCATATAAAAGCCGCGCTCCATCAATTAACAAGGTTCTCTCCATAATTGCCCATCGCCGATAATTCGACGAAAGCAGAAGAAGAAGAACCGGCCCATCCGACAAAAAAAGCTCCGCCTCTGCAGCGGCAGGTTAATTTATTCGCCTCTGTACTGCCGGGCCGCATTCCGCGCTGGTACAAAAAAGGGGGCCGCGCCGGGCGCGAAAAAAACGAGAAGATCGTGTCCGCGCGCGGCGCCAAACCGCGATCGATCGATATATATGCGCGACTCTATACCGTACCTGCTATACTCCTCCGCAGCCTGGATTAGCCCGTAGCGCATATATGTATAGATAGATGGCCGTCTCTCTTTGCGGCCGAATCAATTTCGTAAATACCGCAGAGCCGGCTGATTAACGCGCGGCCGAAGAGTCGCTATATGCGCGCGAACGGCTTATATAGATATAGATATATGTATGAAGTATATCGATATCTCGAAAAGGAGCGATTTTTTCTATTTCTCGTGTTATATGCGTTAATCGTTGCATGGCCAGCTTCTGTGTATGATATTTTATAAAAAAAAAGGAAACAGCATAGAATTTTCCGGGCTAGGGGAAATACGTGACAATGTTATTACATCGGACGAGACAGTGCAGCGCAGCCGGCTGCAAGGCTGCAAGGGAAAATTTGTTATTCATGAAACAAATACAACATGCATTATGCGCGTCCCTTTTTCAAATTAGACTCGCAGAATTCCACCTATTTCCAAGCGAAGTGTATGCACGATACTCTTATATATGTATATTCTCCTAAAATATATATATAGTAAAACGTCGAAGTACGCAAGCAATTCGAAGAAGCCGACGCGGAAAAAAGACGCGCGCGCAGCTATCTCTCATTGTTTTTCTTTGAAAAGCGAAAAAGATGAGAAATGCTCGGCTAAAGTTCGCGAGGCAACGTACGCGTGCGCGCCTAAATTTGCAGAGACGGAGTTTCGTCAGACAGCCCGACGTACAACGCCACTGTATCGGCGTATATGCAAGTGGATACATGCCGAGATGAGCTAGACGTGGGAGCGGCATCAGTGCCATTTTTAACTTTGCCGTGAGTATCACCCATATTGTGCATCGCGGCTCACGCGTGGGTGTGAAAAATTTATAGATGGTTAAACAATGCTGGGAAGAATTAACGTTATTTCAATTGTACGTAGCGAGCTTATGTACGTATGTGTATATGGAGTTTTAAGAAAGTACTGCGGTCTATTGTTGAAGCGTAATAAAGCAAAATTATGCAGTTCCGAAGCTTTTTTAAGTAGATATATATACATGGGCGAATTTGCATTATGCATGCCAAATCTCGTAAAGTTTTATAGTACATCGTCTATATATAGGCAGTAATAACGCTATATAGCTAATGGGAGATACAGAGTTTGTTATATAGTTGAAAGATTTTGAGAACCAACGAGAGCGAAGCAGACAAGAACCACGTGGAAATGATACGCCGATATATACACGTTATGCTGCTAAGTGTACACGTCAGATTCCGGATTATATTTAACTCGCAAGTCCGAAACGAATGAAGCTCGCTTATAAACTCGTTAAATTTCATGTACTTTCTGTTCAATAATAACCGTTTATGCACGCTCGAGATGACGTACTTTTCAATTCTACGTCTTCTCTATCTCCCTCGATATATAATTCCGCGAAATTAATGAAATAAATTTCGAAATAATATTCGATCCGATGAACTGGAATTCTCATCAGCGCGCAGTTCGCAATGAAGCTTCTCTAATGCAGTTTATAAGTATACCTCGACTCCCGGCTAATCAATCGAAGTGTTCCAACGAAATTCGATCGCGCAATAAAACTCGAAAATTCCCCGCGTAAACGCTCGTAATCACCAACGCAGTTATGCACTGCGCACCTAATGAATATTAAACACTTTGTACACACACACACACACACACACACAAGCGTATATATATATATATATATTGCCGCACGCGCCCATGACAATCCATCCCAGCCGCGGCGTGTCCTGCAAATGATTATTCAGTCTACTCCATCACATTACATCTATTACCGATATTTATGCGCCAGTATTTCCTCACGATATTCATGACTGGCGCGCATAAAAATTCAAATATTCTCCCGCGCAAAACGTCGATATTCCGGTATAGCTTTTTTTCTCTTTCTCTCCATCGAAAAAAAAACGAAAGAAACTCACGCCGCGAGGCAAAACAAAGAATACGCGCGTCTCGCACTGGCTCGCGCCCGTAAAAATATAAACTCGGATTTTGTTCACCTACCGCTGTAATTAACACTTCATCGGAGTCGTCCGCGACTCCCGGCCTCGATGCTTTCAAACGAAGCGCGGCGGGCTCGTGGCCCCGCGCTTTTCGCTCCCACCGCTCATCTTTCCTTCATTTTTTTCTCTCGTTCTTGCTGCACGATTCTCTTGAATTTTATACCTGCCTCCGGCCCTGGCGGTGCAGTTTTTCCTCTCTGATAAAACACCGCTGCTGCGAGTGGCTTAGCGTTATGTGCTTCTTGCGGTGAGGAGCTTGCGGTGGATTTGGCTCCGAGAGCGCGTCTTTTTTTGGAACACGTTTTCGATTTAATTTATACTTTTCAACGCGCAATCCAGCGCGATCGACGTCGAAGACATAAACGCGCGCTCTCGGCGCCTGATATTCGAACAAAAAAATATATAAACAAGCACAAACGAACCCAGCCGAAAGAGGTGAGCTTTCCCTAGAAAAAATCACTCGCGAGTATCCGCCGAATTATTCGCGACATGACGTCGATCGAGAGAGCACGTGAATCACTCTCTCTCTCTCTCTCTCTCCCTTGAGAGTTAAAGCAACACACGAAGCGCGCGTGACGTCTCGGCAGACTCTACTCGGCTCGGTGTTCTCTCGACTCTGTGTCGGCCAGCTACACGCGGGTATATAGGAGCAGCGAGCGCAGCGCCTCTCGGCACCGCAGCGCCGACGTAGTGCGTGCAGCCGAATTTTCCTACCTCCTCCTCTAGCCGTATACGCGTATATATAGATATACACACGTGCGAATCTGCGGACGTATTGTCCGCGGCTCTTTTTTTCTTCCGATCGCGGCTATATGTATATACGAGGATTTTTCTCCGTTTATGAAATTTTGGGCGCGCGGTGTCGAAATTTCGATGGTACGCGCGTTATTGTTCAGCGTATCGTTAGAGGTTTTTTATTCAATTTTTCTATTAGGATCGGATTGATTTTTTTACGAGCCTTGGCGTTTCTATATTATTATAAGTGTACGCTTTATAGGAGCCGATGCTCTATTATTACATACTATAGAGAACTAGTCCGAACGGTTGATAACTTTATATTCGAGGTCAGTTTTAATACATTCGTGGTATTTATGTGTGTGAAACCTTTTTTTTTTCATAAAAAGACATCGACGAATCGAACACGATCGGTATAGCCTAATTTTGAAACATTTTGAATGAAACATTCATCAGGCGCGGCCGAATTCAATTTAAATTTCATTAGATTTACACGGTCATTATTTATCCGTCGCGCGCATCAACAACCAGTCGATGCAACCGCGTTGCTGCTCTATATATACATCACCCACTATATATACACACACCCTACCCACTGCAATTTTCCGGCGCTTCTTTTCATTCCAGCAAATTTTCTTTCGCCTCTCTCTCTCTCTTTATTCATTCACGAAAATCGCGAGCGCAATTGGTTTTGTTAGGGCTGTAAACAGCATTAAAGCTCGAGCGCAACGTCAGCCCGATTTTTCTCAGCGCGCCCGTGTATATATACAACTCGGTCCCGCGAGCATATTCTTCTTCGCTGCGCAGTGTATTCCTTCGAAAACTCCACGCACGGCTACACTTTGCCGTTGCTGCTTTTTTGCGCTTCGTCTCCGTCGGCTTTTTTTGTTACCTATTGCAGAGCTGAAAGCCCGCGCGCGCACTCGTTGGCGAAATTCTCTCGCAAGCAGCTCCTGCGCTAAGATAGAAAAAGCTCGCGCGATGAATAACTTTTCAAATATTTACCTTGCATTGATTATTTCGAGCTTGGAAGTTTAGATGCGTGTGCGTGTGCTCGCGGCTACGTATAATATATCAAGAAAACGCATATTTATTTATTGATCGCGCTTTAATCGAGTCCGTGTAAATATATCTGTATAGCCGAGGTGAGCTTAGCGCCTGTATTGATATATATATATATATATATATATATATATATATATACATACGTTTATGTATATACCGTTAGCACTGCCGCAGGCGCCGGATTTGTTTATAAACAATTTTCTTGCAAGAATTCAGCCGCGCGATCTTTAAAAATAAAGCTCGCTCGGAAGCTACAGACTGTGGAAAATCGCGCTGTATTTCGTGTAATCCTTCGACATTTTATTTATCTTTCCACGCTGCCAAAACAGAGAGAAGAGGAACAAAACTTTCCTTGTTCATCGGCCTTTGCACTTCTCCGCGACAGAGAGAGAGAGAGAGAGAGAGAGAGAGAGAGAGAGAGAGAGAGAGAGAACTGCATATTATTATAAGGTATCTATAGCAGTTGCATGAATTAATAATCCCGCGCGTGTGTCTAGAGGCAATTAGATTTTGTAACACACTGACCTGAAATATATAAGCTCCACACACCCGTACACTACATGTATATGTGTGCATAGTATATATTATACTCACAAACAGGCGTATTAATCAATGGGCGAATGTAAGCCAGAATTGAATACGATTTAATTTTCGAAACGATCATCATATAATATTACGAGCGACTGTTTTTTTTTCCTCGTTCGTCACCGCGCCCCTGAGAAAAAACCGTTTAGCCAGTGTAAATAAATCGAGACTCGACAGCGCGGCTATAGCAGCAGTATAGCATACGGAGAGAAAAGTCCGATCCCTTTTTTTTTAAAGGTCGCAAACACATTGCGTCATCGTGATACAGGGAAAAAAAGTGGAGTTTGATGAGGTGTGACTAAGGGATGACGGGGGCATCGATTGCCGCGTATGGCATGCCCAAGTTATGTAACTCATCCACACGTATATACACACTTTCATTATTGCCAGCTTTGATTTAGAACAAATAAGCGACGAGGCACTAAATCACGAGGGTGGCGATTTCCGAATTGCTTCTCCTTCGCTCGCCAACTTTTCTGCTAAACTCGTATAACGAATCACAGGCGCGCGACGCTCAAAAGTACGAATTCCCCGAAGGTCTCGGGACAAATCGATATCGCTATCCGATAATGTAACGATGATTCATCCAAACGAACCCGCGGCGACGTCGAATTAGCTTTGACACATACAAACAGGACAAACCCGCGTCTTACCTAAGCGTTTTTTGGTCCATCTCGAGGGTGTGAAATCTCACACTGGGGGGTGAGAATCGCGCCGTCGGCGGCGGCGACGTCGCGCTGCTCGTCGTCGTCGTCGTCGTCGTTCGCCGGGGCGACGCCGCAGTTGCCGCGTTGAGCCCAGCGCTGCAGCCGGCCCGGCTACTGTAAGCACCGAGACCGGCTGCGCTGTCGGAATACGTTGTCAGCAAGGGCCGATGCAGCAGCGCCGGACTGTCAGCTGCCGACGACGTCTCCGACGTCATTATCGCTGCTGGAGAAAAACTGCGTCATTTTGCGGTTTAAACGACGCGCGCTTATTACTGCGCCGACGAGCCAGGCGCAAGAGTCATGGGTGCGAAGGACTAAACAGAGAGAAAAAAACACAGCGAGAGTCAGCTGATTTCATATGCGATTCGTGTGTGGATAGTCGCCACGTGCGTTGGAAAACACTCGCAGCCATGCTGGATGTGACATAGGTTGTATATGTATAGGTGTGCGTAGTGTGGGTGTATAATGTGCATAAAGTGTCTTACCATTTATTTGTCAGCTAGGCAGCCGATTTCGATCTTTGTCGGGCATTTCTTGGAACGATTCAATGCTGCCTCATTGAATCGTCGGGCATCTGCAAACAGTACAAAGAATTGAGTTTCTTCTCAAGAGAACAGGTGTGTACTCGCGTTTTGTTATTGCAATAATAAATTATATAAACTACATTCTGCCTCGGGTATATTTGGCTACCCTGAATATTCATTTGAATATGAAGAGTATATCCGTACTAACGCAATATAGGGTATATACACGCGAGGAGAAAAAACGCACCCTATAGTCCGAAACTCGATTACAAGTTTAGAGCCTAAAGTCGATCGGCAAAGCCAGCCTTACGGTTATACACGCGTAATTTTAGCTAAACTGCCAATTATACTCGATGTTTCCACCGTTGACACAACTGCAATACTGATGTAGTAGACTTTACTCAAACCCACAAAGGCTTCTATATATATATATATATATATATATATATATATATATATATATATATATATATATATATATATATATATATACACACATGGCAAGCGCCCTCTTCAACTAAACACGTTTTTTCTCTCCCCGCGTATTAAACTGGGGGGATAGATATCGATGAATATTATAAACTCAGCAGGTGAAAGTTTTCTGGGAACATACATTAATGATGATACATATAGGATACGATGGTCTTTAAATAGCCGATACGACGAAGCATGCCTGACACGTTTCTTCTTTTTTTTTAATATACTATAATCGTGATGAATTTTTTGCGCGTCCTGTAACTCACGCGCATGTATCGAAATAATATTTTTTTATCCACGCGTTAGTTGGCAGAGATACAAAGAAACGTTGATGCAACATATTTACCAATATATATATATATAAAGGTAATTGCATGCCACGTGAATGATTGAGGCCACCGAAACGTGTGCGAGTATAGTCGCGAAAATAACGTCTGATTCAGTTTGTTGATCTTGGTAAAATCCATTAGTCATTCCGCGCCCGTAGTCAGGGTCAATTATCTCTATATATTCTTTAAAGACGCAAGATTCGCTTCTGACCTTTTTCAGAGTAATATGCCAACGCACACTATGTAGCTGAAAAGTCGCAGCGAGCTTTCGTTTTAATTAAAGTGAGCTCGAATAACGGAATCGTGAAGGTATTTTTAATTTAAAAAAAAGTATACTCGAACAAAAAACGGAAAAAAAGCCCGCATTTGGAAACAATTTTCGCTGCGACGCTTCGTAAGAGTATAACTGAAAAATTGCCGAGCTATTATTTCCTTCTTTTCGAATAACATTCAGCGCTTTTGGCAGGAGTTTGGAAAATAATATATATGGGGTGTAAGGAAAAAAATTAATATTTTTTACGAGCGTTTATTATGCGTTGATACCGCAAAGGGCATTTTCAAGCAGCAGCAGCTAGTCTATGTTCGTTAAGTTTAGACCCTAAACTCTACCTTTGTAAAGGTTTCGTACTTACAAATTCTTAATAAAACCAAGCATAATTACGACACTACGCAATTAAAATCGATTTTTCCACTCAGAATTAGCTCCTCAACATTTTTCAACTCCTGCGTACCAAAGCGCACACTATACAATAGCTCTCGTAGCTCACTCCATAATTAGTACGAACAAAAAGTCGAGCTTGCAAGCTATTCGACAGCATCAATTTGGCGCGCCCGGCGCTACAAACTCCTACATAAACATCGAACTCTCTCTCTCTCTCTCTTTCTGCGCCAACAGCATCGCGAACAAAGCGCGATAAAATCGCCTCGTCGACGCGCGAAAATACGCGCGTGTACAGCACCGACGGTTCGTTAACCAGGCGATAACTAGCAACAAGTTCACTGGCAGAAATTCAGACTCTCTCTCGGTTTGTCCGGCTGCCAAGAGTCATTCGTCGTCGTCGGAAACGACGATGAAAGATCGTTTCTTTTTTTTTCTCTTCGGATCGAAGGCGCGTGTTATTGGCGAGAATCAAAGGGATACGCGTCTGCGAGGGGGAGAGAGAGATGAAAGTGCGGAAGATTTTCAAAGCGAAACGAAGAACAAAAGGAACCGTTTGTTTGTTGGTCGCTACTGTGCACCGTATACTGGCGCAGCCGGATTCATCTAGGTGAACAATTGCTTTACGACTCGTTGCGAGCTTTTCGCATACGGGGTTGAGCTTTGAGAGATGCTAAGGATAGATTTTGCGATGTGCTTCGATTTTTTATGGGTTTCAAGGTGTGCAACGAGAACTTTGGTTTAGCCTTTTGTAAACATCTTTCTACTATATAGGATACGTTGTGCGCAAAGTTTGCAAAAAATAAAAACAAACGATAAAGTCTAGCCGCGATCGTAAACCGAAAATTCTCGGAGTAATAAATTCAACGTTTTATTAAGACGAGCCAACTTTTTTAGAAAAAGAAAGAGGGAGCAGCTCAATAAATCCATAGGAAAACAACACCATCGCCGGAATCACCACTCCCTCGAAGCGACTTCTCGTCCCGCAGGTCGTCCATCCCGTTGACAAGAAAGCTCTCTCTCTCTCTCTCTCTCTCTCTCTCTCTCTCTCTCTCTCTCTCTCTCACTCTCTTCGCGTATATACCACGCAATGTGTTCCCGATCGATAAACGCATTTCTTCCGAAAGATCCGCGCGCATTGGCGAAACCCACGCGTCCGAAAACACGGTATTGCACTAACCCCCGAAAACAAGAGAAGAGAAGAATAAGAAAAAAAGAAGAAGCTTATAATCCGAAGCGACGAAAGCGCTGACTGGCTTATGTCCACACACACACACGCACACACACTATATATATATGCTCGCTCGAAAATATCACGCAGGGGAGTCGTATACGTACAAAGAGAGGGCGTCGCGGTCCATTCGTCAAGTTGTCCTTTCTGCTTTTTCAGAAGAAAGGGGGGAGAGGCGAGTTAGAGGCATTGGAAAAAGGAAATTGCGGGAGTACCTTTTCGATTTGCGCGGGAGAGAGAAAACTCGCTTTATGACGATATCCGGAGGTATACTGATTGGAAAGGTAGCTTTGCCAAGCTGCATGTGATGCTCCTTCGAGCATGACACGCCGTCGTATCGTGAGTCGTTGGGTTCGTCTCTCTCTCTCTCTCTCTATTTTCTCAATGTACGGATGGTGTAAGTCGGTATATTGAGGGGAATCCGGCGAGTAAGCTCGTTTTTCGAGATGCCGTTTCAGCGACTGTATTCGTGATTCGTCTCTTGTACTATATACAGAGACTGGTGTAAAGTTTTTTTTAAGTTGCGATAGTTCGTAATAATGCTTAATTATTTTTTTTTTTAAAGAACGCGTTCGTTCGTAATATATACCGCTGCACAATTAAATATTCAAATTATACGACTAGAATTTGAGACAGTCGGGGGCAAAGAGCAATCGAAAGCACACATTTGCTCAATCGATTCTCCATCCAAAATTTGCACAGCAAACACGCGCGGAATTAAATCACTGATTTCATCTTGCGCCTCAGCAGCGATTCCGTCGCCAGCGCATTCAGCGAGAAATGAAAATATTTATCCACTCGATCGTGCGCTACTTCCATCACCAGACGACTATAAAAGAAGAAAAAAAAACTGACAGTCCGCGACCTTCCCTATCGACAGCGAAGCTTTCCTGATCGTCGGAGCTTTCGCGTAGATATCGCCTCGTGTACCGGACGTCGATAAGGAAGCTTTCGCCCTGTGTGCCGAGTACACAGCCTTTTTTTCGCGCCGCGGGTGAATAACATTGGTCCGCGTATACGCGAGGGGGGTGATTTTTCACTATGACAGCCGGCGCGAATGTAAGAAAGAAAACGGAGTGAGTCGGTTTTGCCGGAGCATGAACTTTTGCCAAGAGCTTTTGTCGGCTCTGACCCATTACCAAGGAAGTCCAAGTTTTTCCGAGAAGTTCCGGGATAGGACGGATTATTATTCTTTCGCGATTTTTCCCTGATATTATATCGCTGGCGGTATATAACTCATGTGTGACTTTCGGAGAGTGAGAGCTTTTTTCGCTTTTTTTCATATAGCCACAATTTTTTTCTTCTCGCGAATAGCAAGCGATTTCGTGAATTATTGGTTTACGCTCGAGAACCGCACGCACGACGCCTCGGTCTATTGATTATATACCAGTGGAGAATTTCGAGTGAAGTTTAACGCCAACTATTGCAATATCTTATAGGCAAGGACCGGAGGTAAGTTCGCCAACACAGAGTAATAGCGACAGGTTCTTGAATCTGACGAATTTCTAAAGTATTCCAACGGCTTTGTAGACCAAAATAATACGGTTATAAATTTGTCGAGTGCAAAAATAATCTCTAGCTCTCGAGAATGATAGTTCAGAAATAAGTGAAATCGTTCATTGCCTAAATATTGAAATGAACCGCAGAGCCGAAATGAGATATCGAGTCTACTTTAGCATGTAAATGCAATGCCTTATCTTTGCATAAAATTGTATTTATCCTAGTTTAAACCGCACTTTGAGTCCAGTTCAATCCAATTTTCGATCGACGACGAGTCGGAGAAGCCAAGGAATGAGGTATATATTTATGCTATGCGGTTTTGCGGTCGAATTGCCAGTCCCGCAAACCGGAAATTTCATTATTAAAACTCCGAGGATGGTACTTATATATCGGAGCAAATTATGCCTGATTAAAATATACTTATTATCTGCTGTTATGAATAGTCTCATTTAAAGAAACGCAATCGATATATATCCGTATAATTTTTCACTACCGACCACTGCAGCCTCGTATATGAGGAAATCCATAAAAAACATTCAATTACAGAAAAATAGGGATCCTGCGAAATTGGCTTCGTTCAAAAACATATATCGTCCGAGTGCGCAAAAAGAGCTTAAAAATCATCTCATTTTGACATTGCAGCTCTTTTTCCGTACCGTGATCCCTTAAACAAGGGCTACTTTTCGAATAATTTGAATGGCCTACAATCAGGCGATCATCCTGCTAACTGAATACTTTTTTTATGGATCTCTTCATATATATTAGAGCGGCGCGTGTATATTTACGACTGATCATGTTTCATATTTTCTCTTCCAAATGCGAGTTCCGATACGCCTGGAATTTCATCTCCGCGAGCGAGTATGAAAAAAAATCCTCTCGTATATATCCGTGGGTAAATATGCGCCCCGATATCTCACGCCGTACAGATCCTCGTATCAATCAGACACGCCTAACTCACGGAAACTTGTTTAATTTTTCTCTCGGTGCAATAGTGGAAGTAGTAGTGATGTAACCTGCAAAAAAAAAAAAAAGTTGAAACTTCCTCTCTCGTCGAAAGTTTTGCACGCGACAAACCACACAGAATCGAACACGCCAGTAGTCTCCGGGCGAATCTTTATTTCCCTCGACGCTCTCGAGCTATTTAACGATTAATTGCCTTCCTCGCCGCGGGCCGCTTGAATTTTAACCTGACCCTCGGCTATGCGCGCGTGTCTGTGTATTCGATTCCGCCTCCTTTTTTTTATGCAAGGGCAGCTTCCCCCGATTCTTTTTTCTTTTTTACAGACGCCTCCGAGTTTGGGTAGGCATATCAGACCGCGATACATCCCTCGAGGAATTCTTATATATACTTTCGTTCTCCCTTGCATTCGAGCTATATACGTTATGTGCCGAGGAAAGCAGTTTTTTTTCTAGGACGGAAGAGGAACGTATACACGCAGTGGCGTCTAAAGAATGTTTCGATGAAGTCGAGCGTGAGCTAATAAAGTAGGATGTGCTCGAACAACTGGGAGAGTAAAAAAAAATGATTCTTTATAATCGATAAAGTTCGATTGTTGCGTGTGTTATACGTATATCGCTGGCACGGGCGTAAGGGAGGACTGTGGTTAAATACTGGGGCGTTTTTTAATTGAAGCTTATTTCCGCTAAGTGCTGTGTATTTTGTAGAAGAAGCCGTAAAATCTGTTCTTCGCGAACGTTAAGTTTTATAACACTCCGTCTGGATAACGGAAAGCATGCACGTTAATTTTAAGCCAGTAGCGACGTTACTCTCGTTCTCTTTCTGGAAACTGTACGATATCGCGTTTTTTTTCGTCGGGTGTAAAATTTTACAGTCCGTGCACGACTTTGCGTGTACCGAGCTTCGACTGCACTGCGTGTATTGCAGCTTTCAGCAAATATGATTTTGACAATATTACGCTCGCTTGAAACGCATATAGTCTAATTAAATACATTCATTTGCGTGAAAATCTGTTCAGTAGCTTTTACCCGCGTTTTCCAGAACAGCTTATCTCTCAACAACGATCTCTCCTCTGTTCAATATTGTGTATAAAAAAGAATCCGATCGATATTTTGCACTCATCAAATATACATCAAAGAGAGAGAGAGAGAGAGAGAGAGAGAAAGAGGCTATTTTCAACCGAAGAAATCAATGCCTGACAACGCATTAAACGCGATGACGACTTGATGCTTTAACGACCTCCGACATCGGATGGATAATGTATATACACGATCCTCTCTCTCTCTCTCTCTCTCTCCGCAGCTCCGCTTAGCAGCAGTGATCTACATTCGAATCCCTTAATAGCAGTATACCCCGCGATTGAAAATTATGCCAGTCGCGATGGCTTGTTTCGACGGCGTGTATTGTATATGTATCCCATTTGGTCGAAACTGATTATTTCAATATAGGCTGCGGGCGTTATCCACCGTAGGCGATGCATTAAACGCATTTCTCTCTCTCTCTCTCTCTCTCTCTCTCTCTCTCGTCCTCATGGGGAGAATCGAACCTTGTCAAATTCAAAACCGAAGTTCTGCGTTGCCGGTAGGTTTCGCTCCATTATACTTTATGATTTCCTCCCTTTTGGAAGAGAAAGAGAGCTTTACAAGTTGCGCCATGCAAAATGCACGTATCTATATTATTGATTTATCGATGTTATACGTACCCTTTCATCTTTATAAGGTTTTCAAGGGACGCCGTGGAGAAATGGGAAGCCAATATAGTGACATGCATTTCCTTTGTATTATATAGTTCTTCTCTCCGATGCGCGAATGCAAAGACTCGCCGGAATCATTATTGTCATTATTATTATATTATATGTGGAGTGAAGTGTACTTCTGAATAAAGCTCGGGAATAAAAGGGTCGCGCTGCGCAATTAAATTTCGAGCGATTTCAATCGAAACGCAATAATAATTGAAAAATACGCGCGGATATATCGCGCATTCGTATACGACGTCGTTAGCCTGATATTAATCGAAACCGCGCGTGCGAGAGCCACAATAGCGTGAATTTAAAAAAAAATCCGGCACTAAGTGATAAAATGCAGTCTCGTTAGTCAATCCTTTTATATTCTTCCCCGACGAGCAGTGCGCAGCAATACACGCTATACTGCCTATTGATATTCGGGCTTCTACGTATATACATCTACGTGCACCCGAGCGTCTGCCGCAAAGGTCAACCGCACGCGATCCGCTCGGCCTCTGCGGCACAAGTATATACAATACTTATATATATATATATATATATATATATATATATATATATATATATATATATATATATATAGCTATACAGATATCGTCCGACTTTGGGGATGCGCGGAAATTTTGCCGGAGAGTTTGCGCGCGGACGTAGGCTGCTAATTGTCTAGTTGGATTATGAGCGAGCCCGATTATATATATATATATATATATATATATATATATATATATATATATATATAAGCCCCTCTAAAGTGGAGAGTCGGGAAACGACGTTGATTTAGTTGCCGAGCTTTGTTTCGGCGGAGCCAATCAGTGAATGCTCCGCTGAGATTATTTTTCCTCCCGCGTTTACATCGCGTCGATGGTCGATTGCAAAGCCGCGATAGAAACTTTCGACGCTTATTTTTCCGCAAACGCGTTACACAGTACGCCATG
This sequence comes from Muscidifurax raptorellus, assembly GCA_020010945.3. Taxonomy (NCBI): domain Eukaryota; kingdom Metazoa; phylum Arthropoda; class Insecta; order Hymenoptera; family Pteromalidae; genus Muscidifurax; species Muscidifurax raptorellus. The sequence goes on along the minus strand of CM052078.1, from coordinate 6,633,863 downwards.
ATTACGTAACAGCCTCGTAACAATCCAAGCTTACAGCAGCTAGTGCGCACCATTGCCCCTTTAAAAACAAAAAAAGGGGCAGCCCTAAAAAATGCACGCATACCTGAATGCGCGTGCAAAAAGTCACTCTTTCTCGCGAGACTGGCTTTCGCGCGTTTATATATATAAAGGTCAAATACCGGGGGTTGCCGGCTTTCACGTGTAAAGTTCCAAGTGGGTCGGGTTTGTTTGTCCGCGGATGGGGTGGAAAGTGAAAGATCCCGGAGCAAAAAAGGTGAGGCGCGGCCGTGAGCGATAGTCCGGCAATTTGGCGTCGCCGCGCACCGCGAGCTGTAAAATATCCGAGGATGAGAACTGACTCGGTACGTTTTTTCTCCGCGTATGGCCTTGTAATAGTGACGTTTTTTTCGCGCGAGTATAGCGTATTGTGTGCAAGGCGAGAAGGTCGAGCGGCTGATTTAAATAAATTATGGTAGGAAATTTTTTTTTGCGTAATTTTTTATGCGGGATCGGGTTGACGTTCATCCACTTTGACGATTGTTTCGCGAAATTTCGGAGGATCATAATATTCATGATTTTTTAAGTGAACGTTTTATCTGAAATAAACGTGACCTCGATTACAAAATACTTTGCAACATCTGATCGGCCATCGGTCTTTGCACAAGTGTCTTCTATGTAACGTTATATCAAATACTTTCAGAAATTTATGCTAATCCTTAAAGACCTCTTGTTTGTACACGAATAACTGTTATGATGATGTTTTATGATGCTTTGTTATTTATATGCATAAGTGACACATTTTTCGCAAGCTTTTTATTAATTGCTCGATTATTCGATTATTTTTAGAATCGCTCGCATAATTCCAGAGCGAAAACAAAAATTATGTAATTCAATATTGAAAGAAAATGCTATCCTAGAACGATCTTCCTTAAATAAGAATCGACGCTAATCTCAAGCTGAAGCTGTCAAAATTTCCACCCTTATAAATCTGTCAGCTATCACTTTTCTCGCGGGAACGAATTGAATAGGTTCTATAACCTTTTGACGTTCGTAGAACAAATGCTTGAAAATCAATCGTCGAACTACGAGAAGAAAGAAAGAGAAAGCGAGAGAAGCAAGTTGCGATGTAACGGGAGAAATTCATCTTTTGGCATTCAATTCACCGTCGCTTATATTTATCAAAATCATCCACGGAATTTTACATTGTCAAAATTCATCGTACAATTTTAACGGTATAAATATATTTTATATATTCGAGAAAGAATTGGATATTGTAAAGGCGAAGGCTTCTCTACTTCGTCAAAATTCTTGTCCCCGATCCGTAAATATATATTCCAAGATGTATTTCGTTGTAAAATATTTTAGAGCAGCGTACGCATAACCTCCAACGTTATATATAAAATGAATGCGTGCACGTATATACAAGATCCACAAAGGATATGTATATACACATGGCTGCCTAAGCTACTTAACCCGGAAACGCGAATGATCAATTTTAACAAAAGTGTTATGGGCCCGCGCGTATAATATACTTATACATCATAGCGAGGCTTTACAACCTTGGCACATGAATATTATATAGAGAAGAATCAAACGTTGTTAGCGGATGTAATGAAATGTCTATTTTTTCATTTTAATTATAAATATGCATTAATCTCCCATAGTATAACGAAGCTTTTATTTCATTATACTACTATGGAAATCATCGCCACGCGCAAGATTAACAATTCGCGTTACCTGCGCGTATAATAATTTAATGACGCGAATGAGCGAACACGCGTCGAGCGAAGGGATCAGAATGTGTTTTAATAATTTCCAGGATAAATTAAAGTCTGATAAATAATTTCAAAAATCATCCACGCGCGGCACTGCATAATTTACCCGTTGTTTATCCCCGACTGAATCGACACACTCGAAAAGTGCAACGTTTGCGTCAGGCGGTTAAACCGTCGATGCTTATCAGACGAATAATCATCGGTAATGGACGCGAGAGTCTGATGGGAGTAAATGAGGCGAAAAATTAGATGCCGTGATACTCGAAAACTCGGCGATAAAAAACGCGATTAGATGCTCTCGCTACTCCTTTTGAGATCGATATATAAGGACAGATTTGAATTTGAAACGTACAGTTTGAGACTCAATCGAACAGTGTGCGAAATAGCAAAGTTTCAAAATGATGTCCAGAGTGCTGTTTCTCGTCCTCGTTGGCTGTGCCATGGTTCTTGTAAGTACTCGAATAATCTAATTACAAATATCCATATTGGTAAATCTCGAATTGAAGAATATTTATTAGAAGAGATTAACCGACAATTTTTCAACTCGACACAGGCCAAGCCAGCTCAGCTGAGCGAGGAGGTCGAGGTGCCCCAAGTGTCTGCCGAAGTCCAAGTACCCAAGGAATCTGCTGAGGTCGAGGTGCCCCAAGTGTCCGCCGAAGTCGAAGTACCCAAGGAATCTGCTGAGGTCGAAAAGCCCAAGGAGTCCATCGAAGTCGAAGTACCCAAGGAGTCCGCCGAAGTCGAGGTGCCCAAAGAGTCCACCGAGGTAGAAGTACCCAAGGAATCCGCTGAGGTCGAGGTACCGAAGGAGTCCACCGAAGTCGAGGTACCCAAAGAGTCCACCGAAGTCGAGGTACCCAAAGAGTCCAACGAAGTCGAGATCGACGAGGAGAAACTCAAGGAGGTAAACTACTTAATTTTTAAAACATAACATTCTCTACACACAAACGCTCGATGCTTATATAACCGTGTCATTGTACAATGTTCCCAGATCATGAAGAACATCGATGAAAAAGTCAACGAGATCTTCAAGAAGATGCACGAGGGCCTCAAGCCGGGCGACTTCAACAAAATTTTTGAGGAAATCCAGAAGATCACCGAACAGATCTTCAAGAACAAGAAACCATTCCACAAGCACAACTACATCCACAATCACAGCCACAACCACAACCACAACCACGACCACGACCACGATCACACACACAATCACAACCACGACCACGACCACACCCACAACCACAACCACGAGCACGACCACGAGCACACCCACAAGCACAACTAATTAAACTAACAAAACCGACAGCATCGATAGTGTATTACTAGTGAATACATGATCTGAAATAAACTAAATATGTCTGGTTAAAAAAAAACACAACTGCAGTGAGCCTTTCTTCATCAATCAATATCTCACACACGACAAACGATCCCTAAATCTTCTCAAAAACATGAGCAAAGAAGCATTTCTTGCTTCTCAGCTCTTCGATATACGCGCGTCAATGCCCTACTCTTTACTGCGACCATTCAAGCGCATCGAGAACAAATGCTCGGCCATTGAGTTTCGCGGCCAGTGAATTTTTCGCGCGTGTACACGCGCTATATAACAAATAACAACGCTACAGGGATCCGTGCGATAAATTCTCACACCCGCGGCGGTCATTTTTCCGAGGAAGTGGAAAACATCGGCCGACCCTCTCTCTTCGTCATTTCCTCGAGGGGTTTATACATATATAGATATACTGGCTTTCTTATCTCCGCAACGAAGGGTGAGAGGGGGATATAATGCCTGTCGCCAGTGCTGCGGTCGATCGAAGCCGAAATGCAAGACGGATGCGCCACAACAGATCGCGATATTCTCGAATGCGCGGGAGAACACACTTGCGCTGCTGGGGATTGTTTTCCTATATACCCAGAGAGACTCGAGTGTGTCCGTTCACTTGGGACGCCGGTATTGTGTTTCGCGTATATATACACGTGGGTCTAACTCTCGAGTGCGTTGTTGATAATTTGGTTGCGGAAATGTCGGCTGTGCGCTTTTGGATTGAAATAGATGAGATGAATCGATACTTGGAACCATTTTGAAGATGTCCGTCTAAGACACACGAGGATTGTGTCAACTCGCTTTGGAGTGTGTCAAGCATTGTCCCATGCAGCAAGTTCGCAGTCGTGTGTACCTACTTTCGAAAGTTAGCCCGGGGAATCAAAGGGGGAGATCAAAGGACGTTTCCTCGGCTCTACAATGTTCAAGTCACGACTCATCGCACAAAGGAGCTCTGTCGTGACGTATCGAATCACACTTCATCTGCTCTGTATAGCCGCGCACTATTTCTACAACAACAACTTTCAAACTCACATAAGAAGTCATCGGAAGTTTTCCCCAAAAACACGATGAGCCCCTCCGCACCGGCAATTATCCCGTGGGTCACGCAAACGGATTTCCGCTCGCGGAAACTAATCCCAGAGAAAAGAACCGGGCCACCGAAAACAAGCGCAGACGTGACCCGCCGCCGCCGCCTCGAGAGAAAAGTGCAGCCGTATGCGTGGGCGTGGCTCGTAAATACGCCACGGATTTTTACGAGATGATTCCGGCCGCGAGAAGCCTTCGAGGCTGTAAATTCTGATGACGGCCAGCGAAATGTGTATATAAACCCTGTTGCGGTTGGGGGGAGTAACTTGCTACTAGCTGCAATTATGGAACGTGTCTCTGTATCGCTTTGCGTGTGTACGTGTGTCTTACTTTGGCACCGACTACTGCCGAGCGCTTAAGATGCTTGATGAAGCTTTACGATTATTTGCCACACACGTATATACAGGCCTGAACTTATTAGGTCGAGTGAGCTCTTAAATAGTTTAGGATATGATTGTCATGGGATACTTTTGTATGCATGTTGTTCTCAAACTAAATGCAAACTAGTATTATACGCATGTATAAGAAAGAGAAGAAAATTCCTTTAAAAAACTCAAATCGCACAAGCGGTCCTGGTTCATTTCAATAAATGAATCGAATTAAAACAAAATCCCGAGCCAGTGTACACACTTATATCCTCCTTCGTGTCCCGAGCAAAAGTAATTTAACTGCGCTAAGCAGTGAGCTCGGCAATTATCCTGCGCAGAGCCCGAGAGCGAGAAAATAAAACGCGCGCGCGGTTAGAAAACGCCGATTCGAAATGCAGATTGCCTTTCCGCGTAATGGAATCATTATTCCATGCGAAGAATTCCTCCAGCTAATTTGAATTCGCATCAAGCCCTCCGTGTCCCATAAAACTTCGATAACACCCTTCGCGAGAAAATCAGCTCGCCGCGCGAGGAGTATCGTATAAATAAAGCTGAAACTTGCCGCAGTGTGTAAACGCACGCGCAGTCTGAAAAACAAAGAGCAACACAGCACAACGCGACGAAGACGAACGAGCGGCTAGAAGCGAAATGAGGTCATATCACTTGACGCCGACGGTGGTGGTTTACGCGAGTATACGTCTGTGTGTAGCGTTTTGAAAACATCAGGGCTAAGATACGAGACTACTACTACTACTACTACTACGCGGGGATATAGCGTAGAGCAGTAGCCGTTAAAGCGTAGAGGCCACTTGATTTACTGGTCAGCGAAATGAATTACCAACGCCTTCTCCGGCGCTGCGTTTTCGCGCTATACCGCCGAGATGTCGGCGAGTGTTACACGTTCTGAGGCTCTTCTCGTGACATTGGCGGCTTTTATAAAGAGACGCAAAATAGGATCGCACTTTTGCAAAGTTCACGATATTACGGATATGTGCGCGAAAGAATGCTAAAAATACGAGACTATTTGTTGAGCAGACCGAGTGTAATGACGGCGATAAGTTGCGAGGAAAAAAGTACGTTTGCCTCGCACCCAGAGCCAAAGCACAATGCCAAGTCGTTTGTTATTACAATGGGCCACTTGTCGCAGTATTGATGAAGCGACTTTAATCGCTTGGAAATGTTTCAACTCTATACTGAAACATTCGCAAATTCATTCTCGTTACATGTGTATCACTTTTCTCGCCAAACCAAACCATGATCGTCTCGTTCCGGCGCACTTAAACGCAGCCGATGCAGAACACAACTCAGTGGCTCCTGTTCTGCAGTGTCGTATATATAAGTTTTCGCGCAATGAACCGTGGTCAATCACCAAGATGATCGCTCGGAGGAGAAGGATTCGTGCTTTTGAATCTCGAGAAAAGTTCCAGCACTTTTGTAGGAGAGACTGTTTTACTGCGGCTGTCACAGGTGCGATAAATATCTTACGAGTCAGTGGTGAATGAGGTTGCGATGACGATGATCGATGCGTTTTTTTTTTGTAGGAGTATATTATACGCGCGGTCTTTTTGTTTACGACTTTTCGGAAGGTTTTCGAGTCACTTCTGGATTGTACGGACTTTTTCCTGGGTTACGTGACTAATATTTTGTGCTTTTGTATGCGGAATGATCTTCGAATTAAAGGGAAATGCGATGAGTCATTCAACCGGTAACGGATAGATAAAGTCGAATAATGTAAGTCCCTGGAAATATATTAATGATTAATCATGTAAATATACTGTAAACTCTTATGATAATGTATTAGCCAGTCTATGAATGACGCGCATTGAAAATATTGATAAACACTTATATGTATATTTTGATTTTCACTCATAATGCTGTTTCACTTCTTAATTATTTTATAAGCAGTATCCAAACTCTAATAATTTTCCATCACGTGATCTACTGTTTCATTTAGTCTGAATTATTGATAAGCAAAATGCGAACGAACGATCTCTCCAGACAAATTACTTAATACTGCAAACGAAACTGCGAACTCGCTATTTTCAAATCGTTATACTGATGGGCAAGTACTATTTTCTAAAAAGATATGACAGCGTCTCTATTTAAAAATACCGCGATCTATTGTTTGACTTCATGAATACCTAATGAAAGTGAATACATTTATATTCTGAGGTGAAAATAATGATATGTACACGTCTTACCTGATTACTTAATAACAACTGAACAGTGAAAATCAGCACCCGCGTTATCGCATATCGAAATAGGTCATTAGCATATTTGAAAATTGTCTAACTGGATGAACATGCCTATTGACATAATGACGGTACACACATCATTTGCAATTTGCATATTCGCGGGGTAGTCTGGTATAAATGCCAGCAGATTTCTAGTTTACAACATAGTTCTGACGAATCTAGAGCATTAAATTTCATGATGATATCCAAAGTTGTGTTCCTCGTCCTGGTCGGCTGTGCTGTTACCTTCGTAAGTAAAAATATTTTACATGCATATGTAACAGCTTTACAATTAACTTGACTTTGTCGTAAATAATTTAAAAGCCAAAGTTGTAAACTGAATGCACAAGTTTGTTGGTAAATGTTAAAGCGTGCATAATGAACGGTAACTTTACTTCGTTTACGCGATGAACAAACTCTTAATATTCTATCTTGAAGCTGAAATGATGTCGCGACAATAATTTTGAAAATAATTTTCTCCCCAGGGTGCTGCCATCGAGCCAAACAACGAAGTGACCCTCGCTCCCGAGACCGAAGAGAATATCAAAGATGCCTTTGAGGAAATTTTCGAAGAAGTAAGATACTGTACTTTTTGAATTCATTCATTCTCTCCCATGACTGTTCTCGATATTAAATTTGTTACTGAACATAGCTCGGTGAGGCTGTCAAGGAAATCTTCAAGCAAATGGCCGAGCACACTGGAGAGAACATCGACGAGGAAGAGCTCCAAAAGAATCTCGAAGAGATAAAAGAAGCCATAGAAGAGCAGTTGAAGAAACTGGAAGAGCAACACGCTACCGAAGAAACCAAGAGGGTAAATTTTGATCGCATTGCTATTAATTATAATTTCGAAACCTAAATTCTGTCCTTTTCTGTAGAGCAAACGTTCTGCTTCTGAGGAAAAAATACAACATGTGACCAAGGAAGATATCAAGAAGGTAATATATTTTTTTCATATTTTTAATTTATTCTTGTATGTATACAGAACATAACTGAAAAACTTATTCTTTTTAAAGATCAGTCACGGTCTCAAGGAACTATTCAAGCAACTCTTTGATGAAGTCAACCAGCAGCTCACCGAGCAGTTTGACAATGAAATGTTGGAAGAGTTCAAGGACGTTTTGCAGCAAATCTTCGAGTAAGACGAGGAATAAATGCTTTGATTGCCGTCTCTCTCATTACACGTAGTTAGAATTCACAAATGTACTTCAATTAGTTCAATCTACTTTTTAATAAATATTATTTGAAATAAACTAAGAAACATTGCTTCAAAATTCATCCTTTCCGTATAGCATATATATGAAAGAGAATTTAACTGGCTCATTATTTGGCTCGAATAATTTTTAAGCGTAAAAGCTTGGGTGAGTCATGCTTTGCTATGTACGTTATTGCTATATACGTTTTTTTTTCAACGTGTATGAAATAAAAATAAATTTACGTATAAATATCAGTTATTATAGGTCGGTGTTGTTACTCCAATTTTATTCATAAGCTTCTATCCTGTAAGCTACAGTATGGCTAAACAAATGTCTTTTCTTTTATTATGGCTAACACTTGGCTTGTTCTATAATTTGGTAATTATTGACAAACATTATATTCCTTCATTGTTTAATTGTTGTATCATATACCTTTTCCTATATGTACAGATTGAATCTATGTATATAGCTCCTGTATGTGATGATCCAAATTGGTACTGTCTTTATATATCGAGAGCAGAAACATGTGATGTTAGTAAACAATATCTTAATTTTTAAATCTTAAATATTTTTATTTTTAAACGCATATTTTATTTTAGAAAACGGCCGAATGTTATCCAAAAAATGGTGAAAAAATATATTAGTATATTATCTACCGAGGATAGATAGTGCTAACATTACACTGGGGTGTGTTAAAACACAATATATTATATTCACTGATATTGCTTCAATTAATTAAGTAATTACTAGCAAGAAAACTTGCTAGCTCTAAGAGTTCGAAAAATGCTAAAGAAAACTTTTTCATATTAGCAAATTAAAATATAATGTAGATAGAAAATATTTTACATATTTGTGAATTTATTAAAATGTAAAAATTATATTAAAAAATCCAATGCAATAATTTCCTCTTTTATACGTTTATTTCAACACATATACACATCAAATAATTAAATAAAATTTCTGTATATCATTATGATTCTTTAAAAATTAAGCACTAAAATTTGAGGTTGTATAGCGGCTCACACTCTAAGGACACTCTTAGAAGAAAATTTGAGGGCTGAATATACGAGTGAAGGTATCTGTGCAGTCACGTTTAACACAGTACGTTTTAAGCAATTTCATGTTGGGTTGTTACTATAATTTAAAATGATTGCTGTAGTAATCAAATAGATGTTTTTACAAACAAAATTCTACTACTAAAGAATACGTTTTCGTCGCGAATTTATAACAAATGTAAAGGAACCATCAAGAATGTATTTTTTATAGAATTTTTTAAAAAACTTTACAATAGAATCGTTTATTTTAAAATAGTTTAACATGAATAATTTAAACAAAAATTAAAAAATGACTCACGCTTATTATCTTTGAACTATTAATAATTATTTCTCCAACTCGAGTGCAATAAAATGTCTTACGTACGAACAAACATTTGCTATAAATTGGTATCATTGTTTCGGTTGTACTCATAAACTAACTGTCAGTAATAACTGTCAGTATGGCTAAGCAAATTCATTATCTTTTTCTACTGCTCACACTCAACCTATTCTATACTTTGGTATAATTATTGACTTACATTATATTCCCGGATGTTTGCTTTTTAGTTGTATATAACTTTTTCATAAATGTGTCTAGATTGAAGCTTCTTTAATACCTGCATGCGAAGATCCAAACTGGTACTGCCATACCAAACAAAGAGCAGAAAAATGCAATGTAAGTGAAAAATATCCCACAATCGAAATACTTTTAATGTCTGTATCTCTATAAACAACTTTTCTTTTTAGAAAACGAATGAATGTTATCCAGAAGTCCCAAAAGATGATGTAAAAATAGAAAAAGTAAAGAATACAAATACTGAGCCTACTTACATACAGCATAGTTATTATAATGGTCTTGGATAATTAATGGACTGTTACGCAGGAGTCTTGAAAGGGAGTACAGTCAAAATTTTAAAATACTTGTACTTTAAAGTACTACTATATTAGTTCAAATGTAAAAATATATTAAAAAATCTAATGCACTGAAGTTATAACACAAATGTACAGCAATTTAATAAAAACGATCCCTCTACGTATGGCAACCATAAGTCTCCAACTAAACTTTACAGCAAAAAAATGCGCACCTCTATCATAAATATAAAAAAATATACAGTAAAGTTGAGCTCGCGGCAGCTTACACTCTAAGTGCAGCAGTTACTTCACGCATCGTAAAATCTTAGAAAGAAAGCTGAATGGACGATTTAACGTGGTAGAATTTTTACGGCTCACGATGACGTATTTCTGAAAAGCCTGCATCGAAAACGCTTTTACTGCAACAGGACCATACAATTTATTTTATACGAAAACGACACGAGGCAATGAAGCGTCGCATTGCATATATTGCGCAAACGCGTACGCAGAGGATAATCATTGTTACAACGAACCCACCAGCATCGTTATCCATGTATATAACCCTGCAGACATAATCCCCAGTGTTAGCTCTTGTGTCTCTAATTGAGAGTGTAATGGCAGTCGTGATAAAAATACTAAGTAATCGAGTTCGCGCGCTCGCATTATGCTCATCACGAAGCTCGCAGGGAAATAGAATTTTCATCCGAGCTTGCATTCGCAGTCACCGCACAAGCGACATCAGAGGAGGCGTGACTCACCCACGCATTATTCATTTATCGTCAAAGACTGCGCAGGCATATGGCTATGTCGAAGCAGAAACGAGGTAATATGCAAAATTCACTTCTTAGCCCACGTTGTTATCCGCCGAGATTCGTATATACGAGAATGACTATGCGCATAGCCAGCGGCACTCGGTCGTGAAAAAGAAGGAGAAATCGTAAAAAAAGCAGAGAAATGAGATACGCTCTTTACATCCGACGACCCAAATACGAGTTATCGGCTCTGGAGGTGCAGGAAGCCGAAAGTTATATAGGTTCCGGGAAGCTATATATATACACATGTATGAAAGGGTCTCGCGCACTTAGCACCTCGCGGTGAATTTCTCCTTCGAACTCGATTAACTCGATTAACGCTCCTTGGAACACTTTGCAAAATGCACGTGCCGATATTTTTCACGATGAAAAGCGACCCGTCAGTTGTTTTATACAGAGGCTCGCGTACATTTCTCATCGATCTGCTCCGCCATATAGCGCGCGTATACCATATGTGTTTTTTGCTCGGAGAGCTTTTTCTTGCCTTGTGAAATCACGATTGAGTTGAGATTTACTTTGCGCAGTTACATAATGGATGAGCTTTGATGGACGACGGTATGTGCGAGCTTTTTTTCGAGAATCGAGAGAAGCGTGCAGAAAAAGCGGAATTGAGAAGCAACGTGTTCATCGTTTGCTATACGCGCTAAAGTATATTTTTATTCGCGTATAACTTATATGTACATATAGGCGCGCGTGGAGCACGTGATTTCGCGAAAGTTGTAGTACGTACGCGAAATCTACTTCTCGTTTTAATTAAGCTTACACTTCTTAAGTATACGGCTGAGTGGAAGGAGACGAGCCTGATTTAGAATCGCGTTAAGACGCTTATCGCCCACTTGGAATTCTCTCCTTTTTTATTCCCATACTCGGCTGACTCTCATTTCGGACCTAATGAACTTTGCTGATTTTTCTCGCTGGAAACTGCTCGAAAGCGTACTTTGATTATGTATATAACGATACGATGGCGAAAATAACGAGTTTGTAAACAATAAAGACCCGAGAAAAACGCCAGCAACCAGCTTGCCTAGCGTTAAAAGCAGTAACGAGTCAAAGACCCGCCGCTAAAAGGGCACACGATATCCGGGCGTTTCGCAACCTCGTGTAATTCGGCTATCGCTCGCAAGCTTTTTATTTCCCGTGCAGTGCAACAAAGGAAGACGCGAAGAACGCAAAAAGAAAACGGCTTTTATACCTGAATACACGCAGCGCCGGGGGTCGAAGTTACGTAAACAGTGATTACTGTCACTCGCAGAACGACGACGACGACGACTATACGACTCTTCCCCGGGAAAGTTTCACGCTTTGGCGAGTGCGAGGACGGCTTTGATCGAGAAACGCAGAATAGTCCAAGTTTTAAGTTGGCAAGATGCTCCGCGGAGCGAGATTGAGACTGTATATATTGACGAGGCTGTTGGCATTTTTGAATATGTACCAGTATATAATCTCTCGGAATTTTGAATTGCATTACTCGAGGGTAAATCCAATAACCCGAAAATCGGCACAAACCACACCGAGGCGAGCCAAAAATAATCCAGTCAAATCACCTTCACCCCGATATCGTTCTAAAAAAAGACAATCCCTTATGTATACTATACCGCTACACAATCCGATGCAATATTGAATCCATTCAGCGCACTTGGCACCGCAAATCATCCAGTCTGAAAACACCCCGATATCTGCATCGCATTAATCAAGTGAATTTCAATGAACTGCTCGCACGAAATTCCCGAGCGATGATTTACGCGCCTATATTATACAATATTTTAATATGCATCAATCCGAAACCGCAAATCACGCAAACATACTTTGCATGATTGAGGCATTCACTGCGCGCGTTTGTCGCAGTTTCCCTTCTTAAACGCCATCGCGTCCACGTGCTCTACGCATCACACGCACGTACGCGAAAGGACGAATCTCGTAAAGTGTAGTATAGGCGGCACACGTATATATTTTTATATATACGCGTGCCGCGGCTGCATTCTAGCATCGATATTCGTATAAAGAAGCGAGAAAAACACACATCCGCCGCGGTAGCGTTGAATATATATAGACAAAGCCGGAGTCGCGCGAATTATGCGGCACAATTGCTCGCGATAGATGTATATATATTGACCCGTCAGTCAGGCTGCGCTGCTCTCCCGAGTGTGCGGGCGGCGTTGAATGGCTTTTGCAATAAATTAAATGTCTCGACGAGTTCCCACGCGCGCGTGTATTAAATCGACGCGCGGCGTAATGAGTTTTATCGTCTATACATACGATTTGTTTTTCCTCCACGCGTACATAATTGTAGCGTCGACGAATCTCGATCGACTGCGACGGGCAAAAATCGGCACGCGGACAAGAAGCTCCGGAGCGTCAAGCCGGGAAAACTAATGGGGCCACACCGCCGTCCCCGGGAAATTCGAGGACGATTCCCGAGTCCATTGCCAGCGGCGTTAATTAAAGCAAAATCAACACTAATTAACCCTCCGCGCGAGAACCACGCAGCTATATATATATATATATATACTCGCGCACGCACACGAACACATATAGAAAGTAGAGCTTGCGCGCGCGATATCGGCTGCAACGCGAAGCTTTGAAACTCCCTCTCTTGCGGCTATGCGGTATTCGCGCAATATTCGTCGTGTTTCACGAATGGGATTAACCGTGCGTCTAATGTAAACAGAGCTCCGCGTATCGTATTTCACGGAGTTGTACGTTGCAGTGAGATTTAAGACGACCGCGTTTTCATTAAGATTTTAAATGACTTTATGAGCGGAATAAGGATGAGACCGCCGACGAAATTACGATTTCGAGCTCGGCTGCAGCAACCGCCGATACGAGCGTCGGCTTGTAATTATATGCGCAACGTTTCGCTTCATATACATGTGTGTGTGTGTGTGTGTGCGTGTATCTCCTCTGGTATTGTTCTGGATCAGCCGCGTCGAGTGTGAGAATATCCGCACGGGATTTTTGAAAACGATCAGGATCACGCACACACACACACACACACGAGTGAAATATTTACGGCTACGGTACATCCGCCTTGCGCAGAAGCTTGCGAAAGCTCGAAGATCGGATATAATACCGTAAAAACACAAAGCGTCGCCTCGTTTGCCTGCATAGAGCGGAGAGCAGACGACGGCGTAGCAGCGCGCGCGGTAATACCGCCGCGCGGGAATCGACGAAATTCGACCTACATAAGTCCGGCGGTGAATCGGATCTGGTATAAACACACACACACGCGCACATTGGAAAGTTAAGTGCATCCCGGCCATTGCGGAGAGAAAAGTAGCGGCAATAATAATACAAGCTTTCCAGATGTCGTCCTCGGTGCAGTCATGTGTGTGTGTGTGTGTGTATATATAGCGAGCATTTTGTTGTTGTGCGAGTCAGACGGGAAATCGAGAAGAGTACGACGCATTCGTATACCCAACCTTCTTACTCTCCATAACGAAGCGTAAATGTAAGTCCGAATTCACGCGAGAAATCGTCCAGCGGTTATCTGTATAATTTAATTATCCCGTATAAATATAGCAGCCGCAATGTATATGCACAAAAGAGACTGTAATACCGCTCGGCTGACCAAAAAGCCGTCGTTTCACTAGAAAACGAGGGAGAGAAAGGGCAGCTGCCTTTTAACCGCCGACGCCGCGCTAATGCTCGCAAATTCGACAAAGCGAGCACTTGTACCGAAGAAGACTCGCGCTGTCTCGCTTTTTACGCGGCTCCCGTGACAATAACGCACAACTCTCCGGGATATAAAGCGCGGCAAAGTGCTTATTTTATGCGCGCGCGGAGGTCTCGGGATTCTTTATACCTTGTGCACTGCTGTCTTCCCGGTTCGCCTTTAATTGGCTCGTTGCTTTATTTACGGCGCCGGACGACCGGCGAGAGAGCACAATATACGTAAGTGGCGGGATAAAGGCTGAAATGCGATTCGATCCTCGATTTTCGTTCTTAAAGACGATGACACGCGATGTGAGAACCGTGCGCATATAGAACACGCTGTCGAAAAAAAAATGTATGTATAAAGTTTGAATTTCCCGCACGACGCAGCAGCTCGTAATTCCTCGGCGAAACTTTTCCGAATCGCCTGCAACAGATGGAGGATCCCTCCGTGAGATATATTAAAAATCTTCAGCTTATAAACTCGCGGCTCCGGAAATCTCTAATCGAGTGTGTAAACGCGCCCGGTTATTCGAGCTTATATACATATACTTATGTGCCTCCACAGCCTATATATATACACGCATATATAGCTTACATAACGAGAGCGTATATAGAAACAAGAGGTAAAAGTGCCCGTGGGACCCCGTGAGGCCGGGGGATTATACCTGTCGACCTATATATGTATGAGCAATTTATGGCGAGAGAGAGAGAGAGAGAGAGAGAGAGCGAGCGAGCGGAGTACAGTCTAGCTGTATCGACGAGTAAAGCTCTTTGAGGCGCGCGCGGAGCTGCTGTAAGGAATGAGTAATGCAGGGTGCGCTCATTTTTCTCGGCCCCTTTTATTTTTCAGTCAACGCCGTTATTACGGATCATTGAAGCCGCAAGTTCCGCGTATTGATTTTGCGCCAGGGCACAATGAATGCCGTCCTCGTCGTATCCTTCTCTCCGCTCTGCTTTCCGCAACGGGAAGAGGAGGGAGACCGAGGAATTTCGAGGTTTGTCTTTTGCGCTTTTGATTACCTACTTTTTTCTGCCTTGGCTGCGACGATGCTTTTATTCTCTAATCAGAATTTCATATAGGTGTGTGTGTGTGTGTGTGTGTGTATAGTCTTTTTTATCCGTCGACGATAAAAAGGTATTAACGATCGTAGAATCGAACGACATATCCGCAGCGATTAGTGCCGCGGGGGATTTGCCGTAGGAAATGTATTCTTAGAATTCAATTCGACGCGACGGCCGAGCAGATGATATCGCCGCGCGCAGCGGGGGATGATACGCCCGCACTGCACTGATACTTCGTCGACTGTGTAAGACAGAAGGAAAGAAAAGAAGAAACTCGAGACGGAGATGGATTGATAAGCTGGATGGTATGTAAGGGGGAGATTATGCGGAAAAAGAATACACGGAGCCACTCTACTTTATTGTTCCGGGAAAATTAGTCGTGCACTCGTCGACGAGCTGCAATTACAGTTATATATATGTAGATGCGGTACGATACTTTTTCCCTGAAATTACTCGCGGGAAAACTTAAATTCGGTCGAAAGAATCGAGATAACAATTTTTCTTCCCTTATACGCAGAGCAGCTGAGTAGGCGGCGGCGCGGGAAATATGAATCGAGGCTATATATATATATATATATATATATATACCACACTGCAGTCTGTATATATATGTATAACGCGAAAGCAAGGAGTGGCCGGAACGGAGCAGGAAGCAAAGTGAGGTAGACAGAGACGAGTGATGCAGATTTGCGAGAGATGGAAACGCTTGGAATATAATCGGCCGCGCGCGCAATAACACTCGAGTTATTTAACCCTGAGCGGGCGGTTGCGGGAAGATAAGTGGAACGGAAATCGACGTGTGAGCGCGCGTGTCGATATGCTCGTGCCAAAGGTGAACGATATATTCCACTCACGCGTATATAGTATAGACCATATTCGGCCTCTGCTATATTATATAGTTTTACTTTTTTATACTCGCAGGTGTCGAGTGTTCGGCTGCTTTTTTCTCCTTTCTATGTGGGTTTCATCGTCTTTGAGCGTAAATCGGAATTTCCTTTTTTCTTTCTACATTATATAGTTGATAATTAATTATCGGAATTGTATCGAAGAAAATTTATAGCATCCGCTCACTCGGAAGAAATTATAATTTCTATACTAGTTCGATTTTCGTTCGTTCGATCGATTTACATCCATTTTAATTAATGGCGTATCGAAACGAAAGAAAAAGAGCGAAGCGAATGATTTGAAAAATATTTTCGTCAGTCGCCAAAAGTGCCCCGGCGTACTGCGCGCTGGTTCATCAAAATATCGTTTTGTGTTTGCATCGCCGTGCATTCGCTCGCGTCGTGTTTGCTTTCCATGAAGGCTTAATTCGATCACAACGAGAGACTCAAAGTAAACGAGCTTCGCTGCTCCTACCTCGTTGCAGCTCTGGCCATCCATCAATTACATTCTGACGCTGATTACCTAGCCGGAAAAATCGCGGCGCTGCCGCTGAAGTGCTTTGAATCTCTCTTATGTACACGTATATATACATATACCTAAGCCGAAGTCTGCAGAGCTGTGTATTATCGCGCCCTTGTTTTTTTTTCGACTCTCGGTGTCTTCTTTGCGTGCTTATGTTTACTTTTACAGAACTGGATATGGCGAGGCACGTACATTTATACGTGCGCCTGACTATACCCGCCGGTTTCTACTTGCACTCGCATACATACGTATACTTCTATAATAAAGGTCAAGAGGTCAGTTTGCACCGGCGAGTGCGACCTTTGTCGAAATTCCGGTCCGGCCAGAACACGCGTTAGCCGCTCCCTTATCGCGTCGGCATGAGCAGCTCATCATCATCGCGAGGCCCTCAATTAAGCCCTATACAGAGGCTGTAGTGGCGGTCCTATCGAGCTCCGGTCCGTCCCCCTTTACCTCGAGTCTTTAATCTTTGAAAAGCCGACGGGGCTCGAGTTTTCGGCTGATACGCGAACGTGTACTTTGCCGCGGGACCGATAAAGAGCTGCTGTTGCGCCAGTATAGCTCTCGACGGTTGCAAACTAGGTGCTCTCGACACCAGCCGATGCTCTAACGTCTCTCGTACCTCGAGCGTGAGTCGAGGGTACGGGTCGTGGGTGGGTGACACAGGACTGCGCTCGTGACTGTGTTCTTCGAGTTGGTTGTTAGTTTTTTTCCTTCTTCGAATGTACGTGTAAGCCTTGAAAAGTTTGCTGGAATATTTTACTCTACAGTGCGGTTGCGCTGGAATATTTCATGTATACGCTCACTCTGAGGCACTTTAAATGTTCAAGAGAAGTTGTACTTAAGGAGCTGCGCTAAGCTGAATATTCTAGGACTTTTTATTTAATGAACCATAAGACTGGATGGTGGATACTTATAACAGAGTTTTTACTTTGTGTATTTTTCTTGAAAATTTGAAGCATGTAAGCTGTAACATTGTTGCACTTGAATTTTAATCGAGCTCTCGAAAAGTGAAAAGTTAACACCATCTAAGGAATTGCTGAGAAGCTGTACAAAATTCAGTGCCATTTGAAAACGTATGAAACATACCCTTGAACCAAATCAAATATAGTCAAGTGAGGTCTTTGTGAATTTTTCAGTAGCGAATGAATGAAAATAAATAACAACAAGCATCAAAATTAGGCAATTAACTTTGGCCAAAGCGATTAAGTCTTTAATTACCGGTATACGTTACATATACGCTATGCTACATTGCATAACATGAATAATCCCGCCTTTCTGGCATATTTTAAAAGCTGCCTCAAATTTACATTTGTATTTACAAAATAGATTGAATGGCCTTTTTTTGACTAATTATCAAGAATTGAAAACAAATTGAAATTCTCCGAAATGATTAACTTTATGCTCTTGCACATTCCACATTTTGATGCACACAAGATGCGAATTATGTTTTGTCGATATTTTTGAAATATGGGTAAAAATCGTTCCGGTATTCGACGTTTTTCCGATGTCAATATACATTGGACGAGATAACTGGCAAAATCGAAAACGGCAACAAAAAATATTTTTCAAAGATAAAAACTCACTTTGTACTCGCGAAACAAATAAAATTCCCAAACAAACAAATAAATAAATAAAGCTTCTCAAAACTGTGAAGCATGAAAAGCCGTATACTTTCCCTGCAAATATCCTCGTGTAAACGCACCCATCAAACCGCGTAACCGACGCAACCGCATCAAAGCGATTCGTCTTCATTGGTTAGAAATTTACGACGTCTATAAAAATCATCGATCGACTCGAAGTAGAAATTAAATCACACATGCGTCTGGCTTTTCAATGAATCCAGGCATTTCTCTCTCGCGGCCGATATTCCCGGGACGCCGCGCAAACAACAAAACGGATTCCGCTGCAGTCGAGCGCAATTTACGGGCCCGCGTCGAATTCGACTCTGACGGACGGCTGAGCGCTGGAATAGGTGGTTAGGAAATTTTGTTGGGATGGACAGTACAGCGGGTACACCGCTGAATTTTTTCGGGCTGAAAGCTCGAGAGGTATGTTTTATTTAGTTTCTGCGGGATTAAGGGGTTGTCGGAGCCGTGTTAAAAGGTCTTAGCTTACCTAACCTCAAAATTTTTTTAGATCATAAATAATAAATAATGACTCTTGCTTATAGCATTAAAATGCAGTGTTCCGCGGTCGCTATTATGATAATTTATGTTAGCTAAGTCCTATTTTTGTGTAATTATGCATAATTTTTGCAAATAATGAAAACTACGACGCGAAGTGAGGGCGGCTATGTCAGAAAGATGACTGTCACTTTCATATACATTATTGAGTAAAATAAAACTTTTTACTTATTGAATCAACAAAAACTCTGTGTTCCGCGATTACCTACACAATAACTAATAATTATCAATTTAATTTTTGATGATATGAAGCATATCATAGGCAAACAATGTAAACTACGGCTCGAGGTGGGGTCACAATTTGGTCACGCTGGCTCCGACGTCCCCTTAAGGAGGGACCTCACAGCTGGAGGCTAATTTTTAATTCGAGCGAAGATCCGTAGAACTATATTTTTCGATTTTAAACTGAAATTGTTGGTCGATCCCGTTTACAGCAGAATTATTTATTGTTTTATTTCAACGATTTCTGTTCGAAATATTGTATGCGATTATAGATACATTTATAAAATATCAGCGTGTACAATTTATTCATGCGGATGAGCGAGTTTAACGAACTGATAATTTATTTACTCTTGTGGAATGGAGTTCTCAGCTTTTTGTAGAGTTTTGTTTAAAATTTAAAATTGTATATATGCTTCCATTGTATTAATTTACGTTCTCTGTAAAGTCCAAAAATTAAGCAGTAAAAAATGTGCATGAGTTACCGCTGTAACAATAAACATAATTATGTTTCAAGAGCCAGCTAGCAAAATAAAGATCGAATCTATATATGCAAGTTGCACATTTTGTACAAAGGCAAACGTTTTATTAACGTCAGCACATACAAGCGATAACCAATACAAGCCTGAAGTCCCAAATCTTCCCTTTCACTTCTATTTGCCTTACTTATCTTCCTTAATCTACTTGCACAAATCTTTCTTTGCTTGCTCTCGCGCTAGTTCATCTCTGTCTATATTTTTTCTCCTGTTTATCTTTTCACTTTTGTATTTCTTCGAAATTTCCGTCAGCATATTTATATTTCGTTCGATTCAGACATTTCTCTCTTTCGCTCGAACTTTGTATATGCTCAACATCTTCCGTCTATGTATTCGTCTCTTCGTTTTACTCATTTCCTCAAATGATTTTTGGAGCGTATTAGATTCAGTCTAGACACGGCACCGATGGTTATAACCTCGTGTGCATCGAATTTTGTCGTTATACGCGACACTTTCCGAGCCACGCGAAATTTCCCCGATGGAGACGAAAAAAAATTCAGGCAATTCCACGTATCTGCAACAATCAGTTTCCACCGATCTCCCGTAGCTCCTCTAGTTTTCCTCGCAAATAAAAAAGAAAAAAAAAGCCATTCGGATTTTACTCTTTCCGTTGCGTGTCTGCTTCACCCAAAACACGGGAAAAGCAATGGAAACCCGTTTCCCGTGTCTATTTCACGCATTTAGGTCCTATATGTTCGCGGCGTTGTCGCAGAGAGGAGGAGAGCAATTTTTGTAATAAAAAACGCGTCCGATTACGTATACGTGTTTTGGTAAAAATATATGTATACAAGCGCGCGCAACACCGCCTTCATAAATCTAAACGACGAAGATCCGCAATACTGTGCGGCGGCCGCATGAAGTCAGCAGATTTCGACGCGACGTTTGCATAGAGGAGGGAAATCCCGCGCGGTTGAAATATGGACTGGTCGAAGCAAGCTCTCACAAGCTCAGCCCGTTAACGCAGTGCCGATATAAGCTTCTCTGCTTCTCTGACCGAATTCCGCTTAGTCTACCTCTCGTCTATTCCCCTTGTTTTTTCTATTTTTTTCTGCTTTGCCTATAAAGTCGGTTGGTGCCGACTTTTTCATTTTAATGGCTGTGGAGAGGATGCGAAGTTTGTTTGTTCAAGCCGCTTGCGGTAAACCAGAAATTTCGTAGATATACTTTACGCGTGCGATGTAGTCTTGCTCCTATCGCCATAGTTACATGTGTAGAAAGAAATTAATTTTCACTCGGAATTATCTCATATACAGACTTGAGGAATTCATTAGCCTTTTTTCGTATATTTGCTGATAATGATTAGATTCTGACGACTGTCGGAATAGTTTCTCTCGCAAACAAACGAAGTAAGAGCAAAAAGTATTTCAATACTGAAATAACTGAACAAATTCATCGGACCTATAGGGCAATTTAGCTTCTGTACGAGATACGTTATGGATAAAAAGCGCTGCGCGGAATTTGCAAAATAAAATAAGTATGCGCTGGTATAATATAGTAATATAATACAGCCAACGAATCGATACGGGACGGAAACGTTCGAGCATTTTGCGAATATTTCAACGCAGTATATTCTAGGCATTCAACGAATGTCAATCATGCATTTCTAAAAGAGAAGCCTTTTACAATTAATTTTCTTCCTTCGCAAATTATTTATTACACAACATTCGCTCGCAAGTTCAAAGCACCAGTTTCTGTACCGTCATATTATAGACATTTTTCCTCGATAAAATTACAACGACGTTGATAAATACCGTTTCGCGAGCAGTACGTATATTATGACCGGAAAAAATATGTATCTCACGGCGCAGGCCGAGGAGTTTCATTCCTGGAAGGAAAAGTTATATCTCCGAGAGGAATTCGGCTGTGCGGATCGGGGCTAAGTGGAAATAAGGACCGGACGTCGGGATCCCGGCAAAGTTCGGCTCTCCCGCGGTTAAAAGGAGTTCGGCCAAAATTGAGTCCATTAACCCGGCTAACGATATTTTCCCGAGCTGGTGCGCCGGCGCGCGGTGTTTTATTATTCTTGTTCGCGGATTTTGCTTTTTTAACGCCGATTCGGAATTTTAGCGGGGAAATTCGTCGCGCTTTTTTCTCTGCAGACGTTTGTAATTTACGATACACGGGGATTGTTTAATTTAACAGCCACGGCCGTGTGGCTTTATTTCGAGACAGCCGTGTAAAAGCTAACGATTTTTCGCTGAATTAAGTTCGAAGGAAAAATTGGACTGGCTTAGACAACTTGATGCCTTGCATCGCGGTAGCATAGAGAGCTTAATTATGCTCATAATTTTTCACCGCTTGCCCGCGCGCGCTCGGACGCTTTAAGTGAATTAATTATAAGAAGTCTTGGAATAAATATCACGAAGCTAATACTGTTTATGTAAAAAAACGCGCGCAGATAAATTATTCGGGGTTATAATAAAGTAAGACATTTAATAAAATCCTCGTATTACTTTATTCCATCTGACAACCTCGCTAAAAAGCTTCCCAGTCTAAATCATAAAAATTTAATTGCACAAGCTCGCGGGTATATACACGCACTAAGCATACGGCGTTTGCGCTTCTGGCCAAGTGTTGTTTATGCCTCAAACGGGACGTGCGCACACGTCTGGCATTCTGTAGGTCGCGAGAAACCCATAAAAAGTTAGTTTCTCTCTCTCTCCCTCCCTCTCTCGGGCGCGCGCTTGCAGTGTATAAGTGACTCCAGAAGCGCCGAATAATTTCGCGCGCCCGTTATGTCGGGGCTTATTTACGCAGAGTTAATTTCCGACGGAATATGTATGAAGCTTATATACCGCGTAATATATATATATATATATATATATATATATATATATATCGTATAATTTCGTTATTGTGCGCGATTAATGCTCGTTTCGATTTTCACTTCGAGTAAAGAAAACTCGTCTTGTATATACGCTCGTGGAGCGTACGTGATATGTGACGTATATATACATGTATATACTGCGTGTATAAAAGCGGCTGAAGGCTCGCGCTAACAATTCATGGACGCACTAAACAAGATTATACCGAGAGAGGGATTTGCTTTCCGATACAAAATCGGTCTCCATTTCACGGGCCATTAATGTAAATGGATATTAAATCATGCGTTATATCCTTGCATACCCACTGATGCTCATCAATAATTTTTCATATATCAACATCAAATTTTGATGTATAACCGCGCATGCATATCTCGCGCGGATGGAATATTATACGAAATTTAAAACGTTCGACTGTTAACCACTGCAAGCACTGCATAAACGAACTTTGGAATGGCGCGCTGCAGTTTGCAAAATCCCCTTTTGTTCTCCTCCGGAGGGGGAAATTCTCTCATTCGAAGTTGAATAAATAACCGGCGATGCGCGACTTTATATTATACCCCGACTAAGAATCGCGTTTGTTGTATATAAACCCAAGGAAAGCTCCTTAAATCCTATTATCTCGCGAATACGAGCTTGCGACGAGATCACTATGTGCCGCAAGCGATAGAAACATTTGCGTACTCTTGTATACATATATATATATATATATATGTATGGTACTCCCATTGTCCGAACTGCATTCGGATATATATAACGAGCTCGGATTTTCCGTTAAAGGAACGCGTGTGCCGTGTAAAACGAAGACAAATTTCTTGGTGATTTTTCAGTTCCGCTAGAATTGTAGAGCGACGAAAAAAACGGGAAAGGGTTCTCTTATCGGCGCTGTCTACGACGGTGCGACGCGTCGGTTTCAGAGGGGGGATAAAAGAGGGTTTATCGGCTGGGCGATATCGGCGACACCGCGCGGGTATTGAATGGAAGAGAAGAGAATAATTTACGTACACCGAGATAAAGTCCGGATGATTTAAAAGCTATATAGTGTAAAAAAGTTTGGCAGGATTGCGGTGAACCATGACGAATAATATATATGCACAGGGCAGTGTATAATAATACTCGTTTGTTTCTGAACTATGCCGGGGCAGGAGGTATAATTGAAAATTCCACACTGCATTTGAAAATAACTCGGCTGTACACATCATCGATGTCAGCGTTCTTGGCACAGCCGAATGCCCGATGAAACGAATACCGTTCTCTCAACGGAATGTCCGCGCAAACGTGTCGTATATACATATATATTATATCAAAGAAATAATGATGGTATCATTATACTTGTAACCGCTTGAAATGCAAAGCTTTCCGCGAATTCTAACTCAGCTGTAAGTTTGAGCAACGCGATATAGATTGAGCCTGACGCAGCTTAGTATTGTCCGGGAAGCGGTCAATATCCTTCGGTCTTTCAAACTCAAATAAGCCCGGAAACTGCTTGATTAGAGGACGAGTTTGCCGAGTAGGCAGGTGTATCAATATCAGCTTCTCCGATACGACTTGGTGCGGAGTATACAGGCTGTATACGCATATAGGAAACAACTGCAATTGGTCTATATGGTAGTGCAGTGTAAGGAGATTGTCTGCGGATATATATATATCGAACCGCTTCGGGCGTAGAATTCAAGTTATTGAAAGTGGACTACCGCGCGTTTGCTTGTTGTTGCGACTTTCTTATACCTAAACTTCGCGCATACCGTATATTACAATACAGAAAACGAAATTAAAGTTATATCTAGGTACGATAATGAAGAAAAGACTGTTTTTGGATGTATACGATAGACTTTGGTACGTAAAGCCACCGCCAGGTGGCCCGTGCTAGGGCAATTATCCCGCGCTGCGCACAAGTGTATTATTGCATTAGAGGCAATATGGGAAAGTGTCTTCTGTCGTGTGCATTTAGAAGACAAAGACCGAAAATAAACCACTCCGGCTTCCGACGCTAAGGATGTGCAGCGAAAGCTCGCACAAAACATAAAAAAAAATGTAACAACAACGACAAAAGTGAGTTAACGAGGAAGGCCGCTATGGCTGTAGTGAAAAAAAAAATAGAGACGAGGGAAAAAAAGCACAGCATTAGCCAGCACTATCGGAAAACAATGTGGCATAGCCTGCGGGCTTGTAAAAATAGCACCGAGGCGCGCGCGCGCGTGAGACCTAATTAAATTCACCTACAAAAGCCGTGCGCGTTTTCAAAGTTTGCGCGCCTATCGCACGGGCGCCTGGCACTTGAGTAAGGCACAAATGAAGCGAAACTGCCCTTGTGCTCGCGAGAAGCTCTAAACTAGCCAGTGGCAATGTCGCCGGGCCTCGAGCTTCACCGCCGCGCTAAAGACTGACGCTCTTTTGTCTCCAGCCGCGTGTCTTTGTTTCGTTCCGTTGCAGCAGTATACAGTCGACGCATTTTCGTCGATATGAAATACGCGCGGAAACGTGTATACACTTCCGAAAAACCGCCGATGCTAGTCGAAGTTTAAGCTAGCCGCAAAAACGGAGCGACGTGTGTGTATATATACAGCATTGCTTTTTTACTCGCGCCGCGAGCTTTTCTGGCTTTGAGCTTTCAACGGTTTTGCCGAATCGGTTAGCGTGTTGCTGCTTACACGAGCCAAGTTTGTTTCTACGAAAGCTCGGGCGCTGTGTGCGTGTGTGTTTTGCTTATGGCAGATCTCTTTTTGCCGGCGCGCACACGTATATTAGACCATCAAGCGCAGTGTCTTAATCCGTACGAGCGTATTACACATACGTCGTAGTTTCTTGTCTACGGCAGAGCGGCTTATACAGTTTACACTTCGTGCTTGTGCTCAAGTTCAGCGAATTATTGTTCTATATGCACAAACTTGGTTATAATAATTCGAGCGGGAAAACAATTTTTCCTCGTATATATATAAGTACCGGCAGAGTGATTCCATTCGCATATTCCTGCGAGAGCAGAGACAAATTGCCACGCGCTTTTTGCGCGGGAAATTGCAGTCAATTCCGCGCATTTTCCGCCGGTAAGCTCGCGGAAAAAGGAGAGGCGCGGCGGAAGGAAAGCTCTCGCGCCGATGCCGTATATATATACATATATACCTATGTATACCACTGCAATCTTCCGTGCGCGCGGACGAGGCGAAAGTGAAAGGGAAGATTTTTTCCTTCTACCGCGCGGCGCTCGACGGGAAAAGAGGATGAGCCTAGGGCGATAATGAAATCCGGAGCTTTTATTCGGACGTATTGCTTTAGGAGGATGAGCTGCGCAGGCTTTGTTAAAAGCATCTTCGCAGTGAGATAAGGAATTGTATATACGAATTTTCAAAATCTTTGTAACATCGATCACTCAAACTAATTTATTAAACATTCGAATCCGCGCATCAAAACTGAAGAGTCTATATGGTAATGAAGACCGATCGCCCGCTGCACCGCTGCGCCAGCCTCGACAAACTTATCCGGCTAATCGAGTCTTGCCGCGGCGGTACCGCACATCGATCTTTGCTTATATATATATATACGCGTGAATAACAATATACCGCGCAAGCTCCCGAGCCTCTGCGATATCTATATATACGTCGAAGCGAAACACCCCCTGCGCCGCATACCTATACACGTATGTAGGTATAGGTTACATAAATAAAAGAGGAGGGAGTAGAAGGGGCGTCGTGATTTCACATTCTTCGATTTCATTATCATAAATCATGCGCCATCAGAGCTCACGGTTATCGCTGATGGCCGCAGATCGCAGTAAAAAAAGTTCGAGACTCCTCCTCGAGCGGCCAATTTTGCTAAGAGGGTCACGGCTGTGCAGTGTGTATATAATAGGAGGGGGAGAACGAAAAATTCTGCAGCAGATAGATATATATATATACGCATGCGCTTCGCGTCTTTTACGATTAGCCATCTCTATCTTTTGGGTCAAGCTTCTGTCCCGCGGTGATACGATTCCACCGCGTGAACGAAGCTCTAACGCCGCTTTTACGATATGCGTATATATGCTTCTTTTTTGCCGGGAAGGAAACGCTGCGCGCGTTGCATATGGAAATTGTTATTATATGGATTTATTTAACGAAAAGAGAAAAATTGCGGAGAAAAGCTCGGAAGCTTAATAATATTTCATCGCGAAATGGCTGATGGAGGCCTTTTTTTAATCACCATAAAATTACAGACGCACCAGCATTTAAAAGTTAACCGGAGCATTTGCACGTGTATATACTCCCGTATAAATCATTAGAGGCAGCAAAAAGCCTCAAGTCTCCTCCCGTCGAATTCTCCGCGCAATTCCCGGTTTACGCGCGTATATTCCTCGGTGACACGCACGTCGGAACACTGCACAAAGAGAGAGAAACAGAGAGAGAGAGAGAGAGACAGTCTCTCAACTGTGCAGAGCCGGCGTTAATCCCGATTGTAGTCCCCCGTAAATTCGCAAAACGACGCAAATATCCCGCTCCGCCTCGACTTCCGCCAATTAATATCGAGCGCAATGGTAGTGCACCTGCATCAACGTCGTCTCTAGCCCTTTGCGAGCAAACAAGTGCGCGTGCATACGGACACGGGACATTTCCGTGGAACTGTTATTCACGCGCATGCGCGGATTTGACGATTGAAGCAAACTTCCTTTGTCGCTCATCTGACTGTGTGTTCGAGACGACCCGAGTATAATCGGGGCCAAAGCTACTTGCTTGATTCAATAGGCGTCGATAACAAGGAGTCGTGAATTATCGGAGCCAATCCCGCGCGTGTGTGTCGAAAGTTCACAGGTCAGAGAGCTGCCTCAAAGAACTGATTGCTCGGTTGTTCCTGGCTGAACACACACGCCGCTTTGTCGAGATGAAGGTTCATTTGCTTTTTTTTTTTGCTTTGAGTGATGAAATCCAGTGTCGAAAAATTTTCGCCGAGGAAAAAAATCTCGCTAATTAACCCTCGCAGTAGCGTATTTACGTAAAAGAACTCGAGCGGATTCGTCACAGGCACTTTTTGCGGCTGATCAATAACCAGAAGCGGATATATCGACATCGACGCATCAAAAGAAAAAAATGTGATATACGCGCGCGTCGCGAAACACATTAGAACGCGCGGGGGTGTAATATAAAGTTGCCGCAGTGGCAGCGCGCGAATATCTTCTCTTCTGCTCGAGCGACGCTTTGTCAACAAACGGCTGCGGAATAAGAGAGTTATACTCGTTATCGAAATTCTCGCAAACTTTTCTCTCCGCCAAGTTCGAAGAGCGAGTGAGAGATAAATAAGAAGAAGACCTAGACGCGATCGTTAGAGCGAAGAATTTTTCGTATAAGCAGATTCGCGGAATTTATATCGTCTGCTATATATAGTTTTGGCGCGCTCTCGAGGGAGTTTCAAGATAGTGCAGGGATATCTTGTTTCCCTCGAGTTTTCATACCGGATTATCTCGTAGAATTTTTCAACGCGCGTATATAATTAAACGAAAATCAACTCGCAACTTTATCCGTCGATCGAAGTTGATGTATAATGACGAGGACATCGCGGGAAGAGAGAAAAAAAATGACCGAGCGCACGCGGCTCTAGTGGATTTTTGCGCGCAAAAAAATGAGCTGTATACAGGAGGAGGCGAGTGAGCTCACGGAAATGAGAGTGAGTGCGGGTATAGCGCAGCTCGGGTCAAGTTTCGCCAAAAATTCGGTAAACACTCGCGAGAGCTATATATATAAGATCCGGCGCTCCTTCTTATATTTTTTTGTAGATCATAATCCACTACTGTCGCATTGCGTGGCTGCGCGACAGGGAACTTTTCTAATTGAAGTTCGAATAGTGCTTTACGCGACGCGTTTTACGTTATCGCGGAGAAAATCGAGTTAGCTGAGCGACATCTGTTCTCGAATGGTCTAGAAAATTATATGTGGCTATTCTTTACAAGAGATCGATCTATTACAAGTTTGCAAAGGCTCTTATGCTTCTGACGTATATTAGGGTTATTATTTATGTTGAAATTTCCCGGGGAATGATGGACGTGCGTTGTTAAACTTTATGCAGTGGAAAATTGCTGCTATATACGTAATATATACGCTATTCTTTCATCAATAAACCGTAACGAAGTAATTCGACACCATCCTACATACTAATAATACCGAATATACCAGTATCCTTGAAATCTGAAACGCGCGAAATTCATCAACAAAAAGCATCGATACATATGCATTATTTCAATTTCAATTAGCTCTATACACCGGACAACGACATTCGATCTCGCGTCGGTAGTCCCCGGCGGCTCTCATCGGGAGAGCCATCAGTGGCACATACCGCAGACGAGAAAAATCGGCTTTCCGAACAGGTGTACGCGCGTGTCGTAAACAACGGCGACCGCTGGAAGGAAAATTCCAGGAGGACAAACGATATTTTCTTCGCTGCGAAGGTGTCCAGGTCTCGATGCAAATGCAATCGAGGCAACCGCGACGTTCGGCGATCGGATATGTATAGGTTTGACGGGTTCCTTTCTTCGGAAATGTTTTCCTTTTTTTCACCTGATTTATGCCGCTGCGGGGAATATGGAATTTCGTTTTCTATTTGTATTCATGAAGTGGTGTCGCCGATGGGGATTTGTAATATACCCTCGTGATGGCGAGAGGAAATTATGACGTTATATATACAGTAAAGTGTGTAATGAAGATTTTACGGGGGTATCGTGTATAGCTTTTTCAATTTTGGAGATTACGGGATGAATGTGCTTACAGAACGACGGCCATGAATATATATCTTGATTTTCGTGCGTTGAGATATAATATAACACGTATTAATTTACTGCAGTTACCTGGAATTACGCAATCCGAGCTTGCAAGAGCTTCGTCATGAAAAAAAGAACTGAGAGAAAATCGACTTTAATAACTCCTCGTTTATAATGACCGAATGGATTACGGCCGCAAACCTATATATATATATATCTACTAAGAGACGCCGAAATCCGGGCGTTTCTTTTCAGCGAAATCATCCGCGGCGCGTCGTATAATCTCTTATAATTGCATGAAGATTTAATTTCCCGGCATTTGCGCGCAATTTTCCTTTCCGTCGCGCGACGTCTTATAATAAAATACCGCCGAGGCTCCGAAGCGCGCAAGAAAAACTCGAGCCTCATTAATATTCGCTCTCACTTTGATTTTCCAAGTTCGTGCAGCGAATATATACCGCGAAGTATTCATCATTTCGGAGCTTCGATCGCATCGTGAATTATTAAATTGTTCAAACAGAGTTGAAGCACGTATGTGCGTATATATATATACGTATAGTTTCATCATTACTCGGCCTCATCTACATCACAAACGCATATGCGCGCACGGGTCACAGACTGCATTCACATACGCGCGTTATAGGTATATATATAAATTCAATTTTAATTAGATGCATAGCGCACTGTCGATTCTCGCCTGTCTAGGCGCGTATTGTTTATCGGGAAAACGTCAACACGGCAGCAGCTGATTAAAACTCGAATCCTCGGCGCGTATATGTATATACCGTTTTCAATTAAATCTAATCTCTCTCATCTCAAAAAGCCCCCAATAATAACCGAAACGCCGCATGCATATACACAGATATACGCGGCGCGGGCTGCGCACACCTGTAAATCATCAAAGCGCGACGAGGCAGACGCAACGGGACGTCGACTATCGTCGTTAACTAAACTAATTACTCACCTGGAAGTGGCTCTGCCGCCGGAGAGAGAGAGCTTCCGTTTGCTACGCTCTCGAGTTTCCCCCCTAGCGACCTGTCGTCGTCGTCGTCGTTGAGGCTCCTCCGAGAACCTGCTGCTGCCCCTGTGGTGTCAAATTTATTTGCCGGCGTTGCTGCTGCTGCAACAACTCAGGTGTGCTGCCGGTGACACACTGCGCAAACAGAGAGAGTAGATGCGGTAAATTGGATTTTCGCAGATTTTCGGGGAGGCTGCTTTCTTCCCGCAGTGCGCGAATTTACGGTTGATGCTCGTGTAGGCGTAGTAAGTATGACGAATGCGCCGAGAGAGCTGTACGCCGAAAGGGCGGGCTTTTTCAAATTTTAATCACCTCGTGTACGCCCGCGACACGGAACGAGACGCGCAGCGGCGTCACTTTGAATATTTCACCTCCTGCAGGAGTATTATAGCTTCCGCCACGTGTAAGCGCTGCAGCTATACTGCGCAGTGATCCATCGGGAGAAGTGACGGCCGACGCGCTGTCGATCAGCTCCGTTGTGTCTTATTCGAGTGGCGGATCTATTTTCAGACGCGAATAAAATCGACGCGTACCCGTGGAGATTCTTCTTTTTTCGGTTTGCTAATATATAGCGGCTACGATTTCTTCGTTTCACGAGGACAGCGGTTGGGTTAAAAAATTATAATTGAATTCGTGAATTATAATTGCGCCTTAAATGTCGAGCATTCCTGAATTTCATCACGCATACATGTATATACATCCACTTTCTTTCTCCTTTGCCCCTAGCCGCGCGCTATTAAAATTCTAAACATTATGCTTGTATACGACGCGGCCTCATCTCCCTCCAAAGCCAGGCTCTCTCTCTCTTCGCTTCCGGAATCAATAATTTAATAGCGAAACAAGCCGAGGATAAACTTTCCATTATAATACTATGCGCAAAAGGTATCCCCGATTATTTTTTAATACTCGTACAATCGATACAGCTCGCATTGAAACGAAAGCGCTTGGAGATATAGAGCTTAATTAAAATTTCTTTTCGCATCGCACTGCCGGTACACAATTGCGTCGTCCTCCGCCGATGATTTGAATTGCAAATTAATTCGTCGAATGGCCTTTTTTCATCGAACGACTACTATATATACACAAAGGGACTAGTGCATTTGTAGAGTGGAGCGATCGGGTTTTCATGAATTTTTTGCTCGCTCCTGCATTTACAGGGCTATTCGTCGTTTGAATACGAGCGTCACGCGCGCGCATAGGACGAAAATAGGTTCGCTATGCTGCGAAGCGATTCGCTTTTGAATTATTTCGAAATTTCACTTTGCTGCCGCGTGTAAGCGCGTCCCCGGATTAATTTCCGAGCTCAAAGCGATGCCACGACGTTTCCACTCGAAAGTCCACAATTTTCAGGCTCGGAAAGTTATATTGGCTGCGGCGTAACTCTTATATAAGCCCGTTTAGCGCTTTTTCCATTTATACGTACATAAAATTCGTCGTTACAGCCTAAAAGGTGTGCGCTATATATATACGAGCGCGCTGAAAAAAAGCCCTTCGCCGTAAACATCGGCATATATGAAAAACACAGTTACGCGATATGACGATGATGACGAGAGAGAAGAAGCATAACGTGAAAAATAAAGGATGCGACTCGACGTCGAATGAAAGATATATACATTCCCCGATTCTCGCCTGAGTCTCGTAAACGTTGGCGAAAACGCGTTTATCAGATCGTTAGCAAGTGTTTGCCGCTTTGCGCGCGCATAAATATCGAAAGCTCCTATGAATAATCCGGTGAATATCGAGTCGTGACCCGAACCGGAAATCTTTATAAATATATATATATAGCTTGGAGACGAGATTCTCCCGGTTAGAGAAGACAAACGTGACAGAGCGCTCGATTGTTCTATATATATGTGTGTGTCTGTATTATATCCCCCCCGTTGTTCTTCTTCTTCTTCTTGCCCGTCGAGTGGGAAAAAGTTACGCTTCCCCTTCGCGCGCAATAAAGCACCATTTATTGCATCTCGTCAGCTAGTTTTTGTTTCCCCTTTGATTGACTCTGATGCGCTTCTTTATCTCGCGCGGATAACACAGTATATACCACTTCGTTCATAAATCAAACACACACACAAACACACATATATATATATATATATATATGAGAAAAAAATTAGAGCAGAGAATAAGAGACACTCGAAATCCCGAGATGGTATACATATATATATATATGAATAAAACACAGTAGTATACATAGTCAGTATCCGAAGCCCTTAGCCGTCTAATCTCGAACGACACTCCGAGCCGCCGCCGCCGCCGCGACCGTCGAGGCATCCATAAAAGATAAGCATATAAAAGCGTCGGAGCATCTGTTGTCGTCGGGCGACACGATGAAAGAGCCGGCGATAAAATTTGCAGTGGCCTCAAGCGCTATATATATATATATATACATGTACGCATCTCTCGCGTCTTCATTTTGCATTTCCAGTCGTACACAGAGAAAACGGAATAATAACCAGCACCTCCCACGAGTAATATCGTAAGTGTACGAGGGAGTACTGTGTCGCGAGAATTTTCGCTCGCTTCTCTTTTTCGTCGGCGGCTTCTTGCGCTCGCTCCTGGAAAAACCAATAATGAAGCGGCGATGCCCCGGAGTGATTTTGAAAAAGTTTCCTCTCTTGCGCTTCTATATAAATATAACTACTCCATTGTCCGGATTGACGTTCTTTTTCTCTATAATCCCCGGTGTTTCAGTTAATTATCGATTCCTGATGCATTTTCATCGTACAACTGCGCAGCGTTAATTAAACGACGCGCATCGCAACGCATATATATAGTAACATTGATGCGTCGATTATCGATTTCCATGCTATGATTTTCTTTATCATATCTCGTCATCCGGAAATTAATGCGTACATGCCTTATTCGCGTCTCCCAATCGGTCCCGCGACGTGTAATTAAAATCGTATATGCAACGACAGCACAACAATGTTTGACTCCGCGCGTAATATAATCCTATATAGCTGCAGCGAGTGTAATTTCATTCGTCCTTTTCTCAGCGCGAGAAGCTTTAATCTCGCCGCTGCGCTCATGGAATCCGAGTCATTCGTACGCGTATATATAGAAAAAACGAAATTTATTAATAATCGCGCAAGCTTCGCGCACTGCAGTATATATATATATATATATATTTGGCTCTACTCGTGGCTTATACTCGTCGGATGCTGGCACGTATATACATCTCGTATAATTAACGCGGGGAATTTAAAGCGTTCGGGAAAATATGTATATTATAACGTTTTAATACAGCTGAGAGCAGGAGGCTTTTCTTTCTGCTGCCAGAGAGGAGAATTTCTCCATTCATTATAATGTACACTCGGTGTATAAATAGTATACTTACTGCCGGGGGGCGATTCCCGACATTAAGTAGATCATGTCCGAGTCAGGTAAGCCGGGGGCCTTCGTCGTGTATTTCAAGCGCGTTTCTTTCATTTCGCCCGAGTTATATTCCATTTGTTATTATATATACAATAAAGTCGAGTAATCAAGGATATTAGCTTTTCTTTTTGAAAATTGTGCAGCCCAGCGAAGAGTATTCGTCGATTTATCGAATCCGCGTTCGAGTGTGTCATTATTGCGAAATTATTCGGTCGCGTTTTTCCTTGTATATACACAACAGTGGCTCGGCTATATTTGTTCGTTATTTATCATATAAATACGCGCGCACGAGCGAATGCAATTCTTTCTGTCAAAAATATATACGCACACGCCCTTCGAACGACGGATAAATCACTGAGGACTACCGCGTCGGTTCCCAAAATATCAAAAAACAGTACCCGAAAAAGCTTCCAAATGCAGCCATCTAACTCCGCGGAACTACACATTACCCATAGAGATATACGACACGATATAGCACCTCCGGCAATCCACAGCGGTAGATATACATACATATATACAGAGTCGGCAAATCGGCTTGACGTCAGGTGTAGCTACGTATACGCCTACGCGGTGCACCTGCGGCGAAGTTCCTCGTTAAATCGAGCGCCTACGTCGTCGTTCTCAATTTTTAGCCGAGGAATTATACGAGCCGAGCAGGAGAGAAGACGCCGAGATTTATGTGGCAAGGATATTGCAGTTTTCGCGAGAGTTTGCTTTTCCAACTACGCGGAGATCTTTATGGGAGAAGCTCGTCGCGGGTGCGACGCTGCGCTCTATTGATGTTTGACATTTGATGATATTATGCTCGGAGGATGTATTGTGTCGTTGAAAGAAAAAAACCGTTGACTGTCAACGAGCACATAACATTAGAGAATTAGAATTAAAGCTCCTCGTACGACGACGCTTCAATGCACTTTCCAAAGACAACGTTCTCCCTATTTCGTTCCAAAACTCGGTCCTCCTAGTGTATCTCTCTCCATAACGAGCGAATCTCGTGGAAAAATAAAATTCCCTCAATCGACAGTTTCTTTATTACCTTTTAAAATTTTACTCATTTATGTTTCAATCCCACTGAAAGCTCCCCGGTAGAAAAAATAGCGGCTATGGCCTCAGCATCCGCGGGAGTTACGAAAAATATATACGACAGAGTCGTAACCCTGCACACGACGGGCTTTCCCGCGGTTTCTCAGTAAATATATACCAGAGAGCAAAGGGAAAAGAAGAAATTCCATAGAATTTTTTTCTCCTCGAACAATATTCCTCGTATAGGCGCAGGTACGTATACATTTACATTAAAAAAAGTATATATATATACACAGCTCGCTCAGGAGGCGAGACATTAATACAGCGTCGGAGCAAAGTGAGCGTACGTTCGAAAAAAGTTCAAATATTGATTTTGAATAAATTATTTCGCGCGCGTCGAGCTTTGTGCTTCGGAAAAATGAAGTACCGCGGAGGGAACGAGTAAAGTGGAGTTAACTATACGCGCGGGAGCGAACGTGCATTATATAGAGTCGAAAAATGCTTGTTAAAAGCCAGACCTTCGGCATTCGTATTTCCACTTTTATCGTCGAAGCTCCGATGCTTTTTTTTTATTATTTCAGATTCATCGCAACAACCGCAAGATACACAATCGATTTCGCCTCGGTGTAAAATTAATTCGACATAAAAGCTATTCATCGATCCGTGCTCTTCTCGCGCGGCTCCGATGAAGCAACGCCCTTTCACCCCCCCCCCCCCCCCCCCCCCGCCCACATATATCAAACTATTCAGTATAGCCTGTACACAGTGCGCAAACCACACCTGCGTTTCCCCGAACCATTACACAGGCCACTGCATGTATATACAGCGCGATTGATTCGGCAATATCCCACGGGACGTCGCGCGAGAAAACGTCGATCGCACAAAGGCGCCGCGTTATGTGTATACGTGCTCGCCGCTCGTGAAATTGGAAGAATGGAAGGATAGAAGAGCACGCGCCACGATGATTTGTGCAGGTGTCGGCTGACCGCCGTATAGGCTTCGATCGATTTGCGATTTGATGGAACGATTTCGTCGAGTTTTTATGGTAAAGTGTATTTTTTTTTGCATATAAGACGCGGTGAACCGTATGTACGTAGACGCGAATATTATACACACACACCGGTCGACGGTACCGTCCGACCAAACTCGGCGCGTATCTACTTGGATGCGTTGTATGTATATATGGTATAGAAAAGCGTCGAAAAGTTTGACCTGCTTTATTCAACTTTTTCCGCGACTCGCGAAACGTCAGAATCCGTGCGTTTGTTTATTTGCCATTCTCTCTGTCTATATAGACTAAAAATGCATGTCATCAAAACTTCGTCGCGATTCGCGAGCTTCCATGATATTCAGCCAGTGCGCGAAAAGTTCGGCTCGAAAAAGATCGCGCGAAAAGAAAAAATTGTCGTTATACGCGCCAGGTATGACGTAATAAAGCTTCTCTCGCGAATGAGACTGACACCCAAACGCCGAGACCTTCTTGGAAAAAAAAGAGTATCGTCAGATTCGCTCGCGCGGCAAGATAAAAAGCGGCGAACTCGAACAAATACACGAGCGCCTGACGGGATGTGCGATTCCTAAACGCTCTCTTCAGTCGATCGGTTAGATCAACAAACGTTGACTCTCCGCGTGGTCTGTCTCTGTTCTTTTTCGAGCTTTAAAGTAAATAGAGAGCATATCCGTACAGCAAAACGGTTGCCTCTATATCTCTCTCTGTGCAGTGAAGAAAAAAATCGATGTGATTATTATTTTGACACGCCTATTAAGCATAGTGTACGTGAAAATTTCTGTCCCCGCGCAAGTTTGAAATTTCTAACGAGCTTCAAATTTCGCTTAGTTTTAACGAACGCCCTTTTAATACTCGACGAGGAGTTTTAGTTTAATTGTTCGTTGATTGAACGGTAACTATATCGCAAATTCAATTACAAACTTTACAAGCGCGCGCGCCGGTCGAACGCTTCCATGAAATGTTACGAATTAATCGTTTATAAATGTACTATACATATAAATACACACACAGGACGATGAAAGCTCATCCCCGAAACATCAAAATCATACATAACGTATATTTTATGCAATACCTATATAAGCAACACACACACACACAGCACGAAAGTTTCCACAGCAGCCCCTTCACACCCGCACTACGTATATATATGCATCGATATACCATCCGCAATCGCGCACCTTCACATCAATATACAATCACCAAAAAAAAAAAAAAAATCACACTACAGCCTACTCGATCTTCACGACCGCATCGACGTCAGTAATGACGAGAAATAACCAGCCAAACGGTCGTGTATACATATACATAAGTACAGAGGCACACGCGAGAGAAGCGCCTCGGCGGCGCGCTGCGCTGCCCCCGGCGAACGTGCGTTCGCTCTGCTGCCGGCACGTCGACTGCGGCCGCAGCGCGCCATCCCGCCTCTCGCAGCATCCGACTCCGGCTGCTGGAGAGTATAGCCGCGCAAGCTCCCTTCTCTCGCGAGCTTTCGCTCTCTGATATAATCTCTCTGTCTTTTCGATGTGCGGGAGGACGTCTTTACTGACCGAGGAGCTTGCGAGCGAATCGTGTGGGAAAATACATGGGGGTATATATTTTTTTGTTTCTAGGCAAGCTCGAGGCTTTCCGCGGACTTTACGCAACGAATTCGCGTGTGTATTGTATACGGTTCGTCAAGCTGCCCAAGGGGAAACTGGATCGGCGAGATGAGATTTCCTTCGCAGGCGGATGAACGTAAACCAGCTTTGGAATAATTTTTCAAAAATCTAAAATCCGGGCATCTACATCTCTCTCTCTCTCTCTCTCTCTCTCTCTCTCTCTCTCTCGAGCCCAGCCTAATCCAGCCTAGCGTCTGTCTTAATTCATTTTCCTCTCGCTCCAGCTCTCTCTTCTCTCTCTCTCTCTCTCTATATATATATATATATACATACTGCATCGCGTATTTTCTTTCGTTCCTTTTCTCAGCTCTTGCACAACGGCGCTCGATCTCTCCTTGCAATTTATCATCCGGCTTCCACTTACTCCGGAAAATCGTCGCGACTATACTCGCGAGCTTTTCTTCTTGAGAATAAGAAGCGGGACTACGTGTTTTATTTCAAGTTGTATACATATATATATATATATTCCAAGTAAGCATCTATGCGTATAGGCCTTTATTCGTATATAACGAGGATATTCAGAAGCTTCCTATATGTGCTGTATGGATGGTATCGACGCGACGAGGTTTATGCTGATGCTTCGTAGATTTACCGTGTAATAACGAGGTATTTTCGCGAATTTTACGCTTCTATAATATATAACGTTTACGATCGTTCTGTCTAGGTTTTCTTTACGGGCCGGTGTACATATATATCGCTTTATATTTCCAAGTCGCCGGGGGCATCGCGTGATTTTTGGATGTACAGATCGAGCCTCGCTGAAAATAGAAAATTTATTCGGATATACGCCAGTTTCAGGATGTATGCATGCGATATGACCGATGGTATGTGTATATAGTCAGCCGATTCGAAGAGATTATATAGGCGGCTAAACGCTCAAATTGCTCCGGTGCGAAGTTTGCTGAATGTGCGTCACGTTGTCGAGTTCTATATCTGCCGAGAAAGCTTATGTCCGTCAAGCATGAAAACAAACAATTCTTCTTTTATCTCTCTACGGCATATAGAATAACAAGAACCGAAGAGAACGACGTTATCTCGAAATCTTACAACATCTCTTACATCTTATAGGTATCTATAAGACTCTCCGGGTATTCTATATGGAAATTTAAATAGTTATATATACGGGTTACTTGTAAATTATTCAAGCACCGAGAGCTTGCACTTTCGCAGTTGAACCGAAGATGTAGTGCGAAAAATCGCAAATAAAGTAAGAGCTGCCTGTATACTACACCCCATGCATGCATGTACCTATGTACAACATCGAAGAGTATATGTACAGCAGATTCCATGTATATAGATCCCCATTATATTAGGCAAATCCGCAGCGCCGTATAACGCGACGATTTATGATACAATAACGATTAATCGGAATAAAAACTCAATACAATAAGGCCGTGATTTACCTATATAATATAAGATAAATGCGGAAATAGAATAATCTCAGAGTGTAAGACAGAATCGATCGTTTAAATCGTCGCCCACGTGATACATCGGCATATAACTAACGAGGCATACAACATTATGCAAAGAAGAGTGTGCAAAAGCTCTCCCTCTCTCCTCTATATCGAGCACAAATAATTACGTCGTGTGCAGCGCATAACGCCATCGGCTGCGAAAGGTATTACGGCCATTACGGGGACCGCCTGCGGGCTAATCTGAATTAATTGATGCACAGGGGAGTAACTGGATCGTAGGAGAGAGAGAGAGAGAGAGAGAGAGAGAGAGAGAGAGAGACCGGCGAACCTACTATAAATATACACCGGACGCTTGCAAGCTCTTCGTGTGACGTGCAGCTTTATTAACTTGGCGTAATTGCAGGACTGGAGCTTCTTCCTCGCGATCGGCTTTCGTAGTTGTGTACCGCGGCTGATTGTTACGACGATCTCTAAGTATTTACGCAATGCGTATGTGATATATATATGTGTGTGTGTGTATGTTTTATGAGTGGACACGAGTGTCAAGGAGACGCAAACTTCAGGCTATGAATACACTCGTGATTTATAATTAGGGTACTTTTGCGCACGGCCATACTTTACTCGCCAAGTATGCGCTTTCAAGCCGCTCGCGCGCGTATTCATCTTTTGTTTTCAAACGTATATATAGGGAGTTTTACGATCGAACAACAAAACGTACATTACGCGCGTACAGATTTAAATTCGCTTTGATCTCGGCAAGATTCCATTTTACAGGAGTCTCCGTCGGAGTCTTTTTTCTCATTGCGGTTAATATATCTTCTGCGTATAATCGCGCAGCTATATTTCGCTTATACACAGCTAGCTCCAGATGCATTAAGTCGCGGAGCGCTGCTTTTGGCATATATATATATATACATTCCTCGTGGCTCCTCTGGGCCATTACCACTTTGCGTTCGCACAATGTCCAAGGAAGATGACGCCGCACGGCACCGAGAGCCCGAGCGTTTAACCAATCTATTTTGCCTGTGCACGTGCAGTCTATATAGCTGCAGCCTGTGTATATATATATGTATATAGTCGCGTGACATTATACGTACATTATCAACCGTCGGTTTCTCTTTACTCTCGTAGCTATGTATGCCCGTGTGGTGCTAACGCGCTGAAATTTCATTCTGGAAATGCGCGTGTAATAAATTGGGGAAAGAGTGCTTAATTATATTATTAACAATCGTAATACCTTTCAAATCAGTGAAATGTCCTTGCTGATGCACATCGCGTCGTATATAAGTACCCGCAAAGTTTGCATTTGAAAATCGCATTTAGCACTGAAAGAGTAATCCCGAAATTGAAAAACAGTCGGCCAAACTTCCCTGCAGCGCATCCATGCGA
Source organism: Muscidifurax raptorellus (assembly GCA_020010945.3). Taxonomy (NCBI): domain Eukaryota; kingdom Metazoa; phylum Arthropoda; class Insecta; order Hymenoptera; family Pteromalidae; genus Muscidifurax; species Muscidifurax raptorellus. The sequence continues at coordinate 6,593,694 of CM052078.1, read as the reverse complement.
TCAACATTTTACATCTATTTGGGATATTAACAGCCTCGGAGCGATACACACACACACACATCACAGTGAAGCGTGTTTGCGGCAAATCGAAATTTCAATCTTTTACGCCCTTTCAACCCCGAGAGTTACAGTCCGACCATACACGATGTTAAAATAAACAGGCTTCCCTCGTAAAAAACCACATTGATCTATCCTCAGTAATTTTTTATTCCATTAAAAAAAAAACGACCCATGTATAATATATACAAACACGAAAAGAATTTCACCTGCAGCAGAAGCGCATCACATCAGCGGCCGTATATAATCGTCGCGTGTACGACTGTATCCTTTTATCGACATTTTCCAGATTACCTCCGGAGAAACGAAGACGTTTCGGGCTTATGAAAACTCAATCCCGATAATATGTATATACATACATTTCTCCCCGAGCGCGCGAATCTTGCAAGCATCCGCTGTAACTGGCAGGTGTATACCGCTTTTCGCTACACACACACAGATATATATATATATATATACTGTCCCCCGACCGCGAGCTTATCGAGTTCATCCGATGGAACGGCCCTCATCATCCGAAGCGATCGGCTGGCAGTAGTATTTCCACGTCGAGCTCGTCTCCGCGTGGCATCTGATCGATTGGTAATCATTTTCCGCTATCCAGATCTGTACGCGTGTGTTGTATGCTCGGTGTGTATACATATTAAATTGATAGAGTATCGATTCTTTTTTTTTTGTTTAGCGGCTTGATTGATTTCTCGCTGCATTTACGCGACTGATGACCGCGGCGTGGGAGGTTTCGCTAATCGGTTGGAAATTTCGGAGCCGACTGGCGGTCGGATACGATTTTTATACCGAAAGTGGAATTGAAAAATTTGTTCGAAGAAGGTGTACGTGTAAAACGTGTCTTATGAATTTCAAATTCTTCGAAAATTCAATTGTACGGATCACAGCCTTGCGTATTTCGCGTTCGCAATCTCGGAGGGGTGCGAAATTCGAGGTGATCCTTCGGGCTATCCTCAAATAATACATTTATACGTATGCTTACACCGATGTTCGTGTTGTACGCGATGACGTCGTGTCGCGTATCGTTTCGTATTAGATTCGACGATCGTCGGGAATCGCGTAAAAGTTTAAAAAAAACGCAGAGTGTGCCACACCGATTCGATTAGTTTCTAAGGTGAACAAATGCTAGAAGGAAAAAATCAAATTACAGAAGCAACATCTTCTCCGTGGATATAGTAACGTATAAAATTCTTAATCAAACGCAATAACACTCGCGAGTCGAAAAAAATATACCGCGCGCTCCTCTATCCGATTTTCCCTCTCGGATATTGAGACGCTCTCGGGAGCCGGAGTCAAGTGCACACTTTGGCGCAAACTGCAGCAGCGCTTTGGCGACAGCTGCTACTCTTCTCTCCTTCATACTTGGCGCAGCGGATGTTTCTTGGAAACTAGGTGTCTCCTCTCAAGGCTATGGCTGCGTTCGACAAAGCCGCTATGTGGTCAGACTTGCGCTATCGTTTTCCGAGTGCAGTTCGAGGCTGCTTCGAGTATAATTAGATTACGAGTTCACGTCGCTCGCCTGATGTAAAGCGGACGAGATTGTAAGCCGCGGAGCTTAGACGTTGGCTGTGTATCGAGTGTCGTGGAAATTGAAATCTATATATCTATCGTAGGATTAACGCCGAAGAAGTTGTTTTCTCGACTCCGCTGAAACGAGAAGCTTGCGTATATACGCGTAAAAGAAAGAGGAGAGGAAAGGCTATGACGCAAACGGCCGGTCATTGTTGTTCTCGCGTCGGCACTCGAGGCTTGGAACTTCTCGTCCGATGTATACGACCCGAGCATCTGCTGTTAAACGCGTAGGAGTCTTTCCAAATACTGTTCTTCTCTTATTTTTCGTAAGTAAGGAATTACGCTCGATTAAATGAAATTCACCACCGGAAATGTATTCACAATCTGCGCTTGACCAACGAGTATACATAAACAGCTTCACCGCAAAAAAGCGCCAAGTGATATATATATATATATACTGTCGTTATAAAACTCGGAAGCGAGATGTCGCCGAGAAGAAGACATACACCGGCCACAGAGACAACAAACCCGACATTATCTCTCTCAGCACACCGGCGCCTTAAATCAGCGCCGTCTTCGTCTCGAGCTGCAAAGAGTGCGCGGCAACGATGGTAATCCTACGCACGGAGGAGCCCGAGGCGCCGACGCTTTTCTTTTAACTCGAACTTATCGCCCCGACAGAAGAGGTGTGTCCCGTGCATTTTTCTTTCGCTCGCTTGCAGCGACCCGGCGAAATAAATCGAGCTAATCCGAGAAGTTTAGGCCGCGAAGATGCTATTTGTTCCCGGGCTTGTCGGCGAAGCGTTTTTTACTTATTACGTAGGATCGTGGTGTACACATTGATCGCGGATCACGGAAACGTCGGTCGATTTTGCTTTTTGCATTAAAATCTCATTCCGCACATATTTGGATGTAAAGCTTGCAGCTGCATTATCATCCGCAGCCGCGTGTAATGCGAGATTTCTCCTTGAAATGAATCATGCCTTGAGTATATACGAATGCGGAATCCCTCTGTTCCGTGAAATGCATTTCTACCCCGTATATCAGCCAACATCAGCCGCAAGCTCGCGCGCGAGCATTATTCATATAAAAATATTAGGAAGCACGACGAGTCCGCATATAGCGATCTCAAAGTTTTATTACGCAACGAATGCTCGACGAGAGACACGCCATTAAATTATTCATCGGTTCCAATCGCTCAAGAACCCTCGAATAACAAGCCGAGCAGCGACTCTCCAGCGAAAAAGCACAACAAAAGCTCTCGCAATCTCCTTTAAAATAAACACACAGCCCGTCCCCTCGTCGCGCAGCTTCTCTCTCTATATATATGTCGCCATTGAATTATTCCGCATCGAATTCTCGCTCTCGCGCGCCAATTACAGCTGAATTTTGAATGGAGACTCTCGAACCCTACTGCGATGTCCCCGAGGAGAAGTGGAGGCTCGCGTGCGAAATAACGAGGGACACAGCTATATATATAAGCGGCACAGCAGCCGTACACAGCATCGGGCCTCCGGAGGTGTATACATGGCTTCGTTAACCCGCTGCGGACGATGTTCAACCTAGAGCTGCCGGTGGTTCGCCGCAGCTGCTGCGTACGTGTCTTGTTTCGAGGATAAGGTGCGTGCGTGGGCGTGAAATTACTGCTGGGCTACTCGTGTATGCGAGATATATAGCGTTTGATTTTAATGAAGCTCTCGTTCACTCGACGATCATTGTCGTCGCTCGCGCGAGTATATCGGTTATATTTTTCAAGGTTGCGGGTATAATTATTCATCGCGACGCGTTTAATCAAACTGGAAAATCGAGCCTCGTTTATCTTTCGAACGCGCGGAGACGATAAATCATACTCTCGTGAGCTGCGGCTAGATAATTACGATCTGCATCAAATTTTCGAAACAAAAGCATTTAGCCCGCATTAATAAACCGGCCGCGACAGCGTCTCATAAAAGTCATGCCCGTGGCAGTATATTCTTTGTGTATACCTTTTTTCTCTCTCTCTCTCTCTCTCGACCCATCATCCATCCCTTCTAATGCACCGGCTGATGCGATTCATTAATCCCTGTTTCGAGAGATTTCACGTCAGACCTGCATGACGGGATTATCCGCACTTTATCGTCGTTACAAGTCTGGAGTGTCGTGCGATGAGGCCTTAATAGACAGTCGCGCGAACATCGTCCTTCTTAGCTGTCCCTGTATATACAGCGTATATCTATATATATACACACATACTCTCGATTCGAGACCGAAGATTATCGCTCGTACGCGGGGATATAGTCCGGGTAATGGATCACCCGAAATCCACGTGTGAATTAATCCCCGATGGGGATGAAAGCCAATACGCGAAACGTTCGCCCCTGAAATTTATAGGGGGATACGCGATTTATTGACTTGGATTTTTGGGTTTTAATGTCGGTCTTTTGCCGTCTGAAACTATGCAAATTGGTATATAAAGCATTTTGGAAAGTGTATGGGAATTCGAGAGGACGGATTTATCGAGGATAAATTAAGAAGAGAGAAAACGTACGAATGAACCACTTTCTTCGAGATTACATTATAAAGTTTATACAATTTATCAAGGTGTAAGATATAAATATAGCGGCAACGTGTAGCATCAGAGTTGTTTTTCAACCATCGTATTATAATTAGCGCAGACATACTCTTATCGTGCGTAATAAAAAATACTACTAATTTACATACTAGGAGATTTTACGTTCTTGGCTCGTATATATATCTTATTTACAACGTATTTTGAATTACTTTAAAATGATTGCGTACTTTGAAATTCTTATGCTTTGTTCATATCACTTTTCATCATTTGTATCGATGTTAATACAGTTTGAATAATTGATTATTCTTTCTGTGATAGATGAAAAATACATTAAAATCAAATCTGAAGATATGACCGACGCAGAGTTTTAAAATAATTCATGATGAAACAAAAAATATTCTTTGTTATGACAGACTTTTATGGAAATTACGTATGTACAAGATAAATCTATAAAAAGATGCAAGCATTCAAAATTTACATGATAGTCCTTAAAACCAGACCTGATAATCAAACTTCGTATGTAAATAATTCTAATCGATGAAAATAAGTCAATCTTGAAATGATTTAACTTTTGGTATCGTCTAAAATATTAGGTGCGAGGCTAAATCATCCATAATCTCGTAAGCATGCTGAACAAGCCCTAACGTTAATGTCGCAAAATTCAACTTGGTTCTACGTCAATTTCGATCGTTGCAAAAATTTAATTTGTAATTTTTTTCTTACTGTCAACTATACTTGTCAACGGATTTAGAGAAACGACCTATGAATTCAAAAGGCTTGACTAGTCGACAAACATTAAGGCTGTTATTGTAATAAAATTTATCTCGCTAAGATTATTATTGTACACCTGAGGTACATCATAATGTTTACAAAACAGCACAGTTAATGCAACAGTATATACTATTCACTTTGAATTAACCTACTGCTTTATAAAAAGTATCATTTTCGATGCATATAACATTCGCATTCGCGCTCTTACAAGGTTTGGCAACAAGTAAAAAAGGTTTTTTCTGTAACACATCAATATTGCTTTGACAAAAATTTGTATCAAAAAGGTGGAGATATACGAAGACGAAGTTTCCAAAGCATAATATTAATGTAATTACGGAAAAAACAATGAACAATTCTCACAACAGTGAGATTGATCACCATAAAGGCATTATAAAGATTTATAAAAATGTTGCAGGAGTTTCACCGCCTATAACAAACGAGAAATGGCTATTTCCATCTCGTGTGATATACGGTAAAACAACGATAACAAATTTAAAAAAATATTACACATTGTCTGTAAAAATGCCTGTTTTTGAGACAAGCATCCAGCAAAATTTTCATCGCATATGTGTATACTTTTTTTAAAGAACAATTATAGTTTCGATAATAATCGATTTCATCAGAGTATAAAAATTCAAAATGTATGCAATAATATGTGTTGGCAGATATCCATGGAAGAAATATATTACTTCGTTGTCCATGTCCGTAGCGATTCGACAAAAAAACCGAGGATGATGCAAATCTTGTTTCTTAAGTGACTCCTTCACTGTCTGCATTGTCGATATTAAAAAACATCTTCTCAGAGATCAGATTTATCCTGCATGACCTCCTCGGAGCAATTTCTGTAGTCAGCAGAAAGAAGAGCACGATGGTCAAATCATTCTTCGTAAATATTAAATAATCAGCTTCGCAGTCAAAGTTTTAACAATAAATTGTATAAAGCAAAGCAAACATGACTATGTGGTATGAATTTGAGCAAGTTGAAGTATTAGTTCGTCAGGCATCTTATTTTTTAATTAAGCAAGAGCACCCTTCTAATGCTAATAAAGTTGGTGAAAGTCTTTAAAATTGCGATTGCTTTCACACAGACAGAAGCTTACAAGGCTTGAATAAAAATATTTTATAAAATCAATATTTGTTGACTTATAATCCCAAAAATACATACGCGATATTAATCTAATAATATATTTATAAACTAGCCGATAAAGAGTCGCCAGCGAACACAAACTTATATTATGAACATAAATTCGCTGTCAGTCATATTTTTGTTAATACATTAGTGGTAGAAAAGGTGTATAACAAGACAAAAATGAAGTACACTAAATATTTCGATAGCGAGAAATTCTGAACTATATCAATAATAGATATTTATAACAAATACAGCAATCATTCATGATTTACACGCATAACAGTTAATTGCTATATCGATGTTATATGAGGAACACATTTAGACACAGTCGAATGCGTTAGGTTATGTATTTGTGAATAAACGCAAGATGCTAGCATCTCGGGTAAGAATAGTCGTAATTTAAAAATATGCAAAAGCACTACTTTATCGACCAAAATATTACGTAACACAAATAGAATTTCGTAGATATCTTTGTTATATGCAAATGTCATTACTTACAACATGACGGTTTATTTGTTTATGATAAATTCATTCTTAACATATTTTCAGCGAACAACATACTTTAGTAGGTACTAGTGTGTAAACCTTTTAAATTTTTGAAAAATATTCGAAAATGCAGAAATTGCAACGCTTGGTAATAGTTATCAAAACGTTCGTATTCATTGAAATCATCACGTGTATGCAGTCATCAAAGGAACTTCAACAAGTCATTTCGTTTGTACATTCAAAGATTCCTTAAAATTCAAAAAGTTTTGAGAAACAACTTCGCTGTACTAGTAGAGTTACAGACACCGCTGAGAAAACAAATTTTATGTCAAGACCGGATTATAAATATCGATAAAGCATCAATCTTTTGCATATTCTTAAGGCAATTAACTTTGTACGAAAAGTGTCTGCATTAAGAATTATAAAATACAAATTTAACGAAAATATTTTATTTGTGACAATTTTTTTTGTAAAATAAATATCTACAAACTACATGTAACTCGTAAATAATGTTTAAGAAATCAGTATAGAAAAATATCATACTAGTTTTATAATAGTATAAACACGCAAAAATCTGAAAATTCTGTTATAAAGAATCAATAATGTTAGAAAACTTTTCTAGAGTATTATAATGTAATACTATGAATTCGTTGAGTCTTTCAAAAACTTTCACGTCAAAAATTGCATTATACTTGAATTTATCAGAAGTTATATATTGCAATTTTTACGATTTTAATTAAGCATTATTACTATAATTACAATTTGGCTTCAAATGGAAAAACTAAAAATAAACAATTTTTATGCAAACACAGTTCGCTGTTGTAATTTCGCACAAAACAGAATTAAACGTGAAATTGTACTGCCGATATATGCATTTCAACATACTCCATATTGAGGATTTTAGACAAATTACAAAAATTCATTGGAACATACTATGTGTGTTTGATCTCCAGAACACAATATTATGGTATAGTTTGAATATGTAGTAAGTCGCAATGCCAGAAGTCAAAGATAAACACATTATGAACCTTTATATCAATTTACCGACTGTATATAAAACAGCAAATGCATATTTTATTATAAAGCGACATTCGATAAATTCTGAATAATATCTTTATCTTTGCCATCTGGTTACAAAATGTATTATTAAACGGTTGGCAATAAATGAATGCACGTTACAGTGAACTGTCATCATTAACTTAAAAAAGCTGTAAAGTAACTTGTTTGATCAGTACTAAACGCAGTATTAATGTAGTAAAACACTTCATAACTCAATTAATCACATTGTCCATCCAATTCCAGACATATTTTCATATACTCAACTCAATACTGCAATTGCAAGCGACCACTACACGATAAATACTAAGTTCAGTATCGACGCCTCTGTCGTCGCTCATCAAGGCAGTGACTTTACAGATACTCTTTAGCGAGTAGTGACAACGTAAGTTAGGCAACAACACATTCGACAAGAGACAGGAGGCGATAAAGCGAATAGGAGTTAAACAGACGCGTGTGCACACGTACGCATTCGAGCAAACAGGCTGAAATTGTATGAGATGTGCAACTGTACTTTTGCGAGCACTTTATTTGTACACATTATTATTGTATATATGCACGTGCTAGTAGGTGCGTGTTACAACCTTCGAAGGGAGGCCATACTGAGGGTACTGCATTTAGCCTTGCGCGTCGGCTGGACCGACATGGGCGCAACAAGAACATCGTCTCGCGACGGCGAGCCCGAACCACCGTTGCCCAGTTCCTGGAAAGACACATACGATAGTAGTCACATTTTGAGGAATAGTATGTTATTACGGACATGAGTACTTTTTGTCTTGGTTACAAGAGAACAAGTACTCATGTTACTAACTACCAAAATAGGATGAGAGGAAATGATGGTACATGCATTACACAAAATCCAACAACCAAACGCTATAAACGTTCGTCAAAGACCAAAGCAAATTCACACAAAACAAAAAAATTTTAAAAACAATTAATTGAAAATCAAGTATTTCTGCATTATACATATGTATTTCAAAAAAGTAAAGAGGTATTTTCAAATATAGTCTGCTCGACATTCAAGAAAAATTAACAAATCTTAACATTTCTATAGCGTGTTAAACACGCGACGGCAATATCTTTTGCAATACACATATGTCGGCATTCGACAGTGTTAACTTTAGGAAAAACTTACATTGAGCAATGCGATTGGTATGGTAGTTTTTTGAAAAAGAAAAACGTATGTAACTACAAAAGCAAGGATTTATCTTATTCTTTCTAACTTAAAAGTTTCGCGCTGTAGTTGTAACTACAGTGTAGTTACCGTAAGGGAAGATCATGAATCTTAGTTACATTATCTTTGAAAAATTATTACACATATTCCAATTCATTCAACATACGCCGCGGATTATTTTGATCCAGTCGAAAAATCGCGCAGCGTCGCAATCAAGCCTTAAAAAGAAACCATTCACCGTTTGTTTTATAAGAAAACAGAAGAAAAAAAAACATTCCGAGTCTAAATTTCCTCATCCGACTCGACTTACAACGAAACAATGAACGTGATTTAGTAATCGATCGTTCTTTCGTATCATACTTACTTAATTACAAATTATACCTCCGCGTTTCCACTTTGATGGCATGGGCATAAAATATTTAAACGGTTTATTTCAACGCTTAAATCATCTATACGTTTTCTCGTAAAAGGAGATTTTGCGGAAGTGTGTATGTGTAGCAACACGTGTGAAAGAATGCATGAAACATTGCAAAAAAGCCACTATAAAACTCTGCATAAAAAACTTTGTTCATATATTTAAAATTTACGTATGTTTAATTTTACGTTAATGTCTAAACATCACACCGTATACCTGTAAAAGAAGAGCCCCCTCTTATAAACAAGCAGAGCATTTGCTATGACTTTCAGAATGTAATCTTTCATGCATTCGAAATCAAACCCTCAAAATCCCTCGTATAAACTCATTATATTGAATTTCGTTTAGTTTAATTCTAAGTTTATGAATAATGTACACATGTGGCCAATCAAGCAATTTTTTATAGCGATGGCAAAAAAACGGTACTTATGTAAAGTATATGCATGGCAAACGATACTGCGACGAGGAGAAAGAGAGAAAACAGTAATAAAAAAGGCACACATTAGATCTTGAAAGATAGCGCGGGTCAGACGTTAATTATCGTTATCTAGTTCTACAATAGCAAATCTACATTTCAAATTAAAAATCCGACACGCCAACATCTTCTAATGCCTCTCTCGACAGCCGTCGAGAAGACGAAGCAAACAGAAGTCGTAGTATATAAAGCGGTATGCCACACTCTCTGATCATTGCATGCTTGGGTGGAGTTTTCTGTGTTTAACTAACGTTAATATTATTGCAGCTGGCGAGCCTCATTTGAGCGAGTTGCTGGCTCGCCGGTGTCAGACTGTTGGTGGAGCCAAACGGCGACATCATCGTCGACATTGCACGCTTTAGCTTACTCGGTGTCTTGTTGAAGCTGAATGCTCTGCCCACTTTCATCCTCGTGCGCGATGCGAACCTGCGACACAGTACAAAAATGGGTTAGTGCTGTATCGGTAGCTAAGCTTGGAAACACTTAAGTACAGTGATAAGTGCAAACGCGAAACTTTGCTATCCCCCTTGATAAGCTGAAAATAGGTGTAAGTACATGTCGATGTTCAGAACGAGTTTGTATCGACATGGTTAAAACTAGTTTGCATAGCCGTCAAAACTGTATAAAAAGAGGTATCATTTTATGTACAAATATAGTTGAAAGAAATGAAAGTATTTACTGGATTTTTCAGAGAACGTATCTTAGTTATTGTTTCTTACAATTGTTACACACTACTGATGGTTCAAGGAGGAGAAGAAAGTTTTTCACAAACAAGGATGTTTGCAACGAAATAACTGTATAACGAATCCCAAGATGCACGAAACCAGTTCAAGTTTTATATTACAATAAAATAAAATTAAAAAAAAACTGGACAAAATACTTTGAACATTACAGGATTTTGATTATCCAGTTAATTGTCCAATTCAATCAATAACAAAAAAATCAGCAGGGTCAATTCAAATTCAAGCCTCTGCATGCGACATTTAAAACAATATAAAGCGGAAAAAACATTTTTGAAATAAACATTCTATGACGATTTGATAAAAAACACGAGTATGTAATTGGGCAAAATGATGACTCATGAATTAAGAAGATAAGATATTCTTGAACTGGCCACACCACTACCAAAGCAATTCAAACTTTTTAATTCTATTGAGTGTGTTAAGTAATGGACTCTATGAAGCAGATGGTTTAAGGAAAGTGGACAGAAGCAAGTAAAAAAAGATTTAAACAGCCTGGTGCGAAAACTGACGGTAGTGGGACATGTAACGTAGTTTCACACATGCTATTGAGTAGGAACACATACGGGTCCATATACTCCAGGTAAAAATTATGAAATAGGCTCCTGTAACCAAACGTTTCGTCGCCCCATTATTTGTTTGTTCACATGCAAATCAACCAGAAAAAATAATATTTATTCCAGTGAAAATACCATAAATGAAAAATAATTACTTAAAAAGTTCGCAAGCTGAGATCTCAATTTTTTTTAAGTAATATTAAGTAAGTTTAGAAAATAAGTAATAGATTGTTACTGCTACTAAGGGTAGTACAATAAATTTGCATAAGAGACCCAAGGATCAAGTTATACTACTCAGAGGGTTTTCCCAATTGATTAAATTATATTAATAAACCATAATTATTCATCATATAATCGTATAACAAAAGAAAAAGATTACTTACTTAAATGCTTTACTTAAAGTTCCTAAAGCTACATCACTAGTATCAATTTCAAGCTGATTGTGATCGAGACTGATCAGAAACGTATCCTAAAATCAATAAATAAATATTAGTGAATTATGTATATACTTAACTTGTTACGATCATGAACAAGTTTAAAATCTCAATTTACCGCATCAGCTTTACAAACAGTATTGGCCATTTGTCGACACAACGTTCGCAGATAATTTGTTTTATTCACCTCCTCGTCAGTAATTGTGAAAGAATACAGTTTTTCTTTCAACTCTTGATTACTCCGAACCATCAAAGCAAACACGTTCCGACATTCTGATGTAAAAAAAAAATTAGTATTATAAAGGCATGAGTTATGTAATCAAAACTCGTAATAGATATAAACAGACCTTCTGTTTCCCGAATATCCACAACCTTTTTAACTGTGCTTAACGATAGCATTTTGATATGCTTATAAGGCTTGACCTGACTCATTTTGACAGAGTGTAGTCCATTAACCGTATTTGGACTCTTCATCGAGTTAAACGCCTTCGATCGCTTCTTGCAGATCTCAAGCATATCCGTGAACAAAAAGAAAACGAGATGATCGCCACGGCCGCTCAGTCCCTCGCTCAATTCTTGCACGTCGCACTTGCCGATGAACGAGCGGTGCGAGGACACTAGATGCGGCGGACAATTGTCGATCTCATTAAATATATCAAACATTGCGAGCTGACCCTCAGTCTTCCGTTTATCTTCGTTGATATACGTCATAACTTCCTTAATGCTACTTAATGACTTTTCCAAGGCACTGTGATCTGGATTACTCTTATGTGTATGCTTGAGGATATCTAAAATGTAACGTTTTGATTTGATTATAATAGCAAAACTCAGCGCGTTAGTCTGCGTTTTTAGACCTATCAAAGTAGCCTAAAGAGACATTTTTCCGATACGTGGTCAATAAAATCATTTATTGTCCGTTTTTTTAAAACTTAGTCTTCTTCTTTATATTTTTCTACAAAATAATTTCACTACTATGAGGAGCCGGTTCGAAAATGGCTTCATAGGTACAAAAAACGCAGAAATCAATCTCGACATTATAAAAAAATAAAGCGTGGAACAAAGGCTAAGTCGGCTTTTTATCCTATATAATTGCAGCACTTAATCTTTGATTCGTGCAAACTCACCTTCGACTCATACTGTAAACTCGGCACTTGGTCTTAAAAAACCGACTTTACGCCCTTTGTACGAGATATAATATAATACTATTAGCACTCACCATTTAATAATAAACTAATACTGGGAAGGCGTTGCACTGGTTTGATTAACAGTTCCTTCAAACTCTGCCTACCGCATTCAGGCTTAGTCTGACAGATTTTGAGAAAAGCATGAAACCTAGGCTTATTTTGATCGCACTGATCCAGCATTTCTTTTGTATTTTCAAAGAAATTCACGTAAGGAGGATACGCCTTCACCAAGTCTGGTGCAAATTTTAAAAATATATTCCCTATACTATTTTCTTCTGACCAATGATTCGCACAATAACGCAACTCTTCGAGCATCTTTTTATGCACCTCGTAAATCGGTGGAAAATTACCGAAAATGATTTTGGCTTCTGTACTATTTAATAGTTCTCCACTTGTTTCAATAAGATCTTCTAATGGCGATTTGAACAGCTATACACGTTTAATTTTATGATGATTAAATTGTTGTCAGCTTTTTATTTTAATTGATCAGAGCAAATAAATATAAAATACTTACAGTCATGATAGTGCTGAGAATGCCGACGTAATTCGATTCTGTCTGTACGAGCTCTAAGAAGACTTGATGACGCGGTGAAAGATTCTTCCTTGCACTATCTGTGTTCACAGCCTCTACCTCTGGAATATCTGCGTTTTGTCAACAGTTCATAGAAATTAAAGTCTTCTCTCTCATATATGGCTCAGGCAATCATTAATATTGACATAAAAGTTAGCAAACAAATCAAACCTTGTGTTATGCATATAAAAGTTTTTAGTAATCGAATTCGAATCCCCAAATATTATTTGATCAATTACTTTTACTTTTTTAAATGTTAAAATCATAAAAAGCAAATGGTTTTAATGAACCATAAGAGAAAGGAAGACACAACTGTTTCCTTATGCATTGATTATAATAAATAAAAAACAAAACAAAAAACGTTAAAGAATAACATAACAAAAGTCAATGAACTAACTCACCATCTAGCAATTGTTTGTCGGGACTCGCAGTGCAGTCAAGGAAGCTACCGCTAACGCTGAGATGACCTGCGTCGCTTATACTCGATCGCCTTTTATGTAAAGCCGGTGAATCCGCACCGTTTTGCACCAAACTAGATAACGTTTCCGCGAGTCGTTTGCGTTTCCGTCTTGTGGAAGCCGTTGTCGGCGTCGCTGCTTGTTGGCTGTCCCGTCGTGCCAAGGCTGAGGGCGACATGACTTGTTCCAGGTACTAAAACAAAGTGATGGTTAGTCGATTCGTATGGTTTAACGTTTGCTTTGAATACAAATCGGGAACTTACATCTTCGAACAGATAGTCTTTTTCATCGGCTGCACCTTCATTTTGCACAGAGGTCCAGAACCATTCAGCCTTAACTATGTGTGCTCTTGCAGATGCAAGATCAGGTAACGCGTTGACGTTAGACTCGTCAACAACCTGATAATCAATCATTTCGAATTAATCATTCATGCAATTTGCTTCAATCCAAAATTTTAATGTACGACATCACGAAACAGCACAAAATGCTAGATAAGGAGTAGACGGTGAATGAAGGATTTGGATGAATTGGGAATATCAACTTTAACCCACAACCGAACATTAATACCGGCGGACGACACTGTTGAAAACGTAAACTCGATAACTTTTAACCTTTATTTGGAATCACCAGTCTTTTAATTTTAAGTTAGATATTTTGACCGTTAGATGTATTGAACAACACTGACCACTTATGGTGATTTTGTCATGATCTGTTCAGTTGCTCATAAGGAACTTAATTACTTGAAGAAGGAACAATTTTGCATGTGATTTCAAAACTGTGAATACTTTTTAAACTCTTTTAAGAGCCAAGTGAACAAATCAAATTCACTAAAATCAACCCTTAAATCAACTTTTCGATAAAGTTTATACCACTAGAAAGGACTTCTCTGGCGCTCTTTTGGTATTTCTGGCACATTTCATAGTAAAATTCTTCTGCGCAGTTAAATTTGTGACCGAGACGCACTGTTTTTCCTGCTGCTGCTGCTGCTGTGAGACTCTGACTTTGCAGTCCGAATCCAACCCCAGCCTGGCCATCTTCGCCGGAACTGGCAACGGACTAGGCAATGGTGTATACTTCTGCCTGGTAATACAGTCATCCTCCCGTCGTTGCTGTTGACTCGGTCGGCACGGTGTCACCGGCATGTACTGCTTGAAGGTGGAGGGAAACACAATCTCGCTGATTTTTGAAAATAACGCGGAACTCTGTTTCAGAGCCTTAGTCAGTGTTTTTGAACTTTTGCGAGTTTTTGTTTTTTTGCCCTCGCCCGCGGACGCGTTTAAGTAGTTTACACTATCGTTGAACGTTACGCTAGCTGTTTGGTAGGTGCTTCTCTTTATTACGTGTGTGCGTAGTTTCGGCTCACTCATGCAACTGGTTAATTGTTTAGGTGTTCCATTATACGACGAAGATCTCTTCCAGCGTATGTAGCGACGTGGAGTTGCGACTTTCTTGCCACTGTTGTTAAATGCGATGATCGAACATGATTGTATATTCTTCAGGGGTGTGTTCTTGTTACTGGCAAGAGTATTGGATCCATAGATCTTACTGTGCTCGTACTTCGAAATTAGAGATACAGATTTTCTCATCGTTCTGACATCGTCGATACCAGAATCGACATCCATTGTAGCGTCGGTCCATAAATCCTCTGAAGACTCTCCAATGCTCAGCGATCGCTCCATAATCTCCTCCTCGTCCTCCTCACTGATCTCCTCGAATGTCATGGCTGCGGATTCGCTGCGTGGACTGGGCAAGTCGTTGGAATAGTCCATACAAATTGCTGAGTCTTGACTGTCGTTCTCGCGATTCTGCTTGTCCTGATCGTATTGGTGCTTGCGCTTGCCCATACTTAGGAGACGTGACGCGAAGATCGATTTTGCGGGCGAGGGTATAGTGTTGGTGTAAGGATCATAATATTCAAAGGAGTATGGCAGGGATTTGATATTGCTGGCTAGAGCCAGTTCGAGCTGAAGGTTGTCGTTAGAAAAGCTAAAATATGGTAGCGGATTTTTTGCGCTGTTGGTAATCCGATAGCGATGCTTGCCTAAGTCTGTTACCTAAGCGTGTGTGCAAAGCGATGTACGACGAAAATTGATAAGAAAAAAAAAGAAAAAATGAAATATTGTTTATACTATTCGTTTCAGTAATTGAGTAAGAGGCTATTCACTTTTAATTGGCAAATAGAAAAGTAAATAGCCCTGAATATCAGCATTAAGTTGAAAAAGATTGAATATTTTCTTGTGAAATTAGTTAGTTTTTAGACTCTTTTTCTTCTCATTGCCAGGTGTATGCTTTGTGATAATGAATTACGAAAGTGAGACAACACTTATATTTACCACGTGGGTACAATTTGGATCGGTTATCTCGGTAGGTTCCCCTCCTTGCTGCTGCAGCACCTCGCACATGTGTCTCTTTTCATCCTCCGGAAAACCAAAGAAGCAAACACGAGCCCCAAAGAATGGCTTCAGTTTGAAATTGGCGACCTGCAATATGATTGATCAGTTGACGTCACTTTTATTCTAAATTTACAACGCGTTATAAATAACTAGATAGACACCGTTCCTGTGTTGGTCAATCATTTAAATAAAGAAAAGAATCTGAACTAACCAATTCTTCATTGTTACTGCTGCAGCTGGAAAGACTGTCTCTCATATCCCATAATGCAGTCACCCAATCACTAGACATGACGGGTACTCGAAATGTTACTGCATATCTATATTTTTCACCTCCACAACAATTTGCGATGAGGTGTGTCACTTTTAACCCCATTTCTTTCCTAATGCTGCCACCCATGTGATGAATCATGTTGATGAGTTTGGTCTATAAAAATAGCAATAATTAATTTCAACATCCATGCTTTTATGGTAAGAATGTATGTGAATTCAATGCATAGAACTTACCAATTCATCCTTTTTCCTGAAGCCTGTAAATGCAACAACCGTACCTAACATAGACTGTGTGTACATTGGTCGATTAATACTAGGTAACGATTCCTTCTTCTCCGCCAGCTGTAATAAAGCTGTTGGTCCCAAAATTCTGAAAATTAAATATTGATTAATCATAAAAGCAACAGAAAGACAATTTTCGTTCTAAATCCGATTAAATTTACCTGTGTGCACTTTTGCGTAAGATGTCATATTCGACTCCTTCAAATTGCTTGAGTATAAAATAAGTGCAATAGGTTGTATCCTCTAAATATTCTACACCAGTGTTTGACTTAAGAACTGGGACATTGAACTGTTGAGCTGCGGCTCCCAGTGCAGGATCCTCACTAGCTGCACCAACGAGGCATATCCTCTTTTTGCGAGGTATAATTAGATCTATAAAGAAGAGTTCAAGTGTGTCCATAAATTTTAATACAAATTGATCAATCAAATTCAAGGTGATTGTAGAACAGATCAATGAATTTAGACATATCAAAATGTGTGAAAAATAAAAAATTAATTACAGTAAAAAAAATTTGCATGTAATCAAATGTAACTGTAATTTTTTGTTTCCAGAAAACAGATAATGAAGAAATAGATCCAAGAGGTAACGAGTCACATGATTGCAATTAAACCAATGTATGTGGCTTTTAATTAGGCTCAATGAATGGAAGTAAAATATAACGTGAGAGGATGCAAATTATTCCATTGAAATACATATGTAGAGAATTATATTTATGCATAAAAACTGCAATAAATAACTCTTACTACTATTATACAAACAAAATTTATACTACCTCTGACCACAATGAGTCTCACGAGTATTAACATTAAATCCCAACAAAGGGAAACTGTTATCAAAATTACTATTGCCAAATATTTCAGGCAATTGTAATTTTGCACTAGAACATTATTAATTTGATTTTATTATAAATCTGTATTATTATAAACCAACATAACTTGATAACAATAGATTGAAAATTTATTTGTTTTCCACAACTGCCTGATTCAACATTAACCCTGTAACTAAATTCCAAGCCATGAAGTCCATAAATAAACAAGTATTAGAGATAGATGAGTCCATAGAATTTAGGGCCTTTGCTGAAGGTCGCTGGACAGGCCAAACAACAAAGAATGAAATACCAACGATGTTATCTATGTGCTCTGCATATTTAGAGGTTTACACAGATAAACTCTTGTACCTGAGACTTGTAAGAAGAAAAGATTGCTCACTCCAATCTCAAAATTTACAGCTCTACAGTGCTATTTCAATCACAAAAATACTTTCTCAAAGTAAAAGTTCTTGTGTTTGACTCGTGTACAAATTAAAATATTCAAGTATTTCAAAAATGTTTACTTATATATTTAAGCAAACAATTTGAATAACATTGTTATTATTGTTAAAATAATGTATAAATAAATACATTATTACTATATTGAACAAATTTAAAAAAGTAAAATTATTGAGTATTCTCTATTTATAAAAAATGATTAAAATAAAAATAATTATATAATTTCTATATAGTAAGTAGAGAATGATGTATCCTTGCAAGATAATAATAATATAATCCTGTAAGATTGTTCTCTCACGGCAATAAATAATTCATTGGCTCGTTATTTTTCAAATGCATTCAACCTCATCCAAAATAAACTTCTGCTCCAATTCGGTACTCTCTTGAAATAAACAAAGCTGAGTTCAGTTAATTCACTTTTCACTGATGGATTGAGTAAAGTCATCGCAGAGCACATAAAGTAAATAATTTCCAAGTATGAAATTCAAGCTTACTAGAATCTTTCTACCCTAAAACCAATAATCGAAATTCTACAAGTCATCAGCAATAATTCTTCACTAAACCTTCAGATGCAAAGCTTCTCAAATCATTAGCATACAAAACATCATCCTCTTACAAACACCCTATTAAAAAAAAATCGACGTGAGTCAAAACCGATTTTCACAGAGTATGTATACCACACTTATATACGTAAACCTCCCATCCAATCATTGCCTGAAGGAAAACTCGCGAACGCTAATTTCTCAACGTAGTTACAAGGAAAACAAGCTTTCAAATCTAATCCTTGGTAATAAAAGAATCATAAAAGTCGTCTCTCCTTTCGCCTCCAATACGCATCATCAGGAGCATCCCCTCTGAATGAAAGCTCGAATTCCAGTATACGTATTATCACTGAATCATCAACGCTATCTCGCCAACTGATCACACAGGCAGAAAGACGCACCTCTATACGTCCCAATGTGGTTCGGATTCAAATCCCCGAGTCCGCATCATCATCTCCGAAAAATTCGATCCCCTCCACACACACAAACACACAAACACCCGCAGTCGAAAAGGACACTCTTTTGAGAGAAGGAGAGCGAGTGAGATCGCGCATCGCACAAGCAAACTCTCGGGGGCACTTACATTCAGTCTTGACGGCCTCCTCACTATTTATATCGCTGGTACTGCTGTGCACGCTCTGCTCTTCCATTTTGGCCGCACTGCTGCTGCTGCTGCTGCTGCTGCCGGAGACTTTGTCCTCCTCCAACTCCTCTTGGCGAAGCGACGGGCGAAGAGCAGCGGCAGCTCCTTGAGCCTGTGGCACATACACGAACCATAGCCCGGATTAGCACATGTTTAATTCTTTTTTTCTCCCGTCAGCTTCCCAGAGGAAAATGCCGAGTTATCGCATATATTATATCTTAGGGCTACAATATTCGCTCTGTAAACACCACTCTGCTACTGTGTTGCTGCTGCGCCGAACGGTACGGTTCTACTGCCGCGAGCGCCCCGAATTTTCACGCGCGCAGGTGCGCGCGCGCTCTCTCTCTCTCTCTCTCTCTCTCTCTCTCTCGCGGTTGATAAAACAGAGCGCGGGCATTGCCGATTTCTTTTTTCTTTCAGTCCTATATTTCGAGAGAGAGAGAGAGAGAGAGAGAGAGAGAGAGAGAGAGAGAGAGAGAGCTTGCAAAGCGGTTGTTGAACGCGCAGCAGTGGCACAGCTGACGCGCCAATTGTTTCATTGATATTCGGGTTTTGTTGAGGAGACACTGCACAGCTTGCGCCGAAAATTTATATTGATTGATATATTGCTATTATGACGCGTGTTTTCACGCTAAATTTAACGCGCGACGTCTGACGTCACTGAATTTCGGTGGTGTAGCTGTTGCTACCTCTTGTATATTAGGTATATATGTATGTACGGTGGAATAATTTTGCTAAACTTTCCGCACGTGTCTCTGCGTATACTTATATATCGCGAGCATCAGGTGAACTGCTTTCTTATCGGGATTCGAAACTAATTAAAGACAAATAATGTACACCGTTGACTGAAACCGAAAATGAATATTATTTTTCTTGATAAATTTTCATTGTCGAGCGGGGAATGATCAAATGAGCTTTTATTCGAAGCCAGCGCTATTGTGAGGGAGATTCGAATGCCCCTTATTTTATATGGCACACATCGAAGTTTATACATCAGGCGGTTTGCGAGTGACGAGTAATGTTCTGCTCGGCTTTGTGCAAATGAAAAATTCTTATCATTCCTGCATTTATTAAGCCTCATGCAGGCTGCTTCTCGAAATGATAAAAATTGATATCTCAATTGTGTTCTTCTCGTGAATAGATAATCGACGCTCTCTCGTTCTACTCCGTGTAAAATTATGTGTTTTATTAACGATCAAAAGATCCGCGGATATTACACAGCTTTTTTTCTGTTTACACGCGTGTACTTATCAAAATTTGATTTGAAATCAAATTCCACGGTATTTTCGGCGGGAATCGGGTAGGATTTTCCTCGTGTGTAAATCCCCCTAGAGTTATATACGATTAGGTCGACGTCGAGATATTTCATTTGGTAACAAGTAAAAACGTGGCGATTAGCGCTTAGTCAGCGGCGTAATTCATCAACGTGTATAAAATGCAATCCAAATCGACAAAACGACCGAGAGACGTAATACCTCCTTTTGTGCAGCAGCAACTCGACATTTTCCTCTATGCTTCGGAGATTAGTGTGTAATACTTAAAATACTAAATTATTGAGAGTCTATACATCTTGAGAGGAGACGATTTCAATTTCGTTTTTCTTTTTTTCGATTTTCGGTATACTCGAGTGGTTTTCCTCGAGGATAAAAATAAACACATTGAAATGACTTTTCGCAAGTTATACAAAAAGTTTGTAAAAAAAACTCAATCGCGCCAGTAAATCAATCGACTTTGAGAAATTGTTTTACGATCGATTTAACGGCTCAATAAATTATTTGCACAGTTAATGTACCAATATTTTTTTCACTCGATTTCATAAAACGCGCGCGCGATAGCGTGAAAAAAGCCTTGTCACCATGGGAAATTCAGAGCCGTATCCAAGTACTCGGAAATCTTTGTTTCCGAGATTGAGAGAATTTATTTTAAGACAAATTTAAACGGTAAACGGGCTATCAAATAGAAAAAAGGCCGCGACGAGAGGATGAGCTGGAAAGTGGTGGGGGTGTATAATCTTATTTGATTTTAGACACAGATTTCTCAAGTACCTTGATAATGATAGATTACGGTGAAATCATTTTTGTGAAATTAGGCGACAAAACTAGGTCACAAACGCTTGAAAACAAAAAAATAATAATGATTGGATTGTTCTACAGATTTTAAATCGTAAAAAGGTGGATATCACCGTTGTATCAGAATTGCGAAAAAGCCGAGAGCGCGCTTCCGAAAATTAATCTTTCCAACTCAGTAAAAATGTCCCATTCAACCGCAAAGCTATGTCAACAAAATATTCTGGCCGAAACCCCTAGCCAAAATCTATAAAACTTGCTCTATTACTTCAGCAGTCGGTTTTTCTCGTGTCACTTTTATTTTCTCTCCACGTGACTAACTCTCCACGAAAATGGTTTCCTCGCCGACGGTTCCCCGCGCGGAGAAGAAAACAATGGGTACAAGTTCCCCTCCCCAAATCCTATACGTTGCACTTCCGAGGCCTCTCCGGCGGCCCATGCACCTGCAATTCGTTCTCTCCCACAGCGGCGAGACTTTCCCTTTATGTATACACGAAAATTAAAACTTCCGCCGGTCTGCTGCAGGTATAAAGTATAGCTCTCTATGCGCGAGGATTTAAAATATTTTGCATTTTCTGTGCGCCGATGCGGCACGCGCGCTAAGAAGAACCTGTTGGTTTCTCTCTCTTTCTATCCCTCCCTCTTTTTCTCGCCGACCCTTCGTCGTCTTCGTTTCTCTTTCTTTCTTTTTCTTTCTCTTTCGCCATCGCGTCTGACCATCTACATAATCCCGACCCTCTCCCACCGTATAGAGGTGAGGTTGTGCCGATTCTCTTTTTCGACTCGGCGAAAAAATAAATCACGAGCCAAACAGAGCATATATAGGTATATCTAAAAGAGCGCAAAAGAGTCTCTCTAGTCTCGCTAGAAGAAAAAAGAAGCCGAGAGAGAGAGAGAAAGAGAGAGAGAGAGAGAGAGAGAGAGAGAGAGATGAACAAGGCTCTATATATACACACGCTGGCGGGCTTGTTTCTTACATATACATATGTATATGTATATATATAACGATAATACACACACACACGCACACACAGGGATAGAGAAACAGGGCCGTACGTTACGAGGAACAGCTCCCGGCGACGAGGTTGTCGAGACTCCTCAGCTGGTGATGGGCCGCTGATGCATAATCTCGCGTCATCGAGGCCGCGGTTCTGCGGCGGCCCGAGCAACCACCATGTAGGATACTCTCCTCACAGGACACTTTACTTCGCTTATATTCCTTGTAATTATTATTCTCGGAGCTTGTCTTCCGAAGCACCACTGAACACTATTTTCTCTCTCGTAACGGATTTTTCACGCATACACACGCGCGACGCGTTCACTGCTGCTTCTCCCCGACGATATTTACACTGGCATGGCGCTCTCCTCTCGCGAGCGCGCGCTCACGCACCACCTTCACGTCGTTCCGTTCCGCCGTCGGTTATATTAGCGAAAGCGCAACGTTTTTCTATAATCCTCTCTATCTCTCTCTCTCGCACTCGTTATTTATGGCGGTCTTCGTCACGCCTCCGCTCGGGGAGGTTAGCAGCTAGACAGAACAGACTGAAGGTCTGCGAAAGAGACACACTACAGCTATATCTCCCTCTGGTGATGGAAAGACTGAGTAGCGCCACTATAAGCTGTTGCTTCGTGGAGTCTGCGCATTGAGAGCCGAGGCCATCTTTGGAGGACTCACTACTACTGCTTGCTCGCACTGCTGGTGTACTTATGTATATATATATATTTGTAAGCGCTCGTCATCGCAACAACGCCGGAGGTTCGCACATTTTCGGAGTGGGGGGTGTTATTGCCTCCCTCCATTCTTCCCCTTCTCTCTATCCCGGGCTTTTCAAACCTTTGATATATAACGGCGGGCAGACGATGTTTACGTTGAGAGCGGGCGATGACTGTATACCTACATATATCTATAACTTACTTTGCTGTTCTCTATTATGATGTAGGCGGGTGTATGGGTACACCCTCGGATGAGGCAATTAACGCGCTGTCCATAGAAAAAATAAGCACAAGCTCTCATACTTCTACTTGTATGATTGAGTGTGTATCCGTTCTCGAATATACGCGCGTGCTGATTTCCCTCTGTTTATACGCATGTTTTTATTTGCTTTGTATATGAGTGATTCATCTTGTTGATGGAACTGTTTTTTTTTTCAAGCCTGTGCAAGTATTTTTACTTTATTTTGGTCATTTCCGAAGTAAATAAACTTCGATCGATTGTAAAACGAAAATTTCGTTTGAATGAATCTGAAAATCACGTGGACGATCACACATTGAACGCTTCTGGTTAATAGAAAAGGTGATTCACGATTTGAAAAGCAATTCAGTCATGCTCTGAGAATACGTGAAAAAGTTTGGTAATAACTTATATTACTTCATTCGATATAAAAATATATGTGGATTTTTTAAAAATAAAACATGGTAAATGCAACGTATGGTAGCAATTGAATACAAGTTTGTTTTTTCATATAACCTTATCTGTACGTTATTATTACTTTAATAGCTCTTTATACAAAAAATGTATCTAGTATATTAATATATTTTTTCACATATAAACATTAAAAAAATTTATTTGTACACTTATTTAACAGCATATTTCGATTTGAAAATTCTCACTGTATTGTCGGATCCACCAGACACCAAGTATTTTGGGTTTGACCAATTGCAGCTTAGGACTTTGTCTTCATGTCCGGTAAGGTCGAACAATGGAGCTTTAGGACTGCAAAGAAAATTCATAATTTTTTGTCATATTCTTATTTTTGGTATCGATAAAAAATAATACATACCTTCGCGTATCCCACAATTTTACATTATTGTCATATGCGCCAGACATGAAAAGATGATCTTGGGTTGTTGACCAGCGTACTGATTGCACCCATTGCGTGTGCGAGGTGAACATTGATTTACACACAGCACCCTCTGAAATTAAAATATACATATATGAATATCATTAATTTAAAACAAACTAGATTCATAACTGTTACAGACCTGTTGATCTTGGATCATATAATCTAACATGTTTGTCTGCTGATGCTGTTATTAGTACTTTTGATAAAGGAGAATAATCAACATCAAAGAAACTTTTGTTTCCAGCTAGTTCGTGTTTGATTCCTCCTAGTTCAGTATCCCACACTTTTAATGTGTGATCCCAAGATGAGGTAACAATTTCTGTCTTGTCAGTCCATACAACTCCGCTAACCGCTTCTTTGTGACCTTTCATAGTTCTCAATGGTACTCTTGTTTTACTTTCAGTCTTTTTCCTTTTTGAGGCAGATTCTCCTTCCTCTGTATCATCTTGTAACGCTAAAAACATGCAAATAATAATCATTGGATGCTTATATAACTCAAAGTATTCTGAGTAATAAATGCAAAACTTACAAGTTGACCAAATTTTTAACATAGTATCCCAAGAACCAGTTGCCATTAAATTACTTGTTGCATTTATACCAACAGCTTCAAGTCCTCGTTCATGACCTTTGCATATATGAATGCTTTCAACTGAATTGCTTTCGACATTCCATTTCCATAATACTGCAGTTTGATCTTGGGAAGCACTAACAAAAGTTCCATTTTCACCATCTAATGATATCCATGCTACAGCTTTAATAGGCGATGAGTGTCCAGGAATTGTCAAGTGATGCTTTCCCTTAGCTGTCCATAAATGTAGAGTATTGTCATAGCAGCCAGTGAGGATCCTAAGAGTTCAATATTTCGTTGAAACCTTATACTATCAAATTAAGCCGATCTGTTGTATGAATAGAAGTTTACCATTTTTCGCATACTGCAACAGCAGAAACCCAGTCATCATGTATAAGGCAGTCCTGAGGTTCTGGTGGAGGATGTTTCTCAATATATTCAACATTTATTACATCTTCAATAGAGACACCTCTTTCTCCAATATGCTCGGCCAAAGAGGTACGAAGAAATTCGGAACATACAAGGAAGTCAAACTCTACCTCTTGACTTATAGTACCAGATTCTGAAAGAATAGCAACGAAATAATCCTGATTCAATTAACCATTACTTTAGGTCTTGCAAAAAGAAGGCTGCTTACCTTTAAGTAGTTCATTTACAAGAACATTCAATTCTGAAATAATTACTGTTACAGGCACTGATAGAGGATAATCTGGGACTGCATATCTATGATTGAAAATTTCATGTGAATTAGAATTAAAATATTATATATGTAACGTTCACAATAATCTTTTAAATATTTATATTGTAACCTCAAAGGTTACACATGAATTTATTATTTCAATATTAACGTTATATCTCTAACAAAACCAACTTTCTTATTTAAATACTTAAGAAATGTTGTTACCATCACTTTTAAGCCAAACAAATGTCATTAAAATATTATTATGGAAATTATGGACAAACATAATTTTATAAATTATAACCTCTCTACGGAAAGGAGATAATTCAGAACTTACTGTTCTTGTTTAGTTACAAAACGAATTTGTATTTGTGGAGTATCACTGTCTGCAGTTTTATTAGCCATTTTGGTTAATAAAAAGGGTTTTATTTACTAATTCGCAAATGCACATTAAATAAACACAACTCTCACGATAAATTTTACACACCGACACATGCGGTTTCTATTTCAAGTTTAAATCGATTGCACTTAATCGATACAAGCCAACTTCACTTCATTCAAAAATTTAAAAATGTCATGTTTGATTCGGTAAAAAAACACAGCTCATGAGAAATTATTAAGTATTTCTTTTAATCACTGTGTCTAACTTGACTCTAAATGGGAAAAAAAATCAATATTTTCTACGAAAAATAATGAGGTTTGCAATCACTTTATATATATATGTATACGTATATGGCGCCGGGCGCGGGCATTCTGCACATCTGTTTCGGTCAACTTCACGTTGTTCGAAGCAAAGATGGCAACGTTGTCTTGTTTTGAAAGAAACGCACGTGGGTTAAAATCGTGCTTTATTATTTTCGCTTTCTAGTTATGTTAGTAGCTACTAAATATTGTAACTCTTTTGATAAAACCCAGTGTCTGATAATTAATTTTTGAGTGAATAATTAATCCGGAAGATGCAGCTCCAAACCAAATCAAAAACCAAACCTTCCAAGTCTCAGTTGAACAAGGTTGATGACTTAATTTTGAAGAGAAAAGGTGGTGGAAGTATTATTGATCAACGTCCCTTATTTTCCAGCGATGGAGAGTAAGTTTAAGGTTTATTTGTCACATGAAATGCATTATCAACGAGTTCCTGTTTAATAAATAAATTTGACATTGCAGGACGGTTTACGTTGTATGGAAGCAAGTCATTAGAGCGTATAGTGCGCAAACTGGTGATTTTGTCAAGGAATTGGAACCAGCTGAACATAAAATAATAAGTATTACTTTGTCTCCAGAAAACTCTGACACTATCCTAGGTTGTACAGACAATGGAGAGATTTTGCATTGGAACTGTCAAAATGGTCTTATTACAATGAAGACGGTAATAGCAATTTCATAATCTATTAACATACAAATATTAAACATATGTTAACATTTAATGAATAATTTCATTTAATTTGATTTTTAGAAGCTTTTAATATCTGATGATAAGGATATAAAAATTAAAACCTTTCACATCGTACATTACAAAACCTTTAAATATAAAAATGTATGTAATGCTGTCATAACTTATATTGTAAAACAAGGTGATGCAAGGACATTGCGTATTCAATTGTATGACATGATTCTTGGAACAAGAACTTTAAGTAAAGATCTTGAGTAAGTAAAATATTTAAGTTTATATACAATGAGCAACAGGTAGAGTTTTATCTACATAATGAATTATTTCAGAAATTTTAATGAGGTTTATTACATTGATATTGTTGGAAACTATGGAGAAAATCTCATTGCTATAGCTCATGATTCTCTCTTGTTTATATTGAGTCCCATGCATAATTTAAAGTTCATTCGGTAAGTTTAAGTTATAAACTTGATCTCGTGAGTTTAATAAAAATTGTAATAATCGATTTTTTTCAATGAAATAAAAGGCACAAAACTGGAAGAAGTATCACATGTATATCTGGACATCCTGAAGAAGAGTGTGTTGCAACAGGAGATACAAGTGGTCGTGTCTTAGTATGGAGAAGTATTTCACAGTATACTACAGTCAGGGCAACATACCATTGGCATACATTACCAGTCACGGAAATTGCCTTTAGTAGATTAGGTAAAACATAGAATTTGATTATTGATAGACGATAGTAGACGAAAAAGTAACAATATTTCATTCATTTCTTTAAGGTGGCCACATGTACTCTGGTGGTGGTGAATGTGTTCTTGTAAAATGGTTATTATCTAATCCACAAAATAAGTCTTTTCTTCCACGATTACCTGCTCCTATTAGACATCTTACCATTGCACCAGCAAATGTTTATGTAGCAGTATCCACTTTAGACAATGGTAAGTTCTTTAAATTTTAAGCAATTATAAATGTTAGTATACAAAATAGTGATATTTACTAATTTTTTACTTAGGCATTATTATTGTCAATCCACAAAGGAAGTTGACTGCAGTAATTCAAAATTTTACTTGGGGTATCACTAGTAATCCAAAAAGTCTATTCCCAGCTGGACTTACTGTAGATCCAAGAACTAACAGTTTAGTTCTAAACAGTCGTACTGGCCATGTTCAATTTTTTAACACTCACACGAAGAGCTTGCTGTATAATGTAAGTGTCTTTGGGACAGTATTGAAGTGCAACAGAATATGGGTAATTTATTTTTAATTTTTCTCTTTCAATTATTTCAGTTGAATATAACTGCTCAAAATTTACTAACTCAAGAGAGGAGTGCAATAATTGTAAATACTGAAGTAACCAGAGTTGCTATTAATGATGATGGTACTTGGATGGCTACAATGGAAGAGCGAGATGATAGTGTATCTTGTACTGAAGTAAGGCTTAAATTTTGGGAATTTAGTATGGAGAAGCAAAGTTTCATTCTAAATACGTCAATTGAATTTCCACATGAAAAAGGAGTAAACGCATTGAAATTCAGACCGCAATCATCTCTAAAGAACAATGAACAATTTGCCATAACAGTTGGAAAAGATGACAAATTTAAAGTCTGGTATCTTGCTGAATCGACGTCAGAAGGTTAATATTTCTCGTCTAATACAATTACATATGTGACATGAAATGTAAATTAATATTTCAATCTTTTTGTAGACAAAAAGCAACATTGGAAATGTTACAGTGTTGGGTATTATCGGAAATTATCGGCATTGGATGCAGGATTTTCTAGCGACGGTTCTCTTATTGGTGTTGGGTTTGGCTCCACTTTAACACTATGGGTTCCTGAAACCAGTGTATTGAAACAAAGCTTAAGCTACTGTCTATATCAGCAACCGATAATGTAATAAACATATTTTATTCTTTATGCAATAATTTTGACACAATAATATGTAACGTACATTTTTAGCCGAGTGGAATTTGGTAAACAAGAATACTGCCATCTTGTAGTAGTGGCTTCAACTGAACACTTGGCTGTTTGGGACCTTTTGTCATTAAGGGTTAAGTGGAGTGTGCCCGTGAAAAACCTATCGATATTGACTGCAGATCCTCTTTCTGCTTATATGGCAGCATTTACCACTGACAATACGCGTAAGTTGATTAAACTGAGAGTTCTCTCTATACGATACATTGAAAAATGATGTTGATACAATTATTGTTTCATTTTCTAGTCGTTGTTTTCAATCCTGGGCATACAGACCCCGTATATATTAGAAAAAACGTCGTCGAAAAGGACGTCGCTGTTTTAGGCGCCTGTTTTGTTCCGAATCTGCAGGATAACGAAGAAAGCTCGGCATCTTGGCAAAAGAAGTCTCAATTATACTTTTTGGACTCGGAACAAGTTTGTATTATTAAATTATTAATGAGTACCTCTATCTGTACTGTACGCAAATATTAACTTTTTCTAATATTATTTCTAGGAGCTGCTTACTCTAGAATCCAAATCGGAATCTAACATAGCGTTAGAAAATTTGTCGGCAAGTCGTAACTTACCGTTGACGTCATTCAGCCGCATCACAGCTGCGAAAAAAATTACGAACACCGAGAAGCCAGCCTCTTACATTCACGACTACACGAGACTTAACAGGAAAGGAGCAGTAAAGGAGGTACGTTTGTTAATGAAACAACTATCGAAAGCACATTGTTGAGTAACAATATTTATTTCTGAAATTTGTCACGAGATCAAAATAATTCAACGACTCATGCTAATTTCTTATTATACAATGTAAAATCTTATACATAAGTAAAAACAATCTAGTATCCATAGAGTATACAATGAGGACTAACACAATGATAGATAAAAAAAAAACTTAGGTCGATCAATTGAAAATGAACTTCTAGGGACATGTAATAATCAATAATACTGGTTCTTCCATGGCTTCGTTTATATGAGAGTAAAATGCAAACAAGAAATTTCGTTTACCTAATGAACGAACGTAGGTACTCAGTCGAAGGTGATACGATATTTCTTCATATAAGTCGTATAATGCAATTTTTTTCCACGTATTATACACTCTTTTCTCAGTTCCGCAATTGAAAATCAATATTCGTCAATCGTTTCCAAATCATCAAAGTGTCAACCTGATCGCATCGCAATGGAATCCAATACAGAATATAGTCAACGATTCGACAGCATTTTTAAAAAATATATTCTTCACACTTTAGCCCGGTACCATGCAGACAAGCATTATATTTTTCATCTATACTTGGCTAATCATCGTTACAGTATACGTAAATGTGTGTATGTGCTTATACGGATACGCTATTCCCGCAGCATCATCGAGAAAGCTCTACTATTTGATACAATAAGACACCGAAAATTTTTCTCTCGAGGAGCATCATTATACGATTATCCGGGGTTGTGTCGCACGCTACCGAGTACGTAGTCGAGTGTTCCAATGGGCCGGCGCTGCTGTCTTAAGTAGCGGTGGGTCTGATCTCGCGGCCTGTTGAATTTGAATTGTTGTCAGTGCTTGCGGCCGATCCGGTAGTTCCGACAGCGGCGCACCAGATCGAATTTTCGGTAGCGCAGACAATGCCACTGCGGTATCTGCCTCATGTTCTCGATGGCCTGCAACCAAAAATGCAGCCGCGCGCGTGACCTTTGTAATATAGAAAGATTATGTATATATGCGTATGCGCAATGGGGGAATTTTAATCGCGAAATCGTTTGTCCCTTGAACTCCTGGAAAGCGGCGTCAAGTGCATCAGAGAAAAAGCTCTCGAACTGGGTCAGTCGGGAGAAACTGTGTCAATATGACGGCCATATAGTCAGTCAGGGGACGATGTTTCCAAATCGCGAGGCCTTCGAACCTCATGTTCCATCGGTCCTGCGATTTTCGCGCGGGAGTCGGTGTATTTCTTTTTTATTGGATATAAGGTCGCTCGTGCGCGGTTCAAGGCAAGATCAAATCTCAGGCTCAATGCCTGACGATGTATTTTTGGAATATGCATCGTATATATTTTGTACCTCAAGTTCTAGGCCGAGACTCGCCTCGAAAAGTTCACTCCGATATATAAGCCCGCAACATTGCTCACAAACGTATCTCTACTCGTGCTCGGACGCCCACGTTCTCCATTCACGCCGGGGCAAAAATGAAACTCCGGATCTCGCAGTACGCCTCCGCGAGCTTTGCGCGTTTACCGTCGCTCTTTCGAATAACGTTTTCTTTGAACGCGCATAAATCGGGCTGCTCTCGCGGCTCAAAGGATAAAACGTGCGGCCCGCCTTTTCTTTTATATATATAACAAGAACGTGCGCGCGGCAGATTTTCCATTATTCCTCCCGGCGCTTTTTATATATAAAAAAACTGATGCGCTCGAGTTTTTAATTAAAGCTTGCGCCGGGGACGGAAGTCAGAGCTTTCGCGCGCGATCAATCGTTGCATTATTGCGTATAAAAATAAAAAGCCTGGCCGCCGTTGCATATACCGAAATAACATTTCTCGCTCGATCCTCGTCGAGTCGTCGTTGTTAAACGAGCTTGGGAACGGGTCGCAGTTCATTCCACCCCGGGCCGGACGCGCGGTTAGCAGTCGTCGCTTTCTGTAAGCGGCCGTCGCACTTCCTTCCTGCCAGAGAGAGAGAGAGAGAGAGAGAGAGAGAGAGAGAGAGAGAGAGAGAGAGAGAGAGAGAGAGAAAGACGGAGGGAAAGAAGGTCCGCGAGTCAAAGCCCGGAGAAGAGATTCTGCTGGGACGAGAAATACGACTAGGCTGCGATGCTCGAGCGAGCTTTTTATTCCAAGTACAATGTTTACTTGAAACTCTGTAGAATAAAATGGAAATGGAAAAATACAGGACAATCGACGTATACATAGCGGTGCTCCCCCTGCACGACTCGAGGAGAAGGAACACGCGTAATGCACCGCGCACAAGTGGAGACGCGTGTCTGTATATCTATGTGTACGTGTAAAATAATAATCGCTGCACGTACGCGCGAGTGCCTGCGACGCATCTCGTCGACTATATGATATTATAGCGCGAAACGAATGACCCAGATTTTCAAAGAGTATACGTGTGCCCGTGTATTATACGAGCGTTAGCGCGAGCGCGCCGACTTTGAAGAGCGTTTAGATGCGTTCTTTTCCTTTCGACGCGCATAATTGCTCGTCACGAATGGCTCGAATAGAAGGAAATCCTTATATCGTCGAAAAAAATCAGGGCGATCGATCGATCGATCGATCGTTTGCATCGCGTTCGATGGCCTCTTTCTGAAAATGCAGCGCGACAAATCGTTCGGAGGAATTTGCCCGAAAAGATTCGCCCAAAATAATACTCACCGCTTCGGGATCACCAGCCGGCAAAGCCGAGGAGGTTCCGGCCATGAGAAAGACCAGGCACACTAAGTACGCCAAGAGTCCAAAGCCCCAGAGCTTCATCCCCGCAATTTGTCTTATATATATATATCTTCGAAGCTTCAGCGATATCTGTAATACGAAACGAAACTTTCTTCGGCTTTCTCGACAATATGCGACCTGCGTTACACGTGCTTGCGATAGAGCTTGCGACGGGGAAATATATAAGACGAGTCGCGTTGAGAGCTGGCTGGTCACCGGGGAACTGCGAGTTTCGCTGGTCCCGCCATGATCTAATATAGAGTATAGCGCGAGTCGCATCATCTCCCACCCCCTCGGCGTCGACGCTCTGTTGTGTGTTAGCTTGTGTGTATGTATATATATATACACACAATGCACGGGAGCTTTTTCCTTCTACTCTCTTTGGAATTTCCTTCTGCGATGATGCACCTGTTTACTGTTTACCCCGATGCAATGTACTGCGGATATCGGGATTTACGCGCGTGTTTTTCGAAATTTTTCCAAGCTGTTTTCAATTAGAGGAAGCTTTTGTTTACATCGTGTGCCTGGGTAAACGTTTTGCCGCTTGGAAAACGATAAGATTATGGCTTTTCCGATGCTTTTCTTCTTTCACCAGGACTGCTGCTTCTTCTTCTTCTTGGTATATATAGTCACTTTCCTAAGGATTTTTTGAAAGCACGATCACTAGTATTAATGCAACTATATTAACAAATTTTAGATTATGGTTTACCGGCTCTTACCGACTCTACAGCTGGAACTCTCTCGTTCAATTTAACCTACTAACGCTCTTCCGGGTTCATTCGAAGCGAGAGTTATTTATTCGTCACTTATGCATCAGATATGTAGGTTGTTATCATTTGAATTTATTGAACTAAAATTTTAGTTTGATAATGAATTATCAACGTCAGTTTTATGACTATTCGCGTTCTTTTATTAAAACAAACATCAACATATTGCCAATAGAACATGCGAGTGGAATCACCTTATGTATAATAAAAAAACATAAACTATACTTGTAAGCAAACATGTTTACAGTTAATAGTTTATAAGGCCGATATGCTTTAGTAGTAAAAAAGCCTCCCGAAAATTGTAATCCAAGGAAAAACCGAACAGTAAACTGTTTTCTCATTCTGCACAATCAACGCACTTTATATACATATAGCACATTGTTTATGTTCTATAAAAGTCTAATCTCGCATAAGCAGACTCATTGAAAACTTCAAAGTATCGCCAACGCCAACTCATAGCATAACGCAATAAAAGTGAGGCCGATGCTAGGCCATCAAGACCGTCTGCGCGCAAGAAACTTCTCCAAATTTCATTTTGTTATACAAAAACATCCATTCGTTCATATACATCTCCAAATCGCGGGAAAGCCTCGCGTTTTATTAAAATGACGTCCGCGACAGGAGACGATCCTATCCAGTTTCGGGAAGAAAACGCGTCATTCGCCTTGACGAATAATTTTCGCGCGAGAACAATCATCCACTAGCTACAGCGAGTCTCCAGCTAGGTCAACCGTCATTACCGTAACACTTGACTCCGTCCGCGATATTTCGCTGTTTTGTAGAAAAACATTGGAGAAATGTCGTGCACGTGCTCTACATCGCGCTAATTAGCCGCAAACGCGAGTTATCGCCGGCATTTTAATGCAAATAACGCCGCGCAGAAATGCGAACGGTAATTGCGATTTTCTGAAATTCCAGCTTCTGATGTCGGTTCCGAATCACGCGCTGCCGCCCATGAGGATGCTATGCATGCCGTTCCTCCTTTCGCTCATGGCTACCCAGAATAACAAGAGCAGCCAGAGCGAAAAGTCTTCGAGGTAAATATTGCCTGCAGCTTTTCGCGAATTCTTATTTTATGCGAAATTTTTTAACGATTCTCGGTTTTGCTTTTTAGGAATACCGCGAATGTCGAGGGGAGTCAGGAATCGGAAAGCGAAGACGAGGTGGTCCAATCCGAAACGTTTCAGCTCAGCAAGGACAAGGTGGACGATGACACGAAGAGAGAAGAACAGCTCGTTCATTTCGATTGGGACCGCGAAGCTCTGTTTTGATTAAAGGAATCGCTGAAGTGTTATAGTACTGTTGATTATTACTAGGTTTTTGCATCTATTGATCGTTGAGGAATGTAAGTTAGCTGTGTACAACGCAAACGACATTTTTTTACATGCCTAAGATTTTTACAGAAATAATCGAGAAATTAAAAACACGGATATCGAGAATATACAGTTCAAAAATAATGCACACATATATATATATATATATATTTTTAAGTCTGACAATACATTTTTTTTAAAAACACGGCTTTGACACCTTTTCTTCAAGTCTTCAAGTCTTATGTAACATCCTGTAACTAGTTACTCAGCGACCGCTATGAAATCTCGAATCATTTCCTTAATTGCGTCTCCGTATTCTGGATTACCGTTCACTTGCGGTATCACGAATTCCGTCCTATTCTCATAAACGTATCTTTTAAAACTGTCCGGGTTTCCCAGAATTTTACCCAGTTCTTCTTCCGGCATCAACAACCCCGGCAAGTACATAGCGGCGAAAGTGACACCGAAAAGTTTGTATTCTTCATAGCTTCGCCAAATCTCTTCGAACTCGGGTATTCTCGAGTTTACGTCGCTTTGCTCGAGGGTCTTGCGGAGCTCCGAGTGATAGTGTTTTATCAGTTCGCGTTCGTGTGTCTTTCGCAGCTCCGCAGTAGCGTTTATGTAAAGCATCATCCTCAAGTCGATAGCCGGAGAAGCATATCGAAGGCATTGATAATCTACCAATAAACACTTTCGCGGACTGCCGTCGTTGAACATGTAATTGTTTTTCCAGAGATCACCGTGATTGATCACGTTGATTTTGTCCGGCGATGGCTTTGCAGCCGCGATAAGCGATTCACGTAACTTATCGATATCCGGGCATTTGAAGCCGAATAGCTCGGCTAGATCGGCCACCATCGTTAAAGTAGTGTTCAAGAATCCTGACAATAATTGTTTGTCCTCGTGAAACATTACGTCTTCCAAGATTGCCGGCTCCACTTGATTGAGAGGCCTTCCAAGCTCCGCCTCTGCCAAAAGGGAGGATGCGTGAAAACGCGCGAGAATTGATGCGAGACATTTTAAACTATCGTAGTCCTGAAACTTGGATTTTGGCGTCGAGTAGCCGATTAGGCCAAGATTTTCAAGAAACAGCATGTTCTTCGTCGCTAGCCAGCACTTCGGAGCGAAAGAGTCGGCTTTCAAGTGTTTCAACATAGATGGAACGACTTTATTGAAGAAATTGACTTCTCTGGGAAACGGCGAAAGATCTTCAAATAATGAAGTTTGCGGATTATCAAGCTCTAAAGAGTGCTCTGATTTTAGGAAGAAATCGTAAACGCGAACTTGCGGATCGTCTGGTAGAATGTAATTTACCGTAAGTGCGTAGTGCATAGCGACGTGTCCTTCTTTCACTTCAGAGTAAGGTCGAAACTTGTAATCGACAGTCTGCACTTCAGGACCAACTGCATTGACCATAGCGAGTTGGATATTTTTATAGAGAACTTCGTTTCTCTTACTCGATGCCATGTTTCTATGCAACTGAGGATACTAATATCTTTATTCGAAAGAATATGCCGTCAAACTGCCTGACTCGTGCGGGAACCTCGTGACTAAGTCGTAGTCTTATCTCCGAACAAAAGGAAATTTGTAAAACTTTGATAAGAATAGACGATTAGTGATTAAGGGGACTGAATCATCTTAAATTATCAAAAGATGAAAAATTCTTTTTTTTTATATCTAAATTTGTTTAAATAATGGATTTAAAGTATTAAATAGACACAAGTACCCTGTCAAAAACATGAAAAACATTGAGATTGATTACACATACGAGTAAAGATTTTCAGATAACAAGTAGATTTACACTCCTAGCTGACTTTGAGTCATCAGCAAGCTGTGCCAAAATAAAATCATGCTGAATTTCCATTCGTCTGATGATATACTAGTGAGGTAAGCAAAAGGTAATACCTTAAGAAATTGTTAAAAAATTAAAATTTGATCTTATACAAAAATAAGAATACACTTATTTATAAAAGAACACGACTTTATAACTAGCTTCACGCTATAGTTGAACATATCTATTCGCAAAAACTGTCAGCACATTGCTTTACAAAGTTAATTATTACAAAGAGAATCACGCCTCTCTTCTATTAATATAATATATTACAATTTTAACATCCGTTTACATATTTAGTATTTTACAAATTTCATCTTACAATAAAACCTATACATGTACTGAATTGTAAAATATAAAAATATTCTGTAATCTGTAAACTCTATTAAAGTCCTAAACTTTTATTTCCATTTTTCAATATAGTGTTAGTTATAACTTCTCGTAGTGTCATTTCCTAAAAAATAAAATAAGTTATAATTAAAATTTACAATAATCGAGAGAAAATGTTATTATTGATGTACAGAAATTATTTGTACCTCCGATAACTCAGTTTGAAAATGTTCCGTATATTGTTTTACAATATGTATATTATCAGCTTGAACTGCTGAAATAGTGGTTAACTCATTTTCTAGCATTGATTTCCTTTTAATAAGATCAGCTTTGATTTTTTCTAAAAGATTTTTCTGTGAGTGCAATTCTCTGTAATTTTAATATAAAAACTTGTAATAAAAAATAGCTACTGCATTGCGTTTATTAAAATAAAATTACCTTTCTTTATCTTTATATTGATTGTCCAACTCAAATAATAGCTGTTCATGCCCTTTTTGATCTTCAACTTTTGAAATATTACAAGACGAATTTATTTCCATATTTGACCATTTAGCAATATCTGCTTTTAAGATGTTCAATTCTTTTTGCACACTTTCCAATTTTTCAGAAGCTTCTCTGAATTAAGTACATCTATATTAATACAAATAGTCATATACTGTATTTAATGAAAAATAAATAACTTACTTTAACTGTTTATAAGTTTCACTTGTATTTGCTGAAAATTTATCATTTAGATCTTTTACTAACTCTTGAGCATTTTCATTGTTTTTAATCTGTGATTTTTTCCGAGTAATTGAATCATTTAAAACTTGTCTTTCTTCCTTTCTAATTTCTAACACTTTTTTTAATTCTTTTGAACGCGCTGCATACTCCTCTGGAGACTTTACAATTTTAGCTTGCAAATCTGTTGTTTCTTTATGTAACTGTCGAGAAATTAATTGAGAACATTATTATCGACTGTTGTATTGATCAAGGACTCAAAACTAATAAATACCTTTATTGCTTTAGCTTTAAGATCACTGCAGTGTTTATAAACATCTTGATGTTGAATCATAACATCTTTTACTTGTTTTTTTAACTCATCAGATCTTGCGTTGTTCTCTTCCATTTCCAAACGAATTTTATCTATTTCTTGTTGTAACTAATAAATGTTTAAGAAATTTACTCATTTTTCTCTAAAATAATATGAAAGTTTAAAAAAGCACTTGACATGTGAAAACATACTTGCTGTTTTAATTCTAATTTATTTTCTCGATCATTGATTGTTGCTCCTGTCTTTGCTGTAATAGCATGCTTCTTCTCTATCATTTCTTCCATATCCTTTTGTTGATTATCAAGTTCCACAAAAGCCATTTCATTTTCTGTCATTTTATTCCTTACATAGGCAAAAAAATTGAATAAAATCTTAATCTGTCTACGTGCTCTTTTAGGACCTAAAAATATTGAAAAATAAAGTAATCCTGAGACCTACAAAGTCTATGAATAGGTATTTTCAAACATTAGTAATTTGATATACCTGGACTTGTGATATCTGTAAGACACAAGTCTTTTAAAAATATTTCATTGCATACAGAAGACAAAGCTGAGTATAAATTTATAGCTTTGATGGCATCTGAAGCCGAATCAGGATAAGAAAGACATTCCAGTTGATCGATTGTTGACTAAAAATATTACCATTAAAATTTATTATGGCAAAATAATTTGCAGTAAGGCATAGATAACTCAACTAGGTAAAAATAATTTGCTCATACCTTAGATATCTCATTGCCATCAAAATTAAATTTATTCAAATATTCTGTTATGAGATATAACATGAAATCTTCCGTTGGATTCTGAAGATTTTTCATATCCACCTGGATACCTGCTTCCTGCAGAACACTTTGCAAATTTTCTGGTTCCATTTCTTTGTAGTTCTTGCAAAACTGTTTTAACAATAATTTGAATTAAACTTATAAAGAGAGCGTTTCTGATGGAATCAATTTTATAACCTATATAATAGGTACGAGTTATCGAATATTTCAGGTGGATAACTTACTTAGAAATTTATTACTTCAACACTTTAAAAAGTGCAAAAATCGTCCAATTCAACGATTAAAAAATAGTTTAATATTTCAGTCAAGCATCGTCAATTATGCGTATATAGGTAAACAAACCATCAGTAGACATCATCGAAGTAATAATGCGTTATGTGACATAGCTAGCGTGTTCTCTGGCGGATTCCAGGTGAACTAACAGTAGCCCGAAATTGCTTAAACGTGATTGGTTGAGACGTCTAAATGGCGCAGAAGAGCCTATATTATATGTAGGTACTGTATATATACTTATATATGTTAGTTGCGTCCCGTAATAGGTATTAGACACCAAGGATATACCTAACGTATTTTCGCAGTCACGCCGAGCGAGCCAATAACGGCACGGTCTCTTTATGTATTTGAAATGCTGCCATTACATTGGTCGATAGTAGTCAAAATAAATGCATTCATCTTTCTGATTGGATGAGAGCTGCAAACGTGTAATATACGAAAGTTGAAGTAAATTATTTATATTTATATAAAGTTCTTAAATGCATGTTAAGCTATCGTAATATTGCATGCTAGAATAACGCAAAAATAATAAGGAAAACAAAATTATAAATGAAATAAATTTTTATTAACAAATCAAAGAACTCATGGTACTGTCAGTAATTGTTCTACAATCACTTGTATGTTACG
Organism: Muscidifurax raptorellus; assembly: GCA_020010945.3. Classification (NCBI taxonomy): domain Eukaryota; kingdom Metazoa; phylum Arthropoda; class Insecta; order Hymenoptera; family Pteromalidae; genus Muscidifurax; species Muscidifurax raptorellus. The sequence goes on along the minus strand of CM052078.1, from coordinate 6,554,844 downwards.
AACAATCTTTATATCACTTTATTATATGTAAATTTGAAAAATTATCTAAAAAATTAGATTGCAAAAATGATGCAAGATATGTATATTGAATCTCTTTATTGTACAGTCAATATTTAAAAATTCATCAATTATGTCCTAGTATGTAACGCAATATGTAATAACTTCTTAGAATAATATACCCTAATTACAAAACGTAGTCTAGTTCGTATCTAATATATTGATTCTTTGGGTCATTCATTATTCTCGGATAACCAGCAACTAGAGCATCTTGTCCACCGATATACAAGGAATTGTATATTTTCCAATACACGTCGCGGACTTTCCTTGCAGGGTGAAATAAGCCCTGGAAATAAAAAAAATTCGTATCAAATATTACATTTTTCGTCTTATATTTGCCATAAATCATATTTAACCATGCATACCTGTAAAGTGTACTGCAGGATTTTGATTGGCCCCAATGATACTCGTAAGCCATCAACCGCATCCATAAACGCTTGAACTAAATGTGGAGAAGTCTCAAAAACGTTTGGCCATACGTAATTTAAGAGATGTATCAAGGCATCTTCACAACCAAATCCGTGAACGCCTAAAGACATGTGCTTGATTGCTGCACAGGCAGTTTGTCTGTGCACGAGATCCCTAAATAAATTAAAGTGGTTTTAATTCTGTACAAAATTGAAATAATTTTAATTTTATAACAATAAAAAATACGTACCTGTCCATCAGGGCATCTTCAAGTAATGGACTGACGGCGTAAATATAATCCTTACCCATCTCTCCAATATACTCAAATAGAAATGATAATGATTTCAATACACCGTTTTGAACATTTAATTCTGGAACCCTGTACTCATTCATAAGCGCTGGCAATACAGTAAATGGACTGCACGTTTCAGCAACAATAGCAATTGCTACAGTTGTGCAGACACGATTTTGACGTTCTTGAACTTTTAGATTATTTAGTAATGTCGCCAAAACATCGTGAGGTCTGTAAAGTACAAGAACAAATTTTTATGATTTACGTGTTTCTTTTTAATTTTGTATTTATCAGTGTAATATTTCTGATGATATCGTACCCAATAGCCTTTGCGATGTAACCAAAGGTATTTACTGTTGCTCTTCGAATTGCTTTTTTATGGGCCTTTAGCAACTCTAACAGTTCGAAACAAATCCTCATCCATTCACGCGCCGATACGTACTCAGGCCCACGGTCCGCTATTCTTCCAACTAAATCTATACAATTCTCTTGCACCTAATAATAGTAAACATATACTTTATAAAAACATGCTTAATTAAGAATATTTAGTTTCTTGATGAATATTAAAATTTACCTTTTCGTGTCTGTTCTTCAATATAGGCGTCAGCCTCGGGAGCAAATCTTTTATTGGAGGCGTCATTTTTGTCATTCCAATGACATTCACAATCCCTTTTAAGGCTCCAAGTATGCTACCCAATACTTCAGGGTATTCTTCTCCCAAATATTCATAAAGCACAACTCCTAAATGTCCCATGAGCTTTTCTTCTTGACAAGTCTTCATAACTACCGCGATACGGGATATTAAGTCAGCAGCTTGCTGTCTTACTTTGGCCGATTTATTATTAAGCCTCCACAATATCGTACCGCAAATTTGAGGCAAATACGGCTTTACTCGTTTACTCAACGTATTCACAATTGTCCCAAAACCGTTAAGCATAACAACATCCTTAAAAAATAAATCGTTAAAGATATAAATTAAATTTAAATGACATATAGTGGTTATAAGCGTTTCTTTCAATTATACCTCTGTTGTTTGTTCCTGGAACGCGTACAGAATACCATCGATGAGCTGCTCTTCAAGTCGAGAATCAACGCCAGCTGCCCCAAGATTACTCATGATTTTTTCGATAGTTTCCATGACCATCTTTCTATACTGTTCGTTTTCATCTTTCAAATCATCAACAACTCGGTTGATGATTTCAGAAGCGCCGACTTTATTTGCAATTTCAACCGTAGTGTCTACAAGCTATAAATAAATAATATGAAAATTTCATGACAATTGCTGACTTTAAAAGCAAAAATAAATTATTATTAATAAACTTAATTCAAGAATATCGCCTATTTTTATTATATTTGGAAAATTTATTTTACTTGTCTGTAGTTCCTACGATCCAGGGCCATTCGATGATTCCAAAAATGTTTAAAGAAATGTGGTAAGATTTCATCTTTTATATACTGGGCTTCAACACCATCAGTTCCACAACATTGTTTTACGACCTATAGGAACACGTAAAGCCAATTAAAAAAAAAGAGGAAAAAACAATCTATTGTATTACTAAAACAATAATAATGCCAATTATTTTACCTTTAACACAATCTTCTTCATTTCTTCATCAGGCGACTGGAATTCTCGGATCAAAATTAACATTACTTCTCGAGTATAGTAGTTGGCATACTCGGCATCCATTAGAGGTATCAAATAACCAATAGCTTTGAGAAAAGCAGCTAAACCTTTGCCTCTATGCGTGCGAATACCCTTCCATAGAGGTTTCAATACGGAATCGAAACTCTCAATACCATATGGAGTGGCTGCCTCAGCTAATGCCGCTATAGCCAATGCAGTAATAGTACGAACTTTTTGTTGTTCATCCACCAAACCTTAAAAATAAAAGTTTGAAAGTTAACAATGATTTCGAAACTTTAGCTTTATCATTAAAAGTAAAATTTAACTTACCATGCTCAATTATTTCAACCAAACTTTTTAAATGTGGTAAAATGGCACATCCCATTAAAATTGCAATCTGTTGTACAATCTTTATACCCGTATGTCGCGCTTGCCATGACTTTTTACTTCTACACACAGCTTTTAAGAAAGGCAAAAGGGATGGAATTCCCAACGCCGACGCGACTACGGCGAATGCTCTGGCTGTCGTATTTCTGACATATTCGTCAATATTATCAATATCTGGCCTCATGGTAGAGATCATAGTAGCCAATCCAGCAGCTTTCGCCAAGTTCGAAATGATCTCTCTGCCTTCAACACGAGCATAATAATCTTCGTCAATCAGCAATGGTTCAATAACGACTAGAATCTGCAATGACAGTCATTAATATGTACTAATGTAATACGTACTTTATAACTCTTTTAATAAGATAAAAGGTTACCTTATGTACATAAGGCCTGACTAAATCATCCAGTTTATACAAAATTCGATCAATAACCTTAACCAGTAAATGTCTTTCTTGATCTTCTAGAGTTGGAGACATAAGAAGAGGTAAAATTTGATTAAATAATGGACCTGCGCCAAATTCTCTTGCTTTGTCAGTTATCTGCCTCAAAGCAGCTTTACGCATTGGTGGTGTTCCATTTTTAATTTTTAATAATAACTTCATGATCTTCCTTTCTTTCTGTTCCTCTGGACTCAGTGATTCTTCATCAACGTCCACCAACAATTTATCGAAGTATTGAGCATCTTCTGGCTTCATAAAAGGTAAATTTCCTTTTGGTTGATTGTCTATTAATTTAGAATTTTTATCTTCTTGCTGAATGAAAAAGCCTTGTGGTGTCCCAGCAATAGGCGTGGGAGTGGCCGTTAACTTCCTTGCAGGTGTTCTAATGGGTACATAACCTAAATAACAACAGTAATACATTATAATTAGGCTTCTTTTTTTTTCTAGACTTAGCAGAATTTCTTAAGGAAATACTTTACCTGCAGGGGGCTGTAACACTTTATATCCCGGGGGAAACATGGCGTCGAGCTCATCGTCTGTTAAGGGACGATTTCTCTCATCTATTTCCCTTTCCCATCGGTAAGCCTGGAGCTGCTCTGGTGTCATTGACATAAGATGCCCGGGTGTTGGAGTAGCCATGCCCATGGCTTTTGAGCCAGTTGGTGTTGTGCCACTGGGTGTTAAAATAGAACTTTGATGCGGAGTAGTCAAAGGCGTCGCTGGAGTCTGGGGGGTCATGGATCCAGGAGTTTGAGTAGGTGTTTCATCCCAACGACTCTTTCTCTTACTCGCAGACGGAGTGGGTGTTTCTTGTATTAAATCCCCAGCTACTCTATCAGTTTTTGGAGTCTCAGCCCATCCGCTTCCATGACCAGGGGTTTCTTTTTTAACATTTATATTTTATAATTACATATAAATACTTATGGAATTTTTTAAATATTTTGAAATTTAATTTATATTTATTACCTCTTTCTGTTTTAGGAGTTTCATCCCACCTATTTCTTCGACTTGAAACTACTTTTTCAAGAGGGGTCTCTCTTCCCGGGGTTGTTGCACCCGGAGTCGCATGTCCAGGTGTCGCATCCCAGATTCGTGTGCTGACCCCTGGTGTAGCTCCAGGGGTTTCCCCTCCTTTGCCATGGCCGGGAGTCTCATCCCACCTTACAGCAGCTGGTGTGACCTAAATTACAATAATTTTTTATGAGCGAAATAACAACTTTTTACCATTCGTAATACGTTCATGTACATGTACATCTACATACATCTGCATTATCCCATGACGTGGGGGTTGCTGCTGAGCCAAGTCCCACTGTGGGCTTTTTAGCGGTTGGTGTATCATCTGTTTGATCCCAACGACCACGTTTCTTGGGAGCTATTTTTGCTTCTCCATTTGTTTTAAGGGTTCCATCCTTGGCCTTTTCAGCTATTTTTTTTCGCAGCTGTAAATAAAATAGCATTAGTATTATGGTTATTAAATTGGAAAGAAACGATAATAACTCATGCTTCTCATATCTTATTACTCACTTCTGACTCTTCTCCTTTTAGGAGTTGTTCTTTCATAATTTCTGTATATGTCCTTGATCCAACATCTGGAGTCTTTCCACCTGTAATCAAGAAACAAAAGTCACGCAAAGCGCAACAATTAGAAACATGAACGAATAACGTTACAAATTTTGATTATTTATCTGACCGAAATCTCCTAATCGTTTTGAGATGAATCTCTAGATCATTATGCCCTTAGAATATCGAAAGTATATTCCAAGTATAAGCTACTGAATGAACTCAAGACCTTTACCCGCTTGAAGAATGCAACAAGTTAAAAAAGGCAAGAAGAAATCCTAACTAAAATTGTAAAGCAGGTAAAACAGTTGCATCAGTAGCTGGCATACATTATACGTACGTGGAGTTTTGGTGCCACAGGGAGCACTGTCCTGCTCATGTCATCCAGTTTGTAAAATACTTGACATCTAAAAATCAATTCTCATCTTGTTAATAATAATTTATGCACTCAAACCATTCGTACTGATTTATGGGGCTGTTTTAAACCTGAATGATAAGATAAAAAGTTCATGTCTTTACAGTAAAATGATTGTACAAGCCAAGATTTCAAAGATATTAATTTAAACTTGATCGTGTATATGTTACAGTATAATTTGATAGTTTGAAATTTTTTAAATGATATTCTACGTTAAATATCAATATTTTTTTCAAAAGAAAAACCTTTATCTGTATCATTGATTTGTCAGGTTTAATAGGTGGATTTTTACAATTTAGCCGTATAACCTTCGACTTAGAGTCCAGGATAAGCAGATGATTCCACATGTGCAGACCGTCACTAAGATTGGAAAAAAATGCAGGAATTAGTACGTACTTGGAAGAAACACACATATTCACTTCATTCAAACCCAAAATTTAAGGATCACACACATCCCTTTCCTGTCATCCAACTGCATAACAACTACTGTGGCTAAATATCTGATTTTATATATATTTAAAGCTTATAATTTATAAAAAATTAAAACATGAATTTGATTTTTTTTAAAATAACTTTTCTTAAAATAGCAACTGAGAAAATTTAATGTATACACCTACTTCTAGGTTGCATTAAAACTGATTTTTAATTAAATTATAATAACAATCACCTAAAAAAACGGATTTCTATATAAATCAGAAAATGTGAATCTTTTGTATTATGGTGTGATACTTAGTAAATAAGTGAAACAGTTGCCTATACTTTTGAATATCAATATGCCTTAAAACTTGACAGAACATTCATATTTATGTAACTGCAGAAATTAAAAATAAATATTGTCACATTTTTATTTTGATATCTTCATAATACATTATAAGCATAATTTGATGAAGTAAGTACTATAAGTAGTAAACACATTTTTAATACATTATTCAATTTTTCAATTGAGTTTATCAACAAACAATAAGCATTTTAAATTCTGCAGTTTTAAAATTAAGTAGAATAAAATTATGATTAAAAATAAGTAATGATGTTCTAAAATATGTAATATATCAAATATAAAGAAGTAGCATAAATGATCAAGTTTTTAGAAGTACCTGTGTATCTTTTAAATTATAAGCAGTAATAAAAATACTAACCTTCTGCAAATGGATCAACACGCTCTGGTGAAATAATCATCCGACGCCTTTTTTGCCTGTATTCATCTTCTCTGTCAGCAATCGTTGGTCGTCTCCTATCCGCAAAGGGATCATAGTCTTTTTCACTCTATAAATATAGACAATCATATTTTATGTATCATTGTTATTGGTAATCGTATAATATGAAATATAAACAAATTTGTCAGCATTGCTTTTCACCTGTGCAACATCGTTGAGCAAGGCTGCTGGAGCATTGAAACCCCTCTTGTTTGTACTAAATGTACTTGGTTCGTAATCTTCATCCTACAAATAGGCATAATATTTAGAATTATTGCATAGCAATTTGAATGTAAACATAAATTTATCAATGAATCTACTTACGTCAACTTCGTCGTTAGCTGCAATGGATGTGACATAGCCATCAAACTTATTGTTTGTCCCATCGTAGATATCTTGATCATAGAATCCAGTTTTGCCTAGAGCTACCTGATCTTCTTCAATAGCATTAGCTTTTGCACTTTTCTTCTTCTCCTGTATATCTCGTATCTGCGCCTCAATATCTAGAAAGCAAAAAAATGTGAGCCATCCATCAGACAAGCTATAGCGATTATCCTTTGCGAAGTAGGTATATGTATATACAAAGGGTGCGTTCGAGAAAATGACGTTCTAACGTTTAGGTTACGTTGCGTGGATCCATTAATAAGTGACATATAACCTACTCACACAAAGTCAAAGTAAACAAAACTTTGAGAAGATGCTAAAATCAGTCCATACTTGGATGACGATATAGTATTATATTGTATGTACGTGTATCTAGATCTTACTATGGTACGCACTCGGATGCCATTACAGTGAAATATACAATCATGTGTATTTTGACAGAAGCTTGGTCGCGATGAAGTTACATTTTAGAACTGAATAATCGCATTGCAACAACGTAAGAATATACATATTAGTTGCAGTATAATCAAGAAAACTTACCTTCCCGAGTCCGCGGGATCTGCTCCATGTTTGCGTCTTGAGGACTGGCGCCTCGTGCTCTGTACTTGTCGTAAACTAAACTATATCCTGTGTATAGGTAGGTATCTATCACACTTGGGACTATTCTGAATGAGAAATATGCGCTTAAATGGCTAGAGAAACGAATATTTATCACAATACAGGCGTTACAAGTCGGCGATCAGTGCGAGTCGCGATTATATGCTGCCATTTGCAGTATTGCCGTCGTCGACAGAGGTACCTAGTACGCATGCGCAGGCATTCTCGAATGCGGGAACGCGGGAATATTTGAATCGATAAGAAACTAATTTGTCTGTACAATTGATCCAAGCAGTAAAATACCATACGACCTGGTGATATTTATTCATATATGTGTCATTGAATAAAAGCAGCAGTGATTCTTTCCATTTTAACGAGTGTACCAAAAATCAATTCTCTGAATTTCCGGTTAAATTCGTTTTCCACAGAAGTCATGCGTTTTCCTTTATCAATTAAAGTTTTTTTACTTAGTAACTTACTCACAAGAGATGAGAAATATATATGTTATTTATACAAGTACGATCGAGTACGTGCCACCGAATCGCTCCTCGATCAACGTCAATTATAATAGCAATCCAAACGATTTGACGTGCATATACAATACAGCAGTACATCTGTAAATTAATTATCAAATAAGTGCGAACTTTCTTATCGCAAAGACAAAACTTGCAGGCTGTAAGACATGTACGTATATTCATCAAGCGACCTTATACAGTATAGCCGGAAAAGCATAGAGATCATCTCTTAAAGAAAACCTTGCAATCTGTTAATATAATATAAATGTACAGTCCTCGAAGAGCCGCACACATGCATGTTTATTTTTGTCCCTACTTATTATCAGCGGCACATTTATGCGCAGAAGCCGCTGCTGCTCCATACCATTTAACCATCGTGACAATCTTACACGCATGAACTCATATACGCGCACAGCTCAGTGCACACATCCAAGAGTACCAGTTCCGAGAGAGAAGAAAAAAAAAGAGATGTTCGCGGCGACGATGATGGCCGCCCCACTGCTGGCGCGACGGCGCAGTAAGCAGCCGCGTATGTGTGTCCCCTACCTATACTCGCACGACACGCTCTCCCGTCAGTTGTTTTGAGTCGGCGGCGCGGTGCACATGTCGCAATTTACTTACGCAGTGTATATCCTTCCCTCGCGCACACTATACATTTCGCTATACGTATATCCCGGCTCTTCGCATCTGCGCGAAGAATACTACAGTTCCAGAGATTGATCAATTGTTGAAAAACTGTAGCTGTACAAATACAGCAGCGATACCCCGTGATAAGTTCGAGGAACATCAAGAGAAAGAGAGAGAGAGCACGTTGTGTCTGATTATATTATACATTCGGTCCTCGCTTTTTTCTCGTATTCCCTCGGCGCGGCGGCGGCTCGTCCCATATATAACCTCTTCAGTCTCGTCGCCGGAACGTGGGTTGTACGAAATAACATTCGTTCGTGTGTGTGCGTCTGGTGTGTGTGTGTGTGCGCGGAGAGGAAAGGAGAGGGTATAACTGCGCAAAAATTCGCAGTTCCGAAGGCAGCGTCGAAAGCGAAGCGTATTTTATTCTCTCCCCTCGCAAAGTCCACGTCGTTTCGAGCACGCCTAGAGCAGTGAGAATAGCTGAGCAATTCAGAGAAGGTTCGCGAGAAGCCGGAGGGAGCGGAGGAAGGGAAAGGAGGCACGAAGAGGCCGAACTTCGTGCCCGAGCTTCCTCTCGCTCTCGGTGCCCTCGACGTCGTTGCCTAACATCATCGGGCGCGTCGTCCAGCCTCGTCTCATCGAGTTACATCATATTGTTCGGCCACCAACATCATCAGGAATCCGCGAGTGCGCGAGTTTGTGTTTGAGCTGCGTTGGTTAGCGGTTCTCTATATAAGTACCAGCCACTGCAGAGATGAGGACAGATATCAGCAGACGAGAGGAGGGAGAATTCGGAAAAATGTCGCATCAGCGCGACACCGTCATACATCTCGTTGCCGGAGGGTGAGTTTCTCTTCCTCGTTGCTCTATCTTTTGTTTACCCGCGCATCCAACCCGTTCGTTATGCGCGTAACGATCGAGTTGTAGCTTGTCGCGTCGAGGAAATATCACGACCATCACCGGGTTTTTCGGGGAGGCTACGTGCCGCTCGGAACGTCGTCCACGCAGTCTCTCTCGCACACCTGCGCCGTGTAACTTCTTTTTCACGCTATACTCCGTCACGAGAACATCAACAACGGCAGAACCTATACCTATACAGCAGCCGGTGTTGTTTACGTGCATTCTTTCGACGCTTGTATAGGTATATGCTTACGTATATAGGGCTTGGCGCGTTGTACACGTGCACCGCCGCCGATGTAAATATAGAAGAAGCTGCGCGGTACCGTTTCCTCTTCGATGTAGGCGTACAAAGCACACGCGATCGATCGCTCCGGGCTTTTGGCCGCGAATATATTGTAAGTAATATCTAAAAGGCGTCGCGGGTGTTCGGAGAGAAAGCCAGCCGTTGAACGAACTTGGACGACCTTTCGAGAGCACGCCTGCCGAACGTGAACGCTTCCCGTGATACTTATTTACGCGCAAACTGTTAAAATAATTGAAACTAATTTTTTTTTTTAAACTTGCGAGTGCATGCTTGATTTACGGCTATTCTGCTGACTATATATACATATTACGTAGTGCAAATAGGTTGCCGTAGAAAAAATTCCATTCCCTTGCCTGATGTATCATCTGATGTAAAGAGTGCGTTTTTTCGTCATGGGAGTGACGGTTAACGCAGGTGGAACCGAACAGAGATTTATTAATTTTTCTGCGTAACTATGTATACGCTGTTTTTTCATTATTTATGAAACTAGAGAAAGATAAATATCCTTTTCGAAACCGCATCAATCAAAACTTTAAAATTTGTATCTTGCCGCAACGTTCGAAACTAGACTAATGTCGATTCCGGTGCATTTACCCCCTGGGTTGATATATTTTCAAATGAACTTCCGGGTAAAACAAGCCGGCTTATGTCGCGAGTGCGTTACGCAACGTATACACACGCACCAATGCCATCTGCGAATAGAACGAAAGTGCGTTCTCGCCTTTCTTCGTTACTTATTTATTTTATCTTTTCCCTCCGACTGCTTATCTCAGTGATTTTTTGTATTACTACGCGCAGGGAGTTATCTGACAAACAGTTAGTCGGTCTATTATTTTTTTTCGTGATACGTTTTTTTATACTCGGAATTTTTAAACGACTGATGAATATACGGGATGAGGTATATATATATTTAAGTATATATGTAACCGAGTTTTGGCAATTTATTCAAAATGTAGACGTGGTCAGGCTCGAAGTTTTAACCAAGTTATTTCTCTTTCTTCTTTTCGCATATTCGCGCGCGATAAATAAACATGAACCGACGTTTAATTTCAGAAACGGAGATAGCCGACTGATTGATGCAATGAATTTAGTACGAAAATATAGACCTATCTGTGCCTGATATAGACACCGAGTTTTCGAATCGCTGAATTTCAACGTGAAAACGGGTTCATGCAGATGAGCAAAAAACGCGTTGATATCAGTTTTTTTTCTCTTGGGCATTCCTGCTGCAGACTGAAAAAACACGTTCCGCGCTGCAAAAATTGTAGGCGTTGCTGCAATAGAAAGAGAAATCAAAGACGTTTGACTACCTCTCGTTTTCCTCTTCTTTTTTGCTAAAACAAGAACTGACGGATTCATTGACTGTATAAGTCGCTTCATCAACGCCACTTTAAGTTGTGCTTGTCGACAAACCCCTGTCGATAATTTTTTGATACGCAGATGTCGAGCTTTGGTATTGCAAAAGTAATTTGTTTTGCAATGCAACACTAAATAATTTTGCGCAATTTTAAGCGAGCGGCAACTAAGCATGCGAGTGACACTCTATGTAAACACGTTTACTTACCTTGAGAGGACAAGGAAATTTTCCCATATTTTATTGAGGCAATGATTTATTTGTTTTACGAGACACTAACGCTATTAATAATCGTTTTGTAATATAAAGACGAATTTACTTAAAAGTTATTAAACATCCTGATTCGCTTATAAGTAACACTTTACTGGCTAGTCTAGCTGGTGAAATCCACGTTCCTACTGGTTGTATCGGTATGTTACGTAATTCGAAATAAAAACAAAGAATTCAAATATTCGAAAAGTTGCATTTAATTTTTTTACATGTATTTGGCTAATATCTCACGATTTGTTTACAATGTTTAAAACGTCGTGATAATATGTATTGCCTCTGAATTCATTCGATTGCATATGATTCACTATTACGCAAGGTTTATGAGCCGGTCGCAAAGTTCTAAAATTATATACAAAAGGAAACATTGTCAATACAAAAGACGCATTATTACGCTACAAATAACAGATGCTCGTTATAACTTTTAGAATTTAAATCAGTCTCTTTGAATGAAGTTTTAAAATTGTCCGTTACAATAAGCACGTGTTTTCAATTTTGTCCAAAATCCCTGTTTATGATTTATTATCATTCAAATCCAAGCACAAAATAAAGTGAATATGTCTATATGTCACAGAGTGGCTGGAACTGTTGCGGCGATCGTAACCTGCCCTCTTGAAGTAGTGAAGACGCGACTACAATCGTCCTCAGCAGGCTTCTATCCACCACCGATTAACAAGGAGTTGGCCTCCGGACATGTCACGTGTAAGACAGGTTATCCAAATCCCCAGCAGCGAAGGCGGCTGTGCACCGGCGAATCGAGGAGGTATATTACCCATTTTAATGCATTTAACATTAAAGCGTTATGATGACAATTTTTTTTAAACATTATATAATTTTATAATACACAATATTATTGCAAGGTTAACCTTTCTTAGGTATCGATATACCGATTGCGTCGTTCAAATAAATACTGATATTATTAATTGATTTTGTATCCCTAGTAAATCTTAGGGCTATAATATTTCAACTGATTAAATTCAATAAATAAATATACTTAATCCATGAATTAAAAATGTTATTACTGAAATGGCGAGCTTTTAAATGCGTTTGCTACAGTGGTTAATTGATAGAAATCATACCTATGACGCATAATGATTTTTTCAAGTCTTCTTAGAAATGAGGAAATAAGGATTTTTCAAAATAATATCAATTTATATTTATATGGTAAAAAGAGAATTTATTACTACATGTAGGAAAAAGTTGTAAAAACTATTTTTAATATGGAAACCTGATCATGCATATTCAAAGGCTTATATAGAAATACTCCACATTAAAAATATGCTTCACTGTACATTATATTCTATCATAAAATTATCGTCTGTATAAATAATTTCAATGTGTTAAAGGTACATAACGACTTTCACGATAAGTCTCTGATAAAGAAGAAACAAAATTCAAAAATAAATATCAATGTTGTTATTTTGGTATTGCACAATTTGCAACTGTTATCAATCTTTATCTATCTAAGATTTAGATTCAAAGTAGGACAAGTGCATGTAAAAGCGTTCTTTGAAGGCCAATGAAAATTCGATTTTTTCCTCTTTTAAATAGCAAAAAAACCTTCGATTTAGAATCGATAACAATTTTTTATAATAAAATAATTATCATTTCTTCTTCACTCAGGTATTCCTTGGTAACGTTGTCACACTGCGCTGTATCACCTCCTCCAGGAGGTCGTCCACATCACATGCCAATGCCCCCAGGAATCATGCAGTGCCTGAGGCACATCGTCGAGCACGAGGGTCCAAAGGCCCTTTTTAAAGGTCTTGTACCAAACATCATAGGTGTTGCTCCGTCCAGGGCCATCTACTTTTGCACCTACTCACAAACCAAAAATTTCTTCAACACATGCCTACCTCCAGACAGTCCTCTTGTACATATGTGCTCTGCGTCTTGTGCAGGTCAGTCTACGTTTTATTTTATTCATATAATTTTTAGTTCGCCTTGCAGAGAAAAAATAAAGAAATTATGAGATTATTTTATGTACACTTTTTTTAATTATTTAGATTGCCAAAAAGAAAGAAAAAGATTTCATGAGTAATACGTGGTCGTGTGTCATAAAAAGTGTGTAAGTCAAGGATAAATAACAATAATTGCGGTACCTTATTTCGCAATGAAATTTCAATATAGAATCGTAACACGATGAGCGGTGTAGGCACTCAAATGTTTACTGATTCCAATTAGCGACATGTGTAACGCTCTCTACTCATCAGAGGAAAGTTTTTCCGCGGTCACGCCGTCTATTAGTGGTTCAGTAGATATTAGAGTAATTAATTGATGAAAATTTAATCATCCTGAGAACCTTTTACTACGATTATGAATTTACTTATTATTTGCAATCCACCTTTGTTCATGACAATGACTTGGCCAGATGACGTACCATTTATATCATTATTTTTTGTCAATATCACGATCTAATTTTACATCGCCCGGTTCAAATTTGAAGCGATCACGTCATCGCGCAGAGTATAATATAAGTGCATCATCAGTTGGATCTTTTCCAAAAGTGAACCTCAAAGTTTTATTGCTAAGAAAAATGTAACGTGAACGTCAATAAGGTCATTACGATTGCGGCTTCAGCTACTTTGATACAATAATTTTTTATAATTTTCATACACTTTGAAAAATACAATCTACAAATGGATGGTATCGTTTATATTGCAACTCAATATCTCATCGGGTAAAAAATTCCGGTATTCTTAGCGCACACAAAAAAATCAGGCTAAATTAGTAACTCGCTGTTTAATCATCTCTGTGCGAGAAAAATTCTTACAACGCAGCTAACAATGTTAATAACAAAGCACTCACAGCGGCTTCATTCAATAACTAACAAGATAACGAGCACGATAAGCGGATTGCAAATAGAAATCTATCATCACACGACTAGCCATGATCACTGTATAAAGATCCCCGAAAAAATTGAAAGTCCAAACTACACATTGGAAACAATCTTCATGAGTTTCGTATCGCTATATGCGTATTTCAGCTCCAAAGTCCGCGACGGACAAATTTCTTCGGCTGCACACTCGAGTCCCATTCATCGACCGCCAAGTATATGCGAGAAAGAAAGGACTGAAAATGGGGGGACACAGACTACGCGTTGTATTAATAGTTTCCGCAATCGGGAATTATGCGAGTGATAAGAGTCGATAAGCGCGGGTCGTCTCGCACGTCACCACATCGCCGTCGACAGTTACTCATTATCGCGCCTCTACAAGCATTGCGACTGCGTGAGGAGAAGAGAGAAGCAGATTCCGACTACGCAGGGAGCCAAATTGGTGAGAGACATATACAGAAAAAAACGTCCACGGATGCACTCTGATCTCTATATTCGTTCGTCCTATCGCTCGTAGCTTCTACGTCGTATATTGCCGAGTGTTATATGTATACATGTATGTGTGTATGTTTTCGCTAATCAAGCGTTGCGCCGGCAACGCGCGTGGAATTTTCTCGCGAAATCCCCCGAAGTTCTAACGAACTTTTTATTTTTTGCGACTTTGTTTTCCTACTGTTCGAGGGATAAAGGGTGTATCGCAACCATATGGTGCGCGCTGTAGAAGCAAGTGCGTCATCGTCCCGTCAAATCGTGCAGCTAAGCTGAATAAGCTCCGGGCTTTTGACTTAAAATAAACCAAGTCAGATTAGTGGATGTACGCCATAAATTCATTTTTACGATTTCGTTTTCAAGTTCGATCGCGATCGCTCGGACTGCACTGTTTATTTGTTTATTTTTAAAATTGAACGGGATTTAGCCATATGTGAAATTCGTTATTGCGTTTGTTATTTTGATTATTTTGTAGGTTCGAAGAAATACGTTTATAAATGATATATAGAAATTTAATCACGATCCACTGAAATTTTTCTGAAAATGATAATTCGATTTTTACTGTTTTTTAATTGTCAAATTGATTTTCTCTAGAATGCTCTTATTTGATAGTAAGCAAACTTACAGAAATTTCCACAGTTTCTTTTTCGATACCGTATAATATTGGGGATGTGAGAAAGAATCGTTACCGTTGATTCCTCTCCTGTCTTTTTTTTAATCAGAAACTTCTTTTCGTGTGAGAATGCGAAAAGCCTCCCGCGAAGCAGACACGTTGGGTAATCGGCTTTGGTATATCAAACTTTGAGAACAATCGTCAATCGGACATGGGCAATTCCAGAAGTACAATAACAAATCACGAAGAAATTTTTTCTAACAGATAACACGTTTGATCCGCGCCACAATTGCATGTTATTTTTCAAAGGCATTTCGTATTTCCTGCGGCATTCTTCATTATATGCGACAAAAAGCACCAACTCAGCCGGTACAACATGGCGTGTTTAAGAATCTCGGAAGTTTGTTGTTTAAGCAAACATGAGAATCCAGCTCACATTACATAATAGCATGCCATTCGATTTGAAATTCAAACTCTTTCAAACGACGTATCAGCGGAATACCTTCAATCATGGATTGGGTAATGCTGAGATTTTAAGTTGATTAAAAACGTTGCATCTACACTTTTTTAAGTGCGCATTTAGTACGACCAAGTTGGCGTCCGTATCTTTTTTTCATTGCTTTTTAATCGATGTAATATTTTTTGTATATGATATTATACATGCACCAGCGGTATACGAGCATGGGGCAAAATTACTTGAGCTTTCCGACTCTCTAGTCTTTGGCTTGCGAGGATAGATGGTGCACAAGCACTTTTTTATTTCCCTATAATATGTGTCATATAGAGGGGTGTGCCACCTACGCCAAAACTCAATTGTTGATTCTATTACGGTAGCTGCGTTGTCGTATTGGAGAACTGTGCTGACGAACAATGATTGCTGCATCTGGGTCCTAATAATTACTGAATACTTATTAAATCATTAAACTTACTCTAATTACTCGAATAATACGTGAATCGATTGTCTAGATTATTGGATTTTGATGTACTTTTGATGTGGTTTTATGACGTTTAATCTGATAATTGTCATTCACAATTTTACAATAAATTTTGCGAGCGTTATCTGTAGTATCTTTATCAAATAAAACATGAGAATGGTATATTCTACATTCCTATTAAACAATTTAAATATATTTACAAAATCATCCTCAATTTATGTTGTTAAAAGATATAAATTATTTAATAATTTTATATTCAAATAAAATGCTAATTATCATGTGACTTTCGAGTTTGTGTCTGCATATCAAACTGTTTTTACTTTTAATCTTTATTAACAATAATTTTGTCCTCTATTGCAGATAGTAAAATTGCAGTATCATAAATTAAAGCCACAACATTCCGCTGAAATAAGAGAAATTGACAATATTGATGTCGTTAAAATCTCCACTTAGCAAAATTCACATAACGCAGCACTCGTCATTCGTCAGCACGCAGCCTCGCCAATTCAGCGAAGTATATGTATATAGTCTCGAGCCACGACAATGGAAAAAAATCACGACATCCCCGCAAACGCTCATCAATAAGATTTCGCAATCCGATCATAGAGTTATAATATATACTTTTGCATAGCTTTATGCGTCAAAGAAGCAAAAAGTACGTTTTCCGGCATGGAACGAACGTCTCTTCGTCTCACATACAAATGCCTATATACAAGAATAGGAAAGCGAGAGATACGCGCTGGAGTAGGAGAATCGCGCGAGGCTCGTTATCTTGCGAGTGAACACGAGGCGATAACGTGGCTCGTTGAAAAGACTCAGCAGACTTGAGCTCTGACCTCGAGCAGCACGTCTCGTTCCATCTCTGTCTCCGGTGCTGCCGCCTCTTTGCGGGGGAGCCGGCGGTCTGCCTTTACTCGTTTTATGTACTTACGCGCCACTCGCGCAACGCGCACATGTGCTTCGTTCCGAGCTTGGCGTTTGTCTTCTATCTTTCATTGATTAGCGAGATTTCACTCGGATGATCCGTGAATCTATTGCGTAGATTGTTCGATTTTGTTGTATTTTTTATGCTGTTTGTGGAAAACTCGTGGCGTGATGAGTTGTCGGGCGTGAAACTATAGTGTGTTGTGCTTGGATTATTTAAACGTGAGTGTTTGCTAGAGGGATCTTAGATACAATTTTTGCCGATTTATAAACTTTTTTTAAAAATTAATTATCAGTACTTTTGCTGAATAGTTATATTTATGCTAATGCATTCTTTAAATACGAATGATATTTAAAAATCAGCTGTATATCATTCAAAACTGATTTTATTTATATAGAAATAAAAGTCGTAAATCTTAGTAGAAACCTGTCGCAATAAATTTCTCACTCAATGCTAAAGATGTCAAATTCGAGCATTGTTTTACTATACTTATAACTCAGCAAAATTGGTTTAATATTATCACAGCTTGATATGTCTACGTCAACGACGAAATAGCTCAAGTACATTGTTGTGACAAGATGACGCAAGCACTTTTACGGCACTTTTTACTTTTCTTTATCTAAGCTGCCGCCCCAATCGAGTTAGCCATTATCGGCTAATAAATGTGAGGATATTCATCTCATTTATGATCGACTTCGCATTTCTTGTAATACGATTTCACTTTGTTTTTTGTGAAGAATATAAATTAGTGCGTATTCAACGTGGCCATTTAGTAGCTGCGGAAGCGAACGTGTCTGAGGTATTCCAATGTGACGAAGCGAATAAAATTATTTCTTAACGCTATAAAAAGTTCCGATGAGTCAACTTCATTGCATGCGGTGCAGCGAATATTGTTTCGCTTCTATAAAGAACGTTTATATTTGGTCGGAATGCATGAATTCGTTAGTCCCGCCAGCCGGAATTAAAGACGATAATATTTATTATTACGTTCTTGTTTTGATACTCGTTGTAAAGCCGAGTGCTCAGCATACGGGTGCACATGCACGTGATATTGAAAGCGTTATTTTTTAAATATATTTTGCTCCGAGCGCTTTCACAATTATCTCAAGATGATAATTACGAGTCAAAATAAAAGGCAGAACATTTTTGCACAAACACAGAAAAAGGATAAGGATATCGTGACATTGCGCTTCTGGCTTTTTAATATAAAAAGTAGTTTCACGGCAAGGAAAAGTAAATGCTCGATGCAAACAGATCTTTGGTACCTTGAGCACGCCGTTACATGCTCTTGGTCACGTAGGCACCTTCATGTTGTGCCCTATTTTTCAAATCTCGTGTTCTCGACGCCGAACAGTCGAAATTAAAAATACATGAATCAAAGCAATATTTTGATGTCTGCGAGTATATATTGTATAAATAGCTTGTAATCATTGATTCGTGAGCTTCTACTCCGGATTACCTATATAGTCTCTCGTCACTCAGACAATTGATTATTCATTTATCAATTCATTAAATACGTTCGAATCCGAAATAAGTAAGATAAATAGAGCAAATGTGAATTAAAATTAAATGTGGGTCAAGATGTGTTTGCGTTATTTTTTGGTTGTAGTGCAGTCATTTATAATTATAAAATTCTATTAATAAGACTATTCTTGGTATAGATGCAAAGGGATTTTCGGTAATTACGTTATGTAACCCCTTTTCTTTTTAATTCCTATACACAAAAGTAAATACCGCATTATCTTGAAGCTCAACTATAAATTGCTATTTTCTCAGAAATCGCATTCCCTTTTTTTAGCGAGCAAGCGCAGACATCTCACTTTTTGTAAAATCACTCAATAAGGACATTTTTTATTTCCGTGCTCCCTCACCTTCGTCGACTACAAGGCATCTCATCGAAAATCACATGTTTGCTCACGTACACACGCACGCACTTCCAGCTCAACAATTTTATCCTGTATATACGAGCCTCCAGCGAACACGCAACTTTAATTAAACTCCAAAGCCTCGCGATCCAGAAAATTACGTAGAGCCGCCGCTGGGCACGACGAAGAAAAACAACTTTCGCAAACAAAATCAGCCTAGATCGTCAAACACATCTAATACCGGCAGTGCACGCGACGCAGCGATGAATGGGAAGGAGGACACGCGTGTTGTATCTCTCGTCGCGCGTAATCCAATAGTATATATGTACATATAGTAGCACGCAGAGAGGGAGAGAGAGAGAAAGAGATTGGGTTTATTTTTAGTCTAGTGAACGCGCGTAGGCAAGAGAGAGGAAAGAACCGGCGTGTTTACGAACTAAGCGCGGACTAACGATCGTCCGTCCTTGAAAGCCGGTGATACTTTATTAACGTAGGTCGCAAGCTCGCACGACGCCGTTTCTTCGACAAGATGACCGCTATAGAGGGAATTTGATCGAATATCGATAGGTGACGGTATGAAAATTGCAGCTGCCAAGCGGGAAGGGAATTTTCCAGCAGTCGATCGATCTTAAAGGATGCCTAATTGGGTTGTAGGCTCATTTTTTATGAAAAAGTTGAACGAGACAATATTGATGTTACACTTGTGTAATCCAGACTTCGTACTTATTGAAGTGAGCTATTTTTAAACTCACGTAGCATAATTTCAGCGAGCCAGCCAAACGAAAAAAATTGTCTCAATCGAAATATATCAATCTAATTGTGTTATGGTCGTAAATTTTCGTCAGCAAAACATAATCTCCTCTGTTTAATTAAACTATTATAATTGTCGAGACTCACTTGGCTACTCACTCGTCAAACGCGTCAGCCTGGATTATAACGAAAGCAACATCTTCATGCAGCTAGCGTAGCAAGACTCCCCGCGACTCGTGGCAATTACATTGTTAATCCGAATGTCTTACATATAGACGTTACGCGCGTTCTAAGCTTAAATGCTCTCTCGCGAAAATAGTTTTCGCTTATGCTCTAAGAATAACCTCGAGTGCATCAGGCAGCTACTCCACGATTGCTAACAGTTTGCTCTAGTTCTCTCGTTATTTTGAAGGCGATTGTTACTTTTTCTCAACAATTTATGCGGGCGAACCGATGTTCAAACTATTTGCGACCTCTTTAATTTCCAAGCGCGATGTACCGACAGATTGTCAAGCTTATTTTTCGTTCGTCTTTAATTTTTAAATTATGCAGACAATGTTATCATTCTTTAAACAGCCTTGTTTGAGGTTGGATGAAATGATTGCTTCTACAATGATTAAGCTCTTTTAATCAATTCATGAACCACAAATGCATATAGGTGTTTTTGGCAATAAAGCGAATTGTTTATTTTCCAACCGCATGAATACACGTTGTGAGTATAAAAGAAGAAATTCGATCGATATCCAAAAATAGTCATTATTAAAAATTCCGTCTTTATTTTTGAACAAAATTATTATCCAGGCAATAATGAATCACATTTCTAAACCAGAAACTGCACGAAAACAAAAAAAGCAGCGTTTCGCAACTCACTTCCAGTCCTCCCACTCTTTGTTTACCAACTATAAAGAATCCGTATAGGTAAGCTGCGGCTGAAAAATGCATATAAACACGACACAAGGCGAAACGCGCCGTTGTTGAATTGCGCACGATCTTTTTTTTCCAGACCGCAGGGGAGGGTTTCCCAGAGCTTTTACGCCGCGCAAATCGCGAGCGAACGACATTGCACGGCCGTGGCATAGAATGAGGTCAACGCGCAGTAGCAATCAATTTTCGTCTATATAGAGCTCGATCTCGAGACTACGACGCTCTTTGTTTATCCTACGAGCGTTGGTGATACATAATATGCTGCACTGCAAAATATTGTGGATATACATATAATATGATTTCGCTTTTTTGACGCAGACTGGATTCGCGAGTATTGGATTTCTCGTGATGTTGTTTGTCTCGGCGGTGATGCTTACATTGCGATGACGACACTTAAGTACTACTTGTAGTACAACGGACGATTGTCTAACGAACGCGCGCAGGATCATGTTTGCATCCATTCTTGCTACTCTCGATTGCGAAGAGAAAATTTTTTTTTATCGTGGGTTTTTTTTTGTTACCCAGTTCTTAAATATCGAAAAGTGCTTGAAAATAACACGTTCATTCCGCAATCAAGGAATTAACGTAAAAATGGACAAAAAAAATTGATAACTCGGTATACAATACCACGAACAATTAATTGAACAGATAACTATAATAAGCCACGCGAAGAATCCCCTGCAAATAAATTATCGGTTCTCACTCGTTTCCCCCCACAAACTTTCTTATCGCCGTGTCGAATTGATCGGACAGACGGCGGCGAATCGATCGGATCGATCATTCGGGAGTCTGGTCGTTCTGTCCCCCGATTGCGTGGCGCCCCGGCTTAGATAAGCTTCTTCTTATCATCTCAACTCAAGGCGAGCGTTACGCTGTACAACATAATGTAGCTTATTACGACGGACAATGATTGCGTATTTATATATATGAGTTTCCCCCGATTGCGCAAACACAGATGCAAGTCTTCCTTCCCGCGTTTATCGTAAGCTCCTATTGTTTCAGTTGGCAACTTAATGAAAGAGGGTTGAGGGATTGATTATACTGACCGGAACTGAAAGAATGTCGCGACGATTTGTTTTTAAGTAGCTTTTCATTGAGTGCCTGTTAAGTCGAGTAATTACGACATTACAGTGTGCACTGTTGCTTGAAAGAGTTTTTTGCCGACTCGGTAAACTGGAAATTGAAAGTTCGGTATTATGAATATTGGATTGCGGTTGAAAATTATTATTTCGTGATGTGATGCAAAGTACGTTGTTGTTTAGGTTTTAGTTTCATCGTTCGATCAGTTTTTGATGTTATTAAATATGATGTGTGTATACAATTTTAGATGAATATTATCAGTCTTTTGTTTTTATCTCAAACACTAAATTTACCACAAACTATATTATATTATTATGTGTAGATTATATTTTAAAAAAATCTACTTTTGGTGATAAACTTTAGAGGTTGGTTTCACCCCGGCTAAAATGGTTTTCCACTGAAAAAAAATTGTCACTTATTTTCTAACATATTGGAACATATTGGACAGCTGAGGACCTTTTCTTGTCAAGCTCAACGATTGAATAATACCACCGGTAAAACTGTCGAAAGCTAAACAATTATTTCCTTAACAGCCATTAGATAAAAGTGTTCTACCAGTTATCGTATCACGACATGTACAACTTTTTAACAACTGCCTATCAACTTTAGCTCTAAAGTTAGAATTGCAATTACGCACATAGCTGAGTTCATCAAAATAAGTCGATATAATATCTTCAACACATCCAAACATTTTTAAAACAAAGAATCGTTCGTTATAAATATACACAGGCTGTCGACGTATGCGGATACCAAAACAACGAAACTATTTCCCGCAAAAAAAAAAACTGGTCGAAAGTTGCGCGTGCCGATTGATCGATAGTCCCAATAAATTAAAGCTCTGACGAATCGCTCGTTTGATGCAAATTATTTTACGCCGTGCGAACAATCGAGAAGTACGTTTTGGCGCCTATGCGCACTCGTGCGATCGAAGAAAACAATGGCAAATCGAATACAAGTACCACCGCGCGAGGACCCGTATAAAAAAAACAAAAACATTATAGCTCTCGCAGCATTGTTTCATCTAATGGCGAAGGCTTCTGCGCGTAATTAGCCTGTCAAGGTAAACGGGCTTACTCGCGTATATAAGTTGCAGATATATAACCACCTGCGCGGCACTCGAGCAACGAACTCTCTGGCGACGATGAAAACAAGCGCTATAGCCAAGCGCGAATTCGACACTATACTTACTAACTGCGCGGCTTCTTTTAGCGGCGCATAAAGCCGACGAATGTAGGAGACTGGCATCTGGCTATTTGAATCGACCGACCGATGAGTGCACACACATACTTGCATGTCGTGTGTGCGTCTGGCTTAGATGTAAAAAAAGTGTGTTTGTAGGAAGTTGACGGCACGACCGAGGCTAAAAATAGAGGCGCTGCACAGGTTCGCGACTTTTTACCTTGAAAACGTTTTTTGCGCTACTTCATTTTTTAGCGATTCTGTCGCGGAGATTGTTTTTCGCGATTCGCGTGCACATGAGTGCGCAGGTGCATTCTCGGGCGTACCATGAGATATAATTAACGGATCGCGTATTTTGTGCGAGGCGCAGCCTGCGCGTTTCACACGGAAAAGTCTTTGCATCCAAAGTAGCATTATATCACAAATGCATGTATGATATGCATGAATATATACTTGAAGTCCCTAGAGGAAAACAAACATACTTACGTATATAACACGAGAGTTATGTGTATGAAGCTTATTGCGCATCGGATAAAATTAAAACGCAGGTGTATATAATAACAAACGTTTAAGAGACCGATAACACGATTGGATTTATTCATTCATTTTTTATTGGAAATTTCGAAAAACGTTCTTTTCCATAAGGCATCCCTCTCGTTATCGCAAAAAAGTGAAAACTTGTCTCTGGAAGAAAAACCTTGGGCTTTTTAATCCTCGGCATAAACAACACGTATATAACATAAAAACCTCGCATTAAGAGCGAAGTGCGGCCGACAAGGCGCCGCTGAGCCACCCCCCGATGCGCGGCTGACCCACTTACCGCTGTATCGCTGAAGAAATTTCAGCAACTATTGCGATCAGGTGTATAGATATAAAATGTTTAATGTCCGTGATTCGAAGACACGCACAATGCCAACTTGCGTGCTATGAGAAATTTCGAGGTAGAAATCAAGGATCATAATTAGGTTATGATACACGATGCAGTGGCAGGTTTGACCTCCAGGTGCTTGACCTGTGTACTGCTTGCGCAGAGTTCACTGCACAGAGCGATCACTGTATAATTGTTCGAGTATATTGATTTACAGTCGGTTCCAGTCTCTGCTTATGCAAATGCAAAATCTCGGATACTTTATAATCACAAGTTCGTCTCCAACAACCCAACCTTCAGTCCGATCAAACCTGCCAAGTATAGTTCAATCTTTGAAACATCCTTCGTGACAATCGCCAAAGAGCAGCGGAGCTGCATATACGCGTCTAGACGTTCTTGTGCAACTTTCCGTCCGGCGTCTCCGATTGTTTATATACACAGCGAGTAATTGAATTTTCTATGAGGTGCAGACGAGCGGGCCAAATGTGTCAGGCGGCATGTGCTCCGTGACGTCAAGATCCCTCGCTATCTGTCTCTCTGTCTTCTTACGCTTATGCATGTAGATTTATATACAGCTGCGCGAGAGGACGATGCCCCGGGTCGTCTCGAAACTGGGTCAGATGTGCTTTTGTTGAGCTTTTTTCTCTCATCTCTGAGGAAGTACGCGTATCGTATGCAGGCAAGGTCGGAACCAGAGAAAGGTTCAGTGCATTAGGAGACACTGATGTGCCATTGAATCGAAATCAAGACTGTTTATATTTAGAAAAGCATAATAACAGCGAGTGCATGCACTGCTCTGTGTTTACGTTTCCAATCGTTATGTAACTCGCGGTAAAAGTTGCTCCGAGCGCGCGATATTTATATATACGTGGAAATCACTCTTTGTTTACATGCTCGATAGACGCAGCGGATTACATTCTATTGCATTCTCTTATCTCTCGACGATGCACTTATAATCAATGTACGCACGATCCTCGTATTACTATAAATCTTGCGTCTAATGTACGACTTTAAAAAAAATATATATCTTATCCAAGTTCTCAGATCTTCGATCTCTCGACGATAAACAAATACCTCGGCATATTTTTAGATACCACGAAAAATTGCCCAACCGAACGAATTGTGAAAGACTTTGTTTTGATCGTTTCAGGCTTCGTCTCGTGCACGGCAACGAACCCGATTTGGTTCGTCAAAACGAGGCTGCAGCTTAATCACCACACGAATCAAACCAGCGCGCTCGAATGCATCCGAAGGGTATACCAGCAGTCGGTAAGCAGGACAATTATTGTAACATGCATGTGTGCACGTTTTTATTAATAGAAAAAAAAAAGGAAGTCGCAGCTGCCGCGGACGGACGTATGTATAAGTACTTATATATAGGGAGTCTGGAACGCGGAGAAAAACAGGAAATTTCGCAATCGTAATATCCGTGATGGTCTCGCGAGGTTGTTTGGGCAGAAATATCATCGTGCGGTGTAAAAACCGGTTTTCTGCTATTCTTGGATTAGAAAACTCATGCGAATGTCCCACATTCTAATATAGGAGGTAAACACGACGAAAAGTTCGTTGATACCGAAGAGAATGAGCGCAGCAACGGATAATTAAAAAAACAACATTTCGACATTAATCGATTCATTCGGCGCTTGTTTTTTCGATCCGTTTCGAAGTCGGAATATTTCGTTGGCACGAAGCCGCGGGAAGCTTCTAAATCAAGAATTGCTAACTGCAAATAGCGGGTTGAGGCTCAAAATAACCGAGAAAACACTGAGCTTAGTAAACAAGCGGGTTTTTGCAAAGTCGTGCACTCCTGGGAATTTGATTCTCATTAAGATTGACGGGATTGACTCTGAGAAGTATAAGACGCGTGTAAAATTTTGTGAATCGCGTTAGAGACGTAATTGTATACTTCTTTTGCACGTTGTTGTAGTTGTTCTTACGGTAAAAATATCTTGAGGGGAAATCGTATCAAAATGATAAAAAAAAAAAGATGTGCGATGACCGAGACAGTTTATAAAAATAAATCTACGCTATAAGGGATATTTTTTTAGTGAAAGCTCTGTATGAATGGGGTATTATGTTCAAAGAACCTGTGATCGGACGGTGACAGTTATTTTTGCCGATCAATAGGGAGGGATTATCCGGTCATTGTAGGACGAGTAGAGGCTACTGTTGTTGCTACGAGTCAGTCAATTTGACTTGATTAAGTCGGTTAAAGCGATTTACTGCTACAATCGTTAAAAACGTTAGACTTTAGGTTAAAAATCATTGCGAATTTTCCGCCAAAATAGCGAATCTCGCACACCTGTCAAAGTGCAAGAGGAGAAAAAAATATTTCCAAATTTTTCCATTCACGGTTTCTTTGTTATTATTGATGACACGCGATTTTTCCGATCGTTCAGCGTTTTATTATCGATCATTAATTCCGAGGTCAAGAAGAATTTAATAACCGCACCATCAATCGAATGTAAATCCAAAGTCATTTATTTATCCAAGTTATAAAAATAAGCAAATTTTTACGCCTCAAGTATTTTCACTAATTCTTCATATTTTTTACAGGGAATCATGGGCTTCTACAAAGGCATCGTCGCCTCATACTTCGGCATCAGCGAGACAGTCGTGCACTTCGTCATCTACGAGGCCATCAAGACCTGGTTGATCACGCATCGCGCGCGAATGCCGTCGCCCGACAACAATTCAAAAACGTCGCGCGACTTCCTCGAGTTCATGGCCGCCGGTGCCCTCTCCAAGACCGTCGCATCCTGCATCGCCTATCCACATGGTAATGTCCTGTGCTGTAGCGCTTAGATCACGCGATAACCGATATGTATGCAAATAGGAAAGGAGCATTTTTTTCAAATAAGCATCACTACTTACTTGAAGAAATGAGAAAGCTGGAATACTGTCCGGATGATTGATATTTATGAGAGGCTTGGGAACTTAAAAATATTCATTACTATTTCGAGGTTTGCAAATGATACGTCGATGATAGTTCAGAAATTATATATGTATAAAGTGGCGAAAAAATGTTATTAAAGATTTCGAGATCTTACGATAAACTGAACAAAGACTTCTGCGCGGTTATAACTGAAAATGGGCCAAGTCATGAATATCTCAGACTAACAGACCAAAAGATCTTCTGTGGTTTCCTTAAACTTTTACGAGGTTCTGCGAGATATAAAAAGCTCGGGTGACTGGGACGTATGAAAAGTCAAGCTCATTGAATTATTGATTTTACTTTGTACGATGCTTTACATGCAATATAGTAGTACTTTGTGAGCGAAGTAAAGATTATTTTTGCGCTTCATTGATTGGCTTTCAATCAATAATCATTGTGCGGCATCGAAACGACGTTCAAAAATTATACAACATAATAAAAACTATTGCTGTCACTCGAAGCAATAACACGAACAGTTGAACTTATGTCATATGTAACGAGCGCTCATCGTATTACCATAATCACCTATTGCATCATAATCGAACTAAATTTACGAACACTATAAAAAAACAACTAACATGATATTATGTATAAACATAGTCGTTAAAGGCGAGCGCAAACACAAAAGGGCGTCGAGTTCCCGCCCGGTCGAGGTATAAAAAGACTATCGGTCTCGCATAGGCGTTTCGCCGCAGTGTATTCACTCAGGACAATTGTTTTCGTGCCAATTTCTAACAGCCGGCTCTTAAATTCGGTCCAATGCTCTAACCTTCCATTTTGGTCGATGTCCAAAGCCTCTCTCATTTGCGTATTGCACAAGACGGAGGAACCCGTGCATTGCGCACAATGTGTCGGTAAAACGCGCAGACGTTTGGATGTCAAGACCCATTCGCGAGAGATTTATCGGTTTGCGTCTTATGCCTGCGTGTCCGATTTGTTGTAGGGTTTTGTGCAAATTAAATTGATTTTAAGTGTAGGCGTAGATCACTCGCTCTTCTGCTATAAAAATTATGATATTGTTATCGGAACCAATCAGTCGCCTGAGCAGAATAACATTTCTTTTAATTTACATAGTATGGTATGACAGATCATAAAAGAAATAACAAGATGAACATGATAAAGTTTATAATGAAGCGCGGTTTGTTTTATAACACAATATTTATTCGTGTAGTTATTATAGTAATTAAATTCGCACAACCAGGTCTTGCATTTATTATCTATTTAGGTTACTTGTTGTTTTCACAATTTCTAGATAAATGGTTTTATTCTCATATTATCTCTTTGAATAGTTTAGAGATTTTGTATCGTTATAAATTAACTCTAAAGTTTGCTCTTATATTTACAACCCGTAGCTGTGATTTATAATCCTGTAAATGGAAATGAAAAATTATTATTTTATCAAGACATTAAAGTATTACGCATAAAAAATGATTATAAACTTAACCCCGGTAAGAGGTGAAAAACAATCTCCAACTTTCTTTCGTTCTTTGAAAACAATTTTTCGCAGATCTCTCTATTTGTATGCATAATGAGAAATACCGCAAATATTTATCAATACTGGTAGAATGAAAGAAGAAAAAGAAACTAGTCTTTGAATGAAGAAGACTGATTGATTTATTGAAATGTGATGTTATCTCTTCGCGCTGTCGTTATATACACCTTTAGTCACTTTTATCATCATTAACGTGAAACCAGGGCACTTTGTGCACGTATAACGAATAGATGTGCGGGAACTCTTCACGATGAAAACTCGTTTTCGGTATGACAGTTACGGAGGCACTTGATTTATGTAGATTATCGAGGTATTAACGGCGCGATATGCGACTCTGTTTTGACGGTGAGAGATATTTCCTCCGACTCATTGGCAAACGGTCTTTAATTGTGCGTGTTATCATTCGTCGCAATAAGCCGTATCGTCACGCCATCGCCTTATCGGAAATTCGCACAACTTCGCGTGCTGTACACGTGATACAAAGTTGGTGAATATCTTTCATTGGAGCAAAAAATAGCGGGTGGTTGCTTATGTATGGATTGCTTCTCTTTAATTTTGTATTGTACTATCGAAGCCGCATATAGAAAAGTGTTTTGTGAACTATTGTCGATGAACTTTGTACCCTTAAATTAGATTAATAGTTTGTAATCTAAAAATATTGATTCTCTTGCTACTTTAATTTTAGTCTACTTGGTTATGCTCTCATATTTGATGTGTCATCAAAATTTATTTCACGCAAATTCCACTGAATTGTTGAAAACAAAGATAATGTAATGAATATTCGCGATTTAACTCGATTCGTTGATTCGATTCAAAACAAATACCGAATAACGTTGGAATTTTCACTGACAATGAAATTTCTTTTACAGAGGTGGTGCGAACACGACTTCGCGAGGAGGGCAACAAGTATACCGGTTTCTGGCAGACGACGAATACAATATGGAAGGAAGAAGGTCATCGTGGTCTGTACCGCGGACTCGCAACCCAGTTAGTTCGTCAGATCCCCAACACTGCTATCATGATGGCTACCTACGAGGCAGTGGTCTATATCCTGACCAATCAGTTTCAGCACACGGTGAACAACAACAGCAGCTCGATGCAAAATACGACACAGTTCTACTCTGAATCGAAAAGTAAACGCGAGCTCGCCTAGGGATTGCTAACGGCCCCAGAACAATAAGGAGGGCCGTGCTCGAATCGAAGACATTTTATGATAGCGCAGAACGACTTTTTGAGACTTTCGATTGAAAACTCGTGGAAGGATTGGAAATGCGAATATTCTGTAGCCTTAAAATTTTGAAATTTGATACTTTGGAAACGTAGATTCCGATGCTTGACTTGTTATGTCAATCATAATTTTAAGATTTATCATTTCGGCTGTACTATTTTGGTCTGAATTTACAATTACAATTGTTTTCGAGGAGTTCATTTCGAAAGTTTGGGACCGTCCCAGTAGCGCGAACGAAGTTTTGTGTGGTCTGATGCCGGGAGGTCGAATATCCCGCACATAGTCAACCACCCATAGATGGAGCAACGAATCGCTAGCTGCGCGCGCAGTGCGTGCCACTTTTTGAAATTTAAATTTCTTCCAGCCTTAATTTAAATTATTGGTTTTTACGAAATCGTGTATAGTGAATCCGATTCCAATAGTATGTATCGGTCAATTGTAAAGCTTTAAAAAAGTGCTTTGAAAATTACATAGAATTTTTACTCTGTTGATACTTGCGTTCGTGTTAAGCGTAATTTTTGCACTTCGACGAGTACGGATTTTTCAGCGATGTTATTATACTTTGTTTATATTATGAAGATTATAGTTTTTGTTCGTTTTTTTGTATAGCAAGGACGATCGTTAAATCCTGTAAATATGTGATAGTCGTTAGGCGTTAGAATCTACTCGTAGATTCTTAGTCTTTACATTTCTTGAAGACGTAACGACATGTTGTATATATTGTTCTACTTCGATCAAACGAGTGAGATGGAGAGAATATTTAAGTATTAATTATGTGGTTTATGAATCCCGTCATTATTTTCATTTTTTTTTCTTATCATTGCTCGATCGTACTGATCGGCGCAAGAAGATGCGATGGGAATGGCATACTTCTGTGATTTTAGCTTAGCTCGAGACCTTGTGCAAAAATCCGTTACATTATTTGAGCATACGCATGTATAAATTTTTGTTCGCAGCTAAAACGCACTATTCTGATATGTACATAGAAACGAAATTGAAAAATTATACATGGAAAGAGTGAGCGACGAGGAATGTGTGAGAGAGTAATTATGTTCACGAAAGACTGAATTTAATTTTAGAGTACTTACGTTGTACTGCGTACGTCTAGTGAACGGACGGAAAAAGGAAGATTAAAAATCAAATTCAGATGCGGGAAAAATAATCATTTTTACTTTGTTGACATCCCTAAATTATCTTTCTTTTCCATAAAAAATATTGTTTAAAATTTTCTTTAAGACAAGAATTTAATGCTGTTTAAGATATCGATGAAGAATAATGTTTTTGAAACGAGACATAATGAATAAAGCAGGCATACAGTTGTTATAATGTTTGTCGTGCTTTTTTGTAGATTTCTCAGAAAACAATGCTAGTTATATATTGAATGCAGTACTCTATTGCTGCGTCTAAAGTTTATAAACGGAGCCAATTGATTTGAGGAGTTTCTCGACTGCAGGATTTGCAGATTTTACGAATAGTCAAATATTTTAAAAGCTATTAAATGCAGTGCTTTCGTATGTACATCATAGACGAATAAGGAACCAAAAAGTCAATCATATACTATCTTGTAGAAAGAGATTAGCAACAGTTTAACAAAAGAATTTGTGAAGAAAAAAGTTTTCAATTGCGTCGAGAAACGATGTTCCTAAATGTATTAAAGCCTATGTAAACTTGTACACATTAACTTCCCCTGTTGTAATATTTAAAGATATTAAAAATGCATTGACAAAATTCTAGTGTTTTTCATTGTTCTCTTGTCCTCTGTATATCCTTTATACGTATTATTTTAACATGACTCAATAATAATAATATTCATCTTAATAACCAAAATACAAAAGTTTAACTAAATTAGAACATAGCCGATGTCCTTGCGTTACTTACCATCTTAATTAATATCTCCAACGGTAACAACATTTTTTAATACGGTATTCACAGGATTAATATAATAATGATAATAAATTATGCGAGTAATACGAATATTTCTATGGTACGAGTCTAACATAACACGCGAGCACCATATCATAACGCCACTGGTAATAAAAAATAACGACACAGGTATACTCCCGACTTATCTTCCACGGATCATCTACTTCTTTTTCTCAGTACGAACTAGTGATAGCGGCCTACTTTTAATTTCCAGAAATTTAAGAGGTCCATTATAATAACGTATATCGAGATAAGCTGCGCAGGAAAATAATCATCGTATATATAAACGGCCGGCTAATTCGAGTAAAGCACGATTCCTGGAATTCGCGGTTAGGCAAGTAGTGCAGCGCCGAAAGGCAATACATGATCAATATTTATGCTCCGCTCGGCAATTATCAACGAAAACGATAGTCTTTCCACGAAAGCATACCAAGTTTCTCATTAGGCATATACTGTACAAACTCAAAGTATATAGGATCTTGAAGGTGACCGCCTTGGCGAAAGTTCCGCACGAGCGAACTTTACAAATCCCTGGCGTATATGCACATACAGCTATTTGAATATCGCGTTGTTATTCCGCGGGATAGTCACGGGGTTCCGTTGCATCCCCGAGTTAATCTCTCGACTGCATTCTACTGTGAAATAAGATTTCTCTTATCGCGAATGGAATTTATTGAAATTGTCGATCTGCATGTTTCTTAAATCCCGAGATGACACGGATTCGTGATTACGTAGAGCAGGATTGATTTATTGCGAATGGGTTGCCAATTCGTTTTATTTTTCTTCATAAACAAACGTTAAATATTATTTACATCGATTCTCGCTGACGACGCATAGACAACGCTCTGCACATTATACACCACGTGTAATTTCACATTGCAAAAATTGTCCATGCTTTATTACAGAAAATTAGAATAGTTTCTTTCCTTTCCTCCGGCCTGATCGTCCCAGTTACTTATCATTTTCATCCTTGATCTCGACAGTGACCCCTCTGAGGCTCGCGTATTTTGCGGGTCTCTTTGGCTGTATCCTGGAGGGCCAGGGTTCGTCCCTTATTATTCTGTCTGGAGCCTGTTTCCTCTCCTTCCTCCTCCGATTCCTCAAAAGCTGTCGTTTATTCGTCGTGGATTTACCGCAGTAGCCTGCACTGCTTAGCAGTTCCTCGTTATCGCGTAGCACCTCCAGCCGGACCATAGGCTGGAGCCTCGTGTATCTTTGACTGGAGGACTCGCCGTAGGAATCCTCGTGTCTCATCCGCTTATCCGCGAGCATCTGGATGCGTTCGTCGAGACTGAAGGTGTCGAGAAAGTCCTCGGTGCGATCGTCATCGTCGCTTACAGCGCAGTTCGTTGAGTTGTCAACGTCCACGACAAAGTCGTCCGGCTCGACTTTGACGATGCGATCGAGTGTTAACGGGTCTTTAGCCGGAAAGGTGTCGGATTCCCTTCGCGTCTTATCTCTGGATTCCTCTCCTACTACGGCTCGCTCGAGCGACTGCTCGCCGGCGGTAACTTCGTATAATCTCAGCCGCTCCCTAACGGAGCGACCTTGAAATTCCGTTGTTCTCGCGCTGCTGCCATCGGCCGAGGACGGAGTCTTCCGAGGCAGGAGCGTCGCGACTCGTCGAGGCTCGTTACCGATCGTACCGTTGCAGCTCGACTGATTGGCACCGATTGCTCCGGTGCTCGATGTCGACGAGAAAGTCGATGCATTGTTCTCCGCGGTTGATGAGATCTGGCTGTTGAGCGTACCGACGATCCCGAGGATGTGGCCGACGTTGTCTAGTGACGATTTTAGACAAGTGATCGCATCCTTGCGCGCCTCGATGAGACTCCGTAGATAAGGATCCATATTGTCTGGCACGAGTGAGACGTTCGTACGGTTGGAGACTTTGAGAGGGACTGAGCTCGTTGGCGCTACCGCTACTGCTGCCGAGTGCGATTACTTATATAGTCATATGAGATCTTTTGACGCGAACGCGTTTATCTCCGAGGTAAAGTAGCGTTGGTGGCATCTACGTTTGCGATGCGAGATGTGATGGGAGTTGAACGTTTTCGAAGGTTTATCAAAATGTTCCATACCAACGATTTGTTTTGAAGACAGAGGAGGAGACGAATAGTCATTGGAATTCTGGCATTTCGAGATCGTTTTCAATAGATATACTGCGCGATAAATATGTTAGCATACGATTATACTTATAAGAGTTTCAGAATAATTTGAGCCTACATCGAGTTAGCGATTACAAGCAATAATGGAAGGTTCGGGCTGATAATTTATTTAGTGTAAACGATTATTTCAGTACGTGGAATATAGAAAATTCAACGTTATGTATAAATATTGCAAATCAAAATACAGTCCATTATTCATACAAGCCAAAGCTGCAATTTTTAATTTAAAAACGCAACGAGATGCATTTTATACTCAATTATAAACAGCTCAAGAGGTTGCAGCTGGATTTTAAATATCAATCGCTAAGTTAACGAGTAACGGGAAAGAGAGTATAAAAATAACAAGAAAATAGCCACCCTTTTCTGTGGGCACAGAAATGCGCAGGGGAAGCATAAAGGGTCTACGATCGTTCCATATAATATCGATCTGAGGAAAATGACGAAGAAAGAAGGCTCGTTTGTTTGCTTCGAGATCCCCAAGTCAAAGTGTTTATTATACCAATAAGGTGCAAGCTGCTCGTTGCGGAACTGAGACCCTGAGATGGAAACAATTTTCTGGCATAATAACTGTTTCCTTTACTCGAGAAAATGTGTTTCTTTGACAGTATATATACTACTACTCAATCGAGATTAATCAATCAGTCAGGTCGTTTGCGATGTTGATTATTAAAAATTGGTTATATGCGAGTATGAGAGAGACAAACAGCTAAACAGAAGGAAACGTAGTTAGTAGTTATAATACAAGTAGTCCAAGCAAAGGCCTAATAAGGCTGTTCAGCTGGTAAACAAGCGACTTCTTAATTGGTATAATTCCATCGGTTGGGAAAAATATATTGTGTTGATTCGTGGCTACTCGCGTATATACTTAATAATACGAATACGCGGCTATATTTACAGCGTAGTGAATCTTATTTCAAACTGTATCAATCAATATTGTCACCAACACTTGCCATTAAGAGTCTTCCTTCACGTGTATTACATTACGTGCCGTAACTGTAGAAAAACATTGTTTACTGAACTTTAAGCACTTTCAATCATATGATAGTCAATAGATCTTTTAAATTAAATATTCGTTGAGCTATAGAATTTTTTTTATGGAAATTCCGAAAATTAGAAAATAATTTGAAAATATTCATATACTGCTGTTACATTTCCCTAAAACTTTTTTAAAGGTTTGTTAATGCTTTGATATTTAATTTTACAATCAACTGCAAGTTTTGATAAAGAAAAGCTTTGTTTTGAATGAACGAAAAAAAGTAAGAATACAATGTCACCGTGTCGCAGCCGATGCCGTATAGACGTGTACAAAAATATACTGCGCGCAAACGTTCAAGCTCCGATGCACTTTTGGAAGCTGAAGTGTTATATATTTAGTTCAGTCAATAAGGGGAAGTACAAAACGATGCTCCGAAACAAGGATCGAGCGGTCGTCAACCTCTAGCCGCCTGCGAGGTAGTCAATGAAGTAAGCATATACGTATAAAGGGCGAAGAATAAGCGGGGGTTGAAATTTCCTATACGTAACGAACGATCTTGTTTGTATGAGTTTAGGGGTTGATGCTCTGAATTTTCATCTTGGCATTTCGAATTTGTATTACGCGAATGCAGGCAAGATCCAACATTATTTCTAACCGATATTGCATATTTATATTAAATATTTGTCAGATTTAGTTGTCGTCTCTTATCGACTGTTGTACGATTCGATAAATTTTATAAACAGAAAATACGAGTCAGTAGTAACAGGGGAACACGATCGGGCAGTTGTGGGAAGAAAATTGAAGTAATCCATTTAAAATCGGACGGATCAAATGAAAAAAATCAAAAGCTCGGACAAACGTCAACCGATCAAAGTTCTCTTTTAAAACGCTTAAACGAACCTTCCATCAACAGCAACTGTACCTTCCCGTCCGAAATTCGCGGGAACGCGCTCAGCCACACACATATCACTCCACCGTTTGGCTGCACAACAGAA
The DNA here is from genome assembly GCA_020010945.3 of Muscidifurax raptorellus. Classification (NCBI taxonomy): domain Eukaryota; kingdom Metazoa; phylum Arthropoda; class Insecta; order Hymenoptera; family Pteromalidae; genus Muscidifurax; species Muscidifurax raptorellus. The sequence continues at coordinate 6,519,336 of CM052078.1, read as the reverse complement.
GGCGTAGTCACATACGCACACACACGCGCGCAGAGGCATCAAAACTAGATAGATAGAGAGAGATAGAGAACGAGAGTAAAGCGTTAAGGACGCGTGTTCGCAAGCTCTCTGGGCTTGCGGGGCGCGTGCGCGTTATCGACCTGACGGTTCTACACACACACACACACACACACACACACACACACACACACACACACACATTACTATCCCTCCGTCTCTATAGCACAGCGAGAAAAGCAGCACACGTATGTATGGGGAGAATCAACGACACACGCGCCGTATCTACATTACGATTATATCGCGTGCAGCGCTTCGGTGTAAGTCTGTGTAGGTGTGTATAGATGAGAGAAGCGAGACGGAGAGAAAATAAAGCGCCGCGCCGCCGGCCGGACAATGGCCCGCTATATACTACTGCGATGCACTCGGCGCCTGTCTGATGTAGCTTATATATATACATATATAAAAAAGGACCGAGAGAGAGAGAGAAATGAGCAAAGGTGTGCGCTAGCAAAGGTATACATTATACAGCCTATCTCCCTCTCTCCAGGAAACATCCCCCTCTGCGCGCGCGCGCGCTCACTGTTCTATATAGATCTCTCTCTCTCTCTCTCTCTCTCTCTTTCCGAGTACAGCACGAGCCGTGCAAGTCAGTGTGTACGCGGCGGCGACGCCGAGGCGCCAGTAGAGCAGCGAGCCTCGCGCAGACCGGCCGTCCAGCGCGCTCGCGCGCTTGTAAATATACACCCACATAGCACAGCAAGACTCTTCACGTGCTGCAGCCCAAGACTACCGCTACTACTGATCCCGAGGGGCCGTGACGAGGACGACGGAGGGGGATCATGCCAGTCTAGAGATACACGCACCTACGCACATTCTACTCTCTCTCTCTCTGTTTATAAAGCGCAGAGAACAACGACGGGGAGAGGAGGGGCTATGCGCGAGATCAGCGGTACTCGCCGCCGCGAATCAGCTGGACGACCAGGCTGGTAGTTGGCTAGAAGTCGATATCGAAGGCGATGACCAAGACGATGGAGGGAAACAACGGATACCTCAGGTCGCCGATCATCAGCGAACAGGGCGAACTGCCGATAACCGACAGCCCCGACGTTCCCGCCACTGCTGCGCCGGCTTCGCTACAGGTATTATGCGTATACCGACCGACTGTACTCGCACTCGTTCTACTTGCACGCGCGCCGATCTAAGCGGATATTTTTTTTTCTGCGTTTTTTTTTGGGTTTTCCCGAATCGCGTTGGAGGAAACCGGTTGAAACTAGCTGCGCGGTGTATTCGCGCTCGCATAAATTAGCGTAAATTTTTCTGTACCGCAGCGGTATTATTATACGTCGGGGGATCTGTTTAACGTGTCGAGATTGCGTTGTATTGTTGTAACTACTCTATAAGCTCTCGGAGGACTAATAAAGCGGAAAGCGTCGAGATTAGAAGTCGAAAGAAAATTCATGAGATTATGCGACGTACGCATTCGTTATTGTTATCGGTTGGAAAAAGGCGTTTTTTTTTTGTAAAGAAACGTAAATTTTGAGAAGACGCAAGAACGAGAGCGTGTCTATTTGAGCGCGAGGCAAAAGTTTCCAGAGCGACACAAATTAACATCCCCGAGGCGATTTTAATGCTCCAAGGGCCATTTGCTTAGAGCGAACTTTTCCCTCCCATTTGCATTTCAAAAGTGAGGAGCGTTTTTCCAGTTATGTGCATTCTTGAAAAGTAGCTTATACACACGGGAGTTATGCGTGTGTCTCATGAATTATTTATGATTTCGTGAATTTTCGAAAATTCGCTTTCATAAAAACATCGAAATTCAATTATTCACTTAACAAAGATGGATGATCTTTAATCGTCGTATTTTTACACGATCACCAAGGTGGAGTGGTATTTAAACGTCGATAACCCGTCAATGTATAATATATCGAATAGCGAGTTGTAACTCAAAATACACACATATATATTTACATGTATTACGCTCGAGCGTTCCTAAAACGTCCATTAAAGCTTCTACAGTGTCCTATTCGCTCTAATTGACTGCTATATTAGTTCGCAATGCATTTCCCGCAGCCAATTCAATTTCAGCCATTATCCCACGAAACATTGACGGCTGAGGGGAATAACGGCCTATTCCAGGACCCGCTTCGAGAACGGCCTATCTCGGAGCAGGCTCGTTTTTAAGACTTTTCTACGTCATTTCTATTCCAGCGATTAATCATCTGAATTTATGCTTCGGTAGTTCTGTACACTTTTTCAAAGCCCGCAGGACTACGCGTAACGTCAAAAGATTCTCATTCAATTTCACTGAAAATGGAAATAATCATACACGTTCCAGGTAAACTACGGACGAAGCGGCTCGACGACGACGAACGTCGTGAGGCCAAACGGTCGAAGGCCCATAGGGAGTTTCGCCAGTGTTGGCTCGGTGACGAGACGACGTCGCGGTCCGACGAGTAAGCAGCAGCTCATCAGCATCCTCGTGATCGCGCTGCTGACCATGTGCGTCTTCACCCTCCTCTTCACCCTCAACATGTCGAGGGAGTGCACTCAGGAGCCGTGTAAGTGGATCTTTATTAATTTTTTTTTTTTTTTTTTTTATAAAAATACTTGCTTTCCCGCGGAGTAGAAAAATATCTCGTTCGCGCGACGAGCGTCGATTAAATTATAACGGCCCTATCTCACCGAGGGAACTTGTTCTTCCTCGTCTTCGGTTTATTACATTTCCGCTGTTGCGAGGAAAATCTCAGGACATCTGCGCGTAAATTAAAGCAGTAAAATAAACAAGGAGTCTCGCTCTCGCGCGTAAATTCGAAATGCCTCAAGATTGCGCTCGCTGTGTATTTCGAGCTTGAATTATTCGCGGAATATTTTTCCGAAAAATCCCTGCGCTCTGCGAATGTGCATTATATAATCATTTTCGGAAGAGCATATATAGCCGAGCGCGCTCGCGCGGGAAAAAGCTATTTCACGACAGGTGCAGGCGAGAAGATTTTCCATCAGAGCGAGGCAATATTCATGCCGCCGCCGTGTGCATACTCCGCATTATCAAAGTTATTGCCTCGTCGTCGTAGCAGCAGCGGCAGCGTCGCCGAGATTGGGAGGAAGCAATATTAACGAAGTTTCCGAAGTCACCTACGCGAAAGCGCTCTGTATATACCGGCAGCAGCTACTTGGAAAATCAGGGGAAACTCATTGTGATACGCTTCGTTAAACTTGTCGCGCGTACACGCGTAGTTTCTAGGTGGAAAAATCGACGACCGCAGCGCACAATATACGAACTTGCCGCGCTGCGATGACGAGGGCTGCGCACGGTCAAGAAATTCAGGACGCTTCGGGGCGAACTGCGTACTTGGTATTTATACTCGCGGGCAAACTCGACGGAGAGAAGATTCTTGGCGCTTCGGGGGGTATCTTTGCGCAGTCTCACCGATTTTTCCGGCTATTGCTTTGACCCTAGAAATAGCTTTGTGTTGATGGATAATTTTGGTATTTCCGCTCTGCCATTTTACAATTGGTATAAATTTAGTTATACACTGTATACTTGAAATGGAATAATATAATTGAATTCCTCTTCTATAATTATCGCAGAGATTCTTCGCGGAGAGTACGTTATCGAATTAGCATCTTCATTATTTTAAGCGCGCGCGCTTTTCTCTCTCGTATATAGAATTATACGTATATGTTATATAGCAGGAGTATGTCGCTTCACACTTCGGAAAGTGCAGAATGATTCGACGCAGGTATCTAATTATATACGAGCATATTTAGGGGTATATAGCGGCGTAAAAGCCTTAAAAAGTTCATCAAAGCGGACTTTAACGTACTTTTGCGCGTGACCGCGCGCGCATGAGAGAAAATTGAATTTTTTCCTTAGGAGCCTGTCGCGAGTCAATCATAGTCAATGATCAAAGCACATAGTTCGGCAATTATTCGACCGCAAAATGGTTTCGAATAAATTTTCAAAAGTCGCAGTATTCATTCGAAATTATTTCGCGATCGAATATACGTTTGCCGAACTAACGGGTGAAAGTTTCCGAAAAAATGATCAAACGCGCGCCGACGAAGTTTGATCAGTGTCACGCGGGCGTGAGAAATCGCGTCTGTCCGTATGTCTCTCCCGACGCGTGTAAGACGTAATCGAGTCGAGGTTATCGGGTTCTTTCGCGATCAGCTCCGAGAGACCGGATCAGTTATTTGAAATTTATTCGGAATTCATGCGCGCGTATATACCGTATATTCAGTATTATATTAGCGCGCAGTTACAACATCGTTAAACTATTAATAAGTGCGGGATCGAAGAAGCATCAGCGGCCGATGCGTTGTTTTTTGAGGTGCTATAACTTTTTGCCTCGATGTTTATATTCGAATCAAAGGCTGCATAATAAGTAGGTTACCTCAATAAATTGTCGCTCGGAAAAGGATCGGTTTGCAGCTGTCGTCGGGCGATTCTGTTCTTTTTCTTTTTACTTCGCAAGACACGAACATCGAGACGAAGTTTCAAAGTTTCGCCGTATACATACACGCGCAATTTCGGCGAAGTTACGTAAGATTTTGAAGGACTCGGACAGTTTATAATGGCTTGTCAAAATCTACAGGTTAATCTTCGATCTTTGAAAGTCCTTCCCTCGTCTTAACGCTGCTCGAAGTCGAGTATATAGTTCGCTAAGTTTCTCGCTTACAGCGAAGTTCGGCACTGCGTATCATATCGATACTCGCGCGTTGAAGCGCAGAAGTCTCGCTGAGAAAAATTGTGAATTGAATAACACCTCAAACCTGTGGTGACTGCTATAAAAATTACTTCTTTTTTATTTTTCATATCAATTATTGACAACGGAATTGTTCTCATTGCCAAAAATTGAAAGTATTCGATTAAAAAGTTTGCCAATAGTTAGCTAAAAATCGTTAATTTTTGTATAACCAGAGGGATAGCCACGGGAAATGCTCAAGCTAGATTTTCGAGTGCCGAGAAAATTTTAAATCAATGCAGTGAAAGCACTGATCGTAGTTGTAAATAGTAGCTGAAGCATCCGAAGAAACTGCCCATTGAATCAATTAATCCGACAAATTCGGAATACAGTAAAAATACATTCCTTACAATATTAAAATTAGTCAAAAGTGCAATCAATCGTTTAAGCATCTTCGGTGCAAAATTCGAATAACGCCGCAGGCTTCCTCGCGACAAAGGCGACAACATAAGCACTAGTAAAATCGACAAAAAGAGCATCTTGTCGCTATAAAGTTCTTGAGAAAAGTTCTTGGCGCGCACACGCGTGTGTCACTATGAGAAATATATTGAAAATTATATAAGAGCGACAACTCGATCGCGAGAGGGAGACACAGAAGAGGAGGAAGGAGAAAAAATTCAATAAACTCGACGAGACGAACAACGATAATTGTGGAATATCATAACAATGGCTGCCGCTTTTCACGGGACATTTCAATAACAGCCACTAGAGAGAGAGAGAGAGAGAGAGAGAGAGAGTATAATATTTTGCCCGCGCTTGCATATGACACACTCGCGAGAGGGGGGGGGGGGAAAGACAAGAGCACTTTGTCCTTCAAGCAAGAATGACATGACAGTGAGTGCTGCCAATTCCTATAATATGAATATACGCTCTCTTTTATTTGCTTTTCTGGCTCTTCATTTTCGCGCGAGCTTATAACGAATCGACGATTTTTATCGGCTCGCGAAAACGGGATACTCGCGCAGGAGGGCAATATTATGTGGCGCGAGACACTTGTTGTTCGCGCTGTGCGATGACTTTGAACTCGTTCGATTTCTTTTTCAAACGAGAATCGGAATAGCAATTTTTATTTATCGCGTCTTTCCGTTCTGAAAAGTTAGTGGATTGTTATATTTGTTACGTATGCGAATTGAAGTTTTTGGATTGTTTTAAACTTGCGTTTTTTTTTTCAAGATATTCACACTGTTTCTTTTTCGCGGGAGATTTAAACTCCGAACTTGTATATAGAACTTTTCTTATTTTTCCTCGTTCAGTTTCACAATATATACGTTACTTCTCTAGAAGCATTCAAACAACATCAAAATTGTATAAATCCCTGCTGATAACCGTACGAATAATCCATTCGTTGTATTCGAAAGTTTTAATTGCAATTAATTTCGCGGACCCCACGTGTCGCAGTTGTTATAGGCAATGCGTAGTTTAAACTTTAACACGCGACATGTGCAGATTCAATTTTCAAGCAGAAACGCCGTCTACAAGTCGATGTAACCCGTTTGATTATTCGCACTTGCGCAGCTCAAAGTTTTACAGCACAGAGAATTAAATTCAATCGCGATTGATGGACGATATTTCATTGCTACAAAAGAAGCTATATAGTCCGAAACTCGATTGGCAGGAGATAAGAATGGATATTCTGTGTGTGTGTGTGTGTGTGTGTGTGTGTGTGTACAGGAGTATATAAATAGAAGGTAAATCGCATTAGGCTAACAGGATTTATTGCTTCATTCTCTTAATTGGATAAAAATTCTATATCTGTTCACTCCCAGCATGTATTTCCTCAAATTACTAGCATTAGACCTATAAATATAGAAGATACCATCCGCCATGAATGTTAGATATCCGCCGTGACAAAGTAATAAACTAACTCGATATTAAGCGCTTCGTTACTTTCTCTTTCAGATCCCAACGTTTGCTTAACGGAAGAATGCGTGCGAACAGGTAGGAAGCACAACAGTCAACGAATATATCGTTAATCTTATCTTCTCCAAAATTTCGACAACAAAGCTAAACATTCGCTTTCCCAATACCCGGCAATTCAACAGCGGCGAGTCTACTGTCGGCAATGGACAGGACGGCAGCCCCGTGCGTGGACTTCTTCCAATATGCCTGCGGCACGTGGAACAAGCTGCACGTGATCCCCGAGGACCGAAGTTCCGTGTCCACGTTCGAGGTACTAGCCGATCAGCTGCAGGTCATCCTCAAGGGACTGCTCGAGGAGCCGCCCGACTCGAACGACAGCAACGCCACTCTCAAGGCCAAGCTCTTCTACAAGTCCTGCATGGACATCCGTGGGTACAATGAAAGCATTACCGAAATTCGCAGAGGGCAAATTATAACCCGCGTCACTCATTTTTCCCCATCGGCGAACGTTTTATCGATGAATATATAGTATACCTCGTGCGCGTGTCCTTCGATAACCCGCGTGTATGACGCGAAAAGTCACTTTGCTATATATATATATATATATACGTATACGATAAACGTATGTTATACACAACGCCCGCGGGAAAATCCACGCGGTACAGCACGAGTAAAATATTTTCGTGATGCAGCGAAGATCCGAGAGATCGGGGACGAGCCACTGCGCGAGAGACTTCGCTCTCTGGGCGGCTGGCCGGCTGTGGAAGGCGAGAACTGGCAGGAGCCGACTTACCCCATAGAGGAACTCCTGGGGAAGCTGCGGGGCGAGTACAACGAGGGAGTTTTACTCGAACAGTGGGTCGGACCCGACGACAAGAACTCCTCGACGAACATCCTCCAGGTGCGCCGGCAAAGTAAGACCTTAGCCGTCGACTAGGGCTTTTCCTATATATATCGTTGTGCGATAGTCCTATTCTTTTTTTGTACAAGTGCTCTGTAAGTATGCGCTCGAGTTGAAAATCGTTTCGAAATAAAAGCCCGAAACGAATTTCCACTTGGCCCTGAATTCGCGTGCGCGTCGATTAACGCGACTCGTTTTACATACCTAGACGTATGAGTTTGATGAGAAAAGTTGTTAAAAACTCATCTCGCGCACAGCTCGACCAGATGCAGTTGGCGCTGCCGAGCCGTGATTACTATCTGAAGAAGAGCAGCGAAGTCCAGCTCGCGGCTTATCACCGCTACATGACCAACGTCGCGGTTCTCCTCGGCGCCGATCCGAAGAACGCCTCCGAGGAGTTTGAAAAAGTCATCGCCTTGGAAATCGAACTGGCCAACGTAATGATACGCGAAATTTCCTCCTTTTTATTCGAACACGCGCGCATCGGTAGGTAGCCTTGAACTGTATTTATTTTCGCCGCAGGCTTCTCTACCGGAGGCCGACCGACACGATACCTCGGCGATCTACAGGAAGCTGACGCTACGCGAGTTGCAGCGGGAGGTGCCTCAACTCCGTTGGCGAATTTACCTCGAGAAGTTTCTCGTATCGCCGATCACCGACGAGGAGCCGCTCGTCGCTTACGCGATGCCGTACTTTGTTCAGATGGGCCAAATTGTTCAGAGGACGCCGAGGAGGTAAAGAAATGTCGAGCAAAAAAAATATGGAATATAGCAAAAAAAAAAAAAAAAATAAAAAAAAAATCTGTCCTGCAGAACACTGCACAACTACATCCTCTGGCGGCTAGTGATGTCGATAATGCCGCACATGATCGACGACTACCAGCAGAAGCGCATCGAGTTTCGAAAGATCCTTCTCGGTATCCTGAGCGAGAGGGTGCGCTGGTCCCGCTGCGTCGAGTGGACCAACAAAAAGCTCGGGATGGCCGTCGGCGCTCTATTCATACGGGAGAACTTCAATCACGAGAGCAAGGTACGAGTTTGTATTTATATGACGTGTACCAGAGGCAAATCGAATACTGATCGAACGGTACAGCTCTCTCTCTCTCTCTCTCTCTCTCTCTCTCTCTCTCTCTCTTTCGCCGCCTATCGAATTCCGCTCTGTGGTATACGCGAGACGCTTCGTCGATCAAAGCCGACCCCTTTTCTATATAATAAAATATATATGCTATATAATAAAACTACACGTATATATACACACTGCGAGCAGTTGTCGTGCCAGTCCGGAAATTAGTTTTCGACTATATGAGAATCAGTCGTATTCGCGCAAGCTCGTCTGACCATTGCGAGTCGTGCACTACTGAAAACGCTATATGGACCGCCGGTTCGACGTACGTGTATAGAAAGCGTCGCGCAGACAACAAAGTTTATCTCCGAGCTTGAAAACACGTCCCCTTGAAAACAGCAACAATCGATAGTACATACGATCTCCTCGGACGCGCGCTGTCGCGGCGTCCGGATAGCAGATATATATACTATAAAGTGTGTACAACGTCACACATTGTCCCTTTCTATTTCGATAGGCTGATTATAAATATACGTCGTCACGCGCGAGACCTTGAGGAGATTGCATTTTAAAAAAGGGAACGTCCACACACACTCACACACACACACGTACGTAGTTATATAGAGGTATAACGTACGCGCGCGCTGCATATTTTTCTAGGAAACCGCGCTCGAGATGATTCACACGTTGCGCGAGGCCTTTAACGAGCTGCTCGCTGAAAATTACTGGATGGACGACGAGACGAGAGCCGTGGCCAAGAACAAGGCCGACTCGATGAACGAGCGTATCGGCTATCCTGAATTTCTCAAAGATCCCGTCGAGCTCTCCAATGAGTATATAATGGTAAGTGTATGCATTATATGTAATTATTTATTAAAATTATATCTTTCTTTTGTAATGCGTATTTGACAATGCGTCGCAGCTCAACATAACGGAAGATCGATTTCTCGAGAACATCTTCGCTGTGCTCAAGTACGACGCTTATCATAACTTGCAAAAATTACGACAGCCGGTAGACAAAGACAAATGGTCGACGGAACCTGCGGTCGTCAACGCGTTCTACAACCCAAACAAAAATGACATAGGTGAGAAAAACACTTTTTGCGAGTGCATTTTCGAGTAATCCGCAAATTTATATAGATAATCTGGTATAAAGCTGATTTATAAGAAAAAACCTAAATAATATAAATGCATTTCGCTTTTACTCATTCATATCGTATAAAAGACTCCGATTAAAAAAGAAAAAAATGTCATTGGCTCAATCTATATATCGAAATTCAATGCGAAAATTCCGTCTTCAGTCTTTCCGGCGGGTATACTGCAGCCGCTGTTCTACTCGCAGCACTTCCCAAAGTCGCTCAACTACGGCGGCATCGGCGTTGTAATAGGCCACGAAATAACCCACGGCTTCGACGACAAAGGCCGGCAATTCGACAAGGACGGCAACATGATGCAGTGGTGGAACAACGCGACGATCCGGGCGTTTCGCGAGCAGGCCCAGTGCATCGTCGACCAGTACTCCAGGTACAAAGTGCAGGAGGTCGACCAGTACGTCAACGGGCGCATGACTCAGGGCGAGAACATCGCCGACAACGGCGGGCTCAAACAGTCGTTTAGGGTGAGAATAAATCGATACTTTCGCGCTCCGCGATGAAAAAATAATCTATACGTTTGTTCATTGCCACAGGCGTACAAAAAGTGGGTAGCAACGCACGGCGAAGAGCCGCTTCTGCCCGGCGTCAACCTGACGCACGACCAGCTGTTTTTCCTCAACTACGCGCAAATCTGGTGCGGCTCGATGCGCCCCGAGGACGCGCTTACCAAGATACGCAGTAGTGTCCACTCGCCGGGACCCGTCAGGGTACTCGGCCCGCTGTCCAACAGCGAGGACTTTGCCAGGGCCTACAACTGTCCCAAGGGCTCGCCCATGAACCCGACGCGCAAGTGCAACGTCTGGTTAGTCGGCTCTTGAAAATTTTCTTTTCATCCGAGACTGTATAGAGCGAGGCTAATTGGCGGGAAACTATCAAATATACATGTACACGTGTTGCAGGTAGTACTGCATTGTGGAAGAATCCTCGTCCGGGAATTTCCAAGACGTGCCAAAGAAGAAGCTACAACTTTCTTATTCGCCGAGAGAATATTCCGAGGTAGAGCAGAGAGGAAGAAGAAAATTGAACGAATAATAAATCAAACAGGAGAATCGGGCCGGAAGATGAAGCTTTGTACCCACACAATCCCATCCACGCGCATAAGAATACACAATTTATTCGCCGGAGCCCAAAAGGAGCGTCCATCGATGAATTTATCACGCACACCTACACAAATACACACACACACACACACACACACGTATATATACTAAGGCACCTGCATTAGCGCGGTTCTCAAAGAGCCGTCGCCCGCATCGATCTCTCGTTCTCGTCTAGATGTTCGCTGTCTTATTTCGTCGTCAAAAAAAAAAAAAAAAAAAACTAATTAAAAAAGAAATTCACGAAAACATGCGCAACACCGAACGAGTCTCCTTGAGCAGCAGCTGAACTTGCGATGATGAGGACACGGGGGTAAAGACACAGTGGAGAATAATAATTCGTGGATTGGAAATGTTGAGTGTGCAGGTTATATATAAAATATAAGATATAAATGAAAAGAGACACCGATGTTATGCGTTTGTTGAGAGATTTACTCTAGTATTGGAACATATCATCCATACATTAGCATGGTCCATGCCGATCTTGCTTGTTTTTATGTAAAAAAAGGTGGAAATAAAAGTACTATACAACAGACAGAAGGCTCGCTTCCCATATGTCTCTCTCTCTCTCTCTCTCTCTCGCTCGCTCTCTTTCGTTCTCTCGCTCGATCTCCTTCCTCCAGGCTTCATTCCTTCCCTTTACAATGCTCGCCGTCTCTCCCGTCTACGGTACCCGCGGAGTCGGCTGCTTCGGTCGACACCGCGCGACTTTTAGGGCAGCTTTGAAATCCATAGTACGAATGGCCGTGTCGCGTCCGACCGAGGCACTCGACCGCCGCAGGAGACTCGCGATCGCTTTTACACAGATTTATACTCGCATTACTCGTGTTTCGCAATTTTGCTCGTTTGCTTGTTTGTACATATTGCACGTTTCAACGGGAGACAACTAATCGATCGGTAATATACAATAATACAATCATGTTTATATGATAATTGGTAATAATAGTAATAGTCAATAATAATTAATAATAATTAATAATTAATAAGCAATAACAATTATTAATTTATAGTAACTAATCGCATCGTCGACTATGTAGTATATATATATATATATAAGAGAAGGAAGAAGAAACAGAAGGGAGAGAATCGAATCGAACGGATATCGAACACACACGCACGCAATTTTATGCTGGGTGCTTAATATATATATATATATATATATATATATATATATATATATATATATATATATATATATATATACACTCATAATGGCGACGATTTCCGGTATCCTTCTTCTTCTTCGTTTTCTTCGTTCTCCACCTATATATGCGCAATTCTTCATTATCTCGCTTTGCTTTCAACATTTTTCATCTTTTATTTACAGACACGTGCAAAAAAGAGGGAAAGAAGGGTTTTCTCGCTTAATCGAAGGAAAAGAGAGGACTTCTTTCTCGTACTATTTTATATATATATTTCTTTTCTTTCTTAATTTCGCGACTCGACGCCGTGAAAGATATTTCGGTTGCTTAGGCTTCTTGACGAAATCATTCCAAGCGGCGAGAGGCGGAAAAAGTTAGTATTCTCTCTTATTGTACGCTATATGTATATATATATATATATATATTTATTTTATCGGCTCCCTCCTTCTCTCTTTTACATGCATTCGCTCTCACGCTTCCTCTCTCTCTCTCTCTCTCTCTCTCTCTCTCTCTCTCTCTCTCTCAAACTATCGCTATATACATGGTTTTGTCGTCTGTTCTCTCTCTCTCTCTCTCTCTCTCTCTCTTCTTTATGCTCAAATTACCTAGACGCTCTCGCTTTATCATTTGTATATATCCTTCGACTCGGTATTTAGTTTATTATTTTTTTCATTTATTATTATTATTATTATTATTAAGATTATTATTAATATTATTATATGTACATACAACCTGTGCACCGGCGAAATCGACGACGTCCGCAAAGGTTTCGTTAAGTAGCTTAAATATCCTCTTTCGCAATAGTCTTTTTTTTCTCGCCATTTATTTCTTCGTTTTTCCAAAATAAATATCTATCAACTTTAAAAATTTGTAATTTTCCATTCTTATATACGATCGCGGCAATTTTTCCATGTATCCGCCACAGTTATATCAAAATAATAATACTTTCCATTTCAAGATATTCTACTGTTCAACAATTGAAACTCTTTCGGCCATCGTCGAGTTCGCTGACAAGTGCTTGTGTAGACTGGCAAACGTTAAACGTATATTTTATTTTTCATCATCAGCTGTCTCGTGTTTCTCCGTTTCGCATATTATCATTTGCATTTTTTTCCTTAAAACTTTTCGGGAATACATAACTGTCGTTTCTGCGCACGGCGGAGCGCTCGCCGGGTCATCGTGAGCGGCCGTCATCTCGACCGCTCGCACAAGTTGCAGGAACGCGTAATTTATTATTATTATTTTTTTTTCTCACAAAGAAGGGAGAGACGTCTCCAAGAAGTAGGCCGCGCGATGACTCGTCGAACGCGAAGACGCACGTGCATCACGGTGTGATACATATATCATCTCGGGGGAGGAAAAAACGGTACGCGTCGCATCGCTCGGTCGTCAGTCTATGTTGGCGCAATTCAAACTTTGCTGACTTTCTCGACATCGTCTCGCCAATTGCCTTCCATGTTAAAACAAGATTTATGTACAAGAAAAAAACGAGTGTATGTTGCGTATATGTTCAATACTGCGCGCGAAGCTTGCGAATGAAAAAAAAAAGAACTACCGACAACGAGAGTAGTTCTTCCCTTTCGAGTTACTCGTTAAAATAAAACGCGCGCAGTTTATGCACTTTGATATAAGGCAATTAGAGAAGCGACCGAGTTTCATATATAGCTCGCTATTTGCAAAACAATGGCGTCCCATTTCGCGGTGTGCACTTCGTTCCTTTTCTTTTTTTTTCAAATTGCTCATTAACTTTTGCGAGTCTTTCTCTATTATACAGTGCCTCCTCGCTGCAGCTTCGCATAATATCTCTCTCAATATACGAAATCAACGCCTATCGTCTCACGCGCAAGGACCTTTATGTTGTTTTCTTCAGCTTTCGAACTCGTTACATAATTACTATGTATATTGTTATTCATTTTTAATAATCGTTAGAATATAATAATATTGTTGATGTATCGTTTCTTCCTTTTCCACTCACTCACGCTCTCAAACTATACACATTATCGATCGGATGCGTTACAATAGACGCTACGTGTAATGTACAAATACAAATGCGCCGGATGATTTTTTTCTTTCATATTGGTGTATTATGCATTATAGAGTCTGTTTCTATCGATCTTTAGTTTCGTCATCTACAGTGACACGAATACGTTGCGCAGTTCTATCTTTCCATCAGCTTTCATTCACAACTCGTTCTCTCTTTTTCTCATACGAACTCTTTTTTCCCCCTGGCTGATTTAAGTTTAAAATGTATAGGCATGTGTGTCTGCGAGTTTATCGCGTGGATTACAGTCGTACATACGTAATTCTACTAGAAGTAACGCGCGTCCATCTTTTCTGTCAATGGTTTTTTTGCTTGTATACCCCAAACGAAGAGTTTTCTATATCGTTAATGAAACAAAGGCAGCTCGAAGTGCCTTAGCGGTTAACTTAAAATTACATACGCGTTTTGTCTTAAAAATCCATCTAATAAGAAATTTTTATTAGAATCGTTATAAAAAAGAAAGGTAATACAGATTTAACTTGTATTATAAAATTGCAATGATTCGCGAAAAGTATAAAGAACGTAAGATGATTACATAGAAAACGGATATCTTACTGAGAAAAATCAAGAAGTGGAAATCAACGCTCTTTCCAGTGGCAGTATACAATAATGTTGATTGTAAAAAAAAAATTAAAATAAACAAAAAAGAAAAGAAGAAAATACTAGTTATTGCCATGCAATCGTAGCAGTCCATTTTTGTCGTCCAGAAAAAAGCATATATCGATGCGTAAAAGGCTTACGCAAGCAACGATAACTATACAAATACAATCGGGATCGTCCACTTGAATATCGTACCTGAACAAGGTGAGCGCGAGTTGAAAACTCCGTCCAAACGAGAATAATAATAATAATAATAATAATAATAATAATAATAAATTGCCTAATTTTGACATAATTTACCTAGTCGCGTTAAATTTGTCTACTCGCGCATAATTTTTTCAAAATGTACAACAATAAGTTTCAGTCTAATTTATTCCAAAGCACCAATCATAAATCCCGGCAATTTACGTCCATTCGCCACGGTCCCAAGATTTCCTAAAGAAAGTAATTGTACTACACTTGCCTATACTTTTTAATGGACACACACACATTATACACGTTCGATCGATTGTTCTGGCGCGTCGAAACGAAAAGGGAGAACAGAAAAATCGAAACTCCCCGCGCGGTCATCAGTCGCTTAATTTCGAAACTCACACACTCTTACGTACGCACTATCGAAATTTTAATAAGGGTACAATGTACAGACACGCTACGTGTTTTTTTTTATCTCCGCCGGATCGATAATAGATCATCGTATAGCGGCCGCGTATGTAATTAATTGTAATTTAATTAATTCTTAATAATATTTTATAATAATAATAATGACGTACTCATGATAACAATAATATTAATGATAATCATAATATACGTTTATATATACACGAGAGGGTTATGCACTTTTATGTGTGTATGTGTGTGTGTGTGTGTGTGTGTGTCAATGTTCGTGTATCTCTGTTTGCCTTTCACGTTACGCGTGGTATACACAATATGTTCTAGGCGAAAAGTTGGCCAAAACATGCAACGCGTTTCGAACCGATTTTCGTTCATAAACCGGGAAAAAGGGGGGTGCACAAGTACAGCGAAAACAAAGGGGTAGAGAACACCGATGACGGCAGGTCATTTGCGCTGCGCGACTGCTACTATATAGAGTAGAATATCGACTTTGTCGTTAACTACATTGGCTGCTGCTGACTGTCGGAGAAATTACTTGTCGGCCCGCGTAAGTGTGTTTAGTACGTGATTCGAAGGACAGTTTTACAGCGAAGACGATGAGAAGAGGCGCGATTGCGGGGGTGTCCGCGCGATAGAACAACTGACGGAGTATTTTTGTTCGTAACCGCTCCTTTTTTTTTCTTGCATTATTCGTTTATTTTTGTCTGTATTTCGTTATAGAAAAGAGGGAAAATAACACACAGTATAGACGAAGAGAGTCGGCCTCTACGCTTGGCAGTATCTTGAAAATTACAATCGCGCGAGTGCCCTTATACGTTCGTCACGCCCAAGATCTTGGCGGCGCGATTAAACATCGTGTTCACATTATTTTTTTTTTTGTCTTTATCATTTATTTATTGTATATCGCGTCCCCCAAAATACAAGAGAGTGGAACGAAAAAAATCGACGTCAAAACGTTTGTTTATTTGTTCTCAATGTATAACGCCCTTTGGCAGTGTTCGTCAATAGAATTGCGTTTATTCTTTACAGTTCGTTTGCTAATTGATTCTTTCTCTCTCCTACCCCCTCCCGCATGCCCTTCTTCCTACAACGATTTCCCGCCGAGAGGAGGCTCATTTGTACGCTCGCTGAGGCGATGAATATTTATTATTTTGTTTTTATACACTTTTACGCGTATGTATTATAATAATCGCGGTGCCCCATCTCCGCGCAGAACGACTGAATTACACGAAGAATGCGGGAAAGGAGAGAGATAGAGTGTGCTTATAAGAGCTGGGGGCAGCAAATTAAGAGCGACCTGCCGTCGACGGGAAGGAGGTACATTATGCGCGAGATATCGTTAATAACGGCTAGCGGTGGAAGGTACGTAATGAGAGCGGGGGGCTCAGTCAAGGCTTCGTCGACCGAATTCTGTGTTATTTTTTTTATTTTACTCTCGATTCCTTGATACCTCTCTCTCTCTCTCTCTCTCTCTCTCTCTCTCTCTCTCTCTCTCTCTCTCTCTCTCTCTCTCTCTCTCTCGAACGTTAATTTAGCTATCACATTTTAGCAGAGTACGGAGATTCGACGCCCCTGCTTTATTGCACGGAGAATTTTTTTTCTGCATCAGCGTCTCGACGAAAGGAGATAATAAATACTTGAGGATCAGGACAATGTGATTATCCGACACTATCATGGAGGGAACTCTGAACGAACGCGGTTAACTTACACGATTACATGATTTTCCTTTTTGTTTATATACCCTAAGCCGAATTTTAGGAAAGTAGCGATTTGAAATTTCTAACGAATCAAGTCTCACTCTGCAACGAATTCGAGAGTACAATGTTTTCAACTATAGAAGAGTTATAGATAATAGAGTTTTTAGAGCGAAAAAATAAAGACGAGGAAACTGAACAGTCAGCAGTTTCCATTTAGCGAATGTCTCTACGTCGAAATTATTTTCGCTTCGCTCCGAGAACGTAAAACAACGAGAGAACGTTTTATTTACGAGACTTAGAGTTGTACGTTTCCTTAAAGCTATACAGAGTTCTTATGTAAACGTGGGCGTGTGGATGTGTGTATATTTATGTGTATATCAATATATGCGTCACCCTATATACATACATATTTGTATCGGCGTGAGAGGCTCCTTCAGCGGAGCGAAAAGCTACAATAGGCAATGTTACGTTATATCGCGAGAGATGCTGTCATATCCTCATACTGCACAAATCATCCTTTGCAAATTCCAAACCGACATATTATATTCTTTCGCATATTGTTCAACGCACATGTCAACGCATACGTGTCTATATATAGTATAATTATATATTCGTTTGCTACTTTGCGTTTCATCATACTTTTACATCTGTTTTTTGTTGTTGGTATTGTTATAATTATTATTATTATTATTATACTTGGATAAATGGCTCTCGACCGAGCTTGGCGTACAGCGACATGTCCGAAAAAATGTTTCCCCAGACGACGACAGACAGGACGAAGAACAAAACGAGGAAAAAAAAGTATTGGAAAAAATCGACAAGGTTCCGCCCTCGCGCGCGCGGAATGGCAGGTACGCACGTGACACGCGAAATGTATTTACATAGAAAAGTTTATTTTTTTATGCATGAGGTATGTTGTGTGTACTTATGATGTATGCGCGTTAACGACGACGAAGACGACCACGGCGACGGCGGTATGTGTATGAGGGAGTAGTCATTGGCTCTGCCGCTAATCATTTTGCGTTGACAATCAATTTCACGCTTTTTCACAGTTAAAATGCCGCTGACAGAATATAGGGACCGACGTGCGTTCGCTATGCCAAACAAAGTGTCCGCGTGTTATTACAAAAATTTTCTCAGAGAAAACTTTGGGCTTTTGCACAGGCTATTCGAACGCAAACCATTGACGAAAAATTTGTGTGCTTGATCTACGGTCGTTATACTTTCTATCAGTCGTTAATTTGTTCTTTTGAAGCAATGAATAAAACGAATTGACTCTTTTTGCAATTTAAAATACATCGAAGTTAAAATATTCGAGTATAAAATAGGAAAGCTGAATGAACAATCAATTTTGACTCGTTAAATTTTGAGGGTATAAAATTGTTAGCAAAGGACTGATTGTTAGTAAAAATAGCAAGAGTGAAATAAATAGTTGCCAGGACAAAATTAAAGAATAATAGAAAATATATTATCGATAATGTACAATTGATAACGGGCAAATTCGTTTTTTTTAAAAAAGAATTATATCATTTACAATAATAAGAATAAAATTAATATAATAATAATATTAATAATAATTATAATAATAAAAATAATTATAATAATAACTAGTAGTAATAATAATTACTATAATAATATTATAATAATAAGTCATCTCAGGCGTGCAGTGCGAGCCTCGTGCGAGCGCGTTATATGTTCTTGGGCACTTTGCTGGACAACACGAACGCAATGTTAAAATCAAGCATGTCAGGTGACGATGTAACTTTGTTTCTCTATTATCATGTATGCGCGTTTCTAATATTGTGTTCGATAAAATGTTTCTTGTCTTTTGCGATACACGTTTTCCGTCTTCAACGCATTTCGAACCGATCGCTTACATAGGGCGTTTATATATTTCCGAAAGTATGAACCTACGCTCCATCGACATTCTATATCCCAATCTCTTTCTGCTTGCACATATCTAAAGTGATTTTTGCCATTCCCTCCTCATGCGCATATATCGCGGAAGATTCACGTTATAAGTTAAGGGAAAGCTTCATTCTCTCTTTCTCTCTCGTTTGAACAGTGACGTTCGCGGTATATTTTTATTTATTTTTTGTTTGCTTATCTCGCGCGTTCACTCCGCGGCGTGGCAGTGTCTGCCTTGTGGCGTTACGTAGTTTAGTTTACTTTTTTGCTACGTACTTTGCAGTTTCTCGTTCTGTGATAACGTTATTTTGTCAAAAAAGCAGAGGAGCGGCGAACGTGAGCCGCGTCCAGTCGTTCGGAGGTTGACTATCTATACTTTGTAATAGCTATTTGTTTTCGGTTGTCTACGACTCTTTTTGACTTTCTCGTCGCGCCTTGTATAGCTAGCTCTCGGTCAGCTTGCGTCGCTTCGCGCCTGGTAAAGTACGTCTTCTCGTCTATTGTTTTATGCTTGCTTTTCGCTATTTAAATATATATTTATATATGTCTTTTTTTTAAGTTTGTATCGAACATGATCGCTCGAGAGAATCCCGATCGCCGAACGGCGACGGTAGCAAAAATCTTATGTAAAATGACATGCCGCACTTATATGTTATATTATAACATAACACGTAACTATATAACGTTTATAAGAAACGATGTTGTCTTTTGTATCACTGTGTCGGTAGTTTGGTTTTCATATTTTCGCACGACGCGATTTTTCATGTAAATGTTCGGTGTCTGTAGATGTTAGTGTGTGTGTGTGTGTGTGTGTGTGTGTGTGTGTGTGTGTGTGTGTGTGTGTGTGTGTGTGTGTGTGTGTGTGTGTGTGTGTGTGTGTGTGAAAACGTGTATGATTTCATAATAATTTTCTAATTTGTGTGTTACTTTATCTTTACGATGTCACGTGTCCCTTTCGCAGACTTAATTTTAAAATTTTCTTGCACTACATAAGGACAATAACCGCATCGAAATTTCAATACCGGCGTCCGGTGGGACTCGCCACGTTCAAAGGCCTTCGCGCCACAATTGAGAATCCAAGCGTTTATATTTCGCAGTCAAATACACGCTCACGCAGTCTTATTTTAAATATACGATTTCTTTCGTTCGAAATATTGCGCCTCTAGTCCCTTGAATTAAGAAAAAAAAATAAAATAAAAATGATTACTTTTGTCTTACGCACGTCAAAAAGACGACTAAAACCCGAAATCTTTTTTCCGAAATTCAAAACTCCTGTCAAAGTTGCACGTGGAACACGAAAAATTACGCAAGCGCGTAGTCTGTGTATACGTCCGTATATACACGATTTGAAATTGTAAGAAATCGTATCTACTATGGAATATTACAGAAGTACAACATCGAAAATCTTACATAGTTTGCGCACACCTTCGAATTACAATTTTTTTTCTCAAAATTTATTCGTGTGCTTGTTAAGCGCGTTTCAGTGTTTTTATTCGTGTGTGTATGTGTGTAAATATTAGCGTTTCGAAGAAGTACATGTGTGTGGGTGTGTTCATATCATTTGTTTTATATATGATCTTCGCTTCGTCGCGATCCCCTTTGCGCCCGAAATCTCCCGGGCTCAAGACCGAATCGAATTGACGACACCGTCGTTTAAAACTGCTCTATCGTTGTCGTCTCGTATGGATTTTACGATGTTCCGTTCTTTTAAATCTTTTTGTAAAATACGCTAGCATACTGCGTCGATTCAAATTTGTCCTTTCATAACTTGGCTTAGTAATTAGTACGATCTTCGAAAGCACACGCACTCACACGCACTCGATATCTCGTCGCTTCATTCGTTACGGATTGCATTGAAAATTGCATGCGTTCCCTCTGTCCGTTCTTCCGCCTATCTTCTTACGCTCGTTAGCCATTCTTCAATTACACGTCACACTCGCTTGCTCTAGTTTGCTCATCTACTGGTTTGTTTTTATTTTTTTATCTACCTTGCTACCTTCGTGTTTCTTTTCGCCGCCTTCCTCACCTCCCTAATAATAAACCTTATCTTATGAACTTCATCTCAGATTTTTACATTATTATACGCTTTTGTTGATTTTATTACAAAATTAAAACGGACGGTTAAATTTCATATTTTTTTTCGTTTTGTCGGTGAGCCGATGTCCGCTGCTGAAGGCACAGGGCTTTGCACTTGAACTCGGTCACCTATCCTAAGCTGACTGACTACAATCTACGTTATTCTCCCTCTGTCTCGCTCTATAGACTTCCCGCAAATCAGCAGATGCATCTCTCAAACGTTCTTTAGCAAACTTTATTATTTGTTCCGCGACGATTTTTGTGTTATATAGCTTCTCGGAAAAACACTCGATTGCCATTCTTACAGAAGCAGTTCTTAAACTCTCGCGTTCGCGCTTTCTTTCTTCTTCATATAAACAACGTACATGCTAGCAATATATTATTATGCTATGTGTGTGATATAGACTCTATCGTATCCATTATGCATTATATCGAATTATATCGCACACATATTTTTCATGACTTACGCTTCTCGAGGCAGCTGCTCAACAGTGCCAAGTGCTCGTATAGTCTCTTGAAACCTCGCACGCGCCGCTGACACGCTTCTTCGCTCTCATTCGCACGTACGTCTCGTATATAGCATTCGTCCTCACACTACGCTCAGTCACACTCACAGTAGACGCACATCCGCACTACGTATGCCTTACACCTATACATTACATTTATGTATCGATATCAGGGCTATCCTTTAGGATAAACTTCTTTTATATATATGTATAATATAGATTCATATATATATATATATAATTTGTTTTCATAATATATAAGTGTAGGTAGTTCCTTATATAGTCTCTGTACTGTCTCTACGTATCACAGCCTGGGTGCCTTCGCCACTGCCTTTTACGTCCTATCGCATATATAAGCTTATCTTTTTGTCGCTTTTTAAACGCTTTCTATCTTCTTTTCTCGCTCTCTTCCTTTCTGTCAACAATAAATTCTCCCTTGTGTTTCGTGAGCGTCAAGTGTATCGGGGAGGGATCGGTCGTCGAACGTACGAAGCTGCATCTGGTTACTTGTTTGCGAATAAGAACGAGAGGACCGTACGGGGGATGTACGAAACAAGGGGAAAACCGATAACAACAGTTGCAAGTCGGCGCAGACGGTACACATACGTTATCATCGCAGCAGAGAAGGATAAAAGTGTAGCCTAGACAAGGAAGAAGAATAAGAATAAGAAGTAGATAAAGATGACGAGTAATCAGAATAGTAGAATGTAGTAACGGTACGCAGTATAAGTAAGAACAGTAGTAGAAGTAGTAGTAGTAGTAGTAGTAACAGTAAGCAGTTAGTGTTGTTGTTCGTCGGTTGTCATCGTCAATGACAGAATTGCGCAGGAGTTTCGCTGGGCGATCGGTATCTATATTGACGAGGACGATCGAGAGGCAGTGGCATAGTGGTGCACTAGTAAAAAAGTCACGCTCGGCGAGCACGGCGACGACGCGAACTTGCTGCTGAAGAAGCTGATCGTCGACGACGTTGGCCGCGGTCTCGCTGCTGGCTTTTTTCCGCAATTGTTGTTCTGGTTGTTCTGGTTGTTGTTGTTCTTGTTGTTGCTGTTGTTGTTGTTGTTGTAGCTGATGTTGATGTTCTGGTTGTTGTCGTAGTAGTCGTCGTTGCCGTTGTCGAGCGCCGGGCGACTAGGAGGCCACGTCCCAGATCTCGGCGAGCAACGGCGGCAGCTTCTTCTTTTTGAGCTTGAGGTTCGAGCAGGTCTCGGTGTTCTGGTTGCCGAGGGTGCGCAGCTCGGTGAGAACGGAGAGCAGCTTGGCGAACATCGCGTTCGCCTTGGGCTTCCGCCTGCTCTCCACGTAGGCCTTCAGGGCGTCCAAGTAGATCTCCTGGATCTTCTCGACCTTCCAGCCCTCGGACACGTTCGGCCTCTCTGCAAACGAGAGAGAGAAAGAGAGAGAAAGAGATGGGGTGATTGGGTGCGGGGATCGAATAAATCAATGGGAAATCCCAATGCTCTCGACGTACCTGAGAACATGACGATGGCTGTGAGCAGGGCGTACTCGGCGTTGTTGACCTTCATCGAGTACATGAGCCGGCCAAAGTGCAGCAGGTCGTCGATGATGTTGCCGATGCCGGCGAGGGTGTAGCTGTCGCGCGAGTACGGCTGGTTATTGGCGAAGATGATGCTGTCCGTCTGGTAGTCGTACCTTCGCGCCATCCTCAGGATCATGACCTCGCTCGAGCAGGCCTTCAGCAGGACGATCTTGTCCTCGTGCCGGAGTTCGTCGAAGCCCGGTAGCCTCTTGGCGAACTCGACGATGAGTTGCACGGTGAGTATCGTGATCTCGGTTATGTGCCTGAACCGCACCTCGCTCGGGTCCTCGTTCTCCAGCGATTGGTTCTGATGATCGGCAGCGAGGGAAGGCGAACAACGAGCAGAGTCGCGTCAGTATACGGCCGAGGAGTATTCGAAAAATCATGTATATACCAAAATTCGCACTCACCGTGATCCTTCGCAGGTCCTCGGCGTTCGGGTGCTCGAACTCGTCCTGAAAGTAGACGAGCCTGCTGATGA
Source organism: Muscidifurax raptorellus (assembly GCA_020010945.3). NCBI lineage: Eukaryota > Metazoa > Arthropoda > Insecta > Hymenoptera > Pteromalidae > Muscidifurax > Muscidifurax raptorellus. The sequence goes on along the minus strand of CM052078.1, from coordinate 6,495,914 downwards.
GCTCCTCCTGCTCGGGACTGATGTTGGCGAGGCCGTTGTGCGAGCCTATGGAGGCGACGGTGCCGCTGTTGCCGGATATCGAGTAGTCGACCTCGGCCGGTTCCAGCTTCACTCCGATCTGCTCGGCCGTGCCGATGCCTCCCGGCGAGCCACCGTTCATCGTCGTGCTGTTCGGTTTGTCCTTCTCCTTGATCGGAATGAAAGCCGTGATCAGCATCGAGCTATCGACGTATCGAGCGGTAAGCGTGTACTATAAAACGATCTCTCACCTTCTGGGCCTTCTTCTCCTTGCGCTTGACGGCGCACTGGAACTCGGGAACGACGCACTCGGGCCGCATGCCGACGTGGAGGCACTTTTTCAGCCTGCACTCCTGGCACTTGCGCCTCATGTACATGTCGATCTCGCAGTTGTTGCCGTACTTGCACTGGTAGACGGCGTTCTTGGTGATGCTGCGCCTGAAGAAGCCCTTGCAGCCCTCGCACGTGAGGGCGTTGTAGTGGTAGCCGGAGGCCCGGTCGCCGCAGACCAGACATAGCTCCTCCTGCTGCCGTGGCGTCGGGCCCTTTTTCTTCTTCGCGTCGCAGCTGTCCGCGCTGTAGCCGTTCAGCGAGCTCGGCGGCGACAGGTCGTCCCTTCCTGCAAGAATTGCGTCTGTTATTCAAAGGCGATACATTTTTTTCTTTTTTTTTTTGCGGGGGGTCATTCGATATCAGATGCGAATATAATTATGAGTATGTAAATGTGAAACGGTTTGTTTTGTGTGCCCTCTCTCGGTTTTCCCAATATACGCGTACGCAAAGAGAGATCGACCAAGCCGATCACGAGACTTTGCGATGCTGAGAGAATACGACGATGATTCTCCGCATACAAAGCATCGATTTCAAAGTCTAATGCAGTTCGATCTCCATAAAATTCTTTCATCCATCGTCGGAGAGAGAATAAGACTGCTCAGTTTTTCCAATCCATCAACCACGGACAAACGGACCCACGCTATCGGTGTGTATATATATATATCGATATATTGGGAGTGAAAAGCTGATGCGTGGGCCGGATCGCTATCGAGAGGTCAATATTGCGCATGTGCGTCAAGGTCGGACGTTGATTTTCCACATCGGTCGCACCCACAATCTGTGCGCGCAAGTCTATCTATGCGATGGAATAGTTCTTACACATAGTCGCGCGGCCATTATATCTGTCATGTATATTGACACAAGAACGGATAAGGAAGTGCCAGAGTGAGATAAAGTTAGTAATGGATCTCCTCCTCGAGAATTACCTAACGAACAAAGAAAATCACAGAGATATAATAATAAATGGCGTGTATGAGTAGTACATACTCTCTCGTAATATATATATATATGTGTGTGTGTGTAAAACGACTGAAAAAAGTAAGAATCCACGGAGCAGTTCGCTGAACGCGCCCATAGCGGTTCCGAAAACTCCGGAAACGGACTCTCGGCTTTCATCTCTCCTCTTCTCGTCGACGACGATCCGAATCGCAGGCCGCGCGAGATGAAAAATGCAACGCGTGCGCGTTACATAAGACAAGGTGACTGGGTCTCTCTTCATAACACTCGCGAGCATCTCCCTCTCTATATAGGTACACCGCAACGACGGTATACATGTGCATCTCCCGCGAGCGCGGTCAGTGTCTCAGTGTTCCAGCAGCGGAGCTGCGCTTTTCGCGCGGTCCCTATATATACCTATACTCCGCAACGTGCGCGGAATCTCCTCTCGCGAGAATCAACCGAGAAGAAGAAGAAGAAGAAGAAGAAGAAGAAGGCGAAGAAGGAGAAAAGAAACAAGAGGAGGAGGGGGAGGAGGAGGTAGAGTGCGGAGAACCGGCTCGCGCTCTCTTGCGTGTCGGTGAGCAGGGGGAGATCGTAGTAGGTAGGTGGGTATGTAGGATATAATCCTCCTTTTCTTCGAGCGAGCGAGCAAGAGAGAGGGAGGCAGGTTTCCAAGCGAGCGTCCGTGTTGTATTAACTTATGTGTGCGAGCGGAGAAGCCGGCGATCGCGAGAGAGAGAGAGAGAGAGCTGGCGCAGGAGCACTGAGCGTCCTTGACTCTGGAGAACGAGTTGTGTACGCCTAGTGCGCCTGCGCTATTCCACTCGCTTCTTCTTCTTCTTCTTCTGCAGCTAACAGCAGACGCTATGTACTTTCCGATGTATTTTCAAGCCGAGATCGAATCCCCCCCCCTTATAGCGCAAAATACGCGAGGATGTATATTTCAATACTGGATTACTGTATAGCGCTCAAGTTTTCTCGGCTGAAAGCTCATTAACTCCATTCAGCAAACAAGAACAGAGAGAAATCCCAAGTCAACGCGCTTCGAAGCATCCCTATATATATACATATATATATACACGTAATCCCTCGCGGAATCTTCCGCTCTTCTCCGCGCGGGTCATCACACACAAGTGCAACGTTCTCCCGCATACACGCGCACACGGCCGAATAACTATATACACGAGATATAGCTATGACGTCATTGGCCGCCGAAGGCGGCGCGCCTGCTGGATTTTCGTGCTGCACGTGTTTGCGCGACTCTGTGTATGTGTGTGTATATATATATACACGTAGATGCACGAGTAAAGTTGTGCGCGAGGCCGACGCTTTCTAGGTCGTAGCGGATTTGAACTTGATCGCGAAGTTTAACGAGCCGAGTGTATGCGCGCGTATATGTATATATACGGGTTGCGACTTCGACGAGCGACCGGCGTTACTGCAGGCGAAAGTTATATTTAGTGTTATATACTGCTTTCTTCGATCTTTGTCTAGCTTTGGGAGTGTTGTATATAGTTAAATATAAAACGCGAGACGCGCTGTGATTTTTCTGCCGCGCAAACAGCTGAGATCGATATTGCATACGCCTTGACGGAAGTTAGCGTGTGTGTATAATAGTAATAATAATGCACAAGCTTAGCTCGGTCGAAGGTGAGGAGAGTATGATAAGAAAGAGGTTCAATGTTACCCTGGCGTTTCTATGGTTTGAATGCGCCGGTATTGTCAAGGACTTTGGAGGGGGGCTACTTCACTCGCACATTCTTCTTCTTCCGTACGCGATTATATCGATTTCGATATTACAGTGCATTATACGTGTATATATATATATATAAATGCAGTGCTTTGTTATATATAGATAGCTCCTAGAAAATTGCCACGTTACGTTGGCGTGAGCGCTTATGTTTGCTTTTATACACCTCGCATGATAAGCCTATATACACAAACATTATCTTTCTCAAGCCGGCATCTCCGTCACGAGAGCTCGCCCGCCGCGAGACTTCAAAATCAGCTATATATGTAGACTATTTCGGAAATGGAAGAGTAATAAAAACACTCGAGGTTCTCGAACTCAAGCAGCATGAGAGATCCCGTCTACCGATATCCCTGAAATTCCGAGCCTCTCTCGCTCCGCATGAAACAAAAACTGCATCGCGCTGCCTCATCAAATCAATATCTCCCCCCCCCCCCCCACATACGAGCGGCGAAAGAGTCTGCGTCGGTATTTCCAGAAAACAAGACCCATCTCCTCGCCAAAAGAGAGAAAAAAGGGACAAAGAGCCCGAGAGGCGCGCGTCTACACACGAGAGTAACCGATAATTTTCCAATGCCAGTGTAATCGGGAAGAGGCGATCGTATAGTGCAGTCCGATCGATGTATATATATATATACACATATACACACAGGTATAGGACGCGACTTTCCGGCCTGCTGGCGAGCTGAGCGTCGGCTAAGGCAGTCTCTTTCTCGTCTCCGTCTGTTGCGCAAGAAAAGAGCGCGCGGCATTGAAGTCTCTGTTTATACGCCTCACGACGGCAGATTTCCGTCCGGAGACTCATTATCCGGTGAAATCGAGCGTCCCTTTCATATATACCTATAGTCTTGTTTTAGAACGATCATGTATATCGCGTTATTTTATTTTATTTATAGACTTGTCTATAACTTCCGACATCGCGAATTCGAGTTTGGCGGGAATTTCGAATTTCGTATATATATATAATGGGAGCGAGACGGGTTGGTGACCGGATACACTAAATCTTGTATATATATAAAAAAAGTATCGTATGAGTAGTGGAGAAATTTGAGAAAGGTCGGAGTGCTTATATATAGAGCACGAGTCTCGAGACGCTGCACTAATGGTCCGCCCATTACTTTTGGCCAATGCGAAATACAAAAATTTCTCTCGACCATTTTCGTCTCAGAAAAGCACTTACACCTATAGACATCAGATGCTGCATTAATTTACACACAAGGTCTTTCGTCGCTCGCACAACGTGTATAATAATTGTATAATAATTCCCGACTGGCATATAAAGCAGACTCCGTCTCTCCACCACTACATTATAGGTGGGAAGAGGAGAAAAGCTCGTTTTGATTTTACGTCGTCTGTATATACGATACATGAAATTTCGAGTCTTGAAAAATAAAAAGAATCATGATATTTCATCTTGCGCTTGATTTACGGGAGAGCCTCCTGTGTGCGTATATAATATCCCTTTATGGTAATACACGTCGCGCAGCGCATATGTGAATGTATATATATACATACATACATACATACACAGAGAGGTGCGAGATATTATTCGTGGAAACGGTCTCCGAGGCGATGCCGCGCACGGATTTTTCTTTCCGTTTTCGAGCGGATGCGCGTATGTATATTACACGCGATATTCTTTTATATTCCGGAGAGAGCTGCTACTTTTACGGCGATCCTTCGATGAAGTTTCGAAGGAATTGAGAGAGAAAGATATATATGTTTTTACACGCTGACGTCACGACGCGCACCATTCTTTTCCAGACACGGAGTGAAATTAAGGTCAAATTGTATACCGGACGATCCACGAAGGAAATGTATGTATCAGTACGGTTTGCTCGTTTATTACCACTGTGTGCGTCTGTGTGTATGTACGCAGTTAATAATTTTTATTAATGCGAAAGCCACTAAAAGTCGACTGCGCGTAAGACGATAAAGCTCGAGTGATTTATCCGGGATGTATGTAACAATGAGTTGACGAGAGATGTAAAAAGCTCTGGGTAGTATAAATTTCCGCTTTGCCGGTTTTACCGACTGCAGAGCTTTGCGTAATTTATCGGGCGATTTTACACAATCGAACAAGTTCTTAATGTACTGGTAAACACACACATACACATCGATATATAATGCATTATAGCCGATCGGGGAATTCCCAAACTTTCATTTTATGCTATACGGCTATACAGCCGCGCGCAGGTGAAAGAAGCTTACGGTACTTTCGGGTATATATATATGCGTGTAGTATGACGAAGGGCTCATTCACGCCGATTTTTCGTGACGCACTTGCGATATTATTGAATGTATTATCGTTTCTTAATCTGACGCAATATCGATCACAATATATACTGCACAAGCTTTGTTTAAACGCTCATTTTATAAGGAGAAGATTACGGCGGTAACGCGCGGCGGCCGTTTTTAAAATTGATACTTTAAATTACGTAAACGCGCGCGGCGCGCCTATACTCGTAATAACACTCTCGGTCTAATGTTTTTCCAGGAAAGCGCACGATGGAATGTAAAATCTCGCATTCGTGACCGTATACACCTACATATACGTGCACAGAGAAGATTCGCCCGCGGAAAAGTTAAACACCGTGAACCCGTAATGGCGGCAATTTCGGAATTCTCATATACATATATATATATATATATTTTTTTTTTCAGCGAAGCTCGTTTTCCCGACTACACATACATCCCTCTGTGAGAATATACACGCGCTATACAGTTTCCTCGGCATACAGAGGCACGCGAGTTGTGTAACCTGGAAAATCCGCTTGAGAAAATAAGAGCGCACTGTGGGCTTTTGAAAAAGTTATTTCCAGCGAGCCTGTGTCTGTTGATTCCTCTTTTCCTTGCCATATAACTCGCTGAATCTTCTGATCACCGGCCTATGATACACTCTCTCAGCAGCGAACGGCACCCAATTTATTTTAACGAACTGCAGCAGCAAACAAACGCAAAGCGATCCGCAAAAGTAAAACCAGAGCCAAGAGAGAGAAAGAGAGCCACGTCATCTCGCGAGATCTCGTTTCTCCGTCGGCTCTATATACGCGAGAAACAATGGCCGCGCTTCTCTCTCTCTCTCTCTCTCTCACTTACAGAGCGGAGGATCTCCATAAGTGGAGCTAGGATGGCAGCAGAGCAGCGGAGAGAAACGAGGGTTCGTTGCGCAAGAAAACGACCAGTCCCTGGCCTTGCCCGCGAGCGGCCAAGCATGCAGCTCTCTGGGATAGAGAGAGAAAACGAACTGCGGTTCTCTACTGCTGCTGCAGTGGGGAAACTCACTGCCGCAGCCGCTTGACGCTCCAGTTCGTTCCGCCTCGATTTTACTTTGATTTTGCACTTTTTTCTCTCCTCTTTCTCTCTCTCTCTCTCCACGGCTTTCTTGTACTTCTCGTCCCGCTGACTTTCTTAGCCGACGTGCAGGAACGACTCGCTCTTCTTGCTTTGCTACGCGCTGGAAAGAGAGAGAGAGAGAATATTCGCCGCGAGGAGTTTTGAGAGTAGCGCGCGCTGGATTTATAATTGTTTTTACCATCTCTCGCGCGTTATAGGCGTGCGGGTTTCTTCGATTGGATTTCACTCGTATTATAGAAGATCCTGAAACAGGTCGACACCTGCGCGAAATTCCATCTCCTCGCGCCTGTACACACCGTTCGAGGAAGAAACTTAGTCACTCGCGCTGGATGTGTGTTAATGCAATCGCACGCAACATTATAAGAAAATTCGCTCGGGAGTACAGCCCAGAGAGGGGGAAAAAATTGAAATTCTCGACGAACATAGGCGCGCGTGTTTTCAGGAGCCACGTCGCCCGCTGACTCCCAAGTATCATACCTGTTTGTCGCAGCGCGCTTTTTCGTATTCCGCTCGCGCGAGTTCCGAAAACGTTATTCACGAGACCTTCAAATCTACTGGCCCGCGAAGACACTTTTGTCTCTCCTTTTATTTTTGCACGATGAAAGACACAAGTTCGACGGCTCGTTTGTCTTCGTTGGAAGTCGATTTTTTCTTTTCATCGCGTCGCATCGTCGCCCGCAGTCCGAGATTGGCGGATCCATTATATTTGATAAATCTCTGTGACCTATATTTAATCTACGGATGAGGATCCGCCGATGGGGCAGCCGACTTGTTAATTCGTGCATTGGCTTCAGAAATCGTAAATTTTTCGGCAAAAATAAAAAGAACGACGAGGCGTCCATCAATACAGTTTAACGATAACGACTTTTTAACAGGCCCGAATGATAACGGCGAAAGCAGATCGCGGCTAATTCGTCAAACAACCGCGCAATAATTCATACATATAGGGTCAAAGGATATACGCGACGCAAAGGCGACGGTATATTATATAGAGACTCTCGAAGAGAGAATTGGGTCGCCCGCCGCTTTCGAGCCGGCTCAAAACCGAAACTCCTTCCTGCTGTACATTCGATATACATGCATATATACAGGCCCCTCGGGAGAAAGAGCGACGCGAGGAGATACTCAATGATTGACCGAAATAAATTCCATAATCGATTTGCCAATTAAGCGCGCTTTCAAACATATACACTTGACATGACACCAATGCGTGACTACATTTTTGCAACTTCGTAACGAGCTTTTAAATAAACACGTTTGCACATTGTGTATCTCTCAAGGTGTTGGCCGCGTTGAATGAAATGCACGATAAATATCTCGCGGAGTATATGTATATGCGAGAAACCGGTAGAATCGCGTGTGTCTATATATCTTCCAAAAAGTGGAGCACGACAACAATAGACGAAGACGACGAAGAGTCGTGTCAAATCGCCGAAAATCAAAGTCGACGCGAGAGCGAGTGAGAGAAGAAATCTCGCCGGAGGAAATCTCGTTCCGCCACGTGCGCGTCGCCGTCGTCGTTGAGAGAGGGAGAAGCGAGATGACGATGACCTACTTATGATCTCGCTCTGCTACTGCTCTTGCTTTTCCCGCATTATTATGATTAAGATCGACGTAAAAATTGCCTCCGCTGATTGCCGCGCACATCGGACACACACAATATATATATATGTAAATCTTTGTCTTGTTTATATCGTCGGGAGTATGGAATCAATGCGCTCGTTATATCGTACATACGCAGACGCACACGACAAATGCGCCGAGCGAGTTTCGGGATTATTTGGCCTCGCGCGCGCGACAACGATGCCTTGACTCCGATTCGAGGACCGCGTGCTTGTAATTTTCCAGTAAACCGCGGTATTTGGGTTGCGAGATAGTCCGCGCGCGTGTGAGAATAGCGCATATGAGCATAACGCCGCGCGGTGTTAATTTTCTTCCTGACCCATGTGTGTGTGTTCGTGTGTGTATATATACATATACGTCGTTGCGAAATTGAACCGAGGGCGTTGATACGCGTTTGCATCAGTCGGAGGAGGAAAAAAAATTAAAAAAGAAAAAACACTCGCGTCTGAGAAAGTGTAATCACCCCAAACGGGCGGATCATTGAACTTCTCTCCCTATTGCACCTGCCCCCGCGGTGTAAGTCGAAACGCCGTCAGCGACTCGTCAGCGAGCTTCCTATATACACAGCATTGCAGTAGCAGCTCGAGTGAGAGTGACCCACTAACCCCGCTCGCTGCGGTTCAGCGTCGTCGACGAAATCGTTGAACCAACCGAGCTCTCTGTCCGGGCCAAGGTGAATCCGGTTGGCGCCGTCGAATTTTCTCGAGAGAGAGAGGAGGGGGGGAAGGAGGAGGTGTAGCCGCCGAATTATACACGCGCAGAGGCAGAACGCGTACGTATACGACTTTTCGAAAGTTTCGCTTAACGGATTTTTCGGAACTGTTCGCGCGCGCGTTCTCCCGTCTGGAATTAGGTAGGTATGCGTGGGTTTTTCAAGTTCCTGATTCACTTTGATGATTCTCCGTGCCTCTGCGCCAATATTACACGATGAGGCTTCTCTGTTTGTTTAAAATATTCTCGAGCGCGACTCTGATCCTTCGATCAGCGGCATATATAGCTATATATATTTGCATTTCTTATTATCGCCAGAAGTCCTTGGCTCAAGAGACTTATTTTAGCGCGCGCGCGCGATGTGAAAGACCTTATACAGAGAAAATCTAATAAAAATTATCATACTTTATTGGCTACTCGGAATAAGTCAGATATTGCGCGTTTCCAATGCGAGAGCCTCTAGAAAAAAAACTCTTAAATCGCTGCCGAGCGATCGCCTCGTAAAGAAAGCTTCTTTTTTTTCCTATACATATATATAATACACTGCCGATTAATAAAACTCGTCTCGGTGTTTTTCTCCCTCTCCCATCGGTCGCCGAAGAGACATTAGACACGCGGGTCGTCAAAAATTGATCGATACATAAATAACTTAATAGCCGGTGCGTCTCGCGGAATATCAGCTATTGATTTTCTCTCTCGCGGAGATGAAAACTCGAGTAAGCCACTTCACGTCGTGATATGAATATTTAAATTCGCGAGAGATGGTACAACTACCGCGCGAGCTTTCAAGCCAAGCAAATCACTTCCCGGAGAATATTAACAGCCTGAAAAAAAGAAAAAATTGTCTCTCGTTCTCGTATCTATAATAACAACACAATAAGCCACTTCTTAATCAAAGTGCATATATACACACATACACACACACACAGTCCGCATAGTGATAAGCCTCTCTCGTCGCGCGTATAGCCCAGATATACAAAAAAAACACACACAGCAGCGATCTCTCCGATATACGCATATATATATATATATATATATATATATATATATATATATACACTCGAGGAGCTGGCGGGGGAGTACGTATATAGCAAACGCGAGAACGTGTGTAGGTCGTCGCCGCCGCGCCAGACATGCGCGCTGCAGCAGTCGAGCCGAGACCTTGAACGCGCTCGTCGGTGGCTCTAAACTCGGTGGACGCGACGGTTCAATCAACTCCTGTTAACGCGCGCTGCGCATATTCCTGCAGCAGCAGCGGCGGCGGCGGCTCTGACGCATCCGTTTAACGTGTATATAAACACACATACGTACATACACACGCGCCGAGGAAAATGGACCGGTCTTGTTCGTGCCTTTTTTTTAGGCGAGCCGCGTCTATTTTTAAAGGCAAGCCCGCTGCGGTCGAAAGTTTGCGAGGTTATTGATACCGGAGAGAATTTTTTTTTCTCTTCGGTGATTTATTGACGCGACTGCTAATCGGTCCTTGGATTATGGAACGCTTCATTCATGAGCGCGTTTACATTATAATTATGGATTGGTCTCTCGACACGGCTGTACGATGATATTACACGCGCTTTATCGTTTATACACATGTATAAACGCCAACAATGCGCGTATGTTTGAACAATACAATGTCGCGCCATCGTCAGAGCGGTGCGTGTATATTGTTGTTCATGGCGACCCCATTATCGCGCGAGGAAACGAAAGAAAAACACAAAACGCGCTTCCTGCAATTTCCTTCTAACCCAAAGCGACCATAACACAAAAAAGTGTATGTATACTACTGCCTTTCGTTTTCACGGCGGTAAAACAAAAAAGAGAGAACTCGACCAACGGCACGGCAAACCGGCGACCCATTTCGACATACGCATTTACATCCGGTATACAGTGAGAACCAGCTTGTATATTATACGAATTCCTGATATTTCCCCGCGTATCTGTATAGACTCGGCGATCGACCTTCGATCCTATTATAATATAGTCCCTTTAATCTCGACAGGGACTTGCGCAACGTGACGTCAGAGTATAGGCCAAATCAAAGGCCGGGTAGCTCGGAAGAAGGAGCTTTTGTGTGTGTGTGTGTGTGTGTGTGTGCGACTATACGGCCTCGAGAATCCACTTACTTCTACATAGCTCTATTCGGGGATCGCCGGCAAAGAGCCGAGATGTAGCCTCGACAGCTTATCACGTGTATCTCTCAGTCTCTCTTTGCGAGCTCTTACTCTACCTCACTGTATATACGTATATATATATATATATATATATATATAACACAGCTTTGCGTTTCCTCTGTACGCGACCGCAAGATTTCACTCCGAGGGGATGTGAAAGGCATCTATTACTGATTGATCGTCGACGCTTTTTGTCCCTCTCTCTCTCTCTCTTATTCTCCGATGTGATATCTTGTAAATATTTAGGTTGCACTCGGCAGGCTTTTTCGTGAAAAACATTAAACTTCCGTCGCCGGAATTTTTCACGAGAAAAACAACGTCCCTCCTGGATATCACAAACGCTCGATGCTTTCGAAACATGACTAATGATTATTCCTTAAAAAGGAAAAAGGCCACATCAAACCGCATGGTACATCAGAAGCTACTTCGATCCTCCCACATAATACGCGTTCAATGCGCGTGTGTGAATTTTTCATAGATTCATACGAAAGCCGCAACAGCGGCTCGGATTTTTCGGACTCGTATTACACGTGCGTGTGCATCGGCTCTCTCGCTCACTCACTGGTATATATTTATAGAGAGGGAGAGCGACGACGAGTTAAAAAGGCTCTCCGGCTCTGCTGCAGCGCTGCCGAGCTGCCGCCGAAAATAGAACGGGGTGACTGGGTCGTCGACGCGAGGAGCGTTGCTGCTACCGCTGCTGCTGCTGCTGCGACGTGTTGGTATATATATGTGAGAGAAAAATCGGAAGCTTTCAGGGAAGTGAAAAAAAAACCCGAGAGGCTTCGGAGATATTCGACGAGAGCGGGATATTAGAGATCGCAGTCTATATTTCCAGGATACGCGCACGTTATAATAATATAATGTAGTTTTTCTGTGCTTTCGTCGGAATGCGGCGTGGAAAATCGATGGTTGATATCGCGTGCGCGAGCGATAAAAATTTAGGTTAAACGCTTCTGAAGTACATCGGTATACATTATCTAAAGTAGCTGTGCGCATTAGAGACACGCGGAGAGTTGTATAAGCAGGTAAACACAAGGCTTCGAGGCTTCTTCTCTTCTTTTTTTTCAGAAAAACTACTCAAACGGGCACGTGATTCACATCCTCCCATCATGTATTATATATACACTCGACGTTTGGTATAGTAATTAGCAGTGATGTAATGGACCGGATCGCGCGATCGTTCGATTTTTACAGTGAGCAATACGTATACTAATTCGTATTATTATTATAATATCACAGTTACACCATTAAAATCCAAGGTCACGTTACAGCGACGGGGCATCTCTCTCTCTCTCTCTCGATTCGTGTCAATGCCGTTTCAAACGTTCATATCGTCGCGTTCGATTCGAAAATATTCGTTCGCGCAGCTCTCGCGCGAATTATTATGCAGGAATTCGTTGCGCCGTTAAGGTTTCGCTGTTCGACTCTCGTTTTCCTCTTATACACACACATACATGCGCGCGTGTCACCATATTGTAACATGATTTTCAACAATCGAACGATCTCCGACCATCGTCGAAAAAAAAGAGGAACAAAGACAAAGAATCATTGTCTCAGCAGCAGTATAGAACTGCTGCGCAGTTATGCACGCAGGTAAGGCACGATCTTAGCGAATCATCATCCATTCGAATTGGACCCGCCGGCAACAAGAATAGGCTGCAGTATATAGGAGACCTTGAAAAATACTTCGCACCGGACCCCGGATGATAATTAACTCGGAATGACGAGACGCATTGTGAGATTCGCGCGTGCACTCTACGGTCGACATACTCGACAATGTCTGTGTGTGTGTGATCGTCTCTATGTATTATCGATTTTTTAGTGCACATGATTCTACGCGAAACGAAATGTTGATTATGCGAGAACGAGAGACAGCGCGTCTACAATCTCAATCGCGAGTATATATATTGTTGTATGAATATAATAAGGAGAGAAGGAAGGAGAGACAAAAAAAACGTCAATGATTCGACGCGCACGTGCTGTATACATGTACGCTGATAACCGCTAAAATGCATTATTTAACATCCGCGCGATATATATAGTTGGTCGGGGCCCGATAATCACGACGACACGGGGATGAAAAATACCGAAGCGATGCGTAAGGAGCGCTTATATTGCAATAACAACAAGCGAGAGAGAGCTCCGAGGAAAATTTTCCGCGCGGCAAATCCAACTTTCGATTGTCCACTCTGTACGGCTTCTATATACGACACATTACAAACTTTGAATTAGGCGAGTTTTGTTATCGTAAAAACCTTTATCTGCACTTCCTCATACAGTGCATTATCGGGACGAAGAACAAGAAGAAGAAGAAGAAGAAAAAAGAGCAAGATCCGTTTATTCCTTGAAAGTATCGATTAGATAAGCGAGAAAGAGACTTGCCTCGCTGACACTATTGTGTGGAGCCTTATACCCGTGGCGGCAATGATCGTGAACGAGGCGACTGCATCGGAGTATATAAGTAGAGGCTTATTTGCCCGCGCAGCGAAAAAAAAACGCGAGATCAGCAGCACCGTATATATATATACACACACACATTGCGACTATTCTCTCAGCTCGAATATAATACATTATGTTGTACACACTCGAGTTTCTTCGTTTTTATAACAGTCTCGACTTCTTTCTTTTTCTTCTTGTTCTCGACGATGCGACGTAATTTTAGACGCGAATCTATCCGATACATGTATATTATTGAAAGAAATATCGAATTTTGATAAAATTTCGAGCGCTGAATACATTCACACTCACGCGCGAATATTGATAAAAGAGCTGACTCGGCAGCCGAATTCGTGCCTCGCGCGTAACGGATTTCCTAATCCTCCGTGCTGTACATAATTGCTAATTTGGCCGGCGAGGCGTAAGAAAAATGGATGAAAAAAAAATTTAACGATCCCAAGTTTTTCTACAACGACATCGACGACTCGCGAGAAAAAAAATCGACTCAACCTACGCGTCGTCGCCCACAACAACAAAAAAAAAACAATCGTGCCACACATCAACGCTGCTATAACACGGCAAAAAGATTCGAGCCCAGCTCCATCGACCAGTACGACGCGGCTCGAGCTCTTTTAGATTTTCCTGGGCTTTTTATCTCGCGAGGCGAACCGACGACGCCGCGGCGGCGTGTGTATAATTACGTAAGAGCCAGTGGTATATAGCCTCGACTCGCTCGACTTTACGACACGACTGCTCTCCGTAACGTGGCAATGTCCAGAGCGAGCGCGGACACAAAGCATATAGTTATATAGCTATCTACTCGTTTCAGCTTCACGGTTACACACATGCTTTCAAGGTTACAGGCTTTATAATACCGAGAAGGCTGCATGCATCATGTATATACACATGTGGAATAACGAGGGAGGGACAGTCCGCGGAGAGGGACAGAGAGAGAAAAACGATGATTGATCGTCATTATTGCTGTCGTTTTATAATTAGTCCAGATATTGGAAATTTCGCAATCTCGCCGCCGGGTAATTCACTTTCGTCGTAAAAATTCTATCTCCATAAGGAAGGATTAAAAAAAAAGCAAACAAAGACGGAGAGGAGGAAAACGAAAGGGTCATCGATCATAATACATACAGCACGAGAATATTAAGAGCCATTGCTTAATTCTCCGCTTTATCGGGAGGCGGACGGATTAAAAGAGAGCTCCGCGATAGATAGCCGCTCATTATATACACATATACAGAAGTGCAAACAACACAACGAGCGCATAGAAATTCAGGAGCGCAGCGAGCATCGGCTCTCTATATAGGTGTATACACAGCTTATTGTCGGAGCGATGAAGGTTAGGTCGTCCCGCGCGCGACCTTTAAAAATGGCCAGTGTCTCTCCCCCTCCCCCCCCCCCCCGTATTTTCTCAAGAGCGAGCGCGCGTCTCAGCTGATATTTTTTTCTGGTCGTGCGCTCGCGCGAAATATAAGAAGCGCAATAAAAATACGCGCTTGAAATTCCAGCGAGGCGACGGTAATTTTCGGCTGATGCAACGTTACGCGCGCGCTTTCTTGCAGAGCTTTTCGAACCGGATGACAGAAGTAAAGTACGTTACTGCAGGTTACCACTTCATCCTCTGTGTGTATATATATGCAAGCTTATCGGTTATCAAGATACGCTCGCTTATCGCGAGTGCGTGGACGAGTATATACACGCAATAAATTTTTTTTTATCTTTCTGCGACTCTCGCAGGTATTACACACACACGCACACACATAGAGAAGTGCACTTTGATCGTACCTTCGACGAGGGTAGGACACGGCGAGAGCGTCGTGCTGGCCGTGACGACCTGGTGGTGGCCGGTCTGCATCTGTTGCGGCACCTGCCTGGGATGGAGGTCGAGGTCCCAGAGTTGGGGATCCTCCGGCGTCCTGGCGTGGTTGGCGCTCTCGGGGGTGGCAGGCTGGTAGTGAGGCGGGGGCGGGGGCGGCGAGAGCACACCGCTGCTGGATACCTCGCTGCTGGACTCCTGGAGGACGCTCGGGTTGTGGGGTCGGCCGCCCCAGCGGCGTTTGACCCCGGCCACGGGTACCCGCGGCTGCATCGTCTGCAGCATGGCCTGGTGCACAGGGGACGGTACCGTCCCGCTGCCGGCCACCAGCTGCACCCGACCCCCGCCCTTCGCCAGCTCTACCACAGCCGCGGCCGCGTTGCTCAGAACTTCCAGCCTGCTGCCGAGGTAATGTTGCTCCTGGCCCTCCACGACACCGCTGCTGCTCGACACTATGTTTGCGCTCGTGGTAACTTTGTTGCACAAAACGGGGAAAACTTTATTTCACTGCGTCAAGTGCACTGGGCGTAGCATACTGTATTCGAGTTCACTGTATCCTGCCCGCTGCGATGCTCTCGTTATCTCTGGCCTTGGCGCGGGCGAGCGCTCTCTTCCTCCTCCTCCTCCTCCTCTCTCCTTGACCTTGATAAGCGCAGCAGCATCAGCCGCGGCACACACTCATATATATATGTATGTATATATGTATATACGCGCACTCGTCTTTCGCGCTGATTTCACACGCACTGCAACGGTATAGAGTATGGAGAAGATCGAAGAGAGTGACTGCTAGTCATCATCGTATAGCTAGCGCGTATAGCTTCGGTCATCGGGGAGAAACGGGGTCACGATCGCGTAAAAGGGAACACCGCACACACGCCCGCGACGACGACTATCTATATACATTCATGCAGACGAGCGCGCGCACGCTCTTCCCCCGCCGTCGATCTACGTATATACTGTATAACTACCGTCGCAGCAGTCTTTCTCCGTGTATATAGACGGGTAGCGCGCTACTCGATGTTTTCCTTTTCCGTGTATCAGCAGGATATACAGCGGTGTATACGCATATATATATATCGAGGTCAGCTGGACTCTGCGCCGCTTCCTTCTTCGCTCCAGCTGGTGGTGCTCCACTTTTTTTCAACAGTACATGGACGATACACTCGCTCATACACGGCTCTGACACTCAGGGTCGAGGACACACCGCAGTCACTGTTTCATGCGCGCTGACGAGCTGCCGGTCGCGTGGGCACCGCGAAAGTGTCGCGAGAGAAAAGTCGAGGCGTCGAAGCGCGGAAACGACATGATATGTCATGGTAAGCGCGCGCTCTCCCCCTCTCTCTCTCTCCGATGATCCCTCTCGGCCTGTCTACTTCCAGCACATTTCTTCGGGAGAAAAAAAATCTTGGCGGCGCGAGCAGAACGATGCGTCCTGAGGCGAGCGCGGCTCCTCACTGACTGAATAGGCGGCCGCCGACACACTGACTCGCTGCTGCTGCTGCTGCGCCGCCGCTGCCGCTCTTCCGTCTCGCTCGCGCAGACCGCAGGCCAGGAACGAATAAGTGCTCGGGAGAGGGGAGCTGATGCTATGCTGCTCACACATACCTATATATATATCTACAGAGCGAGAGAGAGATAGGCGAGCAGCAGCAGGTTACCGCAGACGGAGATGGAACGAGAGAGATGCGCCTCGTACTATGCGCGCGCGAGTCATGGGAGAGAGTGCATAGCTGCTCTCTGTGGGAAGATATTATTGTTGTTATTGCTATTATTTTTTCTTATTATTATTATCGGGCTTGAAGAGTTTTCGGCTGTTGCTCGTTCTCTGCGTCCCTTTAATTGTGGCGAACCGATAGCGATGAAGGGAGAGACATGATTTAGGCGGCGTTTGTATATATATATATATACGTTATATTATATCAAGGCCAAGCTGCGCAGAGAGAAAGGGAAATGTATAAATGCACTGGAGTTTGGTGTGAGTATGCATCCCTCGCGTGTGTGGGTCGTCGTTGTCGTCGTTCCTACTGCAGCAGCAGCAGCGGGGAGAGTCAAGAATGCCAGGAGCGAGTTTAGCCGCCAAAGATGCCAGTGTGCGACCGATCCTGTTTCTCCTTCTCTCTTGCTGCCTCTCTGCGTACCTCGTTCTTTAGTTTCTTTTCTATTTAATTCTCCGTCGTTCGTTCTTTCCCCTCTATACTCCGTCTTCTCTCTCTCTCTCTCACTCGCTTCTGCGCTATGCTCGGACGTTTTCGTTTTCACTATATTATATATGTACAACTGCACCAGTCGAGTAATACTGCCACTGCTGCCGCTGCACAAATGGGACATGTATGCGTGTTGTATGTAGAGCCGCGATGCATCGCACGAGCTTCGTTTTTCAACAGACTCCTGTTTCTCTCTCTCTCTCTCTCTCGCTCTCTCGCTCTCTTCGAAGCTGTTGCGCCAATGGGCTCTCTCATCGGAGAAACTGGTTTTATATATAGACAAGACAGAGAGAGAGAGAGAGAGAGAGAGAGAGAGAGAGAGAGAGAACGAAATTATTTTACTTTTAAATCAGAGCGGGCTGCATTATAGTCCTCTCGTTTTCGTTTCTTTGCCCCGGATGCTTTTCTTCATCCTCTTCTGCTATGACGATGAGGAACAAATATTCCTTCCTCGAGTTTGCGCGAAGAGCGTCGTGATGTAAGTCCGCGTCGAGATGCCGCTAATTAATGGGAGATATTTAGAATACCGATACAAGGTCGCGGGGCGATGAGCTATACACTCGCGATTTACTTTCTACGAGACAATCGCGCTCGCACTTTATTATTGTAAATAATAACCTTTTTGCTGACACATCGTACACGAAGAAGAGGATACATTTTTCCATAACCTGACAATGTTCCCAAGAATAAACCCAATCGCCGACGTAAATGAGCTCGGCTGGATATGCATCCCAGTCGTCCTCCGTAACACGTGGAATTTGCGTGTACCATAAGCTATCGTGATAAACGAAGAGAGAGAGAGAAAACATCCCTACAGCACCCTTGGTAACATTCCATCGCGTCACCGCCGGGAAAAAAACCAGGCTACTGCACCCTCTCGCGCATCATCAGCCTGTAAACAACAGACGCACTCGCTGGAAATGCCCATAGGCGGCGTGTGTTCATCTATACATATATATGTATAATACAAGAGAGGAGACGGTATAATTTTTCATGCGCTCGATTCCCCCTTGAAGTATCCTCCTCCTCCTGCTCCTACGGTATATGGGTATTTCCATGCGCGCGTACATTTAAAAATCAGGTTCGCCAGAAGTGCAGGAGAAAGAAGAAGAAGAAGAAGAGGCATCGATGCGCATCATAGTGGGAAAAGCCAGAAAGGTTAGCTGGGGAAGGGATATCGAGGGGAGAAAGGGACGACGACGACGAGGAGGATGGATGAGAGTGGGGAGCATAGCATAGCTACCCTGGCCCCCGCCATGACGTCATCCACCTGTTACGCCGCGGAGCTGCTCTGTGCGAGTGTACACCTTAGCCCCCGAGAGTTGGAGCGTAGCGGCGCCTTTACTACGCGCAACGCTGTAGGATCCCGAGGATGGCTAGGTCGCGCGCGGCCTCTTGCACAGCTTGGGTCACGGCCAGGAAAATCAGGCCAGCTACTCGCGCGTTCTATTGCTCGCTCGTTCGGTTGCTCCGCTGCCATGTGACGTGCACATATATATAGTTTCCAGCGGAGGAGCACCGATGTGCTCTCGTAATGCTTAATTAATTTCATGCAGCCTATGCGAGCGAGAGAGATGAATTAATGATCTGAGAAAGAGGGAAAGAGATCGTACATCACAGTCGTGAATGTTTGGACGACCATTCATCATGATTGTTAGCATCGGGCCTGAGGATTTGGGATTTATATGCCGAGGGTGAGAAGGCATTATTACCTCAGATATAATTAAATCGTGAGATTCTGCACTCGGCATGTGATTCGTTACATGTTTAATGCTTTTTGAGAAAAAGTTGTCGTTCAGAGGTAATTGCAAGTGTTTTTCTATCCCAGCATCAGCAGCGTCGCGCACGCGTGTGTATATTTATGCCCCACATTCAGGGCTTTTTTTCTCTCCGCGCTATATCAATCAGCTCGGACAAAAAATACAGGAATGAGGCCGTGTTGTGCAAGGTGAGCTTTGTGATGATATTAATTAGAGAACGGTGTATACGTTTTCTCGTTCGGATCGGAAAAAAGCCGCGAAAATAGAAACGATTATTCCACCGATCGCCGACGACGGATTTTTGGCACTTCTCGCGGGACTATTTCCGTGTTGATTTCCTTGAAACAATTATAGGTATAGACCGTCGTCTCTAATAGATGATCGATTTGTGACGTAACGGTTCCTTCAACTCGACTATTTATTTTCGTTGGATCTCCGAGAGCTCGTTTCGACGATACAGCCTCGCGATTAACCATTCAAACGATGAAAAAAAAACGCAAGAGGCTCGACCATTTAGATTCCGAGCGTATGAGAACGCGGCGGCGTCTTCTATATATCTCGAGGTAAAAATCGGAGTCGGCGTGTATATTATACTAATGACTCTATCGCGAAGAAAGGAATAATTTGCAAAAATTTGCCTAAGTACTCGCGCGCGAACAAAAGTGCACAAGCGTCCTGGGAACGCAGTAGGGGCTAATTAGCTGAATCTCCATTATGATAATAAGAGTAATAAAATATCAGTCGACACAGCGCTACACGGGACGCGGTACAATAAAAAAAAAAAATAAAAAAAAAGAAGCTGAAATATAATGGAAAATCAGCTTGCGACGTCGTTGTATTCTATATATATATATAGTCTATTGTGCCGTGTGTAGGCCACAGGTCCGTGTCTTCCGCGCGCGCGCTCTCTAGCTCTCGTCCGTACACCTCGAAAGAGAGGGGGGTAATGAGCAGAGCAAGAGACCGGACATGATTACGGAGTCGCTTGAAGCTCCGCTGAACATCGCGAGGCCTTCGCTACGCATCAAGGCCTCTCTCGCGTGCGCGCGCGCGCTCGCGGGACAAGTCGCTCGGCGGCCGATGTGGAGTGCGAAGAAAAAGTGAAGTTTCCAGTTCCCCGATCTCCTTCGCGGTCTAATATACAATCTCGGGAGAGAAGAGTGGGAAACCCTTTTACGCTGTACGGGACAGAGCTGCCGACTCAGCTGTTGCGCTCGTGCACGCAGAAGGTCAATGCTGAGATTTATCCGTCGTGCATTTGGGATGGCCTCTCTGATAAGACGCGCGGACATGTATGTACTTATGCAACGCGCTATATGGGATTCGCGTATGTGTATTAGGTGCAAAAATGCGCGAGGAGGTTCATTGGTTTTTTTTTCTTTTAATGTATTGTACTCACACCTGGTGGGTCTTTTAATTATTTTGGGCCGAGAGCTGGACTGCTTGGACTTACCTAGAACACAAAGAAAGGAATACGTTAATATAATATTTAGATATTATATACCATGGTATAAATGAATGTAATATCTTTCCAGCCCGCAACAAAGTGCAAGAGTTTAAAAGGGGCCTGAAAGCCGCACGCTCGGTATATATGTATATATATGCCTTTCTACTTTCCTCTCTCTCTCCACGAAGTCGTCTCCTCTCTCTCTCTCTCTCTCTCTCGGTCTATTTTTTCGTGTAATACTCTCCCTCGGCCTTTACAGCCGCGGTGTATATATATATACGTGGTACACGTCGGGCCTCGGAACTCTGTATCTCTATCCACCATCAGCGACGACGAGTGAAGGGGGGCATTATCTCTCTCTCTCTCTCTCTCTCTCTCTCTCTCTCTCTCTCTCTCTCTCTCTCTCTCTCTCTCTCTCTCGCTCGCTCGCTCGCTCGTGTTCGTTTACAATTTCTCGCTCACGTGCTAACCTCGTATACATTAACTATACATATATATACATCCCACCCCGACGACTCCGTAATACAACGCATAGGTATATATGTGTATCCCTCGTTTGGGAAAAAAACGCCACGAGCGGAATTTTAATTCCTCCTCCTCTCCCCCTTATTTTTCTTCTTCTTCTTCTTCTTTATCTTCCTCTGGTTCTTCGTCGACGGTGTATCCTTATTAGTCGGTATAGGTATGTGTGGCTCGGCCCAGAAAATTTAAATCGCGAGACAAGGCTGCGCATACGTATCGCACAGCTGTCAAAGCCTGACAGGAAATGGATCGACGTCTGTTTGTATGTATATACGTTCGATTTTTTGGTGTGTGTGTGTGTGTGTGTGTACATGTGTATAATGAGAATATCGACGCGCCGCGAGAGTGATATTGATTTCGAGAGACTGCAGTGCCGGGGAGAATGGAAACGGAAAAGGGAACGGCCGAGAGGGCCCCTGTAATCATATGCTGGAAGAAAGTGAATGAAAACGAGCAGCTCTTTTTTAAAGGGCATGGTATATATTTTTTTTATTTTGATAGCGCATGGACTCCTCTCGCTTGTTTTCGTAACGCGATAACTTACATATTCTGCTAATGGGCGAATCGCGGCGAAATCAGCACTTGTTAATTCAAGGCTACGCACGCGAATTCCGCAATACTCCACGGCTGCGGAAATGTACAATTTCATGCATGTACAATGGGAATTCGCAATATGTGGGTGCCCGCGTCTTATTTTAAAACTAATCTCAATATAACCTAATCTGCATATGCTACTTTGCTTCTGAATAATAAAGACAAAAAGTAAAACATCCTCGTAAATTTGTTCTCCCTTTGAACGTTCCGGCGGAGAGCTCGTCGGTTCCCATATAGAGAGCGCGTCAAAAATAAGCGATTATTCACCTAAAACTTACTCGCACGAAACGAGTCCGCATATATATATATGCAAGCCACCTGTTACGCGCGCTAGCGTCTCTCGTCCCTTCGACAAAATTCTCTCTCATCGTAAAAAGATTCGCGCGAGACCAATGTCGGCGCCTCGAGTCCTCCTCTCTCTCTCTCTCTCTCGATGGTATTAGCGCCTTGACCACATCCAGGCGGGGAAGAAGACGAAGAAGAAAAAAGAAGAGGCCCGGAAGTCGCTCCAAAATTAGCCTCCAAGGATTTCGCGCTAAGCTATATCTATATATGCATCCATATGTGTGTATACATATTACGTGAATGAACGTATACACACAGACACACACAGACAGAATACCGGGCTATGGGCCACATATGGCCCCAAGTGAGAGTATATATCTCGGCTCGACTTCCGCAGGAAAGGAACAGCCTGCGAAGCTTCTTTTCGTCGACGACCCCTTTGCCCCCTGCAATCGCGTGCCTCCATTCTTCTCCTGCAGCATTTTTTCTTCTTCTTCTTCTTCGCGGTACTTGTTTTCCTTTTGTTCGAGCTCTCTTTCTGTTATTTTCGCCGACAGTCACCCGAAGAGTATATAAGAAGACTTCTTAATGACGAAGACGCGCCGGTCGTTTTCATGCGAGTGATCATTTTCATCGTTTTTTTGCGCGCGCGCGCGAGAGAGGTCGCATATAGGTCGTTTTGGCAAGGTTGCACAACGGTCACCTGGTGTGTGCGTGTGTATATAGAATATTTTTTCGGCAAAAGCATCAGTATCGCGTCAACTGCACAAAAGAGAATTAGCCAGAGACGACAATGGTTTTCGTGGAATCGACTTTGGATATACGACCGCAGAGTCTGACTATACGTTTAATTCCGACGAGCTGTGAGTTTCATGCTTATACAGAGGTAAAGAAGGGAATAAACTAGAGCACAAAACGAGAGAGTGAGATTCGGCCATTTTTACAAGCTTCCGGTCAATTGTATATATATCCTCGACTCGCGCTCGTTCAAATCGAGCAGACAGGACCCGATGGGAAGATTTTCAAAGTTAAGCGCGCATTTTCGAAGCAGCTTTTCTCACAGCGCGACTTTTTACCGAGGAAAGGGCACGAAATGAGAGTCGCAGTCGTCCGCTATTCTCTCCTCGTTGTTGTTTTTTTTCTAATCTCTCTCTCTCTCTCCTTCTGCGCCGCTCGGCTGCTCTCACAATTGCGCGCATGCAAATTCCCCGCGGCGATTCTCACGCGCTCGCGTTCCTTCTCTCAGTTTTGCGGCAAACGGCCGACTTGTATGCAGTATATACACGTATATAGAGTATACACACACACACACATACGCACACAAGATGCACGTAACAAAGTGCCTTTTTAGCTCTTGGGAACACAGGCCGAAACCTAACAAAAATACTGCACGTATAAATCCTTCGACAATTTTTTACTTCGTCCCGCGCCCCCTCCTTTGTTCTCCCGCCGAAACTTTGGCTTCTCCTCTTTCGCGCGCCTCTGCACTGCCTATACACGTAGCGGCTCTAATCCGATGCAGAAATTCGAGATGCACGCGGTGTGTAGTGTATGGGACTTCGATCGCGTCTATGAGCGCATGCAAATTTTTCGCGCGCGGCTCGTTAGTGCAAGAGACGCTACGCGTATATATACTCCCGGATTCCATATTGTTGGGCTAGTTTGAATGGCGTCTGCGTGGACCAAAGGAGCGAGCGAAGAAAAGGATTTTAATAAGCGAGAATATAGGCGCTTTTGGCGAGGCGCGTGTAATTCGAAACTCGCTCTATAGAGTTATTATTGGCTGTGGGGATTTTGCATTTCTATATAAGTGCTTTTGAGGAAATTCAATGGTTCTCTTCTTTTTTTCTTCTTCGAAAATGCAAATTCGTTAGAATGGCGACCGTGTCTCGAAACTTCTAACTTCCTGAATCTTTTAATATTGAAATTTTTCTAATTCGGTTTTTTTTCACAGAGACGATGATAGTGGACAAGGCCAATTTTGGTGAGAAAAAACGTTATTATCCACAGCGAACGAAAACCAGTTTTCATTATCGACCTTGGACACATGGACATAAATTATATACCTTTAAAAGTATATTCAAAATAGACGAATGATTTCGAACGCCCCCTTTTTCAAATCTCCGAGTCACAACAACAAGCAGCTCGTATAAATTTTTCTCCGATCTTTATAGAAGACGAAATATACTTACGGCGAGAAACATGACACATCGCCGCGTGTCTTTAAAGGGACACAAACACTACACTAGCCCGAGAAAAGGGGTACAGACGAACCGCTCGAAACGGCGAAAATAGCAAAAGAGAGAGAGAGAGGCTCTCTACAGCCATCAGTAACCTAATCTCCTTCGGAATTTCGGGCGCATCGAACGCGCTCGCTCATACACGCCCGAGTATAAATATATCCCTCTCTCTCTCTCTTTCTCTTTCTCGGCCAGGTATATAGAAGGACTCTCGGGAGGTTTTTGACTCTCGAGTATCTTGCGGGGGGATTTTTTTTTCTCGTCTGAGCAGCAGCCCCGGACTTTCTCAAACGGTACAGAAGCGAGAGCCAATAATACAACGCTCATTTACCTGAGTGACGACGATGAAGTAAGAAAAGGGAGAGGGGTGACTGACCTAACGGTACGCGATACACCGATGGAAATCTTTGGGGCAGCTGTTGTGTAGGAGGAGAAAACTTGCGTGTTTTTTTGTCACTGATTTTTTAGGTTTCACTTGCTGCGCATTCTCTATACAGCTGAGTCACGCCACGGAATTTCGGAGAATGGAAATCGTCGAGAGATTTATTATATATGCTCCGCGGGGATGGCGATGAAGACACTTGTGTGCTAGCTGCTTTTTTTTCTTCTCCGGGATGAGTCGTTTGGCTTTGTTAAAGCAATGCATATACGATACAATAAGATAGCTCATATTCCGCTCACGCCCCGAGGAGAGCATCGATGTCGAATATTATTTACAACAAACGCCGGGGCTCGGAGGAAGTTGACCTGTTGCTCGTAAAAGCACCGTAAATTCGGTGGCCCGAATTAAGCCGCGAGACTGGGAAGGGGAAAAGCAATGGCGTCTGCGGCGTCAGCCCAATTCGAGTCGGCCTTGGGAATGAAAACGAGACAAAACGCGGAAGTAGCAGCACCTGCTGCGAGCAGCACACACACACACACACACACACACACACACAGAAAGAGCTCATTCCCCCGCGACGATCTGCTTTCGAGGCGACTTGATTTATGTGGCTTACTCGCCTGTAAAATTGCACCTCTTCTTTATCTACGCTCTGCTCTTTTTCTCTCTCTCTCTCACTCTTCTCTCATTCTATTCTTTTATCATTCGCGCGAGCTCGTTTTCTACTTTTCTCGAGTCTCTCCTTTCTAGCGTGTATAATTAATACCTATGCCGCGGCTCTTTTCGTCAGATATTTTCAGGGAGATAGTCGGCGGAGGTCGTAATTTTAATTGCGCGAGCTAGCGCGCGAGATACATGACAGGAAACGACTGGCGATAGTTACTTTTCTAGCTTTTATAGTTCTCTCTCTCTCTCTCTCTTTCTCTCTAGCAACGATCAACAATATCCATGTTGTCATAACATCTATACGTACACCGACGAGATGTACGTTTATTTGAAAAGCCGCACACGTTTCAGCTCCCGATTTATATAACAGAGCAACAAATTCGTCGCGCTGAGCATAAATCAAGCGAAGAATATGTAATAACCTCTCCTATTCAGCCTGTACGTGTGCGTATCTGGAAAAAGAGTCCCGCCGAAGCGACAATTAGCGAAGCGAGAAAAAGCCGTCTTGCAAAAATATTCCCTCAAAAGTGAAATATAACCATGACAAAACACGGCGCGCGAGACGCCAAGCTAATCCGTCCTTCAAGAGAACGAACGCGCGGTCCCACGCAATGTACATCTAAAACAAAAAAAAAAGAGCACAAAGGCCGGAACGATCGGCTAATCGCAGCGAGAGAAGAAAAAAACGGGCGCGTGCGTGGGCTCGCCGATCTTACATGTGCACACGTGCGGCTCTAGATTTTCCGCGAGAGATGCATCGGTGTGCGAGCTGGTGCGCCACGTCAGAGAGTTTTTCACATCAGTATGCGAAGCTCCGGCGGGTGTGCCGTCTCGGCCTTGAGAGTTGAACACGACTCTGCTGCTGCTGTGTAAGAAAAAGAAGAAGGAGGAGCTACTAAGAGAGAGAGAGAGAGAGACAGAGACAGAACAAGAGGCACGACTGCGCGCTGCACACGGCTCAGGGTCTCGGGCGTGCAATGGCGGAATTGTAATAAAAGGAGAACTACTACTACTACTACTACTACGACTATACTCCGGTGCAGTAGTGTGGCGTAACTCTCAGCCGGCACACACGCGGCTTTTATTGTTCGCTTTGCTACTCGGTGATGCTAAATTTGGCGCGCGCGTTTCGAATTATGCTCTGACGACTCTTTTTTATATATACACGAACACGCGGCGGATTATTTTTATTACGATGAAACTTTGCTCTCAGATGATGATAATGATGATGATGATGATGATGAAGGAAAAAGCGACGCACTCGCCAACGCCATCTAGGATATTAGACTCTGAGTCACACCAGCGTGCGACACACTGAATCGGAGAGAGAAGAACGAAAGAGAGACGACTTTTATTGTCGGACCGGATTCCGCGTGTTTGCCAAGCTCTCTTGATTTAAACTCGCTCGGTTTAATTGTTCCCTTTGGCCAGTCGTTATTTTGCTCTTGTAGTGTATTATTAAAGGAATAGTACGTAAATTCGAGATAAAAATGTACATAATCCGTGAACTTGTCGCGTTTCGATTTCTGCGCACCTGTACGCGAAGTGACGGTAATTTGCCGCTTCGGGTGATAAAATTCTCCCAAGGTTTTTTTTAGAAGCAGTAAAGAAGCCGTAAAGAAGTTTGATGAAAAGTCCTTTTGAAGAGACAGTCGCTCTCGCGCTTTTGCATTTCGTTTCTAGAGAGAGAGAGAGAGAGAGAGAGAGAGAGAGAGAGAGAGAGAGAGAGAGAGAAAGAGGAGATCCGGTAGGCTGATTCTTGCTTTGTTTTTACGGCTCTTTTATACACGTTTCGGAGCGCGCGTGTACATACACAAAAATTGGAGACCGTCGGTTTTTAGTTTAGTTCTTTTTTTTTATTCACTGCGACGTTAAGTGTCTTTTCCTTTTTGCAACAATCACGTCGCGCGTTTCGTAAAAACCGTAAAAACTTCGCAGGACTACTACATAACGTATCGAACTCGACACTTTTTTTATGCAGCACCGGTGATGTTGTCTTTTTTATTTGCAATTGCCAACGCGAAGGAAAAAAAGGTCTCATTGTCCGGGCATAATCACAATGTTTTAATGCATATAATGGCAATCAATAATACATTTTTGTACGTCGAGGGAAAAAAGTGATGGCGGCGTTCGCATCAATGAAAAGTTGACGATTAATCATGCTAATGCGTAACTTGAGCATAAATAATGAACGTTGCGCGATTTTGCGCTGACCCCTTTCGATTAAGGATTCTCTGTCACTGAGAGCGTATTCTTCATATTTTTATTGCATTACAGCCTGTCATTAGCAAGCGGACGATAATCTGCCTTTTAAATCATCAGCAGCGCTGATGATGATGCATATGCAAAGTTAAAGGATGCAACTTTTACATTATTTGAGCTTTATTGCCCGAACGGAATAAATGTTTGGGTTACAAGCCCACTATACGAGAGCGCGGCAAGGAAAAAAAATAATAGACCTGCGTATAACCTAAGAATAACTCGTGCGATCATTATCAGCAAAAGAGCCAAAAAGAAATGCTTTTAGTGACGCACGGAGACACTCGATTTTTCTTTGTACTTCGCATCGCTCCGAGACCATCGGTAATGAGTTTTTCCACAAAAAGCCACCCTCAAAGTTTCATTATTAAAGCCGGATATATCCAGTATAAGAACGCATCGACACCCAATTACAAAAAAAAACTAACCTCTTGCACACGATACACCACACATCCAACCAAAGTAAACAATCAGTGCTGCAGTAGCACACATACACATATATACCTGTATATATCTAACTCGTCCCCGCGCGACACTGACCTGCGCAACAGCCAGGCTCGTAACCCGGCTGAAGCTGCGACGCGCGCGCGTCTATATACCGGGTCAGGGCTGACCGTGGTCTCATCTGCGCCGCGCCCACGCAAAAACTCAAGGACCGCACCACCCAAGCGACCTCGGTATTTCTCTTCTGCAGAGATGTGCTTGCACGCGGCGGGTTATATTATACGTATATATATATATATATATATATATATATATATATATATATTCGGAATATATATTATCGGATTAGTTCTGCGGATTTCGGGGCGAAGGTTGCGCGCGCGAAGATGAGGAACTGGGTTGAATGGCGAGTGGATTTGACGGGCTTTATGAATGGACTCGGTTATCGGGCAGCGAGTTTGTGATTCGATGTTGGAGAACATTCTTTCGACCCATATATGTTTCGTTTTAAAGATGTTAGATGCGAAGAGGTGTATAGTGTGCGAAGTAAAATTCTAAAAGAATATTGTTTACTCGTGCATAAGACCCGTTGGAAAAGTGTACACTAAATATGCCAGAATTGAATAATAGAGCGCAAGAAACAATATATCTCGCGATTGAAATATTTCTGCAAGGTAAGCGATTCGTCGAAAAAAAGAAGAAAAACAGTTATACTCCCGCAGTCGCAGTCCATGACTCAAGCCTTTTTTTCCCCTCTTTCACAAGCCTCGCACGCACAGCGGCATTTTCATTAGCATAAGGCGACCGCGTAAAAATATTATTTTCACACGTATATGTACGTTACTGCCCGGGTGTGTGCCTTATTAAAAATCACACGCCCCACGATCAGCTGACTCTTATCACAACAATTGAGCCCTGCCCACTTATTCGTATAACGAGCTTACATAATCCCAGTCGATTTTACATATTAAAAAAAAACAATCATTCGTCGCGTGTCAATGGAGGCAGTAGGACTTGATATACACATATATATATATATCGCGCGCTCTCGATCATTTATGCTAACGAGATTCGTCGTGTATCTTGTTATTTATTAATGTTAAGCGATGCCTTTGCAGCAACAGACAGCACTCGAGACTCTCAAGTGCACGAGTCTGCTCCAAATGGATATGATCATGCCGCAGCCGGAGAAGACGGATGCTTGACCTTAGAAATTAATAACTCCAGTGCCGACGAGCTCCTCGATGTATACTGCGCTGGCTTATGTAATTAAGTGATTATCCCGGGCCGCGCGCGCGTTTGGTTTGACCGCCGCCGCAGCTCTCTGGCTTGATAAATTCAATTTTCGCCGCTGCGCGCGAGACAATGGAAATTAATATTTTTGCCGCCGCGGCATCGGGTGTATATACAAGCCGTCCTGGCAATTTCATTTTAATTGTAAATTGCGTGGGATTTTTTTAATCACCCCGAGACTCGGTTCGTTAATTCCCGCCTTAATGTATGCGCGTGTACAGACTACTGCACGATTTTTTTTTTCTTGCGCTGCGGAATTGATGTTGCGGAGCTGATTATATAAGAAAAACACAGAACGAGAGCTAATTAATCCGGATAAATAAAAGCACAAACAATATTTCGTATATATAGGATATAAAACCGTATATGCGGACTAAAATGAGAGAGGACGAGCGAAATTGAAATGAGAATCCGATCGTGGAAAGCAATATAAAAGCCCCAATCAACGTCCCCGCGTCATCGATATCTACATATATATGCGCGAGTATCAAGAGAAAGAGAGCTATCATCCTCGACGTACAGTGAAAGCCAAAAATTCAATCCGTTCCTCCCGTGCTGTCAAAAAGAAAACAAAAAAAAGCTCTCGAAAAAGCAAGGTTTTACGCAGAAAGGCCACATCACCGGAGCACACAAAGAAACAAAGTGAACGACAATCAATCGCGCCTAGACGTCATTATATGCGCACTTCCCCTCGTGTCTCGTATATATATACACACATGCCCGCGCGCGTGGAAGGGAGAGACGGGCTGTGTATAGCCACCCCCGACGGCGGCGTCCTTCGAAAATGGCTCGAGGTCGCGGGAATTAGGCCAAGCGCGCGCTCTGGCCCCATTCGACGCGCCCGGCTACCCCCTCGTATATATACAGATATATAGTACAGTCGCGCCCTCGCTCCTCTTTCGACGGTCTTAAATTCTAGCCGATGCTGTACCGAGAGAGCTGTTTTCTCCCTCTTCTGCATTGTTAGAGGACTACTGCGCTGCCCCTTCGATTGTTCGCCGCTGCTGCATGTGCATGTACGTGCTTGATTACTCGCGAGAGCGGCTTGAGATCACTTTCAATGGAACATTTTTTTTCTGCCTCGGGGATCCGGATCGCGTCGTGGGAACAATCGAGCGAAAGGGTCCGTCTCTGGTCATTTTTTTTGGAGGAATCGCACGAGGATGTTTATTAGACCGAATGTTCGGAAAATCTAATAATTCAAGCTCAACGGCAGATCGCAGCCGGAAACTTTTGAACCCGATTGTCTGCACGCGATGCAGAAGGACTGCACACATTGAATATCGGAGCCGACCCAGCCTAGAACCGGCTGATGCATTTTTGTTATTCTCCATCGCCCTTTCTCTCTCTCTCTCTCTCTCTCTCTCTCTCTCTCTCATTCTGTGCTCGTATTATTAAAAGAGGCGCGCGCGGCTCGATTGTTTTCGCGGCGTTTTTCTTTCTGCCTATATATGCGCGCCCAACGGGTTATCGGGCCTCGGAATCGTGCGCTGCGCTCCGAGATACGCTCGGGCAATTGCAAAATCGAGGGAGTAGTCGACTGTAATATGTATATACGTAAGCATGTACAGTGTGTTGTACAGCTCTCACACGTATATATAATTAATCGGGTATGTATGGGGGATATATTCAGGAGAGGTGAAGATGTAGAGACAATGCGCCGCCGTGTGTTACATTGGAAAAATGTTTATTTATCGATATAGCCGAGTTTATTATACGAGAGTAGAGAACACTATATAGCTATACTCCGGCAGCGCTGGTTACGCAAAAGTGAAACAAAAGACGTGAATAGTCGACAGAACGTTTCGCTGATTTTTATGAATTCGGCCTGATTATACGGATTCGTATTATCGGGAACAATGGGAATAACAAGAATCCCAGATGTTATCGGTGAAAATTGATAGACTACTGCAGCAGCTGCGTATATGAAAGCAAAAACAAACATAAAACGCAACAATCCAAAAGCAGGCTAACGAACACAAAGCACGTATATATAATGACGCGTGTACATGCGCGCACAAGGGCTGTCCAGTGCAAACGAGCGGACAGGGTCACTCGTTGCGTCTGTGACCCAGTCGCGCTCTCGCAGGACGTCTCGCCTCCTGCGCGTTACATTCCCCTCTCGTGCCGCCGCCGCTGCTGCTGCTGCTGCTGCTGACCCGATTCCCCCGGCACAGCTTTTCTCTTTCCTTCTTCCGCGCATCCTCCGCCTACCGCTGCTGATGCTCTCCCCGGGACGCGTATATAACTAGGTCACAGGCATGGGATATATATCGACGTCTTCTTATAACCCCTGCGTACGACCGGCTGATCTTGCACCCCCGCTGGTTTTTTTTCCGCGGCATTTTTTATTTAACGCTCTCATCCCTTTCTCTTGCCTATAATATAGCGTTATTGGCTCGCACGTGTCGTTACATATACGAGCTGAATGAAGTTTATCGGCCCGGCGAGCTGAGATCGATATGTATATATATATATAGAGTGTAATCATGCGGTTATTATGGAGTTGATGATGCGTCTTGAAAAGGCGGGGGAGGAGGAAAAAATGTGATTTAGGTTGACGTATTTGCGTTTTCCGTCGCGTCGATCGGACTGATTTGTGAATGGGGTGGTTGTATCTTTAGTTATATTGCGGACGTATAGCAGTATGTTATCAGCGGTG
The DNA here is from genome assembly GCA_020010945.3 of Muscidifurax raptorellus. Classification (NCBI taxonomy): domain Eukaryota; kingdom Metazoa; phylum Arthropoda; class Insecta; order Hymenoptera; family Pteromalidae; genus Muscidifurax; species Muscidifurax raptorellus. The sequence continues at coordinate 6,463,987 of CM052078.1, read as the reverse complement.
AAATTGTAAGTTAATAATTTACGAGCGCAAATTCCACGTGCGAGTATAGTATTAGTACTGTTTATTACACACGTATCACGCTTTCTCAAGGTCCGCTCTGTTTACAACACGACTCGCCTTCAACTTGCCGCAATGCTATTATCGCTTAATGAAGTCATTATTTTTTCCTCGCCAACCCACATGTATATAGCATTAAAGTAACTTTCTCGCATCAAACCTATCATAAAGCAACGAAATCAAGGTATGTACACACGAAACTTTGCCCATCAACCCCAATGCGGAAAACGAAAGTTCACACGAGAATCACATTTCCCTGTCCCCGTAAATATCACCCTCTATAACCATCCATCTCGACAGCCCTTCGAGACGTCCCAAAATGACCGCCGCAACAGACGTAAAAAGGGTGCACATATACATCCCTGAAAGCTCGACTCCGGAACTTTCACTCTTGCGAGCCCTTATGTCCGCACGCGCGCGCGCGCGCGCGTGTGTATGCAATATGTATATATACAACACACAGACGTGTCGGAAAATCGCACGACGACGACGACGACGACGATGACCTCGGAGGGGCCGAGGACGGGCGGAAGCTGCGCGGGGGGCGGCCGACGCAGTTAACCCAAATACACTCGCACACACGCGCTCTCTCGAGCTGAGGGGAACATATACCACGTGTATCGATTCGCTGTGCAACGCATTGCCTCTGCTATATACTACTGCGTCGTCGCGACGACGACGCTCCTCGAGAGGGTGACTAGTTGTTATTGTTGCGACGGGTTATTTTCGAGTATACACATGCGGGTCGATGGATTCTCCGTGATGAGCGATGTTTTTACGGCGAAATATAACGATATCATAAACTCGCATGTACGCGGCTAATTGAAAATAATTATACTGCTGTGAACGTTGTCTCTCTCTCTCTCTCCTATATATACAACATACAACATCACCCTCTTCTCAGCTGCAAGCGTGTATTTTACAATTTCCGTATCTCAACAGCCTGCAAATCATGCCGCAGATATATAAAGAAATTCCTTTCTCAGCTATACGGCGTACAGTCTCTCGGAAAACCGCACACATGCAGCACACAAACACAGAACGAGGCATCCTCGCATAACCATAAGCCATCGCGCAGCGGTAGCGCGGATCTCATGCATTAGCCCGCTTTTTGTGCACTATGTAATTTCAAGAGTCAAACACACTTGCTCGCGTCCATGGGCTTCCCGTTGTCGCGTCTATACTACTATACCTGCCACCACTGCCCTCGCTCGGCGATGATTATACCCACTATACACCGGCAAAAAGAAATCCAGCCTCGTCCCGCTATGTTAACCCTGTCCGCCGCGGTATACGACCTCTGTGTGTACATATTACATACGTATATAGGCACACACTTTAGGCATACTTATACGACAACACGATATACCAAGAGAGAGAGACAGCCGCGATCTAAAAGAGACTCGTATGATTGCCGGCCTGAAGCGAAGCGAATGTCCTCGACTGCACGATATATAGGTGCAGCAGCGCATACGCATAGAGAGAGTTACGCAACGCGGCGTATAAATACACTCTGCGATAGAGTTATACTATCTCTCATGCGGAATCGCACCCGCATACATAGGCTGCAGCGTTTTCCAGATGAGGAGGCGCGAATCAGTGCCAGGTGGAAAGCAGAGAGAAGGTTGAGGTCTGCTCGCGCGCGTTCGAGGTCGACTCCCTCACTTTCCCACACTCCCCGCGCGCGAGCGCTCGACTTTTCGCGCGCATAATTTGCGCGCGCGCGAGTTTATATTATTGTATAGATTCCTTTTTTACAGATACGCGTATAACTGTTGGAGGCCAACCGTACATAAGTATGTATACTCTGTATGATACGATGTCAGTAGCTTTTGAAGTTGGGAATGTTTGATTGCGGCTTATATAGTGTGCGGTTGCGCGTAGAGATTGAATGCGTGATTGTTGAAAAAGTTCACTTTTTCAATTACAAAAGTATTTGCAGGGAAGATAGCGTGGGCATTACTATGACGAGCCATCAGTGACAAAGAATATGACAAACATATAATGGGAATCCCGTTTGATATGATATTATATATAATATAGCTCGCAGCGGCTTTCAATTGTTCCCGCGCGCTCGTCGCGTGAGCTATGAAGAAAGGCCTCGTGTCCCAAGCAAAAGGCTCTCTATTGTAATGCATACCCGACGACCCTCGATATACCTGCGCCCGAAGAAAAGTCCGAATTTTCGTTCACCCGCGTGTACTACTATGCTGACCTACCACGAGCCCAGGTGGCATGTACTAAGTTCGCTTAATTTGACACGTGTATAACGATCACGCGTGTATTTTGACACTTCTTCAACATAAGTAAAAATATGTATATATTTGTTTTTTTAAATTTCTCTCTAAAACTTTACGCGCGTGAAAAACTCGCAGCGCAAACTCTCGTAACTCGTCCAACTTCCGGCATCCCAACGACGACAATAAAAAAAAACTGCATATTCCGGCTTATCCGCCTGACTACAGCGCATCACACGAAAACAAGAGCGAGTTAGCAGCTATATATATATATATATATATATAGGAGCAGAACAAGCCCCTCCTTGCGCAACCCGTAGGTTCTATAACGCACGCCGCGATTACGCGGGAATTTGCGCTCGTTCCACAACTGCTGCTGCTGCTGCTGCTGTTCGCACAGTATGTATATAAGAAAGGAAAGGGCTGCCGATGAGCGCATCGATCGTAGCGAGTTTACGCGGCTTTTGATGGATGTTCGTGGGATACGCTCTTTGGCTTTGGGAACTAAATTTTTATTAAAAAAAAGAAATAAGCAAGGATTATTAAAGCGACACTATATGCGAGCTTTATCACGATGCATCACGGGCGATATAAAAGCTGAGAAATGCAAAAAAGTAGCGGATGACGAATGAAAAGTTGTCTAAAAATAAGAATGCATAAAACACAGCGAGTGTGCCATTATAAGCGAAATGGCATATTCTCTTTGGCGCAGCATTACTCACACGCCTATAATCGATAAACCATTCTCGATGCGTTAACCACAATAATATTTTCCTATATCCGCAGAGTGATGCTGATGCTCATTCTCATATATATATTTGCACACTTATGAGCGCATATAAATTGCATTATCGAGAGAGAGAGAGAGAGAGAGAGAGAGAGAGAGAGAGAGAGAGAGAGAGTGAGAGGGAGAAGAAGATGATGATGAAGGAGAAAAAAAGACGTCGAGCAGTTCGCTCGGCTAAACAAACACAAGGACCACGAGCCTCTCCCTCGGACCTCATAAATTTCAATGTTATCACTGACCGAACGCGACACCTGTACACACACGCACTCGACGGTCTGTGTATATAATTGCAATAAGACATCCATACCTACATAAATCCCGGAGAGACGTATATCTCGGCGTAGCGATCTCGCGAATGCCAAGAGCAAAGAGAGAACGAGCGTCCGATGGAAATATGAAAAGGAGAATCGCGCGCTCGCTCGTCAGAAATCGGCCAAGTGCAAAAATCGACGGGACGTGAATCAGCGTCGATGTGCACGTATATGTATATATATATATGTATGTATAGCGCGCACGTGTGTATAGGCTATTTAATGGCGCGCGCTCGCGCGAGCTCGTCAAAGTCAGTGACTCGGCGCGGCGGGCCAAACGAGAAAGAGAGAGAGAGAGAGAGGAGTAGAGCGAGCGAAATAGCTGCGACCGCGCGGGTTTATGTACTATCTCTTTCGCTCGCGCCGCCGCCGCTGCCGCTGCGGCAACAGGTACGACGACGAGGACAATGCTCTCTGCCAAGGATAGCCACTCGCCGCCGCTGCTGCTGGTCCGTCGCCACATCTATATACTTGCCTGACCATCTTTCTCTCTCGCTCTATACTTATGTATGTACCTTGCGTACGTACACCTGAACTATGTGTCTTATATACGGTTTCAAGTTGAATTTTCACGACCTTCTATCCTACAACACTATGTCAGAAGTATACCCGCTTACAAGACACGGCGAGCTCTATAGCATAGAGGAGTAGGCGCAGTTATTATAGTCCGATTCGACTCTCGGCAACGACGAGGTGGTAGCGCGAAAACCGGATTTCCCGCCGCTCGACCGCGAGGAGGGAAGAAGAGCCGCGTGGCGCCACCTGTTAGAAGGACGGCCAAGCTCAAGGGCCGCAGCGCGCCAGACATCCGCCGCACACGAGAGATGGCGGTTGCTGCCCGCTTATCCGGGGAGATTATTCGCTCGATCTTTCTGCGCACGGCTTATTATATACAGCTACACACTGGGTTCGCGAAAAATTTTTCACAGCTTGATCCCCCGCGGTGAGAGTGACATAACCTCTTTCCTTCAGCTCCGATGCACGCAGTTATTTTTTATCGTACGTTTGCGATTAAACCGATGCGCGCGTCGAAATTGAGGAATGCGTGACCTATATATAAATCATCGGAAATACGCAGGCTTCTGGTATATATATATATAGAGAGAGAGAGTCGAGCAAGACTCTCGGATTTTACACTCTGGCCCATGGCGCTGCATATTAGCGAGTCAAGAGCGGGTGGCGGCAGCGAGCCTACACTATATCGATCGGCTTTTAATTCCCGGCGTATAACACACGGGCGCCATATCGTCATCGAGCCCGCATCTCGCGCTTCGCCTGCCACGTATCCCGTAGAGAAAGGAGAAAAAGAGAGCAGGGTCGCGCGAAAATTCAAATTCGCGCCCGCGGGAAATTCAAAAGCCCAGAGAGAGAGAGAGAGAAGAAACACACACAGAGACGGAAGACCTTCGGCGATTTAGGTCAGACGGGCGCACGCACCGATAGTGCGCTGATAAGGTAGAGCGTCTGATTACGAAGCAACGACCTACATCAAGCGCCGTCAGTCACTGCGCCTCCGCGTATATACATATACGTTTCTCGAGCGCGTACGCGAGAGATACACTATACACGTCATGCATGCGCGAGTTACGTCTCTTATGTGTGTGTGTACTTAGGTGTGCGCGTTCAATGAGACCAAGCACATGACTGCTGCTGCTGCTGCTGCTGCAACTTCTAACTCTATTATCAGTGTATATACGCGTATGTGCGGACGAGGAGGAAAGCATCAGGTCACGCTGTATTTTGAGCGTTTATCTTGACGATGCGCGCTGGATATATAGAGCGATTTTTGTTTTCGTGTGCAGTCAGTTGAGCTGGTTATCTTCGAGCGTCCAATCGAGATGGTGTGTCTTTCTATACTGTAATCTCATACGGTGTAATTCGCTATATGTATATATAGTTTGTTCATTAAAGCCGACTCCGCTTGCTGTGCGAAATATATATAGTGTTTCCGATGGAGGAGGAGAATCGCAGTGACAATGTTTCCTTCGTTTTACTTTCAAGAATAATATAACGTCTGAATTTATACACGACGGTACAGCTCGTGTGAATGAAATCCTTAATATATACTACTCTTTTGCTTTTTATATTAGGGACAATATTATTGCGCAGACGTCCCTGACTCCTTTTTCTTGTTTACTCATCGTTGGCTCGCAATGTCTTTTTCTCTCTCTCTCTTCCAACGCAGCACCGACAACGACTTTCATTGTCGGCGAGCCGTGTACGACTTTTCGCTGCTGCACAGATAGTATTTTTACGAAGCTCGAGAGCTTTAAAAATAACCTTTCTGCTATATATTTCTCTCTCTATAGCTCTCTTTTACTTCGAAAAGCAACGAACGAACCCACCTCGCGTATATATAACTCACGATTAATTTGTTTACAACCGAACACGATCGACAAAAAGTAACGATCTTCCAGCAGCGTGAATAAAACCGGTTCCCTCGACGAGCGCACTACACGGCATCGGGAGCGAAAGAAAAAGTACGCGTCGCGCGTGCATCCGAAAGAGAGCAATTATAGCCGCGCGGGTCAGTGTGTTACGCGAAAAAAGAGGTGCGGTTGAAGTCTCGCTGAATTATTATTCCTCTCTCGAGAGAGAGATGGGAATCTCTCCCGCTGGCGGAAAATCTTTCGAGCATAGTCTCGCGTCGAGGAGAATAAAGGCGAGAAAGACAGACAGACATAGAGAGAGAGAGAGAGAAATAAACGAGCTCGAGAAGAGATGCACGCCCCTGGCTGTCTACCACGCTGATAACGCCTGATAAGCCAGACGAAGCGAATATAGCTCTTCGTTCGTTGCTGGTCACATTGTGTGCTTTTGCTCATGCGAGCGCGGGAGAAAGAGAGAAACGCTATATCGGACTGGTTTTCCCTCCGCCGCGAGCACGACGACTGCAGCTTCTTCATTTCCGACGTCGGCTTTGATATATTGAACCGAGTGCGCTATGCGCCTCAGAATCTTTGAATTTTCGAGTATTGTTAGTATTATTATTATTAGTGTATACACTATAGACTTGCGTAAAATGCAAACGCTTTAGCTTCTTTAATACATGCGGCCTTGTGTAAGAGCCGTATTATTTTCTGTAATTCATCCGCGTCGCTCCTCTTGCGTAAATACTATTATCCTAAATCTATATATTATTATACAGAGAGAGAGAGAGAAAGAGAGAGAGAGAGCGATCGAAGAGGGCCCGATACGATGCGGTTTAATTAATTTTTCTTCCCGTCGTCGTTACGAAATCGTATATGTATAGACGCGATATCGATATATGTATATATATACACGTTTTGTACTTTCCTTTTTTATAGCTGTATCAATTATATACGCGATACTCTTCCATCGAGCTGGCAACCAATAATACATTTCATCATCGTTGTAGATAAACCAGAGTGCATTGTATACTATTTAAAAAAAACGACGGGACATACACAGCGCGCAATTGTTTACGGCCCGCTCATTATATGTGGGTCGCGCACACGCGGCTAATTAATTGCGCAAACGCGCGCACACCTCTATATACCCACTCATCGAAGCAGCCGTAAAAAAATCGAGGAAAAAATACACCGCAAAAGCTTTCGTACACTGCGCTGCGAACTCATGAGGGCACACGTGCACGGTCTCTTATCCTCCTTCCTTCCTTCCAGATCCGCGGCTCGATTACTCGGGCCCGCATATATGCGCGCGCTTACAAAATCTACCGAGCCGTGGAAATACTTCACCGCATAGCACCTAAAAATACGCGCGTTTTATTTAGCCGTTTCCAGATCGACGGGAAGGTGTGCGTTCCTATTGACTTTTTAGGAAAAGGAAATAATTGCGACCGGTTTCAATCGACTGCAACTCGATTAATTATAAGCTAAGCTTATAAGTATATATATATATTCTATTTCGGAAAAAAGTTCAAAGTTTAATGATCTTTTAAGTGCATTAAACAGGCGCGCGAGCGAGCGAGCGAGCGACAGAAAATCGATTTTCGCTCTGGCGGGATAAATGCAGCGCACTCGATTCCTCTCGTGCAGTATATAGTCTCGTATTGATTATGAAATTACATGTAAGTAAGCCAATCTATCTTTACCGCGCATTCGCGTCGGCTATATACGTTATTATTATATAAAATAGCGATTTTGTAAAAGTCGTGCGGTAAAGTGTATTCCTCGATAAACATTACAATAACAATCCTCATATTCGTATATGAAATTCGATAAAAGCATCGAGTAATCGATCCGACGAATCTCGCATAAATTTCCTCATCAATATAATCTCGAACCAATATACACAGTATAATATAACCCACACTCTTGTGTACAAAAAGCCTGTGCTCGCAGATATCAGATCCGTGAGAGAAAAGGAGGCGAGAGATATACAAGTTCGAATTCGCGATGAAAAGGTCGCGGTAATATAACGTCATCGCGCGCGAGCAAGCGTTACGGCGATATAATAAGCGGCGGCGCTTTTCGCAACGTGATACACACACAGATAGTTGGAGACACACACACTCACACACGTTGCAGTAGCGTAGCCTTAAGAGGAAAGTAGGGAAGGAGGTGAAAGAGAGAGCGAAAAGAAAAGACATTCCGCGCCTACTCGTCCAGCCGTTTCCGCGTGTACGAGCCGGCTTTGCTGTATATATATATATATATACACCTCGATATACACCATACCGAGAGGAGTTTCCCTCCGTAGGCGTTTGACTCGGCTTTTTCCACGGCGAGTTACGTGCGAGAGATGCGTTAACCTTGTGCTGCAGATTATCGTCGAGATTTTCTCCGAGACTGAGTCACGCGCGTCTATATCTGGTGAATTGTGATGCTAATGGTAAAATGCCATTCGTATGGTATCAGATTTAATTGCACGATGACGAGAAGCTGCTTGGATGCGATGAAAGGAAACAATCGTCGTTTTTCTTTGTTATATTACCGGCGGGAGAAGGTGTTTCTCGAAAATATACGCGCGTATTATAAATACTATATTGCCAGCTTATTGCACGCGCAAATTTTCATCCATTCTCTCACGGAAAATATTTTCGTAGAAAGTCCGGATGATGATGATGATGATGATGAGCCTGGCTGTTAGAAAGTATACAGTTACATTTCTAATGCGCCATTAGCAATGTAAATAAAAAAAGTCTCTCTCTCGGCGCGATATATTACCGCGAAAATCTTACGCTCCAGGAGTTCCACAGCAAGCAGAGGGTTCGCGGAAAAAAATGGAATCGTCCCGAAAACGCGTGTCTATATGCGATTTACTTCCGACGATTATGAATATTCTCGTCTCAATCGTCTCTTCATTACTCGGCCGCGCGCATCGTTCTCATCTCTATGGGATATTCCCACGACGGAACTGACCGAAGAAGAATCGCGATGATAGCATATTCGCGCAACGTGGGCGATAAATTGCGTCGACGAGCGATTCAACCCAGAAAAAATCTCTATATATATATATATATATATATAGAGAGAGAGAGAGAGAGAGAGAGAGAGAGAAAGAGAGAGAGAGCAAGTCTCGACGCGCACCTTGCATAGCTCGTCGTGACTCGGCTCTCAGTATGGCAGTAGTGTAAAGCAGAAGCGAAACGAGAGGCGTGAACGCGACCCGACGTCACATCCGCGCGTTCTGCTCTCTTTTTCGCACAACTGGAGCAGGAGATGAATCTCGCCTCTCTCTCTCTCTCTCTTGCCTAGTTTGCTGCGCGGTATATAGACGATAAGGAGGAAAGAGAGTGATCGCTGCGCTATTGCCGCTGTGTGGGCGAGATCACGGTCTTCTTCTTCTTCGGCTATTGTCTTGCGTGATTTCATTTCATTTGGACGATATAGCGATGCGTGTTGGCAGGATGAGTGGATATGACGATACGCGATTCGAACTGGATCGATCTCGTTGCTTTTTTGTTGCTGCTAAATGTGTACGCGATATGTAAGCGAGAAAACCTTGTGAGAAGCAAAGTAAAAGAAAAAATGACGTTATCGACGGTGAAATTCTCGCCGGACGAGTTTTTGACGTGAAAATATTCGCTTTTTTCATATTTTCATTGCCTCGAGTTCGCGAGAAACACTTAGTCGCGGAGTGATTTCGCAATTGGCATTGAAAAATATATACACCCGGCTATCTTTGATACATTTAAATGTGCTCATTTAAATTGCCTTCTGCTGTAAGCCGAAGTGTACGTTATATCCAACTTATTTGCTGTCGCGAACACGCTTCACACACGATTTCTCGATGCAGTGATTTTTTGCGCGCTTTTTTCGGCTCGACTCGGCGCACGTGTGCTTAATCGCGGGTACATTGAAAAATCATCGTCATCAGGCGTCACCCTTCGAAAGAAATGAGTTCGCTCGAAGGTGCGAATAAATGTATTAATGCATCGCGCTCAAATTAACGAGTCCGTAAACTCATCAAAATCACGCAGTTTAAATCATCGTTCATCGTGCTATTATAAATGCATCAGTGAAAGAATAAAAAAAAACCGCTTTTCCGCAGCATGAACTATAACTCACGCAGAGGTGGACAACACACGCGGAGAGCTCGGAGCGACGTGGCCACATCGCTTATCCGACGTCGCGGCCTAATACGTCTTTCACCGCAATCCATAAATCACATTAGTATGCGAGAGAAGGAGCTGCGCGACGCTATATAGATGAAAACTCTACGCCGTAAATTGCTCAACGTTTCGAGCCAGCGTGTTATATACACGCGTATAGTGCGAAATTGAAAGGGTTTTGCTATGTGTATTAATCAGAGGGTGTATAAAACGCTAACGACCATTTTTTACGTCGGTTTTTCTTTACACGAATGTTTTGGCATTAGCATCGCAAATCCGCGGTTTAAGGGTTCATTAAGCTATACGCAGGACTTGGATAGCATCGTCTCTTTCGAGTATACAAGAGTCTAATTGCGTCGCTTATATATAGATATACAGAAGACAATGGCGCTCTGTTGTTTTTCAGCAGCCTCATCGGTTTTTACGGGCGAGAGAAGTAACGCCTCGAAACGCACTTAGTGCTTACCCATCGTGAGAAGCTATATCCTTATATAAGAACGACGGATTCAAGCGTGAACGCGAAGCCGTTAAAAAGAACATAAACAAGGATAGAGAATACACACGAACCAGCGGTCGCGAATCGCACACTGCAACTCTGAATAAAAATCTCGCTCGGGAACCGCCTGTCAAAGCGGAACGCTAATCCGCGCGATAGTTAGATCGCACATTTAACTTTGAAATTCTCAGTCTGTCTCTGCGGCAGCAACGCAGCCGTGAAATATCTCCGAGAAGAGAAAGACTTCGATGTATATATACACAGCAGCATCGGCAGGTGAATAGAGCGTGCACAATCCGGGTTCGCGGAAACGTCGTTCCGGCCGCTTATTAACCGCCAAACGAGACTGCTTCTGACACAAGAGTCCCTACACGGAGAGAAATTTCGACGGCTCAGCGCTCCATGTTATTGCGGCCGTACAGATCTCTATCGATCGAGTGTTTTGCCGTCTATTCTCGTCGTTCCCGAATCCCGAAATTTTCCGAACTCTGGCGATACGAACATAAGCGTCTACCGCTTCGACTTTCGAGCTCCAGCCGACACGCTATAGTATCCAAGTTTCGAGGTCTGAGACTGCGAAGCGTCGAGTCCCTGCGGTACGGAGAATCTTGGAGTCCCCACTCTCGCAATTCGACTGCTAATAATACCATGTCTCGCTCCGTACATGCACGAAAATCGTAGAGTATCTATACTTCGAATTCGAAGCCGTGTTCCCGTAGCTTCGAAAGTATCGAGCGCTGAGCCTTCGAAATTTCTCTCCGTGTAGTTATACATATATACACTCGCTTCGAGCTGTTGCACTGGCGTATGAAATATTAATAGGCATATAGATCGCGTTCCACTTTATTTCGTTCCCATGCAACAGTTGCTGCTGCTGCTGGATTTGTACTGCAGGGAAAACGTCTCTCTGTTTTCTAGCTGTATGCGCACACGTGAGAAATATATCTGTTATAGCGCGAGATTCGACGTATACTGGTATTGCACGTCCGCGTATATGTAAGTCATCGATGTATAGCGTCTAGCCAAGGGCTTTATTTATTTTAAAACGAATTCAATTTCAACGATAATTTAATAAATTTCGGCTTCGAACATAACCGAATACTGTTCAGGCGTTCGGGAGGCCGGAAAATTAAAAGAAACAATTATACGGAAAGAGATAAAAAAGAAGACTTTCTCTTTAAAATCAAATTAATGCATTGTCCGAAATCGTCTACCGGGCATTGATGCCAGAAAAGAGAAAGGCTTCCGTATTGAACTGACCGGTGTTCCATGCGAACTTTACGAGTGCGAAAACCAATTTCGCTTTCACTCGTACGTGCTATTTAAATCCTTTTTAGGTTGACTAATTTGCAGCGGCGGCAGTCGGGAAAATCATTTCTTGTTTGCTAGAATATAATTCTTGTGTAATCAGAAATTCCGAGTAGCACCGCGCGCGAGCGCATAAAACAACCAAGTATTAAATTGAACGCGAATCGCGTATCGATCTTCCATTTTCCAAAGCCAATCATAATGCCCGACGTTTAATCTGTTCCGTACAATCGGTTGCTTTTGTTTCTCAAGCGGGAGCTGAGAATGTGAAATTAACATATGCACTTGCACAGCGCAGAGAGCGAGTGGTAAAACCGGTTCGCTATGCAGTATACATAGAGCCGTCTCGCTCAATTGCGAGATCGGTCTATTTTGCTTCTAAAGAGCGATTGCCGATATGTATTAGCGGTGTATGAAAAATGCTGCAACTCACCAATTTTGCCGTTGGGACTGTACGGATCGTAGCTGCCGGAGCTCATGGGGCTGGCGTAGCCGTTATTGCTTGGCGGCTGCGAGCCGATGACGCTCTGCTGTTGCTGCTGTTGCTGACTCTGTTGCGTTATGGGCGTCGAGTGAGCCATAGGCGGCTGCTGGTGCATCGACTGTTGTTGCTGCTGCTGCTGTTGCTGCTGCTGCTGCTGCTGCTGCTGCTGAGGCGACAGGTAGATATGTTGCTGCTGGGGTTGCAGCGGTCCCTGAGGTGACTCCGGAGCCAGCCAGTCGTCGGTCCTCGGGCGTTTGTTGCTGCCGGCGGCGATGCCGGCGAAGAGTCCGCTGCCGTTGCCGGCCGCGGGTCTGTTGTTACCGTTGCCCGACGACGAGCCGACGGACGAGGCCGGCGACTGTTCCGGCGCCTCGGCCTTGACCAGACCCAGCGCTGGGTCCTGCGGCTGGCTGGTATCCATGACGAGCACTTGTTGCTGATGCTGTTGAAGTAGATGCTGCTGCTGCTGTTGCTGCTGGAGCTGGTGGTGCTGGGGGTGCGATGCTGGAACGTTGGCACTGTTGGGGGCCACGACTAGCCGGGATGCGGGGGCCAGCACGAGCGCTCCCGCCCCCACGACGGCCGACGCCTCATCGTAACGCACCGCGATGTTGCCGCTCACTAAGCTGGCCACCGTGACGCGCGGGACTCGACTGCGTCGCACACACACCCGAGACGACCCAGCGCCTTTATTTTATGCTTTTTTTTTTAGACAAGTTGCACTCGCGCACTCGCGGACTGCCGCTCTTCAGAGCTGACTCGGCTCAACACCCCGGTGACACTGGCTGTAACAGAAGAAACAGTTGGTTAGTTGATTGTCCGATATACGGGGGTTGAAATGGGTAAAATGGGACAGTTTTCTAAAATCCATGAGAGACCTTTTCGCGCGAAGCTATGCACGATGCCCGCGATGACGCGTGACGAAAATTAACTCGTATCCTCCAGAGCGAGCTAAATAAGCGCGCGTAAGGAACCGTCTGTCTCTTGAGAATGACGAGCCGGTTGGTCGCAAACAAACAAACGTTTCCGCCGACACTCCCACGGGTGCTAACGAAGCACGTGACAGCTACCGTCCTCGCGGTGAGCATATAGCTATATATATACACTTTTCGCTTTGCAGGCATACACACACTTCCAACACGAAAATTACACTGCGCTCATCCCGTCGGACACGTTCTTCCTTCCTTTCTCTCTCTCTCTCACTCTCTCTCGTATATAATAACGGTTAAAGGAACCTATACAGGTACTGTACGGCATCGCGCGTCGAGGCACTTGCCGAAACTGGCTGCTCCCGCACGCGCGCCCGACTTACTTCGCTGTGTATATGCCCCACCATAATATCACGTGGGTCCGCGCGGATAAATGTGTGTCTGTGTGAGGTACTATATACACGTATATATACACAGGTATGTAGTCTGTAATCGAGAATCGCTGCCGCCGCCGACAAGGCCCCGAAAAGAGCAGGCTTGTTTACGCCTCGCGGTCTCTGACTTGGTTTCTCTTCTGCCCTCGGTATACTTATATATATGTGTATATACATAAACACGCACACGCGCGTCGAGAGACTTTTCTTGCGTTGATGCGGAGGGACGCCTTTCACGAGTCAAGACGGCGCAATGCCTTTTTCGGCGCGTTGCTGCGCGGAGGATATATATATGCGGGAGTGCGAGCGAGCAGAGAAATTTCATATTGAATTTCCTATGCCTATTGTTTTTACAATTTACCACTCGAAGCTGCACACTTTGTATTCCTCAAAACGGCTCGTCGTCCTCATAGTGTATATTTTACGACGTTAGAAATTCGTCACACACTGTAACCTCATTCTATACTCCGACGTACGCAGGCGCGCGCGCGCGTGTCGATCTTTCGTTTTTTTTCGTTTCTAATGCAGGAACCAGCCGGTCGGGAAAAAAACAAGCCGACCGGTTGGAGGTCGGCTTTTGGATAGTTAGATTAGAATCTTGATTGCGATCGCCGCATCAGAGGCGTCGCTGAATTGTTACGTCGATTTTCGCTGCGAGCGTTCGGGCCAGAGAGTAGGACGCGATTGAGTCACATTGTTTTGAACTTTTTCGGCTAGAAAGCTGCTATATACATATACTGCTATGCTGGCACAATAAAACCGATGGAACTTTTTACGCGCGGGTCTATTTTTTTTTGCGCGCGCGCGTCGGCTTTTTTCGCCTCGCTGGGTCTTATTGCGCGCGCTTTTTTTCATATCGGTCCTTTCGCAATGTCCAGAAAATCCTTTTACCGACAATGTTCGATTTTTAACGTCGATGAATCGATCTTCATGAGATATGCAAACGAGGATTATCTTTTGAATTTAGCGTAATAGCGTATGCCTGACACTTATCGAAAACGAAAAATAAATTAACAATTAATTGAATAAATTATTCCGTTTATGTAATATACGGTAAGAGACGCGTTTCGGAAACAAGGCTAATACGCCGACAGATCTCTCGCATCAGCAGCATCGTCATCGAGGATTTTAGAAAGGCTCCCTCTTCCTTCGCCGCTATTATTTTAACAACTTTGCGCGCTCTAATGGCAGAACATTCTAGTTATAATATATATACCGCGCGTATGCGTTCGGCGCGTCAATTTCAAGACGGCACAGTTGTGCGGAATGCGGTTATGAAAGAGGGACGGTATTTTGATTACAAATCGCTGTTTAAAATGTGCGATGGAGTCGCTATGAAAAAAGAATCACATAATAGTAGCTACATTATAAAGTTGTTCCATTACGTTTTTAATCTGCTCTGTCTCGGGAGTCCGGTACGAAACTACTCGAAAATTTCACCTCGACGCGTTGTACGCTAGATTTGGCAAAGGAACCGGAGCGATGTAATTTCGTAATTTCTCCGACACGCTCAGACCGGCAATTTACCGGAAAAAAACGTCGTCGCTGTCGTCTGAAGCTCTACTTTTACACCGTCGGGTGATGCACACAATGCAGCGAATTCCGCGCGAGCTCCGATGTGGCGGCAAGTTTGGCGCTCGGGTCCGGTTTCCCTCTTCTATGTACGCGTCTTGCGTCAGCGCGAAGAAAGAAAAAAAAATGGATTTCGCGTGGTGAGTGACCCCGTCGGCGCTAATTGATACCTTTTGCGCCTGTCTGCGTTTTATTTGGACGGATGGTGATTGCGAGTTTTGCCCGCGTGGAGTGTGTGTACATATATACATAAATAATACATAAGCGCGTGGGTGGAGTTTCGAAAGTGCGCTGGCGCATGCAAATGCTGTTTTTGTTTTGAAAATGCCTGCTACTCTGCTGGGCTACTGCCTAATGACCCCCTTCTCTACGAGGGCGTGTGTGACACACATCTTTTTTGGCGATTAAGACCACGTCGGGTTGTCCTATACAATTAAGCGAAAAAAAAATGTCGGTTTTAGACAAACGTGCTTTATTACGTGGGTTTTGTCGTTCTTCTGTAAATCTTTGGGAAACCGACGATACGCCGAGTGCAATAAGTCTCCAAAGTTAATTTTCTCGACTAATATACTTTGCCGTTCGCTCTATTCCACGGTAAATTCAATTCGTTTTCTATATACGCACTATATATCCAAAATGAAGCAACGCTAATTTAGCAAAAAATTGAACGCCCACACGATACGCGTTGCATGTGTGTGCGTATAAATGTTTCCCCGGAGTACCAAGTTATAACTTACAGCGTAAGCTACACCGTATTAAACCACTCGAAAATTGTGATGGGCAGCAGGAAAATCCGTTCAACTCATCGAATTACAGGCGACCCCCCAAAAAGGGAAAAAAGAAAGAGCATACATAATACACCCCGAGCTCGGAGACTAATCAGCTTAAAAACAGCGGAGTCAACGAAACCCGAGCATTATCATAAAGCATCATCGCGACGACGACGAAACCGGAGCTGTCGTCTCAGGCCAATATATTTAAACGTACAGGATATATACCGGTGCGGAAAGAGTTAAATTCGTGACTCTTGTGTGCGGCCGGTGGGCAGACGGGCTATTCGCAATTGCGTGTGGCTGAATTTCGTGCAGCCGAAACTGCAGACACAGAAATTGCGCCAAGCGCAGTTGCGACAATCGATTTCACCCGAGCGCAAAGAGACTCGCTGAGAGAGAAAAAGACATTGCATGAGGAAACTTTAAAGTTCGCGCGCGACAGGTGCAGTTGGAGATATATATATATATATATGCGTAGGAGAGTAAACACGACCCCGTGCGGCTATGCGTGTGTTGTAATGGATTGTACTCGCGAATGACGATGATTCACCGCGAAGAGTTTAATGAAATGTCGCGATGTTTTCGTTTATCGGTCATTGCTACGGTGATGCAACGTTTCTTACTCGGTATACACACAGCTTAACCTCGATTTTCAGCGCTCGAAAGTCCGCGCGATGTCGCTTCGTTCTCCCTCGTAATAATTTTCTTCGAAAACTTCGTCTTGTCCACACCTGCCGCGCCGCGTCGATTCGAAAGCAACTTTCATCGGGTACAATGCCCAACTCTCCACGATCAACGGAATCGAGTAAAAGCGCGAGTCTGCGTCTTCCAACGCCGAGTACTCATAAACAAACAGCGTCGATCTTTCGCTTCTCGGGGCAGATGCGCGTCCGCCGAACAAGACGGGAAAAACTCGTCATGGCGGCGGGCACACATGTGCGCGACGCGGAGAGAAGAAAAAAAGAACGAAAGAAAGAGAGAGAGAGAGAGAGAGAGAGAGAGAGAGAGAGAGAGAGAGTAACAGCCACCACACTGCGCAGCTAACCTCCAACGCGTAACCCTGACCCACCCCACGGCCTCTCTTCGCGTATATATATATATATATATATATATATATATATATATATATATATATATATATATATATATGTATATATATACCACTGTACTCGTCCGTGCGCGTACATATACACATTCACACTAGCTGCTGCTCTTTACGTTTTGCTCTTTATAACTCTTGCGGCTCGTTGCCCCTTTTTCTGCATCGTCTCCGGAGTTTTAAGTCGCCGCTGTGTTGTGTGTTTTTCGTGTCAAAGATCAACGTGCCGACGATGATGGCGCCGTGTAATGACTTCATCGCATTTTTTCCCAGCACTTGTAAGGAGCGTCTCGAGCCAATTTTTTTCGAGATATGAAAGTTTACTGCGACTCTTTAAAAAAAAACAGTTGTTTACGTAAACGCAAAGCACCTGCAGCTATATACACGCGTTCGATTGATCGGCTCAGTGTATATAGCCACTGCACGTCTACATGTATATAATACGCAAGCCATAAGACGGTGTATAAGCGTATAAAACGAAAATCTATAATTAAATTTCTAGTGTATAGCGCCGGCGCGAACCGGATAGCTATACGTTGTTTACGCTCGAGACGCGCGGTTTCCGTGTAGCGGCTCTGATCGGGGAGTACAGCTCGTCTATTATATACATCGCGCGCACAGAGCCCGGATCCGCGGAGGTGTCGATATTCCATCGTTGGTATAGTCAGTTCCGTAAATAAACAAAGCGGCCGGGATATGAGTCCCCTGCCTCTCTTCGTTATACTGATGTGTGTGATAGAGACGTCGATCGGATGAATCCGTCAATACGGATATTCAACTCGATTCTTAAAATAGCTGACGCGCTCTCTGGTGATACATATATAGCGTATCTATAATACACAGATCTCGCGAGAGTATCGGTGAGTTTTTTTATTCGGTCTATTTATAGGCCGATTGCTGCGCTTATAGATGCTCATTGATTTTTATAATACGAAGTCTTTGAGAGAGACTGTGGAGTAAAAAGAGTAATAAAAATAGTGGAGTAGCTCCTAAATGTAGACGTTGATTCAGATTCGATTTTACAAAATTGATAGAAAGCTCCGTCTGCTCGATCGATGCCTTGACGAAAGTTTTTCCACGGAAAGACTCATCCAAACAATCGCAACCTTTCAGACGCCTGATGCACATGTACCATCATGTACATCAACATTGCTGCTCTGAGTAACAACAACAACGACGACGAAAAATCACGGCGTGAGCATCGATCAGAGGCAAGCCCAGAGGCAACGCATTAGTCATCCTTATCAGTATAAGTGAGCGAGCTTTACGTACCAGCAGCAGTAGCAGAAGAGATCCCTATCACCATAGTCCCGCAAAGAGGAAAACATGCGCCAACGCCAAAGAACCGCGCTTGCAGCGACTTGCGTAGAAAGAGAGAGAGAGAGAGAGACGGGGGTGGCGCTAGAGAAGGTTGGCAGCACTGGCTGCCAACCGAGCTTGCGAGTGGTGCCACTGCAGAATCGATCTGATGGCCTAGTTACCAGCAGACCGAGAGCGCAGAGAGAAGGCGAAAGGGGAGGCGGTAAGCTGCGTTGTATTATATATATATATATATATATATATATATATATATATATATAATATATATACAGTGCGCGGGGGCCATGCAGTTGGCAGCACTGACGCGCATCCCGGTGGGTGGCGCGGGCGTTTGTGACTGTGTATATATAGTCGTTCGCCGAGAGAGAGAGAGAAAGAGAGAGAGCTTGTTGGGGGAGGACGTGGCGGTGGCGGCGCCCGCGCCGGGTGTGTGTATATATATATATATATTGGCTGCGAGGCCGCGAACTGCAGCGGTCTGGAGGTATATAGTTCGTTGCCGGGATATTCCGCCTCCGCTGCCGCGAACCCTGGAGCGAGGGCAGGCATTGACCTAGATGTATACCGCCGGTGTCCCGTCTTTCTCTCTCTCTCTCTCTCTCTCTCTCTCTCTCTCTCTCTCTCTCTCTCTCTCTCTCTCTCTCTCTGTCTCGTTCGTTCGTCGTCTGCTACATCAGCGCGTACCAATTTTAAAATTATATTGCGCTGCAGTGCTGCCAATATAATAGCGACCGAATACGATACATATGCGTGAGATAAATCGGATCCACGACAAGGTATACGCACGCGAGAGATCTCCTATATATAAGCTGCTTGCGATGATAAATCCTGCTTTGAGCAAAGCTCTTCGAGGGGTTATTCATATTTACGTATGCCGGCAAAGCCGAACAATAAACGCAAAGGGACAACGATCTTTCTGACACGAGATTCCTTCATTTCATCAAGGCAGCGGATAATTGCTTCTGGCAGAGTTTGTCGTGTCTGGAAACGCAGTAAGAACTGCGGAGAAAAAAGCTAGTAATTTTTTCTCTACATCTCGATTCTTCCGCAACCAGTTTTGGGATGAGCGCCAGCAGCAGCAGCCGAGGAGGGAGAGCCTCCCGCTATGTGAGAGTTTCATCCCGCGGGATAGCGCTCTCTCTCTCTCTCTCTCCCTTACTCTATATATACCGACCCGCCCTTTCCGTTCGCTATATATACGTGCGTCTCTTTCTCTCGCTTGCGCTTTGCTCTCTTTCCCTTTCGAGGGATTGCCGCCGCCGCCGCCGCGTATTGATCGACCCTGGATCCAGTTTCTTCCTCTCTCTCTCTCTCTCTCTCTCTCTTCTCTCTTTCCGAGTGTAGAGAGAGAGAGCGCACGAGCTCTCGTGGCCGAGACTTTGTCGTGATTTGCAAATTGCTGCTGGCGGCGGAGACGAGAGAGAGAGAGAGAGAGAGAGAGACTCGAACTCTTTGAAAATAAGGTTCGAGTAATTTCGCAAACTCGTTTCTTTCAAACTCGCGAGTGGCGCACACGGTCTCTCGTGGCTGTGTGTTTATATGTATATAGGAGAGCGAGTTCTTGCTGCTTTGGAATTCGCGCGCCACTGCATCATCAGGCTTGCTTGCGTGCCGGTATGCGCGCTGGGAAGGTTTCAAGTATACATTTTTCTTAATGCTTTTCGGATCTTTTTTTTCGCTCGTTTGATAAGTCCACGGGTGCGGAAAAATTTCCTAAGGTTTTTCGCTCTAAAAGTCTTCTTTCGCGGGCGTATACATGTATAATATATACTTACGTAAGCGAAGAATAATAATGCGCGGCGAGTTTTGAAATTCTCTTTGACGACTGCGAGACGCTGCCCCTTCGTGACTATAATCACCTTGCAAAAGTTAGCATGGTGTGTATACATGCGCTGCGCCTATATACGCAAGTTATTTTCAGAGTCGAAGCTGCATTGTATATATATATATATATACACATACGTATAGGAAGGGAGCGCATATATACGCATTTGCGCTATAGCTATTTTGTCTTGTCGAAGCGCCCACGTGTCTTTAATTATTCAACACTAGCGACGTTATAGTGGGCGCTCAGGTTATATATCGGATTTCGTGAAAGACCGCAGCGATATCAATCCCCCGGTTAGTTCGGCAACCCTTTTTTTTTTGGCCCCCGACAGCCTCGCCCAAAACTGTGTGCCTTAAGTATAATACATACATCGCTGTGCACAAAGATGCATATACATACGCGTCGACCTTGCGTCAGGGCAAGCCCCTCGAATCATCGATATACAGCTTCAAAGGATCGGCTTGGAAAAAGCTATATGCGAGCAGTGTAAAAAGCACACATTCCCTCGGCGGCTATATAGTCTCTCGGGGGTCGGCAGCATCGCGGCAGCGACAGAGTCGAGTGCAGTATAGAGAGAGAGTGTAGACTACCGCCGGCGAGAATCGATTGTTTCCCTACTCCGCGCGCGCAGCGGTATATATAGCAGCAGCACTCTCCCTGTTTGGCGCGACTGGCCTCATGCGCTGCACATGCGCGGCCTGCAACTGGATCATCGCAATGTGTATGTATATATATAGGTATAGGAAAGCTCCCGCTGTGGCGCCGCGCCGCGGCAAAAGCACATCGTCGCTCGATAGCTACTGCTGCGAAAGCTCTCTCTCTCTCTCTTTCCCGCTCCGCGTATATAATCCATATAGCGCACGAGGGGGCGCGAGAGTCTGGAGGGAGAATCGAGCCGGGGTTGCTAGACCTAGCATGCATTGACCCTGTCGACCTAGTTCATAGAGCAAGGCTAGAGCGACGAGCTACTGCTCTCTGGCGCTGCTACTGCAGCCGCAAACTTCGTTTGACGAACCTGTTAACGCTGTCGTCGCGGAACCCCCCCTTCTATTACACGATTATGTATATGCTCTCTCTCTCTTGTGTATAATGTAATACGCTGCAGTGCGAATTATTTCTTATTCCTTTGGTTTTGGAATTGGTGCTCGGTTAACCCTCGTTTTAATAACGACTCATGGAAAATTCTCCGTTAGTTGTGACATTCCGCGCTTTTCGCCGAGTGTAATCTCTCGTAAATCCCTGCGTGCACTACTCCTATATATACGTGTATATTGCGCAATACAGACGAGGAGAAGATGTTGTCGTATTATTATATCGATTCTTGTCGAGGGCTATATGTGTGCTGGGTAACTATACACATCGCGCGGGCGCGGATATATCGCGTGCGAACGACGAATTCGTTGCCGCGCCGGAGAAAAACGAGAAAGCCGATGGAAATTTATCGCTCTGCAGCCGTGCCTGCTTTCTCGCATGGCGAGAATTATCGTTTTGGCTTAGGCTATACACGTATGTATGTATGTATGTATGTGACGCCTGATGTATGACGAGACTGAGTTTTGCGTGTTATTGCGTTTTCTTGAGAGAAACGTGACTTAAAAAAGTTGCCGCTGTGTGCATTTGTATTAATATACGGGGGGGGGGGGGCGCGAAAGTTATGACTAGGAGCTTACTTTTTTTCTCGTTTTGAGGCAGTGCGATCGATGATAGAAATAAATTGAAAGTTCATTTGAGTGATTGCGAGTGGAGTTGTTTAGAAGTTTGTAATTTAATTGGAAGGAGAGCAGTTTCATCAATTGAACTGTCGTGTGTATGTGTGTGCGTGTACGTGTGGGTGGGTCTATAATGTTTTCAAGCGATAAATTAATTTTTGAGCTGCAGGCGTAAAGTTTTTGAAAATACAACGTTGCACACTGAGTCGTGTGTAATTGGGGATGTGTACATAAAATATGAAAATCATTAACTATACTGACAATAACATATTATCGCAGCAACAACCGCATGCTGAACTTGACGTTTCATCTATACAGATATCTTCTGATGTATGTGAAGTGAAGAGCGATACACATGACATCTCATGTCAATATGATCATCATAATTATGTACATACATTCTGCGCTCAGATTGTGGTAAAGAAAATGAGAAAGTGCCTGATGACCACCTATCCTTGTGAATCGGAGAGCCCGAAACTGGTGGCCAGTCGAAGACACAGCTGCTGTTGATGGCTTGACGCGTTTTTATCCGAGAAAGAATGTTATGCAAATGTCAGGTTATCGACAAATTCACGCGAAAAGATAACTATGCAAGTGAATTTGAATTCACTCAATTAATCTTTGTTAATCAAAGTTCGCAATAAAGGTTAACTGGCTACGATAATTTCAAGTTTTTTCATTCGACCCACGTTCAATACGAATCTGAGCCAATGTGGTTGATGTTGAGGTAAGTATAGTTACAGCGGCATATTCATGAAAGAAATGTATCAGTAATTAGAACGTCTTGATAAAAAACCAGGCGAACGACTGCATTCTGAATTAAAAAAAGAAGAAAACAACCGACTGATATTTTTAAGCTGAGGTTATCCTGCTTTGAAATTCAGGAGTGAAAATGATAAAACTATGTTTTGTCTTTCCGCAGTAATCAGTAAAATGACATTTTTTTTCCAATTGCACAGGGTTCCAGTCAATTGGCACAAATTATTCCGACGTAAAAGTATACAAGCATAAAATGATTCACTTTCTCACAGTCATCAGCAAAACCACAGGCTCACAAGGTCCTACCCCTTCGAACACAAAGAAACAATTATCGAAAGCCACATCTATATCGGCTCAAAGACCCTCTCTCGGCGATCTCCAACGACTTATCATACTCCTCCGAGATTTCCCATAGAACAGCGCAGAAACATCAGACATAAGTCCTCTCAGGTATAGTAATTCGCGCGACACGATAAATCGTGCGCTGCGCGATCATAATAATAAGCACACCAGAGGGAGAGAGAGAGAGAGAGAGAGAGCGTGGCTCGATTATCTCGACGTTAATTGTGGGATCGACGTCGACGAGTTGGCCGCTATCCCGGCCTTGTGTCGCAATAACCCTGGCCACTGGTTGCAGCAGCACATGCATACGTATAGCCGAAGCTAAAAATAACCGTCGGTGCAAAAGTCGCGCGCGCGCGCTCGAGAGAGAGAAAGCGTTCAAAAGCGATGCCAAGCAGCCAAGAGTACATCTCACTGATCGAACTGTGATGGTACGGAGATTAGCTTCTTTTGTATAAAGATTTGGACGAAGCTAATTTCTAGGGGTTGCATACATTTTTAAACGCATAGAGTAAGTTTATTATTCGCGCGATGCGTTTTAAAAATGCAACAGGTTCTATACAGGCACTTATTTTGCAACTAGAAGCTGGCACTAAATTGTTCATATCGGTTGCAGGTGAGAGAGTGACGAACTGCCAGCAAGTAAAATTTCAAGCTGTTTTTCAAGCAATTCAAGGCTTGACTACGTTATCCATCCACTTTCAAAACATTCGTGTCGAATTTTTTCCCGAAAAATCGCATACATCTCTCAGTGACAAGTAACGCGTTTCGCATCTCGTTCAATTTTTCGCAGTCGAGACGGGATCACCGCAACCGCGTGTCCCAACACAACAAAGCAAGATACCCGCTAATTATCAATTCAAATTTTGCGATAAGCGCGCGAAAGCAGTCGCAAGGTCAAGTGCGCGGTTTTTCGGCGGAGAGATAGTGCGCGCGAATAAAAACACGATTAAACCGGCTGCTATATAGTATGGGCTCTTGTGTTTGTATAACCCGAATATTATATATTTGTAATACCGAGATCGATTGCGCAAGTGGGTGCAGTCGATTTTTTTATCTGTATAAACTCGTCGACTCTTTTTCTTCGTCGATTACCTTGGACTTCGAGTCATTGTCACGCGAGTAAAGGTTATCGCTCGGTGACGCGAAATTATATCTATATGCATCGGTATAAGCTCTGAAATCGGTGAAGAGATTCACGAGACAATGCAAAAAAATAATGAGTATCGCGGGATGGAAAATTTTTTCGATAAAACACAGTGAAAAGTTCGTTTGCGCTGCGCGTTCCCTTATCAGCGGATAATAAAATTAATCGCACGTCTAGCCGGTAAAATAAACATTGAAAGATGTTCGTGAGCTTTCGCGGGCGGGATGAATCATCCAAGCGTTAAATTAGAACCGTTGAATAATTGTGCATTATTGCAATGAATTAGCCGAACTAAAGGCTTTCTAGCTTCATAACTTTTGACGAGCTTCCAAGTTACCGGCATCCATAACTGCTCTCATTATTTATCATTGCAAAACACTACTCTACGCGCGAAAAATGAAAACGCGCCGTGATAAAAACGTGTGATGTTCAGCCGGGACATTGTTATTTCTGAAGAGCCCAAGGCTTGGGTGCTCATGAATGAATACATATATATAGTATTCTGCACTCGGAGAAGTTTTCGCACTAACTAATTCCCTTTCTTTCTCTTCCTCGGCGCCGCGGCTCCTCGTCGTTGCCCTGAATGACTTCCCCGTCCGGTGTGCAGTAGCTTACATAACGTCACGCGCCACGCGCGTTTTTTCACCCTCTCTCCTTATGTACAGTGACGAAACACTTATATACTTTTTATTCGCATGAACGAATGTGTCGTTGCTTACGCGAGAATGCAGTTTCTGTTTTTACTCGGCCGTGTACACACGAGGGAAAAGTTTTGTTGAAATTCAGCCCGGTATACGTCGCGTTCTGCGCGTATGTCTCATTCAGGCTTAAAGTTCGTGAGAATGATTTTTTTTTTCAGAGAACTTTTGCGTTATTCTAATTGCCTCTTTTCTGGAATAAATGCGTATATATATATATATATATATATATATGGTACATGGGCTGTAACTGGATTCTTTCAACATTTGAATAACTCATGAGCGAAGTGCACGAACTCGTATACGTGTGTAGTTATAGACGCTTATTACAGTATTTTCATAAAATGTCGGATCTATAACAGTTGGAAGAAATATATACTTCACACTAATAAAACCGCTCGTAAAAAATGACCAAACGACTACTGCACTGGCCAACGCGTATGCAGATAACAACAATTTTGTGTGTATATGCATCCTTACGGGGTCAAAGCGAGTCGTTTCATTCGTTATCTTGCGGCAGTCGGATGTGTTATATATGTATCGCGCGCGCGCGGTTACACACATAAATATAGCAGATGCAAGTCGTTAGCTCGGCAATTGAGAGTCCAATAATGGATCGGCTGTTACAAGTACTGTGCACGTCCACGACGGGCTTCGTTACAAAAGTCTTATCACGCAGAAAGTTATATTATGAATGACGCGCCGCGATATCGGCCACTGCATTAATCTTGTTACGGGACGACGATCCAGAGAGCCGATGCGTGTTTACTCGGTGCGTTATTATTATTACTATTATTATATCACGCGAATTCTTCGCATAATTCGACACTTTTATACTTATCGAAGTCGAGAGTCATATCAGTTCGAAGTTAATGTATGCATCGAATAAAAAAAAGAATAATAATAATAATAATAATAATAATAATAATAATAATAATAATAATAATAATAATAATAATAACGTCTGATGTACGAGATATGAAAGTACAGGTCGAAGCACCTGCATCCATCGGATATAATAATCCATTGAGGCGAGTCGTGTGTCTATATAACCTTATATACCACCGCGCTCGGAACCTTCATGATATTCATGACTCAACGAGCCTTTTATTTACAACAGCCCCCCCCCCCCATCAGCGGCGGCGCGCGAGAGTTACATAGAGTGTATCATCATCGGGAGGATCGGCTTGCTCGCGAAACGATTCGTCCCGTGCCGCGCGTTGAAAAGCAAAAAGCGAGCTGGAAATATAGACTGCCTTGAATAATAGAGACTGCGCGGTCTATTTATGCCCTGAAATCAATACCACCTCGGCTCTTGCGCTCCAAGGGTTGGCCGCCCCTAGTACTCGCCTATATATTTTCCACCGCCGCGCCGCTACTGCTTTGAGCTTACTTACACTGCTACACATCACCTGCGGCTGACGCGGCTGTAGCTCGAAATGTAAAAAAAGCTGTATATCTCCAGAGAGAGAGAGAGAGAGAGAGAGAGAGAGAGAGAGAGAGAGAGAGAGAGAGAGAGAGAGAGAGAGAGAGAGAGAGAGAGAGAGAGAGAGAGAGAGAGAGAGAGAGAGAGAGAGAGAGAGAGAGAGAGAGAGAGAGAGAGAGAGAGAGAGAGAGAGAGCAAGTTTTCTCTTTTTTTTTATTCGCGACTAACGAGCGGATGCTAAATTGCCCTGCGAATACAGTTTTCTGTGAGTAAACTTTTCCCTCTCGTCGATAAGAGAGAGAAAGAGAGGCTTATTCTGCTGTGCACGGATGGACGTGACCTATCGCGAAGGGAAAAAAGCTCGAGCTTGATTAATGTAGGGCTTGCGGCGACGGAGAATTTTTTTTGACTGAGTGGTCGAGAGAAGATTTTTGGAAAGGCATAGAGGCTTATAAATGGGTTTTAAATTGCTGTGGGGGTGGATGAATCTCAGAGTTTTGGTGTCTGGAGGATTCTCTTTTTGATCCACGTGTCGAGGAGGAGCTTTGGTAAAATTTTCAAGATGTAAACCATGACTAATATATTTTTGACTGCTTCTTTTTGCCAATTTTTCATGACGTCAATCAAGCGGCGCTGTTCGATAAAACGACGAGCTAATATAATTCAAGTGCTTATTAAATTGAGCGAATCTTGCATTAAGCTCATCAAGTATTTACCTACACACTATACAGGCCTGCTTGGATACCCTTCCAACGTACATTGTATAAATTAATTATAAAACCGAGTCGATCGTTAACAAGCCACTCAGCTAGTTGTACCTTTCATATTAAAGAGTCTAACAAAAATTGACGCAATAAAGAACGAAACAATTCCGTTAAAACGACCAATTCCACTTGGACGCCAAAGACGCGCAATCTTCATATGTATATATATATATATCTACGAAAAGCGAAACATCCGCACTCGAAAAAAAGAGCTTTATTAAAGAACAGCCGAGTGCCAGAAGCCTGCTGCAGAAGAGCCCAACGAATAAGGCGCGCAGTAATATGTCTCCCGACTACCGTATACTCATACACTCCCCGACAAAAGAAACGCCGCGTCGGCTGCTCTTTGCGCCGGCGAATCGTAAAAACTTTACACACACACACACACACACAGAGAGATAGAGAGAGAGATGCGGAAAAGAAAGCGAGAATAACTATACGCTTACGCATGTGTGTGAGGCAGGTCGGGTCCGTCGATAAATCACCGTCGCCTCCTGTAATTACGCCGCGCGCGGAAATAGACCCGCGGAAACTCTCGGGATAAATAAACCCGCGACGGTGTATATAGCTCGATCTTCTTCTTCTTCTTCTTCTTTTGCCGAGAAAGAAGAGACTGCGACAAATAAGACCGAGAGAGGGCTAGAAAAATCAACGCCATAACTCGCCGACATAAACACGCACACACTCATATTCGCCTACTCGCTTTTTCTCTCTCTCTCTCTCTCTCTCTCTCTCTCTCTCTCGCAGAGCAGCCTCCCCCGCAATAAACGTCGGATTTTTCTCTGCGCGCGCGCGCGCGCGTATATGTATAGGGAGAGCGACTCGTAAAACGAATACGCGATTCTCGCGGCGGCCAAGGTGTCTTACACGTTCCTTTTACGCGGAAATTTAAGATTGCGGCTGCTGCTGTGCTGCGGTGGTACTTACACCGCGCCGGTGGAAAGTCGAAGGGATATATCGAGAAGGAGAGTCGACTGTTGCCGTAAAGAAGAGTAGAGAAACGCATGTGGAAGCGAACACGAGAAGGAGCGTATATAACGGCGCGGAACGTACAGAGAAACGAGAAAGAGAGAGAGACTGTAAAGTAGGGGCTTTAATAGAAGAGGTAATGAAAGAATATAAATAACCGTTTGCTGTCGTATCATTCCCCGCCACCGGGATTGCATTTCGCCTCTATGATCCCACCCGCGCACACGTTATTATTTATCGCGAAACATATTTGATGATTTTTTTTTTTCGATCCGACACAAGCCGCATCGTTGCATCACGAGCAGCAGACGGAAAATCTTGATCGCTGGCCTACTTTTGAAAAAATTCCCCCGAAAGCCACGTGTTTAAAAATACACACCCATCATCCTCGTTTCTTCTTATTCCGCTATTTGCCGACGGTCCACGTGCGCAGGAACTGCGACACGCAGGAGAAAAACGAGTGGACATGCAAAAAAGCAAGTGTGTGTGTGTGAGCTGCAGCGGCGAAGGGGTAACGTGAGAAGTCGAGACAGCTCCTCTCTCTCTTTCTCTCTCTCTCTCTCTCTCTCTCTCTCTCTGACTCCGTCTCGAGGCGTCACGTGCGGCTGTTTCAGCACGTATCTTTTCGAAATTTCAAATCTCGAGTCGCGCCAAGCGAAATAACTCCGCGGCGTACTTATTTCAGTCTCGCGCGCGCTGCGATTTTTCGCTTCTTTCTTTTTCTTTCTTCTCTCTTTTTTCCTCTTGCTGCTGCTACTGTTTGGTTTGCGCAGTTCGAGGAACGACTCGAGTTTGCGGGGATAATATTAAATTCTGACTCGCGCGCGAGAGGGTTCATTGATTTTGTGCGCGGGGTTTTTTGGATTGTCGATATGGTTTTAGCCGGACACACGATGCTTGATTAAATTTAAAACGAACCCAGAGAGAGAGAGAGAGAGAGAGAGAGAGAGAGAGAGAGAGAGAGAGAGCGCCAGGAAAGCGTGGTTTGCATTTTAAATCCAGTTGCAGATTGTAAATGCTGATGAACAATTTGGAATTGAGAATGAAGCGGACTAACGGTATTTTACAGTTGTTTTTAAAATTGAAACAGCCCCGATGCAAAGTACTACTAAATAGTGTCTTATACACGAATTCTGATTCGGCTCATCTTCAGAGTCATTCTTATTCTCATAAGCAGCGAAGAAAAATATTACTTTTCCCACAAAGCCAATGTGGCAATCAGCATCGAGCTCGGCATATTTTTTTTTCATTAAACCGCACGATACGTATATTCGTTTCGCAAAACCGTCTCTCACTCTCGTTCTCTCCCTACCGTCTCCCGATCTATATATATATATGCATAAATCACACCATACTATGCGCATTTGCAATTCACGATGTATTCCGGCGAATGGCAGAGGCCTACAATATTGCGATGCAGAAAATTTTCAATTCATCGACCTACAAGCACACGAGCAGCAGCAGCAGCGAAGCTAGAGATATAGCGAGACAGATACGCGAGCAGCGCGATGTACCTGAACAAATGATACGTATCGCGCCGGATACGAACTAGACTGCAGTCAGACAATCGAGAATGGAAATCAATATGCGCGCGCTCGGTTGCTTTCCTCTCTCTCTCTCTCTCTCTCTCTCTCACCTCCACTACTGCAGAGCAGAGCTCACCGCAAACTCGCGTTCTCTCATCGGCGCAGATCCATCCATAATTGGCAATTCTAAAAGTCGGGAGGGGGGGGGTTACGCGCGTCCGTTTGTTTTCGCGCGAACCGCGAGAGTATACAGCGCTGACCAGAAAACGAGGAGTTAACAGGGAGGAAAGCCTGTGTATAATAAGTAGTGGCTCACCTCCGAGTCGACCGCAGCTTAAGGATAGTAGTAGTAGTAGTAGTAGCAGAAGTAGTGGATATCGCTGCAGACAGGGCGACGCGCTACTACTGGCATCCGCCGATACACACTCAATAATAGCGCAGCTTTCACTTTTTCCTTCTTCTTCGACTCACGATATCCCGCAAAGCCGATAAACAAACTATGCTATTATGACTCCGCTGCTTCCTTAAATATTATAAATATATTCTGTGTTCTTCTGCGTCTTCTTTTTTTCTTCGCGTCTTATAATGCAGGTACACTCTCTCCTGGTTACGGTTATAACGCTTATGTACTTCGAAAAGAGGCTTGTGCTGAGAGCTTTTATTATTTCTCGTTGATAGGATCGTTTGTATAACAGTGGCTTTCGAGTTTTGAACTGTGTGTTTCTGGCTTTGCGCTTCACATCCACTTGCCCGCCTCGTTACTTCTCTAATAGCTTCGCTTGTTTTGTTTTGTTTGTATCTTTCTTTCTTCTCTATTAACAATACAGTAGTGTGGGAGGGGCGTAGGCACTATTGCGCTGTGATAGAAGGTAAGTTATTTGAAGGTACTTGTAGGTTATCGAGGTATTTTGTCCAAGGTAGAAGTATGTGCCCTGTATGCGTCTGTTTATGCTTTACATATATATATATACTCAAGCAGGGTCGAGGGTTGTATATCATTTGAGGTTGTATTTCGTACTTTCCTTCGTCTCTCTCTCTCTCCCGGTCTCGTTTTCTTTCTCTCTTCTGTTTTTGATGTGACGTTCGCGAGGCCCTTTGCATTAGGGTCCGTGCACGAGTGGTCAGAAGTGCTTATCACCTGATCTGGTCTCCCCGCTTAGCCACATCGCACTGAGCTCGAGCGTCTGCTTTTACACGGTACTTGACATACACCATCTGTAACATAAGACAAAGAGGCAACTGTGAGAAATAGACTTGAACGTAATAACATTAGATACTTATATTGCGTGAAACATTTCATCAGCTATGTTATTTCTTATTTACATAAAAACAAATTGTTAGTAAAGTTGATTGTTTTCTATATATAGAAGTTTTTCGGTGATAAAGCTTCGTAGCTATCTTTCTTAACCCGCTGAGGGACGAATTCTTTTTTTTTTCAAAGAAATTCAATATTATTCGACATCTCGTCTTCATAAGGATTGATTTTTCATGCCGCATACAACCTCGGGTTATATAACAAGTTCGAATTATCGACGTTTCGCAAAAGAAAAGTTTGAATCAACAGTCCACCACAACAGCGTCTGCTATTGCAGTATAGAGACTCGTCGCATCACAGAATCATTAAAATAAGTGAAAGTTATTTATTTTTCAAATTTCGCAAACTGTGTATAGCGATGACGATGTATTTTAAATAATCGCCATCGTACAGAACGTACGCCGAATAATTGCCGTGACTGCAACCAAAACCACAACAAGACTCAGCTTCGTGGAAAAACTTAATATGTGCATCTGAAAAGGCACATCCCGCGGAGGAATGATGAAAGAAGCGCAACTGGAAAACCGCAAAAATCGTCCAAATGGATTTCGCAGTGCACATGCACATTACAGCGCGTCCGTGAATAAGAGACTTATTTATATACGCTTGAGCACGCGGACTAAATTACTGGAAAACCGGAACCTTTCGGAATTTGCGCCAGCACGACGACGACCCACGCACGCCTATTAATTCACGGATTTATGTCTCGGTGGCTTTTCAAATCAAGGATAAACCGCGGGCATTTTTCACTGAACCCGCGCATTCATATAGATCGAAGCCGGCTGAGTGTGCCTCGATGTGATATTAACGGCTTATTTTCAATCGTATAGCGACTATGATCATGTAGATTTTTTTCTTATGTTATAATGATTATTGTGTGTGTACAGATTGAAAGCGGCTTTGCCTTATGCGAGATATTTTACGCGTGAACTATAGGTCACGACCAAATGTGTTCAGGGTATTTCAAAGTTTTCAGTGCGTGAAAACGACACGAAAATGTATACATACAGTCACTTCGAGATAAGAAGTATCCGAAGACAGATAACACGAGAAAAGACCTCAATATCGGCCTTTTCTTGTACGAGGCTTTCAAGTTTTCAACGACACGAATGTTTTCCATAGTGTGTGGCGCATACGCTAAAGAATTGCCTAAAACTAAAACGTGACTGAAAAAAAAATCTCACAAAACGTCATGAATAGCTGAATTATTTACTCGAGTCGTATAAAAGGAGGCAAATATACACTAAAATTACGACGCTTCTCCGAACGATGCCATCTGGCGTAATTATAGGAGCGAAGATGAGAGAGACTATTATTGTTCATAAAAGACGAAGAAAAATAGTTTCACGCTATATAAGAACGATTCATTGTCACAGCAACAGCTTCATAGCAGCGTATGGGATTTTCCGAGAAAAGAGCGCGTCACGTCACTCTTGGCATATGTGCGATAATCGCTCGTTTTCACAAAAATAAAAACGTTCTCGACTTATTTCCGTTCCCCCTCGAAGTATATTATATAGAGAGAAAAAAAGCGTACCAACAAAATATACATCAGCAGCCGAAAAACAAGTGACCGAAAATAATTCAGCTGATCAGCACAGCGCGGGAAATTCGAATCAATCAAGCAACTTGCGCTATTTTCGCTGCGAGAAAAAGACAAAAGCCCCTCGGCGACATTTAGCATGAGCGCGCGTGTGCGGGCGTTTGAAGAGGGTATTTTTAATTCCACCTTGCGTCGCGCGCGCTGTCCGTTCCCCTCTGTCTGCTGCGTATGCTTCCTTCCTCTCTCTCTCTCTCTCTCTCTCTCTCTCTCTCTCTTCCCTCGATTTCCTTCAGGTATACATACATGCCTGACTTCCCACGGCTAATGCGTGTCACGAAGGGCACAGAGGGCTACGTACGTATATACACAGCTATATACCCCCCGACGGCGACGACGCGTATATATAGGTATACGCGCACACACAGCTTCGTCGGCATGCGTCGGTGTCGGCTCAGCCGCGTGCATTCTCGCGTGATACGACGAGGGGGACTACGTACTACTCTCCAGACCTACGCCAATACACAGCGGCGGCTCCCTCGGCTCTGCTTTGCACTGGCTATGTGTGTGTGTGTACTGTACACTATATATACTGCTGCTCTTCGGATCGTTTCAGGCGGACGCGCCGACGTTGAATGTGGAGCATGTCTCGTCGATGCGCGCGCGCGAGGTTTACCTGTGCACCGGCAGCACGACGTGTGTGCAGCTCGTGAAAAACTTTCGTGCTCTCATAATTAATAATAATGAACGGCTGGAATTAATACGCCATTGTGCGCGCGCCGTATGGCCGCTCGTTTGCGCATCCGCAACGGCTTCGTTAGGTAGAGAGCTCGTGAAAAAAAGTCTCTCTCTCTTTTTAGGTCGTAATTTTTGATTGACTGCACTATCCGTGTCTGTTGTGTACTATATGCGCGCTCTAATTAAGCGTTGCTATCCGCGCTTATGCTGCAAGTTCAAGGATCGACGGTATCTTTCTTACATTTTATTATATATATCGATTTGTGAATTCAATAGGTCTCCATAGCCTGAGCTTCGAGTAACTTTCAAAGACTACTCCCGCAACAGTGTATACATGTATAATCGAAGTCCGGTTAACAAAGCTGTAATTAATGCAGCTGACAGGAGAACGTATAGATATATGAAGAGGTGCTGTTCCGTGCGTTCGAATGTTCGCAGAGCCACAAAGCAACGTGCATATCGAATGCCAGCAGGTGAATTCCATTCAGGTTCGCGGTTACACCTTCGCTCGCAACGTAACCCTTGCGGCTTCTTCTTCTTCGAGTCTTCCCCTTTTGGTCAAAGTTGCGCAACGATTTCATATGCATCATATGCGCCTAATTACGGGTCAGCGCTCTTTGCGCAAAATTACAATATGTATATGCGAGAGCTGCGTACTTTTCATTTCTGCAGCCAGATAGCGCACTTGTACCTCACTGAGGTATGTTGTGTAAAGCAGCGATGAGAGAGAGAAGAAGAGAAACAGGGAAAGTGAGAGAGAGAGGACGGACGGCGGCTGCGGCTTTGAAGGAGCTACTAGGCTGCTGCTGCTTTCATTTGTTTCCGGACAGATGTTTTAACGTTTTCGGCTTTGTGCGAAAATGCGCCTCGTAGAACCAAATTTGCAACATTGAAGCTTTTTAACAGAATTTGGTAACTTGTCCATGAAAATACGATCGATTAAAGAGTTTATCGGTAATTTTGAATCGAACAGAAAATAAGTATATGGAGAGATAATGCGTATATCAGACGTTGAAAAATTTTTTTTTATTTATATCATGGATAAGGCGATCAATGCCATGCGATAATTATTCTATAAATAATAACAAACCCGATACAATTGCAATATCAGTCTAAGCGAACGTTCTGCTTTCGTCTATAAATAATACGGAGTTATATCTCTATAGTATATGACCTGATAATCGCGATAAAAAGTAACGCGATCTTATAACGTTATATAATTGAAATTCCGAATGTATTTAAAAAAAATCAAATTTACAAAATGTTCAAAACCTGCGCATTTTGAAATTCTTCCAAAACGTTGAACGTAAAATATAATTTTACTGACCTTATCAACCTATATTCTACATTTCTGATAAGCGCGTGTAACCTTGTTGAAATTTTTTCATTCGAATGCATTAAAAGAAAAAATATCATGTCGCACCGTATATACAAAAGTAAGATACGTCACACGTATATCGTATATGGCGCAGTATTTAAACTAATGCAAAAAATTTGCAAAGCACATTTTCGCATAACTATGCATAAATATTGTATAAAAACAAACGTCACTTAATTTATGAGTTATCTGCAAATTTGACATCGTGCTTTACAAAAATGATTGCAGTGGAAAATAAGCCGCGTATACAATAAGAGATAAAATAATCAAATAAAAGATTAAACATTAAAAAATATTAATATTATATGCTTGAGAAAGTGATGATTCAGCGTCTCGCGGCGTTTTATCACGACAAGATGCAATAATTTTCCTATCTCGAGTTTCACGTAGTTTGTTCTTATTATCACAACGATTTTAAATACAAACTTCGTATATGATGCTTATATCCAAGAAATCCAAACCCCTTCGATTCGATGAAAAAACGTCTAGAAGCTGCTTCCGAAAAAAATATCTCTTCTCCCAGATTCATGCCAGCAACAAGAAGTGTAACAGCGTAAACGAAGGAGTATATTTCCAGAGCGCATCGGACGCGCAGGAGTTACTGCACACACACACACGTCCGTACAAGGGGGCACCGAGACTCGAGCAAAGGGATCCCGAAGTATCGTAATTCAATACCATTGACTGAACTTGAGCTACTTACGAGTGACCTTGTCCGATGCACAACAACACACAATATATGCGTACGTATTATATATATATATATATATATCAATGCACGCAGTATACATATATGCATATATATACCGAAAGTCGCACTACTGTACGCAAACGTCGCATGCTCGCGCGATAAGCCTGTGACAGCAGACAAAGCAAGAAGAGAACTGGAGGAAGGGAAAAATACGCTGTTATACCAAATAGAGAATGAGGATGTCACGGAGGTGAGCGCGTATAGCGGGCGCCTTCTCGGATTTCGCGAGACTCACCCGTCGCGCGACGTTGGGACCTCCTCTTCACGCCTTCGCCTATACTCGCTTCCGGCTGCTGTCGAGTAGCTGCATCTTAGTTTTATGTTACTCTCACTTTTTATATAAAGCAATCCCTCCTTTTTTCTTTTCAGACGCGCTTTGCCCCCGCGCGAGATTAGGGCGGGATTTGGGGCTTTCAGCCGAGTTTGACTTTCGGAACTTTTCTACTTGCCCGCCCCAGCTTTCGAAAAATATGTGACGCGTGACGTTTTTTTTTAAACGCGTTCTTTTCTGAACTTCTTTCGACACTTTGGGATTAAAATGTCATCTCGCTTGCTTTATCCGAATATAACGGCGGTTCGGTCTGTGTTTGCGTGTACGGTGTTGTATAGAAAAATGTGTGTGTGTGTGTGTGTGTGTGTGTGTGTGTGTGTGTGTGTGTGTTTGACAAGAGAGTGTGTAGCTCGGCCGCTACAGGTCTAATTGCTGCGCTCGAGTATAACTTTGCGTTCGTTGCGAAAGCTATATACGCGACGTCGATATACAACATTGTTTTATAAAAGATTAGCATATACACTGTTGCACTTTACGACTATAAATAGCTGCTCGCGGAGCTTCCACGAGAAAATGCGCAAGTTAATTAGGCAGCAGTTCAAACGTCGGGCAAACGGATTGCAGAACATGTGAAGTGAAGCGTGATCAGTATACAGAGACCGCTGCTCTGCGCAATCTGCAATATAATGAAAGCACTAGAAATAAAAAAAAATAAACTGACCTACACCAATGGAGGTGGCGAATGACGTTGTGGTACTTCCGTCGAATGACCCCCAGCCCCGATGAATATTTACCGCGCGCGATTACTGACCCAACGTATCGTCGATTCGACGGCAATGTTTGTGCATCGCGGTCATGCGGCTCTGACTTTCAATAGTATTCGCAACGAGCGGATTATATCCATGCTGTAGCAGTAGTAAATTATTTATTAAATCGAACCGCATGCAAATATAGCTTTTTCTACCCGTTCCGGCGAATCAATGCGTAAAAGGGCAATATCCCATCGGGGGTACACTGACAAATTTGAGTCACCATACGCGCACCGATACAACAAACTCGTAATTTTAGCAAAAAAGAAAACTCACGAGCAGACCAAGCTGCAAACTTCCGACTACTCCTTTACTAAGGCTTCTAAATCGCATAACAACCCTGTCGATAATTTCTCCCGTTTATACTAAACAGCTTACTCCCGAACACAGCAGCAGCAGCAGTCACCTCGAAACCCCAAAGAAGAAAAAATATCCGAGAGAGGAATCCCGTATTGAACTCCTACATCTGCGGCGCGCGGTCACGAGTCGCAATTTTCGAGAAATCGCAAAAGGTTCGAGAGAGTCTCGACGGGTACGTATGTGTGTATATATATAAAGCTGCGCGCTCAGCGGCGGCTCGGTGTCAGTGGGTTGTAATCTCTCGAGACCCTCGCCGCACGTGACAGAACGGCGGCCATGGCTTATCTTTCTCTCCTGCTCTCGCGAAAGAAGTCGCTTGAAACGCTTGGCTGTATGTGCAGTATGCGCTCGATGTGTGTATGGGTATATACGCTGTACACAGCAGGGCTATTATATTCAGTATGAGCGGCTATACGCGGAGATGCGATGCGCGCGAATAAAGTGCCTTTCCGACTCTTTGCGTATGCGTTCGGGGCGATTAAATTGATGTTTTGCGGTATGAGGCTCTTGTACGCGGTATATATCGCGTGTTGGGGAAAACGTTTTCAACGACGAGATACACGCATATATACTTGCTGAATGAAAAGGGTTATTGGGGATTGGTTGATTGGTCGAACGTTTGGATAATAAGCTTGAAGACAAAGAAACTTATTCTGTATATACAAAAAGGAAAACAAGTCTCGTACAATATAATTATATCAATGCAGATGTAGCAGTAGCGAGGAGGCTTTGAAATGAAATTTCGTGAAATCTCATTACAATCTCCCGTTAGGCAATTTTAAGCAACAGCAGAAAGTTTAGCCCACAGCATCAGAAGAATAATGCAAGCAGGATTTAATTTGCTAGGGTCTACTACAGCGGCAGCTTTCCCACGCACGCAAGTGAAAAAACTCGCCGGAACATGGCCAAAAGCTGGCCGACGACGAAAAACGGGAGAAGGAGAGAAAGAAAGACACCACCACCATATACACATCCGTTGATGCATCGCGTGCTCGGCAGCGTTAACGACCAAGCGGAATGGAGTGGAACGTTTATAGCACGAGAGACTGTGAGTATACGCGACAAACCACTCCCCGATTGCATTAGCGATTCCCGAAGCATCCTAGAATAAAAATGCATCCTCGCGCGCCTATTGTGTCCTCCTCCTCGTCGTCGTCGCGGTCGTCGTCGTCCCTGCCAGACACGCGTGCGCATTCTTCCTAGCTCCAACTGTTCATTTCTCCGCCGCCAGCGGCCCTCATTTTTCCCTTGTAAAAGCCCTACTGCCTTTTTCCTTTCATCCATTATCTATATACACAAAGCTCCATTCTTTTCTTCCGGCTTGTGCGTTCCTCATTTTCACCGGCGTCTCGTCGCGCGACGTATACCAGACGGCATACGTTAATCGGCGGATTAACCGAAAAACGCGCACTGACTGGATTAAGCCGCTGAACTCTTGCACTGATGTTGTCACAGAGTTTGTATGTATACAAAACTGAAAGTTTTATAATTGAATGGAGACCTCGCGAGAGGGCAATTAGAGAAATGTTACATGCCATTAATGCTGCAGCTTTGTATACATATGGCGATCGCGTTGCAGCTGTGTGTGGAAATTCGAAAAATTATCTGATCGACCACACGAGAGCAGCTCTAAGTCAATTGATGCCAATTGAAGTTATCAATTAAGCTCTAATGAAAGCTTTTCATCCAGCGGTATCAGCTGGAGCATTGTATCTTTTAAATAAAATTGCTTCTCTTCTCGGATGTGCCAATAACGAATCAAAGCATCTGCACGTAATGTAGTCTTCTTTTTATCTAATCGTCGTCGCTGGAAAACATTGGAAACATTCGTCCGCCACTCGAATTCTCGATGTATCTCGAGTATATAAAGCGTTTAAAAATCCTCCCCTTTCACAGGGAGAAAGCACAAAATAACAACAACAGCAGCAACACCGATGTCCCAGAGAGAGGGCTCTGAATTCAATTCAACGGAATCTCACGAAGCGATCGTTCATGTCAAAAGACCCCCTCTCTCGGGCCAACAATGTGGTCATCCGGTATCGAGAGCCTCTTTTTTCCCGCAACACAGCAAACAGCAGCAGCAGCAGCAGCAGCAGCATCCTTTGCCCGCAAAGATGGAAAAGCATATCTCCAGCTCCATAGCTGGGCGCACGAATACAAGGCCTCGTGAGAGAGCGCAGCGTTTTCGGCGTCGCGCGCTCACGATCTGCACGAGTCCCGCAACTTTTCAATTTTCGACTACTGTGCAGCGCGCGGTGTGTCAGCTGAGGCTATACACAGCTACGTGTGATTCTCTCTGTCTGCTGCAGCCGTATATATAATACTACATCTACAGGTATATATGCAACGCGAGAGGGAGAGAATCGTCCGGTGCAGCGCCTAGACTCGTGCGCGAGCAAGGCGCAGTCAATGTTTTCGCGACGGGCAGTAGAGGGGGCTGGCGAGGGAAAGCGCGCTGCAGCGGTGTCAGTCAAGAGTCGAGAGCAGCTAGAGGCAGTTATAGCTCCGAGTGAAAACGTCGACCCCCGACTCTCTATACTCTACGCTTATATATTCCTTGACTGGCTTCCCCACCAGAGCTAGCTAGCTTCTGCTGACACACACGTTCTTTTCGAGCTGCTGCTGCACCAGCATGCGGTGTATATATTATACGTATACATGCAGGCAGACACTGTACGAGGGCTTTTGCAGTGAGTACTGCGTTTAACATTCAAGCTAAAAATGATACGCGCCGGCCCGGCTGACGTCATACCGGCCGCTGATGCTCTGATGCTCTCTTCCTCTTTCTCTCGCCCTCACTCGACGCATATAGTCACGCAGCAGCAGCGAGCTTACCGTCGAATGCAGAGTAAAAGAGAGTTTCTTCATGTGTGTGTATGTGTGTAGGACACATAGTAGGAGTACCAATGTCGCTCTGTATGCATGTGTATATATATAGTCAAGAGCTCCTCTTCCTTCTTCATCTTCTTCTTCTTCTTCTTCTTGTGCTTCTTCGACTTCGTGGACTTCGTAGTCGTACTAGTGACCAAGGCTCGGGTTAAGCCGAGTATTTTATTATACACCGCTGCTGCTGCTGCTTCTTCGGCGAATGGCGATGCGTAAAGTTATAATGTTTATGGGAGGAGAGCTGCTGCTGCTGCTGCTGATGCTTTACGTGACCAACTTTCATTACTTTTAATTGTTCTTCTGTTCTTTATGGATTTATTACTTGGGTACTTCTTACGTAGAGATGTTTTACAGTTTCGTCTTATCCTTCGCGGAGGCTGTCTGCTCTCGGCAGGAGAGGTAAATGAATTTATTGAAAAACAGTCAGTCTGCTTTCCTAATGATTTTTTTTGTCGGAGAAAAGGAAATGCGCTTAACTCTTGGATCGTTAAAAGTTCTTGCGGAGAGTACTAAAGTGTGTGGCGTGTACTCTGGCAAGCAAAGTCTCGAGAACAATGAGACAGCCGCTTCTGTGGAGTTTGCGAGATCCAGAAACGATAAATTTGTCACAATTTGCTAAATTATCAAATTAACCGCTATGGGTGAGAGACGGAATATCTCCACATATTCAAGGAGAGAAGCAGCTGTCGTAAATCTTGAACAGATGAATGGATTAGAAAAGACAGCAACGGAGCGGCAGCTTAGCATTTATCCCTCCCCAAGAGAACTTGAAGATTTAGTTTCAGAAGTTTTAAAAGTCCGCGCTGCGGCGCCTTAGCACAAAATATTCATAGCTTATAATTTGTAAAACTATTGAGAATTCATGCATGCACAAGGACGGAGTTTCGAAAAGTTTAATGTGCCTCCCGCGAGATTCACGATTGCTCCCTGTATGTACTTATATTGCCTCAAAAGGCAAATACTGATAATTCCGTACGATACCTCCTCTGTCTCTGTCTCTCTCCCTCTCTCTCTCTCTCTCTCTTTCTCTCTCCTAACTGCACACATATAATTAGAGAAGCATTAGTTTTCCTGGATAATCATCTGGAAATTAGGGAAAATTCAATTGAACCGAATGTATAAAAACGGATATGCTCGTTTCTTGCTCGCTGCATTTATCAATTAGCTCTTATTCGGTTAATTCAGCGTTCCTTCCAATTTCAATTGCTTCAATTATAAAATAGCGCGAAGGAAACTCGATACTATGCACTGGCTTTCGAAAAAAATCGTCGATGCGGTACAGCTTATTATAAGTGTACTTGTCTGCCTAGTATACGCCAAAACCGGAGTCGACCTTATTTATTTCAGATGATTGATTACATTGAGTCCCAATATGTATATATATAAAAGTGTCTATATATAGCTATACTTGTACCAGTATAATGCGGTGTGCAGTATTTGCGCAAAGACGTATCATGACGGAATACTTTCCAAAGTGCACTTTCTTTGGGCGATTTCGTTGGATCAACGTCCAATTACTGGTTCACGGTCGATTAAGACTAATTGGCTGTATTAGAGAATTTCAAGCGTGTGTAATCACAACCTAGTTAAAAGTATATCATCGTAACCAATGATGCAGTTCGTTGCTTGTTAAAGCTGGTGGATGCTTTCATGAAAGTTTCATTTAGCTTTGTAATTGATCGGATATATATGTACTTTTTAATACTAATTACGATTATAATTAGCGATCGTTTTTAACTTATTTCTCGCTTTTATGGTCACTCTGGATTTATTTACAGCCTTAAAGATTCCAGAGAATAGCCAACTAAATTTTTATGCTTCGTTATTGTGCATTAACCCACATCCTTTAAATGCTTTTTTTAACATTCAACGATATTGTTTCTACCTCTGCATTTGGAGCGGAATCGAGCTCGTGTATACCAAAGCTCTCATTACATTCATTAGCAGTGCGGCGGACGTACATATGCGCCGAAGTCTTTTCTCCGACCAAATAAAAGAAAAAGTTCTGAACAAGACAC
The DNA here is from genome assembly GCA_020010945.3 of Muscidifurax raptorellus. Lineage (NCBI taxonomy): Eukaryota > Metazoa > Arthropoda > Insecta > Hymenoptera > Pteromalidae > Muscidifurax > Muscidifurax raptorellus. Next base: position 6,422,408 of record CM052078.1, on the reverse strand, counting down.
GAGTGATCGATGGTGGCTTAAGCAGCATTCAATAGCAATGGCCATTCAATGAGGATTTTTCGTCTCTCGAAAAAAGAAATTGCTTACACTCGGCTATTATATATGGTAGTCCGGCATTGACGCGCATCGACGATAAATGTATTCCGGACACACTTTCTCCTTGGTAATGTGTATGGTTTCGTATACACTCCATCATTTTTACAAGTAAGTGAGCCCTTCCTTCGAATTGTTATACCCTCCTATATATATTCTGATTTTGGATTTGATTTCCTGGCATTGCTATCTGCTACAACTATTGAAAAGATAGTCTGATAAAGAATCATCGAAATTTAAGGACATGATCAACATCAAAGTTTCAATCATCAATAGTTATAAAGAAATTCTGCTCTACAGATAACTTTCGAACTCGCATGTTTCGGCACAATAACAGTATAGGAACTTTAGGCAGCTTGTGCAGTGAATGTGCAAACAAGGTATCCCTTCCTAACCTCACTCTTTCCATGCGAAATAACTCTCTTGACCTTGGGATATTCGCTGCCGCCGTCGACACCACGAGCGAGCTGCATAATCTTTATCAGTTCAGCCGTGGCTTGCGGGAGACACAACAATTGACTCTAAGCTGCTGTATAGGCCACGAGTTAGCATATCGTGAGTTGTGTGAGATTTGGGCTCTTATTTTGGTTATTGTGAAGCTGACTGTTGGCAAGGTCGTGTTTTTTTTTACGACGCTCGACAAAAGGCTCTTTTTGTCTTTGTTGTAGACTCTGTAAGTCTGTAATTGTAATAAAAAAAAATCAAACAATGCTCAATTATTGAAAGGCGTAACGACAATGAGAATTGTAGAAGAAAATGAATGGAAAAATTTGACGAACTATTTTAGTCGCGTATTTTAAATATTGAAGATACTGGGATGTTGAATTAAGATGAGATTACAGAAAAAAAACTAGTTCACTACCTGACCAAGACTAGTAATTTTTAATATGCGGAAAACTTGTTTTAAATTGCGAAGAGTTTATTCGAACAGCAGGATTGATGTACAGGCATTTTAATTAGCCGTCACCATCAGAGAGCAGTAGAGTAGGTTTAACAATTTAATTTCTTGGTATTTTTCCACAAAAAATTCGATTCTGATCGACAAAGCTCAAATGAAAATTCACCATCACATTCTATAACAAGTCTATTATTCGTGCGCGATTAACATTGGTGCCAAAAAAGCAGCTCTCTCATCAATTACAAAAATACGCGTCAGACTTATTCATCATAGACGAAAAAAACTGTGTGTGTGCGAGAGAGAAAGAGAGAGAGAGAGAGAGAGAGAGAGAGAGAGACAGCCATAACGAGGTGAACTGCGCAATTCCACAGGCACCGAGATTTCGGGCCGAATTTCGCCGTGTCATATCCTTAAAAGGTCATCGAGTTTCTCAGCCATACGAGCGAACGAAGGTGTACATTGCGCTATACACGTATAATACCACCTTTATATCATTGGAGCTATGCTCGCGCGCGAGCGAAAGAGGTGAGCGTTCACCTCGGCTTCTCTCTCAGGACACGCACACGCACACGGACACACAAGTTTTCGCGAGAGTGCGCCAAGGACATCGGAATTTCCGAGGAGCGCTGCCAAGCGCGAAAGAGTATATATATATATATATATATATATATATATGTGTGTGTGTGTGTGCGTGTGCGTGTGTGCGTGCGTGCGCGTGTGTGTGCGTGTGTGTGTGTATAAAAGATATATACGTGTATACTTGCGCGCGCGACTCGTGCCAGAAATACGTGGCCACTTACCGACATTATGCGTTGCGTAAGCGCGAGCGCAGCGCCCGCGACGGATAAATAGCTATTGACCTTTATTCTAAGCGAGCCTCGAATGAATGAACGGCCACCGCCGCCGCTTGCTATATACTGCACGGACACACGCGGATGTGCGCGAGCAAGTCTATCCTATATGTGCATGTGTCTCACTCTCTGCATATACATATATATATATATAAGTACGTGCTGCTGCTGCTGCTGCTGCTTTCTGTGTGTGTTTTTCTCTCTGCCAGCGGACGACTTTTTTCTTTTGTACTATATATCCATCGGCGTGTATTCTTCTTTCGTTCGTCTATACTGTTATACGTATAGGCAAATAATCTCTTACACAACGCCTATACGCTTTTATTTACGAGAAACGTGTGTCACTGCTGCGTTTCCATTGCTTCTCTGTCTCTCTCCTTGTTCCAGAGACATTTATGTACTTCAGAGAGAAAAAACGACGTTTTCTAAGAAAAATTAGATTGAACTCTTAATTTCTGTGTTGGTGTTGAATAAGTAGTATCGCATGACCTGGTCATGCACCGACCTTGACGGTCATCTTCTAGTGCAGCAGTTATTATCCTAGATAATTCCATGCTTGAACTACCTTTCCGTAAACACAATAGAATAATTTTCACATTACGCTATGAATGTGTGTGTGAGCTTTCCCTTGTGCATTGTTACAGAACCTGACTTACGAGTAGTGTATTTATGTTTTCCACGTCAGCCAACGAGAATTTTTCGTTAATAAAGGATTACAAACTCATCTTGGAAGCAAAAAACTACACAACAGTCGGTGCAACAATTTTTATTTCCACATCTATCCGAGGTCTTTACGTATAATTAGTCGCATTCAAGCTTGTTATAGCAGAAGAAAAAAATGAGAGAAAGTGCAACGCGAAAAAGAGCAGCATATATAGTAGCAACGCGAGTGAGATAGATTTATCTAGCATAGAGATTGCTGTGAACTTGACCGGGACTCTCTCGTGAGCTTCAAGAGCAAGACTATTGCGCAACGCTTATTGCGGCCGAAGAAAAATTGTCACCCGATACAACGATTGAGCCACTGCAGCTGCACATACGTCGAGAGAGGCATTAATTAAAACCCCTTTTTTGGTCAATCGATTGCGCCCGCGAACACGCACACAAACACACACAGTCACACAAGAGAGAGAAAGCCTTATCGCAGAAGATTTTTTTGTGGCTCAAAGGCACGTCGTCGCTGCTGGTCTCCTATCTATCAAAAGGAGCTTTAAAAATGAGATCGTGCACCTTGTGCTGTATCATATATAGAGAGTCGTGAAAGCGGCAATTCTCTAACGGGATATGGTATCGCGTGATTGATTTTCATATTATCTTTGAATTCTAATTTGCGTCATAGAGACACCTGAATTACGTTCGAGTCATTTGCCAAAAACGACTAGTTACGATAGGTGTATATAGCACGAGACTTGGAGGGAAAAATAAGTGTTTTGATCGATTGGAAATAAATTCGAATTAGAAATGGCATATATTCGAATCGTTATGTGTTTTTTTTTAAATAATTCAATTCACCGAGTGTCTCGCGTCGCGGGTCATCGAGAGCAAAATAATTATTGTGCAATGTCGATTGTGTGTTCGAAAAGCAGCGGAAAAGAATTTGTCATTGGATACGCCGGCGCAGTTTTAATTGACGTCTCGCCTTTTTTTCTGATCATATACTTTTTTACAATCTATCGTTGACTCTGCTTATCACGTGTATTTTCGCAGTTAGACGTGCTCGCTCGTATCAACAGACAAAAGAGTAATCTTGCACCTCAATTTAATGCGATACGCCGCTGCACTGATAACGCGAAAAATTGCGCCTATAGCAATATTTTGTTAAATATATAGATAAGTGTTGCCGACGCCGCCGCTGCATCAAAACAGCTGGTTCGGGTTTGATAAGGGTTTTTGTCAACGATAAAGTCTTAATAACGTGAACCAGTGTAGAAATACAGTATTTTCTGTTTTTTTCAAAGCTATATTGCAATTTATCGTAGTAGATTTGGGAAAAATAAAAGTTGACAAATCATGACTGCAATGTGAACGTTTCCAGAGAAACCTCGTGAATTTCTATTAACCGAAGAAAATTACGTTTAGAAATGCCGAAATGACTTAAAGTGAAAGTGATACATTCCAATTAAGACGTAACTCGGTGGTGCCTTGCTTTACTGCTGCGGCTGCTGCTGAATAACGACGACCAAAAAAAATGTAACTAAAGTGATCGATCATGAGGAATAAAAGCTTTTGACATGAGTTTTAGTGGTCCAATAATACCTTGATGCTTTGATAATGATGTTTAAAAATCGCATTGGTTGAATACAGCTAAAAATAATTTATAACATCAATCTCTATCAATTAAATGCTCGATAAGCACATATATATATGTCATCATATTATGTACTGTTTTGCAATGTTTAAAATATATAAAGATATACAACGTGAATAAAATGTAAAAAATACGCCAAACTTCGATACCGACGATAAAATGCAAAAGAAAGTCCTTTATAATATAATATCTTAACTAGCCGAAAATAACAAATTTCGAGCATTGAACAAGCGCAAAGACTTTATATACAAGAGAGAAAGGCCGATCGCGACGAATCGTCGTCGTCGATTTAAAAGTGTAACGCATGCAGCGAGAGAGTGAGAGAGACGCATAGCACGGGCCCGGCCGCTGCAGAGAGAAACGAAGACTCGAATCGACGTGACTGCCGTGGCCAAACAGTAGTCTACTAACCGGTCAGAAAACGTCGAGCTACAGCTCAAGCGGTATATGTATATAGAGGCATTCGGGTGCATTGGGCGCGTGCAATCCATTGCATCATCGCGCTATGCTGCTGCTGCTGCTGCTGCTGCTGCTGCTTCGAAAAATAGGCACGTGGCCCAAATTCACTGGTACTCCGAACCAGCGAGAAAAGAGAACGGGAAAACATATCAGAGCTCTGCTGTTTTCTATATCCAGCGAGAATGAATTTCAAGACGACCGATAGCAATGGCCGAATTCTGAGCGTTTTTGTGCGTGTATTTTTGAGATAGCGGGGTATCGCTCCGCATGAGAAGTTCAGCGATGACGAGGTAAGTATACCGAGTTGACGAAAAATATGCGGAAATGCTCGAGCGTAAAAAAGGCTAGTACAGCCGTGAATTTGTTTTTCGGTATTGGTAGACGACGATCGTGATCCCCCCAATATACGAATAATACTTTTGTAAAATTTTATAAGCAATAACGTCAAGCTAAAAAAGTTCCTAAATCCGACTTTCCATCGCGACTATACGTAAACATCACGTATGAAGTATATGCAATAGAGAGTCACAAACATATCACACAATTGTTCCCATCTGCGAAACTTGCGCTTGGATCTAGGGTCAAAGGATCATCGGTCATCGCGTTGTCTTTCACCGTGGAGACCCCTGCACTGTCGATGACGAGGACGACGACGCCGATGACTACGACGACGAGTTGATATATATTGTACGTGAACCGCGCGACGAATTATGCAAATAATACTGCATTCGATAGCCGCGCTTGTTTTCGTGGAGACCGTTTATCGCGTTGTACGATTGTGTTTTTCAGCTATACATTAATACCGGCGTTCGATTATATTTTTGGACAAGCCGATGAAATTATGTACCCGCGTTCTTATCAAGCCATGACGATATCAGAAAATGCAAAAGCTTTTTTGCGCTGCTGATGCAACTGTTCGTACTTCGTTCGCTGTATAAATCTAATACATATATCTTTCTCTCTTTTTCTTTCCCCCACGCTTTCTTGCTGTTTACCGATCGCATACATGATTTTGAGAAAGATCGTTCGCACATATCTCTGTCAATATACTGCAAGTTTCCTCTTATTCTCTTCGACTGCGCTATGCGCAGTTCAAAGACCGATTGCGAAAGAGTCACGAATTAGCAACATTAGCGTTTTAATCTCTCGACAGATTTATAAATGCATATGCGCGCGCGTTACTGCGCGAGACAATGTTTGCGCACGAGACGGAAAAAAATTGCGAAATTTCCCCGGAACGCCGAGCGATTCGATAATCCACTCGGAATATAAAACAAGCTCTGTACATTACTCAACTCGGGAAGTGCATAGAGAGCTACTTATCGTTCGAGGCAAAAAATAATAATAATCATAATAATAATTAGGTTATTACTTTCCATTGGCGCACAGAAGCAGCGCTATTTTTGTCTCGAGCCGCATATCTCAATAAAGTCATAATAAACTATGCGGCTGCGTGAAAAAAGCTCGGCTGCGATTGAAATAACGCTCTGGCTCGCAAAAAAGTAGAGGGAAAAAAGCAGCAGTGCTCGGCAAGCGGGAGAGAGAAAAAAATCGCTGCAGCGCGACGACATTGGAGGCCGCACAAGTGCGCATCGATAATGTGTGCAGAGAGTCGTCGCGCTTATCGGTGGCAACGGCTTTACCGCGGAATCCTATGTGCACGAGTCGGCCGTTCTCTCTCTGAAAATATATATATCTATACGCTCTTCACCGTCAAATCGCTATCTGTCGAATTTCAAGGAGAGAGACCGCCTGCAACAGTTACTGCGTTATCGAGCAGGAAAAAAAGTATACGCGTGCGTGTGTGAAGTCAGCGCGTTTCCACTGCAGAAAGAGAGATTATACGTGCGAGTGTTATACAGCGTGAAAGTACCGGTGAAAGATGACTTGCCTCGCGTGGAATAATGGAATTTACAACTGATTTCTCGAGGTGTCAATGCTCACGGCGGATTGTCAGTACTATTTCAAAAGCTAAATCGATGGAGTTTTCAGAGGCAACAGGAGTAACTGTATGGATCCAAATTTACCCGCAAACATCAGGGTGTATAAATCCCCACGCAACGAGACATTTACGCACGGGTATCTTAGGTTTCATCGAGTCCTGCGTCGATACAGTGTAACGCTACACCTCCTCTCAAAATCTGCCGTAAAGATCTTTAAACGCCTCGCGTGGTAAAACAATACTCCTTGATTTCATATGAAAATCGTTAACGCGCTTTATTTGACCAACTTTCGGAGCATATCCCAAGAAAAACAACCTCGCTGATATCCGGCTGTTCCACGCCTATATACATACATATACGCGTTACACGCACGATAAACGCGTATAGTGCACAGAGAGCTGTAGCAGTGTCGATATAAAACTGGGAGAAAGATCCAAGGCCTGTTATTTCTGCGAAAGCCGTGGGTGAAATAAAACCGAGCAGCAGCAGCAGCGGCAACGAAAACAAGAAAAAGGAGGAACGACGAGGAAAGACACACACACGCGCGCGTATATATTCGCCCTCGGCGATCGCTGTCCCCGATTTTTCTCGTCTTCTCTCGTCGCCGCCTCTCACCGGCTTTTAAACTCTCTCGTGCGCGCGTGAACGAACGAGTTTTCTTTTTTAGCTGCGCAGTGGTCGAGGACGTTGTCGCGGTAAAAGTGCAGTGAGAGAGAGAGAATCGTGTCCCCATCAACAGCCGTTTCGATTTCATCGGCCCGCAATATAGTGTCCGTCTTAGCGCAGTATATAATATAAGCTATCGTCATCTTTCAAAGGAAAGGAGAGATGGAAAAATACTTTTTTTTCCTCTATTCGTTGAGTTTGAGCGTATTAATAATATTGTTGCAGGATTAAGTGATTTTTCGTGTATTTATCGAGCGTTAACCTAATTTTGCAATGAAATTGTTTTGAGATAAGTCAACTTGTTGTTAGTGAACAAAGTCTATTTGAGTGATGGGGCAAGTGTAGAGAAATGATTGAAATGACTTTCGGAGCTACTGTATATAACATTTCTGTTCAATTATTCATGCTATATGAATATAATATCATATAATTAATGCTTGAAACCTTGTCTTCCATTTTACCATATTCAGCAATATCATATATCTTCCAATACGAGTATTTACATTTAATTTTTTGCTCAACGATAAATTGTTCGATCGCAATAGCACTGTCGCCAATCTAATTTCGGCTCTCTCTCTTTATCACTACTTGTCACAATTCCAAAGTATATACCTTCTTGAAAACTTCATGTTCAAAATTGCTTCCCTCTACTCTGTGTCATTAACTTGTGGCTTCCTTTCTCAAACTATTCATTAAAACTCATGGATCGTCAGTTTGTTTCATGATTATGATACTTTTCATCAAGGCGAACATATTACTATTACAATTTTTCAAAGCACTACACTAAAATCGAAGAAGGAAATCGGCATTTCTTTTTCTAATATCGAGTATGTATACTCCAACAACTCGAGCGGTCTAATCTAAGTATATTCCAGTGTCGACTAGCTCGCAAACGAAATCAAAAGTGTAAATATTGTCGCGTATAGCTTTTTGAGGTTAGTTCTAGATAACGTCACGCTGAATGAAGATTACGCGTTCGATAAAGACGCTCCGCTATACGACAATGTAGAGCGCGTTTTTTCTTCGTCTTCGTCGAAACAAAAAAAAATAAACTAGCATTCCGCTCGTGGAGACGGAAAAAGAGACGTTGCCTCGATTGTCCTTCCCATAGACGACGGCATTGTTTTTCGAGAGCGCGAGACTATTGCTCCCGAGACAGAACGTCGACGAGAAAAACATCGGCAGCAACGGGCAACTCGAACGTTACAAAACTCGCATAGAAGGAACACTGTGTGGCTCGGCGCGAAATAAAGTATATAAAGAAAAGAAAACCTCCGATTTCTCCCACAGAGACTTTTGTAACTAATATCTATACTATACTGCGCCGTATAGGTAAAACTCGTATATACAAGTAATTGAATATTCGTATATAGATAACTAGAGTGCGCGCGCCCGCGCGGGAACGTAAAATCAAACATCGAAAGTCAATCGTCCATAAAACATCTTTGCCGAAGAAAGGACGAACAAAAGGAGAGTAAAACGCATTTATATATATATATATATACGTGTAAGTACCGACGACGAGGGTAGCTTTAAAAAGAGAAGAAAGAGAAGAGGACAGAGGGGACAGCGGTATACGTTAGTTTGTTTACACAGAAGTGCACTGGGTTAACGTACCGAGTATCGACAGTAGCCCGACTAATAATATTTTGATTTATTCGACTTTCAAACGCAGCGACGACGGCGGTGGCGGCGACCACTGAGCGTTACGTAAACGATAAGGGAGCAATTATATTCCTGCGTCAAATTAAATGCACTTTTGCCGCGGTACATTTTCATGTTCACTTTCGCTCGTCACAGCAAACTTGTTTATCCCAACACCTACGATATTCACACAAATAACTAATATATAGACCAACACGTTTTCAGCGTCGTCTACGGGTACAGAATACGTATACATCTCTCATTCTGACATTGACAGTTCATTAATGCTCTTCGTTATTTATACGGCCAGATAGCCGCTATACGACTTTAATATCGTACTGCGGAAGCTCACACAACGCCTCTGGCGAGTCGGAATATTATGTAGAAAGAAAAAGAGGAGAGGGAGAAGAGAGAGAGAGAGAGAGAGAGAGAGAGAAAATATTATACTTACAAAATGCGTTCCGCCGCGTGATGAAGCCCAGCAGCAGTTCTCTCCGACGAAGCTATTTCTCTCCCCTTCTTTTTCTCCCGCTTTCGAGTCCTCGCGGTGCACAACAATCCCGAGACAAACACTCACTGATGCGCACAGAGACGTAGACGTCGTCAACGTCGACACGTGCACGGCACACTCTCTTCTTCCTCGAACTCGCTCGTTCCGCCGAGAAGCAGACGACTCGGACGTCGTAGCCTAGAGGAGTTACGCTAGTAGGCAAAACTATGTATACAGCTTGCGCTAGAGCACGAAAATCCGTCGACGAACGAGCTCGATGGCGACGACTGCGACTGCGTGCAGCGCGGCCTTTTTACGCTCGCTATACAACACTGACTCTCTATATTTCCGTCCCTCCCTCTCTCGCTCGCTGTCTCGTCGACTAGATATATGTATATATATATATATATACACACACACAGACACACACACGACGGCGCGGTTTGTTTACCGTGCGGCACGTTCCTTCTGACTCTCTGCAGAGAGCTTCGAAATTTTCCTCCACTGGCGGAGGAGGAGGAAGAAGAAGAAACAACGCTGCACACACTGGGGGTGGCTCGCCGCCGCTCCGGTCGATCGAGGGATGACGGCTCTCTCCCTCCGCGCACAGACACACTGTATGCACTCGCGAGAGACGAACTACTAGTGCTGTTGCTGCTACTGCTGCTGCTGCAGAAAATATCAATGTATGACAGAGTCGTGTATATGGCACGGCCCGCGCGGCTCACTTGCGCGTGTACACACACATACACGCACTCTCTCTCTCTCTCACACACACACATACACACGCACGCGGACGTGTGTATCTCTCAACTCACTGTATATATGTATAATTTACGGTCTGTACAGCAGTAGACTATACTGCTCTCTCGTATTTACGGAGGTCCGAGAGAAACGACGTATTGCGCTTCTCTCGCTATGTAATATGCTGAGCCTCCGCCTCTCTGTATATAATACACTCTTCTGTGCTGCTTCGTTTTTCTCTTTTGACACACGGACAACCTCGCTTCTCCGCTATCCGCTTAGAGTGCAAACGCGCGACTGTGGTGCCGAGCTCTCGCTCTGCACCGGCCGCTGCTTCCCTCGGCAGCCGCGAGGTGCCGCTGCTACGGTGCCTTTCTCTCTCTCTCTCTAGTCTCTATAGCGCTATCCTTTTCTCACTCGCGTGTACAATAGCGCAGTGTTGTCGTCGCGCATAGCGAGCCGTCCTCCTCCGTCCTCGTCTGGCTCGTTGCGAATTCGGGCCGGGTTCTCTGGGTGTAGGTTAGTGCGCGCCGCCGACAACGGGATAGAAAGGGAAAGACTGATGCGCGTGTTGGTGTATATGCAACGCGAAAGAGAGACGGGAGAAGCGCGCGCGAGTGGAAGCAAGAGTTGCTGACGATGCTGCTGCTGCTGCTGCTGCTGCACGGAAAGAGGTGAAACGAGAGCGCCGCCGCCGCTGCTGGAATTTTGCCGCGGCTGCTGCTACTGCGAGAGGTATGTTGGGCCGCCTTTTCTCTCTTTTATGAGTATATATTCTCCATTTTTTTCTGTTGCGAACGTTCATGGCTTTTGAAAAGTTTTGAGGTTGGGATGTGGCGAGTTTTGTTGTGTGCGCCTGACGTGCTGCATCTTCGCATGGGAACGATTGCTGCGCGGATATACGGCAGGAACTGGGGAAAAGTTCAGCTCTGGTATAAGCCGGCGATTAAGTCGGCCTAGGTTGCGAAGGTTGAAAAACAAAAAAACGCGTGATGGTTGGATATGTGTACATATGTATGTATATGGTTGTTTTTAGTGTTCAGTGAATTTGGTTTGTGTCTGTCGCGCTTGCATAGTTGTCGCTGATGGTTGTTGATGGTGTGGCAGCGACGTTTCATGGACTTTGATGTGTATACTTTAGACAGTTCTGGGAAATCAAGTGCGTTTTATCTTTTTTCAGTATTTGGGAGTGATGGACGGACGTATACGGCAGCCTAGCAACAGTTCATTTTCTTTGGTTCGACGATTCGTTTCCCCGAAAGTCTTTGAAAATTAGAGGCTCCCTTTATCACTGTATTACGCTTTTCTGAGAAATGGCGTTTACTTGGAAGCCATACTTATTTTGATTATTCACGAGAGCCAAGCAATAAAGAGACATAAAAGTACATTAATTTATTCAGCTTTTTATAAGAAACTGGAATCATGGTCGAATCGATTTTATGGAAAATAAAATACACCAGTAACCAAGCAGGGTTACGAGAACGGTAAGAACGACAATGAGGATTGTACTTTATTGAATTTCATGCTAACTGCGCTTTCGCAGAAATTCTCAGGCTGATCCGTATTATAATAATGATGATAATAATAATGAGTAACCCAGTAAACTACATAATGTCGCAGGAGGCTTTTCCGTTATTTTTCCCCGTCCGCCGGCATTTATCTCCTTCTTCGATAATAAATTTTGCTTAGGTAATGCCACTTTTCTCCAGTGGCCTGTCAGAAAAATATATCGCGCAATACCTGCCTGTACTAAAGTGGCCAAGAATAATGCATGTATAAATTAATTTACGTAACCTGCGCATTATTCGCTGGAATAAACGGAATGCAAAAATATACTCTAGTGTGAGTGATCGTCTCGATAATCTATAACGATTATTGTTAGCTGATTATTCGATATGTTTTAATTAAACGGTTCGTCCGCCAATCCTGATGTTTCCGACAAATCCATCACATTTTCAGTCGCGTATACACACACACACTTGATTTGAAAAGACTAATCGCAGCATTTTGGAATTGAGGCGAATTGGGTTATTGGCAATTGTCTCAACCGAGTCAACGTGCGCTTTACTCTTCATGTTCGGAAAACGAGGGCTTCTCCGTAACCGTACGCTGTTGTATTCCATTTTTCAAACCGTTTCCAGACCTCCGCACTGTTGCATTAAAAATCGCAGAAAAAATCAGCGCTCGCGGTTTCCGCGAGGGGATAAAAAAATCCTGTCTGACCCAGAAGCATGCGTAACCGAGTAATTATTCAGCGAGCGTCGTCGCTCGCTGCCTCTTTATATTTATCATCTCGGGCAGCGGCTCGAGTTATAAGTAAAGGAAAAAAATCGCGCGAAAGAGAGTATGAAGCACGCGTATATACCTACGTTATATACGGCGCAATTTCCAGAGAGAACACGAGTGAGAGTGTGCACGTATATAATACACGTTATACGGCCGCGTATAAGACGTGACGGGGCTCGCGGAGGCAAGTGCGCGTGCGCGACTTAAAACGAATTAAATAAATAATCCGATCCTGTAGCGCTGCTGCATCAGGCTCGCAGATTCGAGGCGGAGTTACGAGCTGTGCTGTCTGTCGCTCATCCGAAGCGGCTGAACATAGCTTTGAGGATTAAATGCTACGTTTTAGTCTGCTTTTTATATATCAGCTCTTTCAATTTTTTTTTTTCGCAGAGTGAAAAGCGCATAAGTTTTTAGCAAAACTTTTTTATTTCATATTTTAATATATTTACGGCATGAAATTTCGCGTACAATGTTATTTTTCATCAACTCTATACCAAAGTTTCAAACCCCCGCATGAAGCGCAGAAAGTTTTAGCCCTTCGCCGACAAGTCCAAAAGTTTTCTTTTGTACAAGCTCTTGATCCTCCCCTATACATCTTTTCATAAAAATCTCTTCGTGTGAGACGTTGTAATTTTTTACTCGAAAAACTCGACAAAAAGCTTAATTCTGCTTGCACTGCACTCGACTTAGAAATGAAATACAAATACGGCAGAGTGCACACTAGTGCTAATTAGCCTTCATATTATCATCGAGTCGCGATGAAAATTTAATTTCACACTAGCCAGGCCAGCGGTGTATTCCTCTGTGCATACATATAGTCGCGAGCACATGACGCGTCCTCGCGTAAAACTCGGAGCTGATGCAAAAAATAAAAGTAGCAGCAGCAGCACCACCACCACCACCACCACCACCCACGCGCGTCTCTAAACGCCTCAAGGAGTCGTAGACCTCAGCAGTAGAGTCTGCCGCATAGCATGTAGCTATATAATACTCGCGGGGAGGGCCATACGTCCACCTACCTATACATATATCTCCCCGACCGCAGAGACCCACGAACCCAGTGCCGATGCTCTCTCCGCACCTTGGCCGTTCTCTCTCTCTCTCTTTCTCTCTCTCTCGCACGAATATGCGATCGATGTATGTATATATATATGTGTGCGAGTAAAGGGGAGCAGAGAGCGGAGCGCACGGAGCTTTGGCGCGTTGACAACTGGTCGCGCGAGCGTGCGCATGCATCTCTCTCTCTCTCTCTCTCTCTCTCTCTCTCTCTCTCTCTCTCTCTCTCTCTCTCTCTCTCTCTCTCGCCCTCCAGGCTGGTCAATAGCCGCGGCGAGTTGGCCATTATCGTCAAAACAAGTCGGTCCGTCCGGCTTCGTATAGTACAGTATTCTAGAGCTACGCTCTCTCTCTCTCTCTCTCTCTCTCTCTCTCTCTCTCTCTCTCTCTCTCACTCACTCACTGCCACGTTGGATTCGCGAACACTCAACTTAGCTCACGTACTCTCTCTCTCTCTCTCCCTCTTACTCCCTGGTGCGCTTGAATCAATAAAACCGGCCCTCTTCCCTCTCGCTTCATCCTATACACGCGATCGAAGAGTGGCTATGCACGCTGTATAGATATAGGACGTATATGTAAGAAAAACTTATTCGCAATAGTGTGTATATACAAGGCGGGGGGGTGCAGTCTTTCGCGTTTATACGTGCGCACGTATGTGTGAGAGAGCGCATTCCTGCGCGCAGACGCACGCACGTGCTCCTTAATCGCTTATTTAAGGTCTCTGTGTCACGGCGACGAAGCGAGTTTTGGATTTGCGTGGATCTTTGTGCTGTTGAACGCACTTGCGTATACGCACTATCGAGGTCTGCCTCGAGATAATCAATATTATTCTGGAATGAGGAATTGTTTTCCTTAGAATTATTGCAAATGCTTTTATTGCGTGGTTGCGTAGTAGTGTTTTTATTTCCTTTTCTGTACATCAGTACAGTTTTACAAAAGGAAGGTTTTTTCTACTACTATGCACTATTTGCAATGTAATTTTAAGATCGTTTTCATTTTCATCTTCCTTTATTTGTACCATTTTTTTCTAGCCCTTCTTAGTCTATTTGTTTGTTTATCTTATTTCCTTTATTGTTTTTATGTTGTATGCGTAATAAGACTTGATTCCGGAATTTTTAAACTCTCTGCAGCGTTATTTTATTCAAAACAAAATGCACATTTTAAGCAATCGTATGACACACCAACACCGTGAAAATAGTTGATACAAAATCCTCCTTTGGATAACATTCAAAATGATACTTTTTTCCGTTTTAATTGCAGTTTGGATCGGAGGACTGCAAGCAAAGTCGAGATGTACTTCAATGAGTATTTGACGTCAGAGTTTTCGAGTATCTTCTCTTCACATACCGCATCAAATTACATGCAGGATTCGTTTTTAGATCAACTCTTTGAAACAGCCTTACAACGATAAAGAACAAGGCAATTTTTTAATACAAAAATATCTTTAATTAAAACTTCTCCATACGCGTCTTCCTCCGAATTTCACAAACAAGTTGAACTCATCTCAATTAGATGCAAACTCCTCTGGGATTTTTCGGTCTTGAAAAATAGTGTCATATATCGTTACCCATCCGATTAATATGCACGAGACTTGCTAATGGGTCTGCGTCAGCACTAAATGTGCTTTGCCGAAGTTCAGGTATTCTGTACCTAAAATCCCCTGTCCTTCGCTTTTTTCGTTGTCGCACTGTGTATTTTAAAAACCTCTTTTCGCTGTACTGATTTTTGATAACTTTCCAGAGGTTTGTATTTTTCGTTTAGTACGTGGATTGTACTTTCGTCTTTTTTATTCAACCCAGTTAAATTTACAAATTTGAATTAAAATCAATAATCGAAATAAACGCACAAACTCGAAATTCTACTTGTTATCTGCAACACCGACGAAGTTTTTGAATGCACGAAGCCAGCGATTTTTCGAAAGGTGTTCTTCTGTCAAGGCCAACTAGTTCAGTCCCCTGCTCGGCCAAAGGGTCTCTCTCTCTCTCTCGCGCGCGCGCGCGCGTGCTCACTCCACTCCCGACTTAATAACGTTTTCTTTCTCTTAGTATATGAAATTCGATTCGCAACAGCGAATACAGACGCCGAGAGAATATAGTGTTTCAAAAATGGAAATGCATCAATCTTTTCACTCGAAATACCATTAATAGCTAAGACCTGAAAATCTAGAATAAATAATGCGCTTCGTTCTGACATATAGACGAGAAGGGTTGAATATTTTTTAGACCAGGCATCACGGCGAAGGTCCACTTTGATCAATTAGTTTTGTTCTCTGTCTCTACCCTCGTTTTCCCCTCCTTTCTCGCGCTACCCTCTCTATATGCATGACCATTGACTGAGAGAGAATTATCGATTAAAATAGCCGCTGCCTTTAAAGCGGCATTCTGTTTAACATTTCTCTGCTTTGTTCTGCCTGTATATTAATTAAATATGCTTTTTACTATTAATTTGAACTTTCTTAATTTACGAAACTGCAATGTCTTGGATAGATAAACTAAATTTCCTACGCGAACTAGTGCTTCGGTGTAGTTTCCAAGTTTACACCCGTTGCGCAATGTTGCGATGTTACGTATATAGAATGTGCAATGTGTAACCGTCTATAGTGCGCAGTTTGCCTCTATATCGGTTACCCTGTACAGCATCACCATAGCGCAGTCTCTTGTTACTGTTATCAGAGATTCCAATTAATGCAATTTTTTTCATATTAGAAATTAACGTTAAGCCATATTTTATTTTGGACGAGGTCGATCTTTTTAGCTGCATAATAATTTCGGGAATGATTCAGTATTAAATACAGGCCATGAGATCCATGCTTATTTCAATCAAAATATAAAGTTAATGAAAATTAGATAAAGTCAAAACAACTTGCGTTGGGGTTATGGAAAAACTATAAAACGTTAAAGTCAAATACTCGTTGATAGCGAATTATATTTCTGATAGTAAACTAGATCAAGAAGATTACCATCTGATAGCTAAAGTATTGCAATAGATATAGCCACAGTGCAGTTTAACGACCTTTCATAATCCATTTGCTTATCTTGCTTGCTTGTATCACCAACAACACACAAATAGCCTTAGCAATTTTTTTTTTAGAAAGCGACGCAGAGCTCTTCTGCTATGCTAAAAAGGATCAGTTTTGAGATGTAGACAATTAATAATAGCAATGTTGATACGTTGCATTCGATTTAACAGTTAATTATATTGATACATCATTCTATAAATACAAAATAAATGATGCATAAATTATGTTCTTCATATAATAACCATCTACCAGATGTCGATCAGAATTTATACATTTATTATGATTCGATGTAACTGGTTATATATACCGCACTTCACACCCAATTTCCATAAAAGCTATTGATATTCGCTCTCCATCGGCACTTGACGACCGAAGCTCTACACACAGTGTTGCATGTACTACCTGATAATTTCGGCAATGGGCCATGCATGACGACACTCGTGCGCGTGAGGAATTACTGACCTTCCTTATTAATATTTAGCCGCAGCTGATGGCTTGCAAACTGTGCCGAATATGCAACGAGCAAGCTCTTCCACATCACAAAGGGGTGGCAGCAGGTATTTTAATTAGCCGCTTTTGATAATTAATGGTAGATAAGCGTAGCAGACACGCGACCCCTTGGAATACATTCAGCTGCATGTGCATATCGCTCGAAATCTTCAACGTCCTTCCACCTTTTTTTTAACGACGCTCAAGGTTGTTCATGGCTACAGTGCTCGCGCGTATACCTATTCCTGCTTTATAGTTCGTTGGTTCACACGCATACACATTCCGGCAAATGAGACTGCCGCGAGTTCTCTGCATCAGGATTGGATTAGGAATTTTAATGGACCTTTTGTGTTTGCGTTTCTTAATCTCGCGCGATTCGTTACTTCGTGGATAATCAGACTTGAAAATCTATTATTCAAAGCGAAATGTAAAGAATGCTTACGTTGTTTTTACATACCTCAAAGAGATATTTTTAAAACCGAATTTCGTCTGTGATGTGAACTTTGGAACTGATTAAAAATAAAGAATTCATTTTAACGGTTACTGGGCGGGATGGAACCTTGATAACAGCCATTTAAACAGTCAAATTTTACGGACAAACTTTTATTTCTATTCAATCAAGTGTTTTAATTATTCATAAGGTTAATTTTGCATATATCATTTTTTTTCAAATTCGACCGATATTATTCATGTATTCAAATGAAAATATTCTTTTTGTGAGCCTTGAAAGCATGAATAATACAGCGGGAATAATGAAACGAACGCAGAAACTTGACAGGCATAAACGAACGAAAACAGCCCTAGGTCTATAGAGTGTAGCGAATGCGATTGAAATTGTAGCTCATAGCTCGCGTAGGTGTTTTGTGTAAGCCACTAACAAGATGTACACATGAAATGCACGTATACGTGCATCCGCGCATATGTGCGAGATCAATGAAAATGAAAAATTGCTCGCACTTACGAAAATACTGATGTACTTTACAAAATTCTTAAAAATCAGAGTTGCAATCGTTGTACAAATGTTACGTATAGAGACATGTGACTTGATGCACATTCGTAACAACATTAATATTTATTATGTATTTAACTCGCTTGATGAACTTTTAACTCTGAAGCCTACAAATAAAGCAGAATACAATTTCACACATAACGTATTTGCATTAATTTATATTCTTAAAAAAAGTAAATATATGCGCAGTTGCAATGGGTGTTTGTTATCATTTCAGTATCGCATATCCATAGCGTATGCATACTTAATGGCATGAATGTCATTCAAGGTTGCATGCAAGTGACAAGCCACAAAGGACCGCGTGCGATTGTTATTCGCAATATGCCCAATCCACTCCCTTACATTATCGTAATTTATTAATGAGCTTTACGGTCTCAACGTCACGTCCCAAAGCTCATCAATTAATCATCCTGCAGCACCGTATGCGTCTCCCCTCCCCATCGGGCCATTATCCAGTGGACCTCTTACATCCCGCTCAGCAGCGGCTCGATGTGCAATAATAAAGCTCGGGCGTGGGTGCGCATCACGAGACGCGACGGTCACGGCTCGAGTTCAGCACTTATATATGTCTACGTGTATACAGAGCGCCCGTTCGCGCCTCGTTGTACAACACACTCGGGTTCACGTGGTGGACGTTCGTTGACCTACATATATACGTTATATACGCGGTTCGAGCTGTGTGTATAATGCATTCACGCGCGTTCGAGAGATGAACGTTCGATGTATATATAGTGTGTGCCGGTTCGGCGACACCGACTTTCACCGACCCTCCTCGAAGGCTGGATATGCGAATGGCCATTCTGCCTTTCTTCTTTTTTTTTTACATCGTATTTTTACCATTCTCGACGCGTGCCTTCTTCTTCGCCATTCGCTTGACGTCGGATATGAGCATCTCGCGCAAACGCCAAAAGCGTAAAAAGCAAAAGCTGTAAATTATAGGGCTTCCAAAAGCTTTTGCCCGTCTTTTAAGTGGCTCTTTGCGGTTACGCACTTTTTCGGCGGGTTACGCAAGGAAAAATTGCTCTTGTGTACTGAATTGTAAAATTGATTGGTAAAAGGAACGTTGGCTAAAATATTGGAGTTTGCAGAAAATATTGCTAATAAAGTGTTCTACGTTGTTTAATGGATGATTCTTTTTCAATTTTAACTCGTTATAACATTTAAAAAAATGTGTTTCAATGCTAAATTCAAGCAAATTATGGGAAAGTGGATGCTTTGATAGAAAAGTGAGCAGATTCTGGGTAGAATTCCTCGTCAATGGACATTGAAATAACTTATATGTAGAAACTCTATGAATGCACTCCAAAGCGAATTTCTAGCAATATCTCATTTTAAAAAATTTCGCTCAATTTTCTACCAGAGCGCAAACAGTCGTATATACAGAAGATATTTGTACTAGTATAGAAAGTATTTTAAATTGTCTTATCTATCTTGCCCATATATTTATACGCAGAGAAGCACTGTGAAGAAACCTTTCTCAAAGAAAAATTTTTCGTTATAAAAATGAGAAAAATGTATCTTAATGTTTTACGGTGCGTCGGTTTCTTATACACTTTTAAAAATATTCAACCGTACATAGCTCCGAAATAATCTTTTTTTATTTTTATTCTTCATGTCTTTGCAATACAGTATAATAAATAATGTCATGATGCTACTGCATTAATTTTCTCGTATTTTTAAAATACATCGAATGAAGACATTTATTGTTTTGGGTATACGTAATCCGGCATCGTTATTTACAGTCACTTATTTATAATTTGTTTTCAAGAAAAAACGAAACAGGCGAGGTATATTCATGAAGGCGCAAGAAGCGGAGAGAATGCAGGAAGATAAAAAATGTGTAGGAAAATTACGAAAGAGCCACAGGAAGGGCAAAAACATGAGCGGAATGAGAGAAGTAGGAAGAAAGCAAGGGACGAGTCGGGGAAGGATGGAACTGGGCTCTTGCATTCCCCGGGTAATCTGTGGTAGGAGGCATGTAGGACGAACGGATGGAGAACACGAAAGTGTCGAGGAAAAGAGGAGAGAGAAGCGCAGAAAATCAAAGAGAAGGGGAGGAGGAGAGGAACGATTGAAAGGCACTCGAGGGGAAGAGAAGGATAAAAGAAGACTAAAATAGAGAAGGGATCTCGAAGAGAGAGAGAGAGAGAGAGAGAGAGAGAGAGAGAGAGAGAGAGAGAGAGAGAGAGAGAGAGAGAGAGAGAGAGAGAGAGAGAGAGAGAGAGAGAGAGAGAGAGAGAGAGAGAGAGAGAGAGAGAGAGAGAGAGAGAGAGAGAGAGAGAGAGAGAGAGAGAGAGAGAGAGAGAGAAGAGAGAGATTGTAGAACCGGTGCAGAGTCTGAAGAGAAAGAGAGAAAGAACTTCAGGGTGGGAGTGAGAACGACGGCGAGCATGAGTCTTAGGCCTGTGCAAAAAATAAAAGTGCATCTCGTCGAGCAAGATGGCCGTCGCTGTTGCTGCCGCTGCGCTGCTCTACCGGCTCTCAAGGTTACTGCTGTCTCTTTCCTCCTCCTTCCACCTCCATCTCCTCATCCTAGTCCTCATCGTCTTGTTCGTCTTCTTTTGCTGTTGCTGCTTCTGCTTCTTCTCCACATACACGTACTCGCCTGAGATATATACAGCCCTGAGAGCAAAGCAGCTAAGCTACATAAGAATGCGAGAAAGCAAGTACTTTATTATCTTTCTTGAGAAGTCATTTGCGCGTTATCTGTAGTATAGGTTTATTTTTTATTTTTCAAATCAATGCACTAAATTTATATTCCATAAATTAGACCAGTTTATAATAATCAATAAAATGCTGTTTTGAATCATTAAAATTGTACTGCGGGCGTTTGCAAAAGCTAAAATTGCACTTGGCCAGCAGAAAGCATTGAAATAAATATTAAAGTTAAATTAAATGTTTACATCAAAATAAAAAAAAACAAGTGTTTGTTTATAAGATGAAGAGTTATTGTTAGACTTGCTACATAGTTTCAAAAAATACTTGCAGTTATGGAAATCGGAAAAATTTATTTTAAAAAGTAGTTATAACTATGAAATTATTGTTAATATTTACAAAATTAATTAATACGTATAAATAAGAGTAAATAAGCAAAAAAATAAGCAAAAAAAATTTGTACAAAAAAAATTTGTCAGAAGTGGGATTCGAACCCACGCCCACAGAAGTGGACTGCGACCTGAACGCAGCGCCTTAGACCACTCGGCCATCCTGACTTGGAATTTCAGTGGCATGGGATCGGTCAGCCTCTGCCGGCTGAATCTAATATCGCTCGTTTGCACGCCAGACGTACTTCACCTACGAAACGTCGAGCTGAAAAGAGAGAAGGATACATCGTTTCCGCGCATCGTTCTCGCGCTCCTGGCCTTTTCTCTTCTCTATTTTCCCGCTGGTCTCGGGCGGGACTGCGTCGCAAAGTTAAATTTATTCGCGTTTCGAATAACCCGTGCGCGCCGCTACGCAGCAGTCTCGAATAAATCCACGTTTTTTGCTGATTTTGTTCTCCCCTTAATCTCTGCTTAGCGGATAAAATATTCTCGTAACATTATACATATTTAGCCTGTAAAAATATTTGAACAGATAAGAGGCGCATTGTATTTTGTATTATATGTTTAGTAAAAACATGTGTTGAGCAACAATACTTTTGTACAAATTTTATTTATAACAATTAATTGTTTTATTCCTGCGCAATCTCTCTTGCAACATATCTTTCTATGTATAATAAACAAAAATATTAATTCGACAATACAAATAAAAAAAAACTAGATATCTAGGTTATCGACAAATTTTTATATTTCATCAGATAATTTCGCGAAGTTTACATTTTTAATAAAGTTGTTTTTTCCCAGTAATGCTACTTTACAATCTGAAAATACAACCGTATCATTGTAAATATTTTAATTGTATAAAATTGCAAATTCATCATTAACCGAATATAAACAACATCAATTAAAAAATACACTTACTTATAACATTGGTACTTATGACGTGAATAAAATCTACATCTCAATATATGAACGAATAGAAAATGAAATATATCGGTAAGGTAGGGATTTACTCGATACTCTTGTAGTATGTCTGTTTCTAATCCTCTTCACCTCTATTCTTGGGGAGTAAAAAGTAAAATAACTTGTAAATGATCAATTTTCGTATATTTATTGTTATTCTTAAACTGACATTTACGCGGCACAAAATAAACATTATAATTGCTTCTAAAATATTATATGAAGCATATTTATACCTCGAATTAAATAAATTTCTTTTCGTGTTTTTAAGTAAAGTTTGGACTTGAGAAAGAAAAAGCAAGACTTTTTAGTTATGCTTAAAAAATAGAAATGTTTACTTCTCAGCTCGAAGCCTTTGGATCTCGTCAACCCGCATATAGCAAAATGCCGGCAATTATATGTTAATTCGAAGCGGCCGCCTCTTGATAATTTTTCTCGAAGCCTCGGTCGTTTTCTCGTTTCTGCGGTGATTGAGTCAGGGGCGCGCACCTCACCCCCTCTTTCTCTCTCATCTTATCGCGATGAACGCTGAAATATGCACCGACGGAAAGATGCAGCCTGATATCAGTTGCTGCCGCCGCAGCAGCAGCGGTATAGCTATATGCACATGTAACCGGCATTCGCAGAGCTTCCATACGAACGACGCGAGATTTTTCCGAAGGACATATACTTTTACACCGAGCGCGACTGCAAAGCCGAGGTAGAAACCGCGAGAAAGAGGATCCGCGAGTAGAACGGAAAGTTATTCCGGGTGAGAGGAATGTATTATACGTATACGTCTTTGGAGTCGCGTCGGCGCATACGCGCGCGCTCGGTCCAAAGTCAAGCGCAGCGGGAAGATTCCGGACGCCCTCTCTCTCTCTCTCTCTCTCTGTGCTCGCTGGATTTTAATTAAGGTATATACGCACTCGCGCCTCCGTATAATCAAACTGCTCAATCTTAATATCCAATTTTTTCGTATTAAACGCCTTCTAAGAATGAGTACATTGGCCTTGTTATGCCTGAGAAATTAATTGGCAACGTTCGAGCAGAAGTGCTCGCGAGAGATTGTTTCCTCCCTTATTCCCCATTTTTCATCTAAAAATGGCAAAATCCTTAGAATAAGTTGGCTGCGTCGCGCGCATAATTTCCCAATAGTACGTATAAGAGAATGTATATAACTGCGTTATATTCGCGCGAACTCGAGCAGTGCGGCAGCGTCGGCGCACCGGTGCATTGAGCATCGCTGGCGTCTCAAGGCCGAGCCGTCCGAGAACTATACTAAGGACACGGCGCAGCCGCTCTCGAGACTCCCCACTCTTCTCTCTCCTCTCTATCCGCACGTTCTCGAGAGACTTGCAAAGAGAGAGAGAGAGAGAGAGAGAGAGATGGCGAATAATCGGTCCGATGCTCCAGTGCGCTCTAGCTGCAGCGTGCACTGCTCCGATTCGCCTACTACTACTACTACTGTACTACCCCTTTCGTCCCGACGATGAAAATCAATATGTACCTCAGAGGCATACTCCGCGGCTCACGCGAAGCTCGATGCTGTTCACGGACCTGTCGTTTTCACCCCTTGCGCTGATGCAGACTGACCCTCGTGAGCGCGTTGTATGTATCGCATATATCGCGCTGCTCGTCTGCTCACTGATTTTCGGACGTGCACACGTGCGCCTTTGAACTTGGCAGACGCACGCGTGCACATCGCGAACTTTTGCAGCATGCAAGAATTGTCGCAGGGATTCGTGTACGCGTATTATATACGAGCGGCAGGATGAGTCGACGGGAATGCACGCGCACGTGGAGAGTCGCGCTGGTATTGTGCCCGCGCGAGTTCTATATAGTCTGCCAGGGAAAGCAATTATGGAGAGGATTTTTTGTGCCTCTCCGCGAGTGTCTGCTTTTTTTTTCTTTCTTTAAGGGAAGAGGGTTCGTCTCTTTTCTTTTGTCGTGGCCAAGGTTCGTTTTCTCGTTGCAAATTTATTGCCCTCAGCGCGGGGGGTTAATGATTGCTCATGAAAGTGCGCAGTGTAATCAGTGCAATAAACCTGCATCGCTTACGTACGTATAATGCAATATAGTGACTTTGTACCGGTCATTCATCATAATTTCATTTCCATCGTTTATAAGGCTTTATTGTATCGCCGTGTTTAAAATCATCCGCGAGAATTCAAAAAATCTGAAGTTTCTTCAAATCCGCTGCAGGCGCTCCGAAGTCATTCCTTCGACTATATTCTTTTGTTCAATTTCCCCAACCTGCGCGCGGCAAGGATCTCTAGTTGTGCCCGTGGGCAAAAAAAAGGGCAATTCACGAGCTTTCATAAAAGTCGAAGTTCAATGTCAGCCGTTTAGACCTTTACGAGAGTGTGTGTGTGTCCGTGTAACATCCCATGACTTCCTCTCTTTTTTTATATAATAGACCTCGTCGGCCACATACTATAATTCCCACCGACTCAGTTCCGAATCGAGGCAGGTGGACAACGAAGCCTTCGGCAGGTTGGTTCGCCATCGCGATCAAGGTCAAGTCCACAGAACTATACAGCTGTATACAGCGCAGCTTGTGCAGTTTCGAGGGGGCGAAATCGTAACTATATATCCAAAGCCAGAGTATACCGGCTCCTTCTTCGTCTATACTTCGCTCGCCTCTTCTCCCTCGTGCCGCACGTGTGTGCAGGCCGGAGGCGAGAGAGAGAGAGAGGAGAGCGCGCTTCTAGTAGCTCTGGATGCGGGCTGCTATTTTTCGCGAAACATCTGCGGTGCCTACGCTCGCCGGTAAACAACCTACTAGCCTTCTCTCCTCCTCGGCTCCCTCTCCCTCTCTGCGTAGTTCGACGTACTTGTAGCCTAGTTTGTCCCCCGACGTTTCGTTCGTCGCTTAGTTCGCGCGCGCGCGCGTGCATATCCTTTTTCGGCTTCAAGGTCGCGGACTAATTTTAAGGGGGCAGCCGAGCGAGGCAGAGAACAGCCTGTGCACCATCGGGCGCGCGAGATATGCGTTGTAGGCGAGAAAGGGCTAAATTACTGTTTGCTCAGTGTATGTATAGACGGCTGCTTTAATTAGATGACGAGAGATTGCAGTGTGCTGATTATTATTGATTTTTCTTTTTTTTTTTATAAAACTTTGTCCTACCGCTAATATCGTTTAATGATTACACGAACGAAAATTCTCATCTCCTAATGAGACTCGCAGTTTTGCTGAATAGCACAGTAATCAAGGCTTTCGCATCGAAGGAAATAAAAGAATTATTAGTAATCGTCACCCGACGTTTCAAGCCAGTCACTGCAATAGTGCGAATTCCACCGAGAATCCACAAAGTCACGCTCGACAATAAACCCCCAACTTCCATCTCGAAGTCTCATTCTCGACTTTATATATATATATATATATATATATATATATATATATATATATATATATATATATAGTCAGCAACCGATAGACACAGGTATCTGTATCCCCCGGTACATATAGAGCAGAAATAAAAGGAGTATGCGAGCTTTTCGCTATCTTCAGCACGTGCACCCAGAGGCTTATCCGCGCGCAAGACGACGCCTCTCACAAAGCCTAGAATCAGCAGATGATGCGCTGGAGATAAAAGCTCATCTCTTTTCGACACGTGAAGAGGGGGGGGGCACACGAGGGGCATCGGAATATCTGCGACCCAACCGAATGAAAAAGTCTGCGCTTTTACGTAATGCTATAATAATAATAATAATAATATAAATGTGCGCGAGTGCAGGAGAAAGAGCAGCGCAGCGGTATAGCAGTATACAGAGCCGCTGCAATATATCTGCGATTGCGATTCAAGGCCGCCGTCTCGCGGTAGCAGTAACGTGTGCATATAACCTTCTGCAATTATAATCCAGTTCGACGCGGCGCGCGGAGAGGTGAAACTGAAAAAACTGCCTGCTTATAACGCACTCGTCATTTGAATCGCCGTCGAGCATGTGTATATATATGTGTATACAAGCCTTTGTCTTGCAACCGAGTGATTCGTACGTGCGGTGCCTCTTGAGAGACGACGCGACGACGACCTAGGGATGTCGATTCGCATATGATTCTCTCTCTTATAATTTACTGCGCCGAGTTTTTCCATAGTCGTGCAGCTCGAGTCCAAGTATATACGAGTATTGAATTTTTTTTATTATTAGCTGCGCGCATAAGATTGATGATATAACGCACAATTGGGTGGGGCGATTTCTTTATTATATATATAGGTATCGTCGATCGAGACCGTTGTACTCCGTGCGTTAAAGTTCATCGGTTATTACAGCAGTGCGAATTGGCGTCGATTAACAATACTGGCCTTGCAGTAATTTTCCTTATAACGTAATCGTAAAAACCGTTCGGATAATCGGGCGCGTCATTGCGCATATACAGAGCCCTACGACGAGATGCTGGCCGAGGGTTAATCGAAAGTCGCAAATTTTCATTAACGTTCTTCGTTATATAAATATACTTGTGCAATGTCAAAAACTTTAATACCGAGCGGTGAGGCTCTTTCGCAGGCAGATAAAGCCGAGGATAAAGCTCGTCCAGCCATAACTAATCTCCTCCCCGATGTTTACATCAGCCCGAGAGCTCATCCCTCCGCGGGCTACACAACTGCGCAGTGCGCGCGCATATGACCGGACTCGCCTCCTGCGGCTAACTATACCTCTTCTCTTCGAGAATAGACACTATGACAATATACGCGCGTATTACTGTGCGCGCGGTGCAGCTTGAATTCGAGCTCCGTATTATACGCGTATATACACAGAAGCTTGAGTGTGTCCCGGTGGTATTGATCAAGGAGTGCCGGCTCGCGCGGCGGGTGTTCTTGAACCCGCTGCTCTTGCTCCCAGTTCGGAGCGCGCGTCTCTACTGCGTACTTACTTTCCTCCGCATCCTTCGCCTTGGAACGTCCTGACGTACACTCTCCCGCGCGAGATCGTCCACCTCGAGTTCGCATAGCATAGCTTCTTCCCGTTTTCTGCTTTTCTCTTATACGGACTCGATCGTCCTTTCTCTCTATCCTTCTTCCGCAGCGATGACACGTGTATAGTGTATGCTGTGTTATGTATGATGTCGACCCGCTGACATAATTTTCATTCGTTATATTCATAAGCTTGCGGATTTTTTCAACGTAATCTCTCGGAGTTTCAACTTTCGAAACTGAATTTATAAAGATTCGACTGTCCAGTGAACCCAATAAGTATAGATGTTAGCTTGGTTCCCGTCGACTGCGAATATAGAATGGCATATACAAGCTATGAAATTTTTGCCGGCAGATCGTCTTATGCTTACACATATTTACCACGCGTATATTAGGATGATATTGGATTTTCATAATAATGGCTTTATTTTTCTACTCTAGAAAGGCGACGGCTCGTATGCTCTCGGGGGGCTTGCCATTTTCTCAGAGCTCGAAAGTTATTTTACGCTACCAGGATTACGCGCTTATTTGATTTGAACTTTATCGAGCGGCATTTGCATATTCTCAATTCAACTTGTTATCGTTTTGGATATTGCCACGCGAGACAAGAAAACTCCGAGATCATTCAAGAGTTATACTGCCGAAAGAGAATTTAATTTCAAGTTCTCTATAGATCTTCGTCTGACCTAAAGTGCAAATTTTCAACTGCAACGAATTAATTCTCGAAAAAAAAAATTCGATTCGCTAAAATAAAATTACGCTCCGACGTATGAATTCAACGGTGCACGGCTTTGTCTAGAGAAAATCGCGCCTGGCTCCCCTCCCCACCGTAGTGCAATATATATATATACATATACACGTTATAGTCACGCAGTGGGCGCGGCACTGAAAAATCGAGAGGCGCAACGATCGCATATCACCCACGCACACATATACGAGAGAGCACACAGCGACCTTGACGAGGCGTTGCACCGACATTAAAAGCGTCGCAAGCTGCGCTCTTTCGGTCGCTGTACGAGTGACTCTCTAACCCGATCGCGCGTGGGCGGTCCCACGCACACAGTCATTGTATAACAATGCAACATCGCTCGCCCGTGTCATGCTTGTCTGTATATGTATATATATATACTAATATGATATGTACGCGCGTGTGTAATCCTGCGCAGCGGGGGGTCATCATCACCGTCGTATATATATATAACTGCGCGTCATGGCGGCGCGAGGATAATGTCCTTGCTCTAAAAACGCGCAAAGAGTAGCGCGGCTATAGAGAAGCAATGTCACCGCTCGGCAGCTGCTGCAACGATATTATGCAGCGACGACAGAGCGAAAATACATCGAGCTGCGGCAGCCTATGTTTATCGCGCGCTAGTTCGTGGAATAACCGAGTGTGTAAGGGGGCTTATTGCCAAAAATATATGCGACGACGCGGGAAAACGAAAGCCCCCGATGCGCCAAGAATTCGCTTTCGCCGGCTATGTATATACGAGAAAGAGTAGAGTTATTATTATGATTGAATTTAGCTTCTGATCCAGATGACGCGTATGCGAGTTGAGAATTGGTGAGAGAAGGAATTTGCCCGACTTGTCGGGTTATCGTAAGATTAGGATTATTCATTGTGAAGTAGAGACAGTTTAATAATCATGAAAAAATATCGAAGTTGATTTACCTTTTTTATTAAAATAACTCCTTTCGCTTCGGTTTTTAACCAGGCTGAAAATAAAATATTCTTATCTTTGGAAATCCCGCAACTGAGCATACAATCCGTATACCATTTATTTCGGGCAATTGGGATACAAGTTTCCCTGGTAAGTACATATATAATGCAATAAACATGACACTTGCTCCCTATTTTTAGGAAATAGAAAGGAAAAATACAAAAAATATATAAGAAGGTCTCTGGCACGAATTACGTATTTAATCAAATTTCAGAGACGAACTGCTTTGCTTACAATAACAATACACAACGATTAAATATGTGAGAAATCGTAAAATCTTTTTATGCTGCAATGTAAAAAAAACGGCAAAGAAAGCGGCGCGTCACGTTTTTAATCAGTGTGAGACTCCTTGCCACAATGAATTCTTCATACGAAATTCTTTTGAAAATTCATGCATAAAGTTGAAGGTTACGAGGGACATAAATGTGTCTCATCACATATAGCTTCTGCACAATATTGTTAAATCATGCTATAGGTAATAAATCGCATTTCAAATCTTTCGTCCACAAGTGCTAACAGACAAGATCGATCAGACGCGTCGCGTCAGAATATTTAAAACTTGGAGGAAGTAGAAAATGAAGCAAACCTCTTATCTGCACTTATGTAATTAAGAGCAAAGGTGTCGAAAAGGAAGCAAAAAATATAATTCAGATCTCACTTCGAGCTCCGCGCGACGAACTCGCGAACGAAGAAAGGCCCGCAGGTGTTTGTTATTCTCGTCGTAACGAGTCCGCGCGTTGCAGCAGCGATACGTCCCGCAACTCGCGCCAGATCAGTCCGGTCATTATACTTGGCAAAATAAAGAAGTGCGATCTCAGCTCGCGGGCATAAAAGCGAGGCCGAATTAAGGAAAGGAATTAGCGAGAGCCCGTACACGCGCGCGCGAGCCATGTGTGGGCCTCGTCGAAATAAATTGGATGCGGTCGGTGCATGTCTCGAGGTCAGATCCCCCCCCCCCTGGTTTCTCTTCAACGAAGAAGAAAACGAAGGAGCCGAAAAACGGGCGGCGAATTTCATAGCTCGGCGCTCCTATCGTCGGCGAAGCAGACGACAAACTCTCGAGAGTTTGCGAACTAGAGAGCCCAACTGCCTGCTTGCATACTCAAGGCGAAGGTATACAAGATCGACCGCCTCGGGAGTATCGATGCGCCATTCCGATTCGTCGCGCAGTGGCTCTCAGTCCGCTGCGGACTGATGCAGCTGTTAAGCTGCGATGCGTTGAGGATTGTATATTAGAAGAGTTATGGGTAGGGAGAATTGGAAAATTATATTCTCGTTGGATGAAAAGTTTGGATAAAAGCGGAGTATAGTATAATAAGAAGTTACTTCGGTGTTTTGATTAAGGAACGAGTTTATTACTTTGATCGCTTCAGTTCGAGCTGCAATCTTGGATGAGGCATCATGCCAAGGGCGTAAAAGCTTTTCTCTCATTCTTTAAACGTTTCGACATTAAAAATGACGTTAATCATTCATTTTTATTGAACGCAATGCACTTTTGCTCTGATTATAACGAAAAAATGATCGATAAAACTCAATTCGAGTAGGAGAGGACAACAGCGGAAAAAAAATTTCAGACCGAGGCATTTGAAAGGTTTTTATGAAAACGGGGCCGGGGGGGGGGGGGGTCTAGATTGATGATAAATGATAAAACGATACCTCTATAGTGGACACGTGGTATTGTCACGTGTATAGCCGTCGCGAAACATTGTGTAGGTATATACGGGCAAAACTCGATTGATATTTAGGGTTACTGGCACTGTTGACGGGGGTGGAACAACTCCGTCGTCATGACAACAGACGCGCAAAAACGCGTTTGATATATCGAGGCACGTATAGTATAGGAATACCGTGCTTGGTGAAGCTTTTAACAGGAACTTGCGTTTTTTTATTTATCTTTTTTTTGAATCGCCCCTTTCAAACACGTAGCTTTTCTCCTCTTCCCCTTTCGCTGTCCTGTATATGTATAGCTATTAGCGTTGTTGTTTTTTGCCCCGCGTATCTCTCAGTCTATTGATTGAGAAAACGTTCGGAACTTTTTTTTCGATTTCTCTGTCCATCCATCTGCAATGACACGATATCCAGTCTGCTTATTCTGTCTGCTACTACTGAACCAGAGACAGACGCGCCGGTATTCTTCAAAATATATTATTCGAGAATATTGGAGTGCTGTTTATTTTTCTCGCTTATATACACAACTCGATGGTATACTTTCGAACCAAGACTACAAATTATAGCCATGCAAACTTACTGTACTCCAGAATCTCCTGCTATTATTCAAAAACTGAAAAATCGGACGGAAAAAGTTCGTAATAATAACTTGCAACTTTGTATAAGCGTTCAATGCCGCGGCTACGAAAAATCGGGCTGGCGAACGTAAATAAATGTTCTAGAACGTTGCACCGAGGAGGAAACGTTAGAACAGTACAGTAACCTTTGGCAATGCTCCGGTAGAGCTCGTATACACACAAACAGAGATAGCGTCTAATCGTTATATTGATAATTCGGCAAGGCGAAACGTGTGATATACGAGCCAGCGGTTGTCGGCCAACGCCTTCCGAACTTATTCGCATGCAAGCGTCTCGATCGCGAGAGGTACTGTCGTGTTACTTTCAGTGACGCTCAACTTTATTTACATAAATTTGGAATCCTTCGCTCGAGCGACGACCTCCTGTTGCATAAAACGGTCGATGATATGCTTCTCCGAAAGTGGAATAAATCAGAATTTTTTTACGAATTTTTTATTTCCCGTCTAAAGGATACGATTATTGTATACCGAAATGTGTATATATTTGTGGCGAAATTCTTGGCTGTCAGTGGCGTGTGTTTCGAGATCAATGATCTCGAAAATGCTTGTACGACGTCTGCCGACAGACGCTGAAGCTGCATATTTAGGAAACGTATGCGCGTGGGCTTTTAAACTTCACCTTTTTACGTGTTTCGGAGAAAGTAAACACATCAATATTAACGATACCTCGAGCTTTCGATACAGTCCTTTATATAGAAGGATAAAGCCTTAATTAACGAATCAAGCTGTAGACGAGAAATCGAGAAAAACACGTAAATGGCAGGACAATTCCAGAAATTCCAATCGTACACATTTCGAAAGCACACGCCGTAGCTCGAAATTCTCTGCTGAATGCGGGTCGACGAACGAGCGAAAGGTCAGGCACAAAATAAAAGCTCAACTAATAATATCCTTAAAGGGCTGCTTCGTGCCCACCCCAAAGAGCTATACGTCTACCCAGCCGCGCGGTTTCATTAAAGAGAGAGAGAGAGAGAGAAAAAGTCTCGGTTCCCGGGCGACTACGGCTGAGGTCAGCGCCGCCGTAAACTCTCGACGGCGGCGTCGCGACGCTCCGCTGATCGAAGCTCGCGCCGGGGATAAAAATGTCGGCTGAGAGAGAGAGAGAGAGAGAGAGAGAGAGAGAGAGAGAGAGAGAGAGAGAGAGAGAAAATAGAAAGTCAGATCGAGAAGGAAAAAAGCTCGACGTCGTAAGAGAAAGAGAGAGAGAGGGACGTCTACGTCTGCGACCTTGGTCGGGGTCGTCCCAAGGTCGGATCTTTTCCTCCCCCCTCTTTCTCCTTCTCCTCCTTCCGCCCGCTGTGTATATACACTCTTCCGTGGCCTCCTCCTACTCCTCTCTATCTCTGTACTCGGTGGCTCGCGTTAACTCGTCCCCCTTATTTCTCGTTCTTCGTCTATTTCTTTTTCTCTCTCTCTCTCTCTCTCTCTCTCTCTCTCTCTCTCTCTCTCTCTCTCTCTATCGCTCAAACAGACTATACACACACACACATACACGACGGATCAATGCCAGGGTCAATGTCACGGCTCGCAAAATTCCGCTCTCGGCTCTGTCGTCATTATTTTTACCGGCAGCGGCGAGGAAAAGACCGACGACGCACCCATCTGACAGAAAATGACGTGCTCGCGTGAGGATAGAATCTTCTTTGCGCCGGTCTTTACGAAGAAAAAAAACAGACGCCGCACGCGATACAAAGGCGCGGGGCGTATATAGTCACTTGGAACGTTCTCGCAAAAAGCGCCGGTGAATCATCCGACGGATACGCGTCTATGTACACATGCAGGCGCAAAATTTGGCTCGTGCAGTCTTTGTCTCTCCGTCTCTCTCTCTCTCGCGCGCTGGCGGCGATGAAAAATATAGCAGCGATAACGCGATAAGATATCGATCGGAAAGCTGATACAGGGAAACGCGCTATGGATTCCGGGACGAGATATATGTATATGCAACCGATTCGGAGCTTTAATGTCGCTCGCGAGAGAGAGACTTCTGAATTATTCGCTCGCCGGTCTGTCGCCAGACTCTTTCTTTCCGATGGCTTTATCGATGCGCGGCGACTCGCTGTTTTTCATTCTTTGGCTGGTGGCTTTTTTTCGCTCATATTTATAGAACTCGAGAAAAAGTTGTTTGCCGCTTTATTGAAAATAGCTGATGGGATGGGCAGGAGATAAATCGCACCGGAGCAGTCGTGTTTGTCCGCTTGTTCGAACGCGTATGCGCTTGTTCCGTAAATCTTTATACTATAATAATAATGATAAAAATTGTAATTTGTCCGCATTCAAAGGCGATTAAGCTACGCGAGTTTATTATACGTATATTCGAAGCAACCTCATATGGCTCCGAAGCATTATTATATTATGTATGCAGGAGTTCCCGGACGAAGGTTATATACGAAAGAGTTGGCGTAATACATACGAGGCCTTTTTTCGATTTCTTCGTACTACTAGTGCAGGAGAGTGGGAGGCCGGTTGTGGAACGATTAACCCTTGGACGGGCCGTCCTATATATTTATATATTATGCGAACCGGTTTCTACAGTAGTCGGTTTGCGAGCTACGGGGAAACGAAGATATATATCTATATTACTGCGTATAAGCAACCTTTTGTCTTTTAATTTTTCAGGCTTTATATACACACACAGACACACACACGATATTATGAATAAATAACGCTTTATTTCATGTTTGCACTTTATCCCCACTAACTTCAGCTAAATTTTTGAGAAGCCTCGACTGTTTGTTATTAGATATTGATAAATCGCGGCGGTAATGCACACGTCACGTATATATGGCTCGCACGTACAGGATGTCACCCGATAGCGAGCATCATGTATTATTACTCTGGCTTACACGAAGCGAGTCTCCTTAATAAATAATGAGATGATATTTTCCATCTGCAATTATTTATTCAAGCCCCTACATATGTACACGACGCGGCTGTCGCTTCGCATATTAACCGCATCGTCTCCGTCAGTCGACCAGTTGCCTCGAAAAATATTCGAGTTGCGTTAAAAACGAGCGTTTCACATAACGCAATCGCAAGGGAGTTACCGCTGTCGGAAACTCGCGACAAAGTAAAAACGTGCCGGAGACTCGAATACGCGGCTGAAAGTGTCATATCGCCGCGACTAAGTATCTATGCATATTACATACATGTGTATATACACAACGGTACGCGTTACACAGTATATGTTTCATTCCTCACTCGGCTATATAATTATGCGATAGCGAGGCTGCAGACTCGTCGATCGATAGAGCTTTCCTCTGTCTCTGCTTCAACTTTATCCGTCGATATATGCGCATAAGCTCTCTCCCACTATTCATTCGGCTACAGCTGAGTATATAAGCTTCCTTTCTTCGGCTTCCCTCCCGTGCGTGTGTTCTATCCCTTGTATATGTATATGGATGCTGATGCGCCCACGTCAGCGGTATATTTATATACCCAATATATATCCGGAACCGTCGCCTCACCCCCTCTGTCCATAGGAAAAACATTGAAAACAAACGACTGCATAGTGCTCAGTGCAATTACGCCTGTACATGAACCTTTAGCCGGATCGTAATTTTCATTTTTTTTGCGATGGCATCTGCGCGGGTGCTAGATTGTGAATTCGTTACTGAACGAGTTCTCTGTATATCCTATACACGCGGAGAGTTTATACTGCCGTGATCGGGTGTTTATACTGCTCGCGCGCGATATCGCGCTATATATGCGCTTACATAACGTATATATATATATATATATACACATGAAGAACAATAAAGCGCGATCCCAGAAAAGCCACAACTACCGCAGATAAATACATGCGCAGCAGCAACGGCACTTGATACACTAACATACATTATCTCCCCCCTCTCCCTTCCTCGATTGCACTGCTGGCCTCCATTTCGTGATATTTTTCGGGGCTAGCGTGTGTATATATATATATATATACACACAGCTGCATCGGCGAGACACGCGCACTTCCTCTGACCTTGCCCGCGCTCGAATTTCGGGGAGTAGCACGAGTCTCGAATATCGCAAAAGGGTCGCCAGCGCCGCGCAGCTTTTGCATCAACAGGTGACACTTATAGTATATAGTCTGCAACGACGACTGTATGCTATTCTTATATACTTATGTCGGTTGTACGAAAAAGATGCAAAATACAAAGAAAGCTCGGCGAGCTTGCAGACCGGGGAACGCGATGCGCATGCTCGATCCACGCTCGAATCAATCGAGACGAGTCTGATGGCTATACTTATATATACATGTGTGTGTATGTGTGTGTGTGTGTGTGTGTGTGTGTGTGTTTGTACAGCAACACGCGGTCGGTCAGAGGCCTAGGTCGGGACTACTACTCTCTCTCTTTTCATCGATGTATATAATGTATATATAGCAGCTGATGGTCTCTCGTGCTTCCTGGGTCACGGCTACTCTGCCTCCTGAATTTTAGGCGTTTTCGACCTTCACCATCACGAGCTAATAAAAGAACGACCTCTTCCTTCGACCGGCGGCTCGTTGTTTACTCGTGGCATTGATCTCGTGCTGTACAACCCGCTTATTATATAGAGCGAGATGCGAGGTATGCGCGAAAAAAAATAAACAAACCATTATTACAAATATTGGTTGGCGCCGGAGAATATTAAACTGGATGGATATGTGGACTTTTTTCGGTTTTGATGACCTCAGAGGCCGAGGAATGCGATGCCGGCCGGTTTGTATATATTTTTAGGAGATGACCCGTCGCGTGAAATATATCGTCACGTTTTTCTTGATCAAATGTCGCGGAAGATATTTGTGGGGGGCTCCGCGAGCGCGGTGGAATTCTTTAAATCTGCATTTATTGTGCGCACGCGCGCGCGCGCGGCTAACTTTCGCTGGATCATTAATTATACGCGTACGCTTGAATGACTAACGCTCGTCTGAATATTCATCTGCGTTGGCTTCATTTCTCTCTGGCCGTACATATTTCCGTAGCATGAAGATTTCACGTTTTGTCCTATCAATAATAAACAAACTGGTATATACCTACATTATATATAAACATATGGGATTGGAAAGCTGCGCAGACGTGCGGTTTTCCTTTTATTTACGTTCCTCTTGATGGCAGCTCGATTGTATTGCTTTTTACAAATGAATTCCAAAAGCTTCCAGCGCGCATCTTTGAATTCGTACGTATATCGTGATACGCATTCAAAATCAAAGGAATAAAATAAACTTCGAATGTAAACAAGCTTCCATCAGTCTTTTACATAACAAGCGGCTCCAAACATCGGAAAATACAACAAGACTGAAGGGGATATAGCAATTATAGAGGGAATAAATATGGGAGCTGTTCGAATATATACAAGTATAGGACAGAGAGATGCTGCGAAGAAAAAGTCGGCGACACACTGGCACCGGACTGCAGTCGACGAAAGTTTGCGTGGAAAGAAACAGCGGACGTGACACGTGCGTATATATGTATATAGTAGACCGCGCTCTTTATCGACTCTACCCTCTTTTGCCATTTTTACACACACTCGTAGCGCAGCTTGACTCGAATTACCGCCCAGTGCTTATTTGCATCGCAAAAATATTCATAACTGCTTTATAGCGACGTGCTTTTGAAATCTGTTTGCGCGGGAGTTAGAGGCTGAATTCCCCTCTTATGTATAGGATGAAATTATTATTTTTACACGACGACTTTTCCAGAACGACTGTATAGAATTACGCTTATTACTTCTAATTGATTCCGAGCGATGCGTTACGTAGTTTTCTATGCATCGAGTGTGGGCACGTGTTTCAACGGCGGTAAAAAAGTGCAATGACGTCTTGCACACGGTCCGAAAATATTCGGTACGTACCCTTTCCGCGGGAAAGGCGTAACAGCTGCATGCGTTTACTTACTGCAAATACACGGCTCTCGGTAAAAATAAAAATCATTTGCGTTCATTCATACCGAGAGGAGTGTGAATAAAACTGCATCTCCCCGCGTGACGCGCATCATCGAGACACGTTAAAAAAAGTGAGATTCGCGTCTAATTATAATATTCACTTTCCAGCGGCAGATCACAGGGGACGCAGGAAGCCTTTGTGCATCGGTCGATATATATCCGCGTAGCTTTTTATCAGTCATTAAGTGCAAGCTGAGCAAAAGCCGCAAGCTCAGCCGAGCGTTAATCCTGTGCGTCGCTGCTCTAGCGACAATTTCCCGGGCTCTCTACTGTGCGCTTATTATTTAGTGCCGGGCCGTTGAAAATTGACGTCACGTTCTCTCGAATAAATCACGACTGCGTCTACGTCATCCTCCCGTGTGCACATGTACAACAACCCTCGGGTTATTACTCAACGGCTGTGTGTGTGTGTGCATGTGAGTATAATGACGCCCTTATATATATATATGTGTGTTCCACTGTATTCGCGGGTTGTATAGAGGCCTCGATTCGGTTAAAATTAGAAAAGAGTGTAGAGCGCCTACACCTGAGTGAAAACACCTCGTTGGCGGCAAAAAAAGCTCCGGAGTGGTTACCTGTTGTGGATGTATGTATAGTATAGCGTGCACGTGTCGCACGTGGGTAATGTGTATATATATAGTGACACTGGGATTATTTTTGCTGGACACGTATATATGCTTCGTATACATATTATACACCTGGAGGTGATTGCGCGCGAATAAAACGGGAAGGATCGCTTTTTTAACGGGCGCCTGATGCCGCGGCATAGACGGTAAAAATAAAGCAAGCTCCGCGCGGTTACGCTGGAAACCTGCGCGGAGACTCTTTTGGCGTCAAGTGAATGGAGTTATAATTGGTATACGAGTAGTGATGATATGCGCACGTTATTCTGGAGAGGGAGAGACACAGGCTTGTTTTTCCAACGGAATTTATGCAGCCCGATATTGTAATGCCGTTGATCTATTTATGAGAGTTTATATTCATTCTGCGGGATGTACTGGCTGGTATATAAAAAAAAGCTGTTTACTTGCGCGTTTTTTATTGCGCACGTGAATGTTTTTATATTTGTGCTTGGTGTGTTCACTGCGTATTTTCGTACTGGCTGCATATATATACTGACGTTCAACGTGATAATAATAAAAAAATGGACGTTTTGAGTAGAATATAAATTATAAGCATCCGTGGATATTTCTTGTCAACGCGTCATGTCGATAATGAATGACGCAAGCTGCATGTAATTAATGGTATATTTAAGACCCTTGAGCGTGGAGAGCTGCAGTCGAGAAATTGTTCGATCAAAGAATACTATATAGTATATTATGGCGCCTTTCTTCGAATTGGAAGAAAATTAGCGTAGTTTTCGTTGCTTATATAGATGAGATTCGAGCTACCAAAGCGTATGTAATGATGCCTCACTCGGATTCTAAAAATAACCGCGCTAGAATTTTACGGTAAATATAAATGACCCCAGAGTATTTTTATCTCTATTTATTTATCCCCAACACCTACATATTTTATGTCCGAAAGAGCAACTTACGCCGCGGACATAACATCTGCTCAGCAAAAAGAAGAATCTCCAATAGGATTAATAAAAATAAAAGAGCTTCGCTGTACACTATGCGTTCACGCTATACTTACGCTCCCAAACCATTCGACAATGAGTAAACACTACTTATTTTTAGATCGACGACATCTAATTTTATCTCCTCTTTCTTTCTCAAGAAAACCTCCAACTCGCAAAAATATATAATGGTCCGATCGTGCACTCGCCACGACGATAACAACAACCTCTATATATCAACAAAGCTCGATATCGCGCTTTGATAACGCCAATGAAAAAAAGAACCTTATATATATATATATATATATATATATATATATATATATATATATATATCAATGCACCGAACATCGGCATGTTCTCTCTCGCATACACTTCTGTGTGTATTTTTCGCTCGTTGCATAGCGGAATCATCGCGACCGGCTATACTGAAATCGAGCGAGTACAATAGCAGATATCGCAGCCGTGACCCTTTCCTCGCTCGAGTTGACTTTCGCCAGCCGCAGGTACACTGACACTAGCTCTTGTAATATTTGACCTCGTATTCGACTATATACAGCGCTCGATTATCGCCGCGACGACGGAGTGCATAAGGTGTGATATATATATATATATATATATATATATATGCGTATATAATAGAGGCGATTCGTGACTTTGTTGGCTTATTACGCAATACCGTTACTTCATGGTCGCCGCGCGCGCGCGCGAGGCTTGAATTAGCAATGGCAATATAATGCTCGCGCGACGAGCTTCGCGTTTGCAAAGCTGGGTTATGAATATTGGTGGAAAAGTAGTATTTTTCTTTTTTACTGAAATCCGCAGTTTTATAATATCGACGGAATCATGGTGTATAAAACGCGGATTATTATAGAGTCAAGGCGTTTTAATGCGCGTCGTGTAAAAATGTAATAACTCGGGAAATATGTGTGCGCAAGATATTTCCTAAAAAGGGTCATATACGTCAGTGCTCGCGCCATAAAGCCAGTGCGTGCAGGCCGCGCGCGCGGTGTGTTGCATCACGCGCCACGCGATCACTATGATAATATCAGGAGTCATGTCCCCTTTTTCGGGTCATTTCACACATTCAACTTTCTCTCCCTTTTTGTAGAAATAAAATACAATATGCGTGCTGCGTTAAAATGAAAACTAATTATTTAATTCCTCGTAAGTTCACCCTTTCGAACGAATTAATTCATTTTATTACCATCCACTCGCGATCGCCGTCAAAATAAATTCCCCCTGCGAGGCTAATTGATAGATTAACGAGAAGAAGCATTTTCTTTGATACAACCGCGAGAGAAATCCGCCTTTCTCGCAGCGACGAGCTTGAGATTTTAATTGTATTATACATATATACATACATATATATAGGTATAATACGAGCGAGCGCAGAAAACTCGTTACATCACCATCTCTATCGCATTAAATACATCCTCCTGCGCGTAGCGGCACAAAAGCCCAGCAGCTTTTCCTATTCGACCAGCATAAGACATCTCGTCTTGACGGCGGCACAAAAACGCGAGGAAGAAAGAAAATACAGCCGACGCCGCCGCCTGCGTCTGACACGGCTCGGCTGCATCAACGTCATCGCGCGCAAAATGTCAGCGGGATTCGCTCCTAATGGCTCGCTGATTACCTGCCCACACTTATATCCATATAGCTATATAATCGTGAGCTGTGTGTGCCCCGGGATCAAAGTACCCACGTACCGCTGCATACACACACACGCGTATATGTATATAGTATATACAGCGAGTGCGTAGACCGATGAGCCCCCCGCGAGTCATGCGGATATGTACAAGAGTACGCGGCGCTCGAGTTTATTTTTTCGCACTTGCGCAGGCGCTAAGATATACAATGATGGTTATAAAGTAAATGAGGCCATTCGAGTTAGTATATTATATAGCTCCGTCCGCGCTCTCACTGCTATATGAAAAATTGTAGCGCTATACATTTAGCTTTTCGGCTCTGTTCAACAAAACAGTTGACGCCGCGTGCGTTGTTTAAAATTTTCCGAGGATGAACTAGCTGGATGGCGAGGAAGCGTGGGAGGAGATGATCACACGTTTATCGATTTGCTTTCGGAATGAAAAGAGAAATGTTCGCGCGCGGTTAATAAACCGCTTTGATGAGAGGAATATAAATTGATCACTCGAAAGCGAGAGGCAAATAAATACAACGACGATATTCCTCCTTTTCATACTCGACTTTACTATGCACAATCAACGTATATATATATACATAACGCACATCAGACGAAAAGTTTTTAATTCAACGTAATTACGGTAATTCGACGAGCACACACACGCACATACATACACACAGTAGTAAAGGCGAATGATTATACTCGCTTCAGAGTAACTATGGCAGGTGTTTTGTAAACTTTCACTCGGTAAATGATGGCTTTGTGGTAGTTGCGAATTTTTCTCTCGCGATGCAGTTGGATGAACGCTCGCAATGCGACGACCTTCATAATCGGGCTATATAGCTGAGCGATAAGGAAATAATAAATAAACGAGTGGCGATTGTTGTAGGTATATATGCAGTCGAGGTCGATAAGAGAGCTGCAGAGTTGTTTCTTATTTTGTCGTGCAGTTGCAACAATCGTTTGTCTATGTATATATGTGACTCGCCGGCTCTTATAAATATATAAAAATTTTCTCTTTGAGAAACATTCGTCGGGCAATAGCTGCTGGTTAGGTGATTCCAACGATTAATCAGGCATATTATATACGTATCATTATACCGCATCTGCGCGAGTCAAAGACTCGAGCTCGTGCGTGTTTATATAAAGAATTATATTTTTGACACAATTTCATTTCCCGACACATTTGTACCAACAGATAAAACTCGTAAATTATTCCTCGCGGTATATCAATATAGTTGTATGTATATATATATATATATATATATATATCAATACGAGATTATGCATTATTAAAAAGTTATAGCTGCTTGGCTGCGATACGCGGGCACCGATAATGCAAGAAATTCCTTATTAAAACAAGAGTGTCTTATCTCGTCATATACCGATAATAAATACTGAATAAACATGAGAGAAGCGCACCTCTCTCTCTCTCTCTCTCGCTCTCTTGTAATCCGTCAGATCGTACCGCTCACGCTCCAGTCGTATATACGCGTGCAAACTAATACCACACCAAAGCCGTCTCTGAGAAAAACCGCCGCTTGTGTTTGTAGAAGAAAAAAAAATGTCGCATATGTGCAGCAGCTAATTTATGCGTGCAACATAATAATTTTCCTCGTACATACGATGTGCAAAGCCGCGCAACGAAAGCGCACGTCGCGCGGCAGAGTCAATACTCGCTATACAGCAGCCCACACCAACACATGCACGCACGGCGTGTATTTACTCGCGAGAGATAAGGTCTTTAGCCTTGTTTCGATATGTCACGCGCGCCGGCGAAAAATAATCGCGAGTTTTTCGAGCTGAGCGAAAGAGAGAAAAGGTCGGGGCGACGAGTAGGTGTGCGCGCGCGCGTGGAGGATGCGGGGGAGGTGACTGGAGGGGGCGGCCGACAATTGCAACGCTGCTTATTGTCGTCGTCGTCGGCGGCGGCGGTTCAAGGCCTCGCGCCTCGCCTCCGCTCTGCTGCACAAATGGCTGCGATTGTGTCGTGTGCGATCGATCTCGCGCGAAAAAGATTTAAATTTTGCGCAGCGCTGCTGATGGCACCGGAAATTCACACCTGTGCGGAACGAGGATCATTCGTATATATGTACCGGCTGATTATGCGAGCATTATCTGGGCGTGTGTACATCATACGCGTATATGTAGGGCGCAGGTGTCAAAGTCATTGCGGCGCTTTGATTTATTCCACATTGAAAGTTGGAGTTATTATACGCCGGCATAGGCGTTGAGCTATTGTGCTGGGCAATTTTATGAATGAATGCGTTCGTTTCTTGCTGGGAATGTCATCGTATGTTTACGTAATATTCGTTGATGAATTTGCAGTGCGACGGGAGCATTACTTTTCCGAGAATTTTTAATTAATAACGCCGCGTTCAAGTTGACCTGGAGTGAGCTAGACCTTCGTTCTAAAAATGACTGCTATCTTGCGAACTGTACACGTGAATGCGTGACATTTTCTAATTTGTTGCTCCGCCACGTTGTTTGCCGAGTGCAATGTAATCGTTGAGGAAAACGCGCTTCTTCGATATATGCACACATATACACACACAATATCGTGGTTGACTGCACTGTCGACTGATCAAAGCCCGTTTCGAAGCATTGCTCCGGATGACGTCATCCGTCACTGATGCCCGAGTTATATAAACCTCCATGCAGGCTTACACAGACTATCGCAGCGCTCACCAGCGTAGCGGTCTCTCTTCACCTTGTTTATAGCTCAACTCTATTATTGATGCTCCGAAATTGCCCATTTTATTGCTCATCTGTTTTATTGCTTCGTCTTGTTTGAACAATCAGTTGGACTCGTTGGCGATATTACGCTCAACGCTGCCTTCCGACATTGATTTATCGAATCGTGCAGTGATGTATTTTTGGTACATGTTAACGTGAGCATGTAGTCAAGCATTTTGTTCATCGCAATTATGCACGTATAGACGTTAATCCTTGAGATTTTAAGTATAAATAAGCACGTTTTGAATTATTTGACACACAACACCACCTGTCGGTGTAAGCGAGAATTAAAAAGAGATACCGACGGAGCAAGGTAGATAAACGCAACGGCTCTCGTGATAAAACGTATGCGGTTAACGAGATTCAATTCAAGATCGCCAGATGGCGCTACTAGGCTTAACCTTAATCTTTTAAGAATGATTTTGCTGAAATAAAATAACAATTGCAAAATAGGGTGAACTAGGCAAAAAATTCAAATTTCTAGCACTGTCTTGATGTGCTCTTGGCGAGGACAAAGTTGGCAAAAAAATGTTTCCGCCCGGGATCGAACCGGGGACCTTGTGCGTGTGAAGCACACGTGATAACCACTACACTACGGAAACATAGTCAAACCCCTTGGTTTATAATGCAGGTTATAAGCTTTGAAATTAATTAACAATTATTCGGATTCGATACTCTTTATTCACATACAACAAACAATGCTCGAATACATCAAAATTATATTTGAATTAAAAATTAAGTATACAGAAGTATTTATATTGCACAAAAAAGCTTCAAAAGTTAGCTAATTTCACACATTATACATTGTGGATACAAGTTTGATATTCTTTGTTTTAATAATATTAAAACTTTTGTGCACTTGCAGATAAAATATGTAGCTGTAAAAGCAAAGGGCGAAATTGAACACCTAAAAATTAATACTGCTACATTTGCCAGAACATAATTTTCTTAAGTTGTTTTATCAGAAGTTATATATTTTTGTTATGAATAATTTTGCAAAGAGTAAAATTGAGCTTTGCATTCTGCCTTTGCAAATTATCCAAATTATAAAATAATAAATAACCATATCTTTTATAAACAAGTTTTTGGTTTTAGTGCACAAATGCAAAAGGTATTTTTTCAGAGAAAAGAAATATCGACTGATGTTGATGTAAAAACATTATAGACTATGCAAATTGTATACATCCAGTATGTCGCGCAAAAATAATGTATGCAAATACATATCGATTTCTCGGGTTATTAAAGTCATCCCGAAGCTAAAATCTGTTATATTTAATACTTCTTTGAAATATAATGTTATAGTTAAAAATACATCAAAAAGACTTTAATTTAAAAGTAATTAATGTAAGGACAGGGAAAATAAATAAAACAAGTCGCATGAGTTTGTAATTTTTCGTTAATAAATTTATTGCCA
Source organism: Muscidifurax raptorellus (assembly GCA_020010945.3). Classification (NCBI taxonomy): domain Eukaryota; kingdom Metazoa; phylum Arthropoda; class Insecta; order Hymenoptera; family Pteromalidae; genus Muscidifurax; species Muscidifurax raptorellus. The sequence continues at coordinate 6,378,265 of CM052078.1, read as the reverse complement.
AGACTGATGTATTGTCTGTTAAGTTTTATTTAACATATCAAATATCCTTAATATATATTTTTATTTTACAAAAATATTGTCATTACATTGTATCGGTTTAGGTAATAACAAAATAATGTGCTACACATTTTAAAAAAATTCTATTTTATCTACTTAAAGCAGAATAACCTACAAATAACGAACAAAATATTTCTGCTTATATTATAAGTTTCATAAAATTCATAATGATGATTGCGTTACGAATGCTTTTTAAAAATTTTCTTGCAAAAATATCTTTGCTGCGATGGTCAGCGCGAAGTTTGGGCTGAATTTGATGCAGTGTCGATTTATTTCTAATGATCATGTACATGATTTAATTTTTTTATTTAATCTAGCGTATATAGTCATGCATAAATATGAAGCTCGCACGTAATACTAGACTTAAATAGTGACAGTAAAAATGATAATAATAATGACAACAATATATAAAAATAGGAATGAGTTTCATCACTATCATAATCATTTTTCATAACAACTGAATATTATAAAAGACTAAGTTTACAACGATATCACGACTCAAGTCGCGACATTTTGGTTTTTGATTTATACCGATCATATATTGAAATCGGTTGTGCGCGAGCGTCTATTCTCTTGTTCCTACTGGACGTTGTCTCTGGCAAAAGTATTCGTTGTCGCGTCCTCTACCATCGTCAAAGTAGCATAAAACGTAGAATTTAATGCTGCTGCAACAAAGGTATAAGCAACGAAGACTTTTGCCATGTTTTAAAAAAGAATTCACAGCTTATATGCGAATCGACTTGGTCTCAAGCCCAAAGAAGTCTTAGTAAGAGCCTCCGGAACTCAAATTCACTTTATAGTTCTTTTTTCTCTCCTACACGTGTTTCGGACATCGTCTAGGGATATCTCAGATTGTGCTGAGATCGGCTACGCCGATAATCGCCTGGATGCGACGATCGCGCAATGTGTGGCTGCCTGGGTGGCTGGTGCAGAAAACCGAAATTCCTGAGGCTCCTCGGCTGAAGATCGGCAATGTGTGCACCAGGATAATCCGGAGGTGGTGGCGCTGTCGTTTGGAACTGTGACAAGCCCTGAAGCATTCCTACCGATCTTCTCCAGTCTTCGTAGCGCGTCTGTGGCCGTTCCATCTGTTCCGCTTGACGCTGTTTTCTCCTGCTCTGCGAGGATCCGCTCTCCGTAGAGTTGCTGTCCTCGCTGGTGCCCAGACCAAGATCGCGATCTTCGAGAGCGTTCAGACTTACGGCCGGACTCGTGTTTTTGCCGTTCCCGTAGACCAGCGTTGGGTGAGGTATCACATAGGGTTGAGGCAGTTTCGAGATCTTCTCCTTCTCGTCCTCCTTGTCGAAGTTGGTGCAAGAACCAGGCCCAAAGAGAGACAGCAGTACGGGCAAGAGGAAGAGACCGTGCAACGCACCAATGAAGATCACCAGAAAGACCATCTTGAAGAACACGAGGAAAATGTAGGTACCGGCGAGCAGCAGAGCCGAGAGACCCAGGATCGTCGAGAGGGCGCCCTGGACGATCGGCAGTCCGAGACTGTAAAGGCACTCCTTCACCCGCTCATCCGGTCTCCTCTTCTTCGAGCTCATGTAGGCATAGCAGATGTGAGCGGTGAAGTCAACACTGAAGCCAATGCACATGATGAGGTTTATCATGGAGATGCTGTCGAGACTGACGTCCCACAGTGACATGTAGCCAGCCACACCGCACTCGATCGACACTATGCAAAAGGCCACCCACAGAGAACACAGGACGTTGGGAATGAAGATGAACGAGATGACCATCATGGTCAAGGCACCGAAGATCATGCACTGAATACTCGTGGGTCGAACGAGCTCGAACTGATCAAAGAACACAAAGTAGGGATGGAAGACACTGGCGTTGAGCGGCGAGTCCATGCAGATCTGGCGCAGCTCTCTGACCATGTCCTTTTCCATATTGGTGCCGCTGATGTTCACCGGCTGAATGATGAAGCGACTGGCCAGGATGTGTTCGCCAGGCTCGTCGAACGCCACGTCCAGGGTGAACAAGCTCGTTGGCGTGAGCCATTCCCGCTTGACAGCCTCGATAAAGGTTTTCTCGTTGACAATCGTCCCGTTCAGTTGCTCGGCTTCGTCCACGTAGTTCAGAAAATTGCGCAGCCAACTCTGCGTGTACTTTTCACCGACGATGTACTGGGACCGTTCTAACGCCTGCGTCAGATTTTCCATCTGTTCTTGGATGACTGGATCGCTGTAATCGTACTGGCCACTCACGACAACCTGAAAACCACGACACAGAAGGATTTAAGTCTTGTATTCTTTATCGGCGCAGTCTAAAATCGATTTATGTAACTTGCATCGATCGACGCAAAGAAATTATCTTCTTCGCGGTATATTACGCGAAAAAAGCGCTGATTTTTCATGCCCGCGAACAAATAAAATACAAGAGGAGTCATACTCGCGGCGTACGAGGAACTTATGTAAACGGTCAATGATCGTCGTCGAAGCTCACCGTCACGGAAAATTTCCCGGCAACAGTAGCGCTTTCTCGTCCGCACGCGAGAAACTACTCGTCGAATTCGATGCCGATTCTAGTACACACGTGTGTAGGGAGCTGTGCTAGACCGTATTAAGCGAGGAAAAGGCAAATTTGCTTTCTCAATGAGCGGCACTTCCGGCGTTGTGTTCCTGCACGCGCACCAGCGCCGGACACAATTCGTTCCGCGGTCAATCGGAGCTCCCGGTAGGCCATCAAGTGGATTATTGTCATTTCTTTTTATTACGCCTATAATAGTTTGCCGAGATAAACGAACGTCGTGTGTGTGTGTGTGTGTGTGTGTGTGTGTGTGTAATCCCCGTATACTTGGGGGCTCAATCAGCGTCCTCTCGAATTTCATTGACTTTCGATGCTATTTTCTCTCGGCTCGTTACTTTGTCCGCCGATTGTGAAACGCACTGCGGATTTCGTACTACCTTGATGTATTCTCACACATTTCCCGCGAGTTATTTATAGAATACCGGAAACGCTGCGGAACAGATTTATCGTCTGTACCCAACGCCAGCAATCATCGAAAACTTTCCTCGCGCCTATACATATAAGATCGACGAGGTCGTCCATACTTTTGGAAAATATCCCCAAGCGGCATAGTTCCGCTGCGACCGGCGTGTAATCGTCAAAAGCGCGCGTGACGCAATGGGCGATCCGGTGTATACCGGTACACTTCTGAAAAGCCATAAACACCGGAGAAAGTGGTTTGGCAGCGGGCGCGCGAAAGACCTGGAACCGCACAAGTCGAGCACGCAAGATATATGTGCGCACACACGCGTCCGTTCACGCGCGGGGAGAAAGGGATGCGTGACATAATTGCGCGCGATTACGCGCTCGTACGTCTACGCCGTTGTGCATCGAGGTTCTCCGTTATATTGTTCGGCGCGGCGTGAACTGGTGTGTTCCTCGTACTGGAATTAATCAATTGCTCAGCAATTTCATGTGGTGCGCTTTGTACCTACGCGTCCATTATCCCGCGGTCTGACAGAGACGCGATTATCGACTGCGAGACGTCGCCGATATGGCGATTGACCCCGATTCTCCGAGCGAGGAAAATCTCGGAAATAGAAATTGTCGTCAAGTTCATTGCTTCGATGGCCATGATAGTCATCGTACCTTCGGATGGTATACAACTGACCTGTATCCTGTAGGGAAACTCTCGGTAGTATGCTTCCTCGCGATCGTAAAAGGTGATGGAGTACGAGTCATTCTTGGACAGTCGGCGACGGTCCAATCCTTCCTTGATGTTGGTCAGACCGTAGAGAGCTCCGGTCAGGTACAGACCGAATACGAAGATGACCAGGACCTTGACCAGGGGTTGATTCAGTGCCCAAGCCAAGTAGTCCCGGAACCAGGTCATACAGCCGTGTTCGGGATTGTCGATGGGATTATTTGGCTCATCCGGGTCCACGCCTCCGGTGCACAGCCATCGGTAGAGGAATGAGCGGTGACCTGAGACACAGTTCAATTATGACATTTCAAAGTTTCGGACCTGAAGCATCGGCGGAATCATCGTAACCAACCGGTCGCTGTACGTTTTTTTGAATTATTCACTCTGGTTAAGTTACGCAAATAATTGTATGCCAGATAATCCGAGTACGCGCGCTTTAATGTTAATAAATTTGCGTACTTTCTCCGCGATTATATCCAGATTAGATTATTGCGACACTTGCCCGCTTATTTATAACATTACAGCAGAAAAGAGAGAGAGAAAGACTAGAGGGGAAATAACTCGCTTCCAAGTAATATCCCGCCGCGCTCACCTTTCCGTAACAATTTTGCATAATCACTTGACCCGAAAACATGTTCAGCATTCGATCGAACCGCGCGAGACGAAAATATACCTCTAAAACCGCGGCTTTCCTACAGCGTGTACACAACACTCGTCGGTGACACTATAGCAGGTGTAGGAATTATTTCCTCGCGTCTGTAATACGCGTTGAGAATACAAAACGTTCATGTATGCATAAGCAGCGATATATAAGTCGTAATGCAATAAAATAAACCGACGATTTTGCGAGCGGCAGCGCGAGACAAAAGGTTATCGCTTCGCGTGACTCATCCCCCAAATCGTTCTCCCTCGAATTATGCTTCTATGAATCAAATATATATGTAATCGAACGTGCTCGGCATAGATGCCGAGAGAAAAAAAAATGCTCATTGTGCAACCCTCTCAATGTATATATTGACTGCATGACATGTATATATATATATATAATATATATACATACAGGCACACTCGCGCGCACGTGTCCTCGACGGTTCGCCTTATCAAGGCTCGCGCGTTTTCGTCGATCGCGGGAATACCAAGTGCGCGACGTGACTTTTGCAGGGCTTGATGCTTCATTGATGACGACACTTATGATTTATCGTTGCCCGGCATGCGCGCGAGCGGATCATTATCGAAATGCGACTACAGGTTATATTTTGGTGCGTGTTGGACGCGAAATGTTTTAAGTGTGATGGATCGTCGCAGTGTGTAAGTGGACCGTATATACGTTGTGTTTTGGTAGAACGTTTTCATGTATTGAATCCTACGCGTGTATACTGGTGTATACAGCGGCGTATTTAAGATAATGATATTCCCTATACTGCACACATAGCTGAGAAGCGAGCGCTATCAATCAAGCTAACGCGCAGATGCATTCGTCATTGCCAACCTGCTGGACCGTCTAATTAGCCGCGAATTTCAAAATACAGAAGATGTAGGTCAGAATATATATATTCAGAAAAATCGCGACATCATCGCCGTATCAACGTTCGTTGCCAAGGGAAAAATCCCGAGTAATTGCGCAAACTCACGGCCATAAAAACTCAGAGTCGTTGCCATTATATGTATATACACACGTAGCTTGAAAAAAGCGCGTATACCGCGCGCGTTTAGAGCCGTAAAATTTTCGCGAATCGAGGACATTGCGCGCGCGCACGCGCGCGTTACAAGCGCTTGGAATAGACACATTAAAGCTCGCTCGCGCGCATTTATAACCGGCGTTCCGAGTTCCTGTCCTAGAGCAATTACACCTGCGCTGCCGAATCGCGTATATATATATATATATATATATATATATATGCGCGCATGTGTGGTCAGGCAAGTACAAGGTGTAGAAGAATGGGAGAAAGCAGTGCGCGACAGGGCCGCTTAAAGTTGCATAAGTTGATCAGCTAGTGATCTAACGAATCAACGGCCGACATAATGCGGCTCGCGTCTGGTCGCGTTGACGTAATGGCGGTCGCGATATCGCGGCGTAAGTAGTTCTTCAAGCTCTCGAGAGTCGGTTGGAAGGAAGTGCCTGATGGCGATTTAATCAAGCGGTAGTTATATATTTGGTTAAGCTGGAAAGAGATATTATTAACTGGCTTTACACGGCGACATGTAAACCATGCGTTTGCTGATCGATGTGCCGAGTATCGAGTTGGCTGTCCGTTTATCAGATTATTATTGAATTAATAGAATTTTGAGAGGTGGAACCAGTTTCCTTTTCAACTATTATTTTTGTGGACGCATTAGACGTTGTACAGTTAGATTTCGAAATTTAGTATGCGTTGCTCGCTTATCGTTTTATTCAAAATCGCGCACAATATGAAAGACTATACGGAATATCTATATATACGATCGCCTTATCGCATCGCCTGGGCAGTAAAAATATTAACGATTGTTTAATTACGTGCAAAAATAATTAGTAAACGTTTCCCAACGCATATATTTTTATTTTTAAGAGTATAACGTGACTATTGCGAAACTTTTCTGTATACCATAATCATCTCGAATCGGGGAATAATGACCCGGATAAAGAATATTGAAAAGCCTATGCAGTGCAACGCGCGATTATACATGAATTATTCATGGAATTCAAAGTAATTTCTAATAATTGAATAATTAGAAAAATTTTAATTAACTAAACTATCTCTTCGTTATTAAAGCATAGTCTATTGTCCATTGACCTAGTATCGCTTTCAGATAGGAAAGTGCAATCGTGAAACTATCATGAGTAAAAGCAATAGACATTCCGTCTTGACCTCGTTGCATTAAATTTTTGCCTAAAGAGAGAGAGAGAGAGAGAGAGAGAGAGAAATGTACACGCCTCTCGAATTATATAACCAAAGCAATTTTTCACGATTTTATCTCATTCGCTCTTCAACAATATTTTATGTTCATTCCACATCGCAATAACACTCCAGTTTTTAATTATTCCCCTCGAAGTGTTTAAATAATGCATCCTCGAGAGCTATGACTTTTACCACGGGCAAAGCAGAATCAGATACCGCTATAACGAGGCAAAAATATAAAACAGCTGCACGCGTACGAGCTTAATGGTTATATATATATATATATATATATATATATATATATATATATATACAGACCTCTCTGACAGAAAGAAAGGCGGCAAGTGCGTTCCCTTCCCCATCAAAGGCATTATATTCCATATCGAAAGTCGCGCATAATATACAGTATATATATATAGAGTCTCGATCGACTGAGCTCGAAAAGGAGCAATTACAGAACAACGCAATATATTGGGGAAACATGCAGTCATCATCGACGCTGAGGCCGTCGTCGCGCTTGGCGGCGCCGAGGGTGAAAGCGAAAAATGCGCGCATGTATATGTAGAGAGAGAGAGAGAGAGAGAAAATTACTCACCTGATTTAGAGAGAGGCTCGACCGGGCAGCAGACGACGCTGTGGAGATTCTTCTGCTCGCAGTAGCCGCTGATCGCGACGCAGCCCGTGAAGAAGGTCAGGTGGAACAGGAACGTGAACACCACCGCGAAACCTGATGGCGAAAATGTCGATTAGTCATTTTTTTTCAGTCCATTGGCACTGGTTTAAGTAAGAGTTATATCTTAGAAATTAACGTTTCGCGAACGTCGACACGGTACGAAGTGGAACATATATATTATAGGAAAAAAAACATGCTCCTTTCAGCAAAACTGTATACCGCGACGCGTTCTTTTTCTCATGTTCAAGTGGTCGCAATTAAATAAATTATACGAATTTAAAGCGCGACAGACGTTTCCTAATAATTCAATTAATGGCACTGGATTTTAACTAGCCGTTGAGCAATTATACCGGAGAAGACACAATAAATGTATCGCGAATCGTGGAGGTACGATACGTCACGTGTACTACGCACACGTGAATGTATAATATATATACATATACGTAATGCCTATATAGAGTACACACTTGGCGTGAAACCGCAGAGATTCCTGCGGTCGCAATCCATTCTAATGATTGACGGCTTATTTTGTTTTGGTTTTCAGCGTCGCAAATGGACACCGCGCTAATGCACTTCCGAAGCGTGAAATTAAAATGTTAATTTTCCTGCTCGTCCCTTATTGTCCTCTTCCCGATTAATCGCGCATTTATTCGAATAGCAGCATTTCTTCTTCGGTAGCTCAAAATTCAAATGACCATTCGAAGGAATTTCATCGGAAATGTGAACAATAAAACGCGGCTCAGCGGTGTACAACGTTGCAAAACGATAATTTAAGCAACGCGATATCGTGAAGAAACGACTACGCGGGTCGTTTTCTAGCTTCTCCTTAAAAAGTCCTTCTGAATGCCGTGAAAAGTCAGCCGACCGCAGTCGCTCGGCAATTAGCCTCTATAATGTCCATTCGGAATCGCGTATAGTGTATATATATATAAACAAAGGGAATAATAATAACGGAGCGCAACGCAAACCTGAATAGATGCAGAAAATTTGGACCGAGGGGAAGGGCGAGATGATGCCGATGAAGAAGGAGACCATGTCGGTGACGGAGGTGATGGTGATGGAAACCGCGGCCTCGCTCAGCATATGAGCCATGCGCAGTGGCACCGGGTCCATTATGTTGGTTCTGCGCCAGGCCGCCAGCATCACGAACGTGTCGTCGATTCCGATTCCTGTAAGAATCAAGTCGGATTAGTTTTACTTTGTCAACGTCGTCGTTGTTCATGCGTTTCTTTTTTAGAAAATTTTTAATAGAAATTCAACGAGTGTGCATCGCTTGTTAAGGCAGATGCGGGCGCTTGTCGAAGTCGTGCTATATAATGCGTGAGCGGATATAAAAATTGAATAGACAACTGCCTGTGTGTCTGTCGAGCGATGGGTTATTAATGCGGTAAACAGTTTTATTTTGAAAAACTGTTTTTAAATACGTTTGTGCGAACAAGAATTATCTTATAGCTTGTATCTATTCTTCATAGTTTTACGCGAGCTGTCGGAGAATTAAAAGAAAATAACCTGAAATTTATCGAGGACGAAGAAACTTTCGTCTATAAAGACTCGTATCTCAGACGTTGCGAGACGGCAGTTTCTTTTTCGTTTATATTTATATCCAACTTTATTTAGATACAAAAAAATTATTATTTCAATGTTGGTTTTTCTCACCATACGTTTTATCCAATAACAATAACTTTCCACGCAAACTCATTAGTCAACAAGTTAGACGAACGATATAAGTATAACAAATTGATCAAAACTAATGAACGAATCAGAATGAAATTTCGCGTAACGCTCATTACTTGCTGAAAGATCTTTACGACCTATAAATAAATTGAGGTTTTCTGAAATGTTGACCAAGGAAATAAAGTTACTGCCAATGAGTTATGCAAGATTGCACAACGTTTACACTTTCCACTTTAAAGAACAAATAAGAATTTTAAAAAATTCCAAAAATGTGTACGTTACGTGGCTGTTGCATGTAGTATATATGAACTTGTAATCGAAGCGCAATAGATCAGCTAAAAATCAAAAAATTTTTATAGTCAGTATTACAGTAACAACGATAAATATACAGTAAATCCGTATCTTTGTAAAAATTCAATGCCACCATTGGAAGGGGTCCAACCATTTCCACCAGTCGAAAATCCCCTTCAATTAACATTCATAAAAGGTATCGTGCTGCTGCTTCGCGACACGAAACGCTGCCGACCTTGTCTATATATACCGTCAAATTTCACCCGTAGTTAAGCTCCGCGTCCAATGGCCTGCGGTCATTGAATCCTTAATCGGGCAACTCCACCTACAATTCCGAGCGATCGATCTGCACCGAATCCATGTCGCAAGCGACGTTTATATATACATCAAGGTATAGACCTTGACTCACGCATCAGCGTATATTGCGCTCTCGTGATTCACACTCGCGAATTTTGCTTATTAACACGCGCGACGCGAGTGATTCAGCCTGTCAAAGCTAATCGGATTTTCCTGTATTGCTGATGCTACTGCTATGCGCTTTTCTACGTCGAGAGATTCAACAGCGCGAGACTTTCACCCGCACTTCTCAGTCGCGTAACTGCGTTACGGAAGGAAATTAAATAGCCCTACTGATGTCGAACTTTTTTTTCATCTCTTTTTAGAAGGATATGTATCGCGTATGTTAGGTGTGTATGCGGTTCGTGATTATTTGCATATTGACGATGTTTCCATGTAATAATGTGAGAAAATAAAGCGGTATTGTAACGCACCTTGTTTCGATGTTTGATAGGCACTTTCAGGCAACTAAATCTTCCGAAAGCAGCTTCGTACGATATAATTGTTTGTAGTGAACGCCGCGTTAAATCTAAGTGAAAATGCATGTCTTCAAACATCAGCGCAATATTCATATAGTTTTGTTTAATTGCTCACCGCGTGTATTTTCGTTCGTGAATCACACCTCTCGATGTTTGCGATAATTAACATTTTTACACCGACCGTATAGGTACAAAAGCTCTCTTAACGACTTTGCCAATAACGTTACTTTTCAAGATCTCTTTGTCGTAAACCGCACCAATTTCTCACACGTCCTCGCCGGAGTTCTTGGAGAGACACTCGATTTTCCGGCTGTGAAAAGCGGCGAGCTGCTATACGTGAGCTCGAGCTATCGGGAGCGATTTTTCCGTCACATCCGAGACGGCTATATCGTGTGTATTTATATATATAAAGGTATTATACGTGCGATCGAGCGGCTAGCCTTGATCCGACTTTGAGCTAAGCCCTTATTATCATTCCCGAGACGTCGCGAAGTTGCGCGCGCGAATACGCTTAACCCGCATCGGGCGCGCGTGCGTCTTGTCTCTTTTCCTTCGGACGCGCGCGAGCGTATAGTATATATACATTAGAAGAGCCTGAGCCAAGTGCCGTCGAAGGAAATTCAATTAGAGCTGTCTTTATTGCAGTTTGGTCTATGCGGTCTTTTTCGTTTTGACGTTCAAGTGGGATAAGCGATTTTTTATTTGTTGTATTTTTTTTTATGTTAAATCAACGCGTAAAGGCTATTTTAATGCTCGCCAGTCTGCAAACTCTAGCATAAGGTAAATACAGATTTAAAGAGCAAGCCCGCGGATAACGCAAGGCCTTAAAATAAATTTGTTTAAAAGAAAATTTTAAGAATATATATTTAACGATATTCAACTTCAAACGGATGATAATTTATTTCGCATGAATTTTAAATGCCACGGAATACCGGTTATGCGCGATGTTTGGAAAATTAAGGTCCCCTCTATTAGATCTTAATAAGCATAAAATTACCAAGACAATTTACATACGCATCCTCATCCGCGATGGCAATAACAGTCGAATCTTTAATTAACGATTGCTAAAAACGTGAAAAATTTCGTGTTATTTTATCATTTGTGTACGTACGTTTCTTACGGATAGAGTATAATTGAGACTGTTATGAAAAGTTTTCTTTAAAAACAACTACTTTGCTTACGAATCGTGCGTATAGTACTAATAACCTGCATTCCAATTTTTCGCACAATTTAACATTTAACGAAGACAGTTTTGCTCGAGATACGACATGCGAAACTAAACAAAGTATTATGTCACTGTGAACGTGTTGCTCATTTGTTATAACAATCGCAAAGTGATTGACCACTTCGCCAAGTTACTAAGCTCGAACAAATGATCAATAAATGGCACGTTTGTCGTAAAAAGTCTGCCTAGATTTACACGAATGAATTATGCTAATGGCAGGCCATTCGTCAAACTTACCGATCATGAGGAACGGCGCGGCAAGATTGATACCGATGAAGTCGATTCCCAGATAACAACACAGTCCGAAAGCAGATACCGTAGCCAAAGCAGCGGAGATGTTACCGAGGAGTCCAAGCCAGGGTTTGCTGCGTACCCAGTCGGTCATCATGCAGGTGATGACCGAGAAAAGTGCCATTACCAGAAACGTGCTCGTGAAGTACGGGATGATCGTATGGGTGTTGGCCTCGAACTCGAGCTCGAGAGTTCGCGAGGCGAATCGAGCGGTGCTGATGTGCTTGAACCTGCCGGTGTCCTCTGCTTCGCCCACGGCGTTGAGGAAAGCTTCTTCCCAGGCTGCACCTCTGTTAGTTCGGACATAAAGAAGAGGGTTTATTGACCTTGCATTTGGACGCGCGGTCATAAAGTTATATAGAAATAGTAGGTTTTCGTAATTTTACATTTGACAAAGTTGTTGACGAGACATCATTAAGTACGCAAAGATCGCGCGGTCGAATATTGAAGCTTTATTGTATCGAGCAATGACCACGTTGAGTTATTTATTATTATTGCTTTTTTACGAAACCAAATTCATAATGTATTATTCAAAAGCATCGATAAAAGAGCTAAGAATACCGGCAGTAAAAAATACTTGTATGATTCAACCGCAATGCTAAATCAATTGTTCCGGATGAAAAAAACAGACATAAAAAAGTTTATCTTCTGTAAGTCATCCGATGAGTAATAACGCATAACCAAAACTTCCTTCGTTAAATTTTTAGTGTCATTATGATTAATAAGTCGACATTTCAAGTGCGTCTCCAGGACAATTACTTTATATTCTTTAAAGAGCATAAAACCGCAGTTCTAACCTCTCCAAAGAATTCGCAGTATGACTTGTGACTCAATAGATAGATGTTTATGGAACCTGGTAGACGATATTTATAAAAAGAACAGCCTGACGAATTTAAACTCGTTTACACGACTGCATCTTGTATGAATTTTTTTCTGCCTCTCGATCTTCTCTGTTAAACTATGACGTCTAAAATCACGTTCTAGACTGTAAATATTTGTTTTGACTTAAGTTTTCCTCTACAGGTCTGCTATAATACTCGAGACTCCCATGTAAACAAAAAGTAATTCGCATCAAAGCCGGTATACCTCTCACGCAGACAACAACACACTGCAATTTTCAAGCATCAAGACTTTTTACATACAGAATAAGTATACAAGCACTACTCACATTGCATTTAGACGTGGATTATCAACGTTGATGAAGTATCCAAGCTGCACTGCCGGTACCGACAGGATGATGTCATCTTTCACGATGCTCCCACCGAAAAACAACGGCAAGATGTGCACTCCATAGGTATCCGGATTGAAGAATATCGGAAACGTCAGATTAAACTCTCCAGTCTCCACACGACTGTCAAAAAGCGGATACTATATATATATATATGTCTGTACTTTCTTTGTCTACATAACTATTGGCGTAAAGAGACCAAAGGCGGCATCGATATAAATTTTTTGTTCGCCATAACGAGTCCATTCGCTTTTTTCCCTTTCACTTTTACCATTGCGTAAAACTGGAGAGTTTTTTTTTATCGAAGCAAATCAATGTTTACATTACACGCTGTATATTTTACATTTCTACACGTGGAAAAAATAACAATTTCGTCAAATATATTAATTTCCCAAAACTTATCCATCATAATCGACTTTCAGTTTGATTAGACTCTTCTAGTGCATTAAGCTCTATTTGATTTGCAGTTTGTCAATTAATTCGAAAACATAATAAATTGCGCTTTCACAAGCGTAATCGTATGCACTATAAACAAGTGATAAAAAAATCACTCTCAGAAAACAAGCCTTGTTTATAACTCCACGAGAAAGGGAAGAAAGCGAACACGACAACCGATAATTGCAAAAGGCGACACAAGCAAATCGTTTTAATCGACCTCGTTAAGGAGGAAGGAAGCCCCGCCTAAGAAAATAATTAATCAATAATGTGCGTTGGTATACTAACTCGAGAATAGATGTCAGTTCGAGGATGTCGTTGGCTGAGCAATAGCCCATCCAGCGCGCACAAATCTGCTCGTAGGTGTAGGTCTCACCATCGTACACAGCTGTGGCGTTCCTGATGATTTCGTCGAGGATTATCAGTTCTTCCCAGACCACACGGCGAAGCATGTTCTCGTTTCCGTCTTTCGGCACAATGATCACATGCCCGAAACGTCCTGTAATTGCGTGGATGTAAATTGAGTTGGAAACGAAAAACTTCATAAAATGCTTCTATTCAAAATAAGCACGCTTAGGAAGCAAATATGTTTTAATAATAAGTTATAGGCTGAATAAGCAATTTGAAGTAAATAAATTAAATAACGAAATCATTCTAACCTTATAATTATATCAAAACGATTTTTTTACTGAAAAAAAAGCTTTATGCAACCGTATTTTTTGCTGCGCCTAGTATCTGCTATGCTCGCGATAAATCATACACGTTATAATAAGAGAGTGTTCAATTACCTGGCCTGGTGATCCTTTCAAGACTGAATTTATCACTGTAATTTACTTTGAAATGCTCTTCCACAATGGCTCTTTCCGTCTTTCCCGGCCCATTGATGGGGGAAAATAGATATTCCGGATCGATTTCATAGTGAATCCTTTGAAAACCCGTGAAACAGAGAAGAGCTAAAATGACTGGAATTATTACGAAGTAGCCTGGATGTCGACCGACAATGAGACCGATTTTGTGAAAAGCTTTGTTTAAGAAATCATCGACGCAGGTTATCGAAAGCATCATCTGAAAAAAGAAAAAAGAATTATTAATTATTTTACGTATTAGAGGTTTTCCTATATTATTTTATTAATTCGTTATTGAAACTTTTACCGGTTCAAGGAACCATGGTAATGTTATTCTGTGTTTTTTTTTGTTAATACGTCTCAAAACTTGATATGAATTTAAATGAAAACGAAATTCGGCAGTTCAAAGACAACGCTCATTATTCAAAGCTTATTTTGGGTAGCCTTATTAATTTTATGGGCTTGGTTATTACTGCATTATTCAAACCTTATTTGGACAGGGAAATAACAAGTCAAGAGGTTCATTAACATATCACTAACAAAAAAAAATAAGTGCCAACTCTTTAGATACAGAAAGTAAAGTAATCCTTATGTCAAAGGATTCTTTCGAAATAGACTTGTCGCAATTAAACAATTTCATCTTCGCCTGCGACAAAAAGAAAACTATTTTAAAATTAAAATTCAACTGACAACACATGCATGCAACCCTTTTGCGTAATAAGACGCGCACAAGAAAGTCTACGGCGTGCGACTGTGCATCGGTTTATGACTGATGATTTTCTTGCCGAAGATTAATTTTTTGTCGAGTTCATCGCAATGAATCTTTAGAGTCACATAAACGATAAGTCTGCAGGTTCATTAATTTGTAAGCGCTACGCAAAATTCTCACAAATAATGCTTAATTTTAGGTTAAAAGTGAAATTATATCATTAACATTCAACATTCAGTAGTGCAAGCGTCGCGTCGGTGTGAGGTGTCCTAAATACTTTTGTGTCAGGGACTTCGTGTTAGTTTTTATCTGAACCAGTATATAAAGTATGTAAAAAAGTAAACGCATAAAATCTGTTTATACATGATATATACTAATTAAGCATCTGTCCATGCACAGCGAGCTATTTGCAAAAAGTATAATACAAAACGTCTCCTCTTATATATACAAGGAAAATAACGTCTGGATTGTTGAATGCGATAGTTTATTGACATTCGACGTGGTAATATCAAGAATTTAAATTAATTTTTTATTTCATCTAATTTATTTTAAGATGTAAAATATCGAATGAATTTTCGACTGAAGTATATTCAACCTTGACAATCTTATATCGTTCGAAACCGTTTTACGCGATGGGGTAGCTGCTTTGGGGGGGGGGGGGCCCCCCCACCTCAAAAATGATTATATAATCTAGGTAGATATATTAGTAGGATTAAATAATAGTACTAAAAAATTGTATAAAAGCAAAACTGCATAAATCCCTATTTTTATATCATTGAGTATGTTTGCGACACGCTAAACTTTCAGTTCACGTGAGCACGATTCAGCGAAACTAACGACAGTAAATGGTACAATGTGAATGTGACGCGTGCGATTTAATTCTAATAAGACAAACCTCACCTTGATCCTCACACGTTAAACATGTCACGTAATAATGCTATATTCGTTATGTACGGCTGTTTAATTTTCGTTTTAGGTTGGAGGTATAAATAAAATCTTTGGCAAATTATATTGTTGAGAACTTATTTAATGCGCAAATCATGTACCCATACGAAGGATTCCTAATAATAATAGGAAACATAATTGTACCGGAACCAAAAGTTGTGTTTCCACTCCGTTGGCGAAGAGTGCGTGATTTCGAATTTTGAGGAAATACTATATTTATTTGCTACAATCGTTTAATCTATCGGTAACATCTTGACTTTTAATTGCCGGAAATAAACTTATTAACGTTTTTAAATAAGTTACACAGCAACGAAATTTACATTCAATTCTTGTACCAATGTATAATACGTTGCCTCTACATACGCGAAGAAAATAACGCTCAACATTTTCAACCTCATATAGCACGCGGTTCTTCAATTTTTAATGCGGTAATAATAACTATTGAAACAGCATACAAAGTGCAATATTTCAACATATTACATTCAATAATATTGCCCAATAGCTTCAATTTTAACAAACTTATCGTCAACACGCGCACAAACCAGCGATAACCATTTTTCATTCAAGATTCTCGCGCGACATGCAAAATCCTTATCAGTAGCGTCAGTAGCATAACCGATGACTCGGCAAAGAAGGCGTGAAGTCATATCGCGAAGCACGTGTATATCCGTGACAGCGGCGAAACCCTTAAGGAGTGAAACGGCTGCGCTCTTTTTTCGCATCGGTCGAAAGAAAAATCCCGACCCACTGACCCGCACGCGTCGAGCATCTCTTTGGAGAGTCTCGCGCGTGCTGCGCGTGAGCTCGTGACTCTTCGCACATCTTCTCGCTGAATTATCATTTTACGACATTTTTGTCGGCGCGTCAGCTTTCTTCATCTCGCACTTGGAAATTAATAACGGAGCAGTCGCGCTTTTGATTTAGCGCGAGGAAAGTGCCACTTCCATGGGATTCGAGTTTTCACTTTCTTCTCGTAATATACTGACTCCAGAATTAGGTGTTTATAAACGAAATATAGATATATAACTTTGGTGGCAAACGCCGCGGTAAAAATATTGAAATCGTCAAGACCGCGTTGCAATTTATGCTTTTAAAAACGAAACAAAGAGCCGCGGATGAAAAGTACAAAATGCAGTTCAATATTTATGAGATGCGCGCGAATGAAAGCGCATCTAGTTGACTCACACGAGTATGTGCGCAGCGCTAATAACAACTTGTAACAACAAGCCGTAGTGAGTTGTATACCATATACGCACCTTATGCGTTCGGCTGCTCGAGAACAGCAGCAAGAACATTTTTCGCTTACGTAAATACGATAAATTTACGATGCATACACACGGAAACAATTTTTTGGCAAGGCTAATTAGGTATATAGTCGGCAAACTCGGTATATCTCAAAGCGCTCTCTCGTAAAGTCGATAATGAAAGCGTAATTTTGAGCGGTATGAAAGAACGAGATGTGATATTGATCCATAAAGATGAACAATAATATACTAAGTCTTATCGCGACCCAAATTCATTTCACGAAAATCGATGTTTTGAAACGTGCTTATATATAGGAATGCACTTTCATATGTATATATAGTCAATGCGCGCTGCTTCACGCGAGCGTAAGAACGCACGAAACCGGCAAATCGCGTGCGATGGAAGCCGAGAGGCGCGTTACTCTAATCTCGACTCTCGTTTTTTTTACTTTACACAGTACAGTAGTGCACGAGCGTTAAAAACGACACTTGAAACAGCAGTCGACTGGTGAACGGAACCACCTGTTGTGGTCAGTGTACGTGACCATTTGCGGTCGTGCTGTTTTCATCGGGATATTTAGGATATTTATTGTTTTAATATACTCGAGATGAGATATTAATAAATTGGCGTTTATATTTAGAATGTTTTTTTGGCAAAAAAATATTCGCATAATAAAACCACAGCAGCAGTAGACTCGTGCAGTTTCATAGCATGAGCGATTAATGTAAGATGCTTGACTCGATCTCTAGTCCCCTAATTAAATAAAACATTATATATCGATAATACTGAATCTTTATTGGTAAAACTTGTATCAGTTTGAGTAAATTTTTCTTTCAGCACTTTCTTGACGCGGCGACGAGTTGTTTGCGAAATACTTGTTGAAAAAAAAAAAAAAAGTATTTTAAAATTATAATCCTGAAGTTCTTCCTCAACGAGAGAACGAACCTTTTAAAGCCACGGCTATTTCCAAATAGGCATTTTATTATTATATTATATGTCCGGAATATTGCGTAATATAATTTTCGGTAATTCAGAACAGTGCGTACAAAACACGAGATCGGTCACAGGTTACGTACGAGCTTTCTCATCCCATAGATCAATATAACTCTGCATATCCGTCAATCCGAACGTCCGCGGACCCATCGTTTTTTCAGCATCCGAAAAAAGAACTCCGTTCGCCGACTTTCAGTTTCACTTTCTTCGTCAACCAGCCGCGTATACGTCGTCTAGACCAGCAGATGTCGAAATTATCGGTCGGTCAGCATAGCATTTCGAAGACTCGCCGAGCGAAATTTCCGTGGAACTCTCGTGTACAACAGCCTCTCTCTCTCTCTCTAATGATCTGAGCGCGCGTTTTTCTATACCTGTCTGGAAAACGTTCTCACCGCAGATTCTGTATACCTGCAGTAGCTCCGATACCGGTGGCTCGTCCGCAGCTGTCGTATGGAGCATATTTCGAGTGGCGCCTCTCTGCTGAGTGCAGCCGAGCGATGGTATCTCGGTAAGAACAAAAAATATCGAGGAAGAAGACGAATCGTGGGTTTTGCGTTTCGAGAAAATTCCAGCCGATTTTTCAGACCGCCTAGTGAATATACGTCTGGAAATAACCAAGCGTTTTTTTTCAGTCTACACTATGGGCGCTCGCGGTTTTGTTTGCGGGAGTTTATAATCGAGCGATGGTCACGTTTTTAGCGGAGCTCGTGTGCGTTTGTTTGCGCGAGGAGCCTCGCATGCGGGACACTCGATGGGCGATATCGATCTCGGGGTATCGGGTTGAGTGAGCGCCGATGACACCGATAATACGAGCGAGATTGGAAAATATCTTAGGGTAGCGTGTTGGCCTTGATCGATCGTTCAATGAGTTAATGTGAAATTGCGTGTCGAGTCGTCGGAAAAACGGGTATAATTTTAAATGCTAAAACGCTAGTTATATAGGAACTGTCTATACTTATACACGTGAGGAGCAATAGTTTCAGCGCCAGCGTTTTGTTGAAATACATCGCATGTTAATGCTCCCGACAGATTTGCATCTACATGATATATATATATATATATATATATATATATATATATATATATATATATATATATATATATATATATATATATATATATATATATATATATATATATATATATATATATATATATATATATATTGCAAGCGCGGCTAACGGATAAAATCGTGAAATTATACTAGAATAAAAGAACGAGAAAACAAAGCTATATATGTATATGTATACACAATTATCATCTCGTAAATAATAGAGCAGCCATTATAATATGGATAATATAGAAATCAGCTTCCGCTTCGATTACGCGCGTTAACGGCAAAAACTCTGTGCTTTCTATTCCGGTTCCTATCCTGCAATTCCACAGGGCAAATCCTCTTTCTTCTGCAAAGACGATTAAACCAAAACAATAACGACGCGATCAATTCCGCGAAATATGCACTCGGTATATGAAAAAAAAAGTCCTGGAAAATTTAATCGACTTCCTGTTTAACGCGGTACAATTTTCCCTCGATCCAAAGCACGAACCAGCCCAGTGCACAGATAACGTCCTCGGAGAGAGATGATACGGTCTTTCGGTGCAAGGCACGCGTTGGTCGAGTCGAAAAAATATAAATAATACTTATCGGCAATCGAGAGAAGAAGACGCTATATAAGTATACTTACATGTATGATGTCAAAAGAAATCCCCGATAATACTCTCGCGCACAAGGACGTTGCACAACTACGCAATGATACTCGCGGCCAAAAGGCCGCTATATGTATATACCGCGTTGACAAACAGCACGGCGCAGAAGAGACGAAACGAAATCCTCTCGTCGATTTCCTTTCGTGCGAAAATTCGCAATTAGCCGGAGATTTACGAGGCCGCGTTGCTGTCACTCTATATACCGCACTATTATAGTTGACGCCGATAAAATTACACCGATCTCGACGATTCGGAAGCAGCTCTTGGATTCGATGAACACGTTTCGTTCTGCCTTCCGAGAATCAACATCCTCGGATCGATGTGTATCGGAACATCAATTTCCCAACGGCAGGCATTACGCCACACCGGCTGTTTGCGGATAACGAAGTTTTTTATTTTTATACCACACCGCGACACCGAGAGAAAATCAAAGTCGGAACTCGAAAATTACACTACATTCGCAATCGTCTCGGTCACGCGTTCATTGATACACACGTGTCCGAGCTTATCGCCACTTGCAGTTATATATCGCGAGCTTAGAAGGAAATCGCGCTTATTATTGCGGACTGCGTTGAGTTGTAATGCGCGACGCAAACGCAAGCGTCACGAAGACAATAGTTTGGGCCTCCGATCACGCGCTCGACGACTATATTATGCTCTCGGGACTGTGTCCTGATTTTTCGCATTTGACGTACGTCAGAAGGCTCGATTGTATACTGTGATTCCGAGTTTTAACATTAATTAATAATAGAATTCGTTAGACTGTATATTATAATAAGTATATATTTTTCAGGTAAGCGTGTGCATCAAGCATCACCCTTCTATAGATATATCACGCTGTGCAGGTACGTGCAAATTAATGAAATACCTATACACATAACCGATACGACCGGACTGTTCCATCCTCACGGAACTTTCGATAAGAAACTGCTCGCAACACTTACAACTGTAGATTAAATTAATTTTAGAATGCAACACAATAACAATGATTCATATTATTCCCATCCGGCAAACGTCGGCGAACGTCTCGGTACCATCGTGCGAGTAAAACGCGAGCACCGTTTCACTGCAGTTATATACAGCAACACCTATCAACATGCAACCTTATACGTATATATAATATACATACACCCACGCAGAAGCCCATAAACGCCTAATGCTACACTTGCACGCAGTCACGGGGCTGCGCATCTCTTTCTCTTATATATATATGTCTAAAAAAGCGAGAACGCCCCAGACGAGGTCGTCGTTCCCCGATGAAATCAAAGGCGCGACCGAAATGCAGGTGTTTGTTGTACACGTGTGCGCAGAGCAACGCATAAACGCGCGGCTACTCTCACTCGCGTGCCGGTGACCCGATTACCAGACTTGCAACGTTGTTTACGGCGTCGGTGCTCGAATTTTCTTCCGATGCGTTTTGCAGCTTGATGAAGATTTATGCACCGAGTGTATATATATAGCTATGTTGAAGTCGAGGGAAAAAACCGAGAGATATTCTTTGCCGGCAGTTCAGTCTCGTTCGCGGTGTTCTCAAGGAAAGAGGCTAGTGTTTGCGGTGACTTTTTGTTTCGTTTTACTGGCTTTTGACGATCGTCAGCTCGTGAAGATGCACAAGCACGTTGCCAGAGACGTTCTGGAACGGGAGATTCCTCATTGACGTCGTCTCGAAGTACGTCGGATTCTTGCGGTACGGTTTGACAAATAGAGGGGAAAAAAAGTTGAAATTTTTGTCAGATCTTTCGTAATATTGAGGTCTAGATTTATACATTTTAATTATCGGATCTTGTTTACATGGTCACTAGAACGGCTTAATCATCTCATTAGAGTCGACGATAATTGCGAAAGACTGTAGTTATCTATCGAAATGAAGCACAAACTTACAAAACATCGCCGTGACCCTTAACTCCTATATCTCTACCGTATACTGCTATCTCTACGATGAACCAAAAGCGGAAAAGCCGCTTTCTGTATCCGAAAATTTGCGTCATCCAACCGCCAGCCGTCTTATTTTCTTCTTTTTTTCACCAGACCCATAGAAGAGAGATATTCATTGGTCGCAACGGGAAATGTACGAGCAATCGCGGATACCACCGCGCGATGGATGCGGGCACGACCACGAGAAAAAGGGAGAAACAAACAAGTACTTACACCTAAAAGAAGCTGACGAATCGAAGGAAGCGCAGAAATTTCGCGTTGCCCAATAGCGCGTGCAGCTTTACATAACCCGTGCGTAGAGCGCGCACAAAAGACGAAGCGACACGCATCGCGGGCTGACGACCTTTCGAGCATAAAAAGACAATTTTCTAATCTAGTAGCGTCGCTTCGTTCGCGCTATATGTCGCATTGCAATGCGCGAGTGAAAACTCGTGTATATAACCATTGCTCTCTCTCTCTCTGTCGCGATGTAAATGCACTTTTTTTTATTGCATTAAAGCGATACAGCTATATCGAGTTGTACGACGTTAGCTAAGTTTAACGCCTGTTTGTTGAATAAATAATCTTGATTCGCCTTTACAGTTTTTTGTTCCTCGAGATATGGCTGCCGAGGGTTATTGAAAGCGTTGCGCAAAGGGAGTTTGTGTAAAAAAGCTGATCACAGATAATTGCACAGCTGAATGGCTATCTTGCGTATTGTGCCGGTCTTCGGTCGACTTAATCATTTTCATATATTTGATGGAAGAAATTAGAAACTACGTGTATGGAACTACTTTCTACGTCGAAAGTATAAACGATTGGAGAACAATCCACTTAAAATATATATATATAGGTATACGTAGGTGTATAATAATAATTGCTGATCCATGCTGTGTTACATATCCAGTTAATCTGAACCGAAGTGTAAACAAGCTCAACTGCAGTTACAACTTTACGATCTTGATTCGCAAATGGAGAGAAATTTCACCTATCGCGCAGTATAATATACCGGTTAAGAGATAAAGGAACAACTTTATTGTCATTGACACCAGAGCCTTGATCAGCTGTATTGAGATATTATTGTTATATATCAGGTACAACGATAGATCATGATTCGTATCTTTCTGCGATTAATGTGTGCAGTAGCCTACCTCAACCGTATTTGCGCCCGAGAGTAAGACACGTCATTTCCTCTTTTGTCCTCGCTATATATACAAACTTAATTGCACTTGACCACCTTTCAGCTCTTTAAATATTGTATCTTACTGTAAAGCTCGCTTCTGCGTACCTTTTTTTATATATATAATGACCACTACATATCTACTTCATTTCACTGTATACAAGTGTCTATATTATGGTGACGCGCTGATGCACTTTTTCTTACGCAACGTGTAACGCGCGTCATTTGAATTGAAATTGCGGATGCTACACTCGAAATCGTCGGAGAAAGCCGAAACTAAAGAAGGACTACTCCGAAATGGTATCACGTTTCGTCCGGTGTATATAATTAAGAGCTTTTCATGCGCAATCGCATTGTGAGGGCGATGGCCCATTTTTGTATATACTCACACACTTGGTGTGCACAGTGGCCACTTCGTTCCGCGAATCTAAACCGGCGATGTTGCTTTGTTGGTTTTACATAAGAGCGCGACGAGTGGATTTTCTTTTTCACGCGCGGCCTTTTTTCTCCTGGCTGCAGCTGTCAATAAGCTTTCGTAAGTAATTCAATTTGCTTACGTAAAGTGTAATTGGGATCGCGTTATAGAAATTGCGCTATCGCGAAATTGGGCCTTTTTCTACGCGGCTATGCTCGATGCTGTTGAAACTACGGGTCTTTATAGTTATCTCGTGGCTTACGAGATGCTTGAGCCTATATATCTTTGTGTTGACCAGTGTAATACCCTACGCAGCTTCCGCAGCTGTGCATCCAGATGCATTTTCTGGCGGTCGATTCTCCTGCCATATGGCTCGTCGTCCTTGAATTGAGGCGCATTAAGCCAATCTCGTGACATTCTTCCTTAAGCTCCATGTGTGTATGGCACGTTTTTCCGGGGTACGCGACACCTTTCCTCGAAAAGTAGTTTCTGAATTCCATGAATTTTTAGTTTAGTTTGCTGTTTTTTTTTTTTAACATTATCCTTCAAGATTCAAAGGATATATTCATTTCCTTCGCAAAACGATATACAAGAAGAAGAAGAATCACATAGATATACACGTCGAACCGCGAAAGATGATTCACGGGCAGATGAGCTGTAAAATCAGACCGATTTCTTAACCACTGTACTCGCCGCATCCGTTCTAATCATCCTTATACTCACGAACAGGAAGTTTGTGTTTTGTCGCAATAAAATTTGTCGTTGCAGTGACTTTGTCTACTATACACCGTTTACGCTCCATACACTTAGTTACACAATTCTATATAGAACTCCTGGGAAACATCAAATCTGAATTTTCCATCAATAAACGTTTTACACATAAATTTGTTTACGTAATTCTCGAGCAGTTAAAATCGCTGAAATACATATATACCACTCTAAAGCTCAGGCGCTTATTATACACCTCATCAAAAAAGCCTTTTCTGTCTGTGTATTTTGACGGAAGCTATACACCGACAGTTTTCCAAGCGCGATTTCGAGATAACGATCTACCTTATAATATCGCGCGTAATTGACTTGGATCTTTTGGACTGGCTTATAAGCAAAGTTTCTCACGATCTTTTTATTTGACAAACTTACATCATTTACCTAAAAAAATCACGTTTATTAATAGCCAACTCCAGTTCGCAAGTAGGCACATCTCGGCATCGAAACATTACACCGGATCGTCCAGGTGCGACACGCTCGTCGTGTGCGGCGATTTCGAACGAGCTCTTACACCGCCAGCATGTACCTCCTTACGAGGACAATAGTATACATACACATATATATATATAATACATATATTCCCTGAAGATACATCGGAGCCTCGAGTTTACAAACCGTCGATACTCGGATCGATTTTTCTGCGCAACGGCGCAGCTATATGCACATACGCGTCGTGCGAGTTTTTCTATAGTACACGCAGTTGAACACTATATATATGTATGTTATAAAATTGACACTATACGCTTATTCGCCCGGGATCGAGGCGAGCATTATACAGCCGGACTGTTTCTTCTTAATGGCTGTCATTAAAATTCCTACGTCTCAGTCTCGGAGAAATATGATGGAAAAACATTCGTGACCCACAAAAACAGGAGCGAGATGAAATATAGAATTGCGATTTTTCGCGGCGCTGCGTATATAGACTGAATGAAGATTGCGAAACTTCGAATTCATGTTCGACGCTATGAATGCGAATCGCTATAGCCGTAAAACTCGAATAATAGGATAGCTTGGAATAAGTGACTCCTCCGTCTAAATAATTAGCGACCGTATTTTCTATTATGCACACCGAGAGATTTCACTTTTCAACGAATTGAGATTTCATTTTCTTCCTCAATAGCATTGACCTGCTGCTGGCATATATGCAGCGGCCGTTCAAAGACAAGAAATATAATTATGATCGTATTACGCTGATCGTTAGCAGTCAAGCCGCAATCGTAAACATAATTAGGGCTATTCTTGCGTGTAGTTATAGGTATGTGCGCGATTAGAGAAATTTAAAGATTTTACGCTACATCTAAAATACATATAGTACACAGAGGAAGCAATTTAACAAAGGCTAATTATGCGACACGTATGGAGCAGGAAGGGCGATGTCTTTTTACGTAACTTGTCCCGCGAGAGAAGATCTCGGTTTCCAAAACTAGCTCTTACGAAAGAGAAAGTAAACATGTATCTATATATTATAAGCTGCGCCTCTTCCAGAAAGTCGCGGTATTTAGTATGGCGCGCTGGGAGGGAAGACGCAATAGTTTCGCTCTTCGCTGATGCATTAATTCGTAGCGCAAATAATATACTTACGCGCGCGCGCGGAATAAACAGAGATAAAGAAAACGTTTGCTTGACTCGTTAACCCCGGCACTTTCTCTCCCGTCTGTCACTAATTTCCTCGTTATCTACTCCGACGACCCTCGCTATCTCATCTTCCACGTGTCTCTATATATATATATATTTATATATATATATATATATACGCGCTCGTTCTCTTTCATTCCCTCTCGACTTCCTCCGCGCTTCGAATCACTGGCCTACGCTCTCTATCTCCCTCCTTCTCGTTCTCGCGTAGCTGTTTGCTTTTAAGGTTTATATAATTATTGTCTCGAGAGTATCGCTCCAGCGTTAATTGCACTTGTTACGGAATCAGTTCCTATATCTTTCACGCGTCCAATTAAAAATTACTATATTAAGAATATTTGAGAAACAAATAAAGAACGCCGCGAAGGCAATGTATATATATATATAACCCGCGTGCATTATCGACTGGCGCACCTCGTGTTTGCGCATTTTTCGACAGGTCTCCGATCGTGCAATATTTATAAATCTCGCTCGAAAAAACGAGCCACGCAGCACAAATCGCAAGCTCGATACTTTTGGCCCTGACTGTCTTTCTCTATAACGTACACACACGCACGAGTGTGCCTGATGTATATATACACACACATATGTGTACATATATACATATATTACGCTCGAGACGAAGACTCTGGGGAGCTGACGCGTCACCACGACGAATTTATTAATAAGCGCCTATCTCTCTGTGCGTGTCCCCTTTGTCGATGCATCGGTGAACGACTAAAGGAAAAGCTTATATATATATATATATATACGTGTGGTTGGTTGACTGACCGGCCGTCGTCGTTGCTCTCTCTGCGCGCATTGTGCCAATCGGCTTTTCCAGCTGCGGGATGTACACACATATACATACAATAATAATACCCGCCGGAAGCAGCCCAACTTTTGGAGCAGCCTGCAATTGCGCTTAATGCCGATCTTTCGAGTACACGCATATAGCAGATGCGGAGCGCGCGTTTGTCGTCGAGTGATTTATCGCGCTCGTTATTGTCATTCGCATTAATTGAACTTGGCACTATACACCGTATATACGCGCTGCGAGCGCAGCATTTTTGCGCGATGCAGCTATCCGCTGCGGGCCGCCGATTAAAAGGGCAGGGAAGCAGCGGCCGATGCTGCGCAGTGCCTCGAGTTCGAGTGTCAACGTCCGAGAGCTCGGGCTTATCGAATATTTTGAAAAATTGTTTTTCGGCGCGGCCGAGTCGGTGCGATAAGGCGACGCTGTAATCTAATCCTCCCTCGCGAGAGGAAACGTGAAATGAAGCCGAACTCGACGTATATACGTATATATATATATGTGTGTTTATAGCGAAAGGAGATACAGTTACGGTCTATTTACGTGTATTATATCGTTGCCCCAGCCTAGATTCGGCAGTGGAAATTTTACGAGCGATTTTTCGAATCGCGATAATGCGTATATATACGCGCCAAAGAAAAAAGACTCCGTTATATATAGTTATAGTCGCTGCAGGACAAAAGTAATATCAGCGTTGTCGTGCACCGCGCGCACTTTGTTTAGAAACACGCTCGGCTCAAACAAAATGTACGAGCGCGAGTTTTGAAAATAACAAATGTGAATTGCATGACTTTTAACGATTTCACGCGCATGAGGCCGAACAGATAAAAGCCCGAGATTTGTTTAAATAATTTTCGAGCACGTCTGCTCAGCGTTTAAATAATTGCAATAATTTAAAAAAAAAATACATGCAGACATGTATACACAAGCGTCTATACGTATGTATTATACTCTCGGCCGTGTCTCCGTTATATACGCGCTAATATGAATCAATAGGGATAGCTCGTTATTCAATTGAAGAAGCTGTATCATAAACATTTTTAATGCCAACTATTAATAGAAATGGCTAGATTGCGATAATACGAGCTTGAATCGTGCGACGAATAACATTATACACTCGATGGGAACGGCACATTTGCTCGCATACAGCGTCTACTAATTTAAAAATAAACCAATTGCCGAAATTGCCACACATCGCCGAAACTCACCGTAGCGCTAGCTGCAGCCCTCGACGATCCCAGGCTATCCTCTTCGAAAATACAAGGAAAAAAAAACTCTTCGTCTCGTTCGTTCGTTTCCTTCACTGAACCATCGGTCGCACGTCGCGCACTTTCCACTCAATCCGCGTAAATCCCAATCAAATAATACTTTCCTTCGAATACGCCAGAAAGCAAATACCGATATCACAACGAAAAAAAAAACAAGAAATATCACCCGCACGTCATGCGCTGGATAGCGAGTGGCATCCTGCGAGTGCAAGCTATATCGTGTGTAAAAGAGCGCACGACTCGAGCGAATGGGGCTCCTTTGGCGATGGTCGATCTGCCGAGCCTCCGAGCGAAGGACTGAACTGCCGATCGGTGCTGGTGAGTCCGAGCTACTGCCGGCGCGCCACCGCCAGCACGCGCTTTTCCCCCCCTTTTTCAGCTCCGCCGCCGGACTTTCGTTTGTGCTATGCTCTCTCGCTGTGCAACGATTTTCTCGCGCCTAAGTATACATGCGGCTATATATACACTGACTCCTACTCCGGCTGAAAATAAAAACGCGCTCGAGTGGAAGGGACGAAGGGATGCGCGCTCGAGGGAGGATGAAAGCCGAGTTGCGAAAGGTGAAAACGCCGTGAGCGCGTGTAACGTGTGACGTTTTTTTTCTTCTTCTTCTCTTTTTTTTATGTAACACGCTGTTTTGTTGTTATGCGATTTCGAGCGCGCGAGTTCGTGAGAATTCGATGACAGCTGAGCGATAATAGACGTATAGCGTTTTTTTTTTTTGGGTTGGCGCAAAGGACACTCTCACTTCGGTAAACATGTATTTATGCTGCGTGTAGTCGCGGAAAATGAATTCGCCGGAGGACTAGAATGTTAATTCCGAGGCATTGTTTCGCGACGTCGATTCCGCGAGAGATAACGATACGCTATGTTTTGTACACATGTATAAGCTATATAGCTGTGGATATAATGCTCGTGGCGGATTGCATAATTTTTAAATGTATATCCTTGATCTTGAAGATTAGTTGAAAAAATGTCGTGTCTTCAATGCAGTATATAGCGACTTTAGGCGCGTTTTCATCGCCGTTGGTTTTTCGATTAATTTATGTATCTCGCAATCGAATATAACCCGAGTATAATCGGATGTAATGAGTGAACGTTGTGTTATCCAACCCCCCACATCGGCCGATCGGTCTGGCGAGTATGCGGAAATAGCCAAGCCCGATTACAGCCGCAAAAAAGAAAACTGTTTTGGCATGATTCCCCCTACCGATATTGGATCTCTAGTCTCTGGCTTGCGAGGATAGATGGCGCATAGGCACTTTCTGCTTTCCCTCGTCACAATCTGCGCGCAGAGTCATTCTTTCATTTCGCAAGATTTTGACTCGACATACGCGTCGGAATAGATCGATAGAAGCGCAAACTCGGCCGTCATTGCAAGAGCTCCTTTCTTCGATTTTCGAAAGCCGGATCCAAGCAGCGCCTCGTGCGCGTCTCTCCGGGCAAATCCGCGAAAAAGTCGACGCACGCGAGATTCGTCTGTATTATATCCAGTTGCATAATGACGAATGTCGTGGACCCGATGGCGGCATCGGGAGACATTTATACACACACACACATACATACGCGCGTATACCGGTTCGCGATCGGCATAAGTGTGCCCGTTATGTTGCAAAACAGCCCTCTCGATCTCGCTCTCATTTTGCAGTGCCGCCGTCGCCGCGTGTATCACCTCTGATGCGAGGCAATTATAATATATATATATATAAGTGGAACGAACCGATCGTTTTCGCGCTGGGTTTTTCGTTATTTGCACTGCCGCGCTGCAGATGTGTACTTTTCTTCGCTCGCTCGCCGACGTTTATGCACGCTTGATTTCAATTTTTACTCTCCGGCTTGCGTGTGGAGACACGACGACTGGTGCACACTTTCCTTGAAAACGTTTGGAAAACCTTCGATCGGCACCTAAAAAGCCGAGCACTTGGAGTTACGGTTCATCCGCCGTTGCAAAACCGATCGTCGAAACAAAACAACTTTCGAACGCAGCCGTGTGACATAACCGCGCGGACGCGCTATTTTTTCAACCTCGGGAATCGCTTACGGAAAACCTTATGTGAAGAAAAAGCGCCACATATCCGCGGAGAGCGCATCCGAATCCTCGAAATCCACAGCCGCAAATCGCGCGATAAAAACGTTCGGCTCCGGCAAACGAGTCCGCGATCTCCAGTTGTATATACATGTATATATTATTATAGGATAGATATATAGGCGCGCGAGTAGCGTGACTTTTCCGAGGTGACCGGCGGCTATATCTATCCGGTTCTCCAGCACGTGGAAAACGTTCACGGATGAGCGAGTGACGCACAGGAGCACCTGCTCTGTACGGCAAATGGGTTAGAAGGAGCTGCTGGATATATAGCTTGATTGCAATTATGAGGAAGAGATCGGACGTGCGTCCGATTACCGTTACCGTATACGCGCACGCCGCTTCTGGAGATGATCCGCTGCGGTATACACGCTGATCGATTGCGACATTCCGATCTGGACATTGACTGTGATTGAGATTTTTTTTACAAGTATTTGCTGGATTATAATTTTGCTTATTTTATCTCGAGTTATACGCTGGAGGTCGTTCGGTGCCTAGACTTTTTTCGAGTGATTCATCAACCGCGCGCACTGTAATATTATATATATTATTCGTTCGAAGGGTTCGAAGGGTGCTAAATAAAATGACGGCTTGTCCTTGGAAATACCGAATAATTATTATCGAGTTCGAAGAAAAAGCGCGCATACGGTTCATTTAGATCCGCAGGTATATATTCAGAGGACAATAGCCTCGCTGATTTGCATAATATCCCTTGCCTATCAGTTTACGAAACAAACTGAGTAGTATGCATCAACGCTCCCAATCCCTGAATGGTCCTCGTGATTCATATCCTGAAGAGGAATGAATGAAAAACGCATTCGAATGCAAATTGCTGCATATAAACGTGCGCGCTTTGTGATGCAGTGGCAAAAATTCGATGCCATCTTCTTCTCGATCGACTCCTCATTTTACCATCGCAAGACAACATTACATGCGTCGTTTTCATTATTCCTTGAAATGAAAAAAAAATATCATCGGCCTTTTAATAATAGGTATATACGTAATAGAAAAACCTGTATCTCCCGATGCGCTCGGCCAATCTCACCTCAGGTCCCCAAGGCGTCCGCTAATACAATCGGCGATTAATATAGGTAAGCGGGTCGCGCGACTGCGACGTTGACCTCCCCCGCGTGTCTATACTTCGCAACGAGGTCTCGTTAAGGCCCATCCTCTCGTCGCCTTGTCGAATGGCCGGTTTCTTATATTGTCACGGCTGTCGCCCTCGTCCGGATTTACGAAATTCGCTCGGATGTGTTTCAAGATCGCGTGCGCACGATGAGACTAGTTTGCGATGGTTAATTGCACGCCGATGTTGTTATTGCTGCCTCCGCTTGGTTAGTTAGGTTTGTGTAAGAGGAAAAGTCCGCCCGATGTCGGCCGGATTTTGAAACGAAATGTGCAAATGTGTAAACAAGAGGGTCGTTACGGACAATTGTCGCAATATTGTTTACTTGCGCGGGCTTTTTTTTGAAAGAGGATTTACGCGAGAAAGTGCCAAGTTTTGGAGATTCTATATGGAGGCGATCGGTGAGAGGCTTGCAGGTTTTGAGAATCGCCGATTGACGCGAAAATCCGATGGTATTCTTTGGAACACTCGACGCTTATATACTTTAGTGTGTATTTACCTTATTTACACAGAGGCGCGTGTTGAACCGATAAATTAGCAGCTCAAAATGTTTGCTTCTGATATTGCAAAAACAAGAAGATGAAATAGTCCATCGCTTATTTACGGCAGCGCGATTCGAGGAAAAATTAAAAACCGATGTTTCGCTGACTTTGCAAAACGGATTATTATATAGGATGCTCTATAGTTTTCGTTTTATTACATAGCATTTATACAGTGACTTTACGGCATCACCGGTTTTTACCACCATAATAAAATACGATAATTATAAACGTGCCAGGTACCATCCTATTATGTATAAATCATCCGCATTATACAAAGCATACAATAGCTTCATGCGCTCAAGTCAAACCATAAATAACAATCCCAGTGTATTTATACGACAAAATAAAGAAAGAACCAAAATTACTTCGACAACTGGTTCGCCTCGATCTCTCGCGGGTCTATACCGGCAAGTCCTTGCATTTTCGCGCGAGCGTCTCGACGAACTTCTGGAAAAGCACCGCTGCCTAACCGAAGAAAAAAAACAGGCGATTTAAGCATCAGCCGGGCCACAAAGGGCGGAACAAACAGGTGCGGTTTTTTTCCGACGCGGGTATATATAGCTGCAGCGCAGGTAAAGAATTCGCTATTATATACCTGCGCGCGTCCCGGAATTTTCGGCCCGAGAGGAGAAAAGCGGCATGCGTGAATATTGTAAAACATCGACGCCCCTCGAGGGATGCCATAATAGCGACTGGGGGAAGACTCTCATGAGTTTTTCTTCCTATTCTTTTTTTTAGACAACGAAGTCGAAGAAATTTGAGAAGTCGAGTGTGCGCAAAGGGCTGTTTCTCTTCTTTGTGCGCGGCGAGAAAATTAACCGGAGTTTCTTGGAAAATTCGTTGTGGCTTGGAGGATTTCGACTGCTGACATATTACGTATATAATTCGGAGATTGTGACGAAGCGAACGTTTTTCAACGTCTATTTATACACGCAAAATTATTATTTATTCATACGCAATATCCAAACTCGACAAGGTATCCCGAGCGCCCCTTCTTCAATAAACAAAAATAATGGATAATTAAATTGAGTCAAGGTCGCAGATTGAGAAATCTATATCGATTAATTCCACGCGTATAATAGTGACACCGAGCGCGCGATGTCCGAAGCCGAACGACCTTCATCCCTCGACGCATTCCACGGCAAAAAACTATTATATACAGTTGTGCATAAGTATATCCACGATGGAAATTCCGTTTACGTGAGTATCGCGATAAAAATTAATTGCTTTATCGATTATCATCCTGTGCGTATATAGCATACCTGAATGAGGTGGCTAATGTTGAACTTTCACCTACGTACTCGCTTTCAAATTTTGAAACGCTTATCCGCACACCGGATCAAGAGAATTTTCTGATCATTTAACTGACCGCTCGACGATAAGTATATACAATTCGGTGCAGGTGCACTTAAACTTCATAATAATTACGCAGGTGGCAATGGTTTCTTCTCTTACCAAGAAGTTTCTTGGCCGGTTCATCCGTTACAGTGCACAATATTCAGAAAATGAATCAATGCTCTTTTCTAAATTATGACGTTAGTTTTGAATAAGCGCAGCAAAATGCACGTACGCACTTGTGAAAAAGAGTCGTAAGCTCTATCGTAACGGCATAAAACCGAAGGCATATAACTTTGACGTAATTTAGTAGCCCGTATAGATTTCGATTCAATTTTTTCGCATTGTGTCATCGTGAAAAATTACGTAGCTATAAAAGAGCAGTGTATAATTATGATTTTTTTGCGATGGAATACTAAAAATCAATAAAAACGTAGTTCGTTGTAATGGACATAGAAGTGACAATCAGTTTTCAGAAAAGACAAGTCCCCGGAATTCATGCTTCTCGAAGCTTTGCCCTTTGGTTATGCTCGATCGTTGTGCAACCGATTCCGCGATTAAATGACAATAAGCTCCTCACAATGGAGTTTGTTAGCGCGTTGTCGGCATATTCGATCGACGTGTATTCCTGCAGCTTCGAGCAAACTTGCGCGATCGTAAAAGTTCATCGTCGATAGAGCTATGGCGATTTAAAAATTTGCGGGATTTCCAGGTACGATTTCTTTTCCACTGAAATTTCCAGATCGGCTGAAATTTCATTACTTAACGGTGTATTATTGTCCGCGCGCACATACGACCGAAACATGTTTTTGACACGCTTTCTCTAATGTGAATCATATATTAAGGCTGCTAATTATTGTAGCCGCTTGGTGAGCGAACGATTTGTTTTACATATACGCGTTTACCTTCTCTTTTATTTATAAACAACTTTGAGAATCGCGAATAACAAACACACATGCGCAAGGAGAGAAAATCATTGTATATAGCATAGATTATTACTCGAGCCATTGCTCAAGGTATACAGGCTGATTATTGTAACAATATAGCAATTTAATGGAATTTATGACAAGTCGAACAGCAGCGACGACGTGCCGCAAATCTAAAAATAAATTGCGACAGTAAAATTGCACGGAGTGTATATACAGCCGCGGCGAGCATCGGGCAACGTAATAAGCGATTCCGACTTTCTCGCGCGACGAGCTCGATTCGAGACAGGGAAATCGGGCTTGGCCATGAGAGTTTAGAGTCGCGAGGCAGGAAAATCCTTTTTGACGTCTGGCGACCTAAATTCGATTACGTTGAAGGTTTGATGGCCGTTACTGCTTTGATTATTCCCTCGGATTTTCTAGCTCTTATTCCGGTGTATACCATTTCTTCGAATAACGTATGTAATATCTGTGCTGACACGAACGCACAATTTTGCATACAATTAATTTAAAAATCTCCGAGCACTTGACGATTGCTCTCAACTGCCGATCGCAAATACTCGCAATTCCGATAGTTTTCCAAATGCTAATTCTATAGAAAGGAACCATTCCCCGTGTGCATACGCAGTACGTATTGTACAGTCCAGTCGACAACAATAGTGAAAACATAATGCACACACGTATGTATATATGTATATATATATATATTTATTTATTTATTTATTTATTTATTACCAGTAAAAATTTACATATTATATTACATAACAGTAAACTGTCACAGAGATAAACGTAGTTATCTGTTCGCGACACCAGCATAACCTTATATACTAAAGTGACTTACAAACTAATCAACCTCATACGTTTTGTATAATCAAAATATAATATTCTATAATTACTTACACTCTAGAAAGATTACAACAAAACATATATTTACATCTACTCATTATAATTTTGAGTTGAATTCCCATTTCCTATGAGTTATTTCTAATCCATTTTTTTAATATTGATTTATAATTCTTTGTATTAATATTCTTTAATTCATTTGGCAAGTCATTAAACGTGCCGATAGCTTTTACATAGCTATTTTTATTACTTATAGTTTTTTGTCTTTGCGGAATTTGTAAGCTTTTTTTTCTAGTTTTACTGTTAGAATTGATGTATTCCTGCTTTAAGACTTCATAGTAATATATCAGTGATTCATATGCAAACATTTGTCTCAGATTCATAGGACTATCTGCGAGTACAAACTGATTTTTGTTTACAATTTTCAAAATTTTGTTTTGTAAAGATTGCAATAGATTCAAATTATTCGAGTATGCTCCTCCCCATGCTATTATACCATAACTAATAATACTGTGGAATAGCGTATAATATATCATTCTTAATGTTTTTATATCCATAAATTTAGATGTTTTTCTCATGACAAACACTAGATATTTGGTCTTATTAATTATATATTCTATATGATTTAACCATTTCATATTATAATCAAAGATTATCCCTAAATACTTTGCTTCTTGGACTCTATTTAATGTTCTACCATTGATTTTTATTCGTATTTCGTTTGGAACGCTATTACAATAATTTCCAAATGTCATGTATACAGTTTTGTCAACATTTAATGATAATCTATTAAGTGCAAGCCAATTGTCAATTTTTTGTAGGTAATTATTCATTTTTGTTTCTACTGCTGTCCAGTTAGTATCCGTAGATATTATAGCTGTATCATCCGCATAGGAAATAATTGAATGGTTTGGCATACTAGTTAACAGATCATTTACATAAACAATAAAAAGCAAAGGTCCTAATACAGTACCTTGCGGTACTCCAGTCTCTACTTTCTTATTAATGCTTTCACAATCATTGATTTGTACTCTTTGTTGTCTACTGTCCAAATAACTAGCTATAAGTTTATTTGCTTTGCCTCTGATTCCGTAGTTATATAATTTATCCAGTAGAATTTTATGATTCACTGTATCAAAAGCTTTTGCTAAATCAAGGAAAGTAACTGCAATTGGAGTACTTTTGTCTAACTTTTCATATATAAGCTTTGTGATTAACGTAATTGCATCTTTTGTTCCTTTACCCTTTACAAAACCATATTGATTTTTAGATATTATATTGTCCAAATTTAAAAAATTACAAATTCTGTTATGTATAATTTTTTTAAAAATTTTCGCTATATTTGAGATCAAAGATATTGGTCTATAGTTTGACGCAGTTTTCTTATTTCCAGCCTTATGTATTGGTATTATTTTAGCTTCTTTTAGTTTATTTGGCCAAATAGATTGTGTGATGCAAAGATTAATAATATGTACTAATGGTTCTGTAATGTAAACTGCTAAAAATTTAACCATATATATATATATATATATATATATATATATATATATATATATATATATGTATATATATATGGTTACGCGCAAAGTCAAGTGCGGCGCGCGATAAAATCCCAGAAGAAAAGAGAACACATCGAATGGGCGTAGACAGCAGAAATCCAGCGCCGTAAAACAAGAAAAAAGCCCCATATATATATATATAGGAATTCACGTGCCTGCGATATTACGTAACGAAGAAACTCCGCCGGCGGTTATTTATCGCAGAGTGTATATAAGACTGCGGCGCGTTTTCACGTCGAGCCAGTCAGAAAAAAAAAGATCTCTAATGAATATACGGAACTGAAGAATCGCGCGCCGTAATATACCTGCGCGAGAGCATAACATCCCATTGACGTTGCTACACATGCTGCTGCGGCGATCGGCCTCGCGGTTAAATTCGAGTTCAAGTTAAAGGCCTATAGCCGAGTCGAGGATGGCTGTAACCAGACGGTGTGTATATTCGAAAACTTCCCGATAACTCAAGGCTATCGGAGCAATCAATCCGGCTTCCTTTTTACGCGCTCGTTCAATGCTGCGCCGAGGCGATGATTGATCGCGGAAGGGCGCGGCCTTTCTGCCCCGTTTCTCACTTTGTCCGCGAAGATTTTGCACTTCCTGTGTGTACGTAATTATATTGCGCACCTTTCGAATTTTGCCGCGTTTTTCTCCGCTATTGTGTAGAAACGAGAGGGGAATTTCCGCGAGCGCGCGTTGTACTCCTAAATCGGTTACGGGATCCGGAGTAGTAGGTATATATAATACCCATATATCGACGAGGACGATGATGCTTTCACCGCGTTGGGTGAAAGCGAAATGGTTCAAAAATGAAGCGGCGACGGCTATGTGCCCCAGAGGCATTTTTCACGAATTTTGGATGGTATTAGCGCCACGGTATGACCAGAGGCCATTATGACCGATTCACATTACTCATTGTCTCGGCGAGATAAGGCCGATGTGGCTATTTAATGAGACTTTCAAATTGCTTGGGAGGACACATTTTCGGATTATTTAGAGAGGCGAAAAAAACGTAGTTGCGTGCAGGTCTTTTTATTTCTTTCATATTTTTCGAATGGTGTATACCGAAGTCAAATTTTTTTCGTATATATTATGTGAGTAATGCGAGTAACGGTTCGAGCTGATCTCCAATTTAATGCTTAAGAAAAATCAATTTTAAACACTAGTGCGTAAAATAAATCACATTTCACGCCCTTCGTGTTAAAAAATGATGTTCGATACACGAGTGTAAGAATCAACTTTTTGCACTAGTATCGAAATGCACTATTTTAAAATAGTTATAACTAGCTTAAAATCACCAAATCAAGCACTATTTGAAGTCTACAGGTGTAAGGTAACTAAATGTACATTACATCTTATTGTACATTACGTGGATGTAGAAAGTGCACCCTCAAAAGTGACAGTCATCATGTCCCCCGTGCGCACGTGTGACGAAATCCTGCGAATAAGTTGTTTACCTGGGGAAACCCCGCGAGAGAATGGAGATCATTAACCCACGAGATCTTTTCATTTTTATTTCTGATGCATGTAGGCGTGGACAAATCTGCCTTACGATCAGATATTTTGCCATTTTTTCTGATAAAAATTACTTGGTTTAAATATTTAAAAAATTAATGCGATTACATCCATCCTTATAAACACAAGTTTCGTCAAGCCCAATGAACATTACATATGTGATATATTGCATGTACTTGTGTCATTGCTTGATTTTCATTATGTTATTGTATATGTTTCAACATGTCTGTGAGAATCTAAAATTAGTAAATAACTGAAACCGGTTCTATCAGACGTTAATCTAACTATCTGGAATAATTTGGAATAGTGTTTTAGTACCTATATAATAGTATAATTTTCTTTTATATAGTTTTACTCAATTTCCTATTCAAATAGTACATTTTCATCGAATAATTGACTGTATGATAAAAGTTATTAAAATAAACAGGTAGAAATAATATGTGCATAATCGAGTTCGAAATTCAAAAACTGGTTTCTGTGCGTCCGCGTTTGCGAAACACTCCCATGAAGATATACGACATTTTTTTTACTGAGCCACATTTCCTAGTTTTCGTAAACTTACAGGAGATACCGGAACAGCCAGTTTTAGTTGCGAGTGTTTCTATTATTTGTAACAAATACTTTTTTTTATTTCCTTTGTTTGTGTCATGTAAAAAAAGATGTTGCTCGAAATACATTTTCACGTAACGAAATATGCCATAAAGTGAAAATTCAGAACCATTTTCCTAATTAATATATAAATTATATAACAATGTTTTAAGTTATAAATATATGGCTAATTTTGGCATAATTATCTCCTTCATCTACTGAAACGTAAGTTACATAAAAATCTGTGAATCAACCGTTACTTGAAATGTAAGAAAAATGGAGATACTTTCTGGTATAATAAAGTTTTAATAATATTAGAAAAGAAAGCAGTTGTAAAAATTTTGTATGTCAGATCTTTTGTGAACTTTTATCAGTATTCTCGGATTTTGAAACTATTTCATTCAAACAAACATAGCGTGAATTAGAATAATTAATACTATGCATCCTTTATATTTTATACAATATACATAAGTTAACATACGAGTTTAAACAAAGGAACTGTTTAACGTTGTTTTATCTGATTCATAATAAATTCGCTTGATAACATCTCTCTCTTATGATTTGCAGCTCGCCTTCCATTAATAGGAGTTTCGTGTCAGCTCACAATCGTAATATATAATTATATTCGGTAAATACACCAGCACGCCATAACTTTTTTCCGTTGTTTATTAATAAGATAAAAAAAATGTTCTGTTGTATTAACGTGTGTTATATTACATTTGATTATTTGAATCTTTACTCTAGAGGTCATCCATTGTTGTGACATCCCCAGCGCCATCTCTAGGTGCTTCGTTGATTTATATATATATATATATATATATATATATATATATATATATATATATATATATATATATATATATATATAGAGCTTGGTTACATTTTACATATATGTAGTTATTATAACAAAACTATATAGTTGTAATAATTGTTTTAACGTGTGCATCAAGATATAATTTAATTTTTACAACAATAAGTTACTATACTACAAAGTAATACAATTTAAACACCATGTCAGGAACAGCTGATTAAGATGAAGAATTGGGCAAATGACAATGAGTTTAGAAATTTAATTAGTTTGGTTTGTAAACCTGCTATCAGATATGTAGAGTGTCAGTTGAATAGAGTATATTATGTTTTTGGTGCAACGACCTTATTCTCTGGTATAAATAAAGAAATTAGTAAATATTGAAAACATTTTAGTTTATTATTTATATTTAAATATATACATATAATGTTGATTGAAATAATTTTATTTGAAAATGATATAAAGTATATCATGTATTGACTTGCGAATACATAAATTTGTTTGTAATTATTGATTGACGAGTGATTGCTGTAATGTAACAATATATCATTTTAATTAAAAAAAAACTAGTTTGTACAAAATTTACAGATATTACATTTTACTATTTGCACTGATAAAATTATAATCAAAAAATAAAAGAGATATGATTGAATAAGAGAATAGTTCAAGTTATAATATATGATAAGGTATACAAAAATATTTAAGTAACGTCTAATATAATAACAACATAACTAGCAGTTTTTTTCTACAAATATTTTCTTTGACTCTATCGACTAATTTGATTTTTCACAAGTCTCAATCGCGGTTTTTTATTTGATCTTCTATTATATTCAAAACGTTCAAGCTAAATATCAATTGATAGTTT
Organism: Muscidifurax raptorellus; assembly: GCA_020010945.3. Lineage (NCBI taxonomy): Eukaryota > Metazoa > Arthropoda > Insecta > Hymenoptera > Pteromalidae > Muscidifurax > Muscidifurax raptorellus. The sequence continues at coordinate 6,338,435 of CM052078.1, read as the reverse complement.
AATTTCAGATCGATTAGTAATTGACATTAAAAAAAGCAATGCTACAAACTGGTAAATTTTTTTTATTGAAAGACAAAATATAGTACAACAGTTATCCGCGAACATACTTACTAAAAAAATGCGGTGCCGAATCGCAAGGAATGAACACCGATAAAACGTGATGATAGTCAAAAATTCTTGGAAAATCAGTTTTCTCAGAAGCGAAAAAGGAAGAGATGGGAAAACGTGAGACAATCACTCCTCCTCCGCGGCAAAATATGAAACAATTAATCTAGTGCTAGCTTCAACAACTATGATTTACTAGGTAATAAATAGTGAAAGAACTCGAAGAAAATTGTGCCCTAATTATTATTCCAAATGAAAAGATAATCCCGAAGGAACCCTGAAGAAAACTGACTTTCCAGCGTGCTACAAAATGTAGTTGAGAATCCCGTACGAGATACAACGTTACAATAATTTTTCGTCAACAATTTCATCAAGATGGAAATAACAAAAATTTTTCATTTTACAAGTACCAAACGAAAATAGACAATTTAATTTTTCCCTTTTTTCGAGCGCTGTAAATTTTCAGACTAGAAATAGAGACAAAAAAGTCTCTTTGCAAATGCAAACAATTGATTTTCAAATGTTTGATGCCAGTATTTTTCTTATGGTAGGAAAATGTTGTAAGTCTCGTTTTTATGTTTTTCACTTTTTTCACTTATGAGAAACTAGAATAGATATATCTGTAAATATATTTTCGTATATAAGTATGTCTGTATATATAATGTATATGCGCGTATGTATAGATCTATGTACGGATAGGATAGACGAAGACCTCTAGTTTCTGGATTTACTTGAAATGCCTCTGTCAAACTCACTGATTACGCTTCTTGTTGTTATTCCTCTGCTCCTGAAAAGCAAAAGCACAGATTAGTTACTACTTAGTTACACAGATTAGTAAGTAATACTTTGAAGTATTGAATGAGTAGACATTTTCTTACTGCACATTATTTATATTCAACTAACCTTCTGTGTAAGGATAACAAGCAGGTATCGGAATACATTGATGAAATCAAGGAACAAATCAAGTGAGTGGGCAATGTAGTCTTTGCTACCCATTCGGTTCTTCTCAATGATGAGTTGAGTATCATAGATGACGAATCCACACATGACAAAGAGACCAAGGTAAAGATGGATCTGGTAGAGCAGCGTTGATCTGAAGAAGATGTTGGCTAATGAAAACAGTACCATCATGTTGAGAGCACTGATCAGACTGCCACCAAGGTAGAGCCATTGGCCTCGTTCGGAAAGCATAGATGAAATACTGAATGAAACAAAGACCACAGTTGTACCTGAAAGAAAAATCAATCAAAAAGTTAGGCTCTGAAAATGTACAACACAGTAATTGTCAATAATAGTAATTTTATATTATCCACACATTTATTTGATCAATAAATATATTGTTATCAACGAGAAAGCTCGATAAGATGTTTTGATGACAGTGAACGAGTAAGTGGTTTAGATAAACCTATTTATGTTTTATTGCTGTGAATGTGAGATTTCCCAGTGAAATACTTTTGATTTGCGATATAATTTACAATATTGACTTGATTTACAGCTTACTAAGATTATAAACCAATAAACTAAATTGAAAACTCACCAACAAGAGCAGTAAGAATGATGCTAGGATCAATGCTGACAACTAATTCTAGAAGGGGACCCATTCCGAGTCCGGTAAGAAATGCGAATCCCAGGAGGTATCCCAGGCGGAGCGATCGGTTCTTGCCATTGTCGGGTGTGCAGATGAGAGCAAAGATCAGTCCAAGTGCTCCGATAGTCGACAGGAGTCCGGCTTGCAGGATGTATGTGTACATGTGCACATAGGCCCCAGCCGCTGCAGAGACAGTGGAAAGGGACAGGCAGCCGTACACATTCTTCAAGTGTTGTCGGACAGGAGCCTCTCTAAAATGAAAAAGCAATCATATTAACGATAAGCACGTCCGACGAGCAAAATGCTCGTAGTCTCGTCATTAAGATAATAAGCAGCAGCAAAAATAGTAAAAAAAAACGGCCACGTAGATGATAGACTCGAATCGCGAGGGGCCTTTTGACTATGCAACTGTGCAAATAGTACTCGAATCCACGAAAAAAACAAGGCCACCGAGATAACGAGCGACGAGGTGTCCCCTCGCGAGCTCAACAAAGTTACGTCAGAAAGGCGCTGCATAAACAGGAGGAAGTGAAGCAGCCCGTTTTTGCGAGCTCGCGAGTAAAAACTTTCTGGAAGCTCGCGCGGGCGCTCTCGAAGCATCAGGAAAAAAACACGTCGGAGCGATGATACGCGGAGTACGAGGAGAGGCGGCAGAGAGCTCTCCCGCGAAAGTTGCCCGCTCATCGTGTTCTCGAAGCGTCGTGAAAACGTATATGTGACAGATTGCGAAGGCCGTGTGTCTCGGCTCGAGAAGCGCGTTAAGAAGCTTTTACCAACGGAACATGTATACTCACAATCTGTTGCTGAAGGAATTGACGAAGGAGTCGAGCGTCGGAGCCATGTCTGCGACTTTCTCCCTGCGGATGACGACGATAGTCCCGTGATGCTGTGCACAGAGAGCGAGGGACGAAGTAAAAACTCGACGCACCACACAGATCGAAGATTTAGCACACTATACGGAACGCACTGATTCTATATACGGATACACAAGCAGATACACCTACTCCGACGAGAGATGACTATACGATTTCAGCTAATCCGCACGAGCGCGTAAGTATATCTATATGTACAGATATGATTCGTATCGCGCGATGGATAACAGCGCAGTCCGTGAGCCTCGGCTTTGTGGGAACCACTGGCGGGCCTAGTAGCTCCGTCGCGCTTTATTCCCGAGGACACGTCAGTGATATTTCTGGTGTGCGTGAGTACGGCGCGCTCGGCGATTGGTCGCCGGCGCCGCGGCGTCAGCGCTTCCGGCGGCGGCGCGCGAGCAACGATATTTCGTTGCGATATGGCGCGCGCTTCGACGCGACTCATATATATATATATATATATATAACCATAGTACATTCGACTGTTTTCTATATTTTGCTTTTCGCGACTCGCGCCGCGCGTTTGAAAAATTCACGCGCGCGGGAGTCGTCCGCGATGCGGATACTGCGAGCTCGGTTTTGTCGTATCGTCGTATGTCGAAAATGCGAAAATCGATGCGTGGATGTATGTAAGACATATGGTGCCCGTGAGGAACGATGTCTCCGTTGTAAGTTTTAGCTACGCGAGCGGAGCGCAGCAAATCGATTTGCATAAGCGACGGCGGGTACTGCACATTTACTTTATATACGCGCGTGTCTTCAAGCTCTATTATTATGAAAATTTCGCCGGGGCAATTGCGCTGTCGTTTTTGGGTATATAGGGTGCGAAACGCTTGCGACACTTTTCAGGAAGCAGTGTACGTCGATGTAAGCATCGGTGTGTATATAGCGGCGCGTCGCGGATTTCTAGAAGCTATCGAACGCATTTAAATAATATCCGGCGACGAGTCGCTTAAAAACTCGGCGGAATTAGGTAATGCGTTCGAGGCTCGAGTCGAGTTCATCAAACCCATGTCTCCGGCGCATCCACTACATACATATACTTATATCTGTGTATATATATATATATATATATATACATGGCACATGTGTATACGTATTTATGTTCTACGCGAAGTTCAAAAAGTATCACAGAGTATAGATCCACTGCGCGCAAAGAAAGTTTCGAGCATCTTCTTTAGTATTCTGTAACAAATGTATTAAGAGCGCGCCTACTCTGTTTTGCTCCACTGTTCCGAGTAATATAACGTGTATAAATCGTCGCGTGTGCGACTCGTTTTCATTTGTAATGACCAATGTGTATAGTAGTAAAATCGCTAATAATATTCTCTTTTTATCTGCTTTTATTTTTTAACTTTGGGGGAACAATTTCAATATTTTCATTGTAATATGACGCGCTTACGCAGTGCATATAGCAACACATTGAAATGCTGTACGAATTTTATTTATTTAGCAACTCTCCTATATACGTACGTGCACGATATGGCATTGTGTCTTTTAAAAGTCTCAAAGAAGCGATAAAGAATGTTAAGTTAGTTTCTTGAACTGACTGTGAAAGCTATAAAACATGCTTAAATAAGCAAACACACTCGTATGAAATATTCACAAATCGAGTTAAAATGTTCAATATTTTGTAGACAAAGGCTTTTTTATTTTATTCGCGGAACAATCCTCCTACTCGTACCTATATAAACAGGCCAATCAACCTTGAGTTGTAGTAATTATAATTGAAATAGTTTCTTCAAACGTACTTATATAAAGTAAATCGATCGATGGATAATTTTCAAGCGAAAACTTGCCCAAGCTATTTCACATAAGCACCAACGTTGTGTTGTTTTTTCTCGTTGTAATATACTACAATTCTACATAAAACGCTATCATTAATGGATTGTAAAGGACGGCGTTAATGACGTGTTGATGTTGCGCACAGTACGTCAGAATCATTTTAAATTATTCATCGCTACACACGTTACGGTTGTGTACACCCTAATATAATTTTTCCAATTTGACTCGGAAAATTTCGATGAAACACGGTCTTTCTGTGTAGTTAATCATTAAGGGTAGTCATAATAACGCTTTAATCGCATGTATAATAATTTATATTTCGCGTTTATCGACGAAAATATTTTCCTCGTTTATGAAAACGAGGAAAATTTTTTAAAAAGACAAACGACACGAATTTAAATATATTATCTATTATGTTTATTTTGAACTTGTAAAAGAAATACTAAAACGCGTAAATTACAACCGCAAGTAGTCGCAGTCGTGTAACCTTGCGAAAATTCGGACCGTATCCAGGATGTGTTCTTGTATTAAATGGGATGGGACAAAAATGATTAAATACTCGACATCCGATTGTTAGGGATATAATTAAAGAAACCCATTTATCGCACCATCACGATCGCGCATACTTCCCAATCTTACGTGTAAAATGATTTTCAGGCCTGATCTTTTGGTTATCCGGCCCGGACTAGTATGACTCGGTGACTTCGCCGAGCTTCTTCTATGCGCCGCTGGGGTGACAGCTGGCACTGCTGGCAGTGGCAGGTGTTGGCGTCGCGCATGCGCAACTCGTATTTGCGTTGTTATTTGGCCGACTCCGGATAACCTCGAAATTATGTTGTAGTTTTAGTTTTAGTGCGTTGTGTCTTTAAAATTAGAAGATGTTTGTTTGAAAAAACACATTTTCCATCTTAATGGAAAGGTGTTTTCGTGATCATAAAAAATGAAAGAAGTGCTAAATACCCAAAGTTCTTCAAGTTATAGCAATCATTTTGCTAACAACAATGGGGAGACAAACTCTAACAGTGTTTCTAATGGTACAAATTCGACGAGAAAATATGCAGTTTTGAGCACAGACTGGATCTCGGCAATAGGCGAGGAATTGGGTATGCAACCACTTCCCGAGACTATTGCTCGAAAATTGGCTGAAGATGCGTCTTATAGGTTACGTGAAGTATTACACGTGAGTAACCCTAATTTTAAACTTCAAATTTAATGCATGACAAAACAAGCTATTTTGAGATTATCTATTTTCTTTAGAAATGTGTTACGAGACTGAGGCATAGCAAAAGAAGACGTTTGACATCGAACGACGTCAATGCCGTAGTTACAAATCTCTGTAATGTAGATCCATCGATTGGTGCACCGGACCAATTGCCAGATTATCTTGCAGAAGCCAATCTTTTTGTGCCTCATGAACGTTTTGTGGATTTAGCGCAAAAAGTTAATGAGCCTCCAAGTTTTTCTCAAGTTAACCTTCCATATCTTCAAGGTATTGTATTCAAAGAAGCAAAAATTGGATCATAATACGTGAAATGCAAAGTAAATACATGTGTTATTTTTTTGTATAATTTACAGAAATTGAAATTATAGACTCAAAGCTATTAGAAGCAAGAAACAGTTATGCAAAGAGAGCCTTAAAAATGTTATTTAATGGTTCACAAAAAACATTTCAGGTAATGAATCTTGTAGTCTCCTAACCTCACTTTCAAAGCCAAAGAATTATGATATGCAACATTAATGGTAAACACTGTATAAAATTAATTATGTCATCGTGCTTTAGGTCCTCTTGAATGATTGTGCTACAAATGCGTGCTTGGGAGGAGAAGGTGTAGTTGATAAGTTAATGTCCATTGCTAGGTCTATGGTGATATCAAACAATGCGCAGTATACTAGGGTTTCTACTCGAACGTGTCAACTTATTATTGCAATCACAAATAATAATAAAGCGGTTTACCCTTACCATCTTAATTCAGTAAGATCATTACTTCTTAACATTGAATTAATTAATTAATGAATTATATAACACAGATTACTAATAATTGACATTATTTACAGGTAGATAAGTTAACAGAATTACTGTTAGAACTTTTACTTGGTCAGGGTTTCATAAACTCAAATCTAGAGACACTATTTAAAGACTGTGCTTTGAAGTTAATGTTAAGGTGGCCATCGGTAGCTAATAGGTTTATTCCAATGCTAAAAGGAGTTTTAATAAGACGTGATGAACAAAGTTTTGAATTAAAGAAAAAGGCGATAGCACTGGAGTTACTCGCCGGGGTTCAGCCTCTTATTTTTCTTGAAGAAGAAGCTGATTCTCCTCTTTCATTAGTCAACGTTTTGAAGTATGCTACACCAGGCTCAAACATGTGGCATAAAATTGCAGTAAGTTACCTTCAATTTTCATGACACACTACTTTTGTAAAACTTGAATTAAATAACTGATTGATAATTAATTGACACTGAGTTAATAGGTTTCAGTTTGTGCTTTTGTCAAGTCTGGTAAGCAGCCATTGAACTATTCTGTGATAATCGAACATTTTGGAGATTCGATCCTTCCTTACTTAACTAGTAATGATGTAGCAACGACCGAAAACAATGAAAAAACTAATCTTCCAATAATAGTTATAAGTAAGATAAACTGTATTCAATTGAGACCGACTATCAATGGAAGGTTTGGTGACAGACAAAGCGTCTTCCCAGACTCGACTCTAAAGGGATCAAGACGAGAAATCAGGTACTTAAAAATCTATTGTCTAAAAAAGTATATAATTAAGTAAAAACTGAATGGATTTCTAATGACTAATGGTTTATAAAAAAATTTTTAGATTCGCCTTTGCCGGTGGTCGTCCAGTTCCGTCGAATAATCTTCGTCGAGTGAGTTTACGAGCAAACTATCAAATTTTAAGAAATGAATCGCGAGCTCAGGAAGCTCATATTGCGTCGCGACGACTTTTAATTTTCAAGCATAAGAAGAAACGTCTCAGGGGTGCTTACAACCTATCAAAGATGATTCTTTGAACTGTCAACTTAGTTATCCAAATAAGTATATTCTATTTAATAAAAAACAAAAAAAAACGAAAAACAACAAAAACCCAAAAACAACAAAAAACGACAAAAAAATAAGAAAAAAAAACAAAAATAAAGAAATAAAAACACCAGAGAAAGTATTCTTTTCTTGACCAATGTAAAAATCTATTTATAATTTTTCATCAATTCATATCAATAAAGATTATTTATTGTAAACAAATATTCTTAGAAAACATTTAACAAAATGCGTTGATAAATGCTTTTCTGAAATCGTTAAGGACAGCGTTCTCCCATATCTTTCAGGAACTTTTCACAGTCTGCAATTGTTTTCTCCAAGCGTTCTTTCGTTGCGGAAGTCTGTCTCTGCGCCAGCTTCTTACGCGAAGTCTCGATAGACGCTCTGTAACCTGGAATGTTCCGGAATATCTTGATGTGTCGATCACCAGCTACTACCACATATTCACCGAGTGAGTCGAACGTGAGGCACTTTATTGGTCCTGTGGAAGAAAAGCATAATTTACGTAAATTCAGCAAGTATAGGTGGAAGCTCGGTAACCAGTATACGCGAAGAAGAATGAAATCTTTACCATTGAAAATGTCTTCAATCGTTGTATCGAGTTTTCCATTAACAGTCGAGTAGAAGGATATGGACGAACCGTGAGAAATCACAATGATTTCTGCGTTCGGCGAGAGAGCGATTTTGGCGGGTGTAGTTCCTTCCCACTGGCTGCTAGAAATCAGATGAGGATCTTCGCCTTTCTCGAATTCAACTGTAAATTCAAATAATCATTCTTAACCGCCGTTTATTTAATTTAACCTACACTCACTGCATACAAACTTTAGCCGTTACCTTTTGTATCATAAAAACGATATGTTCCATCCTTGGACACGGTAGCCATGCGGCTGGTGTCCGAATTAAAAGCAAAGTCGTAAACTCCCGAGGAATGACCAGCGAGATCGAATCCTTTCGCCACCTGCTTGAATTCTCCAGATTTTGTAAAAGCTACCTCCCAAACTTTGACATCAGGGGTGAATCCTGCAAAAATATTCCATACATTTGCGATCTCTCATACGAATCTAAATTAGAACATCAAAAGAAAAAGACGTTTAATTACCAGAAGCAGCGACAAAACGACCGCACGGGGAGATGCGCGCCCTGTGGGTCGATCCGAGTACCGTGTCGACGGTGCTTAAAATCTGTCCCTTCAAGTCCCAAACCACCAGGTCATTGACCTTACTGCAAGTGACGATAAATCTGCCATTGCACGCGATGTCCAGGTCGATGGCATCTTCATGGTGCTGCTTGGGGAATTCGAGAACCTTAGTGGCGGAGGCTGGGGTACCGTCAGATTTCTTGGCGAGCTTGTGCACCTCGACTACGTTAGCCAGAGCCTTGTGGATGATGAAGGCCTTGCCATCCGGGGACCAGCGCACCAGACTTGCGTGATCGTACTCGATATTGACGCGAAGAGATTTACGCTCTTTCGACGACAGATCCTTGGTGCACCAGATGAGGACGGTTCGATCTGTGGACAGAAAGAGGGGGGGGAGTTCTGAATCGATAATGAAGTAAATGAATTGTTTTACTAGTATTGAAAAGTCGTAAGGATTTTCACAGTGGATATAAACAACATGAACATCCTGTGTTTTGTATAAATTTCTTTATTTGTTCATCTTATGCATAACACACACTTATGTTGTAAATAATAAATTTAAATTTACATGATTCGATCACCTCATTCTTGGGGGTGGCATAAGTTCCTCGTCCAAAGAAAACCTATGCTTGTGAATAAAGTCCAATAGTTTCTCTTTAGTCACAGGATTACTGATAGATTGACAGACTGCCTTGGCGGTGTTAAACGAATTCGGAAAAGACTTGTCAGTTCTTTCCCGCATGAAGACCCACTGATTATTTTCAAATTTACACTCGATTATTTTGTTATTCAGTTCTCTAAGCGCCTTCGTTAATTTAATTTTTTGAAACGGCACCTCCAGCCCCCCTACGTACAATTCGCCAATCGATCTCCGAACGATTCCTTCACCACTTTCCACGACAATTTTCAATCTGAAGTCCACAGAGTTCAAAGAGGCGGGTTTCCATTTTAAAATATCCGGGCACTGTCCTCCTTTGTAGAACTCTTTGGATGGTTGGAAAATTAAGCCATCAGGCTCGTGACTGAGTTGCTTTGCGAATTTTTCGCTGAGAAGACTACCGGTTTGCGTTATTTCCCAAAATTCTTTTAATCTCACTGAAAAAGGTTCCTTTTCACGAAGTATCCTTCCCTGCTGCATGGCATGACGCCGCGCGGCTATGATTTCTCGGTCAATTATTGTGTAACGGTCAGGAAAAAACGATAGTTTGCTAACGTCTTTGCCGTCAAACATAATCACGTCGTAAGCAAGGTACCGAGGATATTCTTTGCCATCAAGTTTGTCTATCACCATTTCCTGGAAAAGATTTCGTAAATTAAATTTCAAATTCAAAAAACGTGGTTTGTAAAAAACTCAATTGCAAACATTACTCACCCCATCCAGAAGTGTATCTCTTAATCTCCTATTGCTATCCTTCAAGTGAGGAAAAGTCAGTCTTTCTACTTGGAATATGCTATTATCTCGGTCAGCAAAATAAACTTGTCCATCTCCCTGTATCATCATCATGTACCTAGTGCCATCAGCTTTCCAAGAAACTCTGTACGGTTTCTCATGCAGAAGTCGAATATTTTCAATGTCCATAGAAACAGGCTGTGCTCCGGGAAAACCACTGCTACGCCAATGGCAAATATCTTGGATGCGTCGTTGAATACCCGAGGCTATTTGAATATCCGTAATAGCTTTAACTCCAGGTATGCCAGCCATGAAAACTGGATTCTTCTTAAACTGCTCTCTCTTGCGCTTCTTTTGTAAAGGCTGATGAGCATCTGACTCCATGCTTGTGCCTCCATCTTCATCTTCCACATTAGAATCGTCATACTCTAAGCACCATGCAGGTCGTGGAGGAGGTTCAGGAGCATCTTCCGGATCATCGTACCTTCTATACAATTCTTCTATATAATCACCTTTATAAATTCCTGGAGGCCTAGCATCAGTAAACCGTGCTAACGATGCATCCAGACTGTATTCGTCTGTTTCCACCAAAAAACTAACTATGAGAAAGCCTGTTCTATTGAAGCCGTGCGTACAGTGAACACCAATAATTTCCAGCGGATGCTGGGATATGAACTTTCTACAAATATGAATAAACAACTTAGTTTGGTCTGGCGATGGAGTTTCGCCATGACCTCTACATTGAAGTTTGAGGTAACGCACTCCGTTCTTCTCTATTTCATTCTTATCGTAGAATCTATTAGTATTTGTCAAGTCGATCCAAAGACCCATCTTGAGTTTTATGCTCTTCAAGGAAGCAAGCATCATTTCCACGGTAAAGCGACTTTCTTCTGGCACCTGACTATCAAAGTCCAAGGACAGAGGTGTTTTAAAGGCCAGAAACTTGTTGTGTATGAGTTTGGTGGACTTTCTGGGACAGTGCAGCCAGCGTGGTGGTATTGGCCCTTTGTCACCTGCCGTTTTCCAATTGGACATCTTTGCTTCGAAGTGCTTTCAAGCTAGTACAAATACCGATCCATAGAAGCGATCCTTCTTGTTTTGGCACTGCAAAAGAATTGTTACAATAGGTCAAATCCATGTGCTATATAGAGTGCATATCAACCCTGCGCTAACTTTCAGTTTACACGTGACTATGAGACCATTTATTTATGTAATCAAGCGCATTCAGCTATCAAAAATCGTGTCCAGCACTTTCACAAACAAACTAAAAAATAAAGTGCTCCATAATGATTGTAAACTAGAGGCCAAGAGAACAGCGAAAACCCACAGTTCAACGATCCCCTTGAATTCGATGGGCATCAGAGCCGCGCGAGTATCCCTTGGCAATTTCAAGCTACTTTGAAGTAAAACAAAGCACTTCTAACACATAAACAAAGAAAAATAAAACGGCCGCAGAAGTAGCCTCGAAATCAAGACCTAACCTCTCGCAAACGTCAAACAATCCGTACCTCGTTGCAGTTTCCCAATTCGGTGCCGGCTTGGCAAAACTTATCGCATCGATAATTCGACACTTGAGGATACTTCTCGATTCCAGCAGCAGAGCCCGAGAGTCAAAATGTTTGGAGCAAGCACAGCTGGTAACCCAATACGATCTTCATCGTCCGCTGGCGTCCGCCATTGGTAATCCGTTTCGCAGCCGCGCGCGCGCACATATCGCGTATATATCTATATATGTATAATATTTGTAGCTTGTGCGTCGCAGTGGCGCCGCGCCGACGTCGTGCGGACGAATTTGCACGTGCGATTCGAACGTTCCATTTAAACCGAGAGAGCGTTTAAAGGGCTATCTCTATCTCTCGCTGTCAAGGTCTTTTCGTGTGATTGGGGCAACTGCAAAATGAAGATGCGCGCGTAATTCGATTTGGCTGATTGGTTTTACGATTTTTTTAAATTGGAGGAATGAGTTGTTGGCGGTATTAGTAAAATTATTTGCTCGAATACACTTCCACAGATCGTTCACTAATTAAATTATTGATTTGAGATACGAGTGACTGGACACGCGTAAGTGTATATCTACTGCAATTATGATACTTGATATTTCAGGAAATACGAATCGACGATTAATCATTCTTTACGACACGTGTGCGATTATTGCCAAAATTTAATTAATTAATTAACGGTTACTTCGTTCGAGTACAGTTTCACTGGCAAATGGGAGAAAGTGCGTATGTATACGATACCGGACTCAGCAAAGAATTAACGCACGTATTTTCGTGCTTAATGAATAATGCGCGAATAAATTAATTAATAAGGAAATTTTCTATTAATGGAAAATATACGTCTCCGTGTATCCAATAAATATGTTCTCAACAAGCAAAAAGATATTCAATTAGTGTCGAGCTTATACACAACGTTAAAAATAATGATACTTTATCCTATCATTTTTACTACAGCTCAGTGGAATGTTTCTAAATTATACTTTGAACGCACGTTAGAAGGAAATCTCGCGTCATTACACTCTAACGCACATATGTGTCTATGTTATTAGGAAAAAAGAAAGAAGAACATAACATTCAACATGGAAAATATCAATGAAATAATCCACTCGGTAAAGTTTTTCATTGATCTCCGCAGCAATCGCAATCGCAGAAAAATCATATCCTCGCAGTTTATGGCGCTGTATCAGTGATTAAATGCTTCGTTTCAGCAGCGCGATATCATGAATTCCGTTGACTCTGCAGGTATATAGAAAATAATATGCGTCGTACATCGTCATCCTCTGAGCTGTAACGAGTATATGGATCGAATAAGAAGTATATCGTGTGAGATGTCTTTGAAAAAAAAATCAAGGCTTACTGTGAACGACACGTGCTGAAAGCTATTGCTCTTAAAGTTTTTACGTTGTTATGAGTGATACATATATACATATTACGTATTATATAGTAAAATGTGTAAAAATTCTCACATACGCATGTACCTCCGCGCCTTTGTATTCAAAACGAAATTTTTCCCGTCACATGAATGCGGTATAATATGCGTATTATATATATATATATATACCACCGACGCTATACATAAAAATAATCGGACGTGCAGATGCACAAAATAATATATATATAGCCGTGAATGAATGACATTCTTATCACGCATGTCGCGTATATAGCGTCGAGAGCGCGAACATCCCTCATCCGCATGTATAGCGATGGCAGATAATAGACCCCATTTGAATAATCTTAAGGCCGGCGCAATATTAACGAAAAATTCATTTGCATTCAGGAGCAATTAGAGATACACGCATATACACACGAACTATAAACAGGCGTAAAGAAAAAAAATCACAATAAGCTGCACGTATGACGCGCGTATCTACGCTATAAACCATCCGATTCCTATTCATGACTTGTTTTTCCGCCGAATAATTTTTATTCTCATTTCAAAACAGAAACGCAAGACATATATACGACATCAGGCGCTATAAACATTTGAATTTCGTCATGTCCATCACAGCTGCGTACATGTATCACATGTGTATATATATATATATGTATCACATGTGTATATATATATATATATATATATATATATATATATATATACACTACTGCTTCGACGACGCGACGAAAAGGTCGAGTTCCCTTCAATTACGCGCTAATTGTTCACTTGTCTCGGCCGGCCGCTTGCGGCCAATAATCCTCAATAAACTATTCGAAAGAAATCGTTATCGTAACCTACACGGGGCAAGCTTAGACGCGATCGGCCCTCGATTATGCCGACAGTTCGGTAAAACGAAAACAAAGTGTCTTCTCCATAGGTCTCCACATGCGCACTTGGCTCGTTATAGAGAGGCACGTGAAATCTCAACGTGGTCGAGTATAAAGAATGCGTATATAACAGCGTGCAAACAAGAACATAAAAGAACGACGCTGAAACGTCTCCGTATGTATATAGCTTCGAAACGATACGCATGACGTAACGGTTATTGCGATCGAGTCAATTTCGAGAGAAAAATGGACCGTTTATGTCGATCGATATATCGGCCTTGGAGTTACGCGCGCACATCGTCGTGGAATCGCGACAGCACACACTGTCGATCATCAAGAGCGAGAGTATATAGCGATTTACGTAATGACGCGGAATTGTATATATATACGAGAGATCTTGCGAGAATCGCATCTTCGAACGATGCGCGCAGATGCGTATATTATATATGTATATACGTATAAGTATACAGCTGTGTACGTATAGGAGACTTGCTGTATATACGTTATGTATTAGTAATTAATATTTAGCGGAAAATCGCGATTCTTCGAGCTTCTCATTATGAGCGGTAGCCGCGCATGATGCGGAAATAACGATTTATCGCGTGAATACAAAAAGAACGAAACGGCTAATCCGCGCGGCGAGACAATGAAAATTGGAGAGTAGGGACACGAGAGAATAAAAGAGACGTATCACTCTCCGATGTGCGCTTTTATCGCGCGAGTTTAGCATTTTCTGACATTAGCGAGCGCTGTGTATATATATGTATATAATCGTTCGGAAAAAAACTTCGTACTCGCGCGAGTGTGTTATAAGCTGTTTTGAAAATCAGCAAAATTGCGCCTAATGAGCGAGATCTCTTATGCAATTTGCTGAATTACGCTCTAGCGCAGTTTACCAGCTGTTTAAAGCATATACTCGAAGCGGTACAAAACGTTTTTTTTTTCTTTAACGTCGCATATACTTGTCATCGTTCTCTCGTATAGAGCACGCGCGAAGATAGGTATATAGAGACCATACCAACGCATCCATCCAAGGCCCGCAACCCTGAGGCCATCCTTGACGCTTCGTTTCCTAGTTACGATGATTTTACGAACCGTCTACCTATATGTGTACGCCTAATATACGCAGACAGTCGCGTCTCGGCGTGCAAATATTTAACAAAGAGATTTTCGAGTCGACCTCGAGAGAAAAAAAAATAGCTTTGCAACGATGCACATCATCGTATATATACATGTCGCTCCTCTCCTTTTGACGAGAAAGAGAGGATTGCGTCGTACACGCGAAAAGTTTTGTCAGTCCTCGCGAATGCATATATAGTGTGCATATATATACATATAACTTGGCGAATGCGTTATACATGGAAGTAGGTACAAAGTACCGCTTTCGCCATTCAAACTTCTTTACAACTGTTCCGACCTTATAACACTCCAATTCTGCAGCTGTGCGCGCTTTATGTGCGCGAGATACGTTGCGAAATTTATACTCGGAGCTTCGGCGAATCTTTGGAAACTGGTGGGCGGCAAACGAGGCGCGAGCTTGAATTCGTCGAGGCTTTTATGTGGCGACACACGCGTGTGAAGTTTTTTTTTTTGGGGGGGGGGGGGAGACATTTATCGCTGTATATGCAATAACGCTTATTGATCATGCGTGTTATACGTATATATAGATTTTTATTTTATCGCGCGCGTTTGTTGCTTCGCGCGGTTTTGATCAGATTCGCAAATTCTACTTCGTGTCTTGGCTTGTGATTAAAATACAACATTTGATTGCGGTGCTCGAAGCTTTTTGATGCGAGACAATGTTTGCCTGTTCATCGTCACTTTTATTTGATGGACAATGTGTTTGATGAATTGGCACGATATATCTTTAGAATCGAATAATAACTATTGTCTTCCGAATAATAAATATTCCGAATAAAATTGTTGAGACAATAGCGAATCGCATCAGATGTAAGTGCATTGTCAGCGCGATGGTTAAGGTGAAAAGCATCATGAACTTTTAAAGTCGAACCTATGCACGTACAAAATCTTTAAATCTTGTAATTAAAATAACCTTTGAGCCATTCTTCCACTTAAAACTGATAACAGCTAATCTTCTATATCGTGTCATTGTCGAGTCACATCCCTCTTCAAAGTCAACGCGAGTCATTCTTTGAATAATTGAAGATGCAACTGTGAAAATTAACGGCTATACGAATTTTCTTAAGCGGCGTTTGTTCAAAAAACAGGTCAGTTTAAAGTGCATAATAGTATTCCATCCTTAATACATAACGTAATAGAGTAAACGGCAAAAAGTAGGTTAAAAGTTTTCGATATGAAAATTTTCTAACGAGCTGCAACTAGGCCAGCACTTCTATATGATAAAGTCAAACGAACCTTATCGTGGCGGTATATCGAACAGATACGGCGAAACGAGAAAATACTACCGAATGAAAAAACAATCGAAATCGCTACTCTACCAATAATTTTTATCGAATAAATACATTTTTTTAAATATTTTACGTCTGTACATCGATTTGGGCATACAAATTCCATGTCGTCTATATAACCGCGGCGATGTATACAGCCAATCGACAAATCCTAATACGACAACCGGTAACCCAAACCATTTCCCCCATCGAGGAGTATAGCAATAACCGCATCAAACGCCTTCGTACAGAGTCAGAAAAATAAAAGACTCACGAAACTTACCACTGGTCGACCGCGAGAATACGACTTCGCGACGGCCTTCCGGCGTTTTATCCGCGGCGCCGGAGGACGCTTTTGACATTGTCAATTTAAATACAAACGTGTCCGCGGCTGGCCGTGAACTCGACAGCGGCGGCGCTATACCGAGCATCTGACCATTACGCGCCGAGTCGTGAACCTCCACGATCGCTCGCGTCGTCGTGTATAGCCTGTGTATATACATATTATATATATATATATATATTATACCGCCTTATATATCTTCAACTAATGATGTCGCTTTCATTCAGCTCGGATGTTTATAATGTATACGAGCGCAAAGAAGCTACTTTCACTGGGAAAAAAGAGTTCGCGATTTCCCTAAATGCGTGGCAATCATACGTCTTAATGATTCGAGTCGTCGTTGCTTTTTATATATACGGTTTAATTAAATAGACCGCAATTTTAATTTCCTTTCTGCGTTTTCCAGTCCGCTGTATATTGTCGTATATATAGATATATGAGGCTGATATCTCGAGGATCGTTGACCTATCGAATGCAATAATCATAATGCGTATAATACGCCTATAGGGAAACTGCGCGGATTGTGAAATCGATTCTTGTAACATAAGCAGTAAACATTCAAAGTGAAAAACCGAAAGAGAGATACGCGCTGCTCGTCGAGAAGAGATTTACAGTACTATACTCTCTCGCGGAGTCGCGATGAATTACGACCGCTTTTTTCCGAGCGTATAAAGCTTCGAAAGAAAGGACTTTTAAAAACGGCGTAAAACCGTTTTTGAAAGGAAAAGAAAGTGGCCTGAAAATTTCACAATTGCACGATAACTCGTTTTTTTTTCTTAATGGAGACGCTCTTTAAAAAAAAATACCGCAAAATTGATGAAGCTACACCAACGGCCGCAATCTTATAAAACAATCAACGCGAGAAATGATTTATCATAGCCAGTCGGCGATGCTCGGATCTGAAAAGTCCATCTCGTGCAGCGAGGATTAATGAAAATTGAATAACAGGCCGTATAATATATATATATATATATATATATATATATATATATATATATATATATATATATACCTGCGAATTTCTCGAAGTATATAGCCTCGCCGAATTTATTTATAAAAGGCGGATCGTCGCGCCGCCGGCAGCCCCGAGTACCGAGAACATAAAGAAGCAACTACGTATACCAGACCGGGAGGAGGACAAAGAGCATCGCTCTCTTCTCTCGATGATGATCATCACGGCCGATTCCGACCTTCGTATCAGCGATCGCTTATTCACGGCTCGACTCCAATTTTTTTTTTATACCATCGTAAGTTATACGAAAAAAAAAGAGGAGAGATGTAAACTCATGAGGGACTGTATATAGTTATATATATATACACAATACGCGCCGCACACGTATATTGATTTACAGGCTTGGCATTGACTGTCGAAAGCGGCTTCTTGGCTTTTTTGTTCTGGGCCGCGAGATTCGTTATTTTCCATTCGACTGATCGATTGTCTTTTGCGTATTAAGAGACACAGGGTTGCGAGTATTACTGTCGATAGATTTAACGTTAATGGAGAAGATAAGCTGGACTAGTCATCAATTTTTTGCACGATATGCATCTTGATTCACGACGACTTCCGCGATTATATAACTCGATATTTCATTATGCATTTTTGTTTGTTTTTTTTCTTCGTAAACTTGATTACAGAGTCACATAAAAAACGAACTGTATAGTAAAGAGTATACAGCTAATAAACACCCAAATTTCAATCGCCGCTACCATATCAGGATACTCGTATGCCGACAAAAGCTTCGGATAAGGTTTCTCCTGCGCAATTTCAAGAGAAGAAACGCACAACGGCGCAGTAATAATAATCGCGTCATTCTTATCGTCCGCTCTAATGAAAAGCAACATTATAATATTATATTGTCTGGGAAAGCAACGTCTTGCACCAGACACACACTCGTCGAAATCGCGAGTGTCCGATAATTTTTTCATCACTGACGCAACATCTTTGAAGTTTACACTAAGCGCGGATACCGCGAGACATAATAACGAGTGAAAACAAAAAATAAAAAAAAAGTTTTCCGGCGCTGCAGCCGCATACTCACGCGTATCATCTCACGGTATTTTGCATAGAAAGTTCATTGGCGTGAACTTTGTGCGTTGCCAAGATATTTCCGGCAATGGAATTAGCCAACATAATTGCAAAGCCTCTCGACGATGGGCTTAAACTAAGACTATAATTTCACGGTATAGCAGGAAAGCGTCCGGAACGTGTGTCTGAAACGCCTGAGTAACAATGCGAAGCTAATCCGCGCCTGAAAAACTACATAGTACAGTCTCGATTAAATGAGCGGTAATTTTTTTTTTTTTTTTTCGAAACTGACTTAGAATCCTCGTATAATACGTGTTATTTCTTGACGCATTGGGTATTATAATACAATCATATTACTCAACGACGCTTCTTTTGTCCGAGCTTTATATCGTGCCAAGGATACGGTCGAGCTTATAAACAAAATATAAAAATTACAAAAAAAAAAGAAGAAATGTATATGCGTGCCGTATCTGTCAGTCCCTACTACTTACACTGAACAAGGTGATTGCAAGCGCCACATACGCGCACTTTGCGCAATGGCCTGCGCAAAAGTCCCCAAAGTCACGAATGATGAGCGGCGCTCGCTTCAATAAGGACACGCGCGAGATATTGCGAAAGTCGTCGAGCGTGTATACGTGTACGCGTGTAAAAGCTGTTATATATATATAATATGTGCCTCGGGGAATACGTCAAGCTGGAAGCTTTAATTACTTTTTATCGGCTGCTCGCGAGGAGATGCAGTGTAGCCTATTATTTTTCTGGCGAGTCATCCTCTGCGATGGCAGAGTTTTGGGTGTACCGTGAATGCGAAATCTTGTTTGTATATATATATATATACGCAATTCGAAGGTCGCATGAGCCGACCGTGATTTTTTATGCGAAAAAATTCAAATTTGCAAGAATGAACGTTTCAATTTATATACAGTGCAACAACGATTTTCACGATGGGATCGATAGAAATTGATTCCTGCTCGGAAGCCGTCCACGCTGATCGGCAAAGAAAGAAGCACAAGCGAACCCAACGGTACAATCGACATCACCGCGAATCCAATCCGATCAAATCGTCGCCATCGTCAGCTGACTATATATATATACACATGTCATCGGCGCCTCGAAATCTCGCAGAGGAGAAAGTCCGGCGCTGTGTATATATATATATATATATATATATATATATATATATATATATATATATATATATATATATATAAACAGTGATCGGTCGATCGGCGAAGTCGATATTTAGCGCTTGTGCGCTCGGAAGAAAGTCGGGGCGATTTTCTCTCGCGTCTCTGCGATCGGCTCGTTACGCCCTGGTTAAGGCGCCACCTCCGCTACTGGTTCTATATACATATATATATATATATACACTAACTCCTCTCTCGCGGGACTGCGCGATGCGACTTTATCGATTCTCGCTCGAGTGCGCTTCCACGATGATCGCTCTTTTTGCGCTCTCGCGCCTTTCTACGTGTTTCCTCGAGAATTTCATAAAAACAACGATGCGGCTATACATATATATACAGGCAGAGAGAGAGGGGAGTTTCTTTTTCACGATTTAAATGTGCGGTAATTTGGACTCGGCTCGTGTAGATCGGTATTATACACAGATTATTTTTCTGCTGACGGGGGATAACGGATCATCAGTGCCCGACGAGCTTTGCGTTTACAGTTTCGAGTTCACGATCTGACGCCGTCGTCGGTGTTTTGTATATATATATATATACCTCCCATATGATTCTTCTTTCTACTCTGCTGTGTTGTAAGCATAATGTAACTGTTCCTCTGACGCGTCCATTAGATATTGTTGCTACGAGAGAAAACGGGCTGCGTTAGCTGTATAGCTATAAATTCCGCTGCTGCATGGTCCAGTCCGCGCGAAGAAGTAACAGGGGTTTCAGAGAGATCGATTGCCTTATTTGCATTTCGCATAGTTCGGCGTTTTTTTTCGGCGCCTCGCGGTCCTGTGAGATTATTCTTTTGCGAGAAGAGGTGCCTTTTTTCTATGCAAAACTAAACGAGGGCGAGTAATTATTTCGTAAAGAATATATGTGAAAGTAGAAAGTACATAAGCTTCAATTTGAGCGACATATTGGCAGAAGTCAAAAACTTAATTACTTCGAAAGTCGTGAATCATATATATATATATATATATATATATATATCGCGAAAGAAATTCCGCCTGGGGTTTATCCTCCGATGGGTTCTATTCCGAGTAAACAGTTATTCTGTATTCCCATTTTGCAATGCAAATACCTTGGCTCTACAGTATAAATCGTATTCGGACAAATATAGTTTCTAGGCTAATTTTATTTATTTAATAACTAATCTTGATTGATCCAATTCTGATTTTTGGACTATCACTATTTGAGTACGATTGAAACCCATAATGATATACGTACATAAAATATTGAGGAGTCTGCGACTTATCTAAAGTTAGATTTTGTATTAGAAACTTTCTTTTAAAATTATCTTCAAATTAAGATATGAAGACTAAAATATTCTTCAGATAATATGATGACATAGCGTGTAAAGTGTTACAAGATTGACGTCATGATCTGATTAAATTAACTCTTTTTAGAAAATATTTCTTTATAGTGAATTTCAGCGCATAGTGTAAAATTGAATTGTATATATTGATTGTAACCGCGCATATTCATTAACTTGAGAAAACCCAATTTTCAACTGAAATTGCCGATTAAAAATACTGTTCCGCTGAAAAATTAATGCTAGATAATAACCAACCGCACAAAGAACACGTTACCACATGATTTGCAGCGCAAATATAGAAATGGTTTTTAGGTGGCAGCAGGTATGCGGTTCGGCTGAACCAGCTATTTCTAAAATCTCTCATAATTTTTCACAGCCGATGATGTATTCGGTCTCAAGGTTTATTTTTATGTGCCCATTCAAAGCAGTCAACTTGCACAATCCGCGTCTGCATAAAAAAACAACATATCGCGCTAAATAATTGCATACTTTTGAACGCAACTTTACAAACTAAATTCATAATCGCAGTGCGCTGGTTTCGAAGTTATCGTAATACATATAACTATAATAATACTTTGCAATAAAAAAGTTCGTAAACTATTAAAAATGTAAACGACACACACGGTTCATGCTCCCGTGCTGCATATACACCGCATTTCAGTCGTGAAAATTCTGACTCACGGGTATAACTCGGCACGACTCTCCGCTAAATAATAAATTCACCGCGCGCTTTATTGTAAATTCGAAAGAAACATCGAACGGCCCGGCTATAACGTTGTTTACTTATCAATTACTTTCTATTATGCAACCCGGCAGCTCGTCGACTCTACTTACAAATATTTGCTTGGCCTTATCAAGAATGCGAGAGTAGTAGCCAGAAAATCAATAAATTACATAAACCCTATATACTAGTATAATATTATGCGCGTTGCACTGCGTATTAGATGTATATATCCGTACGAGTCTGCCCCAGGCTACTGAAATGATTACTTCTGCGATATACGCAATTAAGCTCATTAGAGTATGATAACGCAGCAGTGCACAGGATAACTCCTTTTGGTAAATAAATTGTGTAACGCGACCGACGCGTGATCCGCCAAAACATTCCATCGCCCAGACACTCGTTACATAATTAAGCCCGAAAATGGTCGAAGACGAGAATGAAAATCGGCCCTGTACCGGTTCTCCTCTTTTCCCCCCGACGCGCGACATATATTATACCCGCGACTCATCGAAGGTCGAGTCGCAGCGTCGTATAAAAAATAGAGGAGTGACATAACCGCCTACGTTATGGCAGTATGATCTAACCGTAAAAATCAACCGAAAATCTCTATACTCCCATCGGGATCTCGCCCCTCCACAGAACTCGATTTTTCGGCCTCGCGGCTCTCGAGGTTCGTTCAACCTATGCGATGTCGCTGGCCGCGGCTTCTATATAGTATCGATCATATATAGAAGCAACAAAAAGCGGTTTCGTTTCCTCGTGGAAGACGACGATTCGCGGTTCATCGACCCGAGGCTGTGAGAAAGACACACGTTATGTATTTACGCATATATCGCTGCTCGCTCAGGGCCGCGGGAGAACAAAATCGGGCAAGAGATGGCCCTGACCCGCGAGATGTGTGCAGCGGCTCCTTTTTCTGGACGGTGAGATCAATCGCGCGAGTGTATGCGTTGCTCGTAGTTTTTTTATTTCGTTCGAGGGAAGTGTTGAGCTCACGTTACGGAGGGTATTGTTGTTATTAATATTGTTTTGTATTGACAATGGCTGCGGACGGGTTGCCGCAATGAGCTCATGTTTATTCGAGAAGGTATTACGTACGCAATGACTGATTATCACGTTCGCATGTATATATATATACACACACGAGTCGTAAAAAAGTTTATTGCGAAATACGTATATATGTATATATGAGCGAAAATAAGACTGTATGATGTCAATGACTTATTTTTGTTATCAATATTTTATAGTTTAGTATATATGAATAGAAGTTGTCGTTAAATAAACATTGCTTATATAGAAACTTCTTACTATAGGCCTTATTTGCGATTCCGAGTATATATACAAAAGCGAAACGTAATATATTGCAGAGACGGAAACTCAAACATTGATTGTAAAAAAAGTACGGTAAAAAATTTTACACGAAAAAACAATGTTTAAAATTCGAATAACGAATATTGTAAAAAGTTAGTTAAAAATGCTTGATGTATGTCATATCTGTATACATCTCGTTCGTCGATGTAAGCGCGATATTGATTTGAACGATTTGCGATTTGCATATTAACTAGATTTTGATTTATCTTTTTTCTACAAATCAGCTGTCCATCAAAGTAACATTATTTTAAAACTTAAACTTCAAACATAAAATTTTCAAACGCTTCGGCAGTGACGTGGTCTTGTATCTCGGAGCATATGTATAAAAAACTGAGTTATGGTCAAGAATGATAAGAACGATATAGTTGGTAAAAGTTATATTTTAACTGAAAAGTTGCATCTTCGATAATAAAGCTCAGCGAATATTAATGTTACATTTAATATGCCGCATGAATAGATAGTATATATGAAGAAGTTCAAAGCAGTGATTAATTATTTTCTGCGAATCATCACTATAATATGCACAAGATTATTTTCATTTCGCGTATGCACACAGCATTGATGAATATACGAAGCTAAATGAATCATAACACTCTGTCGATAGATCTTATAGTAATTGCTTTAGATATGTATATAATGTAACTGTTATATCACGATTCAAGTGTAATCTGAAAGTACGGCTGATATGCATTACTTTTCGTATCGGATAATAGTTAATGAGTCAGTGTTGAATTGTACATTTTGCAGCCTCTAAAACGACGTTTATTGATTAAACGCTCTACTATTATGCTCTATTATATAACGCGCTCTATTATTCATATTGAATGAAAAATAATTATTCCCGTGTACTTATACATTTTTTTTCCACAATCCATGGCCATCGCTCGCCATTGTGATCAGGAATATAAAGGATCGGAAAAAGGATAGGAAGCAATGAAGAAGAAAAGTAGAACACAAGTGTGGCTTCCATTGTAGAAAATGTATTGCTTTATTCTATCATCGATATAATCGTCGTCGCACTCGAGAATCTACAGCGTTAAAAAAATAAAATTAAGTTGAATATCGCTTATGGCCAAACAAGGCCTACAGGTATTGCAGTATAGATCTGGGGAACGAGTCGCGTTCCCCCGGAGTTTGTTTGTTTATTTGTTTGTTTGTTTGTTTTTCTTCATCTTCCTATACTAAATTCGTGATAATTTCAATGTCCCTGTCTTGCCCGTCAACGTTGCGTCCATCAGGTTTTCCTCCAACGTTTTCACGCTGCATATCCAATCGCGCTGCACAAAACTATCCATACGTGACGAACAATCTTCGACTGATCGGTCGATCGGTTGTCGTCAGAAATACGTAACTTTATACCACTCGGCTCTTCTAAACTTTACATACGCAAAATTAAAAAATAATTTTTCTCACATCTTATACAAAAATAAAACATATCTCGTAGTGTCTTTCGTGCCTTGGGTTTCTATGTAAAAATAACAATAAACGATATAGAATAAAATCTCTACGCCGATCTTAACTGCAGTGCTTTCATCCAGTTCATTAAGTCAAATAATTTCACTCTCCATCGAAAAGATCGAGTTGTGCGACGCGTACGTATAAAACGAAAATTCGCAACGATCTCTCGGATCATTTTACAAACCACTCATCACGCACCCGCACAACAGAACGTAACAACCGCATCTCGGTTGAAGTACGCGCGCAGAGATCGGCTTCTATATACAATCGAAAATCGGCTCGCCATTCATTAGCCAAACCCGCGACGGTTCCTCTAACGCGCATAGTTGGCGTCTATACGCGATACTCCTTCGCGCGCTTGCCAAACGGCGCACGCGCGTGTGTTCACTAACGAGGCCGCCTTCGACACATACTCGTTTGGCGCTTTCGCAACCGATTCTGTCCAAAATGTGCGCTCTTTGCATAATATCGCGGCATCATTGCGCAACGAGCGTAATATACTACTGTACGGAGGTGTGTCGAGACGAGCCCACGCGGTCTTCCTCCTTGGATTTTTCAGTGTCGGAGATTTCGGGATAGGCCCGACTGATTGCTGGAAAGAGATACCTGTGTATGCGGAGAAAGAGATGCTTGATTTCCGTCTTTCCTATATACATATATGTGTATATACGTGTGAAGCACACGAGCGGCTCTGTTTGGTGAACGAATTAACGAGGCACACACTCGGGTGTATGTAAGGAGAAAGTTTCGCGGAAAATTTGAGCCGTCATCAGAAGAAGGAATAAGATGCGCGATTTCCGTTTTGTCGCAATCTATTTGTATCCCGCGCGCGCTGTTGCGAAATCACTTTCTACGCGCGGGACTCTCCGCGACTTCTAAATGTTACAACCGAATAGCGTTTGGATGTACGTTTTATTCTTTTTTTTTTCACGAGCAAGGCACTTGAGATTTTTCTCTTCATTTCGCTGTTTATTCGCTCTCCTTATTGAAACGCGAAGTTTCTCCTGCCCTCGAAGTATAAGATATATATACACAAAAATCGTATATATATATATATATAAACAGGAATCTGAATACGATACATATTCAAAAGAGCGCGAGAAGCCCCGCGAATGTAACCGATGAAAAAATAAAGGAGACGAGACGGTGGAAAAAAGAAATCGCGCATCTCTTGGGCTCTTACGCAACTTGCGCTCTTCTGCTCTCTCTCTTTCTGAAAAATGTATGCGCGGTATGCGCGGTATGCGCGAATCGGTCGCTGAAAATGTCGAGAAGCTTTGTCTTGTCTTGTGTTGTCTAGGCAGTCAAAAATTACAATAAAACCAAAATAAAGGAATTAAGAATTCATTGCTCCTCGGTTAAGCGGCATAATCCTTGCGTTGCGCAACTCGGCTGTATGGAATATTCGGGCAATTAATTGCTATCGCGAACCGGTCACGTATACCTCGCTTATACAGACATTATACGCACTGTATGCATATATCGAGATCGCGTACGTCTGTGCCGAAGTTTAATTTCGACTCGCGGTATCTTTAAGGCTCATTCTTTTTCGTTTCGAGGCAAGCAGTGAAGATTCGCGGCGCCGAGAAGAGCAATCAAGGATTACGCGGCGACGGACTTATCATTACACATGTATATTATACGCGTATTCTTACTTTTACGTTACGATCACACTTGGCAGATACATACATCTCTATGTCGCCTCATCTGAAAAACTATACGTCGCCGTCTATATCCGTCGTCCGTGAACATGTCAACGCCAATTTTCCTTTTTACATATGTATACACACACATACGTGTCGTGCATCAGTAGTAGTAGTAGTAGCAGTAGTAGTAGTAGTAGTATACAACGTGTCGCTGCACTCGCGACCTCGTCGTTTGCGTCACTTACGAGATAACAATAAATTAAATACAAGAAACTTACAACTATAGAAACTATGTACAAGGTGGCGAGCGGCGAGCTAGGCTAGTATATCTGGATCAGTGAGAGAGAGAGAGAGAGAGAGAGAAAACATGAATAAGAAAAAGAAAACCAAAGGATACACGCGTACAACGTGCCGTTCGTCGTTACGTACGTACATGTACGTATATATGTGTTCGCCAGTCGCCGCTCGCTTCGTCTTCTAGCTTCGCTTCTCCCGCAAACTTCACACGTGTACAAAACGTCCAGTGCACTTTTGCTACCATCACTGCGTGTACAACGACACACAAGTCTTACGTACAATATGTATGCGAGCGAGCGTCGTGTAGCGTGTGCCTAAGCTTTTCCGTGTGCGCGTGAAATGTATAATCTTTGTGCCTATATGTACAGATGCGAAATAATGACAGGGCGCGTGTCTCTCTCCCTCACTGGCTTGAAGAGTCGAAGGCGATGTACATGCGATATACATGCTTCGCGAGTGACTCGTTACGGGAAAATTAATGACAGCCGTGCGCGCGCAGGCGCTCGAGACCGACGAGCCGTGTAATTGATCCGCGGCGGCGCACGTGCTCGCGGGTAACGTAAATAGTATACAAGCTATATACGTTGATCAGCCGCTCTTTGAGGAAAATCCGATGAATTATCCGCAGCAGCGCGGGGACGAGAAAAAAGCTAAGAATTCCGTATGCGTAGGGGAAATTGAACGAGTCGGAGCACGTGCGCGCGCGCGCGCGCGGGCCAATCTCACAGATCGGTGAATGAATTGTGTGTGTATGCGTGTATGTGCGGTTAAACGTATCACAGATTTCACTTGGAACTGAACACTGGCGGAAGTGCAAAGTTGTCTGCACTCTCACTGACTCGCTCACTCACTCAATCAATTGAACAGAATAAAAGGCGCTCTCTGTGATAAATCGCACACACGAGGGGGGTGGTGTCCTTTTGCGTTCGATTTCGTTCGGTATCATTAGATCGGAGAGTGGCTCCTCCAGCTGCAGCGAACAGTCTTCGAGAAAGGGGCTTAGAAAAAGTCGTGCTGCAGTCTTTTGAGCATGAGATCGACGGCTATCCTGGCGTCCTCGGCCGAGTCGTGCTCCTTCACCTGGATCTCCTTCCTGAGGACGGTGCGCGCGAGGGTCTTGAGACTGCTGCGGAACGGGTAGCCGAGGAAGTGGGGGAAGGCGACGCAGGTGTCGATGACGGTCGGGTGGAGGAGCCTCAGCGCTCGCAGGTCGTTCTCGAGACCGTGGCCGATGAGGATCGTCTCGACGCTGACGAAGCTGATGATGTCCTTCTGGACGTCGCGTAGGCTCTTGGTGGCGCGGGCGAGGTCCTTGGCGCGCAGCCCGCTGAACCGGGTGTTGTAGTCTATGACCTCGGCGTCGGGCTTGCAGAGGGCCTCGTAGACGAGGCTGCCGTCGAGGGCGACGACGGTGACCTTGCCGAGCTCGAGGCCGCGCTTGGTGAAGCACATCTCGCAGTCGAGGGCGTAGACGCCGTAGTTGCCGTCCCGGGGCGGCTGCCGGGCGGGCCGGGTCCTCGCGTAGTCGTGGAACGGGCCGTTGTAGCCGGGCACGATGCCCGTCCACACGTGGGCCCTGGCCTGGGTGCAGCCGCGGGAGGTCTCGCGTCCGCGGCAGCACTCCCAGGACTCGCCGGAGCCGTCGAGGCCGCTGCGCAGCTTGCCCCAGTGGTAGCAGCACTTCTCCTCGTGCAGGTACTCACCGTCCTCGCGGCCGACGTAGAACGAGCGGTAGCAGCGGGCGCAGCGCCGTTCGATGGCGTCCTGCAGCTTGTGCGGCTCCTCCTGCGGGTGGCTGCTGCTGCTGCTGCTGCTGCTGCTGCTGCTGCTGCTGCTGCTGCTGCTGCTGCTGCTGCCGCCGCCGCTGCCGTTGGCCTCGCCGACGTCGCTGCTCTTGTCGCTGTCGGAGGCGGACTCCTGCTCGAGGTCGGACGACTCGAGCGAGCTGCTGGCGGAGCCGTTGCCGCTGTCGAGCTCGCCGGCCTCGATTCCGACGCTCCAGCTGCCGGGCACGAACTCGCGCGCGTTCGCGTCGAGGTGGTGCTGGCGTCCGAGCCCGTGGTGGTGGTGGTGGTGGTGATGGTGGTGTCTGTGGTGCGAGCGGAGGCTCAGCGGGTGCTGCTGGTAGTTGACGATGATGGCGTAGCCGGGGAAGTGCGAGAGCTCGACGGGGTAGCCGAGGTGGGCGAGCTGGTCGCCGGTGAGGGTGTAGCGTCGGAGGAGGGAGGCCAAGGCCGCGTCGGTCAGCTGGTGCAGCTGGCCGGGTTTGCTGATGCTGTAGGCGCTGCTGGGCTGCTTGTGTTGCTTGGACTTTTTGTCCGCCGATCCGTTGCTCTTCTGCTCGGGGGAGTTGGCGTTGCTCTTCGGCAGATGGTGATGCTCGTTGGAGGTCTTCTTCTGCTCCTTGGACTTGCCGTGCTCTTCCTTGGGCTTGGAGCTCTTGCCGCAGGGTGGCGGCCCGTTGTGGTCGTCCTCGTGGTCCTCGTCGCGCTCGCGCAGCTCCCTGCGCTGTTCGCGGGGCGCGCGGGTCCGGTTCTTGCGCTGGCGGCGGCTCAGGATGGCTCGCTGGTGCTCCTCCTTCACGGAGGAGTTGCTCGAGGAGGAGGAGGAGGAGGGCGAGGGTGGCGCCGTGGCGCTACCGGCGCTCTTGGTTTTCGAGCTGCTGCCGCTGCTCGCGGTTCTGCCGGCAACCTTGGCGGCGGAGGATGAGCCCTTGACGGCGGCGGCGACGGAGGCGGCGGCGGCGGCACTGGGGCTGGTCGGCTCGGCGCTGGCGTCCTCTTTCAGGCCGCAATCTTTATTGCACAAGAAACAGAGAGAGAGATATAGCGTTATATATCGGTCGCTTCTTTTTCGGCTCTAGCCTTTTTATAGATCTTACAGCTACTGGCTTAGCTTCTATAGAGAATTTTGTTTTTTTTTCTTATGATACTCTGCGCTTTTGACTTACAGACTACAATGGATTGTTAAGAGAGTTAATGGATGTAGGTGTATCGTAATTCGTTTAGATATGTATAAATCGAGAGGGAGATGGTTTTCTATCTACGATTGCTAAGTTTGCACAAGAAAATGAGCTTTTTTCCGATTGCAAGATCGTCCTCGGATTCACAATAACTGATTATGCGAGCGACGCGCATAGCGTCAGCAGCAGCAGCAACAGCCGGTAATAACGGAGGATTACCAAACGCATC
This sequence comes from Muscidifurax raptorellus, assembly GCA_020010945.3. Classification (NCBI taxonomy): domain Eukaryota; kingdom Metazoa; phylum Arthropoda; class Insecta; order Hymenoptera; family Pteromalidae; genus Muscidifurax; species Muscidifurax raptorellus. The sequence continues at coordinate 6,308,799 of CM052078.1, read as the reverse complement.
GTCGCATATACGTGTATCGGCTGCATATATGCAGTGTGGAAGCGCACGCAATCGGGCGAAAAAGTGCAAGTCCAGCAGCAGCAGCAGCAGCAGCAGCAGTAGCAGTAAACTCTTGGCTAACGGTTAACCCGCGCTCGGCGTCTAAGTCAATCTGGGTTACCGAGTACCTATACAGTATCACAGCCCCTTTCCTCTCTCTTTCTCTCTCACTCTATCTATATGTCTATCTTCTGTGCGGATGTACGCCACCGCCGCCGCCGGCTAAATACCGTTGAGTCATTACGTGAAATCATCGCCGCTCTCCTACTCGCGCTCGATATATGTATATATATTATGTATATATATAGAGAGCGAGAAGAGAGAGAGAGAGAGAGAAGAGAGGAGGAACCGATGACGATGATGCTCGCAGAACTAATGGCCGGCGCTACTTCGAGGATCTGCGGTATATATATATGTTTGTGTGTAATACACGATGCGGCACTTTGCGCGCCGTAAAGTGAAATGAGATTAGATTGAATTGAGACTACACTCTCCGCTGGCGCTTGTGACATAATGACTCAATTTTTTCGTCTTTATCGTCTCGCTGCGGAGAATAATGATTTCTCAGTCTCGAGGTCGAGCTGCAAATCGCGCTCGATTAGCTGCAAGATAAGCCGTATTTGTAATTTTGTCAATGAACGCACATATATTTCTATATATGTGGGAAGGAGGACTCCGATGTTTGAACAACTGCGCCGATATCGAAAAAGCATAGAGAAAAACGCTCGAGTGCCGCGGACCTGGACTCTCGCGCTCGTGCGCGATGAGGGTAGCGACTGATGTGCGAGGCGATTTCGCGAGAATAAACCCGTTATTCCGAACCGAAAGTGTAAACTCGTTTCTGCGACGAGTGCGCGCATGCATCGAGAGAGAAAGAGCACACTTTATACATATATATGGGTCAAGTTAAATTTACTTTTCCAAAAAAGTTTCTCTTTCATTACGTTTCTATAGGCTCCTTTCTTCTCCTCGCATATGCTGCGCGCGAGTTCAATTGAGACTTTATACATATAGACATACATAATACAAAAATAAAAATAAATTATTATTATTATTGGTCCCATTATAATATAGAAGCTATGTTCATGCATGCCAATTGCGAGGTATATGTAAATAATTATAAATAAATGAAGACATATATAACCATCCTTTTTTTGCGACGATTACGAGCGCAGCTCGAATTTACTCGGAGAGTTGTAAAAAATCTCTGGCCCAGAAAGTCCTCGTACCTCGATGGAATCGTGCGAATATAAGACAAAAAAAATGTCGAAACCGTGTAAATATACGCGAGTCCGTACAGAATTCTCACGGCCACCGGCGCGAAACGATATCCGTGACGACGACCCCCGCGCGAGGATTTTCACCTCATCGCGCACCGAACGAGAGAAAAAGATAACCGAACTAGAACTCGAAATGTCGGTCGGCCTGTCCGTCGCCAACTTTTTCGGAGCCTCTCGCTTACGCTCTCTCTATATACATATATATACACACACTCACACTTATACAGACACTGCTAATCGAGCTCATTGTCAGGGTGAATCGCGAGAGACACATTTTTGTAGCCCAGTTCGAGAAGGCCGTGTCTCTGGTGATGTATACATATATATACACGTTCCGCGACTGCGTTCCATTTTCCAACGATAACGGAGTCTCAGGCCGTTATACGCACACGAGGATGTGCGTATAATGCGACTCGAGAGAATCGCCTCGCGATGATCCCCTTCATCGAGAAGGACTACTCTTTCTCTTTTGCGTAATATCGAGCATCGCGTTAATACTGGTTTATAGAGACCGGAACCGCTGGCGCTGTTTTTTTTTTTTTTTTTTTTTTCGAGAGCACGACGAGTGGGAGGCGAATGCGCGTCCACATTGAGTTTGAACGAAGTTTTATTACTGCGGATTTTTCAATTTGCTCGTACTTCTTCCGATATGCATTGCTTCTTCACAGAATATAGCTAAAAGTTATTATTATCCCGTCAGAAATCTGATGCTCGTCGAGCAATTTTACTATGGAATCTGCCGCCGCGTTCTATATGCATCTCACGTTTCTCATGACGTCCGCCAGTACAGCAACTTTTTTTCCATACGCTCTAAATTTAGGTAAAAATAACAGGTTTCCTCGTCTCCGACTATAATATATGGCTCCTCAACGAAAATTTCAACGCGTTCTTCCATCAAAATAAGAAAAATGTCAAAAGGCTCGCATATGCATATAGAAGCTTCACCTCCGCGCATTACGCGAGCAGAAGAGCACAGCGACGGCGAGCCGTCCGATTGATAGGCGGAAACGCGATTGTTCGCACGTCTGCCGCGGCTAAACGCTCGCGGCGCAGCGTGCATAGATAATAAACAAGCGCGCGCGTGCTGCAGCCAGAGCTTTTGCGTAACGATTACGAAACGGCTCTCCCCATCATCTCGCGCGCAGCTGCTACGTTCTCGCTGCCCTTTTCTTTTCGCGACGATTTATTTTATTTCGGAGGAGAGTCGAAGGTGACCCGAAATTCTCTCTCTCTCTCTCTCTCTCTCTCTTGAAAATGTCAACAAACAACGCTGCAGGCTTCACGACCCAGTAAACCGCTCCGGAAATAGACTGCAGCAGCGCTGCTTCTCCCTCTCTTTTCCAAAAACTCCAATTTCCATGGTAATAATAATAATAATCATTCCGAGAGAGCGTTTTTAATCAGACACAAGAGGCGCGCAGCGAAACGAACCAATCGCTCGAAACGACGGGAATAGTCGAGCTATTAGAGCCGAACCGTATATTTTTTTCCCGCGCTCTCGGGGCCGGCCGATCGATCGATTTCTCTCTCTCTCTCTCTCTCTCTCTCTCTCTCTCTCTCTCTCTCTCTCTCTTCGCTAAGCGCGCTATGATACTCGCATATATATACTTATTGTTTTCTCCGAATCGACGGCTGATCTCGAGGTGAAAACGTGACGATGTTTTCCCCTACTATGCACTCGCCTCGATCTGGTTCTCACGCACAGCTCTCCTCGTGGATTATTTTCAAGTTCACGGTCAACGTTAGATAACGGCTATACTAGATTGGTTACTCGGCAGTGCATCTCTCTGTCTTCTCGTCTCTCTTAATGTTCCGCGTACGCGCAATCTCGACTCTGTTGTGCGAATTATTGGGAATATTACTATAAGGCAGCTGAAAGTGTGTGCGAGAGAGAGAGAGATAGAGTCAGAAGCAAAAGACGCATCATTGAAACGTTTTTAGAGCCGTGAGAGTGTCACCGGCTGCGAAAACTAGGTCAAAACGTGGAGTTTTTATCCAGCATTTTTCCATGACACTGATAAAAATCCAGGTAAGCATCCATTTGAATAGTCCTTGGCACAGGAGAGCGACAGTACATGTATATTTTTTTCCTCGTAAAATTATTCCTGTGGCCGGTGTAAACATTTACCGCGAGGACTATCAATCCATCAAGCGGTCGGTGATCAAAAGAACAAAGTATGGATACTTTGCGCGGTGATGAACAGCACAGGTACACACACATACATATATATACACTTACAGTGAAGATGACACAATCCTACTCGATATGAACGTTAGACGAGGGATTCCACGCGCTTGTTCTGCCTTTATACTTATACGATTTCAGCAAAAAGACAGATAATTCAATGCTCGGCGATTTTAAAAATCGCTTTCACTTGCCAAACCGCGAGACAATGCACCGAACGAAAAGACTCGTTTTCGAGTAATTACATACCGAGCGCATATTTATATACGGCAAATACTCGGAACCGGCGGTTCATTTGCAAAATAAACTGAATGATGCAACGCTCGTTTGATCGAACGAAGCCCCCGGGAGTTTCCCCAATAAATCAAGCAAAAGCAAATTTCATCGTGCAATCCGACCAAAAAACATGTGCAGTATACCTCATCTCCTATACCGATTGAAAAAAAAACGAAAAAAAAAATCCACGGTAATTACGCAGAACCGCGGAATGCGGAAATGACCATGAAATCTAAAAAGGCACTTCGCAGGAATGCGAGCGACTGGATCTGTCGATGCAGCGGTAGAATGCGAGAGATGTATAGAGCGACATATAAAAAAAAGAGATGCATAGAAGGAGAGAGAGATGGCGCTATATATATATATGATAGATATACAGGCTCTGCGAAAAGTGCGACTGCTTACCTTCGGCGCAACTTGCGAGGAATTTCCCGTTGGCGGAAAAGTCCATGTCGAGAACGGGGGCCGTGTGGCCCTTGAGTGCCCCGACCATCCAGGAGTGTGAAAATTCCTGCTGTGCCTCGCGGCGTTTCTTGCTCTTCGCTTGACGCTTGCTGCTGTTCGACGCACCACCTCCTGGTGGGCCGCTCACCTCGCGCTGCTCGTTCGGCTTTTTCTCGTCCGCATCTGTAACATCTGCAAGCAAGAGACATACTACGTTAATAGAATACAATAGATCATATATATATAGAGTAAATATCGATGCACTCGAGAGCTTGCAATCGCCCACGCGCTCGCGGCTAAAGCTTCGGACGATTTTATTCTTAAAGTTTCTCTCTTTTTTCTTTATAATAATTCGTCGATCAAGAGGCCTTGACGTCGGCCCACATTTCTTTTCATTATCGCGCCCTCGACTAAAATTGTATTATCGCGTTGAACCGAAAGTTCCAAGCCGACGGCTGTGTGTGGCTGCACGAAGGTAGTCGTGTAGTTACAATACTAATAAGCCGTGGTTTTATGGAAAATTTATTCAGTCGCATGTGTGCGATACGTGTAAGAAAGCACGTTCTCTCGCACACTCTATGTATAAACGAGATTTATCGATCGGCGCTGTAATGGCGTTTCACGGCTTGTTTGAATTTTTACATCAGAGACCTGTATAATTGCCCTCAAGGATGATGCGCTCTGAATCGGAGCACTTTTTTTTTATGGATAGAGAAACGCGAGGTTGCTCGGAAGAGTATTCGCTCGCGTGGCAATGCACTTTGTAAGTATTGTATAGTGATGGAAAAAAAAATAACACGAAAAAAACACTCGGCAGAGGGGACGCACTTGAATAAAATGAAAATAAACGCCGGCTCTCGAAAACAGAACCTTGAACAGTGAAAATCGACTCATCCGCGTAACAACGAAAGCAACAAAAGCCCGCAGTGTGCGCATATTACTCCGAAACAGAGAAACACAGCTCGCATTATAGTCTGTCAAAAAAAGAAACAAGATCAGCGATACCTGCAGCGAGTGAGTCTTTTTGCGCGCGCAAAAAGGTGCGATCGCAGATGACGTTTTTTTGTCGCGTTTCCTTGTCCGCGCACCGCGACCTTCGGAATTAAAATTCTACGAGGCGAGGGACAGACCTTCGCACCTCTCGTCCTATAGGCGCTGCTCTACACATAATGATACATCCTTCTGTTCAATATATGTATACGAGAGACGCTTTACCGGAACAGTATATACTTACAACGTGTGTATGTAATACGTGACTCGGCGCTCGGAGTGACCGCGTTTTTAATGTACCCGAACACGATTCGTAATTCGACAGACGAAGCTTTGCTTTTTAACGCTGAAGTTGAAGTATTGTTGCACTTACGCGCGCGCGCGTGTTTGTAAACAAATGAATTCCTCGATGAGGTGGCTAGTATGCGCGTATTTTCGCCGAAGAGAAGTTCGTGTTTTCGACTCGTCTCCGTCGTCACGTGTACTCGGTGTAGACTCATAAACATATTTTTTTTTATCGTTCATAAAAGCGAAATATTCAAAACTATTATATTACGTAGTTGCATAAAAATAGCAGTCTCACAAATTCCTCGAGGATCTTTTCACACACAAAGAGAACGCGACGAAAGCAAAACACAGTATGCAATATGCGTATACCTTTCCTCTTTTTCCTCCTGTTAACAACCGTTGTCCACATAATAGCCGGAGAAAAACCACGACGACCGCGAGACTCTCCAAAACACACTCCTCTCGCAGCTCCTCCGATTATAACATCCACACCGAGAGATATTCGAAAGTTATGCGGAGAAAAAGATTTCTCCTCTCTTGGTTATGCAGTATATACACGCTGTCACTTGCACGCGCTCACTAATATAAGCTACTCGTATGCGCACAAAGGAGAAACTAAACACTCTCTCTTTCGGAAATGCGTCGGATGCGCGGCTTCTTCGACGAGCGTCTCTTCGAAAAATGAGTCTCCCGAGGGCTCGGCCCTTGTAACGCGCATCACGTGGTGTGTGTATGTATACAGCACGACGACGCTCTTTGATGATCTACCCCCACCACTTGGAGGTCGTTACAAAGGCCCGCTGGCGGGGGCAGCGGACCCTTTTACGCTAGGCACTGTTTTGACTCGTGCTGATAAGGAAAAAACACGTGAGTCACGACGCGCCGCAACGTGCGTTGCACCCCGGCCTTTAATTGTAAGCGTATATAAATGTTATATTCGTAGTGGAGGGGATAAATATGTTTTACTTTTGCAAGGTTGTTCGACGAGTGTATTTTTCGACACCGTAAAACCTTTGAGGAAAGCAAAACGTAAACATCCGAGGAGAGGTCAGTATAATGCAGGCTACTTCACGAAGAGCTTCGACCTTGACTCGTCTGCGGGTGTATACGAGTTGCAATACGCTTGGGTATAATGTAAGGACGTCGAGCGAGGCCTAAAGCCGATCTTACTTTATAAGAGGATTGCAAGCTAGCCTTATAGCGTGATTTTCTATTTTAAAACAGATTCGCGCGCCTGTGTCGCTCAGATTGAAATGTTTGATGTATTGTTCACGAGGGTTCATCGATTCTATTGCAATTTATTAATCAGAAATAAACTCAATCGGTTTAGCAGATTATAATGTTTTATTTATTTAAGAACAAAAAGGTGACATAGGTTAGATAGGCGCAGAGCAAGACTCGAGAGTAAACGCTGTTACTTCGCTTTGGCTGAACTGAACTGAGCTGCAGTCGCAGAGGGCTGCAGGTAGTCGCATACCTTCGCATGCAAAAGGGGCCGAAGACATTTTATTGGTCTGCTGGGGACAATCTGTCTACGGCGTGTTGTTTCAATGGTGAGTGTTAGCGAGCAAAAGGTTTTATGATTTGACCTGGGGTCACGTATTTCTCAACAGATTCCAATGGAACACCGGATTTTTTTTAAAGGCACCTCACCATTCGGATAATCCATTCTCGAGAGGCGACATCGACTAATATTTAGTCTTGTATTTTTTATAATAAAAAAATACGACCACTCAATTGAGATAACCGATTCCAAAAGAATTGCACTCTCCGATCGACGGGAATAATTATCCAATATAAATAATGAGAAAATGTAGTAATGTATAAGCATTGTACTGGGGGGCAACAACCTGTTATACTCGATGTTCCGAGAACGTAAAAAAATATCCCTCCGGAATTTTCGACGACACCGACAATGACAATTGCCGGATCGAGCAAAAAGAGAAAATCCGCGCTTCGCAAAACCTGCTCCGTATTTATAGCGACTTATAAATAGCAGGGCAACGGGAAAAAAGACGGGGGGGGGGCTCGCGTTTATCGCGATTTTTCTCTCAAGCGAAGGAGAAGAGGAGTAGCCAGGAAGAGAGAAAAAAGACCTTCCTTCCTTACTGGCGCATACCGAGAGAGCAAAGGACAACCGGTTTTCCATGCATCCCTTACTCCCACAAGAGGTAGAACAGAGATAGAGAGAGAGAGAGAGAAAACAGCCTTGATGATCCACATTTCGCAAGCAGAATACGGAGGGCGACGATCGTTTTATACGACCGGAGTGAGCAAGGAGAGGATGAGTCACCCGACCGATCAGTCAAAAGGGATTTCGGTCCCTCGCAATAAAAGCAGCTGAAGCGGGATTACAACTAAGAGTCTCAGGTATTACTCAGATATATACGTTGCGGGGCGTATCTTGCCTTGCATTTCAAAATAGAACAACTGAGATACCCTAACACACGAGCCTCAAGGTTACGTCTCCAGCAGAAATTTGTCTATATAAAATAATGCATCGCTGGAAATATCCAAGTCGTAAAAAGATATATACAGAGCATTATCGGTAATGGATTATATAATTATAATAATTATAATGGAGTCTGAAAAAGGGCCATAGCTTCTCTTCACGCCGCTGAAAGCTAAACCGATGATGCAGTTCCGCAGATAAATTCGAAAATTCAGTGACTAACGCGCGCATGACTAACAAGGCTTCGTTTCGACTTTTATCTCCACTGCGAAGCACACGTTTCTCACGCCGTGTATAGATATACTGCGTTCTGTGTGCGGGTATATTTAAAGCCGCGAAGAAGATAAGCGGACGACTGTTTGCAATTTTTTTTTTTTAGCGACTCGTGTCTAGGCGCGGGTACAGAGCTGTTAATGTTTTGTAAATATACACGCAGTAGCGCGTTCTTGTAAGCGAGGGAAAGATTTCGCAATATTTTTTATTTTGCTTGAAAAATTTGATTCGGAAGAAATCTTTTTTCTCCGAGAGATGATTCGAAAATTTATCATCGTATTAGTAGTGGCAAATACATCCGGCAAAGGTGAGTCAAACAAAATTCAGATGAGAGTACATCAGAGAGAGAGAGTAGCATATATGCATGACGCAAGCAAAATTTGAATTAATATCAGCGCGCGCCGCGTAATGAATTCAAAATGTCATAAAAACTATTATTCGAACGAGGAGGAAACTTTTGGCGTCTTCTCTCTTACGTTTATATAAGTAAACAGCTTCAGCTTCTTCTTTTTTCGGGGTATATATATATAGTTAGCCGAAAAAGCGGCTGCCTGCCCAAAATGAGATATATAGGTATATTATATATAGTAGAGTAGTTCATCATTCCACATTTAGACTTGCGGCAATTTGTTTGTCAATTATATCAAGAGAGGCTGATAAGAAATCCGCAAATCCCCTTATCTCGCGGCCACGAAACTTTACACATTATCGGGCCCCGTCTTCGCCGCGAGTCCATTTTACCTCAGCGCGCGAGATTCCCCTTTCCTGTTTACACTATATGTCGTTTTGTATCTTATGCCACACACAGCGCGATAACTTGCGCCGGAGGTTTAATTACACGAGGGCAGAAGTACCGCTGAGTATTACAAATCGTAGAATAAAAAAAAACATTCTTAACTGATTATTTGTTGCTTTTTTTTGTTGTTGTCAATGCGAGGTCCGTGTGTTCAAGTTTATTGTTGTAATTCCGCGGGCTCAAGGCGAGACATTGTATATCTTGTATAAATATTGAAGAATTATCATGCAAGATTTCGCGTGCAATGCGAGAGAGTCTGTTCATTCATGCACGAATCGAGAAATATTTTTATAATCGATGTCGAAAAAAAATGTATAATGACGAATGTACAAGGTATGTTGAACTGCTGCAGTTATGAATTCTTTGACTCACGCGCTATTTGGGATTGTTATCGATCTAGCCTCGTTTCGATATTCCCGCAAATGACAGTGCAATTACGCTTGTACAGATAACCCAAGTGGGAGACAATATTTTGATTCATCGGCCGCTATTATGCGGCGCGAGAATTACCAGCCCCTAATCTTTATGCATAAGCAGACATATTCGGGCTGTCTACAAACAAGGCGATGAGTGTGTTTTGATCCCCTGACGGATAGTGTAATAAGAATTCTGACACTTCTGACGAGTATAAAAGGCGATAAAAAAATGTTCCTCGTTAAAGTTTACGATGGGGTTTTCACGAGGCTCAATTTGTTTATTTCGATCTTTTGCGCGCGAATGTACGTATTTAAATTGTTTTTATTCTCAGCATTTATCATACTTCCCGCTTTTTACCGTATAGGAAAATGTGTCAAGTGTGAAAATTGCTTATTTCGATCGGCTGATTTCCCTTGGTAGTATTCATGTTCGTTAATTTTTAAAAATACCGAGCAGCAAAACACTCGGTTTCAATAATAAACAAGCGCAAACGCATGTGGCAAGTGCAATAATAATTATTATACGCGTTACACATATTATAAAGACTTGCGCAAAGTTGTGTGATTTCTTCGAACCGTCGACTATAAAATATTATTGGAATAATGTTTGAGGAAATTCGTTCTCTCCCTCATTCTGAAAAAGCACAATCGTGCCGTACAACCAAAAAACAAGCCTATAACCGCGATGTCACATTAATAATTCCGCGTAACCCAAGACGGTCATCTTTAATTATAGCCGGCTCGCAAGAGGCCAGGCCGGCAAACAACAACGACGACTCCTCTCCCATGCACAACAATGTCCCGTTTGACAATTTCTCATTCAATACGCGCATCTCAAACTCGGGACTGTACTTATAGGTATACATGCATTCTCTCCGCTATACAGCAATAATAATAACAACGGCCACCAGAGCGCGCAGTATTATACCGCACCGCATTTAGCCTGTCGCGGCAGAACCCACGTGTAGCTCATATTGCACGGACACGTGTCCTCATTCGCTCTCTCCCTCCCCTCCCTACATTCGCACCAGACTCGCTTTCTCCTATACATATACCTACAGACTGTACATCAGTCCCCCACTTTGCAGCTGCAGCTTTTCAAGTGCACACACAAACATACACACACACACACGTGGGCGTTCATTTATCCGACGCTGCACGCCTATGAGCGCTGCCGAGGTCCGTGCAGAGATCAGCCAGAGGAGGAGGAGAAAGAAGAAAAAGGGAGAGGAGCCCGCCGCACCGGGCAGGAAGTGCAGCCGTCCGCAGCAACTGGCCGACGCCGCACTTCTTCCGAGAATATATTCACTGTCATGGCCTGCGGTTCTCCCTCGCGGAACACGAGACTCTATTTTACGTTCGCTTATATACTTATTTATATACCTCTCGGCTGCTAGAGATGCATACTGGAGAAGAGAGACTATAGATTACCGATAATTATGATAGAACCGAGAGGCTTTCGTCGTACAGCACTCGCTCACTCACGTAATATTATAGCGTTGTCCGAGAAGTGTGAGAGACGGCTTATTTATCGGCGATACGATATAGATTTGTAATAAACTTAATTAGAGTTCAACGAGTTTTCGATACAGCCGAGTCACGCTCGATCGGAGATACGTTTTTCTACTCCGAGTCTGTGTCTGTAAAAAAACTCTATATACCTGTAAATTATCAGTGCATCAGGCTGTCGAGGAGCGGACAAAAGAAAAAATATCGGACGGCAAAAAAGGCCGGATTCGATTAAACTATGAAGAGCTGACGGGTCGTCTAACGTTACTCTACTCGAGTATAATAAAATACGCGCAGCTTTTTTGCAAAATCTCCTCTTCCTCATCTACACGGCGAGCGAATAAAAACGGCGAGCGAATAAAAACGACTCCATATCAAGATAAACAAACGAGCACACAAAAGTCGCGAATAGAAAGACTCTATTTTCGCTACATAGCCTGATGCACATTTGAAATTCAAATATATCGGCGGAGCACAAGCCGGCGGTCCCGCGCGCGTTTTCGAATTTCAAATTCCAAGCCCGTGCCCCGCGTGTGTGTTTCAAAATCGCCGGCTTTCTATAGAGCGTCAGCTTGAAAAAAAAGCCGTCACCTACTACTTATTACCACGCACCGCATCGCGTCTATCTAATCATCATCCGAGCGCGCTACATATACACTTTCATTCTTCTCCGAAGCGCGCGGAGAGCATATACCTATAATACAGAGTTAAGTAATCGTCATGAGCCAGTGCTCCGGATTTTTCTGGCAGCGATTTCGGAGCATACGCGCGCACACACACATACACACACACACAGACACACACACACAGAGAAGCGTCGAACGGCATCGCGGTCCCGTTAGAATCGCCTTCTATATACCGCTCGCGAAATCCACGCTGCTGCTGCTGCTGCTGCTGCTCTTTCAGAGAGCAAATCATCGCATGCTGCGGTCTTTATCAAGTCAAACACAAGTGTGACTCCGGTATATCTAATCGCGCATCGGTGATGATGCCCGTGTGTTGGGCATAATCGAGTTGAGAGAGTAAGTATATAAGTAATAGAGAGAAAGAGAGAGAGAGAGCTCGACGCACAAAGGCCGAAGAAAAACCTCAGCACGCCGGTTTGCTCAGCTGCGATGCGAGAGAGGAACAAAGAGTTCTTTGGATACGAGGTATACCTGCGGCGTCGTTGTCCTTCGGCGAAAACCTACGCCGGTTCGCGAGAAAAGGAAAATCGGAAGCATGGCGTGCCAGGCTCTTGTGCGAAAACGAGAGAGAGAGAGAGAGAGAGATGTGAGTATAGATATATATAGGTAGCTGCTGCGCGCGGAGTATCGATTGAACCGCGTGCTGCTGCTGCAAACACGCGCTCGCGAGAGGGAGAGAGATAGCCGAGCGGGGCCGGGGGAAAAAGGAGCAAAGGAAGCGCGATTCCTTCTTCTTCCCCTCCGAGGACGACTATAGTTGTACATGATGCAAGAACGGCTTACTTTTGCTGCTAGTCTCAGAACGTCGCTTGGCGACGAGGATCTGGCGGCGCTTCCTACTGGCTAGATAGTATCCCAGGAAGGCGAGCACACCACCGAGCAGCAACGTGCCCAGGACGAAAGCTATCTGACTCTCTTCCATATCTTCTTCTCCTTTGTCTTCTCCTCTGTGATTGCCCAGTAGACGATGATATTTACGTAACGAGGCGTATTAAACCAGAGATACAGACACACACGCGTCGCGAATAAAGGTTAGGTTGTTCCGGCGCACTTTCGCACACGCACTGCGGCTCGCGGCCTCTTCTTTACGGAGCGAGAAGAGCAGGAGCTGCGCTGTGCTGCACGGCACTGATGAGAAGCGAAAAAACGAGGGAGATATATGTATATGTCGCGCGAGCGCGCGCGCGGGGTCGAGCAACAATCCGGCAACTACTGCCGCGGCGGACAGTAGTACTCGGTGTCGGCAACGAGCACCGACTGCCCAGACTCGAGAGATGGCCGCCAAACGCACGCTTGCCGGATGATACTTGCTGCGATTGGTGAACTCGCGAGCCCGGAGGGAAGATGGCGGGAACTGGCGGCTAGTTTGAATATTATACTATCCCGAGCTCTGCTCAACATCCTTCCTCTTCTTCTCTGCGTTTCTCGCTGCTGTTTCTTCTTCTTCTTCTTCTTCTGCTGCTGCTGCTGCTGCTGCTGCTACGTAGCTTTTCTGGCGCTGCTCGCTTTTCCGCGCGAACTTCTTATGTAACTGTCCGCGCGCGAAAACTCTTCCAAATTGTCACGCACTGCGTGTGGGATGTCTTCGGCGATATCTTCTTTTTCTTTTTCTTCTTCTTCTTCTTCTTCTTCTTACTCTTCACTCGCTGCTGGTGTTCCTCATCCTCTCGAGTCGAAGGAAGCAAATACTGTATACACACTGACTGATGCAAGACTGAGAAGGCGACTGACGATTCGTTCGAAGCGACGCACGCGTGTTTGCTGGGGGACGGACTGTTAGATGCTGGTTTATACGCTCGCGCCGCGCTGCTCGCGATCTCCTCGCGCGCGCGCGGTTACCCCCACCATCGCATCGTTTTCTCCCGCGACGGCGCTTTTTTCCCTCCCTCCCGCGCCTATATCTATACTATACGTCCCACTATGGACTTTGTTGGGAGGAAAGGGAAAAAGCTCTCCCACCAAGCGGCTGTCTTCTTTTTTGCCCCGTTTCTTCTTCTGCTTCTTCTTCTGCATTTCGTTTTTGCTTCCGTCGTTGCATGCGGGAGTCGAGTTGAAATTCCGTGTATATATGAAATGAGATGGCTGTGTATATCTATTATCGGAACGCTGCACCTGCGCGGGGGATTCCCCGGATATAGGTGCAGCGGGAGATTTGAATTTCGAAGTGTGACGACATCGAGAAAGATCGTCTTCCCATTGCTCATTTTTATATTGTGAGTCAGGGATTTTCGATGGCTTCCGTAATATCGGCTTTTCCTTCTTTATACGGTGTCCCGTGTCGTGTTTGCTCAGCTGATTTACTGCCGTGTGCTGGAGATGCTCGATTTCGTTGTTTACCATCATCTCAATGACAATCGAATTTCAAAGAACAGTAAAAATGAAGTTTCGTCACGTCGTAGCGAACAAGAATCTTCGGCGTCATACACTCGCCGGTTTATAATTATACCAAGATTCAGCTGCGAGATTATAATATATATCTCTAATTGACTTAACACTGACGTCATGCGGGAGTTCGAGATAAACGCGGCTCCATAAAAGGCAAAGGAAACATAAAATTCGCGCGCGCTCTAAAATATTCACTCCTTGTCGTCGTATATATAATTACATCCTTATAGAAGTATGTATATACCTATATTATACATTCGCGCTAGAAACTGCAAAAACGACCGGTTAGTCCGCGGCTATTCTAATATAAATCTAGTAATTGGACGCAAGGTCGAGTCCAATGCGAAGAAAAAAGGAGCACCTGCGCGGGTATATCTTATTAGCTCTTATCTATTAAAATATGTACAGCTTACGCGAGTCGAGATTCGGGGAAACACATATGTATTGTATATTGTATATACACAGTGTATATACGTAATCTCCCAATGAGATCCTGCTCCGATTTTCCGCCGATCGATAAGAGACGCGATCGCGCCAAAACAGGTGCGACGTTTCTCTTCCGTGCACGCATGCCGCGAAGTTTCCGAAGAAAAACAGCATAAAAACGAGCTCAACGCGGTGCAAACGAGCCTGCGGGAGGCTCGTCGATCGATGACGCGATGACGAGCGACCACGTGGGGTATCGTGAAGTTTCTTCCCTCTCTTTCGTCTGCGCAATGTGTAGTTAAATATGCATGTAACAAGCAAACTGCGGAGGGAAGTTCCTAGTCGCTTCTACTTTTTTGTCATTCTCCGGTTTTCCTCTTCGCTTTTTACCCCCGCTATACGTAATCGCTCGGTAGTTTCCTCGGAATAAAACTTTCAGATATATCCTTAGACTTATAATTTTCCGCAATTTGTTCTTCGCGCTGCACGCAGCCGCTTCGATTTGCAATTGTAATTGAATTATTCTCCGTCAGATCGGATGTAATTCGCGTGCAAAGTCGCGTAAGCGCGCGTCGAGCTTGGCGCGTTCCTGAAAGCGAGAAGTAAGTGGGAAACGCAATTAGACGCGAAGTGGATTTTTTTTTAATTGTTACGTGCGTTAATTGCGGAATCAACGCGTGCATCGGTTCCGCTTCGCCGAAGCTTCGCGTTACTTTCTTCTCCGCGTGCGCGATGCGTTAAACGTTCCTCGAACTGTACGAGTTTTCCAAAAAGAAAACGTGCATAATGCGTAGCTTCTATACCTACGCGGGTGGATAATTATTCGGTGCGTCGCACGCCGTTTGTCATGCGTGTTTGTGTGTATATATAGACAATTGGTTACAAGGTTCATCAGACGCTGAGGCGGAAATAACGCGCACGAGCGAGTTACTCATCGTGTGCGCGGCTAAGTAATCAATCAAATTGCGCGATGTATATTCCAAAGTACAAACGATGATTTGCTCGCATCAGCGTCGTGTGTATATTATTACATCAGCATGGCTGATGTGTATACTTTTGTGGCGCAGCTCCTTTGATTTGAATTTCACAAAGGACATCAGGGCAGAAAACGATCTCTTGAGAATGACGAAACCCTTTCGCCATTCGTAACAATTTGATGAAATATCTCGGGAGGAGAAATCTGCCTACTCACCGGTCACTTATATACTGCAGAGAGCCGTTTTCTCCCTTTCCTTTTTTATTTACTTTTACTGCGCGCGCGCGAGATATCAGCGCAGCGCGTCGTATATAATGAGACGAAACGTGCATCTCATGCTCTTATACGCTTCTTTCGTCACCCTTTCTCTCTCTTACTCTTTATATTCATATGAAAATGTCCTTTTCCATGCAAAATTCAAGTACGCGTATTTCGTTATATTATAACAACAAAATATATACGCATATTTTAATGTTAACGTCAATCGTTACTCGGAACTCATACGCGTGTTTTCCTCTAATTGCGACGAGTACGAGTGTACATATATTATAATAAAAATAAAGCGCATGTATATATATATATCAAAATAACTCGGTACAGTCGTCATTATTAGCGCACACACCGTTGATTCAAAACATCACACACTCTTACTATTTCTCTCTCACATGCGCAAACGACATACATACATACATGTAACATACTCGGCGGCTCGTCACGATTAACGAAGCCGTAAAAAACAGACAATAAATCAAAGAGGCTCCAATCAGTGAGAAAAATATGTCACCGCTGATGCAGATCTAAAAAAAACGAAAAACCCGCTATGTACTCTTCCAAGAAAGACTTTCGCAAAGAGCGAGACGTGCCTCCCGTCTCGTGGTGCGCGAGTATGACTCATCCAGATCTGCATTACCGATCGGGCCGCACTACGCTTTTTACTCTCCATGGATCACTGGAGAGGCGCTGATGCATAGTTCGCGGAATGGATCGTGATTCTCTGAGAAAGTTACACGATCGCGGATTTCCCTCCTGTCACCGGTTTAAGACTCAGCTGAGTGTCTGCGATGTGAGCATAGGTTATTCCTAATCAGTGTTTTGAATATCCGAAGACCAGTGGCGGTGCGCACGGATCTATGACGCACGCGCGCGGGCGTAGCGGGAAAACGGTGAAAGCTTATTCGCGCCAAAAGAGATTTTATATGCGATGTGCTTTGCTACGCGCATACGATGAGATGCTGTGGCGGTTTTTATTATAAGAGGAAGTGGAAAATTTTCAATCGCTACTGAAGTTTCCGGGAACTTTTTTCTGTTTTTTTGAGCGAGGAAAAGTTTAGAGGTTGGATTTCACTTTTTATGAGAAGCAGGATGTTTTCAGGTGTTTAAGCAAGTATAAAACTTGGCTTTCATTAGTTATGATGGTTAATTATGCTATGCTCATTGAAATAAATAATACTAACGCTAGATATAAATGATATTGAAAAACATTACAAAAAATTGTACATCCTTGAACTTCACAGAGCAAATTGTTGAATAAGCTCGAGAAACTGCTAAGCGTTCGAAGCAATCATAAATACTGGATATACAGCTATCTTGATCGCCGCACTGACACATATAAATACATACATATACGCGCGAATTACAAATATATCCTCTCCTCGGAGTATGCATATATATAATTGCATCAGATGTAAAAGGTACATATTACACATAGGGTGCAGCACTACATCGGGAAAAAAGCGAGATAGTTATAAAATCGCAGCGTATATAAATAAAAGTTTGTCGGAAAAACGAAGAAGACGCAATCTGTACCGGAAAGATAATATGTCGTCTATACCTATAATAGCAAAAAAGAACTGTACAGATGAATTATTACAGCGAACAAAATAATTGCGCAAAGCGTCTCAAGAAAATTCTCTCGATTGTCTTCTATTTTTCCGCGCTATTATATCATCCGGTTGCTCGCGCGATAACGATTTCATCATTTATTATGTAGCACCATCATCTCGCACCGTAATAATAGCACGCGTATATACCAGCCGATGAAGTTCGCCGACAAGCTGGAATTATTCTAATTCGAAGCAATAAAAGTCAGACACGTCGAATTTATCAATTTACACATCTAACGGTAAAGGCCCTCCTCCTTCCATTCCCAGTCGATGACTCGCTGCAGCCGCTGCACGACTCGCCGTTGTAAATTTAATTACGAAGTCCGATCGGACTCTCGACCTATTACATACACACGCTCGCACGCATATATATGCGATTCGACCTTTTACACTGTACATAACGACATCGCCCGCGCAGCTATATCAGAAGTAAATAAAACATCGGGGGCCAGTGCGCTGCACTATACTGCACTGCTGCAATGCAGACGTGTCCGAGATCTCGGGGAAACTAGGCCACGCCGACGCTATGTGTTTATAAAGTTTTTTAATATCCAATATATACATATATATACATATATTCTGCCTCGTACTCTGCTGTGCAACAAAATATTAAACGCGGTTAACTTCTTTGTACGGCAGAGCTGCGAGTGTAAATCTAATTACGCTTTTATTGTTACCGTATAGGTTATTGGAATTTGAGGAAAGCAAATTTCAACCAATTACGTCGGCTGATCAAACTATCAATGTATTCGCTGAACTCTATTGTAATAAGCGAGCTGCGGATGCGGCTTTATTTATATTTGCAGAGAACACGGTATATATAGGTATATAAATATCCTCCGGAAGCGTTAATACATACGACAATGTAAACGGTACTCAAATACAAGCTGATCCTCCGCAATTCGCCTAACTAATTGGATTTCCTCAAAGCGCAAATGTTTGAACGTTGATATACATATAAACACAGAGCTGACTCACTCGCGCCGTCTTCGATATAATAATTCGTTTCTAAAAACGTTATACGTATATAACATATATATACACATCTTCGCACACGCAATAGCAATATCTCAATCGTCTCATCTCACGCATAGGGTTTAAACGTGCCTCTCTCTCACTCGCGCGGCGGATGTGCGATTTTTGTTATATAGCATCAGTAGAGAGAACTTAGAAACGGCCGTCCCGTTAGTCCAAGCCTAGAGTTTCGAGTATCTTCCGCATTGATTTCCATAATTAGACTCGAAGCGCATATCCGACGTTGTGTATATGTATGTGTATATATATAGATGCACGTAAGATGGCCGAAAGATCGACGGCGCAGCAGCCGCGTAAGTATACTCGAAAAAGAAAATACTTTGTTTACGATCGCGTTTGTCTTTGGCGGCACGACAGCCGAGCGCGCGCACGCACAATGCGACGATTGTGAGTCCGTTTATTTCCCGGTAAACATCAGAGGTGTATCCGACCATCTGCAGCAGTTCGAAGCTGTATACTGCTAATACCGGTGGCTTTTTTTTTGCTCGTGACCCGCTCCGACGCGCAAAAGTTCTTCGAGCGACCCTCTCGAGAGATATATAAGCTTGAGCAATTTTCTCGTAATACTGCGCGGTATTGCAGTCGGCGCGAATCCGTAAAGTTACAAAACTAATGAATTTGCAATTACGACTTTGCCGTCACATTGCGTCCTTGTGTATTGAGTTTAATTGACGATTTTTTTTTCGATCCAGATGCGTCTTTACACGTTTATTTGCGCTACAACGATTGCAGGAATGTCTGCTCGAATAGCGTTCTCTTGAATTTTCCATATATATATATATATATATATAAAGATGCCATATTCAGTGTGCAAACAGTTATATCATGCAGATATAAACCGTATGGAAATGGTATATTTACCATATATTCCAGCTAAAAAGAGACCGAGAACTATATATACAACAAATAAGGCGTCTAACGCTGATGTCAGCGTTATTGTAATCGAGTTTGCGGGTTAAACGAAATAGAACAAAAAAGTCAAAAGTCACATTGTGTCACGATATAAACTCTTCTCGCTATATATATACACCGGGAGTTTAATCAAACAAGCGATAGATAACCGCCTGTCGACGCGATTATAGGAATGTTCTACTAATATCCGAACCGAGAGATGCAGATATAAAAATATATCATTCTGTACTCTTCTATCATCCTGATCGAGAAAATCAGCCATATAATATATAGAGTAAAAAAGGTCGTCCCGCTTATCGTTGATAATATATAGGCATATATAAACAGCATTCGCTACTCCTAATCGCCGGATGGTCGCACGTATACACACACACACACTCGCATCGCGTAATCCCTTTCTGTAATTCCATCGCATGCATCAGGCAAATGGGAGAAAAATAGCCCGCGAATGGGGCAGCAGCACCGGTATATACATGGCATATACAGAGAGAGAGAGGCGCGGAAACCTCAGCAAGAACAGCCCAAGATGCGTGTTAAATCCGTTAGGGAGCCGTTACTTTTCCTCCTTTATAATCTGGCCGCTACTGCCAGTGTGCGCGTGTGTGTTGCGGCTGGTGCTACCGCGCGCGCGTCCTCGATTTTCGAAAAAGACGCTCTGACACACTGCTGATGCAGCGCGCGCGGCGTTTCCCCGCGGGATCGACAGGACGTACTATATATATACATACATACATACGCGTATAGGATACTACACATAACGGGAAAGGCGCCAGGTGAGCCGCCGCGATGTTACGAATGAAGCGTATAGAGAAGCGAGCGAGGAGAGAGAGAACCGCGCACGTGTCCGTGTGAGTGAGAGAGAAAACCCGTTTTGCCTATACGGTTCGAAATTTCCAATTAGGCATTCATAATTTATCCCCTCGACGATGACGACCACGAGGTGTGCATGTGCACGTAATCGCTTTTATACATATATATATATATATATATATATATGCGCGCGCTGTGTGCAGTTAGAGAGGTTACGCAACGCTTCGGTGGAGGGACTGTTTTTTTGTCTACGGGGTGCTACAGCGAGAAGGAGGCGCTGGGAAACGGCGATGAAAATATGATAATTCTAATGCAATTTCCTCCGGGAGTTTGTTTTTGCCGCGCGCGTGCACCGGTGTAAATGCCATTTATTTACAAGCGCGTGCGTGTAGAGGACGTATAAACGAGTGGCTTTTTGCACGACGTTCGGTAGCTCCGATTCATCTTCAAAGCTTGTTATTTTACGAAGAATGTTTAAATAACATATGGTAAAAATCCATTAGCCGCGAGAGCGAGACTCTTCCTCCTTCCCCGCGCGGGTAACAAAGCGCTGCGGAGACACACCGAAAGGAAGAGCGCGGAAAAGTAGCGGCAATCGACAGAGTTGGGAAATAAATCTTTTGTCCGACGAGAGCTGACAGTGTTATACGGAGTCGCACAGAGAAAGAGAGACACGTTTGTATGTACACGCGACAACGACACAAAGCCTATAAGTAATCGGGTATCGAGCGACATTGGACGTGCTCGCGCGCGAAGCTTATATAGACAATGCGCAATTCCGCGCAAGAGAGAGAGAGAGAGAGAGAGAGAGAGAGACAGCGGCTACCTTCAGATTCAGATAACGTCGCATGTGTAATGCATACACTTATCTAGGCGAGAGAAAAATAAAGTCGAAGGAGAAAAATGAGAATAGCTTGATAAGAGGTCAATTTTTGCGTTGTATTTCTTCTTCAAACGTACAACTTTGCGCATGAGTGTTACGTGATAAGGGACACTGTACGCTGATGGTTCTGCGTCTCTGATTCGTCGTACTAACCTTGAAAGGTTGATGACACTGTAGACGTATTTATACGAAATACAAGATCTCGGGCAAACAAGTTTCAAAGCTCGGCCGCGGAGTTTTGGACGAAAATTGATGGAAACCTGAAAATTTAAATTTAAAAGCGATTCGATGGATGAATTTTTTCTGTCGGCGTTTGAAAAAGAAGTTTTGAATAACCCGACAACTGATTTTCTTCTTAGGTTTATATTAGAAAGCTCTGATGAAATTCGCAGACAATAAAAATCTCAGTGGCAGAATCTAACTTTCTCCAAAAGGAATCAAATAAATTTTTTGTACAACACCAAGTGAAAAATGTGCTCGTTTTATAACTGACATAAAAGGACAACGCCATAACTCTTTTATAGCGTCTTGGAAAAATATTTACAGCATCTAAAACAAAAATTCGCGCCATTATGAGGAAGCAAAATGACCGATCGAAAATAAAAGTGCAAAGCCTTTTTTAGTCTGCGCAGTGTATGATGAAACGAAATGCTTCGACTCGTAGGATTTTTGTAGGATATTTCAATATCTAGATATGATTATTACTACACGGAAGTGATATTTATAATGCGATTAATCGACACGACTCCATTAAATAGAAATAAAACTTTTCCACAGTGTATATAAAGTACTGAATGATAAAAGGTATATATAAGCGCTGTAAAATTAAATAAATTGTTTACGTATAGATTTATCCTGCATTAAGCTTTTGAAACTTTCAATTTCCGTACAATGTTTTCGAAGCAGACTTTATAAGGCATGTTTGGACACGTACACAGCGATTAGCTGTGTCATCTGTATAGGGCTTAAAAAGTATGTCTGTCCTACATCGATACCAGCATCTAGATAAATGAGAGCAATTGAGCCTGCTCATGTACCAATAGTTAATGTATTAATTAATCTGTACACATTAAAGTTAATACTCTATAAATCCTTTAAAACCAGTATTTATACGTTTAGTAGATTAATGAACAGTTTACAAGAGTAGAACTACTTGTATTGAAGGCAAGGTTAATACCGACAATAATCTGAAAATATCTTTAACAAATTCAGCTTACAATACTTTATCTCTGTAATGTACTGTGGTACTTATTATCAGGTACGTAAAAATATCTACGCAGAAAGACGAATCAATAAGCTATATATATATATATATATGAACGTTCGAGGAATGATTATATTAATCTCAACCGCGGATTATCACTCGTTTATGTCATAAATAAAGCACTTAATTTCACCTGGGCAAACCCATTGTACAACACTATAAAAGGAATATAATACATGTGCGATTTACACAGCGAAAAAGAGCGTATACCTAATAGGAACATAAGCGCCCGTTCAATTCTTCGATTTTCGGTCAGCTCGACGAGCGTGTGCCCGTTACCCCTTTTTTCCTCGATTATGTATGTGTACCCGCAGATACTAATTAACGAACCGAAGCTCATATATCCACGCGGTTTATCGGCTTTTTGTCTCCCGGGGCTCGTACATGTGTCAACGTCGTCACACAGAGCGACTTTCAAGGGCAAGCGTCGCGCCGACCACACGCGCGACCGCTTGCGAGATATTATAGGGCCAACGAACCTCGCCTGCGACGCAAAACCGAGCCAAGTTCAAAAGGCCGTTCGCCCTTTTAATGACGAGCTTTACTTTGCGAGACTGTAATTATCGTCGCTCGTGATAGATAATTTCCCATAATTTACGTCCGCTGCGCGTATATCGGGAGCTGACGCGCGCTCTATGTTTCCACTGGAATATATATGTTGTATATAGTTTACAAGTATATAGGTATGCAGGCCGCGAAGGGGTTGATAACCGAGCCATTAACCGATTAGACTAATTCGGAGTGATTAGAACGAATTCTGTTGTGACGAGCTATTTTTGGTGAATCGCTGATGCGATTTGATGTTGAGTGATCGCGAGCTGCTTAGACGGATCGCAATCAACTGATGGACGCTAATATTAGTATGGACAGTATGTTGACAGTTGGCGTTTCAATAATAGCTATACATTTTTGGAATTCTTCATTCTCAAAGCCAGCGTAGTTTGCCGACGAAAATAATTAATTATATACCAACGCAATGAACGTCTTTTCTTTCTATATGTGTGCTCAAATAATTATACGAAAGTATATCGAAATACTTATGCAATTTATATTTTATATAATTACCGATAGCTAGTTCTGTAATTGATATTATCATTATCATTATATTTTGAGGAAGTAAGTTTGATTTTACGCTTAGCTTACGTGATACACATTATCATGGAAAAATGGACATTTTTATCTTGTATAGTAAACTATATAGCTATACAATGTAGTCAAATGCCTACTTATACATAACGCGGATTAATCAGTCTCGCCAATATTATATATGTACCGTGCCTTAATTGTATAAAGCACTTAGTTATACTATAAACATGATTTATCAAATTATTCACTTATATATAGTACTATGTCGGTAATTTTATCAGGAAATCGCTTGATCAACCCATTTATATAAGGCACGATTCGATGTAATAATGGTATAGAAAAAGAGCATCTATATTGTTTTCTTTTTGTCTCTGATGAAATCCATATAGCTCTTCTTTTTTTGAATGACCCTAACAATTAAATCCAACCGCGTGACGAGCCTCTAACCTCCGAATCTTCACGTATTACTGCGGTTGGGCAAACTTCAAAGCGATTCGGTTTATGCTCCTTGCGATTAACCGCCGCTTCCGGATCGATCAGGTAGCCCAAGGACGTATTGATTTTGTCCTAGGACTTTTTACTTGGGCGATAACGTAAAATGCCTACAAACATTGTCATTCGGCTGACTCGTTACCGCCACCGCAAGGACGACTTGACCTTCTCTACACTTACAGCTTAATTGTTTAGCCATTATATCAGATAAGGCGTAATGATAATTGAAATTACTTGTAAAATCAATATTGAACTAAACCGTATATGTGGAGTGAAATAATGACTTTTGCAACTTTTGTATACGATATGTACAAAAGCTATTTCTATTTTCAGTCGTCGATATTGCTATTATTCCGCAATTTGTATTCCGGCAACGTGTATTTGTTTTCATTGTTGTTTTGGTATTGAAAGCCAGAGAAAACGATATGAAATAAACTGACTAATACTTTCTCGTATACGAAATGAAAAGGATCGATCACATTCAAAGGTCGTATTTAAATGAACGAAGCCACCTAAATCCTAATTGAGCGGAGAAAAAATAGGTACGCCTAATACTCATTTTGTAGAGTTTCATAGAATGCAATAAAAAACAAGCGCGTACAACCTTTATTTAATCTTGGTGAATTTTTTAAATTTCTTACGTATATAAGCTTGTATTTAGTATAGACGTTTAAACTATATACAGTTTTATTATTTTGATCGATATTTCACAGTCTTATACTTGAACGGATTATGAAAGAACAACCTACGTATTTATTAAATGAAGACTGACTAATATTGAATAATGTAACAGAAAACCTTACCTTTGGCTTTTATACATCACTAGTTTCAATTGATTGTTTTTGTACTGTCTGCGAAATTCTTTTCAAAGCAATCGCTTACAGAATGAGTTACATATATATCTCTATCACGCGAAGCGTGTTGTAGATGATAATAATCTTTATTGTTAAAACAATCGAGAGCAATGCATTACTATTGTAACGTATCGCTACATTAATATTACATGTGTGTTAACACATAACGAGGATGTAATTTAAAAGTATATTTAACATTTTCTGTGATAAAAGCTAAGCAAGTTATTTTTTGCACTGGTATTCAGAAGCGCAATTGTTTTATATATCATCTCTTATGCAAATTTCGTCTCATGAATAGTGTTGGTAAAGAACCTTATACATCGAAGGTAATCCGCACCTTTATACCAATATAATGATGAGCCACAGTATAACAACGGGGCTCTCTATAGACAATGTAATAATACAACATCATCTTCGCTTCTAACTCAAAAGTATAATATAAATAGTAGTTGAAAATAAATGTCCTCAGCAGTATCCAACTTGGCTATATACGAAAGCTACCAAATCTTCGAAAGCTCGGTCGATAATAAATCTCCCTCTGGCCGTGCAGATCTCGATCAGCGAGCGCAAAGATGGTACGCGCAGCAAATCGCGTTCGGCCAGCTCACGACAATAGGCACCGAAAATACAACTCGGAGAGCTATACGTTATAACTAATTCCGCATATATATTTAGCGCTTTTCGGTTAATCGCGTGTACGGCCGGATTGACGCGTTTCTTGACATAACGCCGCTATAGCGTATCTCTCTGTCTCTCTCTCTCTCTCTCTCTCTCTCTCTTGCGCGCTTGCGCCCCTTCGATTCCTGGCCGGAAGCCATCAGAGCCGAAGTGCGCAATTTCGACTCTATACGCGGATTACCGAGAAGAATAATTTTGGTGCGCGCCGTGGTACAGTCGGTGGAGGCAGTTTTCATCTCCCGCTGTGTTATTCGCCTTATATATAGCACGTGTCGCGAGCGCGCGCGTTTTTTCATTTTTCGAAATTCGAGAAACTTGTGCGAGTGAAAGCTGCAGAGTGTGCTGCTGTATATAGCGAAGCCGAGCTTTTTATGAGGTTGCTGCATTCGAACGTGCAGCAAGCTACAAGCTACTTCCGTATACAAAAGAATAAAAACTTTAGACGTACTTATCGGGATTCCGACTGCTTCCGCTCATTTATATTCCAAATGTGAAACATGGAAGTCTTGGACTAATTGGCCGCAACGTTAATTGCGTTGACGCTCACTGCACGGGCCATTAAAACTTTTCAATTATAATTAACGGATCATTAGTTTGAAAATATAATTAATGAAATACATAAGCGCGCGTGTACTCAAATCTGAACTGCATTCCATTGTTTACAATTGAATAATAATATATATACGTGTTGTCAAACGCATAAATAAACGCGCCCATCAGCCGGTGTATCACGTGTGCGCGAAAAAGCCCGCGCTTGCTCATTCGATCCTTATCTCCCGTCCTCATCGTCTTATCAGCGATAAATGATCGGCTCAAACGGACAATAACTCGGTCTTCTTCGAGCATTTTCTCACATCGATCCCAAGCGATTATCTTATCGGTATATAGTAATCGCGATCGTCCTCTAATTCTTTATCCCTTTCCTCCCGGCGAGCGTCCTCTATATAGTTGATTTTTCATTGGGGTCTGCGCGGCGGATTTCCGCGTATATTTCTCATGTTTTCTGATAATTCGATTATGTCGAGACACGATCGTCATCCAACCCGAAGTGTATGTATATTGGCGATAGTTTACCTTATGTAATTTTTGACAAAAAGTTCAGACACTCGCGATCTACATATATATATAGGATTACGTAAACAAGTCAATATTCAGGTTCGTGTGTATATATATATACACACGAAAGGTATATAATTCGATTTTATATTTTAATAATCATTAAGCATGACGCTTGAATAGCGCACAAAACGACGAAAATTGCACTTTGTACGTGAGACTTTATGTAAACCGCGCGACTTGTAAGTCACCTTATCTCGAGAAAATGTATGTACACATTCAGTTTCCCTATGCGCGCGAGAGGTGAATGTCCAAAAGTAGTTGATGCCGACGTTTATTTCAACTGTAAATAGCCTGTTAAATGCGAATGAAATTATCATGGAATATATATATTAAGTACACTCGAAGCGGAAATCATAATTGCGCCGCCTTACATGTTAAAACTTTTCAAAACCATTCGCATCTCGGGAGAGCAATATATATATAAAACTTCTAAACGCGTATGAAAATCCAGAAACCGGTGACTCACCCTCGCACGTATCAACCAGCAGCCTTAACCTTTTTACGTATAATCCCACTATATAACGCGGTGAATCACACCGAAATGCATACCTCGATCCGCCTCTCGAAATCCAAAACAAAACCCGCATGATCGCGTAAAAAAAATCGTGTCACCGGCATAACAAAGAAAACCTGCGCGCGCTTGGCGTCAAACACGCCTGCAGCATAATATAATAACGCGAACAAAGCTCGCGCTTGTTTTCACAAGCTTCCCGCGCGAAAAGCTCACGCCCTCGCGTACGCGCAGCGATAGAAGCTTATCTATCGAAAGGGGGAGGATTTTTCTGCGTCGCAGTAGTATAACATATAGGAAGAGCGCGCACGCGTCGCGATAAAACGCAATATAATACACCGCGCGCGGACCTTCGATACCGATTCATTCAACCTCGCTGTTTTTATACGCGTATACACGCGGCTGCTCTACTCGGTTTATTTTTCCCTCCACGCGAGAATAAACCGTTCGAATGCCAATGTCTAATGTGCATATACTGCGCGATTGTGTGCAGCAGCATTATCGAGGCTATTGTTATTTTCCAAGCGCCTTTTTCTCTCTCCCTCTCTCTCTCTCTCTCGCTGTGTGTATTTTTGAGACCGGTGTGCGTCGCATCATCACGTTTTATCGCGATAAAAAGGATCCGATGTTTTTTACTTGCGGCTTGAAATCGAGTTTCTCTCTGTTTTTTATCGTAGTGGCACATTGTTGAATTCGCGTTCGCGCATGCGTCGAGATAACCAAATTTCGCTGAAGCGCGAGAAACGTTTCCAGGCACGTCTCGAGAGGGACATAACTGATAACAAAATCTACGCGATGCGCGCGACAAACATCTGATAATTATCGGTTTTCATACTCGAAATGTCCTTACGCATAATCGTTCAACCGCATATAATAGGGTAAACAACGAAATATATACTTTTTCCCAAACGGAGACAATTGCGGCACACACGGAAGTTATTGATTATTGTTCCGTCGTGACGTGCCGCCACGAGCCAGTGCACACTGTATATATATACAGCGATGCTGAGAGTTAGCGCCGGCATTGTGACGTCAGACGCGGCGGCGCGAGTTTAATCACGCTTGAAAACCGCTAGTTCTTTGTCGATTTTCGCGCCGAACAAAGGCGGGAAATCGTCCGAGATGTACGGAGAGAATCCAGCTCAGAGCGACAGAGAGAAAGGAAAAAAAAGACTGATTTACGACGCATATTATATATACGCGTGTATTGAAAGTAGGATAGCGTATTATCCCTCGGGTGATAAAAATTCTGCGTCACTCGAAAGTACGTACACGTATCGCGCCGAAAAGGCCCGTGATGCAACCGAAACTTCTGTTGAGTAAGATCGTTCTCTTCGGTGTATAGTATACATATACAATAAAAATATACATATAGCTACGGCAGTTGGCCGCGCAATCGATATGTCCGTGCAACAAGTTGCGAATCCCGACCGCAACAAAAGCTCGCCGTTCGTTATTATATACACACAAGCGCAAAAGCTAACGAGCTCGCGCAGTGGTGTTATCAGCCTCGAGAATGATACGGCCCACGTGCTAAACGATAATAACAACAATAAGCGCTAGCACAGTGTCAAGTGCACACCTGCATAGAGAGCGAGCTCTGTTGAAACAGGTGAGACGGCAAAAAAAAAAAAAAAAATTATAAAGCAAGAAACTCACCTCTGTCGCAAGAACAAAGTTGCCGGTTCGCCTGTCAGCAACGACGGCGGCACTACTGTCATCCGCTATGCTACTGTACACACTCAGCTACGGGGGCGTCGACCAGAGCTGTGATCCTCGCGTTCGAAAAACTCGATCACCGGCTCTCTCTTCTTCCACGGTATTGCAATTGAAAAAAATCAACACAGGAACATCTCGTGTGCGTCTGAACCACAGAGTAGTAAACTGGCAAGTGCGCTCGCGCACGACTCTCTCGCTCGACTGTTAGCGCGAGCGCGGGGGACTCTCTCGGCTCTTTCTCTCTGTGCAGCGAGCTCGCGCCGCGTCGCGTAAGTATACACACGCGGAGATGCACCGCAGCGCACGCACACACAGAGACCGAGTCAAGAGAGAGAGAAGTGGTACGCCGGGGCCCGTCCAATCGCGCGGCTTCTTTGTTCCGGTGCAGCGCGCCTTATACTCGACTCTGCTCCGTTAACCCGCTGCTGCAGAGAAGCCGGCGAGCTGCTGCTGCTGCTGCTGCTGCTGCTGCTCTAGAGGAAGGGATACGCGTATACGCGAGCGTCAAAGAGTGAGTGAGAGAGAGAGAGAGAGAGAGAGAGGATGAGTCAAGGAGAGACGTAGAGAGTGACCGATAAAAATAGAAGGAGAGATATGAGTAATGGACGCGGGGAGCTACTGCGCGCGTGTGCGTGTTGGGAAGGTGTGGACAACTATATGTGTGTGTATATATATATATATATATATAGGCGCGCGACAATAACACTGCAGAGGACGCGAAAAACAGCTGATCACGCTGTAGCAGAAAGAACGATGTGCGTGGATTTTATATCGATCTGCGCGCGGGGAAATTTTATTGCGGACGGCGATCGCTGGTTTTTTTACGGACTCTTATTTTGACAAAGCGATGCGCGCGAGGTGACTGGGCAGTTTTGAGAGATGGGAAGTTCCTCTCGAGAGACCGGAATTTTGGAAAGTTGCGCGAGAATCGTTGCGTGTAACTCGTTGTCGTCTATACGAGGTATCGTAGCGTTCTGCACCTGCGCACGTTTCATTGTTGCGTTTTTGTTTATGCAATTATGCATTAATTAAATGTTTGCGTCCACTTTTACGGTTCTTATTCATATTCTTCGCCAAGAATCAGCAGAGACGCACTTTCGGAAAACGCGTATTATCGTCGTGTAAAAAATATTAGCGAGAGATCGATTTGAACATTCTCTTATATATAGTTGCGACGTTGCGCGAGTTTCGACGAACTTCCTTTGTTCGCTCGTTGCCAGAGATAAATTTATTCTTTTTAACGTTTTGCAAATGATATACAATATTCCGCGTAGGTGATGATGCGAGAGAGAAATATATTAATCGTCTTTTTAACTGCTGCTGCGAAACGTAGACCCATTCATGATATACTGCCAGGACTGATGACCAAGGACATGTCTCCAGGATCGGAGATATAGTTATACAATATAGCATACTATATATGCACGCATAACCAACTACGCAAAATTTTTTTAATAAAAATTTTAAGTTTTTTAATCTTAAAATTTTGATTTTATAAGATACGTACACCTTCTGTTGTTCATTCGGTACTATCTCGAGACAATAACGAAACGCATAATTTATTACGAACTGTTCAAATTGATGAATCAAATTCGGCACGGAAATATAGGGTATCTGGCCAATCTTCATAATTTAAAAAAATGTTGATCACATACTCTGTTATGAAGAACTCGATATGATAAACCACTTAGAAGTCAAAACAAACACACATGCGAGAGCTTTTGATTCACCCGAAAAGCACGTTTAGTGCAAACATTTAAATTATTTTCAGTTATCATCAAAGTTATATTAAGTGACCCGAACGCGGAAAGAATTAATACATATCAATATTTACGTCAAAAAACTTTAAGGAAGTGACAACATTAATAATAATACGAATAAGAATATATTTCAAAATCTTCTTGTATATAGTCATAAATATACTTTTACTACTAAACTCGTTATTCGGATCAGATTTCTGAATAAAACAACTTCTATAAAGAACTTGACACGAAGATTAAGTACGTGTAAGGGATAAAAGAAGGACCAGTGGTAAAACCAAGATATTATCAGGCGTAATCCATTACCGAGCAGCGCTGACTAAACGTGAGAACTATGTGATTGATTTTTCGAAAAATCTCCTTTGATGGAGGGTTCAGAAGCTTTATAAATAAAACACTTGGTTCATATAAACGGGATTCACATCAACAACATCGCATACGCTTATGCAAGGTAGCTGTAACGCTACACCAAAAACGTATACAACATTTGGTTGCGCGCATAAGCGAAAAGCATAAGTAATTTTTCGCTTCTATGGCACTGAAATTTACAACAATTTACAAAGTACTTCCTGAATGTAAAGTACAGCAGAGGCTGTGCGTCGAAGTACGAGAAATGCGCAAGAGTAAATCGCGCGCTGTTTCAACCGATTGCGCTGCCTCGTTAGCGCATTTCTGTAAACTTCGGTGTGTAGAAGAAAAAAATTTATTTGTACACGAGAATCGATATTGTATGTGGGACATTTATAGCGCACTATCTCTACAGTGAAAACATTGATAGATATAACTTTATCTTGTAAATATGCTTTCTTTTCGATAAGAAGGGGTGAACGTATCGTTAGACAACGAGCTTCTTTATGTATATATATATATATTTACAAGTATTACAGAGAAGAGAGCCCGATGTTTGAGCAAACTAAAATTTCGTAATTATTTGGCGTATAAAAAAGACTATGTGTCTTAAACTATCTGGCAAAATCATACTTTCTATATAATTATGATTATACGCGATCGCGTAATCGTGTACGTATACGTACGTTTTAGTTTCGCTATATTCTGAACAATTTTCAACCTTTACCTTTCAAACGTATACTCAACGGTTTTGCAAAAATTTTTTATTCAACCGCCAAATTTATCATCGGTTATACTGGCGCATGATACGTTCACTTGGAGTAATTTTCGCATCTTTCCAGATAAACGTCTCTTTGTTATTGAAAGCACTCGCATAAATTACCATAAGCACAATAATAATCTCAAAGAAAACAGCTCTTTCACGCACACATCTGCGCCTCTCCCTCCCTCGCCGCGAAAGAATAACGCAAACATGCAGACCGAGTGCGCAGTGCGAAAAGACGCTCGCGAGAAGCGATAATGCATATATACATATGAAAATAATATATAGTTCACTCGCGCACAAAAGGAGTCTCTCGCAGCCGCGAGGCGTGTAAAGAGGAGAGCCGAGCGTGTAGCCGGAGAAAAATAAAAGCTGCGGTTATATACTCTAAATATAAATACGAGCGACGCACGTGGCGAGCATGTCCTATCTCCGTCTGAGAAAATTAGAGAAGCCGTTGCATCGCTGCGGAGGGGACATCAGCGAGAAAAAGAAGCAGAGGCGCAGCGGTATATATATACAGCAGCGTATTGACACGCACGTCCTCGGCGATGATAACGACCCCGCGACGAAAGCGATCATCGCCACGGACAAAAGGTTCTTCACTTCGCTCGCGCGAATGTACGCGTGCTGCGCTGTGAACGTATACACATACGCGCACGCGGTGTGCGCGAGAAAGAGAGACCGGAGTCGCTGCTAATTTTACGCGCCGAGGCCGGCGCCCCGCGCGAGCATTTACTCGCGTAACGAGAATAAACCCCCTCTCTTGATTCTCGAGGTCTTTTATTGTTTTACCGGACCGCGAGGATTTGTTTCTTTTTTTTTAACTTGTATTTTCGATATAGACGGTGTCATCCTTGGGGAGTTTTCGGAACGAGCGAGCGCGTGCGAAATTTTGTTTGAAACAGTTTTAATTGGGCTTGGAGATTATTTGAAATTCATATTTATGGGTTGGGATTCCTACCGTTTTTAATTTGACGGCTCACGAATTCGCAAAGGTTTCTGCATTGGCACCTGCGTAATTTTCGAAGGAAATATATATTCAAAGAATTAAATTTATACATATTTTTTTATTTTGAATCTCTTTTTTAAAAAAGAAAGAGACATTTGTTTAATTCAATTGACTTCCGGGTTTAGCTTACCAAGCTTATTAGTAAAACGGACGCAGCTTTCGACGAGCAACCTTCGATATTGACTAATTGAAATTTTGGTGGCGATACCTACACGTATAGGTATTGAATGGAACATGATTACATTGCTTGCGGAAAAGGTGTATAACCT
Organism: Muscidifurax raptorellus; assembly: GCA_020010945.3. Lineage (NCBI taxonomy): Eukaryota > Metazoa > Arthropoda > Insecta > Hymenoptera > Pteromalidae > Muscidifurax > Muscidifurax raptorellus. Next base: position 6,275,980 of record CM052078.1, on the reverse strand, counting down.
GAGAACGCGATGGACTTGCTAATCAGTTTTCTAGAGTTAAGAATATCCTCTAAGAATGTTCAAATAGTACATTTGCATAATAAAATATGCTAAGTAAAAGTATGTGTACTATTATTATTATTATTATTATTATTATTATTATTATTATTATTATACCATGTAAATATGTTTAAATCGATGAACAAAACAAAAGTTAGAAGTCTGCAAGTAAACAAATTCTCAAAAGCGAGAAACTGTTTGATGAAATAATATTATTGAATACCAATTTTTAGTGTTGTTAAACGGGAAATTTTGAAGTGAAAATTACATCGTGATAAGTTTCAAAATGCAGAGCGCAATATTTGTGAATAAAAAATATATGACTGACTTGATACATGTAAGTTCTCAAAGGTGAAAATACAAATAGATATACGTAACTGTGAAATTATGTAAAAAATTATTTACAGAGAATGAAAGTAATTAATCTTGTTTCTTGATACACGTACGCTAAGTTCTACCTAAGACATATACCTACTAACTGTTAAATAATTTGAAAACTAGATTCTGAGAAAGTGGTTATCAATAAAACTACTATCTTTCTGTTCATATATATTAAATTTCGTATCTTTATAACTATAAAATGACATATTAGGTATATAAAGAAAATAATTTTTGATTAGTTGTAAAATTATTCTGTTTAATCGTATAAGACATAAAATAAAATAATATAGCGAAGGCAAATGATTTTCTTTATATATCAATCATTAGCATTTTTTTCATACCATTAAAAATAGCAAATAATTATTACCGTTAATCAATAGTTATTGCTTCTTTATTGAGGAAGTTTTATATGATGGTAAAACTCCTTTCTTGAGAGATAATATCATGTAAACATGTTTTCAAATATCAGATTCATGTTTTTAATTGCATGTAATGTATATAAGATACTTTGTTTATACGAATCATAAACGGTTCAAAAGCACATTCTCATTTTGAGTTAATTTGCTTAGTATTTAAGCGTTCGTTGATCTGTCGCGTTTATTAAATTCAATTTAAATATTTATTGAATCTTTACGTTTCTCGTTTGATAAGCACGGATATATAAAAAAAATTTGTTTGTTGTGCTTCTAGGGGAAACTACTCTTTACAAACTTGGATTCTCAAGACTTTCAAAACCAAACACATCTTATACGATTTCGATTCTTTCATTAAATTGCGAAGAATTGTCGTTAACATCTACAATAGTTACGCCACTATCTTTTTTTGTCAACGGTTTCATAACATTACCCACACTATTAAAAGCGTTATTAGCAGTATTTATAAGTATTTTTCTCTGCGGTAAAAAAGCCCAATCAAGTGAATTTCTTTCATCACTATTCTGATGACGTCAATATATAAAAACATTGCTTCAACCTATACACCTTCAGTTTCTTGCATCTCTGTGCTCGTGGCTAATTTTTTTTCATCATTTTTGCTTTTTCTATTTTGATCTTTTTTCCCGAAAGCTATTTTATTTTAAGAGTTAAAATCAATACTCAGAAAATTTTACGGTCACCTTAGGCATAATTTATTTCACGAAAACAAATTAGTTGCTTTGTTTTTTAGTGCGTTAATGAACAAACAAACGTCATAGTTTTTATAAAGATAGAGAAAACATTTTTTTTATAAAAAAAAATATACAAATCATTTTGTTAGCATTTCGTTTTATCGTTAAAAACTATAAACCCGAGTATATAAGAAATTTTGCGGAAATGTGTATTTTTGTTTATCCCCCGGAAAGATAAAAAGCTTATTTTTAAGATCACCAGATTCGAAGGTTACGCACTCTGCACGTGACCTTCGAAAAGATGTGCTCGCTGTTACCAATAGTAGGTAACGACACTAATATAACTTGCAGATTATTATCATCAATATATTTTTATGATTTTTGCATTATTTATTGTTATTGCAAAATACAGTAATACTTTTATAATCCAAGTATAGGTAAAGTAGTTTAACAATGCACTGAAGTATTTTGAAGAAGCTAAAAACAAAAGATCTTATAAATTACCAATAAGTTGTTCATAACCCAAAAATCACAAACGTTTTTCGGTGTCGAAATTGCAAGCTGTAAAAATTTGAGTCACTAAATTCATAACTGTTCATTTAACCATTACTGTATCAAAATCAAATACTTAAAATATTTTAAAAATGTCAAGTCGTAGAACTGGTGGTCAACCAAGCAGGTCAAAATCAACTGCCCCAAGAAAAAATCGACCTGCAGCACGTCCTTCTCCACCTCAACAACCTTCAAAAAAAGCGTGAGTTTATCAAACCCATGCATACAAATAAACTACTTAATAATAAATACACATACGAATTTCCCGCTACTCGCCCAAGCGTAAAACGGCGGCAAGTTCAAAGGCTGATCCTTAGTTGCGGCACAGCCAAACGTACCTTATATATATTCCTCGTTCATCATTTGATCACCTTACTCATAACCTATTAAAATCTATCACATCACTAAGTACAGACGTATTTTGTATCTTCGTACACTCATCGTGTCCCGCGAAGGTATTTTCTCCGAAAACAAGCATCGCGCAACACTTTTTCGAATCTCGCAAGCCCTAGAGCGACATGCGTCCGGCTGATTTGGCTCGGCGCCCGGCGAGCGATTTTCGCAAAAAATTTCCCGTGTTTTCCCACGATTATCGCATCTCCGCGAGTTCTACGTCGATCTTGCGAATGTTTACATCAGCCATTGCAAAGTGATGAGCGAATTTCGTGTGCACATCCGTAACACTTGCATATATATATATAGCTGTACATTGCAGCAATGCACACGTCGATCGTCGCGAAATGTCTCAGACGAGCAAACTGAAGTGCGTCGCACTCGCGGTCGCGGCTACGTCACTTCTCGTCTTGAGCCAATCAACGTAGGACCTAACCTCCCACTACCCCGTTCCTCGTTGCGCAACTCGATAATAATCATCTGCCAGCGGACGGAAACGCGAACCTTGAACGCGACGAGCCCGAAATCAGTCGCAAGTTGAAACTCAGTGAGTTAACAACGTGTTTAATAATAAGTGTCAGCGTTTTTGAATTGCTGTTTGAGAGACTTCAGTGCCGTTTTTTTTTGAAGAAGTAAAACTAAGTACTCGGACAAAATGCCACGACGTGGACGAGCATCCGGACCCCCGCCAAGGACGTAAGTACATAAATCTAAGGACCTAATACTATCAATGCAGTTCGTTGTCACACGAGAATTTGCTAGAATTGCCCTCGCCGATTCGTTGTTACGTCACGCTCACGCGGTTCACTATATAGACAGTGTAAATGACGTTGATCGGTCCAAAGGGCACGTTGTCGAAAGTTTATATTCTTTATCTCAAATCCGGTCGTTCTTTGCGTGTCTCGATGGCTTATGATCTCCATGCTTTAATTCTATATTTTCAATGCTTCTTCTCCAATAACAACGACTGTATGGATCTTTGTTTATAATTTCGTAGAGTCTTTCTTTAGTCGATGACAGTCTTTGCGACTAATTGAATTCAAGCCAAATGTACTCAATAATATGGTGCAATACAGTTTAATACTACACAAACAAATTTATTCATTTCAGCGTCAGGCCAGCAGCAGCTCCAGCACGTGCTGCTCCTCCTCCAGCGGCGCATCCACCAGCACCAGCTCCAGCAGCAACCCCCATGATGGCCCAACCTGCATCCCAGGGACCTTCCCTAATGGGACAAATGGCTGCCACTGCTGGTGGTGTTGCCATTGGATCAGCAGTAGGTCACACTATCGGTCATGCCATGACTGGAATGTTCAGTGGTGGTTCCAGCGAGGCTGCTGCAGCTCCAGCTGCAGCTGCACCAGCGGCTGCCCCGGCTCAAGCCCAGCCAACTGGAGCTTGCGCTTGGGAAGTTAAGCAATTCTTGGAGTGTGCTCAAAACCAGTCTGACCTTTCCTTGTGCGAGGGCTTCAATGAAGCTCTGCGTCAATGCAAATCTGCTAACCGTTAGTATTTGATAGATTTATTATAATAGCTTTAAAAAGTATTGTTTAATGAGGATTTGATGATAATTTTAAACAATTTCTTTTTCTGTTTCAGATTTAGCATTGTAATAGGAAGATAATCTAGATAATTATTTCAATTGCCAAATGGAAAACTGTTTTAAAGTGCAAGAGAACTTGAAATTGTTCAGTTTATAATTTTGTATGAATAGTACTTTATTTTTATTTATACTTGAACTTGTTTTCAAATACATTTCAGTAATACTACACATTATTTGTTGAAAGTGAAATAAAATTAGCTGTTAATTATACGCCAGAAAATGTGTTTTATTTATACATGATCCTTATATTATATCAATCTTAACAAAGTTGCATATCAATTTTGATTTAAAGTAAATTGCCAGGAGATGATTTGTATGACATACATTTTTGTTCTGGAAGTACAGTTTTCATCATTATTGCATATAAATTATCAAGGAATTGAACGATTTTTGAAGCAAAATATAATAAAGACTTGAATTTTTATGTCCTTAGAACGTCATTACTTATTGTCTCCTGAAACTAGTTTCTCTTCAATATACACAAAAATAATTTCAACATATTTTTTATTAATAAAACTTATAAGAAAGTATAAGCTTTACAATAAAAAAAAAGAACTAGAGAAGAATATTCGAGAATCGTTTTCTTCATGCATCTGTGAACAGAATAGTTTCGGAAATTCTATAAATATCAATTTGTAATAGGTTGTTATATAATGGTGCACTTTTTCCTTCTTTAAAAAGATGACGTTTCGGAATCATTAAAGTCTTTATTCTACTTTGACCTCTGAATGTAGATACATAAAACAATTGAAGGGATTCATCAATCATACTTTTGTATTAAAAAAAATCTCATTTGTCATTTATAGAAAACTGTCACTATTATCTCGTCTCGTTTATTTGAAAGATTACGTTGTTGATATAGAATTTGAAACATTATAGGGGTGACGTTGTCATCATTCAACCTGTACCTCGACAACCAGGTGTTCTAGGTACATTTGCAGGGACTGCAGCTGGAGTTGCAGCGGTAAAGTACTAACATTACTCAATTAAACCAGCACTTCTAAACGTGGACATAATAAACACTATTCTAGGGAACAGTTATTGGTGATAAAATAACTGGAAGGAGTGAACCTGACTCTTCCTCGTTAGCACCTCCTGCTGGTGTACCCCCATCAGGACCTTGCCAATATGACGAGCTACAGCTTTTAGGCTGTGCTCAGAATGAAGAAGATTTGCGTCTTTGCGAATCTTTTAAACAGGCCTGGATTGATTGTAAACGAAAATATAGTACGTTATGCTCATTATTTAGCTTTTATCTGCAAATCAGTAAGGTTAGTAGGATCAATATTATGACTTGGCAGTAAGAACGATTATCATATACAGATTACTATTCTCTTCTATGTTAAAATAGATAAAGGCTATATAAGCAATTCCAGCTTAAATGATTATATACTCCTCTATGATCGTAATTAGAGAACGTTATGAACTTATAAAATATTAACAATCATTATCAATGTCAAAAAATACTGATTTAGGATTTATCAACGTTCTAGTTACTGATATCTATGCATCACTTTGCTTAATAATGTGTACAATTGACTTTTAAAATACTCTTTTAGTCATACATACAATTTATTTTCTGTAAATTGATAGTTTTCTTTGTTATTATGAACTTGTACAGTATTTTTTTATAACGACCTTTTAAAATAAATAAGAATAGATCTTCAACAAAAAAAAAATAGTATAAAAAATTAACATAACATATTTACATATGCATTAATATATTTTTATAGAGAAAACCTCTGAATTAATTTAAAGATTCCTACGTCCTTCTTGATTTGAGATAAAAGTGACTATACAGTATAATGTAGATTACATTTTTTAAAATATCGAATATTTGCAATTTATAATTTGACTTTATTGCAGATCTAACATGAGTACAAAATAACGTCGAGAAGAAAAAATGTACCATCGGTAAGCAAACATAATCCGAAAAAATCTGTAATAAAGTCAATATCTTCTTATAAATAATTGTACATTATCTAACTCCTTTACTTAGGTACTTTAAATTGGGTTTTTTTTTCACAAGCCACTAAATACACTCCAGCGAATAACAGATTTCATTAAATTAACGCGTTTTTCGAAACGAATGTTTATTGAATTAGAACGGGTGCCGTAAAGATTTAAAAGGGAATGGTAGACTATCTTTTATCGGTACTTAAGACTCGCATGACCACGAAACCGGCGATCGTTGCTACTGCGATGCCAATTCCAGCTTTCCACCAAACGATCGAATCTCCTTGCATCAATCCAAACTGTTTCATGTGTCTGTAAATACAAAAAGCTATTAATGATTTATTGGACATGATTTCTCGTACTGATTTTCGTGTTGCAACAAGCCGAAGAGAACAAATCTTTACTTCAACGTCTTGTCTATAAACGCGAAAAACCAAAATTACTCTCATAAACTCTGGCAATGATGTTAATAAAAAATAAAAGACAACATCTATATAAATGAATTACAAAGCCTATCTATCATGCGCATGCAGTCGCACTGTTATGATAAAAATGCTTTTTTTTAGTAATCAAGTCAATGTATGATTAAGAATGAGCGGGGCAAAGTAAAACAAAAAATATATTATTAAAATTAATAAAAGTGAGTGTAAAACACAATGTTTCACGTTAAAGCGGAGAAAACGCAACGAAACCTTGCGACAGAGCTCCACCACTGACTTGGTGACGGTTTGAGAAGCAACATATGCACCATTCGCCTCAATGGGCTGAAAAAAAGAGATCCAACATCGTACTTTATTATACCGGAAGCTCTGTTGGCAATTAAAGGACGCGTAGTAGGAAGAAATATACAAGATATATCCTCATATCTACAAGAGTGTTGATGAAATGTTCGAACAGTGCTCCCTGACTACAATGATGTCTTACGAAAAAACATTAATTTGTGTAATTTTGAATTTTGGACCAACCTGTGTTTGTAAAACAATACCCACGCTGCTTGAAAGCGGCTAAACATGAAATTACTTTTTATTAGTATTGTACGAAAATCGGTGTTGGTGTGTAAAGAAAAAAAAAGAAAAGTAATAGGTATACACTATAGAGAAGACCATTGATAAACGATTTTTTTTCTGCGGATTTTGGACGACATACTATTTGTTTGCTGTGCTATTTAATTACAACATATTTAACGGAATTTAATCTAATGAAAGATTAATAAAATTAGAGAACGTAATTAGTAAATAGTGTGGTAATTTAAAAATTAAATTCTAACTTTGTTCATCGTTTCATTGCAATTAATATGTTTCACTTTGCACTTTGCACCTGTATTTATGGAAGGCTCATAACAATATCAAGAAAAAACATTTATGCATATTTAGATCGTTGCGATAAACTTGATTAATTAAATTTTAATAAATATTGTAAAAAAGAAGTTTTGATTATTAGAATTATTACTTACGGGAAGGCTGCCATTGTAGCCAATTTCACGAAGATTTCACGTCGTACTGTACGAGAAATGCTATAAGGCTGTGGTGGCATGAGTTTGTACTTGCTGCAGAAACTTGGGGGTTGTAATAAATACTCCTGTTTTACTTCAGCAAGATCACTTTTATTTGCTATCATCAGCACTGGAATCTTGCTCTCCGCAAAATATTTCTATGTAAAATTAAAAATCATTAGAACGCATTCGATTGTACCAACATTATACGTGTATACGTTATATATTTTCTACGACTTACTATATAAATTCTGGCTATGTATTCAAACGATTTTGGATTACTAGAATCATACACGAGAGCGGCAGCATCACACTGAATCTGTGCAGGGGTCAGAGCGTCTTGAACGTTTAAAATATTAATATCTCTCAAAATTATAGTTTTCTCTTGTCCATATACATGAACTGTATTTACAGTGACGTGTGAATTACTTGGTACAGTATCGTTGTTCAATTTCTGAAATAGAATACAGTACATGAGATACAGTATATTACAAAACCCAATTTACTGAAAAGTAGCAAAAATACCTCGAGTTTAGGATCAACAAATGTTCTGCACAGTGTTGTTTTTCCTGCACTTCTTGGTCCAATCACATGACAACAATAAACATTACGACTGGATTGCTTCTTAGCTAGATCTAGTTTCTTTTCTCGTGTTACAGTAACCGCTGATGTTGGGCATTCATTATTGTATAAATTGTACCCTAAGTAAGCCATGTATTCCAACGTCTTTTTCACGTTCATATAAGTTAGAAGCGTCCACTGGCAAATATACCCTTGATAAGTTATCCAACCCTATTAATAAAAAAACAGATTATTCGTTTTTATTATATTTCATCATATTACTTGTAGTGTTCCGATGAATTTTTCCATATAAACCTTTTCACTTACTCTTTCGTTAGTAGCAACAATATATTTGTATTCATCTCCCCACGGAGGTACAGGACATTTAGAAAATAGCGATTCCATTTCTTGCGGAGACAAAGCTCCATCTTTATCACGATCATGTAGCATAAAAAGTTGTGTGAGGAATTCCTGACCTTTGTGAGATAATTCAGTTGTGCATCCAGAAGGAACTTTGAGACTGTAATAACAATCAAGTGTTTACATAACAAAGTTAAAATTGTTTGCCTAGCAAAATTTAAACAAGGGTATTTTACTCACGGAGGATTTATGTAGTCTTTAGACATTTGAAGATCATTATCATAGCCAAACTTTCGTAGTACAGCCCAAGTGGTTTCATTTCGTCCTCTTTGAATAAAGAGACATTGTAAAAACATAAAACCTTTCATTGTGACGCAGCCATTGCATACACCATCTTCAATATTTTTAGAGAGAACCGCTTTTACGTCTTCTAGCACTTGAGGTTGTAAAGGAGTATTGAAACACCACTGTTGAAATGCATTCAATTCAGCATCGCTCAGCAGCCCATCATTGTCAACGTCGCAGATCTGCATTAAAAAAAAGAGTACCTCTACAGTGCTGGTTCATAATGTGATGTACTACTTGGATAAATATATTTACCTTAAATATCCTTTGTAACGCAGTTTTGCACTCATCAGTCAGCTGCAAAAAAAAATTGTAGAGATACGAGTACTGCTTTATTGCATTATATAAATAGCTGATAATTGGTATACCTCCTGTGTGTCATAATTATATAGCGGAGTTGTCGGGTGCAAAACTGCCTTCTGTGCGTAGTAAAACATCTCGGAGATATTCTGCAACGTTTTGGCAGAGCACTGAGAATAGAGATGATAATTAGTTTCATTGTAAAGATTAACATCTATCTGTGAATTTAATTCTACAGGTAGACATTAGATTTTTGTAGGTCTATGTTATATTAGTGCTTGTAAACGTATGATAGTTTATTACCTCGATGCAGCTTTCTATTTCAGAAAACTCCTTCATTATCGGATAAACTTCTTCGATTGTTGAATAATCGATAACATCGATTTTATTGCCAACTAGCACCACCGGACAGCGACCGCTGGAGGCACTCTTCCTAATGAGCGGCAGCCAGTAAGATTTAGCATTATCCAAAGTCTCCCTATCCGATACCGAGTAAACAACGCATATCACGTGTGCCTTCATGATCTCATCGCAGAGCTGGTCCTCGGTCTGCTCCATAGCTGCAGGGCACACGGAACAATGATGAATGGAAAGGTTGACAAAGATAAACAAGCGCATCGTACGCTGTACAGCAGAGGAATTCCAGCTTACCCGAGTAGTCGACTATGCGAGTGGGCACTTGTTCGGGGGTGACATCAGCAGGTATCGTGATCTCCTCGGCTTTGCTCGGTACATCTTCGGCGTACTCGTCGCTGACCAGCGAAAGAATGAGCGACGTCTTGCCGACTCCCCGGTCACCCACGAGAAGTATCCTGACATTTCTCCTTGGGTTTGTTGGGCCGCGATGCGCCGAGTTTCCAGTGACGACCATGTCTGCTGCTGCAGGTGACCTCGGCGAGCTCGGTCTTCACGCGGGTTGCCAGCGCATCCTAAATCGCGTGCAGGTATATGCAGCACACCTACTTGCTCCAGAGGCTAGCGCCGAAATAACGAGCGAGAGAGAGAGAGAGAGAGAGAGAGAGAGAGAGAGAGAGAGAGAGAGACGAGCACGTAACTCGAGACACACGCACACTGCGGATGTTTTTCCGGCGAAAGCGAGAGAGCGAACACACTGCACACACACCGCGAACGCGAAAATACACGCGCACGTATATATATACACACGTATACGTATATAGGATGCACGGCTTGACGAGAGCTGGACGTTACGTCCTCGTCGTCGAGACTAGCATCCTGACCTAACCTTCATGTTGCGCTCGTCGGACAAGTAGACATTCGATACTCTCCGCTGCGCGATCCGGAGCTCTCTCGGAGCCTAGCAGAAACTTTACGTATAAACAAAGCAAGCGCTCGCACTGTTCGCGCGCGAGGATCTCTCCCGACACTGGCGCAACTATACCAGGCAGCTCGAATTCGCACAGAGCTATACCACGTTCCAGAGAATGCTAAGTAAGTACGCTGTACGTGTAAGTACGTGAATACGCGAGCGAATCTCACCCGCAACGCGAGCTGCGAAGCTCCCTCTTTCGATGCTCTCCGAGGGTGGGCTTTTCAAGGTTACTCCGCAGCGCGCAGCTGTGGCTACTGGAGACTATAAAGCATCAGAGAGAGAGAGAGAGAGAGAGATACTTCGCGGCGGTCCCTCGCATATAATATATACATGAGTACTTATATCTCTGTAAGCTTATTGTACGACGCATGCGGAGCGGGATCGAAGCCCGCTGGAGAGAAGCGCAGTTTTATGTTGATCGTAATTATGATGGGATGATTAGAAAGCACGCGGATCGAACGTTATAGCAATTTTGTCCGTAAATTTTGATAGGATAGCGTTTACCAGAAAATTAAATTGAAAAATACATTTTTTTCTTGAATGCTTATATCTATATCGATGATTTTGAATTTGGTTTAAAAGTCACGTATATGTAGTACGGAACAACGCTTGGATTTCTGTTATAGGTTTGAATAATTTGTAACGACAATTATAACATTTTTATGAGTTGAAATATATTAATAAATAGCGCAATAGGCGCACAAGGTAGTACATATTATATCGAAACACTGTGTGAAAATTAACTTTTGGAAAAAAGGGATTTTTTTTTATTTTTCCAGCTATCGATAAAAATCAAGCGTACAATTATTTGACCATTATTTTTTGCATACTCCTGTCTTAATTTATGCAATAATTACAATTCCTAAAAAAATACAGAGGTACATATATATATATATATATATATATATATATATTTTTTTTTTTTTTTAAAAACCATTATGTATAACTATTAAATATATCCGTTTAAGCTGAATCTATATTTTTGTCAACATCTTATACTATAATTATATAAAAAGCGTCCGATAGTCCAAGTTATTACTGCTTTATATACCAATATATTGATTAAGCATCACAACTGAGATACGATCTTCTCAAAATTTCTCTCAAATCTACGACCTTATTAATTGGAGTCATCGAACTAATTAGCTTATTAACATTTGGTTACATTTATGCATACGTATACATTCAACATTTGCATAAAATTCTTTGATTTTTCACTTCACTAATTAATACCTATATACATACCATGTCGTCGTTTCCACGATAAACTTGGAGACCTTATCGTTCATCTTGCCGCTTGTAAATTTCGCATTATCGTCTGGTTCCATAGTCTGTTCCCATACTTATTCTCAAGATTGAGGATTCAGGGCATGATTTTTTATTCTCTTCCGATTTCTCTAGTTCATTACCGCTATTGTCTATATTATACACAGTACGAAGACTCTTCACGCTCTAGTTTTCTCATAGCTCAGTCGCACCGCTGCTGTTGATGTTGAGTTCGCGTGTCGACAGTATTTTTATGCGATTTTCATGTTTCCCATAGTAATATTTAATAAATATATAAATAGCTAGAATTCGCGAAACTCGAAATATAAAAATTCATATGAACGATAATATGTGTATGTAACATTAAAATTAGAACTTTTATAATACATGATGAATGCATTTGATATATTATTGTACTATGCAAAAAAGGTCTGCTATAAAATCTTAGTACTTTTTTATTCAAAACTTCCCGCAGAAAAAACCTACGCCCGGGGCATCGAGTCTAAATTTTTTCTGACGATCGGTCATCACGGACAAAAAAAAATTCGAAATCTGCTCCAACCGGAAATGAAAATCGCGTATGTGCTACTTAAGGTGTGTACTGCTTTAATTATAACTGAGTCACGCTGTTGTATTCTTTAATGATACTTTATTGTTCAAAATTATTAAAAAAACTAAAATAATTATTAAAATTTTTACCGTACCTCGTTTCTTTGCGTTGCTATTCTTCGTAGTCTATAAATTACGATTATGCATAGCACATTTAACGTAAACATCCGTGAAAACAGCTAAAGTTGCATGAATAAGAGTATTTTCTTGAAAGAGATACTGCTCCGAAACTTGCACATGGTCAAAGTGCGTATAGGGGCAAGAAGTATAATGTACCGGGTCCGGGCATCCAAATAAATATACGATTATGCGGATAAAATTGCGAAATAAACAATATTATGATAACCCGAGTGCGCAGCACAATCACCTGCCGTATAGTCTGGAAAGATTTATCGGAATTATCTTGCGCTCTTGCAAAACATCATTCATTCCGAAGACGAATTTAACTTTGCCTTTGGTAGTTTCAATCAACAAAGATTATTTATTAAAAACCAAAAACTTCATTAAACTTTGAGGAGGAACAAATCCTTAATGAAACGAATCATTTATTGGTATAAAATAATTTCTCTTCCATGATAATGCATCAAAAACAGTGTATACGCTAAATGCATGAGTATTTGTTCATTTCTATAATCCAACAAAATTAGGATTTTAATGTGTACCGATAGGTATAAGCATTTTTTCCGGAACCTTCGTATTTTCATTTCAATAATATATATGACTAATTAAATAGAAAAAGTATTAAAATGAGTAGTATGCATATTGTGGTCTCATAATACACAATGCACTTAGATGAATAACATACATTACGTCATAATATTGAAGTTATTGTACTTATATATAACTACGGTCTATAAGTTAAAATTACAAATACCCTCACCTATTGGGAATTTGGGTGATCCAGACAAAAATATTAATTTTTGATAATGTACAATTATTTTCTTTTTCTGACAATGCTCAAAAGCTCTAATAATCGAAATTGTATTGAAATTATAAAAACTAGATCCTTTGAGCGTATAATATTGTATCAATTTTTTGGTATCATTTTAGACAGCGTCTTTTTCCATCAAGAAGTTTCATGAACACGATATGATTGGTATATTTTGATAACTTTTTATAGACGGAATAAAAATATATTGCCTAATCTTGCAGATTTGATATTGTCGGTCAAAAACTACATTCATGCACGATGTTTTTCGTATGCAAATAAATTATTAGAATAATTTTATAATAGACAATATTGTATGTGATGTATATGCGATTTTATATAAGCCTGGTATAGATCCAATATACACTGTAAATATACCACGAACTTTCTGATTTTAAGATAATGCTAACATGGCATTACGACCGTCACGAGAATTACGTCTATTAAGACGTTATATTAATAAAATATTAAAATGCATATACGTAAAAATATAAATAATATAAAGAATATAAATAATATAAAGAATATAAGTCGCAGAGTACAATAAATTATTCATTATGCCATTTTTCATCTCCATCTCAAACAAACAATTGAACAAGTTTATGATAGCTGCCTCTAGACGATATTTTTTTTTGATAATCCAAATCTACAGATACGAAGTCTGGTATTTTAATAATAAAAATATACGATCTACGAAATTAATGTGCTTGCACATTACATGCAATGTTAAATCAAATACAATGTAGTACAATTTCTTTCGATAAAATGGACTCTTGATAGAAATAAAAAAATACTTTTTTTATTTCTATCAAGATTCTATCAAGATATTTTTTACGTTCCTCGTTTTCTCCCCCATATTTTTAACGAACTTCCCATTGCCAAATTGATGCAAACATCTAACACTTCAGATTCTAATGGTCACGGCGATTCTGATAAAGTGTCATTGTTACTATCTGTCGAATTCGCCAAAGAACTGAAATATGCAATCGCTATATATGCAAGAACGCATCCGATGCGTTATCTTCCGCAGTCGAATTTCAACTCGGGGCCAATGCTGCGTTCAGAAACGTATCGGGTCAATAGGTCGCGGAGCCGACTTCGATAGTGATACGAATTCGGTATAAAAGGCCTGGATCCACCGGCAGTCGACATGCACAGCACCTTGTATCACCATGCGCTTCAGCATAGTGTTCTTGGCTTTGTTCGCCCTTGCGGCAGCAATCCCCACCGCACCGAAACTCCATGCAGGTAAGTGTCGTCACCGCATTACAGGCATTAAAGGGCATCGCGATTCATCCGCGAGATTTACTTGAGAAAAATTTTGCAATTTCACTTTCCAGCCGACCAGGATATCCTGAAGAAGCAGCAACATGTGATCCACCTGTTGGAGAACATCGTCGGCGAGCTGCCACACCAATACCTCTACGAAATCGGCCACACCTACGAATTCGAGCCGTACCTCCAGAACTACGAGAACCCGTCGGTTGTCAAGTACTACGTCGGTCTCGTCAAGACTGGCCATGTACAGCCCAAGGGAACCCCATTCTCGGTCTCGGTCAGCCAACTCCGCAAGGAAGTTGCTCTCCTCACCCAGATCTTCTTGGGAGCCAAGGACTACGAAACCTTCTTGAACACCGCTGCCTGGGCTCGCGTGCACGTCAACCAAGACCAATTCGTCAAGGTAAGTTTCCTCGACTGCGGCTAATCATACCTATACGCGAGTTGGGATGGATTAAGGAAACGTCGACGTTCGTATAGGCCTTCTCCAGCGCTGTCATCCAGCGTCACGACATGCACGGAGTCATCCTTCCACCAGCATACGAGGTTTACCCACACTACTTCTTCGACACCAGAATCATCCAGAAAGTGCACAACTACATAAACCAGTACGGCTACGAACAGCACGGCGAGGGCGAACAGCACCACGAGCACTTTCACCACATCTACGTCAACTACACCTCTTACCTTCCCTTCGGAGAGAACCAGATCGCCTACTTCACCGAGGACATCGGTCTGAGCGCATACTACTCCTACGTCCACCTGTCCAGCTACATGTTGCCCTACGTAAGTTTATTATATCCTGTCGCATTTTTACGTTTGGATTGAGAAAAGTGGTAATGTGATCCGTTGACGGCGCGCAGGGTCAGGGACAGCACTACGGACAGAAATACCAACAAACCGGATTCCAAGGAGAGGGTGAACACCAACACCACCACCACAACCACATCGGTCACGGTGCCCACTTCTACTACATCCACCAGCAATTGCTCGCCCGTTACAACCTCGAGCGTCTCGGACAGGGTCTGGAGCCCATCAGAGAACTCGACAACTACTGGGAGCACATCGAGACCCCGTACAAGCCCCACCTCCGTTACCTCAATGGCATGACCTTCCCTGGCCGCGATGAGCACCACTACATCACCCCCAGACACCACAACTACGAACTGATCAAGCTCGTCCGTGCCTTGGAGCGTAGAATCGTCGACGCCATCGACCTCGGTCACGTCGTCACACCCCAGGGTGCCTTCCTCTCGCTCTACCAGCCCGAGGGTCTGAACATCCTCGGAGAGATCATCGAGGGAACCGGCCACAGCATCAACCCCAGATACTACGGAAGCTACCAGGCCGTCGCCAAGCAGCTGCTCGGTAACGTGCCCGAATTCAACAACATCTACGAGTACACCCCGTCTGCTCTTGAACTCGGCCAGACCGCCGTCCGTGACCCCATCTTCTACCAGCTGTACAGCAAGATCATCGAACTGTTCCACTACTACCAGGAGGCCCTCCCCGCCTACCAATACAACGACGTCGTCGTGCCCGGAGTACACATCGAGAAGGTCGACGTCAGCGACCTCGTCACCTACTTCAGCGACTACGAGGTTGACCTCGACAACGCCGTGCCCCATCCGGTTGACCACCACACGCACCACGAGCACCAGCCCTACCCCCACGTACAGGCCCACCTCAAGAGGCTCGACCACAAACAATACGAGTACACCATCCACGTCAACGCCGAGAAACCCGTCCAAGGCGCCGTTGTCCGCGTCTACGTAGGACCCAAATACAACTACGATGGACAGCCCATCGACATCAACGTCCACAGACACTACTTCTTCGAACTCGACCAGTTCTACTACGACAGTGAGTATATACTTGTATAGGCGGACGATTATCCCCCGATGCAACGAAAGGATTTCTCATTCGAATACGCGTTTACGTTTTTAGTCACCGAGGGACACAACGTCATCACCAGAAACTCCCACCAAGCCACCGGACAGAGCTACGACTGGCCATCGGTCCAACAGATCAAGAGCCGCGTCGAGGGCGCCATCAAATCCCAGAACCCCTACTACATCAACTACGTAATTATACATCATACCGATCTCTCGTTCAGCCCTTTCCCATTGCGTTAAAAATCGACTCGATGCTGTAACGAAGAAAAAATCTTCTTTCCAGCCACAACAGTTGTACGGATTCCCCGCCAGGCTGAGCCTTCCCAAGGGAACCAAGAGCGGATACCCACTCCAATTCTTCGTCATCATCACCGCCGGAGTCCATCACCAACCCGAGTACTACGGGCCAGTCGTCGAGGAGAACTGGATGACCTACCAGCCCCAGCACTACCAGATCGTCGGATCCGAAGACTACCAAACGTTCGTTCAGCACCCAGTCGACAAAGTTCAC
Source organism: Muscidifurax raptorellus (assembly GCA_020010945.3). NCBI lineage: Eukaryota > Metazoa > Arthropoda > Insecta > Hymenoptera > Pteromalidae > Muscidifurax > Muscidifurax raptorellus. The sequence continues at coordinate 6,259,076 of CM052078.1, read as the reverse complement.
GGTGGATACCAAACCGTCGAGGTCGTTCCCGAATTCGACAACCAACTCATCACCGAAGGGAATTGGCACTGGGGATACCTGTACAAGAAGTACCCAGGAAGCTACTACTACCCACACTGGCAACAAACCCACTACAGCTACGGTGGCGAGCATCATTACGAGGCTCATTACCCCGAGCATCATGGGGGTGAGCACCACGGCGAGCACCACGGCGAGCACCACGGTACCCCGTACCACGGCGAGCAGTACCACGGCGAGCAGCACCACGGCGAACAGTACCACGGCGAGCAGCACCACGGCGAACAGCACCACGGCGAGCAGTACCACGGAGAGCAGTACCACGGCGAGCAGTACCACGGAACCCACCACGGCTACACCGGCGAGCAGTACCACGGCAAGGCGCCCCACAGCACCTACCAGCACGGAGGAGTCGGACCAGCCAAGGTCTACCAGACTGCGCACAAGTCAGGCTTCTACCACGGCCACGGCACCGAGCACGGATACTACGGCAGCGGACACTACCCCGGCGCCAGCGAGTACCACGGTACCTACCCATCCGGCACCTACCAGGGATGGAAGGGACACGAGGAACACCTCCAGCACTACTACGAGAACGAGTACATCGGCGACATCATCGGTGGAGCCGTATCCCTCGACGGCAAGCCCCTCGGCTATCCCTTCGACAGGCAGCTCGCCCACAGCGCCTTCTACGCCCGCAACATCTACGTCAAGGACGTCGTCGTCTACCACCATGACGAGTACTTCCCCGAGTACTAAGCTATCTTTAATTATTATCCTTTTATTTCGTCTCTTTTAAATATTAATAAGGTATAAATGCCACTGACGCGACTCGTGCTCCAATCATTTTCATTCTCTTTAGTGCAATGAGATCGTTTGATCGACGAGCGACTCTGACGTTTCGATGACCTTTGTGATGATGATATTGAATGTACATTACGCCGTTGTTTTTCACGTCAACGATTCTGCGCTGACGATGTAAAGAGCAAAATAATACAAAAATATACATATATATTTTACGAGCGTAAACACGACTTGTTCTCTTACGAATTATTTCACACCTCTCGCTGCTATTGTGTATGTACACCAGGGTATAGTATAGACAGTATATACACAAAGCCTCTATTGTACTTAGAAAATCGCTTGCTGTCTCTTTATTATATTGAATAAGATGTCAAAAGTATTATTATAATGGCAGAGAATCGCATGTAGTTGCTTATTGAGTAACTTGGAAACTAAGCAATAAGTTCTCTATACACACTCGATTATGATGACGGTATATATGTATATATATATATATATATATATATATATATATATATATATAATCGTTCGTCCGCACGCTAACGAATAAACGGTGCGTGATTCTGATGTCGCAGAATTATTATCCCAGTTGCGTTGGTTCTTGTCCAACTGACTAATGCATTTTGGTTCTTCGATGTTGCGAAAGGATTTTATTCTCCAGTCATCATCTCCATGAATTCTGCAAATTACAAACATTGAACAATTTAACAAAGTAGTATAACGAATAAGCTCCCCCCTTACATAACTGCAACGTCATAGGCGCCAGACGCCCGAATTCCGAAATCGCTCTCGAGAAAAATAGAAATTCGCGTATAACGAAGACGGATAAGTCCAAGAGCACATTCGGAATATTTTTAAAAAGCCCTCGCGCCTGATACGCGTCTAGTCCGCAAACGTCTATTTTCGCGAATGACTAATGATCCCAGGGCGTCGCGCTCGGCAAATTACGAAGAAGGTATATACCTAATAATGTACGCACGCCGGGAAAAACAAGACCAAGAGAAATATACTTAAGGAGAGAGAGACAAACCATCAAAGTCAACGGTGCCGGAGCCGTCCGTGTCGATCTCAGCGATGATACCGTCGAGGTCGGTGTTGGTGAGCTTGTCGTCGAGAGCAGCGAGAATCTCCTTGAGGGTGGCGGTGGTGATGTAGCCGTTGCCCTCCCTGTCGTAGAGCCTGAAGGCTTCCTTCAGCTCCTCCTGCATCGCCTCGGAGTCCTCCTCCTCGAGGAAGCGTCCGGCGATCCGGCAGAATCCGTCAAAGTTGACCTTGCCCAAACCCTCCGGGTCGTTCTCCTCGATGATGGCGTTGAGCTCGGCGTCGTCGAACAGCTGGCCCATCGTGTTCAGGATCGTCGAGATCTTGATCGTGTCGATGAAGCCGCTCTTGGTTGTGTCGAACATCTGGAAAGCCTTGCGCATCACCGCCGTCTTCTGCTCGTCTTCCTCCTGGTGGTGGTCAATTTTTTTTTTTTTTATTTCAGCCTCGATTTGTCACGTGTAATACAGCAGCGTGTAGATTATGAACAAGATCATGATCGTCAGTAGGATCATGTTCTTGCGCTGCGTTGGAGGATAGCCTTGTCTATTCGAGCCCAGTGCCAAAAGGCGCGATCATGTTCTCGCTCGCTAATTTTCATTGAGATCTTTTAATTATACGGACTGACGCCGGAATTTTCAAGATGACAGCTTTGCGATTAGGCCGCGCGGTGTAAAATGTTATTCGCGTAATGGAAAATCAGTTTGACATTCTAGTGCGATTCATGGATATGTACTATTTTTATGAATTTATTTGAGCATAATAAATATCGATCTTACCTCCGACCGCGAAGAAGACTATATAGATTCTCGCGACGGGAATGATTCATGATAATTAATTCGAAATGTGTGTGCATAATATTAGTTTTCGTGAAAATGTTGCTTGTGTTTGTGAAATGGATGAGTATGTATATTGCAAGCTAGCTAAATCTAGTGAGCTTTTGAAATAGGTGAGGTGAGCTTTGGAAAGACTTGGAGTGTAACCCTCTTGAGTTCCAAACATAGAACTAGTTGGTGAATAATGTTTAGATCGTTCTAGAAAATAAAGATACGCGCAAAATGTTCAACGAGAAACGCGTGTATTTCGAGCGACATAAATGCATGATTATCCTTCAGGGCGAGTATACCAAAGGATAATAAATAAATAAAAAAATCACCAACAACCTACCATAATACAGACCAAATGCCAAAAACACAAACAAAAGGGTTACAAAAACTGACTTTGCAGAGTAAAAGCTGCTAACGCTACGTTAAATCGCGCTCAAAAGCTCTGCGACACTCTCTGCGTGCTCACCATTCTGACTGATAGTTCTCGCGACGGACAGTGGACACCTGAGGAGCAGCAGCGGTTTGCGGTCCCGTATAAAGATGTGCCGCGGCTCGTGGGCCAAAGCAGCTAGAAAGCCGCTGAGACTCGCAGGTTATACGCAAAAATAGCGCCATGCGCGCGCGCGAAAAATGAAATATGTTATAAGTGCAGCAGTGGACACGCTGACATCTTCACGGCTCTATATTATACTTCCTCCCGAATTTCTGCGCGGTTAAGGAGCCGTGTAATGTCACGCAGATCGATTCGCGATTACGCGAGGCACGACCACCTGTGAACAGTGTCATAGGTCGAAAAACGGGCATCGCGCTTATGATTATGAGAGCAATGACATTCGGAGGATTATATGCCAAATTCATATTTACGAGACGGAGGTGCTCGCTTTTTTTTCAGTCGTGCATATATATATATATATAGGAGCCGAGGCGAGTCATTATTAATAATTACAATTTGTCTGCTCTGGCCGACTCGGCTTGAAGTTGGCTTGACTTTTGATTAATATTTTCTATCTTTGCGCGCTTCTCAATTTTTTACCCGCTAGTTAAGAGCGTTGCATTTGTCAGGCGCTCGTATTAACGCGTGTCATATTTTTCTTGTTGTGTGTAGCCTATGTTTATTAATACACAGTCCGTGCAAATATATACTTATGTCTCGTGTCTCGATGATAAATTCGTCTGCAGCGTTTGTTTCGATGATGCGTTTTTGAAGCTTTTCAGCAATGAAAAGTATCGAATAAAGTTTCTCGTCTACGGCAAATTGAGGAAACGCTGTTCTGATTGATCAAATGCTAGGAATCTGATAGCCACAAGATCGTGTAGTCGTTTCGTATACAAGCAGTATAACACACGCGAAGGCGTTGAAATAGTCGAGTAATAATTTAAATAACAAAGAATAGGTGTGTAAAAGCTCGGACGACCTGCCAAATACGTTGAAAATTACTGGCGCGCAGCTGTTATTCAATGCACTATTTACCGATTAAGTAGTAAGTGTCGGGTTCGGTGAGACAGTCTTCGTTGATGTGTACCAATCGCGATGCGAACATCTGATATAATTCCATTTCTCATTTTATTAATCCCCTTGAACTGAACAAATGCGTTACGTAAGACAAATCGAGAAATATTTATTTATCCATGGAGGTAAGGCGTACAACCTGCGACAAATTTTAACTACGCTGATCCTTTCAAATTTAGAAGTCTGTAGAAGCTTTTCTCGAAGCAGCTATAACTCAAAATCTTCATTACCGTCAGGCTGAAGCCACGAGAGCCACGCGGAAGAAACTTGAAAGCACCTCAGGCCATATTCGTTATTTTTTTAGTAGTATCACATACCATTATATATACGCGTATATACGCGGCACAGACGGTATATATTATGTGTTTCAAGGTGCGGTTAAATATAATTTCCGCAACAAAAACTATTTGTGTCACTCATATGTGCACTGACAGAAATAGTTATAATGCGTGATGCTTCACCATCAAAGCGTCTAGGAGTCTTGCTGTCAAAATTCCTATTTTTATTCTAATAGGCTTTACAATCGTGGGAAAACTATTTTCGTAAAACAGGCCTCGTTATATAGGCCTGAAAATAACATTTTTTTTCAGACGGCGCGAACTTCTTGTATGAAAGAAAATGTCGACGATTCCTCAAGGGGCGCAAATATTTATAACAATGTTCAAATCGGTGAATACCAGATTAAATCGTCCCCCGGCAGTAAGCCTCGAATACATAAATCATCGATAATGAAAACGTCCTATATACACCAAAATCAAACCTGCCGCGCATACGCACAACCAAGTGTCGGCCAAAAGCGTGCGATACGATGATCAGCGCGCTCGAGTTCGAAAAACAGGATATTCCCGCGATAGTCTCTCAAGGCCCTCGTAACGAGAAGCCCGTTAGCGAATAACTCGTCGCCGTAATAATTAAGAAGCATCAGCATATAGTATACACATATACATATACATCAGTGGCATATCCGCTCTCGCTCGAGTCTATTCGGTTAATAATGAATTAAAGCAGCCTGAAAATAGTCCGAGTCATAATCGCGGCGGCGACGCGCATTAGTTCTCGTGACCGCGGCGGCGGCCGACGCGCGTAAGTTAGGCGCGACGAATAAAGCCCCACAAAGAGGGTGAGACAGAGAGAGAGAGAGAGAGAGAGAAGAGCCATTTCACGGGCGACTGGATCCTCGCTACTCGAATACTCCGATCGCTATGTGCTAGGATGGCCGAAAAGAAGTTATAGGAGGCTGCCAAATTTTCGAAAAATGGAACGTGCCAAGAGGCCGCGTGTGCTGTGCGCGAGACGACTCGTTAAGCGCAGGAACGCGCGCGTGTATGTGTATAGGGCTTATACTACTTACTCCTTTTCGCGCGCGGCCAAACTCGAGCTTTTATTATAGTGGGTTTCGAGAGACTGCGAGGCTTCTTTTGCGGGAAGTCTCTCCGCTACTCGTGTCTCATTGCGATGAGCTCAGTTTTAAAAACGAGACGCGTGTAGGCGTGCGCTGGATTAATCGCCGCTGTGTATGATCAATCTTGTACCTACTTTAGTTAGTTTCTTCTTACGCGTTGCGTCATAGTTTCTCACCTTAACCGTCTGATGTTTCAATGTAAACATAAAACTTCGAGTTCTAAAGATAAACAATTTTATAGCGTTTTTCGCGACGCTATACTGTAGCGTATATCTCGCATTAATAATAATTATACACAGCTGAAATCTTCGCGCGTAATGATGCCTGGCGAAGTCGCGAATTAAGCTACATTCTACTTCGAGACTGCGCGCGAAATCTCGTTTGCAATTTTAATTGACAATGAAATTGTGCGAATGGCTCGCAAGTTATTGTTTTATTTATTGCAATAATCAAGATGACGAGTATATACAGCCCGCGTTGAAGGAGAAGCTTCTAAGCGCGAAAACGTCGGATTACAGTTGTTTGGTACGCAAATAGAGTTTTGATTAAATGGCAAAATTTGACCGACTTATCGCATGGTGAACATAATGAAAGTACCTAGAACGGCTCGGTGAAATCTAGATTTCACGTTTCTTAAAAGTCTTCGCTTCATTTCGCGGGCAATTAAAAAAAGAAGAAGAAAATTTAACGTTGAAACATATTTCTACCATAGTGTACATTCGGAAAAAGCATTTAAGTTGAGTGAATGATTTAAGTACAATAAGTCTTACATGATATGATTTATCGGACGGATTATCCCGCACACGAATTAATGTCGGATATACGATTCGCATTAAATTTCAATGATCCAAATTCAGTTTAAAATCATTTAGGTATCTCTATTACTAGAGCCATTACACTTTAAAGCGCATAAATCCCGATGATTTATACTTCTCTGCCTGTCGGATTAGATTCACAAATATATTTGGCATTTATCAAGAATCTGAAGGAAACGAGACTTGCCTCAAATGTGTACCAATTATAAATAAAATATACTCCAAATAGCTGTACTATATTATATACAGCAGATAAAAATATTCCAACGATCGGTCACCGCACAAAATTTGCAACTGATATCTTGAGATAATATCAAAGGCGAAACCGATCATGCATCTTCATCACATACATTGTACGCAATTCGCCAATAAACTCTCGACTAAAAATCCACTAAACATTTCGGGCGAACGATTCATCATTCTTGCCCCCCAAGAAGCTATAAGGCTTCTTTACGATCTGTTAGCGCGCAGTCGCCCTATTGCGAAACCTGCGTACATCATACGCCTCGCCTATATAAACGCAAATGGAAATCGCTTGAACAATATTGTCCCTGCATCCGATATAGTCGGAAAATAATAATAATGACTCATCACTTGTCACGTGAAAATCCCGCACTGATGTGACTTGTTAATGAAAATAGGAGGACTCGTATATATAGTCTCGTTACCAGCTCGTTCAACTTTTTCTTCGGAATGGGCCTGCTGAGGCTTTGGCCGTACTCCAGGACGCCTACGCCTGCGAATTATTATCATTATTATTGTGCAAAACGGCGCGCCGCTCGAAAATAGACGCGCGTGTGCGATTTTGCACCGGATTCGCGCGGACTTGAGAGTCTAGAGAGAGAGAGAGACAGAGAGATGAGATTTGGGATCTGTATTTATCATACGTTTCCGTCTTCGTGGAGAGCAGCATTCGATTGAAGTCGAAAGGTGGGCTGTGGGCGAATGCTCGGACCGCGGAGATGCTGGCCTGGTTAGATGTTCGCCTCTCTGCGGCTGTGTTATGCGGTATTTGGTAACGTCTACGGATAACTGGGTTTCGAATGAATGACGAAAGCAGAAGCATACGAATTATTCCAGTTTGCTTGAAAAAATCTTATATTTTGCGATATTTAAGTATAAAATTTGTCTACATATATATTTATGAGATTTCTGTCTCACAATATTAAATTCTTTGATTTTACAATAAGCAGACAAATAGCATGATTTTTGCATAATATAAACAATTGTTTTTTAAAATAATAAAATAGTTCATGTAAATATATCGATTTACATATTGTTTTTAAAACTAGATCTTGATCAGCGCACGATCGAGACACACAACAATAACTTTCAAAAAATAATAATAGATCAAAATAAAATGTATATTGAACCTCTCTACATTAAAGTTAATCAACTATCACAGATATAGAAAAAATATAGAAAATATTCGTAAGTTTTGAGGTACAGATATAAAATTAAGGCACAAAAATGTATCCCATTAGTTTTGTTTTTTACCCAAGTAGTTCGCTGGAACGTATCCCTTACCACCAGTTCGATCTTCTACCAGCCACCAATCAGGATTGTTTTTTTGGTCATGCTTTTCTAGAACTTTCAAGGCTTGGCCTTCCTTCACACTTAGAGTTCCAGCAAGTTCTGGATGATTAAATTCATAGTGTGCATAAACGAACTGAAAAAAGTAATATTTGTTTATTAAAAATGAAAATTCATTACGAAATGTAATTAAAGATAAATAACGCACTTCTTCGTGAATATTTGCATACAATTGTCGTGGTTCTTTCGGCGTGATGCCGTCAAGGTTTTCGTAATTTGGCGGAGCATCTAGATCGTCGCTTACGTCAGAGTAAAGCGATTGAATATCCGCGGAATATCTTTTCGTTTCCTTTACAGGCGAATCTAAAGCCATAAGATCGACCGTACTGTCCACGGAAACTGCGGCTGCACTTTCTTCAATAAGCTTCGCTTCGTCGCTTATTTCCAAATACTGGCTCTCTACGAATCCTTTCATACTTCCATTATCAACAAACCACTTCGAAGTGTCACCCATAGGATCCATCGTTTTTATCACTCCAACTAAAGTGCCTTTGGTCGCCGATAAATCGTGTGGTGTCAGGCCCGATATCGAGCGGGTTAATATGTATAATTTGTTGGGGGGGTATTTTTCTTTCACGGCTTTTCTATGAACCTCAGACTGCAAACAATAATCTACGGAGTCTTTGTCAACTCTCGTATTGGTACCACCGTAACTTAAGCGACTAATTTGATTGTACAATAAGTTATGATATACCAAGAACGAATCGTATATATTTTCCAACGAAAGCTCTTTCACGGTCTGGAAAAAGTATATAATTTATAAAAATCAATATACAAAGTTTATTAATAATTTTTCCGACATTGATACACACCTCTGAGATATTCATGTATTTTTTGAAAATTTTCCCATTGTACAATTTTTGAGCATTCGTAAAAGCGCCAATACAATTGTAAAGGATTGCAGTTGATGCTTGTATAAATATTGGAAGCTCTTCTAATAATTGTTGATTTAACGCTTCGAAATTGTTTTTTGCGCTGGAAATGTCCTCTATCTGGAAAATCGCATATTAAATTGTTTCGATTCATTTCCAAGAATAGTAAAATAAATTATAAGCATATAGACTTACGACTCCTCTATCTTTTCTCGAGATAGCAGTATCATAATCGAGCATTTTGTCGTGACGCTTGTTAATCAAAAGTTCAGGTCCAGACAGTAGTGATATGAGAACGTTTAGAGGCGATATCACTCGCCTCGCGATACACGATTTAAAATCGTTTAAAAATTGAGATCTTATTATGCGTCTTACTTCTCGTAATCTTCCAACTTCATCACAACGTACTCCGGTATAATACTGATGTAACTGCTCAGTAAGAACTTCAGCACAATAAGTCTCAGTGTCCAAGCTCTGAATGCACTGTTCAACATCTTTTAAAAACTGTTTAGTGCTCTTCTCAAGAGAAAAAAAATCTTTAACCAACTCGTCAAATTTAGGATCACTTGGAAGATTGGTTATACCTAAAGTAGCGGACAACTTAGCGCTCAATCTTGACGATTTTTTCGCAACTGAATGCATGTTTAGATTTGCCATTTTTCCTATCAACGTATTATTGGAATGTAAATATTTAGAAGCTAAATCCTTTTTTCTTTTATATTCATTAATATAACTGGCAACATCAGCCATCACTTTAGATGCCTCTTCAATCTTTGGTTTATCTGGATGACCGTCTTCAGTGCACTGTCAAAAGTTAAGTATATATATTAAAAAATGTGCAACAACAAATTACTAACATTCCTAATAAAATATTTTTAAATACCTTCAATAATTCATTCAAAATTAAGGGGTATTTTAATATCCTCTGGACAGGTTTGATCAATACCGAGTTCATACCAAAACAAGTTACTTGCACTCTCAGTGTCTCTACACCTTTTTCAAATATTCTTCGTATTTCTTTGTTCTCCTCGTACTGTAAAAATTAGATTGTATACTTCATCCGACATGTAATATTTATGCATAACAATTGATATATACATTACCTTCTGCAAAAGTGCTAATGATGCTTCGTGATTACTGCAATACTTTCCATAGGCAACTCTCATCTTCTCAGACATTTTTAAGAAACATGGACCAATGCTTTGATAGTCTTCGTCAACACCTTTCATCGATCTCTGTATCAATTCCAATAGTTCTTCTGCAACTTCCATGATTTGAGAAATATTTCCAAATAGAGTTGTTACATCAACTCCTTTTGATTCCAGAAAAGCGGGATTGTGCAAATGAAAAGTTTCGTACGTCATTTTCAAATCTCTGACAAAATCTTTTTCTGTAATGTACAATTCCGTTATGACTTTTTGTCTTTGGTCAGCTTTCTTCTGTTTGGTTGAAGAAGACGCATTATCTTCTTCGTTCATAGGCACAGCTTGATGATTCTGCTTTTGTAGAGGTACTCTTCCTGGAGAAGGTGGAGGTGGCGCGGGACGATGTGGCTCTGACAATCTTTTGCTTTTATCGATTTCTTTATCAGATGTGTCCTTGTTTTCGTGTCTAACTACTACAAAATCGTCGAGCGCATCGTGAAAAACGTCGTTGCTTGGTTCAAAATCTGTCGTTAGATAACTTCTAGGGCATAAACCAGTTTCACCTTGGTCATTTTTCACAGTAACCCAATCATTATTAGCCTCGACAACTGTGACTATTTCACCTTCAGAAACATTGAGATCACCAGCCATTTGTGCATCAAATTTATATCCCACTTTAACGCGATCATTTGATTGTAGATTATCTTCATCTTGATCTTTCACATTATTATCATGGGCCACATCATCCTGTGAGTCAATACAATCAACAATGATATTGACGTAAGAAACAGGAAAAATGCCTTGCGCGCTATCGATCATACCCTCTGCCCACTCATTATCAATGTATTTAACTAGTTCAACAACTTGCCCTGCTTCAAAACTTAATTCATTGGGAAACTGTGCGTTAAATGGAAACAATGATATGGCATATGGTTTGAGTCCCAGTGGATTATAATCTGATGTAATTTCGATCTTTGGTACTTGATTATTTTCTGACTTTTCAGGAAATAAATCTTCGTAATTTGGTACTGGATCATCGTACCGTGCTTCAGGTACATAATTATAACTTTCGCCAAAATCTTTATAAATTTTTCCCGACATTGCAGATAAAGGAAAGGAGTTGTCCTCTACTGCAGCAGCATTACAGGTATTGTCTACCTCGTCAATATTCATATCATCTTGATACGTAATAAATCCTTCAGGAAAGATTCCTTCTTTTCCATTGTCTTTGTAGCCTCTACACCATCCATCATCAAGAATTTCCGTAACAGTGACTATTTCTCCTTCAACCAGATCTAATTCTTCATCCAATTGCGCTGTAAGGTTTGCTTTCACTTTTGCTCTTCTTTTGACTATCTTCTTTTGCATAGATTTCTGTAAACATGATTAAAATATTTCTGTAACTGCTCCAACATGAAAAAACTTTTGGATGGTACCTTTAATATATTCAGATCTAGTTGCCAAACATATGACGCAGGAAAAATACCCTCTCGTGGGCCAATATGTCCAGTGAGCCAGCCAGACGATGACTCCGCATTGCCAATAATTATTTCCCCTATATTTTGAATAAAAATACAAGTCAAAATTTCAAAATAATATGAGTTGAGGAGCTTATGAAATTAATTACCTTGACTAAAAGACAGATCTCCTGGTTGTTCGCCTCGAAAAGCAGCAATTGAGATGAATAACGATTCGTTGTCATCCACCGGAGGCACGTCAACTTTGTGTAAACTATGCACAGGAAATTTTCCCAGTCGATTGTGGGATTGACCATAACACCAGAGTTTATCGACAACTTTGTGAACCTACGAATATGCAATTATTTTTTAATCGACTAAAAACTAACTCTGCTAGCAAAATCAGGTTAATTGTTCGTATCGTACAAGATGACGCAAGAGAGCAGAATTTTAGCGATAAGAAAAAAAATTTTTTTTTCAATCTTTCAATTCGACGCAATAGAGTAGTGCGTGTTATTATAACATAGGTATACAATTATAAGACAGGAATGGATGAAATTAAGGTTAAGTGTCTCACCAGAAAAAAGTCTCCCTTGTGGAGGCTTATTTCGCCTTCTGTGGTCGTGAGAAAGTCGCGCAGTACTCTGGCAAGTGTCCCCGCCTCCATTCTCGTATATAAATACTATCGCAGGCCGCATCCGACAGTTCGCAGCTGATAAGGACAACAATGAAAAATGTCGTCAATCGAGATGAATATTGTGGGCGAGTTCGATTCGACGATGTGGATGTGATATATATATATATACCTATATACCTATATACCTATATACTGCTGTTGAAGACTAATATTGAAGTGCCGTCACGTGACGCCACCTGACGACCAGTATTCAAACGCTTCGCGCATTTTCTATAACAATTATGTAACGCCTGCGATTATTTATAATTCACGAATATCTGCAAGATAACATTAGCAATTTGTAGGTTATACAAATAAGCAAGGGATTTTTTGAAAAATTGACCAACGATATAGGGTATTAAGCCGTAGAGCGATGATGTGATGAAAAGTTGCTGCAAAGAATATTGATACAGGATATATTTATTCAATAAAGTTAGACTCTTTTTTATTATTTTGTTGACTTTTATTGCAACAGTCGAATAAGTTACTAGGAACATTATTTTTTTTCTTCAATTTTTGTATTCCTAAAGCGTACAAAGTGGACTTTATTTACCTACTAAACATTTCGTTCATTCTAATGAAATTTACGCCTTTAAACAGGCTGACAAGTATACAAATACCTATATGCCGTTCGATTAGTTATGTGGCTTTGAATGTCAACAACTTTTAAACGATTCTAAAATTCTCGCGAATATAAGTATACGTGTGTTTCGTCGATCACGGCTGCAAATCATACATATGTGCAAAATGTATACTATGTGTTTAGGAAGTTCGTGTTTAGGAATAGAGATAAATAATAAAGAGCAGAGAACATTTATAAAAAAAGAACGTATTTTGTTATATGTATTATATCATCGTACAGTACATTTTGTTTTATAATACACCGGCCGTATTTAGCGAAACGGCGCTCAATATAACGTTTACAAAGTGACAATGTTTGTTCTCATATTACGTTATATATATATACATATATATATATATATATATATATATATATATATATATATATATATATATGTGTGTGGTATAATAATATTTTCCTTAATAGCTACGCTGATATCTCTTACTCGTTAATCTTAATTACAGAGCTACGACAATAAAAAAAAGAGACGTACGTGTTTCCATACTATAATATAATAAAACGTTAAAAATTAAACGAACAGTCTTTCAAGGTACACATATATCAATCGCGCGATATGAATCCCGCGCGCGTCGAGTATATAATCCATCGTGTACGTAATATACGCGTGACAAATGTATACACTCGACGTCTACCTCACTCCGGCCTGCCTTTTCTAGCTCTCATATACGAAGTGTGTAACAATCATATATATAATAACGCAAAAACCGAAAGTCGCGAAAGTGAAAAAAAGGAAAAATACTGATCCTAAAAAGAGAAACAGCGAGAAGCGATACAACTCCGCTTGACTTTTTTTTTGTTTTGTTTGTTTGTTTAATATCAAGTACGTAATAACGTTACGCTACTAATATAATGTAATATTAGGTTCTGCCCCGGATCGCTCCTGCGTCTCTCGAAAAGCCTCCCGTCCTTTCTTCTCTCTCTACGTCCATCGGAGAACCGCGGCGTCGTCCGCGGAGCGCAAAACCATGGCGAGTACGGAGACGCCCGCGCGGAAGGACGCAAAATCCTCTCCGGGCCGTCGTGTGTAAACTTAATGAAAAATTCCGCCTCGTCAGCAGCGAAATTCTCAAGTCGCCCCGCTCGCCCGTCGAGCCGCTTAGTCGGCCGGGTAGAAGCGGAGGATGGCCCTGCCGTGTATCTCGGAGTGGCAGAGCTTCTGGACGACGTCCAGGGCGTCCTCGGCCGGATAGACCGTGTGGGGCGGCGGCTCGATCTCGCCGGAGCCGACGAGCTGGACGAGTTCGCGCAGCTGCTCGAGACTGCCCGGCTCCACCGGCTGGATCTTCTGCTGGCGCTCCTCGGCGCGACGGCTGAACTTGGGCAGGAGACGGTCGGCCACCTCCTTGATCACGAAGACGACGCCGCCTTTGCTGAGACACTGCATGCTACGGTGAAGGCTCCGGGAGGTCGTGCCGAAGTCGATTACCACGTCCACCTGGCCACCGCACGAGTCCATCGTACGCTCGATCAGCTGTTTCTCGTAGAGGTCCTCGCTCCACTGGACCACGTTCACGCTGTAATCATAGTACCAACTGCTTGTGAATAAGTGCAGCGGACGGAGCTGTCGGTTGGGAAGCTTTATTTCTCTGAGAGACCCTCGCTAACTTTGGCTCTTTGTTGTCTTAAACGATCATGGAAACTGGCAATAAATTTACGTGAAAGCGTGCAATGACAACATGAAAAGCGCGCTCGGAAATATAGGGGTGTACGGAGCGTGCAAAAACACAAGAAGTGAAGGCAAAAGCCGAGCGTGTCTATCTCTACACAAGGAAAGCGTAGGAGTGATCGAGGATGATCGAGCTTACCGTTGAAACTCCTGAGCCATCATGAGGCCGTCGTCCTTGAGAGATGCGATGGTGATGGTCACGCGGTCCTTCATGTTCGAGTATTGGTAGGCTGCGATTCTGAGAGCCCAAAGGGCAAGTCCACCGGTACCGACTATCAGGATCTTGCAGACGCTGTTGTCGCCGCGCTCCTGAAGTAGATTCTGCAAGGACGATCGATTATTTGTCATTTTTTTTTTTCTTTCCGAGTCTATTTTAATATCTGTGAGGTGAGAAGCTGACGGGTAAATAGGTCGATAAGTTTAATCGCAGCTTGGAACGATGATAATTTCCCGATGACGATGGAACATTCGGATTGGTATTATTATCGCGCGTGCGTGTCACTTTTGACCTGATTTCCAACGAAAGGTATATCTCATTCTTTTGAGACTCTGTTCAAACTTTGAAGCTTCTCAAGCCCGCGACAATAGCTCGCTCGAGATCAAAAGAATTTTAATGCCTCTCGCGGGCTTCGCTGTACATTTTCACTTGGAAATGCGTCGAGCGTTAAATTGTCAAAATTTATCCCTCGCGTCGGAATGACTACGAACTTTATATAAATAACCGTCGGTTTACCAAAAACTTACGCACGCGCGCGAGAGTCTTTTAAATAGAATTCGCTCGCCGTCTTCTGGCAGAGTGTATTCGAACGGAATAATCGGAGCAAAACTCTGCGTTTAATTTTTGATTCTATACAGAAAAAAAATATACATATAATCGTAGAGTAATACAACCCGTGTAATGCACTCATTCAGCCGTGACAAAGTCCGTTTGCCCACACTTATCACGAAACAGCTGTGTAGGTAATTCGAATACTTCGAAAACATGTTTTTACCGCGCACAACGCTGCGAATCGAATTGAAACTAAACAAAGCTCGAGCCTACATACCTGAACGTGTTCGTGGGCGGCGTGCACGGTGTTCATAGCGAGCAAAGCTCCAGCGGGCAGCATAGCGGCGACACTAAGGGGCATGTTGTCCGGCACCTTGATGAGATACTTGAGATCGTGTACGACGAGGTACTCCACGTAACCGTTGGGTATACCCTCGTACGGATACATGATGACCCTGTCGCCGAGCTTGACGCCGCAGTCCTCGGTGAGTTCGGAGCCGAGGCTCTCGACGACTCCGGCGACTTCGTAGCCGGGAAACAGGGCGGCGTCCCGCATACCGTGATGGGGCAGCATCGAGGGGAAGTCGCCCTCGACGGAGACGTCGGTCGCGAGGCTGCTCCCGCTGGACACGGAGTTCAGGCTCGTCAGCGAGCTTGAGCGCTTCGGATGGTAGCACGCCCCCGCGCAGACGACGCGGATTCGGGCCCCGTGAGCCGGCACCTCCGGCACCGGCACGTCGAAACTGAAGACGCACTCCCGGCCGCCTACCGAGGGCGACTCGATCGACAGCTGCCGGCACAGCTTGTTCATCTTTGGCTCGCTGCTGCTGCTGCTGCTGCTGCTGCTGTTTGCGCTGCTGGAACGGAGAATGTATCGCGTATCGATTAGTTTATTGGAATTGTAAAGCGTGAAGGTCGCGATGGGATTTGGTTTATATTTATAGACGAGGGTGTTGGGGCGGGGGTGCTTCCTTCAAGGTGAGAATTTTCTAGGGGCTGACTCGACCGACACGTTACTACTGCGAGGATTCGATTCTTCGGTTATCGGTAAATCGTGATAAACAAATACAATTGATTCACGCGACAAACGGTGACATGACCGACATTCACGAGACACCTGCATCACTCGCGCACCGAAAAGCAAACGGGATAACGCGTGCGCGTACGCGATCGATGCGGATAATGCGAAAGAGAAAGAGATGTAGCTGTTATATACCCATTGTAAGGCGCAGGAGCTGCTTTGTGCGCGGGTGTAGTGAGCGGCGCCAATTCGACTGGCATTTTGAGGCTTCGCACTCCCCAACAAAACTCTGTCACTTATGTACGTCTTTCTTTTTAAACTTTATCCTCTCTCGTCTATAATAATCCTCTATGCACGATACTCTCCCGACACTGATATACCGTCTATTTTTAAACACCTTTGTACAGTCTATACTTCTATATGTATATATATATATCGAAGAATCAAGTCAAGTATAGGCAAACGTTATCCACAAACTTGCAGAGTTGCGTAGCGTCAAGCGATGCGCGACGCACTGGTTCGTCGCAGCTGTTTGACGCAGCTTTTATACGAGGAGTGACTCGTGCGCAGTCGCCGGTGTGTACACCTAGTAGTGGAGGGGCGTCGGAGAGGAGGCTCGAACACTCGGGAGACGCGTGCCAGGCTCATGGAGCGGGCTGCTGCGCGATGCTTTTTCGAGCGTTTTGTTTACATCGGCTCTGCGGCGCGGTGCGGAGAGATCGAGGCGTTATCGCGAAAAACTATTATTTTCGCGCGCTATTGTTGTCGCGCGAATCGTGGTATTCTCCGAGTCAATATTTTAGAGCTTTGTTTTTCAGCGTTGATATCCGACGAATAAATATTATTGGAGAGTTCATCCTCGGGTTATTTATTAAACACCCAACAGCCGTCTTCCTATTGTTTCTTCGTATAATTCCGGTCGACCACGTCTACGGACGTATAATAAAAACCTGCGTTCGCAGCACTTGAAAAAATCAGGGAGATCTTACGCCCAAGGTGATAGTTGTTGGGGCGTTCACGAAGCCTTGAATTACTTACATTTTTCAAGAGCTCGGATCTATCGATTCGCGGGTCGCGTGATATGGTCGAATATTCATGAATTGCGGATGAAAATATAGTTGTGTATATATAAATGTCGTTTTACATTATTTTGTAAACACGGAAGAGGGACGATGCGCGTTTTTGTTGTTTCTCGGTGAGATGCGAAATTGTGTAATGAATTTTGGAGGCTTTTGCGCGGTTATGTGTCTTTTGAGTCATCGAAAGTCTGTGGGATTAAAGAGACGTTCTTCTGATTCTTGGTGTAAGTATATACATATATATTTTTTGTATATGAAAATGCTCTAGCCGATTATCGTAAACAAGTTTACTGTGCGCGGTGCCTCCAACGCCGGATGACACACTCGATAGCCGCATTTTTTTCTTCACTGAAACGTACTTGTATTGCGCGAAGTTGCGAAGAATACCGGAGCGAAAAACTCGTGCGCCACGCGAGAAATTTCTCGTTATAAATTTCCTAACGTATATATTTCCGCTGCTATTATATACTCCTCGAATTTTCAAATATGATTTATCGAGCGTTTCGTAGTATGCGATAAGCCCGTGCAGAATCGAAATCTTGACGAGGAAAAAATGAGATCAATCCGTCCTTGTGTTGTGCATCGCTTCAATCAGCGGACACACGGGTATATAATCAAAGTGTCCAACTCGATTTTCGCGATTGATTAAATTCTTTTATTTTTTTTCGACTCTTATACCTAACGCGATCGAGCTCATAATCCTGAGAATTTTTTCACCGTTAACACATTCGAATTAATAAAATACCTTCAGAGCCGACCTCGTCGACGTCAAACAAACATGGGCTTTGTTATTACGACAAGTGTCGAGTGTGTGGCTTTACAAAGAGCGAGACACTTCATAGTTGTATAATGCTCACGAGTGACTTGAAAAGTATCTCTGAAAATTGGAAACACGTATATATCTGTTAGATAAGGAGCCTTTTGACAGAGTCTTTTTGTAAAGCGAGTACTTCTGCGGCTTTGGCAAATGGCAATTACTAGTTTGACACCCTAAAGAAAATGTTTACAGAATCTGCTGTTCGCCTGTGAATTGGACGCAAAGCAGATTGCTGTGCTTGTTTAGTTGGTATCGGTTTGGCTGATAGCCGTGTAATTTATTGTCGAGCTCGGGCACAGAATTTTTTTTTTTTTTAAATTGTGGTGTCGTGAAAAACAGTTCAATTTGCAAAGTGTGATTTTCATGCGTTAGAACTGACTGACGTCAATTGTGAAAAAAATGTACTGAGTAAATTTGTTTTTCAAGCCTGGACAATCGACTAGATTTAGTGCAAAGCTTTTGAAAAATTAATTTTGTTAATTTTTTTCCTGCAAATTAGCAAAATTTAAAAACAATTTTTTACCCACGTATATTATAGTGATTAGCATTGCTAATTGCCACCGATAGAGTAGATGGGAGATATTTGCAAGATTTATTCGGTACATTAGTCTTCGGCAAATATAGACTCTACTAACATTGGCGACAAATAAACTATTAGATCTTGTTTGACTTATTCCCGCGGATAAATGTTATTCGAGAGCAGTTATCGTAATAGAGTCGTGTATAGGCATTTCTGCAAGATTACACTGCTATGCACATTTATACGAAAAAGCTTGACATAACAGTCTCGTTTTAAAAGTCCTTCTAGGAAGCGTGTGTTACTCTGTGCAAATCGGACAAAAAGACTCTAATCTCTACGCTCTATCGATTTGTTATCAGGCGTGTGATAAAGTTTTTCCATTTTCTAATGTTATTCAATTATCCTACACCGAAGATAGCATTGTACATGTTTTTTAATTATTACTGATGAGAATCATGTTTAAGGATGTCTGAAAAATAAATTGCATATCCTTCAGACGCAAAGCTGTCCGTATAACTATCAAAATTATAATAATAATAACATGATAATGATGTCTTGAAAATTAATAACACTCGTGTAATCACCAGGCTAACTCGCAATAAGCGATACGACACTGTTAGTGTTACATAAGACCAGTCGCAGCTGAGGGGGCTCGTCCAGCACACAAATCGATATCCTCCAATAAAAAACTATAATTAAAATAATAATTCAGAAACTCTTCCACAAAATTCTTGTATGCTAATCTGAACAAATACAAAAAATTGTAAAACTCCACTCATAACGTACACTAATACGTCACTTCATCAAAAACCCAAACACCTCTGAATTTCAGCATATATATATATGTATAATTGTATATATATACACACAGCGGCGAGTTGCGGTAGGTCGTGACTCGGCAACTCACTCTCGCGCGGATTTCCCGTCGAGTATACGTACATTCGAGAATAAATTAAAATCCCTGCGCGATCAGGGCTCCCTGCTGTCTCCCGCGAGATTCGATTCTTTCTCCGTTTCTCTCTTTCTTGCCAGTCGCTCGAAATTGACGTAATCGCGACGATACACCGTGACATAGAATATAACGGACAAGCTTGTAACGGTACAATTATTTTTTTTTTATTGACTCGGCCGGTTTCCCGGGTAGTAGCTCAATTTGCGAAAAAGTTGGACGGTTGATGATGGGTTTGCGGAATCGTCGGTTTCTATTGTATAGCTTGATTGGAGTACACTCGGGAAATTATACGGGACTTTCTATTTCATTTCCTTTTCTTCGTAATAATGCGTACTACAAAATAGCTGTGTATGTACGACGTGATAATTTGAAAACATTCGCTGAAAAAGTTTCATCTGAACTCCCACGCTTTAAATTCACGACGTGCATAATATAGACGCGTTAAATTTCAAGTTTTAAATACGAAAAACTCATGTTATCGCGATTTTTTACGACACTCTTGAATATCGTATTAAGTACTTGAGTAAACTCTAAAATGTGTTTTCATACTCCAAAACATAGATATCGCTCAATACAAGCTTGTTCTCGTGTATACTGTCCTAATTAAAGTCTTCGGCGTTGACATATAAATTATACTCGAGAAGGTATGACAAAGACGAGTATTGAAAAGTCTTTTTATGCCAAGGTCAATTTTATGACCCGCGCGCTTGATCATATATCATTAATACGAAATCCATTAGAACATAAAAAAGAAACAAAAGAAGCATCCGTGCGTGATTCTCATCCAACGTGAACCATATAGCTGCTTTCCTCGCACACTAGAAAATAATAAAACGAAGCTATAAATCAGATTAGATACGATAAAAAACGATGAATCTCGCAAATTTCACTTCGCGCTCTCTGTTAGTTCCGCAGCATATCGAGTGAAATACAAAGTAGTCCAGTTGGTGCATACACGCGCCAGCCTTTATGTAAATCCAGAACAAAGCCGAGATGCGCAGCTCCTATATTTTTAGCTGACCGGAAATCGAGAGAGTATACTTATTTTCGGTTTAGCTCGATCGATGGCTGGATGAAAAATTCAAAATTTTGGGGCTACTCCACAGCGTCTGGCTATTATAAATTTATACGTGAATTTTACAATATTGGGAATGAATCTTCTTTGTTGAACGTTCTTTTTTCTGGATTGCTAAAGCAGCCGCACGTGTACGCTTGCTAAAATATACCCAGCTACGAATAATATTGAACCAACGCGTTAATAGCATTAGTTCAGCACGCGAATGTTTTTAAAAATACCCGCGTTTACTCGTAGACTTACACCGACTCGGAAAACCCGCGGTGATAATCCATCATCCTCTTCTCGATTTTCGAAAACACAATTACAATTTACATTTCAATTATCCACCTCTATTCACCGTGTTTTCGACAACAGCTTCGCTCGTAAAGAAAATTACATTCGTCTCCTTTAAAACGAGAAATCCCACTTTATGCAATAACGACGAGTCGCAAAGGCGTTCACGCCTCGAAGCTAATTTTTTTTTTTTTTTTTACAAAAACCATGAGCTTGTTTACTCCGTCGCGCGCGTCTATGAACAAAAAACTGTACGCGTATATACACATCTCAGATCATTGACTCGCCAACTATCCCACTCCGTGAGCGTAATATAAGTACAGACTCGGGCACCGCTCCAAAATCTCCAAAAACAAAAGGGGTCTGCATCTCCGAAAGATGAATCGCGCGCAAACGAGAGAGAACTGCAATATATACATATAGTAAGACATAGTAGGCAGGGATAGAGCGAAAGAGAGCGAGAGAGAGAGAAAAGCGGGTCGAGCACGCGGATGCCTGCTGATGTGCACGTGATTCCAGCGTGCCGGCATCGACCGCCTTTCCCCACCACATTCGCGGGGGCTAACAACGAGCGCGCTCTCTCTATATATATATATATATATACGTTGCTGCTGCGGCTGACTCACCGCGAGCAGATCGGAGGCCCCCCTGCAGCAGCAGCAGCTTCTATTTTTCCCGTGTATAAACACCTGCAGTTACCGCGGTTTGGAGAGATTAATTTCTTATTTTCTTCGAGAAATTTCATAGCTGTTTCTCCTCTTTTTCGAGACGATTGTCAGGGGTTTTTTTCATTGATTTGGGCTAAAAAGTAGGTGGAGTGCAACGAGCGGCCCTGAGCTGCTTGTCGTTCGCTAACCCCGAGACTTGCTGGCGATACAAGCGGAGATGGCTTTTTTTTCATTTAATTTTTGGCGACGAGGCTCTTTGTTCGCGATCTGAGTTTGTATCGGAGCCAGAGTAACGATCGGAAATGGTTTAATTTAGAAATTAAGGGCGGAAAGCGAACGTCTGCTGGTGTGCCGTGAAAAAGTTAAAAAAAATCGGATATTTTTGCTCAGTATTATACACTGGACGCGTGATGTGCACTATTTGCCTTCACCACACGGGAATGTCGAAAGCAACGAGAATAGACGCGCTGGTTAAGTCACAAAAATAGGCTCTACGTTTTCAAGTTTTACATTATTTTCGAGAGATCTTGCCACTGTAGAAAATTGCGGTTTTTCCAAGTGACTCGTACGTGCATTCATTCGTGTGATTGTTCTTTTGGTTCCCGGAAGTAAAAATTCATCAAACCCCGATAGTTCAGTATCCAGTGACGTCAAGGTCCCAGTCTTTAAAATACACATTTTCCTAACGACACATACGCGCCCCTGAGAAGGTGAAGGATTTTTCGGTGATACTCTTTTTTTGTTTACTACTCGCCGGAGTTACCTAATTGAGAAGACACGACGACGCAAAAAATCAATATACCTGTGTGCGTCGCGTGAACGAGGAGATTACAAACTTTAGACATCGGTCGGACGTAAAGAAGCTGTTGTAGCCGATCGACGGCTGCGTTTAATTTTCAATATTGAGTGCATAACGGGTCACGGATTATCTAGTTTCATTCGAAAACTATACAATTGTACACCTACTTCGGGTAGCTATATTCTACATACTCGGGTAATTCGTGTACAGGTTGCGGCTAGATACGAAGATCTCGTTATATATTTTTGACCTTGTAAAAGTTAATATATTTCGCGGTGCAGTTTTCATTTCGACACGTGTATCGTAAAAAAAAGGAAACGAACTATTAACGACCTGTAAAACATTACTTTCTAGAAAACGTATAAATCAAGCGCTTTTCTAGAGCTTCTCTATAAAAAACAACGAAGCGATGAATCGTAACTTCGGAAAACTCTATAGATCAGCGCTATTTTCGAGCCATAACTTTTCAAAGCCCGCCGCCGACGGCCTGCGCATGTAAACAGGGTCTGATTCATCGTGTCTCGCGGTAGACAGCTGTCTGTGTATTATACGAATTTTCCAGCGTCGTTTGACATTCATATATACCGCGCAATCATCGTCGCGACGAGGAACCAATTTGCAATTTCAATTTTTCGCGCCGGTTCCCGCATTAGTTCCTATATATGTATAGGCGCGGAGACGTGCGATTATTCACGCTGCGCTTAATTGCCCTCGTTTATCGGTCGAAATTAAGCGGATCGTTTAGGAATAATTAACTAATAACCACCGTATAAGCGAGCATTTTTCTTTCCTTCTTCAAATTGTTTTCTTCTCTCGTTTCGATTATCCGTACACGCGGCTGGAGAATTGTAAAAAGCTTGTAATTTCGCAACCGGTGTATGTGGAGTATAGTTAAATTTATACGTCGCCGTAAAAACGTCGAGTGTGAGGTCGCGCAAAGGTAGAATTATATAAGCGATGCATGATCTGCAAGGTTGCCGACTAAAGTTCAGTTAGAAATTGATGCAGCGTGTATATACGCGTTAACCGAGCGGTATTATGGTGTCACGCGATTAATAAGCTGCGCATCATCACAGCTGATGGATATATAAAATCGACGCGCAAATCATCACGTTCAGTCATTACAAATCGAATCGGAGACGTATTTTTCTGCACTACTCGATCGTGTTATTTCCTCGGCGCGTATACGCGTATACCTCTAAAAATAGCAGCGCAGAGATATATAGAACTGAATCGATCTCTCGGGCGCGACGAGTCAATAAAAGCTATGCTGCACGTGTGCGCGTAAAAGCTTTCTTCCTTATCGGTGAGATTTTCTTTAATTTTCCACGCACATTATAAGCAGAACAAAGCCGAGGATCGATTTCTCATCGGCGTGTGTCGATCCGCTCTGGTTTCTTTTTTTTTCCGGAGAGAGTACTTATATAGCGCATGTGCTCTGCACGACGCGGCCGAGTGGCTATGCAGTCGCTGATGTGTGCGATCCTTGGAGCAGGTCGTTGACAGAAAAGCCCCAAGCGCGAGTGTATAATATAGCGAACGAGTGCTTACATCACTGGCCGCTGCTTGAGTTCTATGAGAGAGAGAGAGAGAGAGAGAGAGAGAGAGAGAGAGAGAGAGAAACGAGTTTTTAGCGCTGCGGGAAAATCTTGATGTGACGGTTGTTTTTTTTATGATGAATTTTAATAAATAATTGTTCGCTAGTGCGAGATTTCCAATATCGCCTGCGTAGAGTGCGCAGTTGTATATGTACGTATTTTCCAACATTCGTTTTGATCATATATTCGCGGTTAATTAACCCATAATTTATGTTCTCGAACAGAAGCGAACAGAAAGCATTTTACACAGCTGATCGATTGAAAAATAATCATTACGCGTACGCGCGGTACTTTGGACGCTGCGGCAGATATACGATAACGAGGCAGGATAAACGGAGAGTCGATGCGCCTTTCACTATCGTCGAACGCATTAATTTCCATTTTTTTTTTTCAATTGAAAAATCTCCGAACGATCGTATTCACGTATACTGCGGCGAAAAGGCTAAAGAGCATCGCATCGTTTCGACATAAAAATTATATAACAGCGAATTCATCATCCTGTTCACATACAAATATGCGAACCCACAAATCACCGTCTTCCAACACATTCGCTGCTTTTCAGACATCCCAGCAGTACACGCGGATATCCTTGACCACGACGATAAACCACCAGGAGAGTCCGATACAATCGTATACGGTCGCCGCTAAAATCACGATTCCACGGCACCTCGATCAGCTTCAGCAAAACAGAAAGAGTTACGTGCACGCGGTGTTATGTGCATCGGTATACTGATGCACGCGTCCGCGGCGTGTCGACGAGCGCGCGCAGGTGTGAGAAAAAATATGGACGTGTACAATGTGTGATCGATTCGATTATCATAATGAGCCGCGGATCCGCGATGGAATTTTATTATTTTGAAATTAAGTGCGTAATCGAGCGTTTTGTAAAAATTGACGGTCTATTGTGCAGAGGAGTACAATCGAGCCTGCTATTACCGCAAAGTTAACTGATCCTTCATCATCTTCCGGAAAATTTGCCATCACACAGTATATGCATATGGCGAACTAGCAATAATATCTAGTAATCAGGAAAATCACTGACGAATGTATTTCTCTCGACTCTCGAATATTCAGCTTCGCGAGTGTTTATAATATAGATTTCTCGTGCTGGTCGTCACGTAGGCGAAGAAAAGCTTCTTGTGTATCCCTATTATAATAAATCGAGGAGGAAAGAGCTCTATATATGTGCTGCGACTCGTCGCGCGCAAAACAACAACATGCGTGTCACACGCCCGCGATATCATCGCTTATATATATATATATATATATATATATATATATATATATGTATATGTATACACGACAACGCATTGTAAGGTTTTATCGTCGTTGCTAATGGATTAGCGAACGATGACGGTATATATATATATAAACGAGAGACTGATTAGGAAACTCGTGTATGGGACGCTAATTTCGAGGCGCACTTTGTTTAGATATTTCTCGTAGAATATTATGAGGCGATTGTCGGAATAAGGAGATATTTTCCGTTATCGAGTGCAATGCTGTAAATAATTATGTGCCTATATAATGTTCTCCGATGTGTTATCTCAGCTCATCACGTGATGGTTACGGAGATCATTGTCGCGAAGTGATATCGAGATTAGGGATTTGTAGGAATAGCTTTTATATATATAAACTATACGACGATATATTTGTCCTATAATAGTGCTTAGAATAAGGTGTCAATGCGTGACTGCAGATAAGATATAGTAGCGATACTGTATTTGCGCGACGAGATATTGTTGACTTGATAAACATTATCTACTGAGCTGCAACAATAACGCTGCGCTTATAGGTTCGACGCGCGTTATCGTTTTGCAATCCGCGTATATTAAAACGATCGCATCTCGATGTGCAAAATTGCGAACAACGGACAAACATTCAAAATTAAGTACCAGATAGTGAGTATATAACTTAGGTTATATAAGGCCGAATTAATTGCAAATTAAGAAAATCGAATACGAATACCTCACATAGATAGCGAGGCGCAAAGTACGCCGAGTTAATTCCTTATCAGTCAGCTATTAACTACACGTTATACATCCAAAAAAGGCTTGTCCGATTATTCCACGTGAGAACACTTTGGCAACGATAGCGCGACATATTTGAACGAGATAAGAAAGCTTTTTAATTCATAAAAAATCACAACTCTCGATCCAGCGATTATACATACATCCATTAAATTACCCAACACGCGGAAACGGTTTTGCTGTTCAACGATAGCGTAATAACCGCGTGTAACGCGCGCTTATTCCAGCTGTACAAAGGCGAAAACGAAGACGCCGATATGTCCATCGCAGCTCGTTTTCTCACTCGCCGCGAAAATCTCTCGGGCAAAGGAAAACAGCCGTAAAAGCACTCGACGCAACGACGAGCGAAAAATAAAGCCTCGGTACAGAGCTGTATATATATTTGCAGCAGAGTAGCGCACGACCAAACGGACTTTCAAGTCGCGGATCACGTAGCCGCGCATAGCCTGTACTGCCGGTGTTCACGTGATATCCGGCCTTCGATACGCTTATTTGTTCGTAGTCGCGAGCCATCATCGTTTCCCCTCGACTCTCTGCGCTATTATTGTATAGCTACTCACCTTCGCGCGATTTGCGCTAGACAGCGGCTAACGGCGTTTATTCGGAGTCATCGAGCGGATCGTGTCTCTTCGACTGCTTTTTTATTTGCGCAGATGAATAGACGCGAAAGGCGACTATGACATTTTTTGCTTCATTCGCGGATACGGATTCGATCTTTTTCGCGGGAAAAAATCGATTTGAATTTGAAAAATCATTTTTTCCCTTCACTGTTTATCCGATCGAGTCTAGACTGGGTGTGTGACGCTCAAAAAAGTTTTATTGCTAAGACTAGATCACTTGCTCGAGTTACGAGGATAAAATTGGGACTTTTTGTACCCCCGCCTTTTTCTCCTGTCAGAGTTGAACAAAAAATGTATGTCTCCGCGAAAGATAGTTCCAATGCCGTAATCGTCACGCGCGTACGATTGTACAGTCCTTGTGATCATTCCGCTAAAGATTGATTTTTCTCACAGTCTACGCGGCATATAATTTTACTCGATTTTTCCTATAATCGTCATGGATTGAATTAATTTTATAAAAATCAGTATACACTTCCGCTGGATCATACCGACGTTTGCCGCATTAGTAACATAATGTACTTTGAGTCACCTAAAAAAGAAACAATGAAAACCTCCACGTTCCGCGCAACACTAAAGTACACGTCGCACAAAGCGAAAAAAAAATCAGACTCTGTTACATCGTACACCTTAATCTTGTTTCACGCTCTACATAACGGCAAGCGGAAGTCACATCCCAAGCGTCTCCGCAATAAAGTACGCAACGCGCAAATTAACTCATCCGCAGCATACGCGTGTTCTGAGAATCCTGTAAGCGCACCTGCACCGCACGTGGCCATCGGCGAATCTATCGGATGCAATCACGCGTCGGTCCGTCGAATCTCGCTAAACGTGACCTAATTACCGCACACGCGCGTCATTATATTGTCTCGCGAGCCGAGAGATAGAAAGCTCGGCGATATCAGCACACTCGGACGTTCTAGCGCAGATTCGAGTGTGTGGATGTACGTATTAATGAACTCTTTCTCTCGTTCCTTTTTTTCGCGGCGATATTTTTTCGGCGCGCGGTGGACTGACGCACGAGCCTCGCGAGCAGAAATGCGAGACGCGTTTCGGCTGATATAGCGGCACCTGACAATGCTCTTTGTCTTTTTTACTTTTTTTTTTATAGATATATATATATATATATATATACGCGACGACGAGGAGCGCGCGAAGAGACAACGGAAACCTGCAGGCGGGCCGATGCTGACTAGGCGAGCCGACGTAATCGCTGATTATATACTATATATACCGATTTGGTTCTCGCGTTATTTGGCGGAGATACACTCGCAATTTGTGACGGTGTTTTTCTCATTTTTTGGGCGGCCGGGATATGTGTATAGTAATGATGGGCTCCGAGGAAACGGAAATTTATTTAAGCAGAGGAGTATTTTTTTTTTGTCTTATCGACGAGAATCATTGTTTACGGTGGAGAGTTGAGTAATTTATCATTGGATATGAGACGGATGGTTTGTGCATAATTGTTCGTGCGAAACATATTTAAACTGTTTCAGGTATATCGTCGTGATTCATGCGCGGGCGTACGTCTCACCTAACCGGTCTCTTACTACTTAAATTACAATATATTGTGTTTGGAGCCTAATGAATTGAACGGAGAAGACTTTTAATTTTTAATTTTTAAATTAAAGTTTTATTGCTGGTACGAATATGAAGCCAGACATATAATCACTAACAATAATAGTTATCTGCTTCGTCAATACTAAAGTACAATTGGAAAATCAATAATTAACGTTGGAGTTAATCATCTTTAGTTACATTGTTTATCCATATACATGAGCAATATTTCCACAATGATATTCACGCATCTCAAAGTCTTGTCTTACTCAAGGGTTGAAAAAACGAAACTATGACGCATGAAAACTCACACGTCTTATATATACGCATAATTATCGTCAAACCTTGGGCAGAACGATTTTCAAATAAAAACCTGCGAGATTGAAGCCGAGAAGGTAAGAATACCGAGGCAGTATATGAATCTATTTCACATTATTGCACGTCTTGCGACTTGGAAACCTTTTTGCGTATTAAACTTTCAAAAGCGTTCATACTGGAGGAGTATATATATATATATAGACACGCACACGAGCCACTTTTAAAGTTTCAACGAGAACTTATTTTGAGATACAGTCGGAGCATGTTGCCTCTAAAAAAAGGAAACGAAAAAAGGACAGTCGTGGAAATACACCCACACCGTAAATAAAAGGTATATAAATTAATGAAACGTAGTTAACGTCGAGTAAATTCTCCCTTAATTAAAACGTTAATCGATCGTTCCCTATATAATTAACAGCAAGAACTCGTGAGAAACAACGATTAATTTTCCAAGAATCCTCATCAAACCTACAGGTATACATCAGCCACACCTCCACCAACCTTATCAGACCAACGACGACAACAACAACAACAACTACGTCAAAAGTCCTTCGACGCGTCTCTAATCCCGTGTCTCATCCTAACTAATGAAATAGCTGACATCCAGGAAGAGGTGCGCCGCTACACGACGAGTCCTTGGATAATACGGCGTATTATACACACAAAACCTCAACTCTCCGCAGCGTCCTTGCGGCTGAAATCGATGCTCGCCGATAACAGTATATATATATACACAGCGGACCGGGAACTGCGCGAGCGGACAAAGGGCTGCCGACTGCGCAGGCGCAAGTCGTCATATTTGTTTACATCTTGCTCGACGTACTATATAGCATGCGAGCTAATCTACCCGCCTCGTGTGCGTCCTTTACGTGACACTTTTTTCTTATTAGGGGTTGTTGGTTTTTCGTTGCCAGATTGGTTTCCGGTTCGCGAGTATATGTTTTTACTTTCGCTGATCCGCTAAATTAATCAGTCCTGGAGGGTGAGCTGTATATTATTATAGCGGAACACGCGTTATTAGCTCGCTTTCTGCGAACTGACGAGCTATACGCATGAATGATCATTGAGAAAATTTCCCACGAGTCCTTGCAGGTGTTTATGCGAAAAGCAGCGATTCGGTATAATGCAGGCATAATTTCATTCGAATAGCGCGCGCGCGGGATTATACACCGATTTTCCATTATATACGAGCCGTGCGATCCATCAATTGAATCACATATAGAAGCTTCATTTCGCCTTGAGTATACAAAATACATCTCGTCATCGCCGGTATTATCTCTCTGTGTAATACGAGCGAAATTTCTCGTCCATCTTCTTCTCAGCGGGATAATCAAAATATGTATCGCCGCAAGCTCAACTACGGGGAAAATACACACCTATATATAACATTATCAGAAATCGATCATGATCGATCATAACGATCGTTGGCATCTCGACGAATTTAAGAATAGCCGCAGCGCGACACGTGCACAAACACTCTCGGAGAAGAGATTATTATTACAACGAGCGCAATGAATTCGACTCGCGACCTTGCCACCACACATGAGAGGCAATAAAAAAAAAATTACTCGTCCAATTTTATTTTTCACTCGATTCGCCGCGCGCTTCTGCGTCTTGTATATTATACATACACAAACGAGAGTAGACAAAGTTTATCGATCGCCGGGTGGACTCGACACGCGCGTGACACCAATGCAGCGCCGTCGTCGCCGCGCTACATAGACTCTCTACTGCTCAATGACGTATGTTATACGTATATACATAGAAGCTACATTCATGGGACGCATGTGTGTGTGTGTGTGTGTGTGTATAAGTGTACGAAATTGCGAGCAATTGATGAGAGTTAACGTCGGTGTGGGCTCGGAGTCAATTGCTGATGCCGCCGTGGAAAATAACAGCCGAGCCTCCGACGTTGTGAGATTGCGCGTGAGATGGTATATAGCTGCTAAGCTTCCACTGTTGTGTTTACGCGAAGAGGCCCTTGGAAATCGCTTATAGATATAGTCCTTCCTGCTTTTTCGGTCTTATCGCGAATCTATAATCCGAGCTAAAAAAAAAAGAATCATCTTCCGTTTCGGTTGAAACAACAGCGAAAACTCTCGCTTCGAAACATTACCTCGTCAGTGTGCGAGCTATATGCTAAGCAGCTGATCGCATCCCCGCGGCAGCCGTCGCGTCGACTCTCTTTCTCGCAAAGGGCAACATCGAAAATCAGCCCCCCCCCCCCCCCCAACTCGATGAATCTGTTCTACGCACGAGTCAAGCCTCGTAGAGGTCACGGAAAGAACGACTACATCCCCGTGTAGAAAGTGAACTCACCTAGAAAGTCGAAGAGCTTGGAGAAGTCAGCTTTCTCCTCGGATATGCGTATATCGACTCTTCGCCTTCCACTTCGACACCAGATGACAGACAGACGGACGGACGGACAGACAGACAGACAGACAGACAGACAGTAAGAGAGAAGACACGAAGAGAGCGAAATCCGTTCCGCGCGCTCCTGGGGTATAGTGTGGACTATTGTACTACTAGCGAGTGCGCGAGCGAATGAGTTAGCGAAGGACGAGTTTAGAGCCGCGGAGGGGTCCAAAAAAGGGGGTGGGGGGATCCTCCGCGTAGTTGCGCGCCGACTCCGGAAGGTCCGCATTCGCGAACTCTCCCTCCCTGCGTACGTGTGCTCTATCGTTGGCTTCTTTTTTTTCGCCTGACTATACATATACGTATATCCCTCGAGGGAGAGAGCGAGAGAGATAGAGAGGAGGATCGATCGCATGGACGCCCCCGACGCAGAGGTCCATGCCCTCGCGACCGGAGGCCTCGACCTCTTCCTCGCCTCCATGCTGCTTGTCTGCATAGGCATCTCGTTGTGTATAAGCCTTTTTTAATTTTTCGCGCGACGCGCGTTCCGCAGACTATACGTGGGGTTGTGCAGTGGAGATTAGCGTTTTGAATCGTGCGGAATTGCCGCCGTTGGCGGAGCTTGCGATTTCGAAAAAGAATTTTTTTGCTTTTATAACGGAGAGCTTGTTTACCGACAGCGCAACTACTGTCGCGTTCTGCTTATCGAGGGTCGATAAGCACAATACATATAGATCGACGACCGAGTAGCCAGGAATTCGCTTTATCGAGCGTCGGTTCAGCTTTTGTGTTTAGCGCGAATAAATGTATAGGCAAACTTTCAAGCTTTGAAAAACGATTCGAAGCATTCGCGAAATTCAAAATAACTTAGTTCTTCCTTATTCGAAATATCGACTATAATCGTACGCTAAAAATTCATATACGCTTATGCAACATTAGAAGCATTGTGCACGCGTGCGATCACGCGATAGTCCATATATACGACTCGCTTTTATTATTGCCGAGCACAGAATCCGTGTTTCGCGCAATAAAGCTTTGATCGAAATTAACTGCACTTCGAGGGTATAACACTCATAATGGCATCAGTAAAGTCCCTGTGGGAAAAATTACACGGGCGCGCAGTTTGTCCCTGACCGAGCGCTGGGAGAAAGGAAAAGTTTTTCAGATATGCTATATATTGAGGATTGCGAGAAAAAAATTCATACGCTTTTGTCGTTAGGTTCTAATTGACTTTATTGCGCAGGTATAGCTACTTACAGGGGAACTACTGCGACGCGAGGTAATGATAGTCGCGTGTATTGAATTGCAGAGTCGTTTTTAAGGATAAAGTTGTATCTCCCTATAGTGAGACTCTGTTTTGCAATAATTTGAAAATTGTTCGTCATTGCGGGCTTGCGATATAGATACGATGGTATCGAGTTCGAAATATATTCTCAGATGTCACGGGAAATGAATCGTGTTTATACATGAGATATCCGCTGGGATTAGAACAATCAATACAAACAATACAATAAACAAGAAACTACGCTCATATCTCTGGAAGCAATCTGTCTATTTTATTCATTGCAGCCGTGTAATTAATTATATAATTTCCTATCCGTTCGAGATAAGAACTCGCAATTATGCTTACCATACCGCGTATAACGATGACTTTAATAAAAGTATCGTCGATCGATGGATCGATCTCAGCATCCGTAAACAAAGTCAATATTAACATAGAGATATAAATATAAAGACTATATATACCGCATCGACTACCCAGCGTTTTGAAAGACAAACAAGCGCGTGTTTGTTCAGGCATCTTTTTAAAAAGAAGCAATTCCTGCGCTCGCGCACGACTTTCACTGCCTATACCCGCATAAATGCACGCGCACACGTATACGAATAACGCTGAAAAGTTTCCGCATAATTGCCCTCTTATACAAACGCGCGCCGCATCACAATGACAAAATTTTAGCGTATAGCATCCGACTGTAATGACACTCCGACACGATATAAAAATAAATACACGCGCGGCGTTGCGTAATTCGAACGTTGACAGGAAAATTGCGTAACCGCTCGTTGAAAAATCTCTTACCGATCTCCGAATCGTTAATTTATCGTTATGCACGCGTTGATTTACCGAGAGCCCGCGGCATCGCGGAAAATGCAAAAACGAAAAAATCCCCCAAAGAATCGAGGAACACAGAGGCATCGGACACCACGTGAGAAAGCCAAGATTTCTATTCCGATCTCGTTTGGTTCGAAAGATCGAAGATCGTTCGAACGATCGTTTGGCCGACCGTCCGCGCGGGGTATTACCGCGATGAGTTTGCGGAAAATAATATTGTAATGGGCTGCTCTGCTCCGCGACTATCCCCCACTATAACGACATCCAACTGTCTGACTTTTAGCCGCAAGCGAGAGGCGCGTGTCGGTTAGTACTTTAGAAAACGTCGTTCAGCCCGTCGCACGACTCTCACGCGGAGAACGCGTAGAGCCGGTCAGATTGGCGTTTGGGCGTAGAACTGTGTTGTTTTTTTTCTCGCTCGTTACGATAGACTTGTACGCCTGTAATTAATTCTAGTCAATCGCCAAGTTTTTACAGCTAATTTCGGATTTTTTTTATTGCTCGGTTGGTGCGAGGAGAAATTGCGCAAAAATTTTTGTGCTGTTTTGCTGGGATACGTCACGAAGAGATGGCACATGTTTATTCACGAATCACGTCCTCGTCGGTAAGATTTTTTTAATAATTTTTCGAGGGATTTTTCGTCGCGGAAATGCGCGAGGTGGCTTTTTCCGTGGGTTTGTTGCGATCGTTTTAGAAGGCAAGTTGCCCAATACTTCGAATAGCTAAGCAGCAAATGACGCGCGAAGAATCGGAGCATATTTTACGTAAATTTCAATGCTGACCGCGCGGTTCGGTTTTTCGAGCATTTCATTCCGGTGTTATAATTACAATTTTTTCCGGCATTTATGCAGGTTAAATGAAGAATTTGCGTAAAAATTTCATTTTGTTACAAATTTATGTATATATTTTACTTTCTATAAAACGATAAAAATTCTCGTCCATACTTTTTTCTCACATTTCTTTTTGACAGAACGGTTTTGCATATTTTATGGAAATCTTTTTCGGAGAATTGACCTTTGAATATTTTCTTTGTTCGGAATTGAAAAAAATTCCTTATTTTGAACGTGTACGTGTTTAAATTTAAACATTCGCACGCACTTATCACTAAAGCTCGCAAGCGTACTTGAATTTTCGATTGTATACAGCTTATATTTTACGTAATATTTTGGCCTTTTGCTCAACGCGTGTACTATCTCTGTTGCAGACGAAGTGTACTTGTATCAAGCGTAATCTTCTGATTTACATGAAAGAACTTATTTGAAATTCAAAGCCTTTATTCTTGACCGAATAATATGCCTTACATTGTTGAAAGTATCGAGCCACAAGGGAAATATTTTTGAAGGGGCGAGTTAAAAACGCGAAATACGCAATGAAAAGTAGCATAAAAATCAGGCAATGTGAGAATCGAGTAACGATAAATATTGAAAGTGTTCTTTCACTCGGGACTTCAATCGCCGAGCGCAACTAAAAAGAAAAATCTGTTACGACAGAAACGTCAAGTCTTACGTCGGAAATTACATTCGGCTGTTTCCTTTCCTTTTCGCATCACGCGATAGTGGCCCTGAATTAAAATCTCTTTTGATGCAGGCCGACGCTTGCGCTTCTAATACCCTTGAATAAAGCATTTTTTTTTTGCTTCGAAATTTCAATTTCAATATTGTTCCTTGTGTACCCGCTGTATCTTTATTCGAAGCATTTATACTTTAAAATTGTAATGTTCTGCGGTGATATATTTATACGCAATAATGGTAATAATTATCCTTATGGAACCATCTGATAATAGGTATGAGGAAAATGAGTAAAATAGGTTACTTACCAATTTTTGACAAATCACCTGCTGCACTTTTGACGCAAAAAAGAATTATAATTTATCGTTACTTAAAAAAATTGTCCTAATAGCTTTAAAAACGACATATTTAAATAATTATTTTTGAATTGCTGATGATGAGCAATATATAATATAAGAAGTATAATTATAATAATAATCATTCTTTTAGCGTCATTGGTGCAGCACTCGATTCAAACTTTGCTCATTTTCTATCTATAAGCTTTCGAAGCTCCTTATTTATTCTTGATATAATACAATTACAAAATGTATACGGAAAAAGTACAGGAAATGTCCGGCAAATTGCAGATTATCTCTTCTAAATAGAATCGATAAAAATTCTAACAAGTTTTTAATTTTTTTTTAAGGAAAAAACTACAATATTATTTTTCAGTTATTATCCAAAGAGGTAGTTTAGAAAATTTTCAAAACAAAAATGATAATTGAACAACGATTAGGCTTGCAAAAAAACGCAAATACGTTGGACAAATTCTCGGCGGAAATTAAATCGAGCTCGCTCGCTTCTAAAAATTCAACCGAAGCAAAGCGCAGCACCAGCTGACTGTCAATCGCCTCTTTACTTTTTATGCAGCTGACGAAACCGCGGCGAATAGAATCTGCATATAAAACATCCACCTTTGCCGCGTAAAAACTAATTTTTTCATTCAACAAATTCCGATCGACGCAGACTCGCTGCCTATAACCGCCTTATCGATTCAACCCGCGCCTCAGCATATATCCGCACTTGAAAAACTGTCAATAGAACGTCTCATCGCAGAGTGAGATAACAACCACTGCCAACACGCGTAAACTCAAAAAAAGCACGGCCCAAAGAGTACCTCAATATAATCATAATCCCTCTCGCGATAAAAAGTCGGTCAAGCGCGCGATGCAGCGCTGCATCGACGAACGAAGTCTCTCTCTCTCTCTCTCTGTCAGCGACGTTTTCGCTGTGGTTAATATATAACCTATAGATGGTGTATGCATGTATATATATATATATATATATATAATACACACTCGTTCCGCTGCCGTTCAACAGTGCTTTATCATCGCAGCGTCCGCGCGGTGGTGTAGGTATTCTCGCTTTCTTTTCTCGGCTCGGCCAGTCGTTCCCCGATCTCGGCACGGTAAGCATCCATCGATCGCGTAATCTCGTCCCTCTCTCTCTCTCCTCTTTCTGCTGCCCTCTGAGAGAGAGAGAGAGAGAGAGAGAGAGAGAGAGAGGGAGCGAGCGAGCGAGCGAGCTTATGTGTCGTCTCCTTGCTCCATTTTCGTAACCGGCCCACATTCGAGCGAGACGACTTTTTATTTCACCTCCTCGCTCCTACTCTCGATAATATCTGTTTACGATCGAATTGATTTAATTAACCTGTTTCTAATCGTCCTCGTGGTCGTCTGTCTGTCTTCCTGCTTTCAGCTCGTCCGTCACTGCGTTCTTCAGAACAGCTGTCGCCTCAGCCATCACAAAGGTGAGAGTCCGAGATCTCCATACTTATACTTACTCATTCCGCCGTGGACTTTCTCTTTCACTCTCGCGCGAGCCAAACTCACTTTTCTCACTTTTCTCACAAGTACTTATATCACTGATGTTACTTGACCAATACAGGAAGCAGCATGCCGTGCCCTTTCTTGACTCGCCTCTCGGCGAACTACGTGCGCAACTACGGGGCCTCGATGATCATGAACTACGGCCAGCACTGCCCCGTCATGTCCCGACTGGCCAGCAACCTCGCCGCTGCGGATTCGTCTGCTAGCGAGACGCTGGCCGACCCCAGCGCGAACAAGTGTCCCTTCCTCTCGAAGGAACGCGATGCCGTCAAGGAGGCTAGCAACGCTGTCAAGGAGGACGTCATCAGCCTCGCCGACAGCCCCAAGGATGACGGAGCCTTCAAGTACGAGGACTTTTTCCATGACCAGATCATGCGCAAGAAGAAGGACCACTCTTATAGGTATGTGTATCTGTGAACTGGACGCTGTGCTCGTACAAGGCGTGCTCATTCGAGATCGCTGTGCTCGCAGGGTCTTCAAGAAGGTCAACAGGCTGGCTCAGGAGTTTCCGGCTGCCATGGAGTACTCCTGGGGCGAGAAACCCATCACTGTCTGGTGCGCTAACGATTACCTGGGAATGTCCCGTCATCCGGAGGTTACCAGTGCTGTGCGAGAGGCATTGGACAAGTTCGGAGCTGGCGCTGGTGGTACCAGGAACATCTCCGGTAACTCTATGGGCCACGAGCTGCTGGAGAATAGATTGGCCGAGCTGCATCAGAAGGAGGCAGGACTTTTGTTTACTTCCTGCTTTGTGGCTAATGATTCCACGCTGTTCACCTTAGCCAAGAGCCTTCCAGGTTGTCATATTTTCTCTGATGCTGGAAATCATGCGTCTATGATCCAAGGAATCAGGAATAGTAGTGTTCCAAAACATATCTTCCGGCACAATGACGTAGCACATTTAGAAGAATTACTGTCAAAAGTTGACAAAAACATTCCAAAAATTGTCGCCTTTGAAACCGTTCACTCCATGAGTGGAGATATTTCACCGCACGAGGAATTGTGTGATGTAGCTCATAAATATGGAGCGTTAACATTTGTGGACGAGGTACATGCAGTAGGTCTATATGGCTTTCATGGTGCAGGTATTGGCGAGAGAGACTACTGTCTCCACAAGATGGATATAATATCGGGCACCTTGGGCAAGGCTTTTGGAAATATAGGAGGGTACATTGTCAGTTCAGCTAAATTAGTAGACATGATAAGAAGCTACGCAGCTGGATTTATTTTCACTACATCGCTACCACCCACTGTTCTTTACGGAGCATTGGCATCTGTAAATGTTCTGGCTTCTGATGAAGGAAGATCATTGAGGGCAGCCCATCAGAAAACTGTGGCCTATATGAAATCCAATCTCAGCTCTGCTGGAATCCCTATAATTCCTTCACCGTCGCACATCATTCCAATAAAAGTAATTATCTTATCACCGTACGTATTATAGATAGCCATTGTATTAATTGATGTTATTTATTTTACAGATAGGAGATCCACTTGTGTGCACCCAAATTGCAGATACAATGTTGAAAGAAAAAGGTCACTATGTGCAGGCAATTAATTATCCGACTGTAGCAAAGGGTGAAGAAAGACTGCGGGTAGCCCCAACGCCAATGCATTCGGAAGCAATGGTTGAAAAGTTCGTACAAGATGCCTTGGAAGTGTTTAAGCGTTTAAATGTCCCTAAAGTAGAAGTTGAGAAGCCAACAGAAATGGCCTCGAGAGCTATTTTAGTACACTGACAGAAGTCAATGTAACAAATGTATTATGTTATAAATTGTACATTCTGAACCACCAGAAAACAGAGTTTATTTATGTTAAAATAATCCTGTTCAAAAATGTATGTAATTCTGATGTTAAAAAGAAAAACTATTTAAATGAAGAAACCATTAATCTGAATTATTCCGCATCTTTTTTATTCAAGAAAAACATTCTTTAGCGTTATTATAATTTTCAGTAATAATCAATTGATCTATTATCTTCAAGCAAACATAATAGATTACATTCTGTTTATTCAAAGAAATCCAAAAATAATACGCAGACTGCTTGGGTACATTTTTTTTTATTATAAATAAACAGTACATAGTATTTGCGTCTACCGTTTATTGTTTAGATTGACTATGGAAATTAGGTGGCATTCACGTGAGGCCCAGAAGTCACATTCATGAATGCCCGATTCAGGAAAATAGAAAGTCATTGATTTATGAATTTTTGATTAGCACTGCTTTGAAATGTTATCTTTCTGCGATATCATGCATGTGTATATTCATATACATTTACTGATTAAACAATAGATTAATCTTTTGTAGTAATTAATAAATTTATTTACTGCTCGCACAAAAAAAGTAACAACGTTGTTACGTTATATTTTTAATAATTTAAAGTGATCAATTGTAGCTTTGTCCATGTAGAATTTAGGCAATCTAAGTACATTAAAATCAGAGCAAGTAAAGAGCCATTCAAAAGCATTAAAAAAGCTGTATATAGGTATTATTCACTCATGATAAGATTAATGGTAACACATTGTTGCTCAACCAATCATAGAAATCAATAATGACGATCCAGAAGTAGCATACCTGTTCAAGCGCTTGTTATACTTCGGTATCGCAGTCCATAGCAGAAGTACCTATAGTGAGTAATTGATTGTTCTGCTATCATATATATACATATATATTGTATGTACGCGAGCGCCTGCGCCCGTGTCGTCTGCGCGATTGCGAAAACTGGTGGCTCATATATGCTATGTGCTTACTCGGCGTCTGCACAAAAGGTAGGTAGTTATAGGTATTTTATGTGAGTAGTGCCAGAACAGCAGCGAACGCTGCTCGGATCGATCACATCACGGTGGCCAATAAAGTGACACGATGCAAACGGAGCCGAAGCCGACCTTCGGCATATTTGTAAAAACGTAAATATGTGATTTCGCAAGAAAACGATAGGGTCAGAGGGCAATTGTTCAACATTTATCGCGCCATGCGGAGGTTAATAAAAATCTTCAGACTGGCGGTCAGTCTCTTGAACGAACATGGAAAAGCTTTGTCCTTCTCTATCACGACTTTACTCTTGCTCTGCTACTGTCTGCATCCAGCGAGATTTGCTGCACACTACGATCACATCAAGTTGGAGGACATTGCTTCAGAGTTGGAGAAAGCGTATACTCCGAAGACTAATGCTTGTGCTGTTAGTATCACAGGTAGGAGCAACTCACAACTGCTGTATCCGGATGAAGAACCCAGGGAGGAGCCTAGTGCTTTGGCTCGAAGACTGGATGTGCTGCCTGGTGGACAGTGGAAGCCGACTAATTGCCAGCCCGTCTACAATGTTGCTATAATTCTTCCATACAGGAATCGACAGAGTCAGTTAACGACTTTCATGAACTATATTCATCCATTTCTGCAGTCTCAGAATCTAGATTATAGAATATTTGTGATAGAACAAAGTCCCACCAAAGAATTCAATCGAGCCAAACTTTTTA
Source organism: Muscidifurax raptorellus (assembly GCA_020010945.3). Classification (NCBI taxonomy): domain Eukaryota; kingdom Metazoa; phylum Arthropoda; class Insecta; order Hymenoptera; family Pteromalidae; genus Muscidifurax; species Muscidifurax raptorellus. Next base: position 6,219,201 of record CM052078.1, on the reverse strand, counting down.
ATATAGGTTTTGTGGAAGCCACAAAGATTAGTGACTTTCATTGTTTCATTTTCCAAGACATTGATCTCATTCCACAGAATCCAGATAATATTTATGCTTGCACTAAGATGCCAAGGCACATGAGCTCTAGTGTAAATACATTTAGATATAATCTTCCATACACTGGATTGTTCGGTGGAGCTATCGCACTTACAAGGCAGCAGTTTGAAAAAGTTAATGGTTTTTCCAATGTATTCTTTGGCTGGGGTGGAGAAGATGATGACTTTTACAGTAGATTACAGAGCAGAGGCTTTCCGGTAAACATCATTGACATTTTGATTTTTTGTTTAATACTTGTCAGTAGATGACTATTTTATAAATACTATTTTATAGGTAACAAGGTTTGGTCCTGATGTTGCACAGTATTATATGTTAAAACATAAAAAGGAACCACCTAGTAGTGCAAGATTTACAAATTTGGAAAATGGAGCAAAACGGTTCGACACCGATGGTATAAGTGATCTTGAGTACGAAGTACTAAATCATCAACTGCGACCTTTATACTCTTGGATTCTAGTCAATGTTTAACATTTTTCATCAAGTGTCTTGAATGGTGATATACAAATATTTTACAATAAAAAACTTGAAGCTTTAATTATGTTTAAAGTGTTGGATTTGTACTACATAGATATAATATGTTTTCTTGCATATCATATTGAATTTGGTACATGTGGATAATAGATCTCCTTAGAAAATTGAACAAAAATGTATTTAAGAATAATTTCAATAGAATCGAAAAAACTTTGCTTTTATTCAATTATAATTAAAAAATTATGCAATAAATAGCATGATTAAATTAAAAAGTATTTTATTTTAATCATGCTATTTATTGCATATGAGCAGACTGACTATGAGGTCCATACATCATTGCAGACTTTATATTAGAATTATAACTTATAATAGAAATGATATTTTAAGGTGTAATATATTATGTAAGATACAAAAAATGTTTTAAAGAAATGTAACTATGATTTTTATTTTTTTAATACACAAATTTAATAGCAGTTAGCGTTTAGTAGAATTACATAATGAAAATAAAAAAATGTATTAAAATTTCATTAAATGGTACCCAAAATTATAGAAAGATTTACTTATAAAATAAATACCCATACTTAACATTGTCTATATCATCGTATAGGTATGAATCAACAATAGTGAATAAAAATAAATACAATAAATACATGATTTCATATCAGGTAAAATAATCATACTATTTAAAAAACACTATGTAGATTGACCTCAAAAATTTCCGGGAATCCGTAATAAATCACGCTATTGCTATTAATTTCCTTTTGAAACTTCGAACACAGTAATTACTGCATATACAAAGTCGACGAAACAATTGATTTCTTTTATCATTACGAAATTAGACGCGCATTATATTCTACATATAAATTGAAGCCGTTACGCATAAAAAAATTTAAACGATAGATTACGTGTCAGAAAGTTCTTGATATCTCGCGTACATCATTTTCTTTACACAGTCTTTGTACGTATCTCCCGGCATTGCGTTGTAAGACGATGACTTTGCTCCCAATCCCGCTGTGGGAACTCGGCGTTCAGCTTCGATAATACTGGTCCTGCCTTGATTCGACTTGCCGAGGCCCATGCCTTCGGACCAGCCCATCTTTTGCAAGAGCTTATTACCAACATTATCCGAGCCAATTCCTGCCCTTGTTGGCTCCTCGTAAGATGCTGACATATCATCCGATCTGGTCTTCAAGTACTTCTCCTTTAATCTATTGGGCTGTGGTGGTTCTGGCTCGCCGTACTTGGCCCTCCGCTCCTTTGCGCGGTCTCTGTACTTGTTGTTTCGTTGTTGTGGATCATTCGGATCAAGACCACGCACTTGGTACCAATTCTCAAGATTTTGCTTATGCAGATCCGAAAGTTGTTGATGTCGTGATAAAGCTTCTTTACTGGGGAATTGTCTTTTGCAGAGAAGACAGGCAAGTTTGCTCCAGTCTGTGTGCTGTCTGTCTTCCTGCTGTACATCCTCGATCTCCTCCTCAGTATCACTGCCGCCGCCATAAGCCGCGACTAGACCATTGTTACCGCTGAGATCTTCCTCTTCAACGTATACCGTGGAAGAAATAGTTTTCTTTTCCAAGATGGCATAACCAGCGTCAGCTGCTCCACCCGCACTCTGATTACCCTCAGGACCTGGATAATCTGAAGTCCAGTTGGTCTTGGCATTTTCTTTCTTCTGGTTGAGCGTTTTTGCCCATCGCTCCATGTCCTTGGCGATTTTTTTGGCCACCTTCACCTTGTCTTGCTTCGTGTCTTTCTTCTTGTCGTCGATCGCAGCGTCTAATGTGGGAGCCGGAGCTTGTGCCGTGGTCTCGGGTGGGGCACTTATACTCGCTGCCGACGCCGCGACCACGGCGGTTGTAGGAGCTTGCTGAGCTGGTTTGTACGAGAAGGATTCGGCGTCCCAGTAAAGGAATTGCTGAGTGTGACTGTTATAATAGTACTGCGAATTTGGATCGTAATACAACCCGGTACTGGGGTCGTAGTAATAGCCTGACGTTTCGTCGTAATGATAGGTACTAACGTCCGGAACAGCTGCAATGACAAAATAAAGTAAGTTTCAGTTTCAGAAGTTTTATAAGTATCTAATCTTATCTGTAGCCATCTTTGTGGATACTTACAGTATACTTTCCCATCATTAGAGTGAGCAGGTACTCTACCGGTGGCCAAATTAGTACTGCTAGGTGCGTTCGGGGTAGGCCTAGCCTTCATTTCTTCCGCGTCACCCATCTTCCTAGCCGCGTGCAGCTGTTGAATAGCCGACTGAGCTACGGCTGCCGCGGCATTAACCCTATCGGTCTGGTTGAGCGAGGGCAATGTAATCGCCGAGCCCTGGATAATCTGGTTCTGGTAGTATTGCGTATAATACTGAAGATAGTGAGCCTTCTGGGTCGGTGTATTTGCGTACAGATTAGCGCTGTACTCCGCGAGCTGTGCAACGTCTTCGAGAGTGTAGCGATGCCCAGCCTCGTGATTCTTCCAAATCTCCGCGCCGTCAACCTGGTGCAGTTTGCAGTAGGCGATTTCGAGTTTACGCCCGTCTACCTGGAGGCCCTGTTTTGACAGAGCCGTGTGCAGGTACATAGCATCGACGACGTTTGCCATCTCAAGATAACATACACCTCGTGATGTATTAGTCAGGCTATCGCGTCCGATGCGAATACTGCGGATTGGCTGAGAACTGAGGCCCTGCATCGCCTGCAACACCGAGTCCTCGGTCGAGAGAACGTCCAAACCTCGCAGCAACACCGTGTTCGTGGGGTGTGGACTGATCTCGTCACTACCCTCGCCGCCTTCCTCGCTCTCGGCTCGAGAAGCCGAACATTTGAAGCACGTCTCGCGCCTCTTGAAATTGTGAGCTCCGCACTGTAATTCATTGAGCATTGTGATTTTCGTACAGACTTGTTTTTCATGAAAGTATATGAATGTATGTTATTGCAACGCAAAAAAAGTCTTACCTTGACACAGTGCCAGTCTTGTGTTTGATGCTTAGCCCTTGGCTTCTCCACATGGCCGTCCTTGGGAATGCTGTACTGCATGAGCGCGCGATACTGATCCTGCAGCATCAGTACACCCTGAAACAGACGATTTCAGTGTTATCCTGTTCAATGCCAGCTTAGCAGTTCTGTATCTCTCCCGAAAGCTTGCTTCTTTTCCGATTGATTGATTGATTGATCGACGTCGTCGGACTATAGAGAGTATTTCTACTTCAGAAACTTTCCGTACCCGCGAATTAAATTCTTTCCGATTCTCGGATTTTTTGTTCAAACTTTTTAAATACAATGAAGCTAAATACAATTCGAGCAAAATATCAGTACAAATGATTAGAAAAATGTGAGCGACTAGAGTCATTTTTACAAGTGCAATACATCTTGAGTCTAGTAAACATCCGTAGCTGAATCTAAGGAAAAGTGATGGGATCTTCGGATCTGGCGATAGTGACGTTTTGAGGGAGTCGAAAGGCAAAGTTATAAAAAGTAATGAGAGGAAGACAGAGAAAGAGATCGAGATTGAGTAGTATTACGATGAAAAATTGGAGTAAACTCATGCGGGAGTAGGGTAGTACAGTAGGTACATCAGGGAGGGAATGTTTAGATTCAGCTCGATGAAGATATTGAATTTTAACGTCGCAAAGTACAACAACAAGGCGTAAGTAAGAGTGTAAGCCCTATAGATTTACAAGTATGTAAAAATGTAAAAATGTAAAAAGATAAAGGTATATGGTATTATGTGGAAGTAGCCTTTTAAATTTGAGATGCGCAGCCAGGGCTGGCTGAGAGTAGGGCAGCAGCCCAGCGGACTGCTGCGTTACCGTGCCCTGTCGTCGCGCCACGGGGCGTCGGCGCGGCACAATTGAGCAACGCATCAAGAGGTCGGGACACTGGATTGAACTTCATTCTACCTGTTTCATCTCCATCCATCGTGCGGCCTCCTGAGTCGCGTTAAACTCGACGAATGCGAAACCTCGCGAAGCACCTATACAGAGCAAATACACAGATATCCAGAGTTAATCCACGTTTATGCCTGGAAGTCTCGGAGAGGGCAGGCAATGTGTCACAGCACCAACCATTGATAGAGACTGTCTTTTCGAACGATCGAACGAAGCGCTATCCCTGCACAAATCTTGCTTTTTTCTTTCTTTTCTCACTGCGTTTCTCTTTTTTTTTCATATAAATTTAGACAAATACCAGAAGCTAGTCTGAATCTAGCTCGGTATTTACTTTCTATTTACAAAAGTCTTTATCTTATTTTTTTTTCGTTTTTTTTTTATTCCCGTTGAATTTTGTGTGCAATTTAACAATTCTGTTTTGCCCGTTGGATCATCGTCATAGGCGCCGATTTCGACTAAACTATTTCAATGTTTTTATATTTTTGAGGAAGTCTTTTATTTAGCTTTTTTACAAGCCGGCGCCTATGTTGCAGAGTACTTACCTTTTAGCCCCTAATTATTTACAAGCGGAATATTCTAAGAGAGGAATCAGGAGCTGGGACTACATAATTAGCTAAGGAACTGATACCAAAAAATTAAACTCAATTGGATAAATAATACCGCAGACACGAGTTTTGCTATCAGAATTAACTGTGATTTGGTTTATACCTGTGTCTTTCTTGCGTATGAGCCTGATGTCCTTGGGCATAAGACCACAAACCAGAATGTCCTGACGAACCTGCAATGAATTTAAAGTTATTATAGAACTTTTGTACTTCACCAAATCCAGTAACGGGAGAAATGCATTGTCAAATATTTACATCGTTCTCAGTAATGTGCTGAGCGAGTCCTCGAATCATAATAGTGTTATTGGGAGTCTGGCTCTTGTAGTGCACTCCCTCCATGACTGCATTGTAACTACGCATGTGGTCTGGGTCATAATCGTTGCTCTCGCGACTGTGCTCATCGTCTCGGTCGCGACTCCTGTCGTCCCTCTTGGATCTGCGATCGCGATCCCTGTCTCTGTCGCGATCCCTCCTCCTATCTCGTTCCCTGTCCCTATCCCTCTCGCGATCTCTGTCTTTATCTCTGTCCCTCTCCCTCTCCAAAGAGTCTCCTCTGTCTCTTTGACGTCCATAACGATCCTCTCGTTCTCTGTAATTTCTATCTCGATCCTCTCTGCTTCGATCTCTCCGGTCTCTTGACCTATCCCTTTCTCTATCTCTGTCCCGTCTATGGGACCTGTACTCGGGACTTCTGCGTTCCCTGTCGCCTTCCCTGTGCTCGCTGTAGTCCGGCGATCGACTGTCGTTTCTGTACTCCCTCTGGTAATCAAATCCAGGCGTGGTGTGTTGTCTCCTGTCTGCTGGACCATAACCTGGCTCCCAGGGGTCTATGGCTCCTGTACTGTTGTACATTTTTCCTCAACATTTATTGCACACCTGAAAAATAAGTGCACAGTCAGCCAGCTGTTTTATATCAAGTAGACGCAGGAGAGTCTGTAAATTTCACAGAAAATTATGTTCAGTTGTTAACCTAGTGCTAAAACTAGCCGTTTTCAATTCCGACGCAATTGGCGTTCCACACGCTCCACAGCACGCAATCGATACGCAGCCTTGATTCCAAACAATGGGCCAGATCCCGCAAGCAAGTGCATGCAGATGTTAGCGCAGCTAATAGACAAGCCGTAGCCTCGGTTGTATAGATATTACGTATACTCATGCAAGTACGGGTTCGCGATTGATTATTCGCTCTCTCCCTCTTGCTTTTACATACCTATGCAGATGAGCGTCGTCGTAATTGTCGTCGATGCGCAACACGATGACACCGTTTCCCGGGAGTACAGGCTAGCCCACGGCGTATACGCTATTTTTCTACTCTATCGCCGCAGGAGAAAAAGCTACACGCGCACGGCAACGCAAAAACTCGAAGTAGAGAATGCAAGATATAAGTACATTACAGATATGGCGTTTGCTTACCTAGCAGCGTGATGATGGCTTCCTGCGCACGCGTTAGTTCCGGAGAAGATAGGAGAAGCCAGAACCGCTCGCACGAGGTGCTGGACTTTCCGGCTGTGAGTTCCGGAGACTGGATGCCACCGATGCAGCTTGTCTGTGTTCGGTGCGTTACGTAGATATCGGAAAATGTCGTCGACACTCGCCTCCTGCGCAGAAGTACGTATAATAATGTCGTGTGCGGTACGGGGGACGATCGCTGGCCACTGATGCTGATGCTTTGCGATGGGTACGGAGCGCTGCGGCTTGCTCTCGAATAGAGGAACGGAGGTCACGTGGTTCGGTAGCTCGAAAAATTTCTCTCGAGGAATCGAAGATGGCGCTCGGGCGGGCTAGTTTAACGAGTTTCGTTCGAGGTTTCGCTCGGTCTTTTTAGTATTTTGTTGAGTTTTTTTTTTATTTTTTAATACTTTACGGTAGTAAAAAGTTATTATCGACGATTATTTACGTTATAATAGGTATAGCCGAGTTCGTTGGTTTTAAGAGATAAATCTTCTTACAGTTAAGCTGCGTTAGTGTATGCATAAAATTGCACGAAAGGACAAATTAACATAACCTAGGATCGAAAGAAGACTTGGTAATTAATTCATTTTTTGTACCTAATAATCTGATAGTTGCCGTGAGATACCCTTTGATCGCGAAATCGTTATTAAAAAACCCAGGTGTAAGACCTAATGACATTCTCAACGAGAATCATAAGAAAAGCAAAATTCTCGTAAAATTATCCTTTTTACACTGGTTTTAGGAAATTCGCAACATTAGAATTTCCCAATAAGTAATTTATGTGCGAAACCCAAATTTCAAACGTTCCGCTAAACAAAAGGTGCAAGCGTAAACGCGGACATCTTGTTTCAACGGACGAATCGCGGAACGTTCCGCAAAACAGGGAAGTCTGCGATTCGACAACGCTGCCACTGCTTTCGGCCGGTGCTCCGAGATAGCAGCACAACACTCTCGCGCTCTTCTCGTGCAAAATTTTAAGTAATCTCTCGTTATCAGCTAAGGAATCTCTTTGTTTTCATATTGCGGGTCGTGCCCGCAAACCTGCAACCGTATCGGAAGCTGACCAACTGTGCAACGGTGAAACGGAAATCATCGACCCGTGTGCATTACTCAAGAGAGTAGTAAATAAGAGAATCAGGCTGGCCGGCATCAGAGTGACATTGTGTTTTACGAGTATACGGAAGAGCATTTTTTTCAGAGAAGTGGACCATTTCGAGCTGTCAAAAGGCCTCGAGAGCCGAGTTTCTTGAAGGTGTGAATAGGAATGCCGGATAGTGCATTTTATGAACGAACGGAAAAGAGATAAGGTTATATATACAACTCGCTCGTGGGGGACAAGGTCACACGAGCTCTTTGTCGTTTTCTCTGTTCAGTTTCTTAGCGCAGGCGAATAAGTGTAGTAAACAGTCCGGTGTGACATCATGGGCTCCGTGATGTGTATACATACATTCAGTTTCAGAGAAAATAATCGTGTGTGAATTTGTGATTTTACGAGGAACAGTAGAAGTTTTTGTGTATATTAACCCGAAACATTCTTGTTGTAAAAGTATATATACTTATGTGATACTCGGCCGACCGAGGAAATAAGCGACAGGTTCGTTCGTGCGTGTTGTGTGATTGTTTTTTAAGACCAAGACGATGGGATTGTCCAGATTCCTAAGAGACGAGACGGGGATTTTTGCATTGACGAAGCTGACGCCCTATGCATTCTTGCGATCTTCATTTTTTATCTTGACGATTCTTTGATAGAGGTGAGTTTTATTATTTTTAACCAACAGAATGGTCTTTGTGAATTTGTACACTTGATAAATACATTTTATTAATACATCGCTTGTTGACCTTATATGAAAAATAAATATTTTACCTTATCGATCGAACGTTTACATGAAATAATATGTATGTAATCACCGTACAAGTCTTGTTTGTTGCATTAAAAAGTCGGTTTTTAATTTTCTACAAGCCATATAATGATGAAAATCATCAGCATGAAAAAAGCCCAGGTGATAGCAAAACTGAAATATTTCATATCTATCGATATAATATTGGTACGTGTATAAAATTACCGTTCTATATATAATCAACCGAAAATGTATGATTATAAATGAATTTCAAGCGTCGCGTGTTAATATGATTTTAAATGCACTTAAATCGTTATACTCTCAGCAGATTTATATTAATCTCGTATCAAAAAGTCCAATATCTTAAAAAGAAAAATTCAAGACGAAACCGCAAGACAGACACCAAAAAAATATCTCTCGCTCTATCCAGTTAAACATATAATTTTGATTTACAACACGACCCAGCCCATAAAAAAAGTCGGTGGCGCGCGTGTATGAGCTAACAATTTCCCGCCCCCGAGATTTTCCTTTCAAGGCAGTAGTAATTACTCTTTACGTCCGAGTTAATATCGAGCGGACTTGCTTTTAAAAAGGAGATTTTCAAGCGCTTGCCTAGGCTAGCCCGGTGAATTAATCTGAGAAGGAAATATATTATATGCTGCTGCCTCGCACTCAACAGGGAGATATATACGACAAACAGAGAGAAGACGTATATAAAAAGCTTATCGTCGGCATAAATTTTTCTAGATAGATAAGCATCGCGGGCCTTAAAATATGCAGGAGGGTTCGATCATCGGGGTCGCGGGGTGCGGGATTGTTTGAGCAAATTCGTCGGCGGGGACCGCGCGCGGTGCGCAAAATCGATACTCGCCTGATTAACGTATACACACGCAAGGAGGGATGGCTAAGCGCGTATATAGAGGCGGGAGGGAGGTGCCTCTGTAGCGGAATTACAGCGAATTTCAAAGAAAATGGAAGACGTTGCGGGGTATATATACAGCGTATATATAGCGACTAGAGAGAGAGAGAGAGCGTTGAGGTATATATTATAGGCAAGAGGCGGGGGAGGCAGGCTTGTGCAGCCGGGCTGTGCGAAATTCACTTGGCGCGCAGCGGTTCCACGCAGCAGTGCACGAGTTGGTTCAACGACCACCGCCCTGCTCTCGACCAACCCCGAAGCAAGCGCGCGAAAAGCGAAAAGCTCTCTCTCTCTCTCTCTCTCTCTCTCTCTCTCTCTCTCTCTCTCTCTCTCTCTCTCTCTCTCTCTCTCTCGGCTACCTCCCCACCATGTACAGTGAGCTGCTGCTCTCTGCAGCCGGCCCGGAATCGACGCTTCTGATGCTCTGTTACTGCTGCGCTGAGGCTGGGATGGAGAGATTCGAGCTAGTTATGTATGTAACTGTATATGGATAGGTAGGAAGAGAGATACCTCACAGCGCTGCTGGGAGCTTGGGAAGCGCGCGAAATTTCGGATGGAAGCTCTGCAGGAGGAGTGAGACTTTTTTTCTTCATAGGAGGGGCCAATATATTGAAATTGCGAAACTCCACTGCGTCGATGCTGGTGTATAGTGTTTATATTATGATGCTGTACTACGCGCTGATCGTTTCGAACTCTTGACGTTTCGAGCTCATGATTTATTTATCGTGGCAGGCTGAATTATTTATCATGGAGCTCGAAGTCATTTTACTTTCTGGGTTTAATACATGGTCAACCGAGAAAGAAGGAAAACGCCATATTTTTCATGAAAAATGTTATTTTATTGTAACAATTTTGATAAATGCGGCTTTACACAACTCCGCAACTGTTAAACTATTTGAAAATACAGTAATCTTTTGCATAATTATTGTTGAACACTGTCGTAGATCAGTTAAAAGCTCAACTCTCGTTTAACATTATTTAGAGAGACATTTAAATTGAAGATTTCGGCTTATCAAAAAAAAAAAGCTCGAATTCGTTCAAACCACACCCAAAACCATATAGTTACACGGAACCACTCGAAAACCAATCAAAACAAACAGAAAAAACACGTTTCGATTGACCCTCATCTCTCACTCTACAGCCGTCATCATTCACACCCAAATCCCATTTACACGATAATCCCGCGTGGAAGTGAAAAAAAATACGCCCACTAAATAAACGATACGTCATAAACGCCGCCGGATAAAAAAAACGCATACAAAGACACAGTGGCCGCCACCGACACCCCGTCGAGTCTGATGCGTCCCTCCCGCGTGTATAGCCATCGTATAGCAGTCGAGTCTCGTCCGACTGTAGCTCGATTTAATTTGCCATACGGGATAACGATCTTCGCTCCACTCGGTATTCCACTTGTACAACACCACAGAGAGCGGAATATAATAATATCCGCATGTTTATAACACCGCGCGGTTGGCGAACAAAAAAATATAGATCGAAGAGATGCAGCAGCCGCGGAGGCGAAAGGGCTGTATAAGGGCGTGCGCGCGTTCGTTGGAGGATGCGCAATTCGGATGAAGGTCTGCTGGAGGGCGGAGTCACTAACACTGAGAGTTTTGCGCGAAGGAGGAAATTACTTACTTTACTCTCCTCGCGCGCGAGGGCGAGATTGAAATTTTTAATGGATCATCCGTTGTAAAAGTCAACTGCGTATATATACACCGCGATTGTAAATTCAGTAGCGAGTGACAATTTAACGAGAGAAAGAGAGAGAGAGAGAGAGTGAGAGAGAAGTATATGTAAAAATATTACAGCAATAGTGGAAGTTCGATATCGCGCGCATGTTTTCTAAGCCCTCGGGAGAGACTTTTCCGATTCCGCGCGCAGTAAGTATAACGGACAGTTGCGGTATTTTATTTTTCAAAATGCTTTTGCAGTTCCCCTTCCCTCGTGCGCGCGTATATATATGGAAATTGTCGGGAGAGAGTTGTTGAGGCGCGGAAATCGGGGAAGAGAATCAACAAGAGTTGTAGAAAATAGATACTTCTGCTGCTGCGGTGGAAAGCGTACGTGAGAAATTCTCAGATGGAAAATCATACGGGAGGGAATTCCAAATGGGTGCAGCGCGCAAAGGAAAACGTATAATGGAAAAGGAGGGAATAATATATGCGAAATATTCATTAAACATTTTCTCCTCTCAGGTTTTGTATTTTTTTTAATTTAAAGAATCGGTTACAATAAATAAGACAACGATCACTCGTCACCCCTCGAGTCAAACACCAGATCGCGCATACCTCTTGGAAATTATACGCCTAAGAGCAGCTAATGAAGCTCACTCACCTAAAAAAGCTCCAGGCATCACCTCTCTAAAAAGAATATCTCTTTCTCTCAAGCCGGGCAAACAAAAGTATGGAAAATCGCGCGCAAGGATCCTCTTTCTCTCTCTCTCTCTCTCTCTCTCTCTCTCTCTCTCTCTCTCTCTCTCTCTCTGTGGGGTAGGTGTGCTATATATACTCGTCGTAGTTTTTTCTCCGCTGGGCGAGGAGAAAGAGAGAGAGAGAGAGAGAGAGAGAGAGAGAGAGAGAGAGAGAGCCCGGCCCCTGCGCTCTATCGCTTTTCGGGGAGGCTGCGCGCAGCAGCAGCAGCAGCAACAGCAGCAGCCGGGATGAGAGAAGAGCAACCAGAGTGAGAGGAGTAGGGAAAAGCAGCGCCGGGCTTGCGCGCGAGTGGCACCGGATCAGTTCCCTCGAGCCTAGGGCTAGAAGCGAACCGGCCTGCGCGCAGCTTGTCCGCCGCCTTTACTTCCCTTCTTTCGCTATACTTTGTTATTATTCCTTCGGTTTCCTTTCCTCGGTTTCCGGTTTCCTTATCTTTTTTACACACCTCACGCACACATCCACACACTGTCGCGCGCGCGCAACTCCTCATCACACCAAGTATATATATACACGTATATGCATATGAATCGTATATGCGCTGCTGGAGTCGCTTGCTCCTTCTCGAACTCTCGGTGTACAATAATTGTATAGTTTAGAGAAAGAAAGAACTCTTTGATTTCGACTCGCTGGACCTCGTATATATATATATATATATATATATATAGAATATAGCGAGACTGGAAGGCAACCGCCCCGTGTGTACAACGCCGTCAGTTACTATCACTGTGTATAGCAGCAGCGCGCAACGAGTCGGACGCATGCGCCCGAGACAGGACGGACGAAGGCGCGAATTAATCAAAGTCCCGAGCCCTCGGGATATTGCAAACTCATACGGATATACCTCGTGCTTCGGACCGTATACGTAAACGATTTTAATCAGGTACGTAGACATACATATATAATCTTTGATAAACTTTGTAAATATAATGTAATCGTATAGCGTAGAAAAAAAGAATGGCATCCACGCGCGATTTATTGATCCCAAGTGTGTGGGTGCGCGCGTGTGTGGGCGAGAAAGAGAGAGAACGTGACATGTGTGTGTTTGTGTGTGTGTCGAAAAAGTGCGAATCATGACTTCCTGGTGGTCGTGGCAGCTCGAAGGAGCTTGCGTTTGGGCGATGGCCGGCGTTTGGCCTGCACGTCGGTAGGTTTCGTTCTTCCGGTGGCCAGGTCGAGACCTCCTCTGGTCAGCTGATTGAAGTCGATTATGGTGAGGCTGGGCTCCTTGTTCTCTTGCGCCGGTAGCTCCTGGCCGGGAGGACTGCGTAGCCTGCGAGGAGCGCCGGCGACGCCCGCGCGGCTCCCGCTCATCGATCGAGCCGCCACTGCTGGCCCTGCTACAGGCTCCTCCTCCTCCTCCTCCGCTGCTGCCGACGCCTCCACCCGGAAATACCTGCGAACGAGAGGGAGTTAATGTGGCGGTGCGTGTGTGTATAGGGATATATATGCAAAATGTCGATGTGCGCTGACGCTGCAGCGAGAGTGAGAGATGAGATAGGCTGTATGTAATATGGATATTATAGATTGGGATTATTTATCGGGGGTAGTGGGGGGTTTGGAACTTTGACTTTTGAATCCCTTAAGTCGACGCTAATTTTAGCATACAAATATGTTAAAGACACATCAACCCGAAATTCGATATTTCATATTATCCTTCAATATTTGCACGCGGTGCAGCGCTTTTACTTCTTCATAACGTGCCGGACGTCAGTTATAGGTAATCAATGCATCATATTGAAAAAAGGGGGTGTAAGTGCATTTTGATAACAAACGCAGGCCAAGAGCTTAAAAGCTCAAATAATTATGTAAAAAACAATCTGACTCATGAATGCTGGCCAAGTGCAGGGGTGCCGGTGTCCTTGCCGTCCTGGGCCGTGGTTCCCGTGGTGCGCGATGACGTTGCCTCGACTGCCTGCCCCGTTTGCTCGAGGGCTGATCGGGAAGTCCCGATGGTATTAAGCCAGTTAGCTTGTAGTACTCGAGCATTGCTCGTGCCAAGTTTCTGCCGACCCTGTAATCTGTTTCTTGTTAAGGTCACCTCGTCCCGATGCAATTACACTGCACTTTTCTACTCGTCGTCGTCGACTTGCGTCAATTTCCTTTTAGATTGCATAGGTGGTGTAGCGTGGGAGATATAACGAGAGATTATAACGAGCGGTTTGCAGTAGTTAGGCACGCGCAATAGTCAGACAAGGAAACTGGTGGTCTTTTACACTCATTGGAAGTACTTGAACAATTAAATTTTTTTGTTCTATAAAAGCTTAATGAATTTTCAAAAGGATACAGCTCTCCTCGGTGTAAGGCAGAATTTCAGTCGTCCCTTTACGCGCGTAACCGTGCATGGATACGTGCAGCGTATAACAGTTAACGTGTTCGCTTAGTATCGAGCAAAGATATCGTCTTGCGGTTCCCTCCTTATGAGCATCTTGGTTGTACATCGTGTTGCTCGGTTCGTAATCCTCGGCCAGTTGAGCCAGCAGCTTTGGTAGTACTATGTGACGCTCGTACCTGAAAGCCTTGATTATTCCTTAATGTTTTAAAGTTTTACTTGTTAAATTCTAATGACAATAATCGGTTTTCTATCTTCTTCAACGATACCCTCTTGTGCTTTTTCGTTTCTGCTCTTACAACGCAGTAAAAGATCTCTTTCACGGTTATGTGTCTGCAACTGTTTGAATAAGTACCTGTATACATCGTCGTAGGTGTTTCCGTAGACAAAAACACCGGTGGCATTCGTATGCGCGTGGAGATCAAGTACGCAATCCAGCGGGACGTTTGGATCTTTATCGAGTGATTCCAGCAAAGTTTTAGTGGCGCTTAACGTCGGATGGATCCAATCCGAGATCCTGTTCCACGAGCGATTCAGGTCCATCCCCATCAACGTAGATCTGCAGCAAAGCGTAACAAACTGTTCCTAGAAATAGCATCTACCAAAACGTCATCAACTATGGACATTAATCAATTTCTGACCGGTAATTCCCGAGGTACACGCCGTCCGGATTGAGCATAGGCACAACTTTGAAGACAACGTAGTCCCGCAAAACTTTGGCTATAGGATGAGCACTAACGAGAAAGTCGACAAGGCCCTGGCATACAAAGGACGAGGGTGACTCCCCGGGATGAACTCGTCCGAATATCACGACGGCGCGACGCGATCGTTGCTGTTCCGGCTCGTTGGGACTCGACGAGTTCGCGCTCGTCCGCAAGTCTTCAGTCGTTATCGTCAGCAGCTCGACCTTCCGCTTCTGAATCGACTTGGCCAGCGTTTCGCGCTTCACCGCGGCCGACCTGTAGGCATCAGTGATTATGATAACTTTACACACAGGTCCGTTGGCACAAGTTCTTTGATTGATTGACAACGAAGCTTTGTTTGGAAACCCTGTCTGTATAGTCTACTCTGTAAATTGTGCGAGCTAGAGCAAAGACGTTACTGAACTCTAGCTACATCATATAGTGTAAAGAGAGTCTTCTTGGAACTTTAGCTTTGTACAAACTAAAACGCGTGCAACGTATGCATTATTAGTGCATGGCGGTGTACTCCTCTGAATAAGGAATGACCTCATCAGGCCAAGTTGCTATGGGCTGGTACGATTTCATTTCTTTGCAACTCGCTATTATTATCTCTATATATTAAATGTGTTTTCTTCACTACTGCTGTTGCGGTACTGCGCAAAAACAAGTTTGCATATAGACCAACCACTTTTTTTGTATCGCCTCGATCGACTGTTTTCTGTATATAGCTTTATATATATATATATAAGGTTAAATTTTTTAATTTAACTTTTTCCCTCGCGTACGCGCTCGTATATTAGTTTAGCTTGAATTTCCTCTAGTGAAACGCGCCCGTTTTCTCGTTTGATATATCCTCGTAAAAGTTTATTTCCCAACTGAAAGCAACTTGGCCCGAAAAAATGTTATTTCCAACTTTAACCAGGCTAAATACCAATACACCTATCAGATTCATTCTGTTTTCCGAGAATAGTTTGCAGCATTGTATAACGCTTATATTTATGAACAGTTTAATGCGTTTGCACCTACTTCAATGTGAGATTGTCCAAATGTCCCAAATGCCTAGTGTACGAGTAGGGATAAGTCAGAGCGAACTGATACAGTTCGTCCTCGCGGTCGAACGCAAAAGCGAAGCTGAGCACATAGTGGTCCTGGTGCTGTGCGGATTTGTAGTAAAAGACCTGCTTCAACGGGAGCCTTTGCCACTTGGGTCGACTGGTGCTCCTCACCAGCGGAGTCATGCCCTCTCTGAACAGATTCTTGCTCTTGGAGATGTTGACGATGTTGAAGATGACTCGCTGGTCCAACCGAACATTGTCCACCGTGAAGTTGAACCAAAGCCTGAGTCGAGGGCTGCAGGTGTCGGGTCGGATGAAGAGGTCGTACTCGAACTCCGAGACCAGGTCCACGCGACCCAGGTTCCCCGTCTCGAAGGACGCGTCGAAGCAGAGGTGTCCCTTTTTCGCTTTTCCACTGTGTCCAGGAGGTCGGATCACCAGTTTGTTGACGTTGCCCAGTCCTCCCTCCGCGTCGCTGTCCTCGCTGTCTGTGGGTATGAGAAACGTTTTTTTAAACCATTTTGTTGAAACTACAAAATACCCTTTAATAAGGCCCGCTGAAATTTTTCTCTTATACAGCTCGCTTTTTTCTCTAGGCATTTTTCTAATGGGGCAGTCTATATTCTCATGCAGATGCGCAGTGGGTTTTCGCAACCTCATTAAATCCGTAGAAGTTTCCACCCACTCTCGCGCACAAAGTATTGCCCGTGGCATAAGAAACTTGCGAAAACCCACGCCAAAAGTATAGCCACTAGAAGTGAATCCCAGACGCCTTACTTATATATATATATATATATTATACGGAATATGAAAAATCCAGCCCGTAATGATATTCTGCAAACCGTTATATAAAATGCAAATATACGCTGCGCACAATTATTTTTTTTTTAATTAAGCCACCGGTGCTCGTTAGCGATTCCGTAAATTTCAATAATTACATTTTACCGTAAATTTCAATTCCCGTTCGCATCCGCGCGCGGTAAAAACGAGAGAAATTTAAAGCAACGGAGGATTAAACAAAAATTGTAATCAATTTAACGGCATTCCGTTGCGCAACATTACATCGCGAAATTCCCGCGCAACATATCAAGGACATTATTATAGAGATAATCGAACCGGCACGCTGATAAAGGCTGGTATGTTCGAGCGGATCCCTGCCCTCGGGCTGATACGACATCGGACCCTCGCCGCGGAGCTCATCGACTAGGACTGAGAAGCTCGCGAATTCACGAGGTAAGCTCCAGTCCGCGATTTTCCCTACCTACACCCGAGAGATCAACAGTCTGTCTCTCTCTCTCTCTCTCTCTCTCTCTCTCTCTCTCTCTCTCTCTCTCTCTCTCTCTCTCTCTCTCGCTCTTTCTCTTTCACCCCTTTGGTTCGCGTGGTTGCACGCGCGCAGACACTGACACGTGATGCATCATCGCGGTAGTGTAGCCGCACAGGTGCCGGCGTTGATCCGACTCGCGTGATACGCCTCTTTCTCTCGGCGTCTATAGGTACTATATATATATATATAGCCTTTCTATCAAGACTCGTGCGAGCACACAGCGTGAGCTCGGTGTTCCGATCAGTTGCTACTGCGCCTCACTCGAGGCCTGATTTATTGCTTCGTTAGCGAGATCGAGGGATTTGCTTTTTCGCTTGGAGCATCAGAACGTTCGATTTCGGTTCCCGATGCGCGCGAAGAATTAAACAATACAGTGCAATCTTTCAAAGATATAAATGCGTATCGCAGCAGCAAACGCGCATTCCGATCCGTGCTCGAAATTCATCCCTCGCTCGAAAGCCAGCAACAACAATACATTCGCGGATCTCTCTTATTCCTCGACCCTCGAGTGGAAGTACAGTCTTGCAACCCCTGCAACTCATCCCCTGTTATACACTGCAATGGAGATAAATGCCGGCGTACTCTCGCGGTAATTGCAGCGCGCACACGTGCAAGTATATATCGAATCGTCACGAGTAGCTTAAAGAGCGTGTATGGGATGGCTCGCTGTTTTACTGTACAGTGTATGGGACAGGATTTGAACACGTGTGGCTTTTACGTCGAGCTTCTCGCGTAATTTCTATCCGCATCAATGATTCAGTCACCGGGGCCGGCTGCAGTGTATTCTCGAGGTTTGCCGCTGGTTTCGTTTTGTGTTTTCATCGTTGGAACGGTTGATTATACGATTAACGCGCGTTGTTCATTTTGTTATGGCGTATACTCGTATCTATAGTTGATTATAAATATTTAATGAACGGCAGTGATATGCGTTTGACCCGAGTCGATATATTTGCTATATATATATATATATATATATATATATATATATATATATATATATAAGTATCGTGTAGTGGTACAGCATAATTGATACGATGTTATTTCACATTTTGCAAATATATGCATCGCAATTAGTTGTACGCATTATATGTTTATAAAAGATCTGTGTTAAACACAGCTCGTGTAATAAATTCAGAATAAACATTCGTTTTAATAACAATGTGTACACACTAATACAGTAGAGCCGGCATATACGACGAAATAACGTCGCGTGCTGATTTGAATGCAGCATAAATATTTTTTACGTAAGAGGCTATACGCTCCGCTAGTTGAATTCAGCATGCAATCTGCATATTCATTACCCAGTTATGAGGGAGCTTTTTTTAGTTCCCTTCGACCTCCGTCGTATATGTAATTAGTAAATTTCATAGCAGTATACCAGTCGATGATCACAGTTGAATTTTCTCTGCTATCAGTAGTAAGTCCGGGTATGGTCAGACCCGTTCAACAATATATCTCGCACAACGCAAAATCAGCACACTTCTCGCGTGAAAACGAAATACGGCAACTCTCTTATATCCACGCGATCAATCGCCACACGGCTATATCACGAGCAAAACAACGTTCCAGAGCGACGTGTCTATATGTGTATATATATAAAAAACATTCGCCTTATGCCAACAGACTGGCTAAATCGCAGCGTGAGATACGACGGGGGCATATATAACGCGTTCGATATTATTTGCACAAATCGGAGACGACTTGCTGATATATATATATATATATATATACGTAACGTGTTCCGAAAATGAGATCTGCAGCTGTCGATCTCGCGTGCGAGCAGCGGTGCGGGCTGTCTGCTGCGATGATCCCGCGCGATAGCAGCTTGCAAGCTTCCGACGTACGCTATTCGCCTTATCGCTCCTCCTCTCGCACGTATAGGCCCATGCGATTAAAGAGCGAGCGAGGCTTTTGATGGACGTGCGGACAACCGGAAAATTGCACTCCCGCAGCTGACACGTGAGAGAGCTGCACACGCGCGAATCGCACGAAGGCCGTTTCGCGGCTCGTTGTTTTCGCGCGCGCGCGAGGTCCCTGTCCACGCGTACGCTGACACAGGGCCGCGGGTATTATCGAAGAGGAGAGGATAAAGAAAAATTGTTCACCCACCGGAATCGCCGACCGACATTATTGCCGAAGGTAGCCGCAGCGTAGAGGAACACTGTCAGAGATACACTATCCGGCGTTGGGGACACTTTGGGCCATTTGGACGCGTTTCCTTGGCGCCGTTGAATCGATAGCCATCGCGGGTACATAAGACTATACACTGCAGGCTGCGTGCACGCCTTTTTTTCCTCTCTTTCTCTTGCGCTAATTCGCGGCCATGCGCACTTGCCTGCGGCATGATATTGCGCTCGCGGAGTAGGAGGCTTAATGAGTTTTGCGGATGTCAACGAGAGGGCAGCTCGTCTTTGACGCAGGGAGGAAGGCTGCGAGACGGAGTGGCCACTTAGCCACCCCGGAACGAGACTGTATTTATGGATCCTTTGAAGCGGGGACGGCTCTGCGGTCGCACCGCTGCTCTGTTGTTGTTGCGGCTTTTTTTTGGCTTCGAACGTACTTTAAAGAGGGAAAGTCACTTGCGAGAGGGCTGTGTGTATACGTACGCGTTATTCTTCAAGTTTATATCGTTGAGACGTGCTTTTTTGCTGCGAAAGCTGCAATTAACGGGGAACAGGCTTGATCGTCAAACTATTTTATTAATATGTTCATGAAACTTTACGCAAATGTGTAAATTAAATTAGGCGTTATGCCCACGTGTAGAGATTCTGAAGTGCTAGCATAATCGCATCGTTAAAAAAATCAGTGTAGCGCTTACGATCTGCACTCGAAATACAGCTTTGTACAGTAACGTTTGATTACGAGATAACTCTTGCAGCCTGTGAAATATGCGCCTGGCTGACAAAGCATTTATTACCAGAAAAGTTTGCTCATAAAACTTTTCCAATAATTCCGCGTAAAACGGTATAACATCACAATTTGTCTCTCTCTCTCTCTCTCTCTCTCTCTCTCTCTCCGCTGTATATCAGAATTCTCAGTCGTGCGCAACGCCATTTATTTATCTCGCCAATAAATAATTAAACTTTTCACCAAAACCAGCCAAAGTCATCAGAGTCGACGGAGATTAGAATAATATTCTAAGCCCCGGCGGGCTGCGAGTGCAGAGAATATATAGAGAAAATCGTCGATAAAGGCCATGCGGCCAGGTATCGTTAATTTTTCAAACATCAAGATTCCGGGCCGCGTGAAGTAGTTAGACGGCGGCTGCAGCGGTAGCGGCGGGGGGTCGACAAACTACCGCTCGAACAAGTCGTTCTTATCGATCAGAAAAAAGGCAGTCAGCCTTATCCGAGAGCGAGATCTCTCTTCGGAGGAAATTATCGAGCGCGCGCAGCCGCGTCGTCCCTGGGGGCGCCCGCACCAGCTTATATATATGAGCGTTTTCGAATATACGAACACATATAGAGTGTACGTGAAGAGGTAAATAATGCGACGATGCAGACGTGACCCACATTATATTCCATACGCTCTGCGAGCGACAGCTCGCGTCAAGCCTCCAATTTTTCAGCCGTCGGCTCTTGATAATATATATATATAATGTTAGTGTACGCTATTTATATACACATATATATATATCTTGCTTCAACGCACTCGCGCATATAGTCTCTTCATCTGTTGTCGAGGACGACGAAGCGTCCGACTATTACTGTCGTTTGATTGTACGCGCGGGGTGTACTGAGTTCCTTAGAGTTGCTCTCTGCTCCTGCAATTGGACGGGGAGTAAATTGTAGTATTTTTGGAAGTGCTCGGATTGATTTTTGGTTGAGATTATGGTATAGGCGGGGAGATAAATTTGAGAAAGGGTTATCACTTAATAAAGCCGTCAGTTGCGAAATCGTGTAAAATCGATCAAATATTCACTTCAATTTCCTGCATATGATAATTAAATTGCTGCTATAAATATAGCAGGATATCTCCCTTATCGACTCGAAAACATCGAACAAGTGCACCCCTTAGCCGAACCTTCAATATTAACAGCGACGTGTATTATATAGGATCAGATCGCAGCCACCCGACGACTCAACAAATATGGAAATATTTGTCATCGCTTATATATATATATATACAGAGTACACTCAACGGCGAGACAAGCTATAAATCCCCGATAGCATCGTATCCTACCGGGTGGCACAAACGCAAAAGGAAAAAAAAATCTCCGCACACACCCAACAGCAGCCTCGGATGAGAAATCAATATATACGTTCTGGCTGCATGAGCGCACTCGCATAATAATGATTCGAGAGTCGCAACCTTCCAAATTCGCGCAAACCCTCCCTACGCGTATACGTCCGCGCACACCCCTTCAGGGCATCATCATTAAGAAGAGCAAAAAGAAAACAAGTCTGCATCTCTCGCGAATTTGTCATTGTCTCTCCCGCGCCTCGGCGCTCATTATTTATTCATCCCCGACGTGCGCGCATTATACGCACAACACATATACATATATAGCCTAACGCAATTCCGGCTGAAGGCCGCGAGCGCGCAAAGATTTTTCTGGAAAAAGAAGCTATAACACGCGGAGGTTGGCGAGCCTGGCAAAGTGAATGACTGTGTGGCGGGAGGCGCTCTCTCTCTCTCTCTCTTTTGCGCTCTCGCGCGCAATCGATAATCGAGCCCCCACCTCGCAGCGCTCGAGCGCGCCGGCGTCGAGCGCCGCCGCTTTTCCCACCCTCGCGCGCCCCCTTCCCCTTCGCAGGGGGTGGCTGTGTAGCCTAATACGCGGTAGAGGGAGCGAGAGAGAGAGAGAGAGAGAGAGAGAGAGAGAGAGAGATAGCGCCGCCCTGGCCGGGCCCGGCCGAGCCTCGCCGGCTGGCTGGCCGTCAGTTTAGTTACCGCACCACATAAAGGCATTGCGTTGTAGATACCGTTAAACCCGCAATATTATTATCTCTTCATTTTATAATAATATCTTTCCGTTCAGTTCGCCGTTCGTTCGTTCGTTCGTTCGTTCGTCCGTTCGTTCGTTCATTTTTCTGTTCTTGTATAAATATCTCTCGATTTTTCGGTATATTATATATATGCATCTCGGGTTATACATATATTCTTCTTATATTCTCTCTCCGTTGATATCAGTTGTTATCAGTTGATAATCTAACCCGCCCGCCGTCTATCTATATCATTTACCGTGTATTCCTTTCTCCAACTACTACTACTACTACTAGCAAGTACTGCAACCATCAACCAAGTTTTCCAAAAGGGCCGCATAATAAACTCTCGCAAGTAACGCACACTCCAAGGACGACTGGTCGGTATATACATACACGTATATATAGAGAGACTCTGCGCAGACTTTGGCAAACGGGCTCATCTCCATATCAGTTTGGCAGCAATATCGAAGTGAGCGCGGGAAAAGACGAGCCAAAGGAGACGAGCAACAATTATATAGCCCGCGTATACACGTACGCGGACGCAGCCGAGGGGGAGAAGAGGAGAGCGTCCGAGAAGAAGAGCTATAGCCGGGAGTTCGCGCCACCGTCGCCGCCACCGTTATACACAAGGGCGTGGTCCTCGTCGTCCTTTCCTCGTCTCGTTTCTCGCGTAAACAACGCTCGAGATACATGGATTATATCTCTGTGTTTCGCTCGTTTTCGCATAACAGTATCGAGAGACACTAACTCACGGGGGGCGGGTCAACAGACTCTCTCTATATAGATACAACAACGCGCGCTACCAGACGACTCTGTCATCGGACGGTATACACATGTATATTATAAATTAGGAGAGGCGAGGATATTAGAAAGAAAGAGAGAGAGAGAGAGAGAGAGAGAGAGAGAGATAATGAGACTGTGATAGGCGTAGAGGGTGAAAGAGAGAGAGCGAGAGAGAGAGAGAGAGATACAGAAAACCGGATGCTTCGCAGGAATTGTTTCCCCCACAACGGCGAACGAGAGTCGCTAAATATTAACTCTATCGAGATTGTTGTAAAACTAGAGATATAACGCGCAAAGAGAGAGAGACTATAGATAGAAAGAGGCCCGGTATTACGTGTAAAGTTACGGACGATAATAATAATTAGCTAAATAAAGTAAAAGAGTATTGAAAAGAGGCGTATATCAGGCACACGTTCCTACGAGCGAAAAGTCAGCCCGCCGTTCAGCGACCACTGAATTTTCATCTTTACGAAGCGGTATGTTATTTTTCTGTTTTTCATTTCTTTCTTATTATTGATTATTGATTATTATTATTGATTATTATTATTATTATTATTATCATTATTTATTATCATTATTATTATTATTATTATTATGATTATACGATTTATGCATTTTGTGCGATGATATGTTTTCCATTTTCACTTATATTATACATTGCATCCCCTTATTATTATCGTTGATTGGTTACTTTGCATTATACCTTCTTCCACCCCCCGGAGATCTATATATTTTACATCGATGCCTTATACGTTATCCTCGACATTTCACCAAAAAAAAAGAAGGAAAGAAAAAAAATCCCGATTCAAAAATAAATAGACCGGCGATCTATCGTAATACATATAACAGAGAGCACATAGCGCGGCGGAACGGGATAAAAGGGGTGTGCTCGCGTTCTCTGGTGGGGGAATCGGAATAATCTCGATTCGGGGGTGGCAGCAGCATCCGGTTTTCGCGATTCCGTGCAGCGCGCGCGCGCAGAGGGCGGTCTCCCCGCCGCTGCGAGTTTCGGCGAGAAGCGAGAGGCGCTGGCTTCGCCGAGCGCATCGATTCGCGCTCGTATATAAAAAATCAATGCCCGTGTCCAAAGCCCGTGAAAATTTATATACCGACGAGGAGCGTTCGGAAAGGCGCGATTGGAAATTTATCGGTGATGCTGCTGACCTTTGGCTGCGGTTAGCTGCGCTTTTGTTCAATATTATGCTTCTATCGGGCTGTTCATTATCTACTTATATATATACTTTCTTTGGTTCATGTTTTCGACCATATACTCAGTTTCTTTTATACTTGTTGATTTTCGTTATATTGGTGAAAGCGACCATACATGCATATAATTGTTGATAACTGTGCACAATCGCACATGCTCCTGTGATACATGAGATTACGACTGAATAGTATAAGACCATTTTTGTAATGAAATTGAAATTGGAACATATATATATATATATACATATATATATGACATATGAAATAAAGGCTATGAAAAAATGAACAAAAACGACAACTGAGTCTACAAAATTATTCTCGATCCACATTTTATGAAAGATGTACTAATATATAGATTCTAATTAGATGTACACAGCTCCACGTAAGAAAATAAAAACCCTCATAAACCCACACACACGAATCTCATCTCATCAACGCCACCCACGCACACAGAGCAAAATATGTAAAACGCATGCCTCGTCGCCAGGATTATCTCGGTCGCATGATTCCGCGTATAAGGCAAAGCAAGCAAGCAAGCAAGCAGCAGCCGGAATACTCGAGAGAGTCTCGCTCGCAATGTCGAGGCAAACGAGAGAGGGAAGCAAAAAGCAGTCGTATATATGTATGTACGTGTGTGTGTGTGTGTGTGTATATATATATATATATATATATATATATATATATATAAAGAGAGAGAGAGCCCGAGGGCCGAGCGCTCATATTATAGCTGTGTAGTGTGTGTGTGTGTGTGTGTGTGTGTGAGTGCAAAGGGGGAGGTGTAACGCTCGCTGGTGCTGCTCGTATTGATCGGCTCTCTGGGTCCATGTGTCGCTGCTTGGGGTTGAAACATGCGCGCGCTGCTCCGCTCTGATGACGAGGGGTTGAGAGAGAAGAGTATAGAGGGTAGGGTCTCGCGCTGAAAGCCGGGGTTCATATACCCCCAGGATGGTGCGCTGCTGCAGCGCTGCCATGTATATATATATATACATTTTCTTGCGATCCAGCCGGCGCGCACTAATCAATGGAGCAGCAGCAGCAGCTTCACGGACGCCGCCGCCGCCGCCCCTAGCCTAAATCCCAAGGTCTACGATATCGCGCGCTGCATTCCATTATTATACGATGCTCGGACTCTGGAAAAGCCGGCTACTGTTGTTGCGCGCACACGCGTACACCCACGCGTGAAACGCGTTCTATATATATGTGCTTGCTTTGCCAGAGGGTATAGATGTACCGTTGGATAATTGCTCGCGGCCGGTAAATGTCCGGAGCGTTAATTATAATCCGCCTACGCAATTTTCGTGATTTCATTTATTATTGTGTATGCGGAGCTTGTTAGCGCGCTTTGCTTGCTGTTTGTTCGTTGGCTGTTTGCATCGATATTTCGCCTATGTGTGTGTAGCGAGCTGATCGATATCTTTAATATTAAATGAGTCCGCTTTAATTCTGGCTGCGACTGGCTTTTTCCTGTGGGGCATCGTCCTCCCGAGCAGAAGCTACATCGATTTTCTACTTGACAACAGTTGCGCGCGCGCGGTTTTGAGAGAAACGCGTATTAAATTCTTTCAGTCTCGGTTTGCTTCGTGCCAGTCACCTATTGGCGATCATATATATAGTACAATGTATATAGCTTACGCTTGATTTCGGTGCAGAATTATAATTGAAATTCTTATTGGCAAAGCTGTATTTTTAGTTAACGCGCGCGCGCGCGTGTGTTGGCTTATTTTAATCTATCGCGAATCCGTTAACTATACTCTCTACTCTCGTAAAGAGTATATAGCCTGCACTTTGTCTCGACGGAAATATAGCTTTATTCCAATATGTAGACTACTTTAAGCCTATAGTCATCGATAAATTACAATCGATCGGAGCGCAGCCTTCAGACACAGCGTCGTCCTCAAACGTCTTTTTTTTTATCTTTTATACATTTTCTATATACTCGTAAACTCATTAATCTCGTTTCTATGCAATAACGGTCTACTTTTATCAGAACTTTTTCTTTTAAATTAACCTTTGATCGACAAGTTACAAAGAGCTAAAAGGGAACATCCTCTCAAAAAATCAATATGCGATCATTATCGCAAACCGTTTTTCCTGCACATTATATCAACGCATTATCAAAAGCATTTTCAGTCCGCCGGTCAGTTTTAAAAGGCTGCATTCATTTGGTCTCTCGCGACAGTGTATGTTATATGGGGAGAGACAGGGTAGAATGGTTTACAGCGTTTATTATATCCACCCCTTCGGCAATATCGGGCTGTAAAAGCGTATATACAGGCAAAAGGGATGCGCTGCAGAGGGAGAGATTGATGGTGTACATACACGCAGACCCTGCGTCGAGGTCCAGGGATTCAAAATTATTCCGAGCGTCATTGCCTGATGTCTTTACAGTGACAAAGAGTCATCGATGCGTTTTACACAACGAGAGTTCGTTTTTTTTGTTTTTCAAATTAAATTTACGGTTTGACGGACGTGTTTTATACATATTCATCAATTTGGATATTATACGCAAACTTGCCGCGCATTAACATTTCTATATAACGGTGGTCCATCCGATCGTAAAATTTCCATTTAAATTGATGATGCATCGAAACAACACTTTCGATCTCGTAAACAATGCGCATATTGCCTTCTGCATAAAAAAAGGAACCCGACCACTCCTCCTGCACGGACGAAATCATTGAAAATACTTGTTTAACAACGGATTTATCGCGTAGTCGGGCTAATCCTTTCGTACTACGCACAGACAGGGGGGAGGGGGAGTAGAATACAAAAGCTGATGGAAAAGACAAACGGGGATTACGGATATATACTGCATATAGCTTATACTCGTGAAATAAGAGGATGAAAGAGAGGCCGAGAATTATAAATTTCGAATTTCTATTTTTATAACAAATGTACCGAGCGTCTATCTCTTAGAGCAAGCGAGAGAAAAAAAGACTATATACCGCTTCGGAATTTTCAAATGCGAGAGTTCGCGGGTTTCTTAAAATATTTATAGTGTTTACTCGTGCAGAATGCGCGTGTAGGTATTTATAATTCGCACTGCCGCGGGCGCGGCTGAATTTCCGCACTGGCGCGTCTTGCAATTCGGCGCCATGAATTCGAAGCATTAATGTGTCGCGCGTAACGCTTTTACTCTCGGTATAATTGGTGGAAAAAAATATTTCCATCGCGATGAAAAAACAAAAACAGCGCGAGTTGCATAAAGAGAAAAAATCGTCGGCATTGGCTGCTATACGTATAGCTGCTATGTAAATTGGCATGCGGGCCAAGTCTCGTCGCGAATTGCGTCCATGTGTGTGTGTGTATGTGTGGATAGTTTTCGTCATCGCGGATTCTATCTCGCTCACTCGGGTAAGGTCAGGAACGCCTTTGCTGATGCCAATTTCGAGAATTCAATTATGCTGCGCGTATTCTATCGCCCGTGAGAACTGCAGATAAGCAGCCCTTGTCGATTGTTTTATCGAGGATCCTGCGGGATTTATTGGAGGCGATAAGATTGCCATTGTTGCGCTGCGATTGAAATTAATTTCGATCGAACGACAGAGTGAAAGAGAGCGAGCGATGCGTTTGCCAATTTCGAACGGAGATTAGTCGTTCTGTTAGAATAATTTGCTTTTGAATTTTGAATCAAAATTATATTTTCTACGCATTTTGACCGTTAAAGCAACAAGTATTCCCCTCCTTCACCGCATCATGAAAGTCGAAAAAAAAATGTTGAAAAAGCCACTACCGGTCCGTATGGTGTCATTCGCCTCGCTTCCCATTTCCCGTATATATATACACACACCGAGATAACTATATGGCGATCGAAGGGAAAAAGAAAGAAGGCGACTGCTCACGCACAGAGAGAGAGAGAGTAGCGAGCGGCCGAAAATTTGATACTCCTGCCGCCGCTGTGCCCGCGTATAAAGGAAGGAGAGAGAGTTTGGGGGGCTTATAACAGGCGGAAGGGTGGTTTTCGATGTCGCTCTCCACTCGTCGTGTCGATGCCAGCATTGCCGGTATCCCGTGAAGATAAAACAAAGGGATTTTTTAGTTTCGAACTTTGATCAAATTTATCGAGAGACAGATCGTTTGCTTTGCGAAAGGCAATTTGTGTCGATACAGCTTACCCGGAGCCTCTTTCATCGTCGTATAAACAATACTCGCGAGTATAATGATTTAATTTTAGAACTCAAAATAAGTAACTTTATATCCATAGAAGTAAGTGCGAACGTTTGATCGCGGCGTATAGTATATACGCACGGGTTATAGGAATCGATTAGCATTTATTTCTCTCATACTCCGAAATAAAATCTGCAAAATGCATTTATTCAAGTATATGCATATTCGAAGGCAAAAAGAGGGCATACCACCGACGACGACGCCGGCATCATCATAATCATCATCACAGTTCGAGCAACGCCAGCAGCAGCTCGCAGTCGTGCCGACCGAGGGTAGTCGATCTCGTACGAGTTTTAACGACGCTGCGGCTGCGGCGGCTCACAGACAGCAGCAGCAGCAGCGACGACCATACGGCGGCTCCAGTTTCGCCTCAGTCTGAGCTGGGCCGTCGCGCGCGCGCACGTGTGTGCACTCTTGTCACTTCGTTTCTTTTCTTTCCCTTTAGTGTTTAGTCCTCGTCGTTTCTTTCGACTCGCTCTGTCTCACACTCACACACACACACACATACGTACATACATACCCACAGGCATACACGTAATCAGTCGGTCATAACAAAGACGCAATCAATCAATCAATCAATTACATACCCACACAAGCACATACACGTCAACGTTAAGTTCAAGTCTCCATCGTCGCAACCCTCGCGAGACTCGCATACATATATATATGTTATACATTATATTGCGCCGCGAGTCCGGGGAAAGTGCGGCGTTATTCTTCCTACGTTCTTCGGAGAGAGTTTTGTCTGCAGTTGATTTTACATAAACGCCGCTGCCCGCGCAGTGTATGTGTGTATGTGCAGCGTTACGCCATTATCACACTCGACGTGTTTTTTTTTTAAATCCCAAGAGGAGAGACGAGTGCGCCGTATAACACGAGAGACGACGGCGTTGCTATCGATTGCCCCCGCTGCAGGACTAGCTCTCCGAATTTTCCGAGAGCAAGATATATACATACAACTCAAGGGAGACACTCGCCGAGGACTTTTTAAAAATTGGCTGTGCTTTTTCATACATACGTTGACACGGTAAGCATTTCGGAGCGCAGATCAGCCTCTCTCTATATACAATATAATACGCGCGCGCGATCGTTGCGTAAGAACCGTCATAATTCTTCGTCCGTTAATCCCCGAGCTTTCTCTCCGTCTCCCGAGAAAAGGGCAGCCAGTCCAAACGAGAGCTTTTTCATCGCAAGCACGTGTGCCGGCGCTGCTGGCTTTTTCCTAAAGAAAAAAAAAGCCTCGATTATTATTTCGTAAATGCGCATGTGTGTCGTGTGCGCTTGGCTTGGCTCTCGCACACACACATGCGCTCGTTTTTTTTCCTTACTAGGGGGGGCGCGTGTACGAGGGGGAAGAGAGCGCCGGCGAAGCTTACATTCGGGGGAGGGAGAGCAGCGGCACCGTCGCCGCCGCGAGTATTGATCGAGCTGAGCCGAGTACACCAGCCGCGCGCTTGCGATTTTCACGATCCGTCGCCATGGCCACCTGGCTATACCAAGCCGAAGATCCTATCTCCCTCGAACGCCGTGTATCTATCTATCTATCTATATATATATATATATATGTATATATAGATACATAATCGCTCCGGCGACGGCGCAACCCCTCCGATATATCGGATGATGCAGTTTTTTGGCGTAGTTGCTGCGGGTTATTTTCCTCTTTCTTTTTATATATTTACACGTGTACAACTATATAGTCGTCTGGAACCCGCAGAGAAACAAAGCAGCTCTCTAATACACATCACCGCACGTCGCGCGCGTTATACACTCGGTTCGCGGAAGAAAAGAGCCTCAAGCGCCTATAGTTTCTCGGACAGTCGAGTAAAACAACAAGAGTCCCAGCTTCGTTGAAAGAAAAAGAAAGAAAGTAGCCTCTAGTTATATACTCGCTATTTTTACTTCTCGCTGCCTCTTATATACGTGCGCGTATATATACCATTGAGGAGCTGTACAAACACAGCGGTAGGAGTATTCCGCTACTTCCGCTCCGCGCAATCGATGCCGTAATCGCGACTACACTTTGCGCGGGGGAGTCGCGCGGATCGATGCAGCGGAGTATATATTAATATATATATATATATAGTATGGCACTCGTATAGTGTATATAGCTGTCTCCGCGGAGCATAATCGTTTTGGAGCTCGTGTCCTAGTCGCGCCTTTGTTGCTCTTACATACTGTTTACCCGGCATTCCTGGGATATACGTGGGCCCCGGTTCTCAGAAAATGTGCTGCGACGAGAAAAGCGCGAACTTTGAATGAGGCTCGACAATTTTTTTTTCTCTATACCGCTGATAAGGTCGACTCGAGTTAGCGAGCTTTTTGCCGAGGTTGTTGTTGTTGTTGTTGATGTTGTTTTGATCAACTCTATATTTTTCACGATAAATATCCGAATTTAAGATTATCACATACACAGTCGCGCTATCGCCACCAAGCCGCTACAAAGCTCAATCGAAATAGTCCAACGCGCGCATCTGCGTCACGGTACATCGTTTAATTGAACGCGTCTCGTTATCGCACACACAGATATATATATATATGACAGAGGCGGCCAAAATCCTACGCAGAAAGAGCCAAGTTGACGACACGTATAGGGTCTCTCTCTCACAGCTCTGACGTTCGTTTCATTTATCGATTGTTCCCCGGCTAGCTGCGTTTTCTTCCAATGCCGCCGCCGCCGCGGGTATTTTCGTAAACGCCTCTCTCTCTCTCTATTATTTTGGAGTTCGCGCAAGTTGCGCGCGATCGATAGGCGTCGGCGCTAAAAATAACGCTCCTGTACTTGCCAATAAAGATAATGGACGCTCCGCGTGAGTTTTTTCTTTTCCCCATCGATTTTTGCGGGGGAGTATATTGCGTATAAATCGCTCTAAGCTCATCGTCTATACAAGGATTTTGAAACGGCGTGCGCGCGAAAAGAAAGGAGAGAACTAGTTCAGCAGAGGTCGAAAAATGAAAAAAGAAGGAGCGACGACTCGTCGCAGCCCCGTAACCTGGATTTTTCAAAAGCGAAAGGGTATAGCTTTGACGAGCTGCTGATGCTCGTCGATCCCGGCTCTTGAGCGGCCGCCGCGACTTTCAATTAAGCGCGAGTGCGCGTGCGTTCAATTATACACGAGACGAGCCCCCTGCATTGAATGTATATACACAGCAAAGGGAGAACTGCACCGCCGCCTCGCGTTCGAATGGACCCAGAGGGTGTGCGTACGTATATAAACGAGGCATAGACCCGAAAAAAAAGAGCCGAGCGACCTTCCGCCTCTGTGATTGTAATAACGGGAAAAGGAGAGTCACGCGTGTCTGCCGTAAGGGGGTTGCCCTAAAGCCCCCTATTTTGCTTTTTTGACTGTACGCGGCGCTTCGACTCTCTCGCTCGCTCTGCCTATCAGTTTTCGCGCTGACCGCGTCTGCAGGGAGAGAGAGTGAGAGAGAGAGAGAGAGAAAGGCCGATGACTCCGGTTTGCGCCCTTTGCTAGTCTCAGTCGGTGCTGTGCCCTGTAAAGGACGTGTTCGGTGGCTTTTTTTGTTTTCGTTCTTTTGGTTTTTTGGATTGCGTTGCTTATCCTGTGGTACGTTTTGTATTATTTTTTTTCTAATTATCTTTTCTTTTACACATTTCTCTTTGCGATTACGCCGCATTTGATATCATTACGTATTTCATTCCTTACTTTTTGTACTCCGTTTAATATACGCTCGCAGCCATTACGAATATCACGCGCCGCATCGGTCGCCTTTATTATTCTCCCGTAAACAATACCTCGCGTCAAAGCGCATCAAAAGAAGATATACGCCGGAACATTAAAAAGTTTTTTTTCGTCACCGCCGCCGCCCTCGAAAACCAGTTTGAAATTCACCGCGAGCAAAAGTGAACTGACCTCTCCCCTCATCGCGGATTATCTGCCCCAGTCGCGAAACAATGATTAAAAAAAAGAGGCAGACAACAAAATGTCTGTCTGGCGTCTCGGCTGCCAACAATGAGACGTTCACATATGTAGCAGGGCGACATTGAAATTGCCTACAGCCACGGAGTAGACGGCGTGTGTATGTGTGTGTCACGGGGTACTGGGCTCGCGGAAAAGGTGGAAAGGCCCCGACGCGTAACAGCAGTAGTGGCAGCATAGCCGATATCCGTATATATATATAACGGGTGGCTCGTGCCGGCTGTTGTGTGTGTTCGAAGCAGCAGCTGCGTACGCGCGCTCTGGCCTCCCCTTCTCTTTCTCTCTCTCTCTCTCATTCTTTGCGTCTGCTTCTTCCCCCTTTTTTCCGGCGCGCATTCTCTCTCTCACCCCATAAAAGAGCGCCCGGCAAATAATCCCCCATCGAATCGCCCCGTCTGTTCCGTTGAGTCTCTCTTATGCCCGTGAGTATGAGCTGTCGCTATATATGCTACTGCGGGATATACATATAAGAACCCCCGCACGAGTTTCTTTTCCATATAATACATACGCATACACACACACACACGATGTCGTTGCTCACGGATGCAGTGAGTGAAAATTTACGTGTAGCCTCTTTTGAATTCCCGAAGGTTAATGACACGAATTTTTAATTAAAAAGTTCGGCGATGACCGTTGGTCCTTAATTTCTCTCTGGTTTTTTAATTTAGAAGGGCGCAGAGCGGGATCGGGAAGCTTGAATGGAGCGTGTTATATATATATTATATTGTATGCGCGTCGAAGACGGCATATGCGGGAAATTGTATATACTCGCGGTTATTTTTATTTTTATTGCGCCTATGTATTCTTCGAAAAGACGATACTGTATAAAGGATAAAAGTAATACTTCCGGAGTTTTACGTTGCTCTCTATATGTATAATTATTACAGATACTTGATGAACATACAAAAAAAAACATCAAAAATGTCCAACGATCGTACAACATTCATCCAACGTCCCTCGCTTCCAGCAATATAATATAATATCGTTGGCAACCGGTCGCGCACAGCTGACACAAGCTGATCCGTAACCGCAATGTTCTTTGCAATTTTCGAAAACAACCGCTCACCTCCTCGTCGCGTCCATAAGTTAATTGCAGTCGTACATATCGTTATAGCGGCTGAACTTGCAGGGTGCGTTGCACCTCCGACACGTAAACAAGCAGTTCAGAAAGGTGAAGGGTACGTTATGCAGTATAAGAAAAGAAAACGTTGCATCGGTCTCTTTAAATGCGCGAGCGAGAAAGAGAGAGGCGAGGCTTCTTTAAATTCCCTCCAGCCGCAGCAGTGTGCAGCCGTCGGTTTCCTGCTAGCTGCCCCCTTGCGCCGATGATTTACCGTGGGTGCCTTTGTTGGGGATCAAGTTTCTCCCCCCCCCTTCCCCCTCCAACAGTATGTATCGGCGCACTACTACCACCGGTGTCCAGGTGTGCAGCCGATCAGCTGATCGCTAGCTCCCGAGTCGCTATATATACTGCAGTCGACCACCGACAGTGGCTTACGTCACTTCGTGTGTGTATATATATATATATATATATATATATATAGTGCAGTGCTGGGCATCTCCCCCAATAAAATTTTATACACGTATACGCGCCGAAGTAGAGTGAGATCTTAATCGTGTAAGTGTGTACCGGACGATTTTTACTCGCTGTTGCGCGCTCGGCCGAGTTTCCACCCTTTCGGTTTTACGGTTATTACTACGTATATATGTACCGCTATCGGTGTGCAAATTTATATTGTACACGCGAATCCGTCACTGGCACGCGTATAAATTTGGTTTTTTTTCGTTAATTAATTTATATATTAGCAAAGTTGGCACGGCTTCGGCGTTCGATTCGAAAGAAACTTGTTGGGCTGTTTCGTATTATCGAAAGGAAAACGTTAGCTCTGTGTGGAGTTACGGAGTGGAATGCGTATATATAAACAGGTCTATTTCGATGGCATTACTCAATCCTGCCCCCGTTATCAGTATAGAAATGAAAAATTGCGAGACATTTATCACACTCGACCATACTTCCACGGCTACGTATGCTAACCGCACACTGATCTTTCTGTTGCAGATTTCGTACGTAGTTAGGCGACGATTCCAAGAAGGGAAGTAATTAATTGACAAAGAAGAAGAAGAAGAAAAAAAATAGTCTTAATACACAACTTCGTGCCGTAATTGTGCAATGATGGCGAACGGTATGGATACAGTAGTCCAGCAAAATGGTGGCTCGAATCTGGGCCAGAGCTCGCAGGAGGAATCCAAGACGAATCTGATCGTCAACTACCTGCCGCAGACGATGACGCAGGAGGAGATCAGGTCGCTCTTTTCCAGCATCGGGGAGGTCGAGAGCTGCAAGCTCATACGCGACAAGCTCACTGGTAAGCCGCACCGCAACCGCACACATGCCGCTCTCTCTCTTTCTCTCTCTCTCTATATATACTCCTTCCTCTAATACTCTCACCTATTTTTAACTCTCTATGCCGCGCGCCCCCGACTCTAGCTCTCTCTCTCTCTCTCTCTCTCTGTCTTCTTTGCGGCAGACACGCACGTATACGTATATATAATATTTGGCTATATAATGCTCGTGGAGAATCGGGAATTCGTGCGTGCGAGACAGAGAGAGAGAGAGAGAGAGAGAGAGAGAGAGAGAGAGAGAGAGAGAGAGAGACGCGTGTAAACGTTGATTTAATGGAAGCCCGGACGTTTCGATCCTCTCGAGAGAACGCAGCGGTTCGAATGCTGATAGGCCGATGCTTAATTAGCGCGTATTACGTTTCGCGAGAGGCGTCTTTTTGCTTTGGCTTTTCGATTTATTGTACGGTTCAGCTCGTGTGCCTGGCCCGTTGCCCCTTTTCCTTCATCGTCGTTAGGTACACGATCAAATTCTCAAGGCGCATTCTGTACATCTGTTTCACGCTCTGCCGCTTTGATTTATATCTCGTGTCCGAAAATTATTAACGATAGCTACGCGCGCTTTTCTTTGAATTCCGTGTACAAATAAACTCGTTCTTGCGCGCTAACTCTATGCGCACGCGATACAGCTTATAGCTGGAAAATTCCGAGTATTGAAAAAAAGTCAAGCTCACACATCCGTATACAGAACAGCCGAAATCCGTAAAACAAACAATCAAACAAAGCTCCCGAAAAAAAGCAAGCAAACCTATCGATGGAATGCCGGTTTATAACGCTCCGAGTTGGCGACACATCGCGCGCGGTTGGGCTACGTAACTCGCGTGCAATATCCACTCGCGGCGGCGCACAACGTCAGCACGTGCAGTATACAAGTATTAGTTCGTGTGTGTGTGTGTGTGTGTGTGTGTGTGTGTGCGCGCTGTGTGGCACACACGCTATTTTCGGGGAAGAGATGCAGAGCGTCGTGTGTTCAACTCTCGCCGAGAGTGAACGAGAGCAGCGAAAGCCAGCGGGGGCGTCCCACACACACATATATACACGCGCACACCAGGCATATTATACGCGAGCCAGAATCGAAAAGCAGAGCGCGCGCGAGAGCTTGTTTTCTCTGTGTATACGCTTGTGGCCAACATCTCATGCCTTAACCTCTTCCGTGAGTCGTGAATTATGTACTCTGTGAGAGGAATGGAGTTTCATCTTTTTTTTCTCTTATACTTTTCGAGCTTTTATCGATTTTTTTTTCTTCTATTTATTGAGAATGTTAGAGTTGACTTTGGAAGAGGTTAAAATTTTGAGAGATTTTTCGAGGTTACTAATACGGGCGGCGTCGTCGTATGTCGGTTGTAGTTATTGCTGCTATTAGCTTAGACACTCTTAACGCTGTTGAAAATTTTTTGATTTTGCACTGATTTATTCACTGCACGTTGACATTTAAAAAGAAAAGGGAAAATACTTCTACTGTATCGCATCTTCAAGATTGACATAAGTCACATCTGTGCATGAATAATTTTCAATAGCGGAAAAATTGTCTCGTATTGTTTATGCTAGTACACCAAAAGATCCTGATTCTTTTATCGCGCAATTGTGTCCGGGGATATTTTCGCGCGTTAAAATACGGGTTTACCGACAAAGAAAGTGCACTTTATTATAAACTTATTTTTATGACAATATTTTATACTTATTTATATAATTTTAATTACATTTTAATTTATTATACACACACAGTAAAAGTTTTTGTGTAGAATCTGCAAATGCACATTGTTGAGGAGCTAGTTACGCATAGAACACTAGATTCTAATACACCATGTAACCAATTTAGACGAAATAAAAATAACTGTTTTTAATTTTCTGTTTATTTTCGACAGGTACATGTGGTAAAAAAAATTACACAGATTTACACATCTTAGAAACTTGCATTTTTCCTTACTGATAGAACACAAAAACTTTTACAGCGTAATTTATGTAACTCTTTTTTAATATTTTTAAAACAAAAATAAGAATTTTTCAATGCAATTGTAGATTTTTTTATTAACGATTTCTAATTACAGTTTTTTTCTGTTTGTAATATTATTTCACGATATTAAAAAAAAATTCTTTATGTTATTTTCCATCGAAACAGATATAAAATATTGTGTAGAAAAATCATTATTTTTGTCTTAATTTATATGAAAAAAGTTAACTTTTTAAAAATGATTTATAAATATATTGCATTTTACAAAATTTTTACTAGTTTATTTTTTTCTTTTTTTAAACAGGTCTGAACAGTACGTATAAAGACATTTGTTTGCTGATGGTTCGTTAAAATATTTTGTTTATTGCGCTACCTTCAAGAACCTTCTGTTAAGTATGATTGAAAATAATATACACAGCGACATGAGCCAAGTTAAAAGTAGGAAGTCTTTATGTATCTATTTATATCTCTCCTAGCTTTTTTCGTTTTCACTCATTTTTTCTGTTATTTTTACCCTATAATTACTGTTATTGTTTCATTATGGTTTGATTTCGATCGACACATTTTTGTTCGTAGCTCATTAATTTTATCGTTTTCTTTTCATTTTTATCGCACATACGCGGTGTAAGGGCCGATAATGAAATTGTTTGGCGCGATGATTTTGCTGTTGAAAAATTTATGAAGATTATATCGTTATACACACATATATATATATATATATATATATGTATATATATATATATATTTATATAATACATACAAGCAATAAAAAAAGAGCGTCAACGGCATTTCGTTTGCTCGGCCCAAGTAGTTCGTTGACACGCACGCAAGAGAGTCGCATTCTTCTCATCTCGTTCGTTCGTCAGCTGTCGGCCACTCGACGATGGACGAGAACGTTTGGGCTTTCGCGCGTGACCGACAACAACATTTAATTATTATTATTATACCTATATTGCTGTATAACATATGTTGGCATTGCATCTGCATTCTCGATCAGAAATAATTATTCACTAAAATATTATGTCCAAACGATTAATTTACCCGTATGTTTTTTGCATAATCATCCGCTTCTCACACTCTTTTTTGCTATGTTTAACGAATAGACACTGTCCATATATCGCGCGATGCATAAGACGCGTAACTAAGCTTAAGACAACAATTTGTCGAATAAAATAATTGGATTCGCGATGTTTCCTTGCAGGTCAGAGCTTGGGCTATGGCTTCGTCAACTATCATCGGCCCGAAGATGCCGAGAAGGCCATCAATACCCTTAATGGTCTTCGCTTGCAAAATAAAACTATCAAGGTTCGTGTCCCAATTCACGTACACTCGTATTTTATTTAACACTGCGCCCTGTTATTATTATGTTCTTTGGTTCACATTGTACTTTGTTATATATATTTTGTTAAAAGTATTATAGTTTCCGAATCCGATAAACATAGCACGTGAAGGTACAATGTAATCATAATAAACGAGACGATCCACCCACACTGTATATTATAAGCGGTTTCTCAATTAGACCCGGGTCAACACGTAATCGGCTAATTTCAACAGGTATCCTACGCGAGACCGAGCAGCGAAGCGATAAAGGGCGCCAATCTCTACGTCAGCGGTTTACCCAAGAACATGACGCAGCAGGATCTTGAGAACCTCTTCAGCCCTTACGGCAGGATCATTACCTCTCGCATACTCTGCGACAACATAACTGGTAAGTCGTTAGCTGTATAAATTTTATCGAGCTACAAACACGATTACTTAGACACTGTATTATGTATAGAACGACGTTGCACTTTACCCGTGTGTGCAACTTGATTTCGTGCTTCGATGCTCCGAAAGCTGATGAGAGAAAAAAAATCTTTTTCTCCGTGAACAATAACTTTTCAATATATCGCTGACCTAACGAAATGTAAACAAACACACGATGCATTTCGTCTCACTCTCTTTCTTTTTTTTCTCTCTTTCTCAATGAATGTCTCAAGCGAGTTTGAAAAGAGAACAGCATTGAGACACATGCCTTATTGGTGCTTCTTCATCGTCGCACGATGTGCATATTCATTCTTATTTTTCTCTTATACTTACTCCATGCGGTCGCAAGCGTATGTTATTCAAAAATAAAAATATTTTGTTTGCTTAAATGCTTCTTTTTCAAAATTTTTATATCACTGTTATATTTTTATGTGTATATGCTATGGATTTTCGTTGGGATACTTTTCTCGATGGATGTCTGCTGTATCAAAAGATTGCATTACAGTTTCAAGACTAGATGGGGTTATTTATTACATTTTAAACATTGTGCGACGATAACGTATGCCTCCGATGTGCATAATTTTTTTAAAAATAATAAAGCTTTTCATTCCATGTCAATGACCACTGTATACAAAGTGTATAGTTATTGTCAATGGTGTACTGTAGATAAGGTCAAGTTAGTAGGCCATGGGGTTTACCAGTGAGGTGGGTCGGTGCGCCTCTTATCTCTTTGTTTAAAAAATTTTTTTTGCCAAAATAGTATGTTTGAAAATAGACAAAGAGAAAGTATATATTCACAGTTTATAAAAGTTTTAAAAAAAAGAATACGAGAACCTTGAAAGCTGTCAGTGCCATGAGAAAAAGCAAAAGATCTCAGGAACATCTTTTCTTTACGTTTGTTTATATCGAAATATACATACGCATGGCTATAAATTACCGACTCAAGATTTTTATTTCAATTTTACCGTAATTTTGCTATGAAACGAGTAAATTAATCCTCCTAATTTTAAGAATTTAAACCTTTTTAATTTTTAAACACACACAGCCTCATGGCCTCCATCTTTACCGTTGTCTCTACTATCCCCATTATATTTATGCTCTCATTCTGTTTTACTCTTCTCTCTCGTTCTATTTTTCTCAGTCTCTCTCTCTCTCTCTCTCTCTCTCTCTCTCTCTTCGTTTACATTTATTTCGCTCTATCCATCTGTCTCTCTCACTTTTAAGTTCCTCGCAGCTAAAATCGTATCGCTCACCGTGGCATCGATGTAAGTTATTTTTAAGTTACGCAACGTCCGCCCGCCTCCTAGGAAAATTCGAAATCCCCGACTACGTCCCAGATCTAATTATCGCAAATAATATTTGTTCGCCCTCATTAAATCGTTTTGTTCATTAATTATTATTTTATTATACTAATTGATTTTGAACGTTTATGTATATACTTTACTCCCTTGAATCTTTATGCATTTTTCTGGTGCTTTAATGCGCAGTTTTTAATTAATTTTGAAAAACCAAGGAGGCGGACTATAAGCGTATAAGCGTTAATTTTAAAAAATATTGATTTCGATGAAGTTAATTATCGTTTCTCATTCGCTGGCTCATCATTCAATTATTTTTTCTCTCTTGTATTTTTTGTAAATTTTTTCACTCAAAGTCATTTTATATATTAATTGAATTATGCATTTTCTAGTTTAACTTGGTTTGAACAAAACTACTCTTATCTATTATGGATACATTTTTCTTTTTAACGCAAATAATTTTTTACTAGCATTATTTACTATTACACTCATTAAAAATTTTGCTAACGAATGAGGTGCGAGATTATGAAAATTTTAAAAAGAAAGATATCAGGCGTTTTGCTGTTTTTTACTGAGATATGATTTTTTCGTTTCTGTTTAGTACGACAATTTGTGACTGGCGGCGGAGACAATTTGCCGGGTACGTAACTCAAGAAACTTTTTCTTTTCCCACTTTTTCTGGCTCTCCTTTTAGCTAATCTTATGTTTATCAATGCACTTTACGCTTTTAAACAAACATAAAAAAATTGTTTTATTTTCCGTCGTTATAACGCTATACACAAATTAAAAGTCGAAAACACAATAAGTAAGGGACGCTTATTTTCAATTCATTATATTATGCGATACATATTATATTGATTGAATACTCGCAATGTTAAAACCACATATTATGTGTAATCACCTACTTTTGTAGTCAACAAATAACATATTTTTATTTCAATGTATTATTCATAGTGTATTTTTCGTTGTCACACACGATTAACCGGCGCCAAATTTTTGTTTCTTTACGCTTTTATAACATATTATTTCACCACCTTAGTTATTTTTAGAAAATCTCGATTGCCTCTGACACCTTTCGAGCTGCTTAACTTGGAGTCATTAAAGTGCATCACGATCAATTAGCAATCTGAGTAAAAGAACAATAAAGATCTCCAAGATAAACAAAAAGTACACGAGGCAATAGTTGCTGCTTCATTATATATTTGTCCACAGTGTAAAGAAACGAAATTGTGCGCACCGAGCCACTCGGTTCGTCGATGAACTTTAAGTTTTCTATACCTTGCTTATAGTTGCACATTGTCATGCACAAGTGCACATTGTGAATTCGACCAAGCAATCGACGAGTCTTTCTGTATAGTCTTGAAATACATTCGTAACAGAACAAGACTCGTCGGTCGCGCCGTAAAAGGATATAGGGGTGCATTGTCGCATAAATAAGCAAAAGAAAAGAGCAAATAAAAGAACAAACGAACGAACAAACAAACAAAAACTACCTGGATAACCACGGAGAGACAAGAGAAAACTCACTCGCGACCTTGGGCTGCGTCCGGCTTGCTTTGGACATTGCAGGTCTGTCGAAGGGAGTTGGCTTCATCAGGTTCGACCAGCGCGTCGAGGCTGAGCGTGCGATCCAGGAGTTGAACGGCACGATTCCGAAAGGCTCGACAGAGCCCATCACCGTCAAGTTCGCCAACAACCCGAGCAACAACAACAAGGCGATACCGCCCCTGGCAGCGTACCTCACGCCCCAAGCGACTCGGCGCTTCGGCGGCCCGATCCACCATCCGACCGGCCGCTTCAGGTACATTCCACTGTCGCCACTATCCAGGTACCTACTCGCCTCTACTCGCTCTACCCAACAAGACTGAAAGAACAGAGAAACCGACCAATCTTCGTATATACATCTCTTTTTTTGTTTACTGATGATATATAAATCCTTCTTAATTTTTCTTCGATTACTAATTACACCGTGCTTTTGTACATTATTTTATATACTTCGGTGCGACCAGCTTTCCTTTTCTCTAACTCAACTTCTGTTGTTTTTCAACTCTACCACCCTAAAACAATACGTACATTTTGTACTTGTCGGTTTTATCGTTTATCTCGACTACGGCCGCTTCTACGGAGGTACTTTGCAACTGACTTTCGTGCTTATATTATACTTTTGCCCTCCCCGCGTGAATTGCTATTCATGAATTCTGATGACGGGGTAAGTAACGGCCCTTCCAACTGTATGTTTCATTTCACCCGCAAGAGGAAAGTGCATTAAAAAATGTTTACTGTACAACGAATTTTAAATATTTCTTTCTTTTGTTCTTATGTGTACTGTTCCAGCTGTAAGTATGCCATCTATAAATACCGCTGTTGAAACATACCTATTATGTACATAAAAGAGGAATGGCATAGAGCTTGGATCCTTTCTAGCACACAACAAAAGTTTTGACAATTTTTACGATCATAAATCATGATGCTGATGTTTTATTGTGCTTATAAATATAAAGAATTATTCAGATTCGTAACTATTTCGTACTCTGAATTCGTTGCCGGTCTTTACTATTTATTTTACTTTTTACTTTTTGAAATCACGGCTAAATACAAAATTGTAACGAATAACTATAGTTGTGCTAAAAGTACTGATGTAGAAGGGGCTTTATCTATTTCCTACGGTTTTCTTTATCTTCTTTTGTTACAAACTGAGACTGACCCTGTTTATTCAGTTTACGATTCGTTATTATAATAATGAACTTTATCTAGACTTTTAGTTACTGATCTGATAATGCGCTGTACTTTAGTACAAGAGCAAACCATTAGACTTTCGCCGTACATTTTTGTCGCTACTGAATCCCATTTCCTCAAACCTTCTCTCAATGACCTACCTTTGCATCGTCATACGTGTACATGTATATTTTTTCCTTTTTCATTTCATTATTCTTGTTTCATGTTTTCTTCTTTCTTATAGTGGCTTATAGAGGCGAAGCAAGGTGCTTCAAAAACTATTTTTAGTTATTTTAATTTAATAATAAAAAAAAGGGAATTTGGTAAGCATCGTCTTGTAGAAAAGATTTTATTCATTTTTTTTGTTTTATCGAGCAAAATTTTTGCAACGCCAAAGTCTGATTGGCTGATCATTTTGGATTTCGGATTTTTTTCTTACTTCCTTTTTATGTTTTGTTTTAGCACTGGCAAGGCAATGCTTGCCATTAACAAAGGCTTACAGAGGTTAGTATTTTTATGTTCATTCATCTTTTTTTCTATTTTGCACTTATTTTACTGGATCATCTGACTTTCCTTCGTTGGAGTTTTCTCTTGTTATATAATTTCATAAATATCTCATTTTCATTCTTTTTTATCTATCCTCTCCATCGCCAATATATCCCAATCTGGACAGTGCGCAGTTATGTTTCTATGTTTCGATTTTAATGACAATATTTTAACAATTTGTTCATTCTATATTCCATTAACTTTACTAA
Source organism: Muscidifurax raptorellus (assembly GCA_020010945.3). NCBI lineage: Eukaryota > Metazoa > Arthropoda > Insecta > Hymenoptera > Pteromalidae > Muscidifurax > Muscidifurax raptorellus. The sequence goes on along the minus strand of CM052078.1, from coordinate 6,176,212 downwards.
AATTTCACACTGACACAAAAATCAGTTTCACTATTAGGGACAGTTCTTAAAAATATATCAAATTAAAATATAATGGCAAAAACCAGCTTTAGATAGACTTTGCTACATAATGCACTGTAAATATATAATGCAGACATTAATTGTTGTACAATATCATTTATAGTTTTTTAATTGACCAGATAAATATTATCTTAAATTGGTTTTTGCAGATGTTGACGAAGTAGATCGTGTGTAGTAAAGAATTATTACTGAAAATAACGTAATAACGATAGCCTTATTCAAGATTATCATGTCATGTAAATAGGCATGTGCAATATTTGCAATTTGTTATATGTTGAATTTAACTGTATTAAGATACACGATCATACTTCGTAAATGAAATATTCATACAATAATATGAATGACATTTTTCGAAAAAATATAATACCGATCATAACACCATAATTTTAGAAAAAATGCCAAAAAATTAATTTCAATGAATATTCTTCAAAGAACAAGCAGTTCTATAACTTTGAATATTTTCACTGACTATTAGTATACTTAAATACTTTATTTTGGCCTTTTTTTATTGAAAAATGTCAATCGATATTCTACTAAAAGCTACATGATTTTTGTATGACAATATTAGATCAAATTCAGCGAATTTTAGTAGAGTATTGCAACACCAGATCGCAAGAGCTACAAACTGCGTTTAACATTGAAGCTGTTGTTGAACTTAAAATTAAAGTTAAATTTTTTACGAATAGTTCTGTGATCGATCGGAATGATTCACAAACTTTTCAATGAGATTCGATTAAAGCACTTAAAAGACATGTTTACGATACAAATTGATAGATGCGAAAGTAAAAAAGAATCAGTTCGTAGCTCTGGAACATGGAAAACAAACGCGTATACTTTAAGTCACTAATATCTCGGCTTTATAATTGTATACTAACCGAGATGTGCCTTATTTTAACGCGGCTTGTGACGTCAAGTAGGTACGTAGCTTTCATGTATTACATGTGTCTGTGTGTATATACAGTCTTTGTGTTTCTGTACACGTGTCATGTGTAAATCGATTTTTCCACGCTTTGTACTTTATACCTGAAAGTATTATTGCCAATTAGATATTGATTTTGATTTTTTTTAAGTCATGTCTTTTTAAGCAAATTTTCCAAAACAATGATCGAATTTTTGCATGTATTTTCTGGTAACTGTACTACACCCTTTCATCTCTAACACCGCTTTATAACTTTGATTCTTCTTGTCCCATTCATTAATTTACTAATACAAATCATTAAAAATTCGATAAAGTGAAAATATTTCTTTTTTCACTTAGTACCATGCAGATGCATCGCAGCGTTTGCGTCATAGTCCTATTATTTCCTTTTCACGTTCGATTCTCTTACATTTCAATGAACACCTCTGAAAAAAGTTTCTTTCCGTTACGAGCGTTTGAGGCACTTTTTCAATTCCATACACGCTAGCTTTTGCCATGATTTTCTCTCGTCTTTTCAGTGTCTCTATACGTCTCGTCTTTTTTCACGATTGTTGCCTTTGTAACATAAAGCGAGATATGCGATTTTTCAAAACTATGAAAAACCGTAGGTCAAAGAGTAAAGGTGTAAGGATTGGCAATGTGGCTTTTTATTAATTATTATTATTATTAATTATAATTATTTTGCCAAAAATTATTATATATAAATATTTAAATATGTGTAGTCATTGCATCTTAATTTGTACCAAGAATAAAGCAAAATTAAAATTTGTAATTTGAGTGACAGTTTATCCTTGGTATGAATTATAGTGTACCTCTGTAATTTAATAACGGATTGAGACGGAAGCAATATTCACATAATTTTACAAAATAATGTAAAAAGTGTCAAATTTGTCGTTGAATACTGCTTCGTAATCAGTTGAAAAATGTAATTACTCTTATCAATAGCTGTATCATTCGTTGACGAATTACAATATATAGAGTACCTATCTCCTGTATACATAAAAGAAATAGAGACTGTTGAATCACGCAAGTGACTCATAGAGAACCTATACGCAGATTTTGAGCCAAGCCCTTTGCACTTATTGATTCCAGTAATTACAGTCACGCCTTGTACTAGGATGCTCACGGAGGGCAAAGCGTAAGATGCTGATTCACCTAGTATGATAAAGAATTCGAGAGGCCCTTCGCGAGCAATCCGATGACGGCTGAGTTTCGATTGGCTGCGTAGGTACGAGTTTATGTCGGGGCAGCAGCCGATGGAAATCCAGCATCGTTGACTTACATTATATATATATAGAAAGCCGCAAGACAAATGGCCCATGGCCCCTGTCAGACGAACGAGTAACGAGTATCGTTTCAGGTACAGTCCTCTGGCGGGAGACCTGCTGGCAAATTCGATGCTGCCCGGGAACGCGATGAACGGCTCCGGCTGGTGCATCTTCGTGTACAACCTGGCTCCGGAGACCGAGGAGAACGTGCTCTGGCAGCTGTTCGGCCCGTTCGGCGCAGTCCAATCGGTCAAGGTGATCCGCGACCTCCAGACCAACAAGTGCAAGGGCTTCGGTTTCGTCACGATGACCAACTACGAGGAGGCGGTCGTGGCCATCCAGAGCCTCAACGGCTACACCCTCGGTAACCGCGTGCTCCAGGTCAGCTTCAAGACGAACAAGAGCAAGGCCGCGTAGGACGAGCGAGGGCCGCTCTTCCACCACCAGCATCAGCAACAGTCGCAGCAGCATCAGTCGCAGCAGCAGCAGCAACAATCGGAGCACGGCGGTCCCACGGCAGCCGGCTCTTCCTCGGCCTCGAGCGCGGCGACCGCAGCCGTGGTCCAGCAGCTGCTGGGCAAGCGCGCCACGGGTCAGGCCGCCCTCTTGCTCTCCGCCAAGCACCAGCTCCACCACATCCAGCAGCTCCAGCTGAATCGGCATCCGTGGCTCCAGCAGGCCGCCGCGGCCGCGGCAGCGGCGGCTCACCAGCCTAGCGGCAACCTGCCGCGTTGGCTGCTGCCCGGCCAGCAGGGCCAGCGCCAAGGCCACGGCAAGCAGGCCAATCGCCAGGGTCCGGGCCAGCCCCGGCTGAATCAGGCCCAAGCGGCTCTGGCCGCGGCAGCTGCCGCCGTCAAGGACAAGCCGCAGCAGCAGCAGCCTCAAGGCACAACGAAGAAGATCCTCGGCAGCCAGCAGCAGCAGCAGCAGCAGCAGCAGCAGGCCGACAAGGCGTAGCGAGGCTGGAGCTGTAGTCGCCTGCCGTCGTTGTCGTCCTCGTCGTCGTCGTCGTCCTCGTCCTCGTCGTCTACTGCTGTTACGACACCTGCGTCGGTGCGCGTGAGCGAAAGACCGAGCGACTGCGAGTACAAGGTATGCGAGAGAGAGTGTGCGTGGGTCAGAGTTTGAAAGAGAGAGAAAGAGCTGAGCGCATAAGTAATAAGCGAGCGGGACAGAGAGAAGAGAGAGAGAGAGAGAGGGGGAGAGATGTTGGAAGGACAGGTAGCTGCCAGTGCGACACACGAAACGAAACAGTATTTTAAGAAAAAGAAAGATATAGAGACAAACAAAGAGTAACCCGAACTGATTACTTCTATACGTCTTGTGTAGTAAGAAGAGAACCGAAGACAGAGCCGACGTTTTATCGAGAGGCATAGTGGGGAAAGAGGAGCGCGAGATGATGGCGAGAGGCAGGGCTCGCACAAAGTCGATACTAGCTTAGGAAATAATTTATTATTATTAGGAGAGATTGCGGGAATTAAGAACGGGCGCAACGCCACCAACGCAGCGGCAAGGATCCGCCTGATGTGGCGCTGCGCCTATGTTACACGCCACCGTGTACTGCAGTCTACATACACATATGAGCGCTTGCGCGCGAAACGAACGCTAACAAACAATTTAACAGAGTTTAATCAAGACACTCGAACGCGGAGGCGAGTTTTACGGGAAAACGAGGAAATTTACCATGATGATAACAAACGAACAAATTATTATTATTATTATTATTATTATTATTATTATTAGAGAGAATATATAGAAAGATGATCAGATGAGTATAGCGCGAAGATTACCGATACGACGACGATTAAGGACGGGGAAGGACGAAGCACGTATCGTGCAGAAAAGACCTCTTTCACGCTAGTCCACGTTTAGCCGCAGAATTTTAATTCAATTATGGGGGATGATACGTCTCTAGTCCACCGTGCAAAGAGGTTTGCGCTCGTACGACGGTTCGCTCCTTCTTGTTTCTGTTCTTTTTTCATTCTTGTATATGTCGTAACGCGACGTCGTGCATAAAAGTATAATTAAGTCTTTGAGTAATCGAGACTAATCGGGAGAATTGAGTGTACCGAGAGATCTTAGAGTAGTAGAGACAGAAGAGGATAACCAAAGTGATTTTCGACTCGGATCGATCTTCATTTCATGATAATCAATTGTTCTCCGATGATGATGATGATGATGATGATGATGATGATGATGATGATGATGAATTGTGTAAATCAATCAATGAATTTGCGAGCTCCCGGGACGCGGCTCGCTCGATTTACAAACTCTCAAGTTTTACGCTAAAAACAAACGCGGCAATCCGCGGGCTTCCCCCGACGAAGTCCGGCTAATCTTAATTAAGATGAATTATTATTATTATAATTAGCATTATAAAGCCATTCCGAAGATCGACTCGCCCTCTCGCGACGACTCTATTATATAATTATGATTACGCTTCGTAAAGCGAGATGAAAATGTGTACATCGTATATATTATTATTACTACGATTATTATCATCCTCTTATTTGTATGTACCTTCTTGTGTCTAGTCCAGGATAGCGAGCGAGAAGAGAGTGAGACAGATAGAAGATAATTGGCAATCGGATATCGATTTTAAAATTAAATTTCAAAATTCTGAAAAATCTTAAACGCCGAGTGGAGCTTATTAGATGAACTATCGCTCTCTTCTTCTCGCCCTTATTCCGTTTTATTCATTCAACGTATATAACCGTGTAGAGAGTTATGCAGAGTTACATGTATTATGGATAAACAAAAATAACGCGTGTCGGTGTCGTAGATAATCATGGAAGAATCCTCATACCATGATCAATGTGCGTGGGCTTCTTTTTTCAAAGCGTAAGGAATTCCACTCCTTTGTCACATAATCTCATTATAATTCTATTATTATTGTTCTGTATATTGGTTATTCTTATTATTATTATTCTTATTATCATTTATCTTATCTTATTCTTATTATTATTATTATTACCACCATTATTATTATTATTTTTAATATAATTTTGTGATCGTGTCTCTCGTGGTGTAGCCTTGTAGTGAGTACAATGACTAACTAACAATCATTGAAGCGAAAGCAAAACGGAGACGAGTGAAAACGAGTAAACGATACTGAATATAAAATCATTGGACACGAAAGAGAATCTCCGCGCGCATTACAATTAAAAGCTAACAACTCGATCACTGTAGCAGCCGTTGTTGACTAACCGCTTTCTGCTCCGACTCTTCTTAGATCTACTGACGAGATGAAAAAAAATCATACGCAAAAATGCGCAGAGTAAAAAAAGAATCTTGATGGCTAGTTAGAATAATAGCCTATAACTCTAGACGCAGTAAAAGTGAGAGAGAGAAGGACGAGAAAGATCGAAAGAGTACTTAACCAAAAGCTCTTGATTACTGATAACAACACTATGCTATTTACAACTAACTATGCTAACTACTACTACTACTACTACTATTTACTACTATTTACTACTACTGCAATTATTTATTTATTTATTTAATTATTATATAACATAACAAAAATTATGTTTTATTTAAGGATTAAACTGATTTGTGTTTGGTTCGAATGACGTTTGTTTTATTTCTTATTTATGTGAAAAATTTCAGTTGTTTGTTTCCTCATTATCACATCCATCATAGTCCCCGTTTTCCCGCACCGAAACTTTGTTACACACGAACCCACACAGAGCAGAGCGTATAAATGTAGCGTCGATATCCACGTATATACGAGTAACATATTATATATATGTATATCCACATGCACGAGCGAGAAAAGGACGGGAGAAAGAAGGAGAGGCACGAGCGACCGCCCCCCTCCCCCTGCGAGGATATCGCGCAGATACACGCGAGGGTAGCTAACGCGCGCTCGATCATTATACACACGCCCACGACGGATACACATAGGCATATGTATATGCGCACGTCGGCGGCTTTGCCGTACGTAGAGGGGGACAATCTCATTTTCTGCGTCCCGACGATCGCAGCCGGGAGATTAGGAGCACATAGAAAGGCAAGGCATCGATTGCGCTCCAAGGCGCGCGCGTGTATACCTATATACCTGCGGCTAACTGTGTACTTATATTATACATACTACACTGCGCGCTAGGGCGAGACAGAGAGCTTTGCATTTCTCTCTTCGCGAGATCTCGAAGAACGCTTTATCGGGCTTCCCCGGCGCTGTGAATTCTTCGCTCATTGTCAAGTGCTACTCTTCGTAATCTATACATATATGTAACATGTAACATCCGTATAGAGCCGATGAGAGGAACTAGAGCAAACGATTGCAGCGCGGGTTCCTCTTATCAACGGCTCGATACGCTATATCGATTATCGGCACGGCGAATTTGCAGCGACGGGAATTCGTTGCCTATACACATACGGGTGAAATGCGGGAAAAGTTGCGAGAGAGAGAAAACACGTCTCACGTTCGATCAACTCCGTCCTTCCCACGTTTGCGGCACAATATGTGATGATAAGCTGTATACAGCGGTCAAGCGCGACAAAGAGAGATGAGAAAGGGCGAGGGAGGATGAAACGCACAGTGTATCGGAAGAAGTATTATATTGATAATACACGCACAAGCGGAAACTATATAAATATGAGAGAGAAAGAGAGAGAGAGAGAGAGAGAGAGAGAGGAAAAAACAAAATTTTCCTCCGCCGAAAGTCGAAGTCGTGTGAGTCCTGAGTCTCGTCGCTGGTTTATCGACGTGTAATGAAAATTTGTAACGATATCGATACGATGTTGGCGTTGATGATGATGATGCGATGCTGATGGTGGTAAAATGTGAGCGTATGATAAAGGCAGAAGTATAGGCATGAACAAAAGAAAAATAATAAACGACGGACGGTCGATGCTCTGTCACTGTGGCGCACAGAGACGCAGGCTGCAGCCGAAATGAAAGAAAAAAAATCGAAAAAAATTTTCGACTGATCTCGTCGCACGCGTCTATATTATACGCGCGCGAGCATATAAACTTTTCGAGTAAGAGGAATTTGAGAAAAATTAATAAAAAATAAAAATAAAAAAGGGCGAGGGAGTATAGGCGATATGTTGCTAATAGGAGCGGTGTAGTAGGATACCTTCGTTAATGTCGAGGAGAACGAGCGCCGACCGCAGACGAAACCTGTATCGGCGTCGAATATCTAGTGTAATAAATTATAAGGACCGCCGTCGGCGCTTAGCGCGACGCTAAAAAAGTGATTCTTATAAGCGAGTAATTAAAGAGTAAAAAGCCGAGGAGGAGGAGGAGGAGGAGGACAGAGATACCAAAGAGATATTAGAAAGAGAATGAATGAAAGCAAAAGGCGACGACGCTGCAGGTTCTTCTGCTCGCGACGCTGCGTATATATATTAAGCGAATACTGGTTGACCGAAGGCAAGGTGAATGGAGCGAGTACCGATAAGCGAAAGAAAATTCAAAGGAAACAATGCGAAGTGAGCAAGGAAGGAATGGAAAGCGAGAGAAAGAGAATTATGAGAGATGGTATTGCTTATATGATCGATAAACTTAATATATTACGTTTAGATGTATAATTTATGTGTAATACTCATTGCAGTAAGGACCGATTGGTCGTACGCTCTTGAATTACCTTTTAATAGCTAATCAGTCATTTAGTATTATCTGTATCGTTTTTAACCATTTACTTCTCGTCGATCTATTTATTGCATTTTATCTGTCGATTATTCGTAACAATTATCGCGTTTATAAAGATTATTGTCTTAGCCACTTTGAACGTCTATTTATTCGTGCGTCTCATTATTAATTAGTTAACGAATTATTATATTATATTACATTTATATTATATTATATTACATTATATTAATGATTATATTACCAATTATAAATTATTACGACATAATTATTAGTAGTCAGAGAGGCTCGGATGAATTCACGAGGAGTCGTCCATATTATACCAAAGAATAATACTCGTCGCCAGAGCTGCGATCATATATGTATATCTCAAAAGGGACGCGAGCGCGCGCGCGAGAGAGACATAGAGTCAGAAGAGAGATTATTAAACGCTAACATAATCCGATATTTCCATATACACATGATATTATAAGCAATGTGATGATTGTTTAGAGGAATAAAAAATAATAAAAGTAAAATAATTTAAACAGAGCGAACGTTCGAGCAGCAAAAGTGAGAACAATAATCTGCAGCACGCGATGCACGACGATGTCGTCGTCGATTTGTCCGGACTCTGTGGTCGTCTCTTCACCTATTTATTATTATTGATTGTTGTTAGGATTATTTTACGTCGCATATAATTGATATAGCCGCTAAAAAGGTATAAAAGTAGCATGAAAAAAAATGAAAAAAAAAGATGAGAGCGAGAGAGAGAGAGAGAGAGAGAGAGAGAGAGTGGTATGATGTCAGGGCCGAGGGGTTGACGTTCGCGAGGGAAAACACAAGCAGGTCAATCGGATGCGCGAGCGCGCGACGCCTCCGTTCGCGCGGTAAACGTCGTTCCACAACACGTTCCTTCGACTCCTTATTAATTCGTAGAGAGAGAGAGAGAGAGAGATAGTGAGAGAAAAAAGACATATTACAGATGAGGCTCGATTTCGGCTGAGATCGAAGCTGCAATTTCCCGCGCGGGCGTGTGAAATACTTGCAAGAGGCGACGCGCGACTCGCGCGTTACTAGTCGAATACGCGCAATGAAATACACAGTGGTGCTGTTGAAAAAAAAATAATGAATATATTAATGAAATAAGTGGCGGATAAACGAGAATTTTTCGAGACGAGACGAGAGATAGGCAAAAAGGCGTACATTATATACACACACGTTTAGGAGAATGAAAGTGCGAGGAGCCAAAAAGGAAAAAAACGTTAAATAAATAAAAAAACGGAACGATTGAACGAGTGCAGGCGACAGCAGTGTAGCAGCTCTAGCTCATCGTAGGCCTAAATAAATGAAGTATTTATGTACTATCTATTTACTAATCGAATCGTCGCGAAGGACGAGAGTGGAAATTCGGCGAAGACGAGCGTATGCAAGAGCGAGTGCGTGTGTGACTGCGTGAAAGTATAAGCGAGATAGCTATATATGTGAACGAACGAGATAATTGGGGGAGGAGAAAACAACGTATGTAGAGCGCGAGAGACGTGATGAAGCAGGGAGATTATAGAAAAAAAAATTAAAGTATAATCGAGACGCGATATAAACTCGAGACGAGCCACAACGATCAACCAAAAACCGAGAATATACTTAATAGATAATCTTCGACTAATGGAACGAAATATTAGAAAAAAAGATGAATAATTAAAAAAAAATAAATAAAACGAAGTAGGGTTTGGGAAAAGGTGTCGGAGACTGAGATACAAGCGCGACGATGTAAATCCCTTGGGGCGCGAAGAGCAGTAGAATCAGGAAAGACGGTTCATATTAGAGTTTGAGAGGAAGGAGATAATCACTAGAAAGAGAGAGAGAGGAGCGGGGGGAGGGAATCAACACATTCGGAGAACGGGGGCAACAAACGAGAGAAAAGACGAAGAGATAATCTATAATCTTCTGTACATGTTTTAATTATATTCTAATGATTACTTATTATACTTATAATAACGCGCTATGGATTAATAATTGAATTTAACTTAATTAAATTGATATCTATGAAAAAAAAGTATACCTAAACGAGCAAAAACATGGTAGCTAGTCTGTCAATGGGTGTATAAATATTTAATTACAATATTCGTAGACGATACAAAAGAAAGAGAGAGACTTTATACGACACGAGAGCAAGAGCGATAGTTGGAGAGAGCAGAGTGAAGTAAGCGCAGAAAAAGAATAAAATAATACGTGTGAGAGGGAGCGAAGAATTGCGCGAGATTAATTCACAAGACGAGCAAAGGGGAGACGACGATTAAATTACAAAAAAAAATATATACCAAAGACACATACACGCACACACGACACACGAGCGAAAGGGAGAGTATGACAGAGTGAACGAGAGAGTGCGAGAGCGAGTATATAGGAGAAAAAATTGTTGAACTAACGTGTATAAAGGGGATAACGTGCATACGCCATTATATCGCGCGGCGAATAGGATTTGAATTAGACGGAGACACAGTGGGGAGAGAGAGAGAGAGACAGCGTCGCCCTCAGTAGCTCACCCTGTTCTCGGAGGCCGATGGTGTTCGTTTCGTCGCTCTTCAAAGATTTTACGAAAAGTTTTGCAGGATAGCATTATTGTAAGTGAAAATTATCGATTAACTAGAAAATGTTGACGATCGCAAAATATCCCCGAGAGAAAGAGTATAAGATAGCCGAGTGTACTGTTGATGAAAAATAGATGATGAAATAGCTTTATTAAAGCGAGAGGACACCGTCGCTCCGAGAAACCGGAACACCGAGGGTATAGACGCTCGCGCGCAGGCGTAGAGATAAATCGAAACGTAGAAAAGCATTCCAAAGACTCGGCGCGAGTCGAGACGAGATAAGACTTCCTTGCCGGCGCGTTTTCCGCGACTTTAAAAAAAAAAAGAAGAAACGTCCGGCACACCTACACGAGTATAAGTAGGCGATATCCGCAATCGTATTGTTACCGGTACTTCGAAACATTCCGCGACGGTTATAGCGCGTATTACGAATTATTCGACCAAGGAATTAAGGGGGTTGAATGCAATTGAAGATTTCCGCGTGTTGTTCGACTCGTAATGTATTATATATTGGCTTGTCGGCGAGGAACGAGATGCACACATGTGATTCGCGCCGCCGAATTTTCGTCGTGTATATAATATAACCACGACGAACGTCGTCGTCGTCGTCGACGTCGTCGGGTTATGTACACGACTCGTATAAGAGCTTTGATTGAGGTTTCGAGATGATTATTCAGATATATTATACGCAATCAATTGTGATAAACATCGAACGTTACGTACACAAATTATTACGCGCTTGATATAATACTATACTATTATATATAAACGCTGCATTGCCAATCGATGGAAATCTGTGAGGCCATTGTAATTTTTTGAAAATATTGCAATGACCAGAACAAATTATTGTATAAATTATACGCAAACAAAAAAAAAATCCAACGTGAAAATCAAAAGTGAGCAACGTACGAGACCACGAGAAACAACAAATTTGTAAATCCCGTATACTGTATATAATAAATATATACTATATATAAATTTAAGATTCGACATTTTTAAACTAAACTAAATGAAGAGAGAAGCAAGTACATTGTATTCACGTGAATTCGATATTTTATACGAAAAAAAGTGGATTAAACAAGAGTAACGAGAATTAATGTGAGATCATAATAAGAGAGAAGGTGAGAGGCTCGACACGGAATTAATTCGCTACTCGCAGTCGAATCGTTCCTCGATCAAAAACTCGTTATACACGCGGTCCTATATTACATGAGGTGTTCTTCGCGACGATGATTACAAAAAGAAAGCGCCCTCGATCTATATACGCGTCAACTCGTACGTAAAAACTCCAGAAAAATAAAACAGAAAGCCTAGCCGAGAAGCGAGAGACCATCGCGCGAAAACGGCTCTAAATCGCTCGGTTATCCGATTTTTAAAAACAGCCGCGGGGAGGATGAACGTCGCAGCGTCGCGTCTCTCGCTTCGCATAATATATGAAACTTTGCACCAGACTCGATAATAGGTGAGCTGACATTCCACGTGTAGAGATATAATTAATAAGGTGTACGCGAGGGAATAGATGAAATCGGATCCGAGGGGGGGGGGGGGAGAGGGAAGCTGCCGAGAGGGAAGTAAACTAAAAATAAAAAAAAATGAAGCATAAATACACAATATACTAGGCGCGCGGAGAATAGACACAGAGAGAGTCATGTATTTTGCGACGGGTTTTAAACAAATAAAAAAGCGTAAATTAAGGAAAAAAAACTAAATAAATAAAAAAAAAAATAATACAACGGACACAGAAGTACACAACACGACGTCGACGCAGCGAACGATATACTTATACGCGAATAGAAAAATCGCAAAATCGATCCGCGAGAGCAAGCCGAACGATGTGAACCCAAAGAGCTTCCAAAAACTACGCGATTATACTACTATATAGTTTGGCCTTTTCCCTCAGAAAAAAAGGAAAGAATAATCCCGCGCGCGCGACTTATCACAAGAGTGTTCGCAAACGCACACAGGATCATCGCATAATACTCTTATTACTCTCGCTGTACCGACAGCGAGCGGCACAAATAATAATATAATTATATACAATGTAAAGATTATATTATATATACGATAGTACGTATATAACGATAAAGCTTTAACCGCGCTTTTCGCTTCGTCCGATCGTCGCGAGGTTCTATCAAATAGGACCGAGCGACGGGACGACGGAACCGCGGATGCGCGCGCGGATTCTTCATACGTATACGTGTGTACTATATACCTCGTGTTATACATACGCGGGGGAAGAGGTCAATTCGAACTAAAAATAAAATGGACGAAGGCTTGAAAGGACTCGCGGATCGATCGAGTTTAATCGGTATTATTAATATTGGGCATACGATCGGTTATCGTTCGCTAGCCGAGACCGAGGCGGGACAGATTTGCGATTAATGCGTGTGTGTGTGTGGGTGGGTGATTGGTGGTGTACAAGCGCATGTGTGAATGCGAGTGAAAGAGAGCACGTCGACACCGCGACTAGCGCCTCTTATTGGGGCTGCAGTCCGGGGCTTCCTCCACACCGATATATATATATATATATATATATATATATATATATATATATATATATATATATATATATATATATATACTAAAATAACGTATATATTATACATACGCTAGAGCGAATTAAGGGTGAAAGTGAAAAACTGTGTGAAAAGAAAGACACGCTGATGCTATACACATATGCACACAGAGACACACGTGAGAGAAAGTTAGAGAGCGAAAGAGAGAGAGAGAGAGAGAGAGAGAGAAATAAAATGTGGCGTGAATGCGATGATGATATAATTTACACTATAGAGGCTGATTTGACGGATGGCTGTGCATACTGGGGAAAAAACTTGTCAAATCGAATTGAACATATTGGGTGATGGTGTATTCGCGCGTCCATAATATATGAGAGAGACTCTAACGTACAATTGCAAATTCTATCGATACGATACGGATAACAATTTTTCGATTACGGGAGGGGCTATAGGGCTATGACTTTTTAGAGATAAAAATCAAACCGCAGTACAAGCCGCACACGTGTGTACACGAGCGAGATAATGTTATCCGCGATGCTAGAAGTGAGAGCTGGAGGGCGATGTTGTGAGAGGAGAGAACGAGAGAGAAAATTGTTGACGCAGCCTATATTTGAATTAGCGATTATTCATTTCGAGAGATGATGTGACGTTCACATATACGATTATATAAGAAATCTTGTTTCGGCCGCGACCGCCGCGGGTACTGTAGACACATTCGGTTCGATTTGAAAAATTTTTGTTTCAGTGTGTGAGAATCTATATATTAGCGGGTGGGGCACTCTATGGCAATCGATTATTAACATTTTAAAAAAAAACTAAATAAATGAAGACGAGGAGCCGATACAGCGACAGACATACATACACACACGCACACACATACAGACAAAACCATTCCGAGGAGGTTCAGAAAGTGAGAACAAATTTGCGCTGGTGAGTGAGCGAGAGAGTGTGTGTATGTGCGACAGAGAGAGAGAGAGAGAGAGAGAGAGAGAGAGAGAGAGAAAAAGAGAGAGAATTTGCGAGAGAGTTTATCGCTGAGGATCTTAGGAGAGAGCGTACCTACGAGACATTCTACATTACATGAATACATGAAAAAAAAACCCGCCATGTCACATTGTTGATATAAATTGCAATCCACGATTATTACTATTTACGATATAATTATTATCTTGCATTGTCTAGTCATATGTTATTATTGTATAACTAATGATATTAATTATTAATTAACCTGTACTACCTAGTCGCATTATGTGTTGCATAAAACTATGAAAAAAAAAAAATTCAAAAAAGCAAAAAACGTGAAGTACGAAGCAAAAGTGCGTACATGCATCAAGTGAGCGAGTGAGTGCTAGGAGGTGCGAAAGAGGAAGAAATAAAATAAATAGCGAGACAGGGAGATCTAGGTCGCGAAAGGAAAGAGCGTGTGAATGCGTGCGACGGAAATTGAAAAAAAAAATCGAAGCATAGAGAAGTGAGGGTGAGAGAGAGAGAGAGAGAGACTAGCAAAACTAAAGTCGAGGGGGTGAGGGAGCGGGGAGAAGGATAGTTAAGTATTGTAGCCGGAGACTATATAGGTATGTATAATTGTGAGGCGCGCAGTCGATCTATTGGACGACGACGCAACGTTTTTATCGGCAAATTTTTTTTAAATTTACGTGGCGCGAACAGCCAACGGCTGGAAAATCGACTGCGCGCGCCCAAAACCTGTTATGCAGAACACATCAAAGAAAATAGCAAAGTTTCCGTCACGATCGTTAGCGCGTGCTCGTGGATGTAAGAGACTACCGGAGAGAGAAAGAGAGCACGAGAGAGAGAGAGAGAGAGAGAGAGAGAGAGAGAGAGAGAGAGAGAGAGAGAGAAAGAGAAAGAGAGAGAATTGATGAAAGAAAAATGGAAAAAAGAAGTATTAAATATTTACGGGGGCCGTGGAGAGGAGGGAATCTTCCTTATCGTACTTCTGAAGCGAGTTCGAATGGGATTCGAGCCGGGGAAAAACGCATGCGTTTTCCTTTTTTGTGTAAAAAAAATAATATCGGGATGACGATGCTGCGCTGCGGAGGAAGGCAGGCAGCCAAACGCAAGTGAGTGCGAGCGAAAGTGAGAGAGAATAGAAAAAGTTAAGAATTGAGAGAGATGATGGGGAGAACTTATATTCAAATTGATGGTCCATTTTCGAATTTCCCGCCTCTCTCCGAAACGAAAAAAAAATCAGTCCCCTTTCTGCCCCACCGACTCTTCGAATCGGATGTCAATCATGCAAAGCCCTTTTCCTCCCTCCCTCCCTCCCACCCGAGGAGAGCTTGCGGGCCCTATATTGCAATATTTGTACTTTTCCATGTTGAAACCTCGATATACAATAAATTATATTAACAAACTTTAAGCGAGCAGTTTCAGTTGTCTATCGATTTTTATTGTACCACCATACTTCTATATCCTGCTCTTTTTTTATTTTGCTTATGTTTCTTTATTTATATTCGATTCCTGTTTATTTAAAGCGAATAGTCAAGGTGCATCGTTGAAAAAAATTTTGTTTTGACACAATTCAAATTTTAATTTTAATTTCATACGTCGATACGTGAGCTTTGAGGTAAGTATTATTGAATGATTTAAGCGGATTCAATGTCTGATTACACTTGACTGATTCTACTTGAACAATTCCTTCATTCCTAATAAATACTTGTTGATTGTGGACTGGTAAAATTAGTCAAAGAATCTGCATTGTTTTTCATTTTTTATTGGCAATTCTATTTCATTTATGTTTCAAAGTATAAAGTAGCAGATTTATGTGAACTACATATTTCATGCTTACGTAAGTATACATTTATGAAAGTATACAACGTAAGGAAAATTCTCATAATACTTAATTTCTTATCTGAATACTTAACAAGTTGGACATTAAATGACAATCTTTGAGAAATTAGATTTAATTTTATTTTATGTACACTATCGATGTTTGTTTTCATAACTTACATTGCGCAATAGTAAACTTTATTTCCGTTTTTTTGGAGCGAATTCTAAACCTTTTATGTGATTCTTATGTATGCGGTATTTTTCTGTCAAATAAATTAAGGTAAAATTAGCTTATATTATTTATTGTCACAAATAAAGCAATTATCAGAAATACTATACCTGTCAAAAGTTTATATACATATATCACTTGGTTTCCTTGAACCAGCACACTTGGTGTTTTCTTTCCTGGTACATCAGTAATTGTGGCACTTGCACCTATACCTTGACACTCTTTACTAAATTCTTCAAGTTTGATACCAAAAGTTTCCAAATTGTTGATCAATGTAACCTGTGATTACAAAATAAGTACAATATTTACAAATTAATTTTTTTATAGAATACATCAATAAATTAACATGATCAAACCTTTTTATTTCCTGATCTGGTTGCTACTGTAATATCAATAGGTTCTAGTTTTCCACTGTGAAGTATTTTATTCCCAGCAACAGTAATTTCATGCGTGTGCGTCATTTTTCCAATAAATTTGTTAATACCGTCTTCCATTGTTATAACTTCTTGATTTTCTTTTGTGCGCAGAATATCGGCAAGTTGAGGATTGATTTTTAACGATCTTGAAAGAAAAATATATTGAATAAGAATTTATGAATATGTAAATTATACGTTCTAATAAATGATTTTTTATTCAGCTTACTTTCCATTCTGAAGATTTTCAGACTTTACATATTCAGTAAAACACCTTCTAATTTCTGCTCTCTTTAAGACATCACCTTTTCTGCAATAATTACATTGCTGTAGGTACAGGCAATTGTTTTGCATGTCTGTAGCTATGGTATAATTACTTGTGCTAATTCATACACAATGTAAATACTTACTCATATCCAAATTTAGATAAAACAGGTACTACAGCAGCTGTTACTCTGAAACACTCAGCTATAACTGGAGCATTTGAAACTTCTTCTTCTTTTGCCACTGCTTCTTCATTTATTATAAGATTTTTAAGAAGTGGATGATCGTACTACAAGACGAAAAATGAAGTCTAGAAAGAGGACTTATATACAAAAACTAATTGCTAATAAGAAAATTATGCATCCTATACCTTTACAGCAAGCAAACTCTCAACACCCTTTATAACTGATGTATCAACAAGACCTTTTTCCTTCAGACTAGCTAAAAAGACTGATAGTTTTTTGAAAGAAGATTTCTTAACGTCAACTGTTTTTCCTGGTGGGCATACACCAATAACATGATTCTTAAAAAACGTCGATGTTATCATGGGCAAGTCTCCCTTTTTCAAACTTGTTTTACAAGCCTTCAAAAAGCAGTACTCCAATAACTTATCCATTTCTTGTACAGGATCTAATACTTCTTCCTTGATATCTTCACTACCTCCCTCAAGTGGTACCGATTCTGTGTCATCCTTTATATCTTCATTATCATTTTCATTATTTTTCTCCTCGGTTATGTTTACATTGTCGAGATTGTCAGATATTTCATAAACTTGGTGAACTTCATTGTCAGTAGTTTGAGATTCATTAACCTGGTTCTCTTCAGAAGAAAAAGTCTTAGGTTGATAATTCTCAAACACTGGTGGTCCTAATTTGGGTCTAACTGGTGGTTTATCCATATTATACAATGTATCACCCATAACATGTAGAATTTCTACACATTTTCCAAACCCTGCTGCCATATACATATCTTGACTAGAAAGAGCGGTGATACCAATAGCTACAGGAGCCTAAATTAATAACAAGATATTTTAATACTTGATCTTTCAATAGATAAACTAGTAATTTATTACCTTGTTGTCATCCGTAACCACAGCCACTGGTGTTCCTTTTTGCAATTTACCATAAGAGTGAAAATTAGGAGGACTGTTAGCCGTGATTACGCCAGGTAACATAAGATGAGCACCATTAGCTAATTTGGATACCACAGGAGGTGGAGTTACAAAAGTATAAAGTAAATCTGGATGATGCCACAGAGTAAATATCGTAGGAAACAATTGTGGAGATGAATACATTTGGAAAAACAGTGGAACTTTGGCAGTGCAGTAAACTTTTCCAGTTTGACCATCATGCGTTATTATCTTTAAGACGCTAACAACTTCCTTCTTTGGAAGGAGATTTTGAATCTCTTCAGCCTTCAATGAGGGAAAAGCTTGAGCCACTTCATCGCATAATTTTTTCCTGTCAAAGCAGAATTGATAAAGATTGTTGTAAAAACAATATCAGATATTATACAGCATTTTTCAAATTTTACCTCTCAGTTCCTTTCAGTTGATTATTTGACTTGACTTTAAAAGCTTTTATAAACATCGTGTTTTTAGTTAAATAGACTAAACGTATGCTTCACAATATTTACAGCTCTTGTAAACGAATAAAAATTAAATTTGTTACGTTATGGTGGCTAAAGAATTTCAGTTTCTTATCTTACTTGTTGTTCTCAATTTTCTATAAGTATTTACAATTGTCAAAAACAGTAAATTCATTATTTATTTAATAAAAGCGTGTAAATTTTGCCATGAAAAATTGAAGGTTAGTAAACGCAACATTGCACGCGCCGACGCGCTTTATAACTTCGACTTCATGGTATCGCGAATACAGTATAGGAATATAGTGTACTGCACGCATGCATGTCATAATATCATATTGATATTCCCGTATCCTAAAAATTTGTTCAAAATTAAAAAAATTTTAAACATTTATAGTAGTACTTAAAAATAACGAATATATATATACATTTAAATTTGATTTTCTTCTAACATTTAAAATAATTTTTGAAAAATACCAAAATTGCAATTTATAAGCATAACTTGTAAGTTTGTTGCGTCAAACAAAAATTAAACAATTAGATATTTATAAATAAAATATTTTTAGTTAATTTTCAATTTTGTACAAAATAAGAAGCAAAATAGCATTATTGTGGGCGAATCCTTATTGTTGAAAAAAGTTTTTACCTATATAGATATACTGCAATTAGCTGTGGAGTCCGCCATCTACCAAATATACCGTCGACGGGGCGCTGATGATACTGCAACATCATTCTAGCGCTCTTCAAAAGCGGCTTAGAATCGATTACAGTTAAAGTAAGTTTTATTTCTCATAACTTTTTACTTAGTTTGATAAAATTAATATTCTAATTGAGCGCATACTTGAATAGCTAATATATTTCCATAAGTACTGTTGTAAACGCTAAATTTTTAAGCGACGATGTTTTAGGTTATGAAAATGCCATTGTGTTATGCTTTGGAGTACCAAACATTTAGAAGTCGAAACTTTTTGAAGAATTTTTGAGTTTGTAGACTAAGTTAGTTTTAAATTGCAGATTTAAGAAGTCTTCCTCTATACGCATACTACAATGGGTGTTCAAGGAAAAACTGTAGAGGCTATGGAGGTCGAGGTTTCAAATCCAGAAGCTCCCAACGGTGAAGAAGCTGAAAAGAAAGATGTTGATCTCATAACTATCCATGATCTGAGAGAACACACAAGACAGATTGAAAAAGCTGTACTCAACAAAGAACCCCGCTTTATTCTTAGAGCCTTGCGAGCTTTACCAAATACAAGACGCAAGCTGAATCCCATTGTACTGCGTGGTATAATTGGTGGTTTTTACACAAAATCAGCAGCAGAAAAAGAAGCTCTTTTAGCATGGGTGGAAGAGCCAATGGATATGGAAGGCACCCAAGCTGCCATTCAGAGGTTCAAGAGTTCAGCTACTCCACTATTGCCAGAAATTGATGCCTATATTCATTTACTTGTGCTTGTAAGATTAATCGATACTAAGAAATACACTGAGGCAGTTCAGTGCTCTGAAGCTCTGGTTCAGAAGATTATTGCTCAAAACCGGAGAACCATTGATTTGATTGCTGCCAAGTGTTACTTTTATCATTCAAGAGCTTATGAGTTAACAAATCAGTTGGACAAGATTCGTGGTTTTCTTCATTTGAGATTACGCACAGCAACACTTCGTAATGACTTTGAAGGCCAAGCTGTTCTTATAAACTGTTTGCTTAGAAATTACTTGCACTACAATCTCTATGATCAAGCTGACAAATTAGTTCTGAAGTCAACTTTTCCAGAGACTGCTAGCAATAACGAATGGGCTCGCCATTTGTATTATTTAGGTAGGATCAAGTCTGCAAGATTAGAATATTCTGATGCGCACAAACATTTGGTACAGGCTATGCGTAAGGCACCTCAAACAACAGCAGTTGGTTTTAGACAGACAGTCCAAAAGCTTGCTGTGACTGTTGAACTTTTATTGGGTGACATACCAGAGAGGCAGATTTTTAGACAAGCAGCTTTGAGGAGAGCTCTGGCTCCATATTTTCAACTCACACAGGCTGTGAGATTAGGAAATTTGCAGCGTTTTGGTGAAGTGTTGGAAAACTTTGGACCTCAATTCAGATCAGACCACACCTTCACCTTGATTTTGAGATTGAGACATAATGTCATCAAAACAGCTATTCGTTCTATTGGGCTGTCATACTCGCGTATTTCTCCAGCAGACATTGCTAGAAAATTAGGGTTGGACTCTGGAGTAGATGCAGAATTCATCGTTGCTAAGGCTATTCGTGATGGTGTAAT
This sequence comes from Muscidifurax raptorellus, assembly GCA_020010945.3. NCBI lineage: Eukaryota > Metazoa > Arthropoda > Insecta > Hymenoptera > Pteromalidae > Muscidifurax > Muscidifurax raptorellus. Next base: position 6,155,727 of record CM052078.1, on the reverse strand, counting down.
AGAAGCTACTCTTGATCCTGAAAATGGTTACATGCGAAGCAAAGAGACAACAGACATTTATTGCACTCGGGAACCTTTGCTTGCTTTCCACCAGAGAATAACTTTCTGTTTGGATCTGCACAACCAGAGTGTGAAAGCTATGAGATATCCACCAAAATCATATGGCAAAGACCTTGAATCAGCTGAAGAGCGAAGAGAAAGGGAGCAACAAGATTTGGAATTGGCAAAAGAAATGGCTGAAGAAGATGATGATGGTTTCCCTTAAATTAAGAAGTTTTACTGACTACCAAGAAGACTTCATTTATCTGCAAAACTTTATATTGTTTAATTTGGAATACTGTATCTGTTGTATACTAATAGTAATCGAGTATTTTTGAAGCTCATTAAATAAAATCTTAATATACAATTTGTCAATAACAATACTTTTATTCAATCACTAACTATTAATACTGTGATTATAAACAAATATTTAATTTTTAAATTTACTTCTACATTTAAAATCAATTGTTTTAAAATGCAAAATTATGTGTTTAAATTTAAGGATTATTCGTTTACATTTTTTATAACATTGTATATAAAATAAAATAAATTAATCTAATCTTCGCATTTTAATACTTGTGTAGAGTTCCTTGAGTTAAAATATCGAAAAAAATTGGTTTTTGTAAGGGCTAAAAAAGATTTATAACATATACCGCAAAAACAAGTAGGTATAGTTTTTTGACAGGAAAAGTGTTGTGGTTGCTTTTCTTTCGATACTTGTCACACCGTGACCTAAGTATTCACTAGTTTCTATTGGTCCTTTTGGACGTGACGTCACGTAATCAATGAACGAGGTTATGCTGACCTATCAAGCGAAACCTCGTATTTGTGGCTTGCAGCCTATAGAATTATAGGTAGGGTAACGTCAGCTGACACTGTTGTATTTATTTGTTTGAGTTATTATTTATGTAGTATATTGTAAGTAACAATCATCGAGAATGGCAGCTCCTAAGTCAGGTTCAAAGAGAATGAAGTGGGCTCTGGACTTTTCCCACAAGTAAGAATTCCAGCAACATTTATTTTCATTGATTTATTCAAATGGCAAATAACCTCAATGCAGTGACTAATGCATAATGTAGTTGTCTTTGTGAGAGATATTAAAAAACAAACTAATCTATTTCAAATGTCTGTATTATAGAAATAACAAGGAAAGAAGCTCAGAGTTGGCATCACCTCCAGGATATACACATGGAGTTGCCCTTGTTCATAGCACAGATCATGCTAGGGATGCAAACTCAAATCACTTAATAATTAAGAAGTCATGGGATTTAGCGCTTGGTCCCTTAAAACAGGTGCCAATGAACCTATTTATCATGTATATGGCTGGCAATTCAATATCCATATTTCCAATTATGATGGTTGGCATGTTAATTATTAGGCCAGTCAAGGCTCTATTCACACTTCAACAAAGTAAGTTCAAAGCATAATTATTAGATGATGAAATTTGTAGTGAATGTAATGAACAAGCTTCATTATTTTTACTTTGTTTCAGCATTCAAAGTCATTGAAGGCACACATGCATTTGGTCAAAAATTTGTGTTCTTTTTAGGACAAATTGTTAATATTTTACTGGCACTTTATAAATGTCAATCAATGGGTTTGTTACCAATACACGCCTCAGATTGGCTGGCATTCGTAGAGCCACAGACAAGAGTAGAATATTCCAGCGGTGGTTTTGTATACACGTAATACTTAATTGCATAAAACTTTTGTGATAAGAGGAAAATAAATTATTATTAAAGCTCAACTTTTCACTGTATATATATTTTGTGTATACCTTTACATAAACAATAAATCAAATAAATCAATTGTCATTTAGAAAAATCATTGCAAACTAAAATGTATATATTAAAAAAATATAGATCACTCATATATGTACAATAGAATTATATCTTGAAATTTAAAAATAAAAATTAGTCACAGCGACAACAATCATTTCTTCTTGTGATCATCTGCAAATTCTTTTATGCGATCAATAATTTTGCCAGGCTCATCAACTCTAGGAATCTGAAGAAGTAATAGATCATGGTAATGAAGTCACAAATACATAGTTATGAACAAAGCGAAGTGTCTCACTCGTTTACCTCATAATTCTGACTCAAATATATACCAGTATAAATGCCCAGTCCAAAAGTAAACTAGGAAATAAAAAATTATTGAGAAATCGTATTTGAATTATTCAATCAATTAAATTTTTTTCAAACAACAATACCTACCATAAATTTAAACATTTTGCAGCGAAAGCCTTGAGCAGACAAAGAAACAAATGACGACGATTTCAACCAGATAACGCAATGCAAAATCCTCGAATTCACAACAAATATAAAGATATATTTCTGGTCTTACGCGGAACCCAGGGACTATTAGGTTAACGTCGTCGATTTTGGACAAAAGCACAAAAACTCCACCGGGTTTTGATAGGTCGGAATAGTACGCCTCGTCGGGGCTTCGAAATCAGACGTAAATCGCCGAAACCTAGGCGCGATACCGTCTTCTTCAGACATTCGCTTGATCCGTGCACGAGGACAGCGGGCATTTGGGGGAGAGCTCGGGGGGACCCGCAACGAAACGACTATAGTATACAAGTACATATAGGTATATTTACTGCTCGATTCTCTGTGTGTACATATACAGTTCCATTCCGTGAACGCTGCGCGAGCGCCTATCCGGATTCCTCATCGCCAGAATAAAATGATAGCACAGTGCACAGTGCAGTCGTAATCTCAGGTACACATCGCCGCCTATCTTGCCCCGTCGCCGCTGGCGTGCTTTCGTCAACGATTTAATAATCAAGGAATAAGAATGCAGGAGTCGTGTTGAAGTGGAACATAGCAGACGATGATATTTCGGTAAACACGAGATATATATCGAGAGCATCCCAGCTGAATTTTTGTGAACGGTAAAGCTTTCGTTTGGTATCTATTGTTGAGTGTTCATTTGCACCTTGGTACACCGCGAGTACATAGACTCTCGCGAGTATGTAACTCTTTAAATGAATTATCGTTAATTTGAACTAACATTCTAACCACTGTTCCGTCTTGGAGAAACTCTTCTGTCTCATTGTTTCATCTTGTTTCATTTGATGTTTGAACAAAATGTGAACCACTAAATACCTATTCCAAAATAAAAAAATCTACAGTCCTGACATTTGTATTTTGTACCAAGTACTATAGATTGAGTGACTTAGTTTTCATTTCATTTTCATTCGTCATTAGTCCTCTCTTGGTTGCATGATCAAACTCTGACAAAAAAAGAAGAGCCTTGCATAGCTACTAAACGCCTGCATCTATTACAGATTGTTATAGTTCAATATCACAGATGCCATACATTCTGGTTCGTGGTAACCTTGCATCTTACGGTCACAGGTATCCTTGGAGAGTACTTGTGTCTGGCCTAAAAGGTATTGTCTTTCATCTACTGCTGCTTTAATTGCATTATATTAATTTCTTAAATGTTCCTTCCCTTTGAGTTTGTTTTATGTTTCTGCATTTTTGAGTTTGTTACGTTATTACATTATAGATCATAGGTTTCATTTTTATTCTGATTTTGGGGCTATTGATTTTTGGATGACTCAGTAATCAAACAAATGCTTTTATAGCGGCAGATATAGAGCAACTGAGCCGATTTGCTTCTGGAGGATACTGCGACGACTCAACAATTGTCTATCTGCAGCATCCTTGTGTGATTCTGACTGCACTAGAGGTTTTGGGCTATAAAGTTGTTGCATCTTCTAGTACAAGTGTCAAACAAGATTACAATGAGTACATGTGGACTATGAGAAAGGATTTTGCAGAACCAGAACCCGAAGCTGTTATTAAAGCTGGCAAGTTTTTCTGATTTATATCAATGTATAAGGCTTAATGCGTATCGTGCATTAGAGTAATTAAGGTTTCTAAGAAGTTTTCATTAAATTATGAGGCTTCTATTGCGCGTTTCCATGAAACAATGCGCGCAGTCGCCGATAATGGCCGTCCCCTACCTTACCTAAAAAATGTTGACATTCACTATTCTAAATGTCAGGTGTCAGACTATACGTAGTCAGAGCCAGGTAGAGGGTAGATAGCGTAGTTTACAGGTAAAAAACGCTTCTTATAGAATTAAGATTGTCATTAGATTTATTTATCAGAAACTTTTTAAAATAAAAACCAACTTTTAGGAAATAAAATTATAAAAATGATATTTTTAGTTTGATTTAAACATTTTAAAAAACATTGCACACATTTTGAAAATTTCGATTTTTTTTTGACAAAACAAGCTCAGCTTTATTTTATATTTTATCTAAACAATTAAAATTTGTATTTTTATCATTATTTCTAACATTTGTTGATGGCAACTAAGTATTTCGGTAAAGCATTACAGTTCTCGAATAAACATCATTTTGAAATTATTTCTAATGAAACTTTTTTAATGAAATTTTTTTATAAGTATAACTTTTGGTACGCTGTTTTCTGTATAAAATATTTAAAGGACTTTATTTAGCTATATATCATAAAACAACCTGTAGTTCAGTTTTCGACGTTTCAGACTCTAAGAAGTAAGAAACGTTATTCCGGCGTCATTTCATTTCGGAGTCGGGAAAACCGTGTGGAATGTGGGATAGTCCCGTTCGCCCGCGAGCGTTCGTGCGCGAGTGATACCTATAGGTACGACTGTACGGGAATTCACTAGTAATATTGCGATTCGAGAAACTTATATACAGTGTATGTACATACATGTGAAGGTATATGTCGAATTATCGAGTTGGTGTGGGTCATCAAAGGAGTCTGATAGAACACGAAAACTGTACCTATTATCAAGCTTTGAGTGTTCAGTGAAAATGAAGAAAAAGTGCTAATTCTATTGATCCAAAAAAGGCTTATTGTACACTTTTGTATATATTTCTTTTGTCATGAGTATATCTATACGTCAGGTTGAAAGCATCTATTGCGAACCAAAAAATAGTGAAAGACTATAAGATGCAAACAAAGTAATAGGTACTTTCAAAAGATCCAATTACTATCGTTACAATGGTGAAAAAACGTGGAGTTGTTTGGAATTATTTTACAAAAAAGGTTCATGGATCACAAATAACAGCATTTTGCAAATTTTGTGACCAATCGTACATTCAAAATGCAACTCGCATGGAGAAACACATCGAACGATGTGTCAAGTGTCCAGAGAATATTAGAAGAGATTTTATGAAATTAGTGAGCAACAAAAGAGCAAAGTCTATGATTTCTTTGAAACTTGCAGAAAATTGGTCTAATCAGCCACACACGCTACAAAGTGATATATCTAATGAAAACTTTGAAAGTTCAAGAGAGTGGCCTTATAGAGAAGAATACAATCATTCGATTCCAGATAATACTACTAGCAATAGCGATAATGTTGATATAAAAAACTGGCACAATAAGTTACAAATAGGTTCTATTCAATCAGAAGAAACTATAGTTAATCGAGAATGGAATCCACTTGATAATCCTAAGGATACTGAAACCATTACTACAGGTAATGATATATTGACATTAAAAACTTCACTGTAGCTATAGGTACATATGTTTATTGCAGTCATTTTAAATAATTGTTATTTAACAATCTTCAGATGAAAATGATGAAGAAACTGAAGAATCCAATCTTTTTGAGAGAAATCATCATCGCATAAGAAGTTTACAACCACCGGTATCATTGTCAGATACATTGGCTGATTCTGATTTACAAAAACAAATTTTGCATGAACAGTACTTAGAAAGACGTGCATTTAGACAGACTGCAGAATTAGAATTACAGCGGAAAACATTGGAGTTTGAAAGATTCCAGTGGCAGTATCACATAGAGAAAACACAAAGTGAAATGCGCTGGGCACATGAGTGTCGTATGATGCAACTTCAAGAAGAGCAACTAAGTCAACATATAAAGCAAAATCATAACACAACTGTGACATTACCAAGTAATAAAATGTAAATAAGAAAACAGTTGTAATAAAAGTGTTATTTGGAACTTTCAATTCTGTAAATAATATAAAAAAATCAAGCCTTTGACTTATTTTATAATTGATTTTTAACATGACTGAATGACAATTTTAGTGGATTTCATAATGAATTCATTTGAATTTTGTTCTATCGTAATGCATAATATGTATTTTTTAAACATAATAATTAGTTAATAATTAATTGTGGATAGGAAATGTTTTATAATAAAAGTATTATATATGAATTAAAATACTTTTCGCATTTAAGTTTGAAAAACAAAGAAAGAATAGCATAAAGCTTGTAATTATATAAATAAAAAGGGAAATAAAAACGATGTTGAAGTAGTCTTATTGTTATTTGAAGACCCTTGCAGTTTCATAATTTAAAGACAATAGTAGACTTAAGATAAATGTATGTAGTAACAAATTTTATTTTTTGGTAGTATAATATAAATATTTTTGTCATTTTAGAACTTAAAGACAACGAGGTCTGAATAATTGTGAGACTGAAAATGGCTGAAGCTGAGGCTAAACTGTCTCAGAAATTAGCACAAATTATTGGTAACGAAAATTACTACTATGTGGCCGTAAAAGGTTCACCTTTTTCAATGGATTGTGTAGCCTTTGGTTTGACAAAGGATGAAATCTTGGCGCTATCAAAGAGATTTCCCAATACCGGGACAGATGTTGTGAATGGCGTTGTGATAAAAGGTGACTATTTTTCCGATATCAAGTGTACAAGGTTGATGTAAGAGGAAATCTAAAAAGATTAATTTTATTCTTTTCGTTTCAGGATCGCCGCTCGAAGTTATAAACGCTCTTTCCGAATTAGGATACAGAGTTGTTTGCAGCACGGGTGAGGCAGAAATATTATGGACCCTTCAACGAGAAATTTAACAGAGCCGACGCAGTACCTCAACGTCTCACGCAGTGAATTAATTGTACAATGTCGCCACACTCTAAATGTAACGCGTTAACAAAACGTTATAATAGCATTTTAATTTTACCGTCGCGCAGACAAGTACGATATTAGAGAGAATCATTTTATTCTGTGTCTCCAAAACAATTTTTGTCTCATTTTTAAATACATAGGATTTTATCGTTTTATACAAGCACTCTTGATCATAACAATTTTAAGATGAGAAATTTTTGAGGACCAATTTATTATGACGATTTTGTTTTACAAATACGTACTGGAGTTTTTATAATAATGAAAGATAACGTGCGATGTTCAAGTGGTACTAAGTACATTTCATATTTGCTTTCATACAAGAAATATATTGAGTATTTTTGATAATTTTACCCCCTTTATTTTATCAAAGTTTCTTTTAGATTCACTACACATTAAAATATATAGAAGTGTTGATATGCACGACTTAGCGCGCGAGATACGCTTAAGCATGCAATAAGTTTTAGAGAACATAATTTTAAGAAAGAATAAATGAAATCAAAGATTATTACATAGCAGTTATTGTTTCAATAATATATCAAAAACTAATATATGGAAATGAAGACATGAAAGTTGTGCAATATACAGTTGCATTGCAAAATAATGAAAATATATTTTCTTTTAATACTGACCAAACTTGAGTTGATTACATAGTTTCTATGCAACGTTATATACTTTACACTTTGATGTATGCATTGATGTTGCTTTAATCTGAGAAACATTTTTTGTTTTGTAAAATTTATAAATATATTGCGGCCTAGAATAGTTACTTAAACATTTAAAGAAAAGTAATGTAGTGTGTTCATCAATAATTATAATTTATTAACATTACTCCAATGCCTTAAATCAATTTTGATATTTTATTGTCTATATAAACTGTATGTTAACGTTATCGTTAATGAGTTGTATGTCGTATTTTATGGAAATTTCTACTGTTTGGTATTACATGATTGGACATGACACCATACATGAATACCTTACATTTGTGCTTGTGTAATGTATACGTTTTATGTTAAAATTATTGTAACAATATAAAGATTGTCTAAATGTTCATAGTTCTTTTCATTTAAATTGTTTACCTTTACTCTTGCAAAAAAAGAGTTCTGAATGATAAACACTTTCTCTGCTAGTAGGTTTCAGAATCAAGTATGGAGTCAAGTAATCATTCACATGATGATGGTTCATGCTGCGATTGTAAATCTGGAAACTCAGTCAGACAGACTTTATCCGAGTTGGACTTTGAGCGTGGTATATGGTACGCAGGTCAGTTCAATAATCAAAGCTGCATGACTGCAGAGAATGTTAAAGCGCATTGATCTGCTTACTAGTAAGGTCAAACTGATGAGATTGTATAAATAAACTTGTTTCACGTTTATAGCTCAGAATAATGATTTGGATAAAGTAAAATACCTTTTGAACAAAGGTACATCTGCAGACATAGAAGATGCGGCAGGCTACACTGCCCTGCATTATGCAGCTCGCAATGGCCACGATAAAGTTTGCAAAGAGCTTCTACGTTATGGAGCCAGTGTCAATGCAGTCACTCGATCGGGAAGGGCAACAGCTCTGCACAGGGCAGCAACTCAGAAACACGTTCACATAGTAGAACTACTATTGAAAGCCAATGCAGATGCTAATATTCAGGATGCGGATGGTTTTACTGCTCTTCACAGGGCATTAACATCGGATTGTGACCCGATTTGCAAGCTCTTGATTCCAAAAACCAATCTGGATTTAATGGACAAATCCGAATGCACCCCAAAACAATTGGCTGAGAAAAAAGGAAAAACAAATCTATTTTTCTAAAGTTAAATAATAAAAGTCGACCATTTTATTTAGATTCATTTTGCTGCTATATTCTTCAGTACCAATTATTCCATCCCATTCGAGTCTCACACCTTGTCAGTTAGAAAAGTTTGATCCAACAAAGTCAAAAACAGAGATTTAAGAAAAGAAAACAAGTCCGAAAGGGAATGTAAATAGGTGTCAATTCCTCTATATACATTCCCGGGCTGAAAGGAAAATTAATTTGCATGATAACTGAAAAGTCGCAGTGATGTAACAGCGTGAATGCGTTCTCATCCCGGGTTTACGACAGTAAGGCTCCTGACCTCTTGCCTCTTACATGTATAAAATTTAAATTGTAGCTGCCCGCATAAGAAACCCTTGACGAATGTCAAAATCAAACAATCGTGCGTTGTCCGTCGATTTACCGATATACCGGTCTTCGAAAATCGGCTTAAAAAAATGGCAATATATACTCAAGGACTCTGGAAAATAAAGAGCAAAGTTAAAAAAGAAAAGCACGTAGCCCACAGGAAAACAATGTGTTATGCTTTAGCATATACACACGAATGTGTATATATGTACATAGGACGACATAAGTAATACAGAGGCAGCAGAGAGGCGGCTCGGCGCAAGTGAAAAACGTCGATAACGGGGCGCGCGCGTAACTGGGACATTTACCTTCTAGCGGCTGCGCGGCGGCGGCAAAGCAGTGAAAGGAGTCCTCGTGTTGCTGCAGTATATATCCATATAGCAAAGCTCGGTTCGCGAATCGCGCGGCGCTATATAGAGTCCGTCTCTGTCTTGCTCCCGTTGGTGCGCGGCGGGTCGTGCTCTTGATATTGAATCGGTCGGGCGGCATCGGAGCCGCTCGGCGAACGGCGCAGTTTCCGCGAGCCTTTGAGCGCCGGTCAGTGCTGCCCCCTATGCTGCGGAGCGCGCAAGGCAGCTACGTCCCCTTTTCGCCGCCGTGGAGTTGGCAGGCCGCGACTCGTTGTACCTACGGTCTCCGCGCGCAGTACCGTGTCCGAGCATCAGGAGCAGCAGCAACAGCACGCCGCCCCGTGCGCGTGTTTGTGTGTGGGTGCGCGCGAGGTCGCAGCAAGAATATATAATAACTATATACACACGCACACACACCGATCATAGTCGTAGTGTAGTACATACCTTGGCCGCGGAGGTACGACCTGGAGAAGAGGTCGAGGAGTGCGGTGACTATCTATATATCCATCGGAGACTACTTCGGGAAGAGTGCAGCTCCCGGGGAGATTCGCGAAAGAGCGCGGCTGCGCGCGGCCGCGTAGGCGTGTGCCAGAGAGCAAGAGAGAGACAGAGGGAGAGAGAGAGAGCAGCCAGACCCCCGTGTGTCTTTCCGACGACGAGTTTGCCGTGCCTCGATAACCGAGCACTTGCAACATTGTATCGTGGTGCTCGGTTATTCTAGCACCGTGTGTACGCTGTATAGGTACATGTAGTACGTGTATACGCCAGCAGCAGTATCGAGGCAATTCCCGTGACATTTCGCGCGGCGTGCGCTGACTGCACGCCGCCCTGTGTGTTGTTGCCGTGCGTGTGAGTGTGTGCGATCCGATTCCCAGAAGCGGACGCCCTGCGGAGCTCGTGAGACCGCGGAACAACTCTACGCTGGACGTAGAGGAGCGGAGGGTAGGTCATAACCACTGTACTCTCCCGCAGTGCGTATAGCTATAATATGCATGTCCGTGTGTGTGTGTGTGTGTGTGTTTGCGTGCGTGTATGTGTGTAGGTTAGAGAGCGATATGTAACCGTGGCCCGTGGAAGCTCTCGCGTGACGTCACGCGCTCGCGACGACGAAGACGTCGGCGGTCTTGCGATCGCAAGTGTGCGGATTCGCAGCAAGGAGAATAAAGACGAGAGGCGATAGCCATCGCCGGGATGCTTATTGTGAGCAAGACACTCGGCGTTCGCGCCACGTAAGTAGTAAGGGAGTCCCGGCGACGACGTGGACCTGGTTACGAGAATCTGCGAATCCGAATGAAATCGTCACATGCGAGTGTTTACGCCGAAGGACGAGAGGGCTCGGGTTTTGTATTGTGCGTGTACGTGTGTGTATGTGTGTGTGTGTGTGCGCGCGCGTGCGTGTGTGTGTGTGTGTGTGTGTGTGTGTAATACGACTCGAAAACATCATGCTGTTGATGTTGATGACCAAGGTGCGCTCTCGCTCATCGGGATAACACGCACATAGTATGCGGCTATGTACTTACGACAGCCAGACGCAAGCAGAGATAGCTCGCGGTGCGCGCGAGGGAGAGGGGCTGAGAGTGAAGAGAGCGGAGAGGGCATCGGCGAACCTAACCTCGCACTCGCGCGAGCCGCCTAACCTAACCTCGGCGAAAAAACGACGGGGCAGAGAGCTCTCGGCAGCAGTCCGCGCAGAAAAAGAGATCAGTCTTTTGCGCCGCCGCGGAAGCGAGCGTTGTTCCTCCCTCTCTCGTGCGAATATACGGAGCGCGATACCTATATGTACGTTCGCAACATACAAATATACTTGCTCGTGATTCGCGCAACCTCTTCGCAGTAAGTAGCAGTTACTTATTATAATACGTAGTCGCGTACGCGATAGCAGTTCAGAAGAGCAAAAAAGAGAGGGAGTCCCAAAGTCAAGTGTCCGTGTCTAGATTTCGAGGTTAGTGCAGCTCTACGTCTGTACGATACAGTGAGATCGTGTCTGTGTGTTAATATCTCGCGGAGGCCGTAACCTACGCGAGCCGGTGAAAATTGGAGTTTGGACCGACGTAGCAGCAGCAGCAGCACGCAAACAGGAGCGAAAGAAAATGAGGTTAGGAAATGACGACGACGATGGTATAGTCCAACGGCATCAGCAACGAAGAGGGAAAAAAAGATAAACATCCCGGGCGTTTTTGTGTGCGTGCGCGCGCGGGGGCTTTTCGCGAGTAGGCGCAGCACTGTCGCTCGCCGCCGCCGCCGCCACATTTTTCCTGCCTTTTTTGCGGACGTAGGCGCGAGAGCGCTCGTTGAACTCTCGACGCAGTGCAGAATTTCGACGCCGCGAGAGGATGTATAGTGTCGTGCCTCCGCCACTGCTCCTTTTTGGTGTGTGTGTGTTCGCGAGCAAGAGCTTGAAGAAGGGGGGAGCATCGGGGCGGTTTGTTTTCTTCCTCGTGCGCGCGTGAGGGCCACCGTTAATATATGTATGTATATAGCGAGTTCTTCGTTCTCTTTCTCGCTGATGCCCCGGCGACGAAAGCCTACGTCGGCGTGGCCGTGTTTTTGCATTGCAAAATCATCGTCGCGAGCTGTGTACTCGAATTGTCGTCGTTATAGCGCAGTCGATCCAAAGGTGAATAATGTCGGTTGACGTTGTCTTCGTTGGTATATATAATTAAGAGGTATCGCCGCACTTGCAGATAACAATACATTCACGGCCGGACGCTAAAATCGCGACATTGAGCATATAGCTTGGCGCGTTATCTCCGCGGCTAAGATACCACAATTTGACCAGAGCGATCGTCGTTGCGTTGCACGAAAAGTAATTAATTCCGGAAAAAGTTCACCTATACGCGCGGGCGCTCGCGGCAATCGATAACCGAGGCGTGTATGAAACGCAATTACTTAACTCTCGGCTCGCTGGTGTATTTATTTTTTTCGCTCTCGCCATTTCGTGCCAATAACGCATTAATCCGCGCTTCGTCGTCGAGATTTCGATTAGGGATCCAACGCACGCAGTGCCGCGTCGCAGTTCGGTATAGGTGGAGAGGCTTTCCTCGCGCTGCAGATTCGCGGCCGGCGCGAGCGAGCGTCAAGGTTGCGAATAACGAAAATATCGCCCGGCGTATCTTGCTCTCTCTCACTCTCTCGCGCGAGCGCGCGTTTTATTTTTACCGCTCTCCCCCTCGAGCTTCTTTCTCTTCTCGCTTGAGCGCGATATATTATATCTTTGACAGAGCGCGAAAGAATGATACGACAGCGATAGGGCGTGAATAAACTATATATGTCATATCTCTAATGTTGCGTTTATCTTGCAGGTGTCAACGAGCTGGCAGCAAAACGAGTCAATTTCCAAAGAGGAGGGCAACACAGCCCCGGCCTGAGAAGGCCCGTCAGTGACCACGTGGACTTGCTGGAAGTATAGTCCACCCAAAGAAAGCTACGGCCGCCACCACGGAGGCCGCGGAGAAGCAGACGGAGCTTCGCCCGGACCTCGGCGAAGCCCTCATCGGTCGTCTCGTGGACGGCAATCTCCCGCCGGGAGAGGAGCAGCATCAGCGGCACCGAAACAAAGGGCTGCGCGCGCTAGGCGCGCCTAGAGAAAATAATAGAAGCGCGAGGCTAGAATAAAGCGTGAGAGGCGGGCTGCTGTAATAGAAACTTTGTGCCTAGCATATAGCAGCAGTAGCGCTTGGGTCTGGACACAAAGAGTGTAGTCGGGCCCAGGAGGTCGACGATTTTCAAGTGCGAAACTCGAGAAGGAGAGAACGGACGAAACGCAGCCGCCGCGTTCGTTCAGGTGTGCTTTGCATCGGCGCGTATATACGAATTCGGGTCGGTGTGGTAGGTGACGTTCGGCGAGTGTCAGTGCTGTGCTCTAGGCAAAGATAGATGTACAGAAAGTGTGGTACAGGTCTTCCATAAAGAGAAAGATCTTGTAGCGACGGATACTGATAGAGAGAAAGAGCAGCAACAGCGTATATTTGGTCGTGCAGAGCAGCGCGTGATCATCACGTTGTTTGTGCGCGACAACAACGTTGATTACGACGGATCATCCTCGGCAGTTTCTCGCCACGCCTACCCTCGATGAGAGGAGGCACATGTCCATTGCTGCCGCTGAAAATGCAGGGTGAGTGCTCTTTATTTTTATACCAGCTCTGAATCAGCTGATTTCATCCTGTGTGCGTATGCACACCTTCTCTGTTCTCTCTTTCTCTTTCTGTGTGCATATAAACCGGCTGCGCGTACATCATACACACAAGTTGCAGAAAGAGAGAACCTCCTTTTAAATTCCCCTCCTGCGGGGCCTTTCTCTTTCTCTTCTCATTTCTCTTGCAGGCCGATCCTTTTCCTGTCTCCTGCTGACCGATTTCGCGAGGCCCGAATTCGTGTTGTGTTCCCCACGGAGGAAACATGTGTATAGGTAGCATATAACGCATTGCGGAGATAGAGAGAGGGAGAAAGAGATATCGAGAGACTCAAGAGCGGGAGAAAGGAATAAGAAGGCGTGCGGCAAAGAAGAGAAGAAACGAGCGAGTGTATACACATGAGAGAGATTCGGTGGGGAAAAGGCGCACACAACGAGGAGCAAGAACGCACGAAGAGTCGGCAACGATGGCTAGAAAGAGAGAAAGAGAGAAAGAGAGAGAGAGAGAGAGAGAGAGAGAGAGAGAGAGAGAGAGAGAGAGAGAAATAGCTGCGGAAGGGGGGAAAGCCTTGGCCCGGATACTCGCGGCGGCGGCGCTGGCTTAACCCTGGATTGCTGCTGCTTGCTGTTCGCTACTCGTTCTTTGCCATGGGGCCTCTCTCGAGCGCGCGACTTTTCACTAGCGCTATATTATTCTCTCGGCACTCATTGTAACTGTCACTTGATTTTCTTCGACCGATAGGCAGGCGCTACGTCTAACGCGCTTCTATGCCGTTCACCGTTCGTTTCTTTCCTTTTCAATCCTCTGCAGTTATTGTATTGTGTGTCCGCAGAAAGACCACCGAAAAAGTTTTGCGCATTCGGCTTTTGTATGATCGAGTCGCTTCCTATTTAATGTGTAGAAATCACTCGGGAAAAGTCGCACCGCAAAATCATACAGCCGCGCTCCGATGCCACCTCATCAGTGAAACGCGCAAAGTGGGCCACGCCAACCAGGCAGTTTTTTTCCCTCTCTCGCTGCCGTGTGTTAGAGTTTATAAAACGTATGGGCTAGTGTCTCAAAGTTTCTTCTCTATATACACGCTCGAGAGTTCGCTCGCGCCCTTGGCAGCCGAGCGGCAGCGGATTTTTTGAAAGCGAATGGGTTCGTATACAAGTATAAGAAGACTATGTATATATGTGTGAGATCTCGGTTGCCATTACGCGCGCGCACACACGCACGACTCCGTCACGTTTCACGAGAATCCCGAGCGTAGCTGCTAGTGCACCTGTTATTTCGACAAAAGAGCCAGCGAGGATTCTCCTGCTTCCTCTCTTCTTCTTCTTGTTCTTCTTCTTCTCTATGCCCAAGCGATTGGCTTTTCAGCAAGCGTCTATCGAACCTGCTGTTATATTCCGCGCCGAGTTCGCTCTCTGCGCGAACAATAACAGAAATTCCGAGGCTCTTTATTGCGAGCCCAGCCATTGGGTCATGTGAGATTTCGCACTGGGTTTTATGGGCATCTTTGAGCCGCTGTTCTGCAGCTTCGCCTGCAAATGAACTTTGCGCGCGCCACGTGAGATTTCTCGCCTCTTCTTATAGCGCCGCGCACATACTTATATACGACTCTTTCGCTATACTTCTTCTTTTGTCGAGTGCGCGGCGCAGAGAGCGCACATTTACACGACGCCACCGCCGCGCCGCCTGTATATTCTTTCATTAGCGAGCGCGCGCACATCCTCTCTTGATTTTTATCGCCGCGCGCACGTCTAGTTACGGTTTCGCAATAATTAACGCGCTTCGCTTCTACGTGTCTGCGCGTATACATGTATGTGCACGTGTATGTATTTTCGAGGCGCTGAGTAAATAACGTGATTAACGGTCGCGCAAAAAGTTACGTCGAAAAGAAAGCATTTTCTTCTTATCATCTTCTTTCGTGCGCGAGAGTAGAAACGTTGTAACGAAAGTGGATGGCTTCGATGCCCCGCGCACTGGCGCTGCTTCCTTTGCGCTCAGGTATTTCGTTACGTAACGTGCATTCTACGCACTTCGAGCTTTTGTCACGTGACGGAGACACGCGGAAAAGTTTGTATTGGCAGTGCGAACATGCAAACGCCACGTGGGCTTCCCGTATTTTTGATACAACCATTTGTGTATAGAAATTCGAGCTGTAGATATTAGTTTTGAGTATATTATGTAGGTATGTGATTTCATTGCGTTAGTATGCGTGTGCTAGGCTACGGGGTGGGGGGTTGAAAACGAAGAAGACGAAGATGAAGCCGTAAAAGCGTAGCGCGTATACATAGTCGACTTGCACCTCTGTGCAACCTTCCGTTCGATTTTTTCGACCACGAGAGAGAGAGAGAGAGGGGGGGGGGGGGGGAGAGAGAGTTGTGATGTAGGCAGGAATTGCAGCCGGCATCGGAAGTTCGCGATAAACGAAGGTTACCGGCGTGAAATTGAAAGAACGTGCGCTGGCAACTTCGTATGACGTCATTGCTTTTATTCTTTGTCGATTATTTAAAAAAAAAACTTTCTTTTTATAACTTCAAGTATTACCAGTGCGGAAAAAGGACAATGTATGTGTACCAGAAACTTGATCTTTGAAGCAAACTTTAAACTTAAATTGCGTCGAGTTTTTTTCTCTCCGGAAACGTTTGAAAGTTCACAATGATATTTCGCTGAAACCGATGCGACCTTTCGGTAAGTTCAGTGTCCGCAAAAACATTATCGGCTACGTCAAAATTCCGTTGGGCCAAAGCTCGAGTTTAGGATAGCCACAAGCGTGCATCGCACAGGCAGTTGTAGGATCCTTTGACTCTCTTTGGTCTGTGTCTGTCTTTGTCGTGGCTCTCGCTTGCAAAAGCTCGAGAGAGATAGAGTGAGAGCGTCATACGTTGCGGTTTGCGCTTTGTCGGGGGATAGCCATCTTTATGCACCGGCGAGTCAGTCAGTCAGTCGCAGCCGCGCGATATTCTCTCTCCGTTCTTGCGGTGTGAACGACTCCTTCGTCCTTGAACCTATTAGGCGCCGAGACTTGCTGCTGCTGCCGTTGTGCTCTCTCTTTCTCTCTCTCTCTCTCTCTCTCTCTCTCTCTCTCTCTCTCTCTCTCTCTCTCTCTCTCTTGTGCGCGCGATATTCTATCTTTCTTTCTTGCAGGCTCTCGCTTCCCTCTCGCGTCAATAATATGCTAAGCGTCCGTTAAGCCCTTCTTGTATATGTACACGCCTAGACACATTGGCAGACTTTCCTATATACTGATTCTGGCTCCGTCTCTCTCTTTCTTTCTTCCTTTGCTCTACTCTCAGCTGGCAAAGTGTGCGTTTGTGTGTGCGCGCGTTGCAATTTCATTTTTATTGTAGCTTGTCTAAGAGGATTATTGTAGCTGAATGCGAGGGGTCTGCCGTTTCGAACCTTAGAGAGTTTTATTGTACATCTTTGAGTTTTTTTCTTCCTCAAAAGTTAATTGTGGTTATAAACACCTGGATCCGACCGTAGAGGTAAAACAAAATTTTAGGGTAGTATTTTTTGCGGGTATTTATGACTGTTCTCCATTTCGCTTGATACATTTGACCTACTCGTATAAACTCGATGAGACTCTGTATCTTTATTTGAAGACAATGCTTTGTTGTTAATAAACACCGTTCCATACATGTATCACGGATTGAAACATTGTTTGTGCAACACTTCTGTATGCAAATAGATATACTTATGCGGCACGAGTACCACTTATTGGTATCTCGTCAATTATTTATATATCTGTATATATGTATATATATATATATGAATGGTTAACAATATACAATTCATAAATGGTGTTCTATAACAGCTAGCATCTAAATTATTAATTTAACGGTCGCACAATGAATGCACAACGTTGATTAATAAAAAGTCTAGCAAAAACTGCAAGCAAGACTATATTTAAACCTTGCGTGTAAACGTGAATTTCTAAAATACAATGTATGCGAAAGGGATTTAATTACGGGTGATAGCCTAAGGCATCTCGTGAGTAGTTAAGCGGGAAAAAGGTTGTATACCGTTCATTACAATAATAAATTTCCAAGTTAGTAGCTAAATAAAAATAAGCTTTTTGTTTCATTGCTTCTTATTCACGCAGTGCACTTCAACAACATTGTGTAAGGACCTCTTTTATAAAAATATCAAGTTCTTTTCTATTCTCCATATTACTTCCACTAGGTGACAAAAAATATGCGCCTGCTTCTATTGTGCTCTGATATGCTAGAACTTTTTCTTTTGAACTTAAAAGCTTTAAGTTTTCTTCTCTTTCTTTTCTATGACACAAAAGAATTGAAAATAGCCATTGTTTTAGCTTCTGAATCATTCAACAAAAAAAAAATTAATTTTTTTCAACAAAATTAATACGTAATACCACAAAGTAGTATGCAGAATGATGATGCAAATTATTGATCATCAGAATATTTCTTTAAAAAGTCCCGGCAAAACAGCTATTTTTAATTATTCTTAGAGGTGTAGGTATTATAATAACACTGACGGTAAACGTATCGCTCAAAGTGATGAAAGCTTATTTTTTTCACGAAATTATAGGTTTTGTAAATCAAGGTGAAATGTTTTCGTGGCTTATGCCGTGACTCTCGAAACTTTCATAGATTATACTCTGTATCTCTACTACAGATGGGAATTTTTTGCCGAGCAGCTTGGTGGAACTTTCATTTTCGTGAGGTTTTAAGAGATTGCCTGGAGATTACGTAACCTTCTCCCAATGTTAGCGTAATAAACGTTCCGTTAACTGCTTCTAAATACTCTACATTGTTTGGCAAGGCATTTGCGTCTACGGTGTAGTACACGTGAGTTATTAAGAAACACTTTTGGCTTACCTATAAACAATATCCGACGTTAATATCTCACTGCAGCTATACACGATATTTTCATTAAATTAATGCAACGTAATAGTAATAATGTTGTTTCGCTTATCTTATCTGACTTTTCGTCGGGAACACTTGAATTTCACGAAATGCCGCAACGCCGAGAGCAATTTGCACGGTTACGCGACAACTTTACGCACTAAAAAGCAAGTGCTATATTCTTCGGAACTAAGTATAAAATCGGCTACTATGGCTATTCCGAAAAAAAAAAATATAACCCGCGGGAATAAATATTATCAAAAGCTGTTAGAGGCATTCTCGAGCGTTGAGTCAATGCTCGCCTTTCAAAGCGTTCAATTTTCGCTCGTTATTTTTTTTCTTCACTGCTCGTATAGAAGAATCTCACGTGTCCAAGAGTGCATTGCCTCGAAAGAGAGATGCCGTTATCGCATTTTGACTTGTACATATTTTCTCGTCGCACGTCTGCATGTGTGCGAATATATAAATTCCGCGCGTTGGTATAAATATACAAAAGTTCGTTGTTCGCTGATGGTCAGTAAAATTTCTACAAGTTCAAGGGACGGCGACATCGGGAGGCCGTTAAAAGGTTAACAGCATCGAGTTTACTCGAGTTTCTTGCCCTTCGACATATACGCAATCGCGAGTCGTGAGGGGTTGTGCCGCGCGAGGGAGGAGCCACGCGAAATAGCGAAGGAGAGCGAAAGAGGGCAAAAAACGCGAGGAAAGTACGACGCTCTTCGATTAGCATCACCGAGTCGACGCAGAACGGGAGCGACGGGAGGAAGAAGAAGAGTAGGTGGAGGCTCGTGCGGGGAAAAATTATACTATCGGTTATGGCAGGGGAGTGATATTTGGTTATTTCATTTTTGTTTAATTATTTTAATAGCATCACGAAATGCCACATCTTACAGTTGGGAAGAAGAAGAGTAAACAGGTTTTTTCGGGCGTTATCGCGCGATACTTTGATTTTGTATCCTCGTGATAAAGCGCGCAATCTCGGAGATTAAATGCAACACATTTTTATTAAAATTCGCAGAATATGCTCGCTCGAAACATGGCTTCATATAAAGCTGAATTTTTGTATATCAAGTTGTTTAATGAATAATCCAAACAGATTCAAATGCATCGCGCTGATGTACGTTACCTTTTTTTTTGCAAAACGGTATCTCAATTTTTACATCACATTGTATATTCATTTAATTACGAGGAAATATATGTTTATCATGCTAAATTCTTATATCAAGATATCTATGTAATCCTGCTTAAAATAGCCCTGATTAGCTCGAAAAATTGTAGATAAAAGCAAATAACACTTTATCGTGGATGCAGTACGAACAATAAATCCGTTTTATTGTTTGCCCTTTTTTCTCACCATATAAAATTAGATCGCGCTCGATCGATAGCGCAAATTATCCAATAATCTCGCATGTATAATAAAATCGAAAAATAAAAATCCAAATCGCAATAAGCAAGAAAAAATATCGCGCAGAGCAAAAAAGCCATAGCGTTGTTTTTTCCCCTCATACATAGAAGAATCCAGAAGTCGGTAGTTAAAAAGCAGTGAACCGAATAAATTTTCTCTCGCTTAACCCCGTTCAGCAGCTGATTACCAATTCCACGTGGAATTCGGTCCACGACGAGGACGATGAATCTCCTCCTTGTCACCGAGAAAATCTACCTTTCCTCTTTCCGTCTTGCATCGCTCACACACTCGGACGGAAACAAATAGACTTGTTTACCGGTTTCCTCTTCTTTTTCTTTTTCTTCGAGAGATACTGCCGGGCATTTCGACTGCGGCGACGTAAAAGACGATTATCGCGGATCCTTCTCCTCGCTCCTCTAAGAGCTGCTGCTCCTACGCTGAACGTCGTCTTATTATCGATGCGCACGAGCGATGCCTCGCTTGTACACACGTGTACACAAGATAATGCGTATGTAGGAGAGGAAACGATTTTGCTATGGCTAACGAATGCGAAAGTATGTACATCCTTGAGAGATTTCTTATTTATGCGCTGCTTATACGCAAATGAGCGCGCTCGCGATCGGGAAAATCGATTTCGAGAATCGTTGCTGCGCCACACTTTCCCCTCGCGCGCGCTAATCAACGCCGTGGGAATTCGATTGACGCGATTGCGATTAAGTGCGTTCTCGTGATTACGTCAGAATGCTGCGCTGTTCTTTTTTTTTTCTTTTCTACGAGTGTGCGCGTATATCGATCATTTCGTAGGATGGAATTTGCATGAAATTGGTCTAGGCGTTTCAGGTTTTGGTGTGTCCATATGCGTTATGGAGTGCTTATTCGATAGTACCATGGGATTATCTTAATCTCTCTCCGATGAACTGCTGT
This sequence comes from Muscidifurax raptorellus, assembly GCA_020010945.3. Taxonomy (NCBI): domain Eukaryota; kingdom Metazoa; phylum Arthropoda; class Insecta; order Hymenoptera; family Pteromalidae; genus Muscidifurax; species Muscidifurax raptorellus. The sequence goes on along the minus strand of CM052078.1, from coordinate 6,134,960 downwards.
GTTGACATAGGCGAAGGAATGACTATTGTGAGACTGTCTGGACATGTAAGAGTCTGTATATGTTAAGTGCTATTTATGCGGCTGTTTGTTTATATTACGATAACGTATAATATTGGTCGCAGTTCGATTTATTTGTGCAATCGTTATTTTTCGCGCTTTGATCGTCGGCAAACAAGTAGACGTTGGTTATAAAACATTCACGAGAAAAATGTTGACAAATCCAGCGTATTTAGTTTGCAGAATACAAACATTGGCATAGACCGCGCGGCTTGACAGAAAATCGATGAGTTTAGATCTGGGCGAGATAAACGTCGGGGCACACATCATACAATGACGATTTTTTTTAAACAGCAGCAGCATCAGATCGCGGGATCTCGTAGGTTTGCGCTTTTATTTGCAATCGCGATTGAGGAGCTGAAATTTTACTTGTCAGCACGAATATAGCGTTTGAATAATTAAATTGTATTTTCGAATAACAATCTATATGAGCGATGAGTTGACGTATTATTTTTAGTATAAGCAACTTCGATTCAGTGCATCTTTAAAAATCAATGACAATAAATTATTATTACTACTGCACCTATAAAAGTCTCGCGTGTCGGGGAGAAAGCCGGCCGGCACTTGTTGCAAAAATGTGTGCAGCGAGCGTGCAGACTAATCGCATCAGAGCGAGTTTCTCTCTCTCTCTCTCTCTCTCGCCAAATCTAGCATATAGATCTATAGTATATGTCTCCTTTATTAAGCTTCTCCCCTCCTCCCTCTCTCTCTCTCTTTCTCTCTCTTTCTATGTCTGATGGCGCGCAGCTGTTTTGGTTCTCTCCTACAGCTGTGATGTGCGCAAACGCACTCCTTCGACAACGTTTCCCGCATTATCGAGCGTCCAGCTCTCTCTTTCTCTCTCTCTCACACACACACAGAAGCAACGTTTTATATATAGTTATGACCCATTGCAGAGCTCATGCGAGTTTCAGCAAGTCGGAAAACGAAAAAAGAAAGAAAGGATATTTTCCGAACACAGCAGCGAGCGTGAGTCACGTGGACGAGTCTGTGCAGTCCTCGCGGCGCAGCAGCGCGAGAGAAGGAGAAGCGCGCGGCATGTGTGTGTGCTGTTCGCGCGACGTTGCCACGTTTCTCCATCTCTCTCTCTGCTTCTTCTCCCTCTCCGTGGCTGCTTTCTTTCTCGGCGCTGCTGCTGCTGCTACGAGTATTAAATAGAAGGAGAGAGAGGATCGACGGCGCGGCGCCGACTGGCCCACCTATCCGTGCACAGAGAGAGAGAGAAAGAGAGTCCGTTTCGCGGCTAGGAGGCTCTCGGATATCTCTGTCGTCGCCAGCAGCAGCAGCAGCAACAGCAGCGCTCGTGAAAAAATTCACAAAAGCGCGAACCGTGCGCTGCTGCCGCCTCTTCTTTGGCTAGCTCTTTCCTCTTTTTTTTCAAGCGCGCGTCTATTTCGCTCTCCGCTTCTTCTTCTTCTCGCGAGCCACCTTTGCTTCCTCGAAACAGCTCCTTCGTTCCTCACTTCTTCTGTGCCAGCTCTCTTCTTCTTGAGAGGGAGAACCCCTTTTTTCAAAAGGTGGTTTTTGGGACAGAGTTTTTTCCCTGGAAATTCGCTCGGTTTTAACGACTAGTCTCGCATGTCCCCGGGGAATTATTTTTTCCCCTCATTCGAAAATTAACTGAGATCTCAGGCCCGCGTATGTGTTGCTGAGTTTTCGTGAAGCAGCAGAGAGCTACGTCGTTCGAAGAAGATGAAGAAGAAAAAAAGGGAACGAGCTCGTATTTCAATTTGAATAATGAATAATTCGGGCGTTGTGAGCGAATTGTAAAAACAAGATAATGCGCGAGTTTCGAGCGCAATTTCGGCCTCAAGATTGTTTTTCCTGCCTGATGCGGCTGACTCATCCGTCATATATTTATAGTCGTCCTGATGCGCGTTTATTTCGGACGTGTTGTCTTATACTTGCTCGTCGTGCGAACCGAGAGATAATAATTAGCATTAACAAACTTTATGCCGGAGAAGTCAAAGTATAGAAGCCATTGCTGCTTCATCGTTAATCTCCGGAGAGGGAATGCGTTACATTCGATTCGCAATGGCTGTATATAATAAAATACGATTAGCTTGAATTGAGATTTCTCAGCTGTTAAGAAATCACTCTCTTTCTCTTTCTCTCTCTTCGGGTTCGTAAAAAATAAGATTAGATAAATATAGCCAAGACGAATATTCGAGTAGCGTGATATCCATTAATATTACCGAGCGAATATTCCTTTCGTCATACACATTCGAATCTCGATTTCTCAATCTCTCTCTCTCTCTCCCTCGCCTCGCTAAACAATACAATAAAGCCTTTTTCTCTCATAGCCGAGGAGCGAGCAAAGCTCGAAATTCGTGTAGAGGCTTACATATCGCCAGGGTAAAGGAGAGAAAAAAACAGCCGAAGCCTATTCGGCCGCCGCGGCAGCAGCGAGCAGCAGCATTAATTTGAAAGGCAAAGCTGCTTCTCTCCGTGCACTTATAAAGGCGAAAGCACACACGAAATCGGCATTGTCGATTAGACTGGCGCGATAACCTGGGTCACGACATCGCGAACTCCTCTTCGCCGCGCGCACAAACATACACAGACTTCGAGCGAGAGAGGGAAAGAGACTCACTGACCAAAATTCGACTCTCTGCTTTTCCCCTACCATCACCGCCTCCAGGCATTGTACACACGCACACGCGTATACACTCGCTGCTGCTGCTGCTGCTACTGCGAAATATCTCAAGATGGGCCTACTCGCGGAGAGCGCGAGTGCACATATGGTCGCGCGTTTGTTGTTGCGTCAGCGCGTCTTATGGCGATGTATATACTGCTGTTGCCGCAGGTTCCCTTCGTGCGAATACGCAAATTTTTCGGTTCTCGTTCTCTCTTGCTGTCTGGAAAAGGAGTTTTCTTGATTAATTTTCGAATAAATTCTGCCAAGGCTGTAATTCACCTCTCGCTGCATGCTGTAGTTTTTGAGCTTTGCAGCTTGCGTAAGCTACTGGTGAATTATTTAATCGGATTAGCGGGGATCGTCTCGTATAAGCTCTCGTAACGGAGTGATTTTTTCTTACGGAATGTGGGATAGAAGTGCTTGTAAATTACCGAAGTGATTTTTGAAACGAAAAAATATCACCTCGTATGTTACGACAGACAGACTCGATACCGCGGTCACTCATTCAGCGAGAACCCAAAATATTCCAACGTTACGCACCTCAAACCATCGTGCATCTGATTAAAAATAATCCAAGGCGAGCTCGCGATAACAATGCTGTATCACCTATATATAATATAATATAATTTCACTTTCTCCGGGTGGCGCTGCACATCCTTTTGCGCAGTGCGCCTCTCCTCGCCTTATCCGTTCTGCAGACTGCGGCCGTACGCGCGCGAGTCCGTAATGAGGCGCCGCATTATGCCGAAGCACGCGGCGGATGCAGTTCTTGCTCTCTTCTCTCGCCGCAGTAGCGCGTGACGATCCGCCGCTACCGCGCGGTGACTACTTTGCGCCTGCTGCTGGGGGCGATGCCGATGCAGTGTGTTTGCTTTGCTGCACTGTGTCTAGTGCGTGCAACCTGCGCACGAGGGGAGATCATGCTTCTTTCTCTCCGTCCCCTCCTTCTCTTGGTTTGCGTCGATCGCGACCGATCTCGAGAAGATGATGATAATGCGCTGAGAGCGTGTGGGGAACGTGTCACGTGATAGTGACGATACAGTGGAGTGATGATCGTTGTGATTGTGATTATGCTCGACTGCGCCGCCGCTGCGTTAAGAGGAAATTACCGAACGTTCGATCTCATTAAAATTAGAATTATTAAAAATTAATCTGTTTTTGCTTCGTCGTTATTAGTCTTCTTTGGTATGTGGATAAAAAGTGACTGTTTATTGAAAATTATGCAGAAAGGGAGTCGTGTCAAAAAAGTCAAAAAGCCACTTTGGGTGTCCCGATTTTCAGGGCAAATGTTGTGAATAAATGAGCTGCGGATGGCTTCGAAAAACTGAAGCGTAACGGATAGAGTCGAAGCGCGTGCTCTACTGATTGTGAGTGAAATCTCGCTGAGAGCGCACTCATAGAGCGAGTTTAACACGTTCGAACAATTCGTTCGGGCAAGTCAATTATGTTAGTTTAATTAACGGCGCCGATTCAATTATACAAAATAATGAAGGTTTGATGCTTCGAGTGCATCAGAAAGCGCGGATGATAATTTGTTATAGTGCAGATGTAGGTCGAACGAGAGGAAGTAGTCAAATGTGGTCTGTTTGCATTTTAAGAGTTTATGATAATAATAATAATAATATGGTCGCTAAACCACCCACTCGCCTATTAATCGAAATGCGCGAATGCTTCGAAAATCTCTGAAAACGCACTATCTATTTTTTTTCTCTCATCGAGAAAAAGAAACGCCGGCGAATTCCGGATCGTGCACGCCAGCGTGTCCCTCTCAGAGAATAATTAATACACACGTATATATATATATATATATACACACACACACACACACACACACGCGCGCGCGCGCGCGCGCGCACACCATCGTCGAGCAATCCTCTTGGCGTGCGAGCTCGTAATTGTCGGTAGTTCGAAAAGTTTTTATACAATGCGCTATTAAGGATCTGCTTATATACACGCACACACAGGTATACAGAACGCACAGGAAAGCCAGTGCGGGACATTGTGCGTTGCTCGGCTGTTCGTCGTCGCGGCTCTGTGACGTAATTACACGAGGGAGGACACATTGTTGCTGCCATCATCGCGCAGAGCTGCGCGCGCTCGCGCGCAAAAGAGAGAGTGAGAGAGCGGCGCGATTGCGACACTTTTTTACACGGGGCCTCGAATTTGCCCCCCACCATATCGCTCCCGCTGGAGCATAGCGGCGGCGGCGGCGGCGGCCGACTTTCATGGACGAAGGGCACACGATGAAAGTCAGAGAGCGCGGACTGTATCGTGGATATCTATATGCTCGCGTGAGCGCACGAAAATTCCTTTCGCAATGTCCCTCACTCGCGCATCGTGTACGGCACAGCTCTTTTATGTATACGTGTGAGCTGCTTTTTTCCGATGCCAGGCACGCCGAGCGGCTATATACTCTTGCACCATAGACTTGTGCGCGCGCGCCGTACAGCCGCTACGGCTGTAATGAGAGAACGTTTTTTTTAATCTTCTATGGCGCGTGATTTTTCGTTAAACCTGGAGAGTGTGTATCTTACATAGTTTCTTCGAGATTGAGTCGCGCTTATAAAGTCAATTGTATTCCCCGATTGCCGGTGTATTACTTGCCCGTATTTTTATTTAACTTGGCCTGTCGGCTTTTTAAATTTATTTTCGACTCAACTATTATTGCTCGAACCCGCATTTGTCGCCTGCGCGTGTGCCGGCGGCGCTGCTCTTTTCCACGCATAGAGCGACTTATCGGCGCACACTGATTGACCTTTGTCAGTTAACAAGTCTGCATTCATTAAGTTAAAAATACTCGTTCGCCGTTTATTTATAAGCTGGAGACTTGAATTATTTCGGCTACTGTTCATCGAAAATGCAAAGGAAAAAGAAATCGTATGAATTTTTAAATCACTCGCGTGCTGATCGGATCGTTATAACAGACACAGCGGCATTATAAAATCTCGTACGCTGATAAGTACCCTTTTATCAGATGCTCCCAGCCTCTCTCCTTTGAAATGAAAAATTGCAAAGAAAACAATCGAGTATACAGTATTCCGTGCCAGATGCACTCGACGATTTAGTTTTGCCACTTGCCGTGTAGCTGCAGAGTGAAATAACAAAAGTCCCTCATAAATATCTATCCGTCTCGGGTAAAAACGATTAGTATCGCGCGCGCGTTGTAGTGTTGCATCACGCATCAATCAGAGAATTGAGGTTACGCCAGGAAAACGCTGTCATTGGCAAGAATGCCATTTCTCTGCCCCGCGTTCGCTATAACAAAGTTTCCTCCTCTATTGGTCTTTGCTCTGTCTCCTATATATCCTACAAGCGCAATATCGCTCCGAAGAGCGAAGATTCACTGCGAGTAATAGCGCTGTGTGATCAAGGTAATCCCGTGCGCACACGGGGATATTATCTTAATGCACGCCTTGCTGTATTTCGTCAAAGCGAAGATTTCTTCTTATTTTTTTCTTCTTCAAAGAAGAGTCTCAGCGGTGTCTTCGGGATGCGTTGCAAGTTTGTTTGAGAAATAAAGTCGTTTCATTTAATCCAACCGAGTAGAAAGAGAGAAAACTCGGAGCCGCAATTTTCGCTCTTGAAAAGCCGGCTCTTTTCTCACAGAGAAAATAATGCATATCCTCGTAATGTTGATAAGCTGCTGGATTTCCCCAAGCTAGACCCGTAATCAGTCCGTACAGTGTATGTGTACAAAAGAGGACACAATTGCGTACGAAAAACTCGTGGGGCTATACTTAGCGCTAAATAAGTGCGTACTACTGCAGAGATGCGCGGTACGTTGATGCACATATGACGATGCTGATGCACACGCATCGCGCTTTTATATACCACTACAACACTATTACTATACATGCTCGCGTATAACGTTATATACGAGGAAGACGTCGGCATGGAATACGCGTGCAGCGCGTATTTTGTACCACGTGATCAAGTGGGCTGCTATTTGCGCCAAGACTGTATTATATTACATACATATAAGCGCGTTAGCGAAAATCTCGAGACACGACGCGCAGATATATACATATATATAAAGAAAGAAATAGGGATATGAAAAGGAAGGGGAAGATAGGGAGAAGGAAAGACGGAGTGAAAGAGAGTCAATGGCAGTGACACAGTAATTATAGAAGGAGGTGATCGGGTCGTGCGAACGCGCGCCGGGGCATCTATCTGTGCTCTTATCAATTCGCAGAAAGAGCATCTCGAGCGCAACTGTACTGTGTAACGCGACGCAGCTATCTTATATACTCGAAGAACGATGCGCATAGTACAGATGAGTGTATGTGTGTGTGTGTGTGTGCAGCAACAATGTTGTTTGACGTTTTTTTTTTTTCGAGGAAAGCTACTCCGCACATAATTGTCTGTCAATTTATCTTCTTGGCTCGAGTCGAGTATATTATTATATGTATATCGATAATATAGCTGCTGAACGCTTGACTGGACTGAATTTAATACGCGAGAGGATGAGGGGAATATTATTGAATTATGGCGTAGTGGAGTGCTTTATTTCCACGAAAGCTCGCGCGCATGTTGCCGGCGCACAAACGGAAGTTCAAGTGTGACCTACTTTTCCACTCGTGTATATATACGGATATATACCTGACACGCTTACCTTATCGAATACAAGTCTGTGTGTGTATGTGTTTTGCCTGCAGAATGCGGCGGTTTTTTTCTGCCTTCTGATGTCGTTCGTGATTTTTTAGGATGAAACTGTTGCCGGCGCTGGATGTAACTCATATCCATTGAGCTATACTGCTGCAAAAGCTCGGTGCGCGCGCGCGGAACGTTTGTAGGTGACCTAAATAATTGTAAATCGAAGTTACAAGTCCTACTTATTTGATCAGCACGAATAACCAGTTCAGATTAATATAAGGTTATTTATAGAGGCCTTTTTCCGTTGAAAATAAGCGCCGTGTCTCTCCTCCGCAGACCTGATTTGTTAAACAGCGATGATTGTTTATATACAAACGACTCGATAAAACATTCGATTGCACGTTTGAAGTTGGCGATATACTTGATATATCTATCTCGAAACTATTTCATTATACATTCGCGTTGCGGATGGTATATTATGGAAAAAAGCGCGGTTTCACCTCTGTTCTCTTTTGTTATAATTTGAAGTGCGCCATTAAGCCGATCGAAACTCCGCGATAGCTCTCGTCATCTGCATGCATACATCTGATTTTTATCCGACGAAATTCTAGCAACAACGCCAGGTGAAAAAGGCCAAACTAGGCCGTAAGTTAACAGCTTTATGGAAGCGATTAGGCTCGAACCAGTTGCTCATTTGCGCTAGTGCAAAATAATGAGCCCTAATTAGAATATATATTTTTTTTAACGATCTTCTCGGCGCATTTTTCGAGCATATCCGTTAGCCTGGAGCCATGAACGTCGTTGGGAATGGAAAGTGCGGTGATAAAATGCTTCCGCGATTTCCGATTATAAGCGATAATATAGATGAATTTAAATTGGGCAGCTGCATCGGAAGTGTTTCATTTTGATTGATAGATAATTCGAATCATCTAGACAGCGGGTAGATGGTAAATGCAGCGAATAAACACTCGTTCAAGTGTTATCACGTTTGTTTTACGTAAGGAATTATATCTTGCGTAATTACTTACGACTCGTGTGTTTATGTGGATTAATTAATTGATGTTGCAATCGCGAGGGACAAATAAGTTTTTCTGCCTACGGCAACATTGACGAGTCTAGTTTTTAAAATAATTTGAATATTTCGTTCATTTTTATTCGAACAATCTATACGATTGATATAAAAATTGTAGCAATGTACATGAATGTTTAGACTGACTTATCGAGAAAAATATTGATACAAACACGTGAGAATATCGTTAAATTTACACTCAGCGCCAAAGTGATTCGTGTTTTAAATAGAAATTCAACGGCGACTCGCTTGATTCGCTCGCGATACGTGAATTTTATCGCGGGGCCAAAGTTCAAATCAGCTTACCGACAGTAAGTTTATGTCGCACTTTCGGACGTTCTGAGCTGGTAGAAACGTTTTTACGACGCAGTTACGAATAACGAACTACGCTCCCGGAGAAACGGCAAAGAACGAGCAAAAATTCCCTCATCGCTAATGAAATGGCTAGTAAAAGTTATATGCCTCACGTTTGAAAAAAAGGATGTCGTTTCTTCTTTAAGAGTCGATCCGATATTGCGAGTTGCAGATTATTGCAACATTAATACTTTTCGATGAATGAATATATCATCGCAGAGTCGGTAATTACAAGATTCATTGATGACATTGAAAAAAATTGTCTTCGATGTTTGAATAATTGAAATTCTGTCAACTAATGGTAATAGAGTATGCAATTTCTTATATGATACGCATAACGCGGGTTATGCGCATCACACGTTGGACGTGACTTTGATTGATGGAGGTAACTTTGATCGAGTTATAACTGATTATACCGAGTAATCAATAAAGCTCGTGTAATGCACACCGCTGAAAGTATCGATTAATAGAAACCTAACAAAAATTATACTTACCTCGCAGTAGATTCGCGACTGACTGCGGTGTTGAAACAAAAAAATGTTTAGAATAGACAGGATGACGTGCTGCGTCATAAAAATAGCGCATGAGTATATTTTTAGCGCGACTTTAAACAAGCGACAGTAGATCTGTTGATCGAAAAACAATAGTAATTATTTTAAGGCTTATTTATCACCTCCGCTAGTGTGATGGCTTAGGCTAAAAATAAGCTCAATATTTGAAATATGAATATGAAAATCAAAAGGAATCAGTTAGTAAAATTAGAAACGAGAGTGAAAAATGTCGAAAGAATTTTCCTTCAAAATTCCTTCTTAACATCGCTTTTTACAAATATCACAAAATTCTCCAGTTAAGTGCAACAATGTTATTTCAAGCGTTATACATTCACCTCGAGTATAAAAGGACAAGAGCGAAGCACGGTATATTTTAGGAAAATTAAGAATGAATCCTCCATTGTTGAGTGATACACATTTAACCGGTCATCTATGCAAGATCGCATGCAAAAATGTTCGTTGCCACGACCATGGGTATTAGAGATTCCGTAGGTTCGTGCATGGAACATAATCACCTTCCAAATAATGAAAGGATCTTGAAAATGCGCCTGGAGCAACGATCCTCGCTGCGGACTAGACGAGAACCGAGTTGCACGAAGCCACTTGGCTGCTAGTGCTTTTCTAGCGTCTATCCTTTTTGCTCATTTATTACCTTCCGATGCTCTTGCGAAGAGTCCGGTAATGAAGGACCTGGAATGGGAATTGGGAGTGACTCCCGTGTCATTCTGGGAACGCCGGTCTCTGCAGCAGCAAAGAAGCTTACGTAAAAGTTGTTCAGCCGTGCCCTTCGAACGCCGGATCTCTTGAATTTAGTTAGTTGCTGCGTATACATCGGGGCAGTGGAAAATGCAGCAGTGCAATTCTCTCCCTGTAAATTAGTGCAATTCGCATGTGATGCTAATGGATCTTCAAGACTTCTGGCGGTCGAAGGTGCGCGGAGATGAAAATTAGAACTTATTGGTCAGCGCCTTGGTAGTCTTTGATTTTGAATGAACGTTTGCTTCAAACAGCGCTTAGAAAGTCTCGATTTAAACAGGGAGGCGGTACGGACGTGCGACCAGAGAAACAATTTCAATGGATTAATACGAAACCGCGGTATTACGGAATTTTCCTTTTTTCCTCACTACAGTTTTATACTTCACAAATTCAATAATCAAAAGTAGCGCCCGTTGCTAAAAAAAATCTGTCTTCTAAAAACTTGTCATATATCGCTTATAAATTTATACTTCAACTCGCAATCCTCCCGATGCCGCATAATGATTATTATCGCGTAATCTGCATACGCAAACGTAAAAGGCACGATAATGTGTAAACAAGCTGCCGAGGTAGCGAGCGAGCGGTAATAATCCGACAGTCCCACGCGAAAAACTGTTGTTAAAACGCGCGCGCGACGACGATGAAGAGACACAAAGTCCGTGAAAGCAATGAAATTCGCGATCAATAGCAGTAGTCGTGGCGTTTGGCGGAGCGCTTGCTCTCTCTCTCTCTCTCTCTCTCGGGCGCGCGCGGGCGCTCGATACTCCGGGCATTGCGTCATCCCGCACAACGACGAGTCCGTCTACGTCACGGGCGCTCGCTTGGATTGCGCTGTATCTTCGTGCTGTACTTGGTGATAATTGCTCTTCGTGGCGATTGGTGCTAGTGCGAATCGATACTCTTATCTCGAAATTCGATTGATTTTCAGATTTTTCTGATGCTTGGTTGTCTCATGGGACTGTGATGTGTGCGCATGCGTTGTTAGCGCTATTTAAATTTAAAAGTAAGAACATTTGTGAGAGGAAATCCACTTTTCTGCAGTCAGCTGTCGTTTTCAAACAACCTCAATGTTCCACCTTTATCGATATTCCGTTCGTATTTATTTTTGCGGTAATGTGGGTTAACTAAAGAAAGACGTATCATATCTCGAATTTTATTATAGATACCCCCAATTGTAAATATACGGAAAGGCTTTAACCGGACGATCGCGCTAATTCATGATAAATCTAGATCAAAGTCTATTGATTCATTATACTATATTGGCTTTATATTATACGTCGCTGTAATAACATGCTATTGTGAATCTGCATTATACGACTGACGTTGTAGGCATGTTTTTTTCCGCGCATGTAAATATAGCAATTAGAAGCTTTGTATCAACCGGTATGCAATCAGCTATTGAATGAAATGTGAGTTACTTTATACATAGTTTTGTACATGGTATAAACTATAATAATAGTTTCTTCGAAACAGTATAATTGGTATGCAACGTGGAGACTCATAATTTCTGCATTTGTATTCTACTTTAAATTTATATTAGATATACTTAAATCAATCAACAAATAGTTTGATTATCAGTGATATATCTGTATTTAATAATCTGAACTCTAATATATTCTACATTAGAACCAAAGATACGTATTTAAACATTCATTTAATCATTATTTGTCTTTTTTTTGTTACAGGTGAGTTATCAAACCGATCACTTCTGTAAATCTTCTTATTCTAAGTAAGTTGAAGCAATATAACTTGCCGGCTGTTAATTGCGTATGAAAAAAGAAATCAAACATTCACTCAGCAATATATTTAGAAGCTCAAGTAGAAAAAGTTGAGTTTAGCAAGACACCTTTTACAAGATAAACTATCATTTAAAATATATCGAGAATTAAAAAATCCAGTTTCCTGCGAAATTGCATGAAAATCACGGTTTTCACCACGCGGCGGTCTAATGATCAGAATACTCGCGCATTCGCTTCTCGCTTTATTACACTCACGTCGTTACATCGTAAGATTGGAGATAGCGAAATTTCATTACTAGTACATGGAGATTATAGTCGTGCGCGTTAAATTATTCGCACTTCCTGTCGGAAATTCTAGGGCCTCACTCGCGGTAGAATGCCGATAAAAAAGCGCTGCGCCTGCCTCCTTCTCCTTCACTCGTTGTCCTCCAAGAAAACGATTATCCACAGTGTGCTTCTCTAAAGATAAAACTTGAAAAAAATAAAATGAAAAAAAATATATATACAACGTAAACTTTTCAACGAGTTTGAGATTTCGAAAAAGTACTTCAATTTCGAATACCACTAATACGCGCGAACTTATTAAAAAGTATAGCAACAGTAGCAAGACCGAAAAAAATTGATTAAAGTCGAGCAGTAGAAAAAGTGAATCACAGCTCAAAGTCTAATTACAAAAGTCGCGGCATTAACAGTGCGCAGAGAGTCCCACGTGCGAACGGCGCTTTAATTACCCCGTAAGCGAGCTCCTTAAAAGCCCATCGCGCGCATCACACGCACACACAGACAGAAGAGAGAACCGACATGTCTATGGGAGTCCCGCGTTTGAAAACTAGAGAAAATTTACATAACATAACTGTACAGCTAGTGAAACAAAAAATGTAGGCCAGCGGCAGCAGCAGCAGCAGCAGCAGCGTTGGAGATTAATGTTCCCGGTGCTTTCTGCGCGACGGCGTTGAAAAAGAATCTCCGCTCGCGCGAGGCTCATTTTGCTCGGCGCTCTTGAAGGCCCGAAGCGATCAGCGCAACGATGCTACCGCTGCTGCAGAGCACACGGGGTATATACTCGCACAACTTTCGCCGGTACGTTATATCATAGACGGCTCGGGCTACGGCTGTGAACCGAGCGAGAGGATTTCTCAGGGTCAACAGCAGGCCGCTGCCGCCTGGCAAACGCGTATATATATATATATATATATATATATATATATATATATATATATATATATATTTCGTATCCGCTCCTTCTCCTCCTCTTCTCTCTCTTCCCTCTCTGTTCCTCCGACTGCCTGTATCTTCTCTCTCGCTCTCCTCCACACATATACGTTTAATGTACGAAATGAGCCCCATCGCGCACACATATGCATGTATATACACACAGTCTCGACTAGGCCAAGTGTAAACCGGATCCTCTTCGCCCAATGTGGGCTCTAGCGCGAATTCTTCGTCAACCCGCTGTGATGCCTATAACGTGCGAATTCGCCTAGACGGCCTCGGCAGTGAGCTTCCTTTCTCGAGCCTCCTCGCCTCGTCGTCCTTTAATAGGTTAGCGAACTCGAGCGCGAAAAAAGAGGCCACGCGCGGAACCTTGAATAAGGGCTTGAATTTGCCGGTCTTTTTTTTACACAGAGAAACATTTGATCGTTGCTGCTCGAGGAGCTTTTGTAGGCGAATTTTTTTGTTTTTCGGTATTTTCATCTATCATCTACTATATTATACTGCTGAAAGATGAAATGAACGCTTGGTTGTTCTGATTAATTTATTTTCTAGTTCGCGTCTTTGGCGCGAATCAAACGTATTACGTGCCGATTTAAAATAAACTAATCCCGCACGTGTAGCATTATTTTTTTACCGAATCCGGAGATTTATCTATGCACGATAAATCTTTTTTGTCAGAGCAAACAAAAAAGCAACGCGGCATCGGAGTTTCGGAAAAATTCAAAATTATTATTCCAGCGGCGTGAATTGCGAGCCGAGAAATATTAAAAAAGGCACGAACGCGGAATAATGCTCAGCAAACACAGCTTAAAAGTGTCGTCGGATATATATATATATATATATTGAGACATTCGAGCCGAGAGAGAGGAGAGCTTCTGTCGCGCGCGTGTATGATCCATCTTGTTCACAGGTGTTTCGCCCGCGAGTATATAAAGGTGACGTCGGGAGAGTACACGCATTTAGCTCTGCTGTTGCGCACTTGGCTTGCGAAATGTCAAGTTCGAGGTAAAAGTAAAAAACTTTCCTCTCTTTCGCGACTTTTTTCGACAGGAAAAAGGGCAGCTATGGGAAAACCCGTCGCCGCTCGATTTTGCTCGAGTATCGAGACTGACACACACTTTTTCTTGCCATCTATAAAAGTTCAAGCTCGGATTAACAACGAACTAGTCGTAAAAAAATATCAAAATCTATATCTAAAAAAAATTCTTTAACGTACGTACAGAACTTTTTATTTCGCGCACACACCGATGCGTTATGCTTCGAAAATAGTCTCGCGTCGTTGACGCTTTATACCTCACACGAGATAAAAAGAAGCATCAGCAACGCAGTTCTCTCCCTCTCTCTTTTTCTCCGAAAAAAAGAAGGGATCAACCTTTTTTCAGGCCTCTCACGTTTCTGATTAGACGCAACGTCCGATGCATTACGGATGCATCGCCGATAAACATTCGCGCAGCTATCGACCATCAGTAAGTGCGTGCGTGCTCGAGCCTGTGTTATATGTGTTTGACACTGCATATATATATATATATATGCAGTCTCAAATAATTGTTCAAGCCAGGAGCGCGCATGCGCGAAAATTTGCCGTAGATGTGCGAGGTAAGGAGACAGAAACTCACGATAGATTATAGAGCTTATATTACTGGGAGAGGAACACGAAGGAAATAAAGGAGAGAGAATACTGTGCTCTCGAGGGTTAAAAAAATCATTAGACTTAGCAAGGAATGGAAGAGAGAAGACTGCCGGTTCGCTAGCCTATACGTTTCAAGGTCGCCGTCCCGCGCTCTCGCACACACACACATAGAGGCGCGCGCGCGCGTCTTATTCAGAAACAATTTTCGGCTAGATCGAGATTTTTTAACCGTCGCTGCGCTATAGTTTCTGTACGCGCACTACTTCTTTTCTGCTTCTTCTCTCGCGAGTGTGTGTGTATACGGCCATCGCTGTTGTGTGCGCTTTTTGTTCAAGTATATACATATATACTCGGCGATTTTACGCCGTTGCGAGTTTTACATTTCACGCAGCTCGACTCTCGGTTTCGATTCTGGGAAAATCTTGCGCCAGCCGCAGTAGAAATCACGCGGCCGTACGCCCGCTGTTTTTTCTCCTCATCGCGACATTGTCGTCCGTCTTGAGATCGTCTATATGCGTGTATGTGTGTGAAGAAATTGTCTTTTTTTCCGCAAAATTACGAAATAAGATCGGAATCGCGTGTGTGCGTTGGCGATGAATGATTTATGTGCAATTCGGCGTAATAAATGAGTCTCTCAGTATTACACGGCGAACTTTTTTCCTTTTATTGTCGTTTGCGGCTGAGTTTTAAATTTATGCCGAGAGTAGAAGTATAATATTCGAAAGTAATATGCATCAACGTCTTTTGTTACGTTTTAATGCTCGTATAACTTCGCTTCGTGTTATAACAATTTTATGATTACACTGTATAGTATAGCGAGCAGATATAAAAAAAGCCCAGATACTGTGTGCATATACATTTTTTTTACTATCGAAGATTTATTAAATGGATCTCGAAAACACATTAAAACTTTTTACTTCGAGTTAAAATTACATAATGTTTGCCACGAAAGTGTGAGTGAAATGTTACATTTTCAACAAATTTCCTTCGTACGAAATCGATCGTAATTCCATTTTCGATATCATTTTCCCGGGAAATGTGCGTGCATATATATAATTACCATACGAACATACAGGTGTAGGCTCGATTCCGCGAATGGAACTTATTATTTAACAAAGTGGCAGTATGAAATAAATGCGCGTCGGAGCCGATTGTTAATAAACATTGTATACAGAGCCATTGTGCATAGCTCGGCCTCAAACCGGCGATTTTATGTCTTTGCGTATAGGCAATTTTTTGCCCGTAAAAACGATCTTATAATTAAATACGGCCTCGAGCAAAAAAAAAGATCTGCAGAAACGTCCGTACGCGTCAGCGATAAAGCTTTTAGCTCTTTCAGTTATCTTTCGAGTGTTACTCTGAATTGCACTTTGTTCGATCATCGATTCTATCCTCCAAATATTTGTATACTTTTCAAACGCTGGTCGCATCCTAATGCGTTTTTATAATTTTCTTTTTTTTCTCATTCGGTGTAACTTATTCACTACGCAGTTATACACCAAATTGAAATCTAGAGACGCGGATACAAAAAGAAAAGCAAGTACGAGAGATGGGCCGAAAACGTGGTCTGTTACAATATATAACCAATATTTGCCAACCACTAATCACACAATGTGAAAGTGCCGAGGCGTATATAGATGCGCGTGTGCGTGGGCGGCAGCGGTGAATTTTTGCGGGACCGCCGAAGAAGAAAAACAAACGGAGACGACTGCCGAGCTTAACGAAGCCGCGACAAATCCCCAGACGACGACGGCGGATCGTTATATACGCACAGAGAGCAAACACAGTGGGCGCATTATACCGGCGAAAATTCGCAAGACCTATGCTGCTGCCCCCCCCCCCTCTCTACCGCACACTATATGCCGTTGGCGCTATTCCAATTTCCAGCGAATTTACCGTCGTGCGCGCGCCGCCTCCGATTGATTTGGTTTAGGCGTGCGCTCCCTCTCTCTCCCTTTCGATTTTTTTTTGTATATACTGTGTGCGTGCGCGCAGCTACTTTTCGAGAGAGAGAGAGAGAGAGAGAGAGAGAGAGAGAGAGAGAGAGAGAGAGAGAGAGAGAGAGAGAGAGAGAGAGAGAGAGAGAGGGAGAGGGAAAGAGGAAAATTTGGTGGATATAGGCTACTCACAGCAGTTGACGTAACTGGATTTGATTTTCGTAATCGCACGCCGTTGCTGCTGCTGTTGCGTTTGACTTGTCACTATATATACTGCTACGTGGAAATGCTTTTCGGAGGACTGTAATTAGCGCTCTAGTCGTTTTCCATTTTTGGAATTAGGGAGGTGTGTTGCCGGTGGATTTTAATTAAAGTCTCTCTCCCTCCCTCTTTCTGCAATCGTAGAAGAATACCTCGAGTATGTAATAACTGAAATTCGGAGGCACTATACGTGTACGAGGATTATGTAACAGAGACACACGATGACTAATCAATGTTTACATTTTTCAGTATTTTATTAGGTGGGCTTATTAAGCAGCTTTCCCACCTTGAAATAAGAATATCTTCTCGTTCAATCTTCTTTTTTTGGCGATGTACACATTTATCGTGGCGTTTTTGCTGTTATTGATTGTTCGAAAATTGTATAAAAAAACGTTTCCGAGAATAAAAAAAAGATGTGTGTACAAGTATTGTCACAGCAAATTATACTCAACGAAAGTTTCAAGCGTATATAGTCGTAGTTTATAATGAGTTGTGGGTCGTTTAAATTAGCATGTGGTTTGCACTATATTAAGTCCACTCTTTTTATTTACGACATGTCTTTAAATAACTGTGAATTAAATTATTAATTCCTGTCAACTTAACTATTATTCATTTTTAATAACCCCATATATTTACCTTTTATACGTATTTGCTTATCAAAATTTCATTCGCATATATTATATCTATGTGTATAAGAAATTATAAAAATAAAATTCTATTCAGTATATACTCTGCTTAATGTAAAATAAAGTTGATATTGGCAAAGAATTATAATTCGGCGTCATCACTTTGATTCGCGCTCGAGATTTGAGGGGGAAAAAAGCGAGTATTTTGCGGGGTTATCACGACCGAGCGACCAAATCAACAATTGGACGCTCGATAACCTAATTATGAGACGAGGCCTGACATCGCAAGCGCTGCTTTACAGAGTTTATATCTTAAAAATTAAATCGTCGTCGTTCTTCGAGTTGGAAAACTTGGAACTCGTGTACCCTGTATCTCTCTCTCTCCGGGCCTATTGTTGGACTTAACCGCATGACACTCCGAATTAATATTTTATACGGTGTTTATTGAGGTGTTAATTTTCTAGGTCGCGTTCGCGAGAGTTGCTAAATATTCCATTGTCGGCTCCACCGATGAAAGCAAAGTAAAACGATCATCAGCGATTATCGTCCAGTAAAAGGTCTTTATTATGAATAAAAAAAGGGCAGATCGTGGCTGATTTTTCGATAATTCAATTACAAAGCGATCAATTATTGGCGTCGCGCACGATGAATAAAGTAAGAGCCGATATAACAGCAGAGCGAGAGCTTTTTGTCGGTGTTCCTCGCACAGTCATCCCGCGCGCAAAGTAAATTTCTGCGAACAAACGCCTCTATCTCTCTTTCTCTCTCTGAGTGAAAGAGAGTAGGCGGCAAAAAATAATTAATCTCAAACGGCGCTGCATGTGAAACGGCCCGAGGCGCGTAAGAAAATTTAAATAAAAAAACGTGCGCGCGCACGGAAAGCGCTACACGGGGCAAAAAGCGTCACAGTCATGTCCAATTATGTCACAACGGAGAGTATAGCGGCTCTGCTGCTGCTGCTGTGGCTATATAATGTAACGAAAGAATGAGTTACTGAAACACACGGACACAAATCCCCGTTTTGTTCTGTAACAATGCGGACCTAATGCGATTGTCTTTAATGATTCAGACTTTCAACATATTATACAACATCATCGCGCGCTCGTTCACTCTGTCTCTCTGGTTCGCCGAGAGATAAATTACAAAGATAAATCGAACGCGAACCGTCCCGAGCATGAACCCGCCGACTCGGGCTTTTTATCGTCTATACATATTGCTGTGCGTTTGTATGTACAAAAGGCGCACCGGCTGAAGAATTTTAGCGTTTTTCAAATGTCCAACACAGCGCATTGATAAGACGAGTCTCGATGTTGTTCATTCAGCAAGTCTTTATGAGCCTTCTCCTCTGTCTCTATCTTTCTCTCTCTCTGCCTGAACATTGTCCTCCTCGGCCACTTCGTTTCGGCCCTGACTGTGGGTTATGTATACGACTCTCTCGTCGATGACACAATAAGCTATTTGTCCCTTCGTTACCCGCCCCCCCCCCCCCCCCTACACTCGCGCACGTATATCTACTTATACATGCTATATCAGCGAGAGGCATATAGAGAAACGGAGAGCTACGACGTGTGCACTTTGAACGTGATTCTCAAAACAATAATCGGCTCGCGTGCAGAAGCTCTTTGCCTATATTATATACTATACTATTCGTGATGCGGGTAGCAGTAGCAGCAGAAGCTTTCGAGTCAACTAAGTAATTTTCTTGTCGTCCTCCTCAACGCGCGCTTTGGTGTATATAGTTACATATTACACAGCCACGGACGCGAGATATTCCCAGTATAGGTATATATATATAAGCGCTCGTGCGCACGCCCGGCCCGAATTCGATTAAGCGCCAATTACTTTCCTTGGCTAACTGGGATTAGCCGCCGCTGCTGTTTTGTTTTTGCTCCACTGCTTTGACTTGCTGCCGTGGCTGCTTTCTTCTTTTTCCTTTATTTGCTTTTTCTTCGACGCCGACGCCAATTGAATTTATATATCGTCGGTTTGTTTTTCCAAGCAGTTTAGATTGGGATCTTATTAGCAGCACGTGGAAAATCCTCGTATATACACAGAGGCGAAGGAAATGAAATACTCTTCCCGCGTTGCCGTGTACGCCAGTGGAAAATCTTCGCTGTTGCGGTTATGCGAGTGCAGAATTATATTGATGCAAATCGTAAAATAATACGCTCTGCAGGCTAGAAATTAGGATACGAAATAAAACCGGGTTATTATTATCCCGGGACCTGTAAACACAGTCTTTCTCATCAGTTGAGACAGTGTAGCCTAACTCACGCTATCGACGACGTGTTTTATATCAAATAGTTATGTTCAAAGTTCTTTATGCCTAAGCGTTTTCTAAATGAATATATACTATTAATCTTATAACACAACACGACTTCTTAAGCTGTTTCTTTGTTTGACCTTGACCCAGATATAGAAACTGAAAAAAGTGCCGGAGCGGTTGCAGGTGTTTTTCGAAATCATCGGTGTATAATGTCGGTTGGCGTTATTTGTAAACAACTCGAGAGCTATTTTCCTATTCAAAGAGATAATATGCACTCGATTATATATCTCTCCAGCTGAACATTACGTATATAGATCATCCAACGAAACCAGAAGCAATCCGTGCATAAAAATTCACAATAAACGCTAATAACGACCCACGATGAAGTAAGTACATATATCCAAGCCCGCTGAAATAATGCAATAAGCCAGTGTATAGCCGGCGTAAGTGCGGTATAATTTCGATAATGAGTCTAGGAAATCAGCACCGAGAGAAAAAATTCTCCCATAGGAGAGATACATACGAGCGGGGATCGTATCGCGTATACATAATGGCACGCTCTTGGCTTGCCATATATATGTACATATATACAGCTCATGCGTAATACACACACACATGCGTATCTACACACTCGACATCGACAGCCTATTACATTCCGTTTGGGTGTGCAGTAAAGTAGGATGTAACGCGCGAGACATAATAATCGTTACATCGCGCGCACCGGCCTCTACTATATACATACTATCCACACAAACACACTCGCGCGCTCACAGTCGAACGACAGTTATGTAGTTTTGTTTAGAAAGTCCCGAGGCTGGAAGGCCGTGGAAATGATTACGCGTTACACAAGCTTACGCATCGGCCGCTGCTTGCTTGCTTGCAGGAGTGTAGAGCTGTATATATATACGTATTATACTCACACAGATAGAGAGAAATGAGCGAGAGGAAAACCGAGAGCGATGCTCTCTCCTTCTTTTTGTACACATACACACACACACACACACACACACACATATATATATATATTCTGTATATATATATTCTGCACACCGCCGGGAGGAGTAAAGTAACCTAGCAACGCGCGGATTTAATTCCTTCGTCAAACAGGACTATAATGTGTATATAGCCTCTTGGGAGGATAGGCCGCCCGCCGACGTGTATATATATATATATATATATATATAGCCTCGCAGAAGGGACCGCGCTGTCTCTCCTTCTCCTTTTTCTTATGTCTGACGGCGATAACGGTGATCTGCTGCTGCAAAGGTGAGAATGTACTTACGCCCCGCGAGCGGCATTAGCGGGACATCACACGTATTATGCCGTCGCGAAATTGATAATAGCCTTGCTTACTGTTATATACTGCCCGAATTCTCGATTCGAAATTCCCGCTTTCTGCAGACTGTATATATATACACACACGTCGTGTCACATTGACCGTTTTTGACCGAGAAAGGGAACTGCGCAAGGTAGATTATACATATATAGTGGGGGGTCAGTCGTTCGAGCAGCGGGTTTATCCCACTTGTCGCGCCGACGACTATGAAGCTCCCCCCTCCCTCGGGCGGACGCTGTGTAAGTGTGAGTGTGTTTTTGTTGACTCGTTTTCTCTCCAAGTATATGTATATGTACACACAGCTGACTGTAGATGAGGTTTGCTTCTTCGAGGGTTTGCGGGCATTTATCAGCGTTCTCCCTGTTTTTGCAGGCTAACTTGGACAGTTTATTTCGACTTGACAAATGCTGATATGTCGAGTCCTGCTTTTTAAGCTGTGCTACGTAACAAACTTTGCGTAACCTGTGTCTTCGATGTCTCGTAAAAGCATAGGAAAAAAACGTGGATCAGAAGAAAAAGGTTTGTTTGTAAATACCAAAAGAGCTGTCGTTGCGTTTGTATTCTTCATTCGTCTCGATCAGCTATAAACAAACGTTATGTATTTTAATTGCTTTTTCACGAGCGCAACGCTGTAATAGGCATCAGTCCTCAGGTTTGCATTGTGTCTGCGGCGGCTGTTGTGAGGTATTACAAAATCTCCGCACCGGCTTTGGGAGTGTTCGTTGTCGTCGCCGTTGTTGAAGTGTGAATGTCGACTCTGACCGCGAGCGGTTGTCTCTCTGTACGATGGCGTTTTGTGCGCGATCAGCTGGCTGAAAATCCCGTTCCACGGACTCGCCTCTCTCTTTCTCCGCAGTCTCTATTGCGATCGCAGTCGCGTATATACGTGCGCTCGTATATTTACGATTTCATCGGACCTCGTCTCGGCTATGAAATTTTTTCATTCGAATAGATTTTTTATTTTGTCGAGAACATTCGGTATAAAAATGCAACTGCAATTTACGTGAATGAAATTTCGAGCTAATGAATTCCGTTACCAAGCATAATTCAGCACAGCTGTGCGTATGCGACAGGGCAAAAAAACGATTAACCGAGGGATATATTCACAGTTAATTATTAGCGATGTTTTGTAAGAGATTGTCGGATTTTTTTCCCGTTGCGTTACGTAAAAGTTGTAGTTATAATTGGGAGTTGCCGAACTAAGAGAGCAGCAACTGATAAATAAGAAATTTCTAATCTATTATCGCACGCATTAAAACGATAGATATCGGCCGACCCCGTATAATCAGCATACGGCTTTGCTAATCATTGTCATTAATTGCGTAAGAAAATCAGAACGGCTATGTACAAACTATTATATACTAGCCGACGACAGCTCATTCGCTCTCCACACTTTAATCGCGGCTGTTATCGCGAGCCCGCTATTTTTGTCGCCATTTCTGAGGCTGTCTCTTTCTCACTCTCTCTCTCTCTCTCTCTCTCTCTCTCTCTCTCTCTCTCTCTCTCTCTCTCTCTCTCTCTCTCTCTCTCTCTCTCTCTCTCTCTCTCTCTCTCTCTCTCTCTCTCTCTCTCTCTCTCTCTCTCTCTCTCTCTCTCTCTCTCTCTCTCTCTCTCTCTCTCTCTCTCTCTCTCTCTCTCTCTCTCTCTTTCGTATCAGCCGACCGCGAGCATCCGTATCTCGGTCTACCTCAGCATCATCAACATCCTCTTGAAGCCACTATAGCGCACGACACTCATCCATCCGCCTGAAAATAACAAGACGAATAAAAGTATGTGCGCAATATTAAAAGTTCATTATAATTTGCGCACAATTTTCTTATCGAGCCAAGACAACAGGATGTGCATAGATTTGTATACCTATACGTACGCTTCAAGTCTAATTGCGAATAGTCTATATGAAAACGTATACACAGCAGGCGCTAAAAGCACAAAAGGAAATAAAAGTCCAAGATATCTTCATCGTCGATGCAATGAGCCGCGATGATGCCCGGTATTTTCGTCCATGTGACATTCATCATCCGCCGCCCTGCTGCCAATATTAATACGACGCATTTCTCGACTGACACGCAAGTGAACTAGTCGACTCGTCTCAGTTTTTTTTCTCCTGCCCTCCTATACACACGAGCTTTCGTTGCAATTCATCACGTTCGCTCGATGCCGAAGTGGCTATAATAAAGCGATTACAAGCGAGCGATATATATATATATATATATATATATATACATAAATATATAATCGAGCGAAAGAGAAGGGGGAGCGGCAGAAGCGATGCTGCTTCCTAATTCAGCGGCTCGCAAAGTGGTGATTCGGAGAAACATCTATCTGGGGCCCGATAGCAAACCTTGACCCACAATATCGGCGGGACAACCGAAAAAAATTTACACTCCGCTTCTCGGCGATGATGTATTTTGTTCTATATAATCTCTCTGCTCCGGTTTAAAAATACGCCTTTGATTAATAAACACAAGTTTATGTTTACCGAGTAATTTTTCATTTATTGTATACGAACTGTTGCTGGAACGAATATTTGTAGATATTTAACGAAAGTTGCGGAGCGAGGGATATAGGGTTTCGTCAAATAAACAAATTTATTTATATGAGTTATTGCGAATATAATTTACTATAAATTGCGCCTCTACTACATTATTCCCGTCGAAATTATTTCATTTCAGTAAAATATCCAGCAGTACAGCGTATCGTGTATTCTCGCATAAAAAGCGTTAAATAAAAAAAGTCGATTCCTTCGCGTAAACAAGAACTGAATTATTCGAATTTTATATTCGCATCGCATATCTCCCGGCATAATCAGCGCATATTTTATTAAATTCTAATCGCGCGCGCGAAAAATTAAAAGTCAACGTAAAAGAATCCGATCTCCATCTCTTTTTACCAAGCGTATATAAACACATAGGTATTTTCCAGAATAGTTTTCTTGGCATGCAGCATTAATTGGACCTCTTCTCTCGCTTCTATTTTTCAGCTCTCGCGTATAGCCCACATCGACGCACACATCGAGCGTATTTCGTTTTGTATCGATGACGCCGGTCGCCGAGGAGAAGAAAAAAAGGCAGCAACGCTGTCGGGGCTATAATTAAGAATCGCCGCGGGTCCAATACATCGCATTAGTCATTCGCGAGGCGTTCGCGCGCGCCCGCATGCAAATAATCCTCACGGCTTTGTTGCATGAGACCGCAGCGTTGTTTTGTTTTTTGTCGCGTATCTCGCGACTACGGGGCTATAGCTATACTACTATCGTAGACGAAATTTACGAGGTTCACTTCTTTTTTTTTCGTTCGACGAATCGCGACGTGTGTCGATTGGTCGGCTTATCGATAACGGAGCGGTTGCCATGACGGCGGCCCCACATTGTATGTTAATGTATGCGCGAGTATGCGTGGCTGGAAATGCGCATTTTCCGTAAAAGGACGTTCCGTTTCGCCGCGTGCCTTGTCTCTAATGTGCCGCTTCTGTTCACATCTCGCTACCCGGGCTTTTTCTTCTTTTTCTTTTTCGACTGACTTACGGGCTCAATTTTTCAATACGTGCGCGTGGGCGAGGCAAGGGGATCTATCGGGGGAGTAGCTTTTTCGGTGTATTTCGTCAGGCTAATGTCATATCCCTCTGACGAGCTGTTATGTATGTAAACTCTCTTGGGGAATTGTTTATGCAGATTATGCCTCTCGTGGCAAAACGGTCTTTTCATTGCTCTCGCGCGCTTGGAGAAATAAAACCGCCGGAGCAAGAACACACATGCACACACACCGGTCATGTGACGACAGCACGCGGGAGAATCCGGTGGGAATCTCGCATTACTAGTTTAACGGTTCCCGCTGCGGCGAGTCTTCTGCAGTCGTCGGGTAATCCTTTAGCACTGCTCTCAGATTGATAGTTTTCTGAAAAAGCCGATCCCGATGGACTACCGCTACTTTGACTGACGCTGAATCCAGCCTCGACCATTTCTGCGCGCGTGAGATCATGTCGGACTAAACTAGCTTCTACTGTGTGTATGTACTGTATATACGTGGAAAAGGGCTTTTTGCGGAAGTGGAATAACTCGCTCTCTTTATCTGACACTGGTATGTTTACATTGTAGATAAAGTTTATAATTGATGCGCGCCCTGACTGTCTACTGTGATGAATGAAGGGAGATAATGCACGACGAGGGGCATATAAGTATATAATTACCAGAGGATTTCGTCGGTAAGCGTGACTCATCTCATTCCATCCACACGAATTCTGTTTATACTCGATGGACTTTGAGTGGCCGTGAGAGGCTGTTTCTGTATCGATGCGATGATAATTCGAGAGTAAATCACTCCTCTCCAACAATATTTTCTGCAACTCGTCTCCTCTATACTTCTTGGATTACTAGTCGCACATCATACTCCCGACACTATTTTCCTCGCAATATAACCCACTTCTCAAAGCGGGCCGCCGTTTGAATCTCTCTCGCTCTCGCAATTCCAAGCCCACGTCGCATATCCTAATCTCGTATAATGAAATTCCGCTGGCCGTTGCGGCCGCGATTATTTACGTATACAGCAGCGTCCAGCGTTCGAGATGAAAGAGAGAGCTATATACTACGCTGCTTTGCTGTCTCCCCACATATAGTAGAAATCCCAAGAAAGAGAGAGAAAGAAAGAGACAGATGGATGCAGATGCGCGTTTACGAATAGTCGTCGTCGTCGTCGTCGTCGTCGTTGGGGGTAATAGCCGGCGCAGCCGTTTTTAACGAGCCTAGGCTGCTGCTACTGGCGAATAATGCGAGCTTAAAAAGCCACTCGCGCACGTGCGCCTTCTTCTCTTTCTACGGGCGTTAGGAAATAACGGGCTGTATGTGTGTGTGTGTGTGTGTGTGTGTGTAAATGCGACAGACCAGTCTTGCCCTTAACGAGTTGCTCGATCCTTGCTGGGGAGCTCCTGATCTCCGCAGCACCGCGCACGCATGGATGTTTGTCATCCGCGAGAGGATGAGTCTTACCGAGGGCTGTTTTGCTAGTTTTTTTATATATATCCTTCCTTTAGGAGTTTCGCAAGCGACAATGCCCGCGAAAATCTAATCCGTCTACGCCCTCGGGCTATGTTTCCTCGCAACACTTTCTTCGGAGCGTTATAGGCTTTCCCCCCCCCCCCCTCTGCCCAGAACCGTAAATCTTTTCTTCGTCGGCCTTCTGCTGCTGCTCTGAATACGTCCGGCAGCGAGCATATTTATTCAGTATTAAATCTACATAAAGATGCGAGAGCGTGCGGCTACTGCGTCAGTTGCCATCGGACATTAATTTTTCTGCAAACTTTACAATGTATGCTTGTGCAAACACATGTACGCTGCTGCAGGCCGGTTCCGAGTGTGAATAGATCTTTATGTTCGTTTGCTATTCCCCGTGTAACGAGCTTGAAATTTACTACGCGCAACGATGTATATTCATCTTTTTTTTTAAATTCATCCACTCGTTCGCTATAGATTTTTTGCGATATAAACACACAGTCGAGTATTGAAACAAGTGTCACAAACACGCGAAATTAATAAAGCCTCGTAGCCGGAAAAACACCCGTCTCCCGAGAAAAATAAACAAAGCCCGTAGTATGTAAACCGCATGAGCATCTTTTGAGAGATCCCGAGAAAAAACACAGAGCAGACGACAACTACTATATAGACGAGGGGAGATTGAGAGAGAGAGAGAGAGAGAGAGAGCGAACGTTTCATTGAAAGCATATGCGCACCTCCCTTCGCCGATATACCGGTTCTCTGCTTTTCGGCATACAGTCCTTCGCGCATATACTATATATTTACGGCCGCGCGAGTCGGTGATGTCACATTATTGTCCCGCAGGCACACTTCCTCGCACTACATATGGCCTACCGCTGCATCTTCGTCTCCCTTTGTGCGCGAATACAGCAGCAGAATAATCCCGACGATGGATTTTAGCGTGATTCACGGAAAGTGCACAGCGAACAAAGATATTTAATTCTGTCCGCTCTTCTCCCCGCGCGCGTGTGTCTTTGTCTCGTATATATACTTGCACGACCCTTTCCTCTTTGCTCGGCGTTTTTTTGCGTCGTCTCGGCTTTGTTGGGGGAAAACGCAAGCAGAGCAGGGCCGATTTGTCAGTGTATTTTTGAGAGGTGGACTTTATATTAATCGCGCGCGCGCGCAAGTGTCTCAACATGTCTCTTACTCTCGCTGCGGTGTACAGAAATAGCGTTTTCCTCCCAGATGCGGGGATTAGCGTACAGCCACGAGCGCTGTGTGGCTTCTCGGAAAAAGCGATTTGAGTTTTTAATCAAACTTTCAGTCAGCGCCGTGTGTCGTTTTTATTTTTTATTTTTATGTCGGAGAGGGGTGTGGTCTCCGTTTTTATTATGGATGTAGAAGTAGTGTGATGCTCAAATTTACTATTAATAAAACTATTTTCTTTTTCTGTTCTAGGTGAGTATACTTCACTTTCGGATTGGTGGATTCGCTGTTATCACGATGAGGGTAATGTTAACTATAACAATATATGGACGAATTCATTTTCAACAGCAATTTTACATCGCAAAGACGTTTCATAAAAATACAAAGGTTTTTCTTCAAAGCTAATGTAAAATTATATTGCGATTCATCGGCGCAGCTGCTTCCTATATACGGCGCATCAGACAAAGCAGTCCTTTTTAGTTTATCCGCAAGACGAGAGAGTTAGCGGTATCATTTCATAACCACAATAGCTTCCTTGTGCTTTAGACTGAGTAGTCGTGCGAGTCGTTCTCCCCCTCCCGAACAATACAGGATATAATAAAAATTAAGCATACTATACTGTCTTGATAAACATAAATACATGCATTATTGCGCTAGCGTAAATGTTCTATTATATAATTCGCGCGGGGCACTTGACTAGCTGTAAATTTATGTAGCATAAGCATAATTTAATTGACTTGATCGCGTCGCGTGCGTCACTTGGACCTAATCCGTTACGCATTTGTTATGTAACAATATCGTTGTGTCCCCCCTGTGTGTGTGTATGTGTGTGTGTGGGTGTGCGTGACCTTCATTCACCTTCGCTGGTTCCATACAAGTCGAAACTCATCGCCTTTTCGATGATATGTGCTGCCTCAATCGGGAACTCGAGACTGAAGCTCGATGGAATTAAACTAAAAACAAAGTTAGACTGAAGAGTGAGTTTTTGATTCTATTTTCGACGCGGTAAATGCCGCATTTCACGCTCGATATTAACGTTTCCATTATAACCGCTAATGGAAGTTACAACGTTACCTAATGGCTTTTAACGCAACGATAACCGCCTAATTAACCGCGAAATCCTTCAAAAGCCCACATATACCCGCAGAAAAAAATCTGATACGAAGGGCGCGAGTCTCACCTGCTTTAGTCCGGAAATTTAGTCAAAAATCGAAGCCCTCGCTATCTCTGTCCAGACAAAAGGCGCATCGCAAATATCATTAATCGCGCGACGAGCAGCTCCGAGAATATGCTCTCGATGCCACCGGCGTCGTCTTGTATGTCGGGGCTAATGTTCGTCCTGATGTGCGTACGCTCACTGGAGAATACAAGCAAAAATAAAGAGAAGCTTAATGCGCGCGACGGAAACCCAAGAAGACGAAGTCATCAATGCGGGACGAAGAAGCGTTTTTGACCTCGCGCGAAAGCCGTCGCCTGATGCTCGGCTGACGAATTTCGGGGAATCCCCCGGTAAGGGGACACCCCCTCGACTGTGTGTGTGTGTGTGTGTGTGTGTGTGTGTGTGTGTGTGTGTGTGTGTGTGTGTGTGTGTGTGTGTGTGTGTGTGTGTGTGTGTGTGTGTGTGTGTGTGTGTGTGTGTGTGTGTGTGTGTGAGTGAGGAGACGAAGAAAAAATTGTTAATGACGCGATCTCTGGGGGCAGTTCGGGAAAGCGAGCTTGAATGGAGGAAAATGAGAGGATGATGATGAGGATAATGACGGTATTGACCCTGCAAACTACCTCCTCCTCCTTGAGTGCGCGTATGGGCCTGTATGTATATAGGTATATTATGTACACCTTGGCGCTGATATATCCTCTCGTTTTCTCTCGACTATTCCTCGGATTACTTTCTCAAGAGGCTCATCTGAAATTGCGCTCTTATACGTATTTACGCTTCCGTTCGTCCTTCTGTACTCGTACTTGAATAAACTAATAAGACGAGCTCTTCTAAGCCGTAATGGGTTAATCGTGTATTATGTCTTGCTTAATTTTCGCTGCATTCGCTCGTAATTGCTGTAATGTTTTTTTTCTGCCCTCAGTTTTTCCTGCGAAGAAAAGATTTCGCCATGACTTTTATGTCAAATTTCCGAAAAAGCATAATAATATGCTGATGCAGACGAATAAGTTATTCCGTCACGTGAAGATGTATAGCGCGGCTGGGGTCCGATATTTGTTTCTCTCTATACATCGCGAAAGAGAGAATATATCGTGTCGGTGGTGGGCTTGACGCTATTAATTGTATATCTCCAGCGTCGTAAACTTCATCTCCTGCGCGATATATATTTATCCTTCTTTTCGTATATATTCAAATTGGGCATTATGGTAATCAGCTAAAATTCTTGAATTTCTCGCGTTGCAGAAAACAGAAAACTATGCCCGAGGAAAGTATAACTTTTCCCGCGGGTAACTTCTCGCGCTAGCGGGTTTTCTTGAAAACGAAGATTTTTCGAGACAACGACGTTATAAAAGAACGAGAATAGAAACGCTTAGAGCACAATTACAGATAAGCGTGTAGAATCGTTAAATTCATCATCAAATTTAACAAGCATTGAGCAACTGCGCGTAGTAAAAAAACTCCCAACAGTCATCATAGCTCGGGCTCGCGCACATATAATCAGTTTAGAAACGCGCCGTTGGTAAATTAATTAAGCAGCGGCGATCGACAAAGTATACACATATCGGTATGTAAAGTATTCCAGTAGCTCACGTGCTCGCGCAAACGAAAGTCAAGTGTGTCTCGTAATCGCGCGGCGAAATGACTATGCTAATAGATAAAGCCGACTCGTCTTTTATGACCTAGTTTAATTTATGGCTCTCACTAACAGTTACTTAATTTACGGGTATCGCTATCAAACGTTTCTCGCCCGTCTGCGTTTCGCTTATAAATCGATTTCTTTGCGCGGCGAGGTATAACCCTCTCTCTCTCTCTCTCTGCCATCGAGCGTAAAAAGCGCATGCGCGCGTATCGAACTCTCCGATAACGAGCCAATAATTTCCGGACGCGAAAATCTAACTCTCCCCTCTCTTCGTATCGCAAAGTTCTGCAGAGAAAGAGAGCGAGAGGTGCGAGCGAAACGCATCTCGTTAGCGCGAGCGCTACACTCGCTCAGCTTAATGGGCTTTTCTCGCACCAGCATAGCACGGCGACTGCCACTTTGCTGGCAGATACTGGAGGAAATTATGTCGAGGGCCGAGAGAAAGAGATGGGGAGAAAAATAAAAAAACTTTAACGAGCGCGCGTATACGTGAAAAAAAATCGCTGGTGATTGTCGCTCGTCTCTCGCGCCTCACGCGCGGGTAGTCATGTTTAATTGGGATGATTTTTAGAGCCGGAATAATATAAAGTTTTTGGTTTTTCGAGCAGTTTGCGGACTCGTTAGCCGATAATTAGTTCATACGCGCAATTTTTTTCAGAACGTACATTGTGACGAGAATCTAAGAAGGTTGAGTCTGATCGTCTGGTCTGTTACTACTTATATACTCGGGAGTCAGCACATGTGTGGGTTGGGCTTACTTTGGTATTTCAGTCTGCATCGTTCTTTTCCTGACGGTGATAATTAATTCTTTTGAAAGCTTTTCTCTTATTGTCGAGACGCGCATTTGCATTCGTCAGGAATATATGATTCATGTTGCTCTGTGCTATACTTTTGAAGGAAAAAGTCGAATATGGATTAGGCCGATCTTTTTTCTCCGTGCACAAAAAATCAATTACGTAGTCGCGAAGATTAAGCGCAAATTTTACCTTTTTCAAAAGCTCTCGCAACTGAGTTACGAGCCTCGATTTCAACACATCATCAATATGCGAAAGTGCAATACGCTTTTCTTTTCTGCGACGTCCGATGCGAAATATCCATATCGCACGCATACACGTACGCGCAGAAGTAGCGTATCTCAGCTGTCGGCGATTATTTACACATCGCGAAAGTCATCGTGATGAGAAAGGCCCGTTGTACACAAAGCCTGCGCGTGTATATATAAAATTGAATAAAGCCATAAAACTAAGATATTAGCGAGGGCGTTAAAAGCGACCAGCTGGAAGCAGCAGCAGCAGGAAGACACAAGCGAGGGAACAAGGCCATCCATAGACTGGAAATAAGAAGAGCGTGGAAGCAGCGAAGGCGGAGAGAGAGAAGAGCGAGGAAGAGGAGTGCGCGATAGTCACTGGCAATATTGCAGCGCTAAACCTGTTATGTATCGGATCGCGTCGCCGCAGCGCATGAGACTATTAACCGAGTTTACCGAGGCTCTCGAGATCTCACACCGGCTAACGCTACACATTCTCTCTTTCTCTCTCATGTGTGTGTGTGTGCCTCTGGAGGAAAACGGATGCAGCAGTGCCTATCTCTCTGCGCGGTTCGATAGAGCAGCAGAGATAGCGCGTGCGTTAATTCGCGCGGGCGCGCCGATATCGATGAGAGGAAAAGTCCATTTTTTTCAGTGTAGCCCCTCTGTGCGGACGACGCGCGTGGGTGCTGCTACTATGTTATAGGTATGGGCTTCTCGAGATAATGAGAAAAAGGAAAATCAGAGGGTTGGAGATTTATTTAGGCTCTAGGACAATACATCCTTTTAAGCGCCGCTTCGAGGAGGAGAGATCGGGGGCCTCTCTCTCTCTATCTCTCTGTTAACAAAAAACGAGCAATTTGATGGGTTCTTTTGTTGTTGCTACTGCTGCTGCTGCTGCTTTGGCTTCTTTTTCTGGATTGAAAGAGCAGAGCCCCGTGGCGTCGCAGAAATGACTCGGTTCGCTATTCTGCGCTGTGACGCTTTTTCGACGATATTAATCGCAGCGTATTCACGACGGGGACAATTACTTCTCCATAAGTTATAATCGAATGCGAGCGAGAAACTCGACGCGCAAAAGGATCAACTTTTCATTGAATTATATGTCGTGCGTGTGCGTGTTGTGCTGGGAGTGAGCTATTCGAAAAATTTCTGCGCATGCGGTAATGTGATTATAGCTTAACGAATCCATAGCTGTGTTGAACTTTGCTCGAACATTTTTCTGTATTGCCTGTACGAAATTTTTGCAGTTTATTAAATAGAAAAAATACGGCATCCGGGAATCACAAAAATACCCATTATATGTAGGTCAACAAACATATTATATACTCGAAAGGAAAAGAAAACGTGTTTAAAGAGAGAACATCGTGTGTGTTGATATATATAGAAGGGAGAACGTATCGAGTGAACTCTCGCGGTAACAACAAAGGAAAAAAAGCGAGTCGCACTTGGGAAAAACAATACTCATGGGAATCAACACGAGGGCCAGGAAGACGAAGCAGAAAGACGCAAAAACTTTGAGAAATCTCGAGTCGTTTATGATTTCTCATTCCCTCTCGGACGACATCCATCTTTTTTTCGCCTGCGCGTTCATCCATCGTTATCACCAATTGACCGATAAAAGCCGCGCGACTCACACACAGCTCATTAGCGCTTAAGGTGGGCATGTGTGTGTGCACGGGCCGTAAAGTAACGACTCTTCCTGTCAAACACGTCGCTCCCAGCCGCGAATCCCACAAAGGGAGTAATAATATAATCTCTCCGTCGCGTACAAGAGACCTAGCGAATATATAACCTACGAGCTGAGGAACACAAAGAGTACATATAGCGCGAGCAGGAAACCGAGAGAGCACCTATAAACGCATCAGTAGCAGCAGAGGCTCAACACAAAGGGATGACTAGGTGTCGAGCGAGAGAGAGAGAGAGAGAGAGAGAGAGAGAGAGAGAGAGAGAGAGAGAGAGAGAGAGAGAGAGAGAACAAGGGATCGCGCGCGAGAGCGAATGGCCGAGAAGATTCGGAAGCATGGTACATCGCGGGGAGCTGCGCGAGCGACCTTGACCTCTGTCTCCAACTCTCGCGTTCGCTCAATCTCTGTGTTAGTGCGTGTGTGTATTGTGTGTGACGCCCATCCCGCACCAGAGCAGCGCACCAGACTGGTCGATACGTGGCGCTGCTGCTGCTGCTGCGATTCTCCCTCTCTCTCTCTCTCTCTCTCTCTCTCTCTCTCTCTCTCTCTCTCTCTCTCTTTCGCTCCCACCGGGCCACTGCTGCTGACTATATACATATACTCCCTCGAAAACGTCTCGCTCTCCGGGCTCTTGGCGCGCGAAACTTGCGAGTGACCCTCTTTCGTGTGTACGCCGCCACTCTAAACTGCGTGATAACGTCGCTGGGATATATAATATACATACTTATTATGCCAAATTCGTAAGAAGTGGACTGATGCAGAAATGGTGTCCGAGCAATATAAGGGTGGAGCGCAGCGCGCACAACTAATCAATGCGGGATAACCTCGTTCCGCGGGAGAGCTTGATTTCCAATCAACAAAGCTTTCACTCATATGTGTCTTGCACGTCAGCAGGCTTTCCACGTGAACAACGAGAAACGCGCTATATAGCTTCTCTGAAATCAATATTATATTTGAAAATATCAAACGGACACGTGCGTGCGAGGAGGAGTCGAGATAAAGGGGTCAAGGGACATTGTACCTCCTAGGCCATAATGTCAGGTCAAAGTGCAAAATCGCCCAAGCCAGACTCATGCGATTTTGGCTTAGTGAAAGATTCACAAATGGTATGCGCGTTATACTTATTGGGGGGGGGGGGGGGCGACGTTTTAGCGCGCATATAGCCCAGTTGGCCCCCGCACACACGCGGTGAAAAGGCCAGGTCAGGCCAGGCCAGGCAGGCAGGCAGGCGTGCCGCTAACCGTGGACTCGATTCGACGTTTCCTCTGCGCTGCGCGGGCAAGCGTCTATCGACCTCTCGCACTCTCTTGTGAGCAGCGCCGCCGACGAATTTTTCCCAGCCAGTCGATTCTCTCTCTCTCTCTCTCTCTCTCTCTCTCTCTCTCTCTCTCTCTCTCGCTTTATACCCTTCATCCGCCGGGTCCTCCCGTTTTCCCCCAATCCCAACGCGCATGTGGATTGAAAATGGAAGGGATGTATATATCGACATATATATATATATAGGTTGATGCTCTCCTCCTGACTTCGTCGTTCCGTGTACGAAAACTGCCTGTTCAAGGTTGCGATGGGGTCTTGTGGCTTTGATAAGGTGCGGCCTTAAATGGCTGGTGCTCTAAATTCTCTTTGGTATATCGATGCTGCTGGAGCTTTGCTGGGTTAGGTGATGGCAAATTACTCGCGTCTAGGTATATATAAGCCAAAGATGAATGGTAGTCTATTGATCTATCTCCTGTAGTTCGAGAGAGGCTGTGCGCGATGCTTCGAGTTCAATAAATCTAAATAAGAGCCGATTCTCTGCGTGTATTATTTACGCAAGGGCGAGAGGGTCTAATAAATCAAACTCGCTTCACTTGAATCCTATTACCTCTCTATATACATTATGGATGGATATATTTCGGAGAAATTTCAAAAAATTCTATCGACCGTAGCGAAAATGTGTAGCCGAAAGTTTGGGGACTTCTATTACGGCTTCGTCGATTGATTGATCGGAATCTTGAGCAATCGCGCGGACACGAAAGTACGAGTTATGTGACATGTGTATCTGAAATTCTGCTTCTCGTCTCGTCAATTCAGCAGATGGATTAATGAATCAAGATGATTTTGATGGAAAAGTATACATCGTAGCGAAGGTTGATCTGTTATACCAAAATTGTTATTCAAGTTTCAACGAAAAAAGACTCGTCACATCACGTTTTTACTCACGCCTGCTATGTTCCAACGTTTGAAAGATAAAGAAAAAGAAAACAAAACAAAGACTCGAGCTGCTTGAAGCCCATCTAATGCTGCTTGAAAAGCGGTGCAATGCATCGCTCCGGCGTCGCCACACGCAATTGAAACTGAAAAGCAACCCCCTGAGACTTCCTTATTGAATCGAATGGACACGGTTAACGGGCGCGCGTCGGGTCCGAAAATTTCAAGAGGGCCGTCAGTGGCACTTTGCTGCCATCCATGCAGAGAGGAGGGACAAAACGAAAGAGTGAGGGAAAGTGCGGGTTATCGATTTCCCTGCGAGCTTAAGCGTTGCGCGTATACACACACACTCACGCGTTTCAGCCCACGCGCCCTCTGCTCTGCTGCGTATTATGTACGTATAGGTA
The DNA here is from genome assembly GCA_020010945.3 of Muscidifurax raptorellus. Classification (NCBI taxonomy): domain Eukaryota; kingdom Metazoa; phylum Arthropoda; class Insecta; order Hymenoptera; family Pteromalidae; genus Muscidifurax; species Muscidifurax raptorellus. The sequence continues at coordinate 6,099,650 of CM052078.1, read as the reverse complement.
TGTACGCACAGTCGTGTCCGACGTACTGCCCTGAGAAAAGTGGCAAACGACGCGTGACAAATGCGAGTATGGCTACTGGCAATTTATCTTTCGCTCTCTCTTTTTGTCACCTCGAGCTGCTCCTTGTACGTCTACTCCTCGTATTTTTTTCTTCTTCTTTTTCTTTCCTGCGCGCCCTGTCTCGCAGCTTCTCAGCCATTGGCTCTTTTTATCTCGTTTTATACCCTTTCGACCCTTGGTTTTTCTCTCGCTATGCTTGCTTGCGCGCTGTAGGGCTCCCTCCCTTCAAGCTCCATTTCCTTTGTTTCCGCGCACGGGTATGGTAGAATTCTGCAGAGTGCGTTCGTGAACGATGCGTCGTCGTCGTCGACTTCTTCTTCGTCGTCTTCTTTGTGTTGGAGCGCACAAGCACGGATGGAAACTGTCCAGAAGTTTGCTCGTAATGCTCGACGCCCCGCGCGTAAGCACGAAACGAGGCCTATTTAAAGTTTTTGTCCTCTCGACACACTCTCTCCAATGCTCGCTGTTCTGGCCGATTCCCTTCCTCTTTGTCGAGATAAAGAGATTAGGTTCCTCGAGCTTGTCTTTAAATCAATTAGCATTTTGTCTCGTGGCATTTACCTTTGTTTACGTTGTTATTTGATTTAGAAGTGGAGAACGCCATATGTAATATTGATCTTGTTTGAAGCAATTTTCAAATTGTACGCGGTATTCACTCGGAGTGATATTAATGTCAGTTTTTTTTTATTTCTCTGAGATAAAGCGTCTGGAAGATCATGTTTTCTTTGTTTCGACGCCTTCAAACCTTTTAGGCTTGATGGAAACTATCCAGAACTTTGCTCATAATGCTGACATGTAAAACAAGACCTGTTTAAACTTCTGTCGGTTCTTTTTTTGTCGTGCCATTTTCAAGTCAATCGAGTCGATGAATTTAATTTTAAAGTTTGTTTTCTACTTGTATGTTTGAATTTGTACTCTCTATTTTACGGAATAAAACACGTAAAGTGTGTTCTACTCTAAAAAAAGATGATCATCCTTCTATTCACTCTCGGATTGGCTGTTTGTTTTGACATTGGATCTTTACGAACGCATAAATTTCTAGCCTCAAAAAGTAAAAATTTCGAAAGCATGATAACAAGAAGCTGCTTGTATAATACAAATAAATACCCATGTACTATAGTAGAAACTTGACGGGTCTTCCGTAGCAAATAAAAGCTGTTGAAAATACTTATATAAGTCGATGTTCTTTCAATTTTATGAAAATATAATATTCAGTAAAAAGTCGCGACATGTTTTATAAAAGAACCCATCTAATTTAGTTGAGGAATCTCTATAAGAGTTACGCATGAATTCAAGTCAAGTAAAGATAAATATTTGCTAAGCCTGTTATCTTTATGGATCACATAAATGTATCTTGATCAATAGAGCTATGAGCATATTTGAAAATATATTTGATCTCAACAATCAGTATTTTTCCGCGCTAGATTCTGTCAAAAAATAAAACGCCAACGCGGCGATTTAATTAGTTAAAACCGCACCCTATTTCCGACTCGTAGTGGTCTCTAAAAAATCATCCCAATATTACAGTCCTTAAAGCAATCCCACAAATTCACCCTCGGCAGTGAGAGCTCGCGCAGTAACCGATAACTCAAAAGTAGCAGCAGTCGAGAGGAAGCCACGTAGTTTGTCGATTTCCTGAATTCCGCTCATGCGCTGCCGCGTCTATATACCCGAGCCTCTTTTCTATAAACTCCAAGCCAAGTGGTAACAGCCGGCGAACGAGTCGGTAATAACGTTATCATTTCGACGTAACGCCGAGTCGCAGAAAAAAAAATACAGCACACGAAACTCTCCACAACGACTATATATGTATATACAAGAAGAAAAAGAAAAAAAAACAATGCCGAAGAGACACGAAAACAAGGAAAGAACGCGAGTATTCGCAAAGCTGAGGGAACGAGAGGGAAGCAGTAGTAGCAGTAGCAGCAGCAGCAGCAGCAGCAGCAGCAGCAGCTCGGGCACATAAAATCGATTTCGTCGGCCGCGGCCCTGAACGTCGGCCTCCCTACTACTTCCTTCCTCCTCCGCTTGGCGCACGTATATACATAAATGTGTATGTGTGGGTTCTCTGCGCGCTCGTTTCATACAGCGACTGCCATCTACGCGCGCGCTGCCGCGCTGGTTCCTCTTTCTCTTATGTGCCGCCACTCTTCTTCGTGCTGTCTCTCTCTCTCTCTTTCTCTCTCTCTCTCTCTCTCTCTCTCTCTCTCTTTCCGCGGAGGATTTTGGGGCAGGTCATGCGAGAGCAGAAAGAGAGCGAGAGACGAAACCGAGTTGTTCTCTGCGCAGAGAGAGAGAGAGGCTTTGTTGCGAGTCGAGGGTGTGCGACCGATTCAAAGGGGCTAATGCTCGTCGAGGAGATGATCTTACTGCGCTTTTTATTAATCCAAGCTTGGCATGATTTTTCTCCTCTTATACTGCGCGCCACAGTTTGCCGAGCAATTAGCGCAGCCCTAAGCTCTCTTTCCAGCGACACGCGGACGAAAATAATTCATGTGTTCCACTTTTTGCGCGAACTCATCTCCTTTTTCGAGGGGCGATTTTTTTATCGATTACTATTGGCTATTTGGCGTTCAATTGTTTATTTGGGTGGAGTGTTTTTTTTTGTGGGATTATTGATAATTGTATTATGTACAGGAGAGGATTTAAAATATTCAGAGGCTTACAGCGTGACGTCTTGGAGGCAGCGATACACTTATACGGTGTGACGTCACGACGGAAACGTAATACTTAACGACCTTTTTTATAAGCTACGCTTGAAAAAAAGCATGGTGTACGAGAGCATACAGACTACAAGGCTATCGCATTTCCAGGGTATTATTATATTCGTAGTAGAGAATATCGTTTTATTAATGGAAAGTTTTAGCACGTTTTATAGCCCAAACGTAATCAAATTAGTATGCATGAATTGATTCGTTTTCAGATCAGGTGAGCGTTTGAAGCTTTCCTAGTTATAAATTGCTATTAATGATTTCGGAAAATCGATTTTGCTAAATGTTTGCCAACTATATATTTAATGTTTCTATCGTGCAAATTCGCCCTGATTTTAAAATAGTTTATATAGAGAGAGCAACTTCGTATATAATAGAAAATTAAAGCACTTTAATGGAAACTCAGCATTATTAATGCGCTTTATATGCACGAGAAGGAAGCATGCATTCTGTCGAGTAGATAAGTGAATAATTAGTATTTGCTAATTGCCATTATCTATTCCAAGAATTATTAAAGTAACGATTCACGCTAAACCTTTCACTGCGATTACGACTAATTTTCGCGCAATGCTCGCTCATTATCAAAATTTGAAGTGTATTTGATCTATCATCAAAGTTGCGTTTCTTCCATTCAAATATAATTGATACGTATTAGCCTTTACTTTCAATATGCTCAATTTACTTTTTGCAACTGGATTATTAATATGTCAACGCTTGAACTAGAATTTTAAGAATCAATTTCATTGGGGGTCCGACTCGATTATATTACGTGATTGATGTGTTTCGTTAAATATGTAATGCAAGTCATGGTGAAATTTCCGAAGGACACGCGGAATGAAAGTGCTATATACATGGGCTGTTACGCTCGCATTATTGACATTGAAATGCTTAATAGATGAAAACCTTCATTTGCGAGAGTATACATACTCTACGAATTCGACTTTTCGTATATCAACTTCATGCATCATTCGCTTTTTCGTTATTGCGTCACGAGTCACGAACAAATAGAGCACAATTAATATCGTGGCATGTGCTGTCCACCAAACGTATATACAACACGTGATGCCATCAACAAGCACATGCAGTAAGATTAGTTGGTATACCATTTGTCGTTATGCTAATTAATGCTGTATTGCATAATTATAATATTGTATGGTATAGCTCTCGATGCTCACCAAATGGCCTATACAAAATTGCTTCGTTCTGTAACAGCAACCTGTATCCCACGTGTATGCGTACAAGTTTGTCACACAAATGAGCGCATGTAAAACCTTCACTTTCGCGGCCAGTACCAACACAGCCTACGCATATAGGCTTATAAAGCGGCGGATAACCGTTTTTAATGTTTGAACTTGAAAGTTTATCTAGTCAATGAATATGTGCGGGTAATGTGGCCGCCGCAGCTTCGGTGCGTAGAAAATCAAATCACCAACTCGTTCCATACATGAGATAAGGCAATTACTCCTTCTCGCTTCGATTGAAACATTTATATTCCGGATCGTGCTTTGTCGACGGTCTATTTTCGGCCGCCAATTCAGCATTACGCCGTGAGCCTACGCAACGTATATTATAATATCCATTCGCGAAACGAGCAGCAGCAGCAGCAGTATATAGCTTCTGACGCTCATTTCCCATTGTTCCAGTAGAAAATATCTGGTTCTCGACAGACTAGGCTCTCTCGCTCGGCGACTAAAAACGGCGGAATAAAAATGTCGCAAATCGTGGATACATCCCGCTGTGCAAGACAAACGCGAGCTGCACCGGTTTGGCTTTTTAACGCCGCGCCAGCTCGCGTGGCTTTTCCAAGAAAACGAGCAGAAATGAGAGGGGTCCCCTCGCGCTGCAGAAAAAGGTAAGCTACTGTTGCTGCAATTAATCGGGGACTCGGCTGAGATGCGAAAATCGTGACTCTGCTGCTAGCCTAATGGGCCTCTTGGCCTCTCTCTGTCTGTCTCTCTCTCTCCCTCCCTCCCGACGTAGTATCCTCTCTTAAAAAAGTCATGAGTGAATGTTGTGAAGCCAGTTAATGTCGTGTTTGATCGCCTGGTTTAAGAATTGAGGAACGCGAATCAGAATCTAAGCTGGATTCAAAACGCTGAATCTAAATTCTAAATTTGATTTTATAATAAATATAAATAAAATAATTAAAGAGTATTTAAGAGTTAAATTAATTTTAATATTAATTATAAAGACTATTTTTAATAAGTAAATAATTGTCAAAAACGTTTGTATGGGGACTTCTGGACAAATTCCAGTGTTCCATGATTACCATGATTCTCTTAAAAAAGTGATATCCTTTGTGTTTATGAAGCATTTAATGCTCTGTTTGATAGCCTGGTTTAAGAATTTAGGAACGCAAATAAGAAATACGATTTTCAGATTGAGCCCTCTCTTAAAAAACTGACCTCTGAATCTCGAAACTTATACATTGTAATCTCCGTTGTTTTGAATATAGCCTTATGTTTTTGAGGTTTAAGATACGACGAATAAAACTAAGCGCGCGAAGCGCGATGGATTTTGCTAGTATATATAATATAGCAGCTGAGCAATGAATGGCGCAGGTGTCCGTCTGTGTATGTGTGGAGCGAGATTGTGTTACGGCTGCTGCATTCACTCTGTGCTCGGAATTCCGTTTAAGGGCAGACTGGTGAGCTCGTGCATGTGTGCAACAGCAGCAACCGATCGACTATTACGTTTCGCTGATATATATGCCAGCGCTGCTCTCGCCCCACCCCCCTCCTCTCTGTATTTCCAGCCAGTTGCGGTGGCTGGCAATCTCTGCGCCTCGAGCTCAATGTCGTGACCGCGACTAGTCGAGACTCGTAGATCTACTCGAGCGACCGATCGAAAATCAACGATTGCTGCTGCAGCACCGGCTGTTACGCTTTGTTGTCACTCAGATTTGATACACTTTATGCTTATTCTTGTTGAGGGATTGACTGATCGACTTTGCGTTTATATACGTAAGCTCGAATGATAAATGCTCTCGGTTGCGTTTGAGTTGTTGGATGTGACTCTCGTCTTGAGGGGACGACGGACAAGTTGAATTTAAAGTAAAAACTTGATCTCGCACAGTTTTACTCCAGGGAAAACTTGAGATATTACAGTTAAACTTGCTAGAGGAGGGCTGTTGCTGCTGCTGTATTCCGACTGAGTCTGAAGTTCACATTCAAGACAAACCTATAGAGTGTTTGTAAGAAACTGCCCTCTGGGCTAAAAGATGTTAATATTTCTTTTGAGTGGTTTCACCCGTTTGTGAACATTATATATACTAAATTGCTTTCATTTAAACGTTGAAGAACTAGTTGATTAGTCGAGAAGATTTTTCTTCGTGTCATCGCACTTATTTATTGAAGATGCTATTCTTGACAGGGGAACAAAAGCTCCTCGTCGTCCAATACGATTATGATTTGATTTACTTGCCAAGGTTTTCTATTCCTGCAAAGTGAATTAAGTTCTTAAAAATTTATGGAGTATTATATATATATGTATATATATTGCACGAGAAACGACTGTAAAATATTTGATGCACATTTGTGATTGAATCATTTGATTGAAATTCTACTATATAAGATTATTGCATTTAGTTGAAACTAATCTTTTACAATTCAATTAATACTTGCGTAGAAAAAATAAATGAATTTCCCACACGAAAGTGCAATCATAGTTGTTACATCCTCGATCTATATAATAAATTGGGTGATGTGGTAACTCTATCTCGATGAATCAGTTACGCAATCGCGATCACGATACAGAATTAAAATTACAATTTAATTCAAATGTTGAGAATCCAGATACTGCACAGTGTACAAGAAATAATTACATATACGCTTATCTTAGTTGAATCACCAACGATAATAATAATCCACATGCACATAGTTTATAACCCAAACTCTCTCAACTCTAGCCGTCTCGAAAAACTTCCATCTTTTCCGTTAGAACGCGATAAACGAAATACGCGTACCCGAGTCTTAAAACACTTTATCTTTCCGAGGAGAGTCGTTTGGGCGCCAAAACGCTCCTCAAACACAAACTTGCGCGCGCGGAAAGAAACGACTAGTATAACGCTGCAACCGTCGTTGGTTTCTCGAAATCGTCGTCGCGGCGGCTCTCTAAAAGCGTCTTCCACTCGAGTCATACGATTTCGCTCGTCGGTCGGGAGATTTGCATTGTCGGAGCGGCGAGAGAGAGAGAGAGAGAGAGAGAAAACATCTTCGTCAACGTCAGCAGCGGTTAAGAAGTTGGCAAAAATCTGGGTCATTGATTCCGTCTTTCCGCGAGCCCGTGCGAAATCGCGATCTTTTTTCTCAGCCAGAGGTGCGCCGCGGCTTTACACTATTTACACTCTATTTTTTTTTATATACGGCGGAGTCTCAAACAATGTGTCACGTCGCCAGTTGTTATGTAATTGCGAAATCGCCTTATCTTCTATATCTCTGTTATAAGTATCGCCGTATAGATTGCGGAGTTACGAGATCGATCTCGGAAAATTCTTTGGCGTTAAGTCGAAGTAGTTAATGTTCGGATTGTGTTGTTACGCGAAGAAAACGGCGCTATAGCGAAAAGGAATGCTAATTTTTACTCCGGTCAACCTTGTGCTAAATTTTTTCGAGCTCGTCTCTGCATGCCCAGGCGCAGTTTTGTTTTATAATTAAAAAGTTTTTCGATTGTCAATTATTCAGCCCTGCTGTGTGTTATTATACTTTTATTTGTCGAGTGCATGTATCGGAGCATTAATCTAAAGGAGCTAGGAAAAACTTGAACTTGCAACTTCTTTATTACTTTTTCTTGAAAACTAGACCGCAACGTCGATCCTTAGTCCTTGGTACACTAACACAGAAAGCGGAGAAAATATTTAGGCGCCGTTTTTGCCCCTTACCGCGCTGTACATTCTTATCTTATCTATTAGCTACGAAGTAGTTGTAAACGAATCTATAATATTCAAATTTTCAATCTCACTCCCACTATCCTATATCTATAGACACCCGGATAAGATGAATTATCTACGACTTCATCTGTGATGAAGATTTATCAAGTCACTATATAGACCAGTTTGAAGCGTAACCGAGTAGTGCTATTTCGAGTACACACACAGAGCGATAAGAATAACAAATGCCTCGCAGTTGGATTGCGATCTAAATTATTCGAAAGTGTTATAATTAAAAAAAATTGAAAAATCGAACACAACGTCTGGCCGCTCGCGTTGCTGCATTAATACGCGCCGAGTCACAATCAAGCCATTATTCTGGGAAATTTTTCGCTGTGCTCTTCCTCCTCTTGCGGCGGCAAGAAAATCATTTGCAATTAAATCGAAATATAAATCGCCGAGCAACGCGGGCCCCCGCTGATTAATTCCGGGAGCTCCAGTTTCGCGCGGCTGTTATAAACCCTTATATAAATTCTGCCCCCTTATCTCTCTATATGTATGGGCATCCGTTGTAAAAAGTGCAAATCGCGAGATTCTTTCTTCTACGTCCGCACACTACGTAGCTGCTGCTGTTGCTGTATCTCGGTACGAGAACGGCAGATAACGTAACCCAAATGTGTGCAGCGTATACTATACACACACACACACACACAGACACAACGGTGGCGGCGCAGTTACTCCATCCGTTAATTAGCATAATTTCGTAAAAAGAAACGCGCTGCCGTTTTTATGCGCACAATGCCAGAGCTGCTGCTGTTGCTGTGTACTCGGCGATTTTTTTTCGAACTGTCGCAGTCAAAAAGGGTTATTCAAAAGAGCTCGCGGGGAATAAAATTTCGTTTTGTTTTACATAAACAAAGGTCAGAGAGATTTTTCCATCGTCGAGCGAGAGAAAAGTAAATTTTTGCCCAGGGAAATTTATCGTTCGCCGTACACACACACACACACACAAACACACGCACAGGCCTGAAACGCAATTTCTCTTCGGATTGACCTTCGGAGTGTCGAGAGTGAAAAGGGATTCCTCTCAATACAACGATACGCACTAGCCTATATTGGATTTGGAAACGTGCCTCCGCGAAAAAAGAGAGACTCAAAATGAAAAGTATATTATATGCTCCTCTCGACGTATAAATCCATCTCATCTGGAGACGCGCGACGAGAAATGGCTTAAATACGAAGATCGATCAGGCATTCCGCAGTGTGTATGTGTGCACGAAATTCAAATCGAGTGTGACGAAAGTGCGTTTAGCCCAGACGGTAGTGGCAATCTGGAGATTCCTACATAATGTAAATAAATACAGAAGAAAGATAGAACGACGGCTCGCAGACGTCCCGGGAGAGAATTTTCGGTGCGCGAATCGACCGAGATCTCGTTTCCCGTATCTGGGTCATTGATTCGCGCTCGCGCGGCCAGGCTGCTGGAACTCCGACGAAATCGCGCCCACCGTCGACTTTTTTTCTCTCTCGGCTTTTGTGCTCGCGACGAGGGAAACCAAAAAATATATATATATATACCCGTCGTCTCCGTGCGAGCGCTCTTTAATTATTGCCTAATGCCGAAAAGTTTTGTCGAGGGGATTTCGAGTTCTTCTAATACTTTAAGGGGGATTTCAGACGTTTGTGCGTCATGACGGAGCTTTTCTTTAATTAAGAATTTTTATTTTCTTTTTCCGTTACTCAATGGCCGTTGAATTTTGTTTCAAGAAAAATAAATTAATTGTATTTTGACCGATTTGGTTGTTGTATACACTCAGATTTACACAGCGAACGCAAATTATAATCGTAATTGTTTTTCTTCTCCTCTAAAACCAATTATTTGTCGCTCTACGCACAGCACAGATTATGCGTTAGATATGCGTCCTCGTCTGAATAACATGCCCGTCCTCTTGAAATAAATTTAAATTCATCCACTCTGCATGCAGATGAATATCGACTGAAAATTTTTTCATCCCAAATAAACCATTCTCCGCGCTCTCGCTCTTTTCTAACTACCACTCAAGACCCAGTTCGCTCCACACTGAAACTCCATCGAAAATCTCATCTATGCTTCCCCCCTCGAGTCTCCGCTCGAAATTGTCTTGAGCCAGCAATCAACTGGTATATATAAATCCATCCCTCTTCCCCATCTCCCTCTTTCTCTCTCTCGCCTCTGTCATATTGTCGTCAATCTACTCGATACTCCACTTCCCTCCCGTGTGTAGTATCTCAATTATATATCTCCCGCCCACACCCTATCACGCAGCCGCCGCTGACCCCGCGAATACTTCTTCTTCGCGCGCGGGTGACAACGAAAACAAAAACAACGATCTCATGTTTGCAACCCTATATAGTAAGTGTGTGCGCGCGCGTGTGCATGTCCTGCGCGCGCGATAGTGACGCAAAGACGCGCGAGTTACGTCATCGGCAAAAGCCGCGCGAGCGCGGGGACATCGTGCGCGCGCTCGCGCCGTCGACATGGCAACGCCGTAATTTCTTCTTTCTGCGCCGCGCGACTGCGTATAAGTATACTTACGGCGAGCGTTTCGAATTCGCGCGCTCCGACTTTTTTTTGCGAGAGTCGCGAGACTGGATAGATATAATACTGGCTCTTGCTGCCTTTTGTTATGAATTTTCTGCCTATATACGTGTGTGTTTTGACGTTTGATTATATTTGATGAAGTACGCTGGCGGATGTGTTTCGGGAGGGTATATTAATGAACGCGAACGTCGGAGCGGAGAGAAAATTAGCTGACGAATACAATGGATATTTCAGAGAAACTTTTAATTGTTTTGAAACGTACGCTCAAACTATCCTGAATTTATTTCGGATCCACAATAGCTAAATTATATTAGCAAACTTCATAACTCCAAGTTTTGTGAAAGGAACAAATTTAATTAATTAAAGTTTCTTTATTAGTTTAGCAATTAATAGAGCTCGCAAAATACTTTGCTCGATTGTCGTTGTTATATATATACGCATCATGCATAACGGTCAGCTATTGAAAACCGTTAAGTAACTGTTAACGCACTGATAATCGATGATACATTATGAAAGCTTGCAACGTTAGTGAAATCAGTTTCCCGCATAAATATATTCATAGTCGTTCAGTAGTGATGAGTTATGAAACCTCAAGATGACTTCCCCGCATCAATAAGCATGCGTGTATTACACGCGCGCGTCGCCATTGTGTTTGAAGCTTCCGTTTCGGATTATCTCGAAAACCAGCAGATACGCAAATCCGTTTACGTATAGCCGCTGTGACATCATAATACACGCCGCGAGAGTCTGGCTGCTGAACTACACAATGCATGACGTCATGATCGAATTAAAATAGCTAGAATTTTTCAGATTTTCCGACCAGCTGATAAACTATATTAAAGCAACGTTATAAACGGATTTTCCCTGGCAATCTGCTTTTATTTATAACCTTCCTCGACGCGACTGTTCTCCCACGATCGCTTTGATCGCGGAGAAGCAGCGGCAGCTTCTTCGTTAGTCATTTGCGATAAAAAGAAAAAGAATTGTGCACGGTAAAATCGAGATCAAAGTAGGTCATACGCATATCTCTAAATCGGACTATCCGAACGACGGACCACGATGATATAATATCGTATTTCTCCCATAGGCACCCCAGGAACAAAAATACAAAAAAATTATAATGGATCCACCTCAGTGGCGTTCAGAAAATAAGTCGACTTTTGCTCAGATAAAAAAGAGCGTCGTATCGTGCGTTGTGTTGTTTTCGTTCTCTCTCTCTTTCCCTTGCGGAGGTTTTCGAATTTTGAGGTCAGTGGGGCATCGCTGGCGCTGCTGCTGTGCTGCCGCCACCGATGACGGAGCGCCAGCGCGCGCGCACAGCAATCGAACGCCGCGCGCTCGCTCTCTCTCTCTCTCTCTCTCTCTCTCTCACTCTGCACACAACTCGCACCTCTACCACACTTGGAGAGAAAGAGAGGGCAGTAGCTTTATCCCACTTCGCCGCCAAGGTTTCGTAATATTCAGGAGTCAAGCTTACGCCGCCTCTAAACGGCTGTGAGGCGACACATAAGAGAAGGAGAGAGAGAGAGAGAGAGAGAGAGAGAGAGAGAGAGAGAGAGAGAGAGAGAGAGAGAGAGAGAGAGTACGACAACCGCTTACGGCCAAACGGAAGTCGCGAAGAGCTTGCTTCCTCGCTGCTGCCTCTACTGCTGCCTCGATTTCCAGACTTGCATCTGCTATGCTCCGGACGCATTCCGTCGAGTGCGGATGCATTTTTTTTCTGTTGGAGAGGATATTACGATTTTATCTTCGATTTACTTTATTGGGTTGTTGTACTACTGTACCCGATGATTCCGGATCGAATGGATTTTTCTGTAATATGGCTGATTATTTAGGATGAAAAACTTGTCGATAGATGCAAATTTATTTACGATTCGTTTCTTGATTTTTAAACCCGCCGCAGAGCATCTTTTTCGTTTTCTCTTCCTCAATTCTTCGGCTTCCAAAGCGCGATCGGGTTATTTTTATTTTTGGACTTTTGTATATATACACATACACACACACAGAGGTGATGGCGATGCGCGTTATGGGTCGTGGAGGTATCTATATTATATGGAATAATAACAACGGCGTCGCGCGAGTGGAAAGCCATTGCGTAAACTTCTCTCTTCTCTTTTTGCCTCCATCTCTTTCGGTTTAATATATCAAGCTTGTAATTATTGCGTAACGTTCGAGATGTCAATCACGACTGTATAATGCAGATTTAATTAAGTGGTCATAAGCGTCGTTACGTCATCACAACAACACACGAGAGCCAATGCGAATATATATCATAGAGCGTATACGTATCCGTACATACGACACGACGAAGTTAGACAATTTTCTGGTCTCTCTCGTCGTTAACTCGCGCGGCTGCTACTCTGATTTTGGCTGATTTTCCGGCTCCGTTGGCCCCTATAATAAATGAACTGCCCGCTTTCGGCAGCAGCAACAGCAGCAGGCTCTCGTTCAATGTAACGTATGTACTTTCATCCAGATGTCGTCGCGAGAAAGCGAAAGCTTGCCGCGGCTTTTTTTGCTCGTTGAATTATTCGCCCGCCGTATACGTGCATTTGCCGTGGATTTGCATCGACGCGATCGATCGAATGGCCGCGATAGAAATCCAGCTCTGTCTCGAATTTTATGTATGCAAAGCAGATGTGTCCGGCGACCCTAGTTTTCGTTGATACAATCATCCACGTCAACCGAAAAAAGTATATATATATTAGTTTTTTTGTCAGAAAAACTCATCTCTCAGCATAAGCGACGGGTAAATCGAGTTTTATTTTTGTTATGCTGAGAATATAAAAATAGCAGTCGGCTCAACGATCACCGCCTTCGAAATCAGACCTCGTACGCGCGGATAATAATCTTCTTACCATGCGCGGTCTAAATTTAGAAAAAAATCCTTAAGAGAGCCATTCCCAGCGTCGACGACTATACCTTAATCGAGGAGGGCCGATCCCGCGAAGAAGAATAAGAATGTACAAGCAGAGAGAAGAAGAGGAGGCCCGTCTCTCCCCCTCTCTCTCTCTCTCGCTCTCTCGCCTGAATTTGGTCAGCGTGTCACGTTCACTGCCGCGGCAGCTTTCGCTCGGCTCAGCTCCCTCCTCCCCTGTTTGTGTGCGTGGTGTGTGTCTGTGTCAGTTTGCAACTTCACTTTCGGAATTATATATCCCTGTCGTTGTCGTCGTCGAGGATGTCGCACACATTCATGCGAGAGTGTCTCATTACTCTCCCACGACGCGCCGCTGAGAGCAGGAGCCTCGTTTTCGTTTTCTTCGCGGTCGAAATACTTACGCACTTGCAAAACAATTCGCGCGATTCCTTATCTTTTTTTTAATAGAACAGCCGTTGCGCAATGCGCGCGCGTGGAATTTTTATCTCTCGCGTTCACGCGCAGTTTTTTTCTCCTCTCTCTCTCTCGCTCTGTAAAGTGGATTTGCGCTCGTAAAACAATGATAAAACGCGTCGCGTTTAAGGCTCTCTCAAAAGCGCGCTCGCGATTGGCTTTCCCTTTATTTCGAGCGTCGTTTTTTTTTCTCTCCGTCTCCCTCTTTCTCTGTCTGCTTCGCTCCAACGTGCAACGCGTAGAAATTGTGGCCGTATAAATGGCAAAAGTTTAGCGCGCACGCGCGTATCGATGTCGAACTTTTGTCATAAAACGTGAGTTTATGTACACACATCCGAACACGCATAGAAAGAGACAGAGAGGACGACACGTTCGGTCAATAAAGTATGGATTAGTACTCGTAAAGGACGCGCGCGAAATGCGACAGTAAATAGACACGAATCTCGCGTTATCGCTACAAAATAAGAGAGAACCACCGCGCGTGGGTCGCATATTCAAACTCTGCGATTGAATAACACACGCGCATTAGAGAGAAAACTATAAAGCAGAGAGTCATCGGGATCCGCAATTTGGCTAACGGCCGATGACTTAATTCCCAGTGAGAGTCGCGCTACACAGCTGGCTCGGTACCAAGCCTGGCTAATAGTTTTTCTAATGCCGCACAAGAGTGAGAGAAGCTAACGACGTCTTCGCGGAAAGTCGGCCCGTTAGCTGCGCGCGCAAAAACATCCCTATAAAAGGGCAACTCGCGTGTCCCGTTGTTGCCTGCCTTCCGTATCTCGGAGTAGAATACTTTTTCTCTACATCGACTATACTGTAGCAGTACTAGTATAGAACTAGTAGTAATAGTAGTGGTAGTAGTAGTATAGTAGTAGTAGTCGACGTCGTATTCCGCTATCTCTCACGAGTCTAGCTGTTATAGCTCGAGAGTCTGTCTGGCGTCATTGTGCGACGTGTGTCGTATAGTCGTCGCGCTACTGCACGTCACGATATCTGCATATTTGTGTATCGCGCCCACAAGTGGTGAGGCGCGTATGACTATGACGCGCTGTCTCTCGTAATAACACTAGTCGCGAGAGTTTGTTGTTTTCGCTGCTGCTGCTAAATTTGCATTAATTTATGTTTTTCTACACTATTTATAGGGACATCTCTCTGTATCTTCTCTGCTATTTAAACGCGCGATACGATCACTCATTTCTCCGCTCCGACTCGCGTATAATATTCGCAATAAAAATGACGTACTGCGAATACTTAGAGACCATTTGTATGATAGTTTGGCTTAATAAAGTAAATTGCCTTGGCGATATTATACGTATAATATACCGCCCGATAGAGAGAAGCGAGCGCGGCAAGTTACTAAACTCTTGGAGCAGGAGTTAAAAGCTTCATCTTAAATGAGCCCTTTGGGCTTTCGAGCTTTCATGTCCCAAAAAGTTTGGTAAATATAAACTGAAAAAATAGTATATTTTCATCGATTGATAGCGAATATGCGTGTTTGCAAGAAAATGGATTATATGTCGCGCAGCGAGTATTTTTATTTTTGAGACACTCGCCTCTCTGTGTGTCACCTTGCTATTATACTAATACACTCGCGAAAGAAAATACGAGCGACACGACGCTTTCACTTTTTTTCAGGAGTAATCGTTTACGTAAGGATACATATTTTTCTTCTTAGCCAGCATCAGAGCGGGCTCTCCCTGCAATTTGTTATGCAGATTTTATTTAAATTTTCGGGCCTCGCAATCGCAGAATAAGGAACGACGTTTAAAAATCAACTTCGAGCGCGTATATCAACCCTCCCGTTGTTATACAATGTAATATTAACAAGCTTGCCACTATCACGAAATTTGATCAACTATGTAATAAGTTTTTTTTTCTCGTCATTAGCAACCGATGGCTCGAGCAATAAAAAAAAGATGACTCCACTGAAACACCCCGCAGGGCGATCATGATGTAAATTACTCCGGCATCGATCAGATCATAATCGCGAAAAGTTTTCCGAGGGTTGTACACAAGCCATCACCGTCATATCAGGAAGACGTCACTTTATTCGCCGAGTACTTTATTCCCGCTAATTGCGCGGCTATCGACCGGCCGAAATTCGAAATACTATATTGAACCGACGCTGCTCTCGTCGTCGAGTGCCGCTAGTTAACCGTCCTCCTCGTCGTCCCTAATCGATAGGAAGCGACTCTTCCTTCCTTCCTTCCATATTTTTTTGCAAGCTTCCTCCTCCACGCGCGCGCTCCATCCATGCATAGGACAACTCTGTTTCGGATGGAGATGTCGGGAGCACGAGGAAAATAAAAGTGTAAAGTGAATTAAGTTGTTGTATTTACTCGCCTGGTTGATAATGAGTAGAAAACGATCGGGTATGCTCAACTGCGGCAGGTTATGTATCAACTAGGCTGTAATTGCGATGTGCTAATTTGTTTTTGTGAACGTTTCATGTTCAAATTACTATCGACGTATTAACTGAATTTTCTTCCAATGAAATTCTTACTTGAACTACTCGGTTATAGCTGGATATACATACGAGAGTGCATTATTTTTTATCGTTTCGTGCGCAGCAGAGGCGACACCCAATACTTGCGACTCGAAATGAGCTGTATCTGTTTATTTTTCTCCCTTACGTTCCCTTACGCTTGACTATATACCTATATTATGTGTGACTACAATCTTCTCTCGTTCGGTATGGCGGACGTGTATATATATATATATATATATATCACTGGCTGCTGCGGGGATGAAATTTGACGCGTCGGGAGCCGAGACTGTTGTCGCGCGAAGGATAGTTCATGACTCATGCATTTTCGATTAGATAACGCGCGCAGGGTGTATCTTTGTCACTTCGAGACGTGTTATTCTGCGACGCTGAATTTAGCCGCGGATTAATAAATAAATAAGTTGTTGGGCACTGAGATTGACGTCTCATGTGTCGTTTATGTTTTCGCACTGACTAATGTAATTTTTGTTTTTCTCTTTTATAGGTGAGTACGATTGTTCAGACGTATACTCGACGGATCATCCAAGCATCGCTTCAATGGGTAAAGTATTGCATATGACCCATATCGCCGGCTTTACTTTTCTAACTATCATTCTTAAACAATCGTGTAGGTGTCGCGTATGTTTTTCAAAACTATCCGTTTGGCTGCAGTCGTCTCGAGATAGTGAAGCTCGTAAATTACGATTAGCGTGGCGAGCATGATACGAATCCACTATACGTGTTCAGCGCTTCTTGCTTTCTTTAGTTAGTTGTTTCTTTTTAACAGTTGCAAAAACGAAACATAAAATTTGAGTTGAACAAATTATACACTTTAATTTTAATTCTACCCGAAAATCATACATGATTTGATTAGTGAATTATTAAAATTGTATAAGCAATAAATGAACATTTTTTTTAAACGATAATTAACGATTGCATACTGTGTTAAGTAAAGCGTGTTCTATGCAATATATTTTTGCATACGAGCATTATGGATCTATGAAATATATATATATATATAAACAATGTTATAAGGATGAGTCGTAATTGAATTCGTAATCATTTGTCAACTCATTAACTTCAGTCTAATTTGTTATTTGATAACGCTTGTGTTGGGTGTATTAATTGGTCCAATTAGTAAATGCAGCGTTCTCACATTTGAAATCATCATGGTAAACTAATTAGAAGAGTGCACTAATAATATGGGAACAATCGAAAAGTTCACGACTACGTTATATCTGTGAATAAATTATAATTTTGAAATAGATTTATTATAAAAACACGCTGCGCGAAACGAATAATTATTAATTCGACGAAAAGAGAAAGAGCAAAAAAAGTTCATTTTTAGGTCAAAAAAAAATGTGTGCAAGACCTTTGGTTTATTATATGATAATAGCAATGTAAGCAAAGATCCTCTCGGTAATAGCACGAGTAAATTATGTATTTAATTAAACGAAGAGCAAAAGTGAAAATGAGTCCACCTTAAAAAGGCGAATCGCGCTTGCTTGCTCAAAAGTAAAGCTCTCTCTCTCTCTCTCGCGGTCTCAGAAAGTTACGCTCGCGCGGCACAGTAGCGCTATAATGTGTGTGTATATATATACAAAAGTGAAAACTCGCCGCTGTCGCACCGAAAGCGAAATTCCGCTCTCGAGAAAAGCAGGTCCCGCCGCGCCCGAAAAGAATCGTGCCGCGAACGAAATCGAAAGAGGAAAACCGATCGAGCGCGAAAGTCGTCGTCGCGATTTGAAAAGAAAGTCGTATGGTCGAGCAAATCATTATATATATACGACTGTCCGTGCGAGTCGGTGCGTTATTATAAATGCGCAAAAATTAATCGACTCATCGGCATTGCTGTCAAAGAGAATACGTTTTATTCACGTTACATACGCGGGGCAGAGCGCGGAGAGTCGGTCGGTGGGTCGCTCGGTCGAAAGGAAAGTCTCGGCGATTGCGGCGTTGCTCTTGTAACAATTTCGACGTCCAAGAGCGTAATCGATCGCCGCCGCGCGGTAACTCGACTGCCGCGCGCGGGTAAGAGAGACACGGAAGGCCGGAAGGCAGGCGCAGCCAGTTAGGCAGGTGCCCTAGTCCGTGAAAGTGCGACGCGATGCACACACGTGAACACGGCTCCGATGTGTGCAGCCAGCCTGCGGAGACTGTGGGAGTATTACGCGACTCGTTTGCTTATATACACGCGGTATGCCCCTACGTACACGTCACGTGCTTTCTGAGCTACTCTCTCGCCGCGCTACTTGCTCTTATGTCTTATGGGAGAGAATATTATCCTCGAGGCTGATAAATCTTTCTGCGCTGTGATTCTTTCTCCGAGAGAGCTCTTAACATCATAATGAGAGCGAGTCTTATACTGCGTTACGTATATACGTAGTGGCCTGCTTTGGAACGATGATATCATATACACACTGAATGATGCATTATTTACTGCTTTCATTCATTGATTTATCTACACTTGTGTAGCACACTACACTCGGAGTATTTAGTGTCAATTTCCTTAGCTTGTACGACAACAGAGTGTTGGTGTTGATTTGTTTATTGCAAAATTTAAGGGGAAAAAAAGATTCTTTTACCGAATAATTAACAATAACCGGTATGTGAATTATTTTCTTTTAGATATAAAGCTTTAGAAATACACGAGTTTCATGTTTACATTCTTTATTATGTGATCTTGACACACATTTCAATGAAAAGCAATCTCGGCGGATCTATTTGTACAGCTACGTGTTTTGCACCTTCAAACATTCCACCGTTGTTGAAAACCTGAAAAAAAATTATTTTCGCCCATATCTTAAAAAAAGGATTTATTTGGATACTATCTAATAATATCTGTTCCACTGGAATTCATTCTCTGGTAGACCGTTTGATCGACTGCTCAAAAAACTCCTCTTTACTTTGTAAATCTCCCTTCACAACCACAAAATGGCCAAAATTCAAAATCAATCGAGCAGCTTATATATTACCTTGATTCAACCAGTCTTCCGGAAGTCAAAGCGCACCTTCCTCGATGGAACCAAAAACAAACCAGCCTCAGCAACCGTCGATCGCTATTGCATCAATCCTACGCGACACCTGAAAAATCTTGCGTCGATCCAAAAAAAGATCGAGCGAGAGTCGGAGCGAAAAAATCAATGGCGACGGCCGCGTCATCGGCGCACGTATATATACATACGCAGGCTATATACGCGCGGAGAGTTTGCGCAAGCGGTTTATTTCTTTCTCAGCCTACATACGCGAGCGAGAGACGAGAAGGAAAAAGGAAGAGAAGAGCGACAAAACGAGAGCCACGAGGAGGAAGATCGCTGAGCGAAACGGACGATATTCGCGCGTAAGGTGCACATAATATCACTCGCAGTGCGCGCGCGGGACCGGCGCAGCAGACTGCTTCGCTCTCCATCTTTCTCTCCTCTCTCTCTCTCTCTCTCTCTTTCTCTCTTCCCTGTTTGCATGAATCGAGCCATGAGGCATCCGCAGAGAAGGTGCACACGTGCAGCAGCAGCAGCAGCAGCAGCTCGACCTCACACAGACGAAGTCTCGCTTACGCACACACATCAGCGCCTCTATGCGCGTGTTCTAGGCTTTACAGCACCAGCAGCTAGCGAGTCTGTTCGCAGGCAGCAGCAGCGGCGGCGGCGGCGCGCATGTCCGCGTTGCCGCGAGCGCTCGAGATCGCCCTGGCCCACTGACCTATATTCCAGTCAGAGGCGCGCGCGCGCGCTCGCTCTGTACGTTAGCGACGTCGAGCCAGCAGCAGCAGCAGCAGTACAGCTCCCGCATACGCGAGCGAGCGAGCGAGCGCAACGACGTCAGAGGCGGGGAGCGTGAAAGAAAGACTCGCTGCTCGCTCACGGCACTGCACAGTCAGTCAGTTAGTCAGTCAGTCAGTCAGTCAGTCAGTCCGAGTTCTGCTGTCTGCATACCACGAGACAACGCGGCCGCGCTCGCGCGAGCCAGAGAAAGAGAGTGGACGGTCTCATCTGGTTATACATAGTGTGTATATAATAGAACAAGTGTGTATATTGTGCTGCGAGAGATGACGGAGTCGGGGCGGCAGTGGCCGCCACCGACGAGTTATCGAGACTGCCCGCGGAGGACCGTGTCCTGGGTGAAATAGCAATTGTGATCGTAATACAATGTGCGCGTGATAGTGCTGTTATAACTATATATACACGAGCAGCATTGCTCGCGCGGGCACACGTGGCTGCTCGGGCTGCGTCGTCTGCTACTGGGTCGCGCAGCGCGCTCGATATTATACTCTCCGCTACTGCGGGGGAGCAGAGTATCGCTGTATATACTGGTGCAAGAGAGAGAGAGAGAGAGAGTCAGCTCAGTGCGAAGGTGAAAGTTTTTGCGCAAGGTGCGCGCGGTCTGCATAACATCTCTATACACGCACAGTGTGTACGCGGTGTTCGTCTGTGTGGTGTGGGCCAGTGCTAAAATTTCTCTGTTCAAGTGTGCGCGAGTGTCTCGGTGCATCGGAAATCATCGTGCCGTGAATGAGTGTGTCCGAAAGTGAAAAGTATCGCAGCCGAGCCTTTTTCGCCTGATACACAGAGGGAGAGTGGGTGTTGCGCGCCGTGGAAGGAAAGAGAGGAAGAGCGGCTGCGCAGCGACCGAGTGTGCTGCTGCGAGTGCCGCGCGCGGGGAAAGGGACGCGACGCAGCAGCAGCAGCAGCGAGGAGAGCAGGAGGGGGAGCCGTGGCAACGGCAGCTTCCCGTGACAACTACTTACTGCTGAACTGGGTGACGGCCGCGTGCGTGCCGGCAACGGCGCGCTCTCTGTGATGCAAGGTGCGAGCGGCTTCGTGCGCTCTTGTTGCCTATAATATTACTTATATACTATCTGCGCGCGACTGATGACTCTCGCTCATCCGTCTCGAGAGCGATCGACCAAGATTTCGCTCAGCGGTTTATCATTATAGATAGATTTTTTCTCTGCGCCTTGATCTCCGCTATTGCCGCTTTTGCCGAGGTTCTCTATCTCTCTGCTGTTATAGGGACATGTCTATGTACGTGTAAGTAGATACGTGTCAATGTCTCGGTGTACTCGGCATGCGTCTACTTCTTCTACATGTCTGGATGTACATCATTCATTTGAACGGCATATTGCTCTTTTCAACTCTTTTCGTGTTTGTATAACAAATCCCAGTGCGGTTGAGATACCATCGTGGTCATAGCCAACATTGGCATTTGGTATAGTGACGTTGCGACAAATCGTTTGCAACAATCGTCAACTATGTTTTTCTAGCCATGTTTTTATGTGTTGTTTATTCGGTAAAATTTGACGACGATATGGTTACAATTTCGTTACAACTTTTCGAAGTAACTAGTCTTGCTTCTGTGTTGATTGGAAATCAAATGAGCAGTGTTGATCGATTCGTAAATTATTGGCTTCATCGCACGTAATAAGGAAAATTTATAAAATTAGATTAAGTAACGATTTTCGCTGACTGTGACTTTTCTATTTTGTAAAATAAGGAGAAAAAAATCAATTGATACTCGATAATTTATTTTAAAAATAAGGCAATGGTATCACGCTTTCGCTTCAAAATAAATCACGACGATAAAATTTTCGATAAATAGTATCTTACCATTACGTTTCCTGGAGACAATCTTATACACGGTCCTGTGATAAGCGAATCTCGTAAAAAATGAGCTGCTGATACTTTGAACTTACGAACGTGGACTTGTAAGGGCTCGAGCGACAGTGAACGTGTTCAGTTAGTTGTTGACGCTCATTACAGAAGCAGCATGTTGTATCTTTCGTTCGCATGACCTTAAATTTTTTATTTCTAAATAATAGAGTTTCATATATAATCCGTTGTAGTGGAAGTTATACATATCAGATATATTTGTTCAGATCTACGGATTAAGAATGTTCTGCTATTATGCAAGGTATTTTGGAATAAAATATTTTACAAAATATCATTAATCGAGTGATGTTAATAAGTTAAGGTTAATTTTGTGTCTTTTGTTCAAATAAAATTATACGTGTATTTCTTTTTTATTACGAATAATTCCGAGTTTGCGATTCAAAGAAACTTATGTCGAAGATCGTAATTGTTTCAGTAAAGTGTTTCATTGTACAAACTATTACGATTGACCTTACTATACCGTGATTGTTTAATGAAACATTCTCGGAAATACAATTTTGCGTAATGCCTCTCGCCGGACACTTGAAATGAGAATAAATTAACTAAATTAGTTTAAAATAAAATTAGAGACTATAAAGAGTGGAATGCATCTACTTTCCAATAAAAATTATTTAGACTATTAAAATGTGTGTTAAAAAATTATTATTAAAAAGCTGACAAGTAAAATTTTTCGTTTTCAACTAGTTTAAATTTAAAGTAATAATAACAGGTCATCAATACAAATAAAAGAAAGGTTTTTTCATATAACTTAAGAAGGGTAAAAAAGCATTATCTTTGTACATGATTAGGAAAACCTTCATACAGATAAGTTTTTCTTGGTCGCTATTACGAGATCATAGAACCTTCTCAATCGCGTCTATAATAAATCTTTCTTATTTAAACTCACTCAATAACAGTGTTTATGATAAATATGAAGATTTTTGTATCGAGTCCAGACTCAAAATTAAATCATTAAAATACACCCTTTTACCGATAAGATTATTAAACTACATGTTTTGCTGTAAAATTAAATGGTATTCCCTACATGAAATGTTTCCGTTACAGAGAAAAATATCGGGAGAAATGTGTTACAAATAGCAAAAAGTGTCGATGCAGCATATTGTTTTTATGCCACAGGCACGATCAATAAACGCTTTTCTACGGTGCACAAAACGATGTGATAGACAGGGAGAAAATCTCAGTGTGTAAAAAAGAAGTAGCTGTCCTAAAAAAACACAGCTCGTTCGAGCAAATATAATCTAACTACTAGAGTTGGCATTTGCAAATAATAAAAAAATTTGACGAGTGACGTAAAAGTGAACGCAAGAGACTTAATAATTTTTTTCCTCGATACCGCGAAAACATTTCTGAGTCTCAATGACCTCATGCATTTTTTCTGCTCATCCTCATTCTATCCGACGCATATTCGCGCTATTATCATAAACATATCGTTATTTTATTCTTGATACTTCATAAACAATGCGTCGCGCATAATATCCACCGGCGAGCGTAACAAATTCTTTCCGAATCACAGCCACCTTTCGAATTAAGAAATTGTCTTTTATGGCCAATAATTCAGAGGAAAAAGGGAGATAGCCCGCGCGAGAGCGCTGCATATAATAATATCTAAAACAACACGTAGCGCGCGTATGCCGCTTTCGAGCGCGCGCGCGAATAACCGGTTCGAGTAGATCAGTTTTATAGAACAAGCTTTTTCGGCTGTAATTGCAATTCCAAGAATTTATCTTCATTTACATCGTAAAACGCGCAATAAAACAATCCTCGCGGCGAAGCGCGCGCCGGTTAGGCAGCAAATCTGCTGCACTATATAGAAAAAAACTCTCGCGGCGCGACGTCGGCGTATTTCGCTGAAGGCTCAAGAGATGGCAAAGTATATACATATTCCTCGCGAGACAATGGCTCCTTAAACTTTTTACCGCCAAAGAAGCCGAGAGTATGCGAAGCAAGAGAGAGAGAGAGAGAGAGAGAGAGAGAGAGAGAGAGAGAGAAGGATGAGAGCGCGCGCGTGTCTACAGTTAGTATATATGCAAGTTATAAAAGCGCGCGGCTCAGCCCGTAAATTTTTTTCCAATGATTTATATAGAAATCCCATGCGCGGGCCGCTGCTGCCGTGTGCGTTACGGGGCCTCGTAAAAACGCTCGCGCTTATGCTAAGCAGACTGAACCGGGCCGTTAAGCGCGCGAGCGCACGAATTCCCCGCTGCGCTGTACAATCTCGATTCTCGAATCTCGAATTGACTTTTATTAGCACCATTTCCGGGACGTAATATCGGCCTTCATTAACGGCAGATCTTCCGTCCCGCTCTTCCTCTCTCTCTCTCTCTCTCTCTCTCTCTCTCTATATATATATATATATATATATATATATATATATATATATATATATAAGCACGTGCATATTACAGTGGTGTACTGCGCGAGAGCAGCTTATATATTGCGCAAGAGAGAAGAGAAGGAAATCGACGTTGGTCTTTTCCCTTTAGACGCGTGTGCGCTACTCTGCTCGTGCGAATTTAATGAATGGAAGGGCCGTGCAATCTTCGTTAATGCACCGAGGGAAAAGGTCTATTAGAGATTACGCGCGCTTGCACGCGTTGAATTGCAAGAGTAAGCGTGTGTGTGTGTGTGAGAGAGAGAAACAGAAATTGAGCGCAGATCGGGCGCCGTCATATTTCATCTGGCTTCTTGATTCGCCTCTCCAGTAGAGTGTGTTTATTATTTTGTTTGCCGCAATTGCTTCTTAATCTTATGAAAATAAATTAGCGGATGTATCATTTTGCTGATGCTTGTTTTGTATACCGTTGCAGTCGCTCTTGTTTAGGACTGTATAAACACTTGTAATAGCAGGATATTAATTATTGCTAGTAGTGCATCACAGGAATTCAGATAATAACCGAAAGATGTGACGCGAGTTATAGCCGGAAGAGGAAAGATGAATTTCTTCGAAGGAAGTGTTATATCAGACGACTCAGACGAGTGTGCTTGCAATTTCTCTCTCTCTCTCTTTCTCTCTCTCTCATCCACGTGTTCGCGCATCTATTCGAATTCGAGTCATGGTCGTGCTCGGCACTCTGTGTATATACACGTGTCCCCATTTCCACCTTTATTCTTTTTTTTCTCGGCGATCGTTCTCTCAGTCTCGTCGAATATTTTCACAGATACGTCGCGCTTATCCGCGTATTTTTCTGATGGAAAAAACGCAGTTGCAGCTTTTCATCAAAGACTTTCCGCTGTGTTACCAGCGCGCTATTGACATTTTGTACCCGTGCGCGCGCGCGCTTTATTGAATGGACTTTTTTCAAGCTTTTGCACCGCTGCCGAGTATTGTGAGCGCGCGCCTGCGCTTTAATTTCGCATCGGGTTTATAGAAAGGACTAATATTAGAAAGTGAGGCACGCAGTCGTGGAATTATTGATATTGCTACTGTTCGATTCCTGCTTTTAGCTCTGCTTTTCGTAAACTCGTAATATTTTTTTTTCAAAAAGCAATGAATTCCATTTATTGCGCTTTCAATATAAGTGGTGCGTGATATTAAATTCTGCGAGAGCGAGAATCGATGTGTAAAATAATGGAAAGTGATATGTACGTCGCGTGTCGTTGAGGCGCATGATTTTTTGCGTAAAATTGTAGGTGTTAAAATAGAACTGAGCAAATTATGTTTTTAAAGCAAAATCTCGTAGTCGGCGGTTATTATCGCTGTCAGCGCGTCCCTGTTTACGCGAAGATATTATTTTTAAGTCGAAAGCACTTGAGCTCCGTAGACAAGCAATTATGATATTTAAAAAGAAATTTATTCGTACAGACGTATATGAGATTTCGAGTAAAATAAATCAGCGAGCTCTTGGCGCTGATGAAAAATAGCTCGGATTGCAGCGCGCACTTTGTTAATCGTAATTTTTCAATTCAGTAGTGGCCGCGTTCGAGAGAGAATTAAATTCAAATTATACCAGCTGCGATTCTTGCGACGACGTAAACGTGCATTCTCTCTCTCTCTCTCTCTCTCTCTCTCTCTCTCTCTCTCTCTCTCTCTCTCGGTATATATTGATGGTTTAAAATATTCCTTTTACCTCTTCGATGAAATGATCACGATACCGCAGTCGAATCTTGCGTAATGCATTTTTTATTCGAATTTAAAGGAGTCTTCTACAAATTATGCGCGGATTTACCTAATAAAAAAATCGGCTAAATCCATTCGTTGAGAAACAGACGCACACCAGCTCATATGGCAAGCGCAGTAGTTCATTAGTTCACGCATAAAACGTCGTGTACGTGTGTACATTTACAAGAAAATACGACGCTGGATATGTACGCATTGATACGATTTTTATCGGTCGTATATTATCGGGCTTTTAACGAACTCTCCCGCGAGCTGGAGTGCTCCCTGGCAAATACTTCTCGGTGCGCAGAATATACGGCAAAACTGTGCAGCGGCGGTGGCGGCGGCGGCGGCCGCGTATGCGATATCTTGCAATCGACGTGCGCCAGATTACGATTATATTTCGCATGATTTATCGCCGCGAATCAGAAGTTAATGCCGCGCATACGTTTTTCTTCGCCAGAGAACTGTCAATGTATATATACTTGCTATGTCGGTATCAGTGAGTGCTGCGTTTCGCTAGTGTTTTTCCCCAATTCTGGCAGAGGGGAAAATGTCGAAATATGCGTATATTATTTAATGAATATTTCTACGTCAAGTGCGATTTAGTGCGCTCGAGAGTAACGCGTTAGTTTCAAATTGCAATAGACAAGCCGGTGATTTAGTACAGCGTAACGCTGACTCGCATAAAAGCCGCGTTGCGACTTTTTCAATAACCGTTGAGCCGCACGCTCGCGGTATAGAAATATATAGGACGATTTAGTTGAAATATCGGCCATTGTAGCGAGCACTAATTACCCTCTAAAGATTATCATATTAGCCGAGCTTTTTCTTCTTCAACCTTTTCCCGTTCGTTATAAATGTCACCACATCTTATCCTTAATAAAGGCAGCCTGCCTGCCTGCTTGCCTGCCTGTCTGCCTGCAGCCGTTTGCATTTTAAATAACAACCGCATCGCGCCGAGTAGAATAACAGCGCAGTGAGCTGCAAAGATAACAGTGCGTCAAAGTCAGCAGCACGTATTTAAATAATTTTGTGGAAGTCGGCTTCTCATCGGCGCCCCGGACGGTCGGGCGAAAAGGAAAAAACAGAAAGCAAAAAAGCATCAAGCCAGAAGGAGAACACACAGAGTATATACTTAAGAAAACGAAATCGAGTTGGTCGCATATATATACTGCATGTACACGCACACGACATCGCGAAAAAGTAAAAGGGGAGAGAGAATGGAGAAGGAGTACGCAAGAGAGACAGAAGTCACTGCATTAATTTACGGAAATCTTGTATAACGCGATGGGCGATTGTTATCGCGCGTAGTAAATCGCCGGGACCGCATAAACTATGCGCGCTTTCGTTGGGGCCAAATTCGCATAAATGGAACTCGTATGGAAAGGAGGCGAAAGATCGTACGGCATTCGTTCGCTTTGCTCGCCGCCATCGCGGCAGTTCTCGTAGTCCTTCGTTTCTTTCGGGCTATAAATAAGTCAAACCGGTTTTTCCATCTTTTCTAATTTCGCCAATAAATTTCGTCATTTGTTCGATTCAACGAGACGATGCGCCGCCCCGTAATTTCTTTTCTATCTCTATTTCTCGACCAGAAAGCTGTACTGCGATCACTTATGTCGAACGCATGGCTTACAGGCGCATCTGTCGTCGACGTATTGTTATACTGTTATCGTCATTATTATTTCCTCCTCTTCTTCGGCGACTGCCATTCTCATGTGTGACTTTTTTCTTTTCAGGCCTGGCCCGTGTGACCTACGGGACCCTCTGTGGGTCAAAATGAACGCAATCACTGGCATCACCACCAAGAAGAGAAAGAAATCAGATGCCAAACCTCAATCTCAAATGTGAGTTTTATATATCGTATAAGCGCGCGTATGTGTATGTGTGTGTGTGTGCAGTAATAGATATTTATCTGATCAGGCATTCCTACCGTTTATTTCGTCGCGGAATTCGCGGTGCTCGTGCACAATGGCGCGTGTAAAGTGGACGTCGATAGATCGAATCGCTGGGTTTTTCAATTCTTTTATTTGAATAACGCGATTTCTCATCGGCTGAATTGCATCGACAGTCGAAATTTGCCGCTTGATTCAGGCATAAATTTATATAATTGCGATGAAGTTGGAAGACTGGCTTCGTTTTGATAACAAAACAATTTAAATAATTTGAACGTGTGTTGGAAATTACTTTTGGGATATCGGAATATCAATCTTTCAACGCTACATGAATTTTTGAAAGATAATAAGCCGATGGAGAAGCCGAGATCCACTAGGCGCGTAATGGGATTTCATTAATTACGGAACTATAATTGAATTGTAATTCTATGAATGTTACATCAGTCTTATGAATACAATTTTAATTGTTGCTGTACTAGCAACTGTACAAGATTACTACTTTCTAATTTATCGGATTTTCCCTCTTAAAACTTCAATAGACTACAGGGATGTATTCAAATTTCCTTCGGGTCACCAAATTCCGAGAATCTTCCGTAAGATGCCATTTCTTCCAATTTAATTTGCATTCGTTTATGTAAAATTCAATACATATGCATGAAACAAACAAATCTGTTTAAATCCTTTTTCAGTGCATAGACTAGAACGACGTCTAATTGATGCATTTTATCTGTTCGTTGTATACCTATATTATATTTATTTTCCTTATAATAACTTTAAAAAATGCAAGTTTTAACTAGTGAAATACGCGTTGATAAATGCGTTCCACGCTCCATCTGTATATAGCAATTTATTTACTTTTTTCTGAACTCAATGAAAGCTAATTTTCCCGTTTATTATGACTTTTTTATTTGCGTATTATTTAAAACAAACCTTAAACGCTTCACCGGCAGGTATGTTTTCATATCAACTGTTTTGTAAGATACACGCAGAAAATGCAAGAAAATAATAATTTAAGAACAATCCGTATGAAAAATAAAATTTAATTAAAAAAATGTGTTCTATTTACAAAAAAAATGTCACCTGAACCAGGTCAAGGGAGAGCATTGATGATTATTTTTCTTTGATTAAAGTTAAAGACGCTATCAACACGTAATATATAGGCATTACAAATGTTTGTTGATCGATGCTACAATTACTCTGTATGCACTTGAATTCTTGCAATCTGTATAATTATTCTTAGATAACTTCAAAAGACATAAGTATTTCATATCACCGTTAAGTCTTTAACAGATAAAATCCAATTTTTCCGTCCTGCTTATGTATTATTTTAGCAATAAACTTTTTTTAAACCAACTCGATTAATTTGTATGAACCATAATCGGACGCGTCAAATTTACACTGTTATTGATATATATCAACGTAACTTATATTCGTGCATTTATTTAAACAACGATATGGCAGCTGGAAATTAATAAAATTATAAATATAGCAAGCTGTTTTTAAAACGTGTACACGAAATCGCCTTATTGTGGATATGATGTTCGATTAAAGGAATTTTCAAGAGTTTTTTGTGGCCATATGTTTACTTCCGTGCCAATCAAAATTGCGTCATTAATCAGTTTTTATGCTGCCGAACCAGTCGGAAATGCGATTGTATGGCTATATTTCTTAAACAAACATGAGAAACTAATTCAAGGCCGTATCGGAATTATTATTTCTGATGCAGCGTAAATTATGTCGTCGGCGGCTTGTTATACGACAATATATTTAAGACCTTATTAAATATCTTCGCAATTTTTGTTTGAGAACGGCTTATCGCGCGGCGCAGAATCAACACATATAAAAAATTGTTTACCGAGCAAAGCGTCAATCGCGGAGGAGGTTACTAAAAGATCCAGATATACGGCGGGAAGAGTAGAAGGAATTATAATTTCGATTCTTGCATGCATGTGTTACGCTATAATCTGCAGCGAATATTCACTCGGTGAACTTTTGCTTTTTCGAAGTTTCAGCGGTGAAAATTATTATTTTTAATTTTCGCTAGAAACATGAAGAATCGAGCTATCTTTCTAGAAGCTCTCATTTTCGAGCTCGTGGCAATTTACAGCGAAGGCACGCTTCGGATTCGCATTTATTTTTTTTCATCTCGCGCATTCTTTTAATCGCAAAGCCAATATTTTTCCAAATCAGAATATTTCTAATACCAAAAAATAAGAAAGAAAATTAAAGCCAGAAGTTCATACGCCACGGCTTGAAATCAGTCCCAAAAATAGTCCTCGCCTAATTAATTCAGCACTCGGCAAGCTGCGCACGACCCAAGTATATACAGACACACACCACTCCCTACCTCCATAAAGCTCCAGAAAATCCCTCCGTATAACCCTCGCTACTACACTCTCTGCTGCAACGCACAGAGTCGTCGTCGCGAGCCGCGGGCGCGTTTTATTTTCGGCACACCAGAGAGACGAGGTCGACGACGACGGTGGCGGTCGCGTGCGCGCGGCGTGAATGAAAAGTGCATTCTCTGCGCTTCGAGAGTGCAAGCGCAAAGATAAGATAAGAAGTCGCGCGCGCGCGCGTTTTCCTTTCGCGCGCAACGATAGATGTCGATACAGAAATTCTGCGCGGTGAGAGTCGCTTTTTTTTCGCTGCGAGCAAGTACTGCCTGGCTGCGCGAGAGTCTCTGGTATAGCGGAAAATCGAGGAAAAAATATTTACGTAAGCGCAGAGTATGTACTCGCGATAACAATGAGAATATAATGATAATGATATTAGAGCAGTTCTCTCTTATCTCTGTAAGAATAGAGAATTATTATTAATCGAGAAAAATTGTCTTTGTTTTATGTTGCAGTAATAAGTGCCTTAACGAGAAACGACGACGGACCCAGGAAAACCTCTTCATCGATGAGCTTGCCGAGCTGATCTCCGCCACGGACATGAGCTCTGGCAAGACTGACAAATGTCAGATTCTCCAGAGAACCGTCGAACAGGTGAGAAGCTCTCCCCTATAATAAGCAGTCGCTTGCACTGACACATACTACTACTAGTACTACTACTGGTGCTGCTGCTGCTGCAGCGCGCTTAGAAAGACGGATTGACGCAGGCGCATTCGCGCGCAGGGTTCAACGAACCCTCGCCGAGTAGCAGCAGCAGCAGCAGCAGCGAGAGGAAAAGTGCATGTGCGCGAGCGCGTTCTCGTTTCATTCGCACAGTAGACATCACCTATACATAGACGTAGTATATGCAAAGAGCCGCTACTGGCCTGCCCCAATGGGAATCACGCGCGAATGTGGGTAAAAGAGAGGGCCGCCATGTCGCGGGGGAAAAAAAGAGCGGTTGGCAGAACTGCGCGCAGCCTGAAAGAGAGATAAAAGGGAGTCAAGACGAGCTGAGTCGAGCGCGCGCTCGCTCTCGGGTATAAAATCTATATAGTAAGACGAGAAGTAAGCCGAGCCGAGCTCGAGATGAAGAGCAATGCAATGCGCTCACGGGAGGCCGGAAGAATCCAAAGCGAAATATGCGTACCTATACGCAGAGAGCGAGAGACGAGAGTTCGCGAAAAGTCGTCGCCTGTGTGTATATGTCGAATATGAGAGAGAGAGAGAGAGAGATAGAGAGGCAGTGGCAACGTCGCATCACACAGAGAGCGAGCGGAGTCACCGACTTTTCGAGGCCACATGTTAACTCATTGCGATTACGACGCGATCTGTCGGCCGCGGGAAATACGAGCTCAAGGTCGTTCCCGCTGCTGGCGCGCGCGCGAGTGAGCGAGAGAGAAAGCCAGAGAGAAAGAACGCAAGCGCGACTGACCGTGAACTCCAGTTGGTAACGCAGGAACTGCCGTTAACGACCCCGCGTCTCTTTTTCTCTTTCGCTGCCGATGCCGCACTGCTCTTTCTTACTTCAGAGAGAGACGTATACTGTATGCTTCTACTTCTGTCTTTCCCTTATTTCCTTCTTCTTCTTCTTCTTCCTTTCGCTCTTTCCGCGGAGCGCGCACACCTCGAAAGAGACTACGAGGTCAGCGAGACGCGATGCGTTTTTAAAAGAGAAGATGTCGCGCGCGTGCGAGTGTGGTCTCCGACGATAAGCGTGCGTTCTATATATTTGTGGAGATTATAATGCGCCCCCGCCTTTCGCTCTCGAGCCCGATCGTTCGATGATCCCACCACCGAGGCAGATACATCTCCGGGAATCGGGGGAAAAATTATATGCTATTGTCGTCGCGCGGTATACACGTCGCCGCGTCGAGGACAAGGAACGAAAATATTTGGATTTTTGGATACGTGAGACTGCTTTTTTTAGTCGCTCGAAATTTCGAGCCATTTGATTTCTCTTGAAACCTTTACCAATCATTCGGGTCAAGTTTGATCGCACTCTATATATTAGAAATTTCGGTTACTGACGCTTGGTATACTGCACTATTGTTTCCGCGGTGACGTGATGTGACTCAATGATCTTATCGCTCGTGGCCTGATAATATATGGAAGTCATCGTCTATACTTTTTCGTGCGTGTGTATTCATTGCAGCGCGGACTTTGCTGCCGCGCGTACATATACGTGTATACCCAAACTTTTGCCTTTACCGTCAAAACAAAACAGTAGTTACATCACGACGTTCGCAATAAAAAAAGGCGTTATCTCGAGCGAAGAGACCTCGATACTCGCTGAAATGTTGTACTCGTGTTCGAAATGAAAAAAAGTATAATGTATGTACAATTATTTTTCGTGTGGGTATATAGAAGGATAATTATAATGTCGCCGCTGCAGATACTAACGATATTTCTGTTTTTCAGATCCGGCACATCAATACAACGGGCTCCAATAGTCATGCTGTGCAGCAAGGAGAAGTATCCTCGTCGAATCCTAACATACTCTGCAACGATCAAGTCGGTCCTATTCTGCTCGAGGTCTGTATTATTTTAACCTTCTTCGAAATTAGCCATTAACCTGTCTGCTGTATTTTATAAGGATTAGATCAATATTATATCTTTTTTTTCCGAGGGCAAGAAGGTTGTTTTGTTATTTGTTTAACCCTCTTAATTGCGAAGGTATATTTGTGTTTTTTCAACGTTTTTCGTCAACGAAAAAACTGTCAAGATTCAAAGCAACGAAAATTACTTGAGTACTTAAAGGAAAACGAATAACGGCGTATCGTTTCGGAATGCAGAAAAGCGAACTTATTATCTACGACACTTTTGCACCGATTCGCACCCCTCACTGATGCACTCTCTCAGCAATCTCCAAGTATATCTCTCACTTGAATAATATAATACAGACACCAATACCCCGCTATACCAATTTCAAAGCATATCGCACATGGCTTCAATGCAATATCTTGACTCTTTCTCAATTACTACATCAGCGGTGCGAAGATGAGTATCGCGAGGAGCTTAGAAATCGAAGCGGCCGAGCGCTGCGCTGTGCAGCATCGCGTATATACATAGACATAGATACAAGTAAATCAGGCGCTATTCCGCGTATAGATGTACATACGTAGTATAGTCAGGACACAATAGTGAACTCGCAGTGACTCGCTTCTGTGTGTTTGCAGGGCTGAATAACCCTCTCGTTGTGTGTCATAACGGGATACTTGATGCAAGACAGAGAGAGAATGTATCGCGCGGGTGCATCGATACTTCCATTAGATTGCACGTGTGCGCACACACTACTCGCGCGCTTTTTGCGAGAGCTTGCACGCGAGCATCTATAAAGCCGAGCCCGCCGCTTCTTGGTTTTCTTTTGCTTAGTGTGTCATAGCGGCAGAATGAAGCACAGAGTAAGTGTTCCAGCAACGACGACGATCTCCATGGTATATCTCTGCAACGGACATCACGAGAGCTATTATAGTGTATAATATGACCGACGAGCGATTTGAGATAAGCATGTATACATATACGTGTGCGACGCTTTTTTGCGTAGGATACATATATACATCCTTTCTGTATAGGATTGGGTCTCTCGTAGGCGAACGGTAAATTGACCTTTTTGGCCTACCGCCGCGCGATGTTGGATTAATTGCCTGCGTCTTGGAGAGAAATGAAGTACAACGATCGAAGTAATGGAACTAATGATGGAGCTGTTTTTCCCACGTGGGTTAGGCTCGTACATGATAGAAATTGCCAATTTAAACATGTGTAAAACTTGGACTTGGAAAAATTCGTTCTAAAAATATTAATCTCTTGTTCCAACTAGTTTAATACAGTAACGTTACAATTCAGAATATATAACGATTGTACACATTACATAAATGAAGAACGGCACACGCGTCTAATCGGTACATCTGTAATAAATGTCTACGCCGATACGCGCGCATGCCAAGTAAAAATTGAGCAATGCCTCTCAAAAATGTTTCAGTCCAACGTTCCATGCGTAGAGCTAATTAAACGTTCGGCAGTGGTAATCTAATCTTCTGGTTGCTGCAACTATATAATGACCGAACTTTCGTTTGACTGCTCGTTTTCCCGCACACACACACACACACACACATACACATATTATATACATAACTCCGATCGTGCACTGTATGCAAAAATATCAAAGTCAGAAAAAGGAACTCAATGCAAACATGAATTTCCCTCGTTTAATATATCTATTAATTCGGTGAATGCAGTGTAACAAGCACGTTGTTCGAGCGATTATCTTTGGAGGAAAAACAGGAGGCCGAAAATTCGGAAGCAGCGCCCAAAACTCACAACAGAGACAAACTCACGCTGATTTCTTTGTCTCGTGCGACATCTTATCAAGGGAAGCTCTCTCTATCTTTTTTTCTCTGGCGGCCAGCATACGCGCTCGTGTATTTATATCTCATTTGCTCGATAATCGCCGCACGAGCATTACTCACGTCCACAGCTTCTCTCTCTCTCTCTCTCTCTCTCTCTCTCTCTCTCTCTCTCATATTTACTCTCACTCATTTCGTATGGAGCTTTCCCTTTCTCCCGGCGCATTTTTCACTTCTCGATTTCGGGGGCAAGGGAAGAAGGGATACGCGCATCAGTAGTCGTCAACGCCGGGCACTCGCAAGTGCATCGAGAAATTCGTAGCAGTAGTAGAAGAGTGTAGTGCAGCGACGGCCGATTAGGGAACGAAGATATCGCGCGGCTTTCCATCGAGCCGAAACCGAGGAGAGCCCGCCAGTATATATGGTATACATATATGCCGGAATCTATTAACGTAAGCCTGTTCTTCTGCGAGCGCACACGTGTGTGTGCCTGTGTGCGTGTGTGTGTGTGTGAGTGTGTCACCTATACGCGAGTCTGCGCTTACGCAGGCACGTTGCGAGCGTGGTAGCTGTGTGCGTGCACGTTAATTAGCCTGTGTCACGAAATCAGTGCCGCGACTATACTTCGTTGATGTCATGTGCCGACGGACGTCGTTCGGAAGAAGCACAGTATAGAGCGGCTACTGCTGGTTTTCTTTTATTTTTAATTCGGCCGTTTTCATTCCCGCGCCTGTGATTTGCGGCCGGCGTGGATCGTCTTTTTATTTTTTCCTATAGTCGCGAGAGCGCGCGCGTCCAAATGTCGGAGAAGTGTCGTCTCACTCGCTCGCTCTCTCTCTCTCTCTCTCTCTCTCTCTCTCTCTCTCTCTCTCTCTCTCTCTCTCTCTCTCTCTCTCTCTCTCTCTCTCTCTCTCTCTCTCTCTCTCTGTCTTTCTCTCCCGCCCGCTCTGCAGGCAGTAGTCGCTTGTGATTAGCTTTATCGTTATGTGTGCTCAACGTTGTTGTTCGTTTTCTTTCACCACGCTCGCTTTTTCTTCGCGCGAGATTCTCTCCGATTGTCGTCATTCTGTGTAGGAAGATATATCATAGACAGTCTTGTAATCAGTCGACATGCGTTTACAAGTAATGTCTTTCTTTTTTTGTCTCTTGATAGAAAGTATACAGGATGCTGTATTTTATTTTGTTGTTTATTTTATTTTATTTGATTTTTTTATATCTTTTTTCTTCATGATAATGACAAGTTGTTGGTGTTGTCGTTTGCAGTGGTACTAAAGAAAGGACTTTTTCGTCTTTTGCAGGCGTTAGATGGCTTTCTGTTCGTTGTAAACACTGAGGGGCGCGTGGAATACGTAACGGATAACATAACCGAGTATATAAATTACACGAAGAATGATGTGCTCGGGAAGGATATATATAATATTATTCATCACGGAGATCACAACAACTTCATGCCTAACATTTTGCCGATGTCAGTAGGTAAGCATCACTGTCGCAGTACTTTTGTTTTTTTTTATTAATGTTCAATTCAAAATTGTTTTCTCTCTGTCAACCACCACAAAACAAAGCGCCTGCCAATTTTCACGATACATAAGGAAAACTCGTCTTCCTCGATGGCACCTCTTGGATAGTTCTTTTCCTCCTCTTTGTCGCCTCGATAAAGATGGAATCGATATTCTTCGTACTGATTTTTCGTACCTTTGTGTCGATCTGCGAATATTTTAAATGATAATGAATTTTCATTGAAACGCTCAGAGGTGCCTCGGTGTAGGTTTATCAAATTGACGAGTTTTCTTTACATTTGTCAAAATTTATCGGCTTTGTAGAAGTAACGTTGAAACAGAATATTAATAATAGAGACGAACTGTTTGAAATAGAACGTGGAAAACGCTACGACAAGAAGGTAGCAAACTTTAGAGATTTTTACGTTGAAAAAATTTGGCTGCCAAAGCTAGAGAGAAGTTGAAAACTTTGTCGTTACAAACACGTGAAAAAGCAAAACTCGTGAGGAAATCGCCGGTGATGAGTGTGTAAAAACGTCAAAATTAAGGAGGAAAATTCCAAAGATCGTGTGACGATGGAAAGTGAAAGCGAGTAATCACGCAATGAGAAAAGAAAACTATAAAGATTTCGCGAGACGCAGAGAGCGCAGGAGCAGCATCTCATTCGTCCAATTGCTCGTGTAGTATATACGTGGTAGTATAAGTGTCAGGCCTATTTGCCCCCCCCCCCCCCCCACCCACAGTCTTTTTTGAAACCTGACCACCTTTTGGTTTTGCCCATGAGCCTTCCCCCTCTTTATCTTCTCTCAAGCACCCGTACCTCCTCCACGTATAGTCGAAGCATGCCGCAGCAGAGTTGTACTTAACAAAGAAAAAAACGAAACTTGTCTGTCCGTGTGTTAATGAAACACGCAGCAGGCTGGTCGAGCGAGCCTCAGCCCCAGACGCGGAACCGTACCTTCGAATGTCGCTTCCTGGTGAAGCCTCCCGATGACAAAGAAGAGACTATGGAAGAGAAGCAGCAACGCGTATCAAAGTATGAGACGATGCAAATCTGCTCAGCTCTTCTTCCGAGCAACGGCGCCAGCAGCGGCAACGAGAGACTCGAGCCAGGCGGTGGAAGTAGCGGTGTCAGTAACGCCGCTGGCAACGACGTCTCATCCGAGTCCTCGGATATTGGGCCCTGTGTCATGTGCGTCGCGCGGCGAATTTCCCTCGATGAGAAGCGCATCGGCCAATTTACCCTCAAGTTGGACACGTTCGGCAAGATCATTGCCGTCGACACCAGCTGGCTGTCGCCCTCTTACACACAGTACCTAACCAACAAGGTGAGAGAGTGTGAGAGACAGACCACCCGTCAGAACAGACAAAACACTACTCTGCATCACACTACTCTGTGTTGTATATGTATGAGAGAGTGAGCGACAGCGCGCGAGAGTTATATACTGTGTATAATACTCGCGCTCGCTCGCTTCTGCTATATATACATGTTTTTTTCGCCAGCCTCGGTCTCTCTTCCACTGGCTGCTTTTTGGCCGCGTACCCGCAATTCTGCCAAGCGCCTCTTAATTGCTCGTGATTTATATGCTCGCATCGGCTCACTCTCTTTCTCTCTCTATCTCTCTCTCTCTCCCTTTCTCTGTCTCTCTCTCTTTCGCTCAAGCAGCAACAGCTCCATCTCTCCTCTACGCCGCCGGCTTCCTCCTCTTCATCATATTGTTGCATATATGTGTATAATAATTGTATTTTACTGTGCACGATCGACTACACCTTCGTCCTCTCCATCACTAGTATTACCTCGGTGGTGCAAGATCTCTCATATCATTTTTTGATTCTCTCTCTCTCTCTCTCTTCTCATTCGCACTCTCATTTCCACTCCTCTACGTGTATATAAAACTATGTATATGTATATCTCTTTCCCGCATCAGCTTTTATCATGGACACGTGCACGGCACGTTGGCATTCTCTGATCTGTCATTCATATGTACGTATACGCTTATAGAGCAAAGTCACTCGTTGCTTACACTGGTATACGCTGACCCATGCCATCGCATGCACCATACACGCACACCTGCATTATGATTCTTATATGTTATACATCA
This sequence comes from Muscidifurax raptorellus, assembly GCA_020010945.3. Classification (NCBI taxonomy): domain Eukaryota; kingdom Metazoa; phylum Arthropoda; class Insecta; order Hymenoptera; family Pteromalidae; genus Muscidifurax; species Muscidifurax raptorellus. Next base: position 6,061,636 of record CM052078.1, on the reverse strand, counting down.
TACCCCGCACTGTATGCCACATATACATACACTCCGTAGATTATGCTCATTTTTTTTTTGTTTAATCATGTGTATTTCTTTTAGAGTTGAGTAGATAACGCGCGCTTCTTCAGGCAATTTTTCTGAACGCTCGAGGTGTAATCGGGGATGACGGTCTGTGCGTGAAACAAAATTTCTAAATTTGTTCAAGTGTCATTTTGGTTGCTCTGCACATCTTTCTTCGTCGATATTTATACTTTGTATAAGAAGAAACGTGAATATACCGAAAAAAAAGACTAAATTTCATGTACGCTATATTTGTGTACAAGCGGATATGTAACGATCACAACATGTAACTAAACGAACATAATCTTGTCGCAAGATGCTCGGCAGTATATATATATATAATATAGGTCAAAAACAAATCATTAAAACAATGCTCATGCTCATTATTAATTTATTTTCTCATATAAGGCCCCATCGATTTTTTGCGATTTCTTCGTACATGTAATTAATATGAACTCTAAAAACTATGTGTATCTATATATTATTTATGTGTTGAAAATAAAACATGATCGCAAAAGTCAATGGACTAATCCTTCTTTACCCGCTTGCTCATATTTCTGCAAGCTCGAGAGTATAATACGCTTGGCTAATGATTATTCTTTGTGTCTTTGCCTGCAGAACCTGATCAACACGAAGTTACAGGACTTGTGCCACCCGAATGATCTCAGTAAGCTATCAACACATTTGAAGGATGCGCTTCAAGTCGGCGAAAGTATGAGCCCGATATATCGGCTGCTCCTCTCTTCGGAAAAGTTCCTTAACGTTCAAACGAAGTCAAAGCTTTTCAAAGCAAGTGTGGCGAATGGGCGCGAGACGGACTTTATAATGGCCACGAACTCTATATTTAGGTGAGTACGACAATTCCGCGTTTCGGAGCATCATTTTCATTGAAAGTATAAGATAGACAGGTTTTCTCTTGTGTAAGTTTTCATTTTGCGCGTGTGCCTGACTTGGCACTCGAACACAAGAGGAAACCTCTCGTTATGACCATCATGAAACATCATTTACATTATAACATCACGCTTTTTCAATTTTTTCAACAAATCGCGGTTAAACACTTTGATTTTATAACCAAATTATACGACTATTAAGGGCTGGTGGCTGTATACATTTTCCTGCAACAATCAAGTCACGAAAATACCTACACCGACGTGAGAACCCTAATGAATCAAACCTTATCACGACGGGTCCCTATAACAACTTCCCTCCGACACGCGACAGCATCCGTAAACTTATGTACAATCGCACGACCTCATTAAATAATCGCGTATAGCACCTTCCTTCAAACGAAACGAAAACATGTGCATTTAATTTTTTTTCCTCTACATTTTAACAATTTATCATCGTTTGCGATTATTCTTGCATGCAATCAATAGAGACCGGTTTAAAAATAACATAAGGGTTTGTTCTGGGATCTGGCCACTCTTCTTACAGGGATACTCTTTTAATCTTCTCAACTTCCGCAATAACAATCTATAACGACACGCTCTTCTACGATGCACAAGTGGGTTCTCTAACAAGCAGAGTCCAATAATGGCACGCCATTAAATAACAGCTATTCTACTTTCTTACTAAAAACAACACAACACGGGATACTCCGTATTTATTTTTGATTTCATCATCATCATCATCATCATCATCATCTTATCAAATTTCATTGTATACTTACTCTATATCGATCTAGTTGTCAGTTACTGAAAATTAATTAACAAATCATCTTTCTAACCATTCGTCTAAGCATAATGTAATTGTTTGATTTACTTTACATTACAATTTTTTTTGTAAAGATAAAGCATGCAAAGCCATAGTCCATTGAAATTATTTACAAATTGGAATGAGCCTGAATGTGAAAGTTTGAATGTCGTATATAACTTCGAAGGTTGTCAATCCTATGAACATGACTTCTATTCTCAAAGGACTGCCAATCATATAAATATTTCAAAAAGCAAAATTTTTCCGTTAATTTGTTAAAGCTAATAGAGGCATTCCAATATATCGAGTGTGCATGTGAGAGGAGTGCGCGAGGCACTCGATACGGAATTACAGATCCACCTGGATATTACCTTGCACGTGTCTGCGTAAGTGTGCTCGAATGTCTAATTATCGCGTGCTTGCAATGGAGCATGATCGGATTTACAAAAGTTTTTCTCTGCCCGGGCGTCGGTAAACATATCGCACCGGCACGTGTGCACTTCTGCCCAGATTAAAGGACTATGGCTTATCTAATTCGATAATTTGATAACATGAATGCCAACTGACTGGAGGTTTTTTGTGTGTTTTCTCTCCTCGATTCAGGGATAGTGACGTAAATCTCGAGGGTGGTCAGCTTTCCAACAACTCGAAACTCTGCTCAGGACACTCTAGTACGCGCAGTGCGAATAACAGTAGTAACAGTAACGGTAACAATAACAATAACGTGGGCGGTCCACTGATGTCGGTGGCTGGCAGCCAGCTGAACGGTCAGCTGAGCAGCTCTTCGCCGTCGGCCGGAAGCCGGAGCTCGCTGTCGAGCACGAGCACCGGGACCGGCTACCCGGTCTCCAGCGGTTCGGACAGCTCGTCCGCGGTGAACGCCGTGTCCTCGGCCGCGAGCGCCGCCTACAACCACTTCAACCCGTCCGGAATGGACCTCGGCTTCGACCTCGGCTTCACGCACTCGAGCCTCGATCTGGACAGCTCGACGTCGTACTGGGCCTGTGAACCCGTGCGGCCCGAGTCGCGGACGAGCCAGGTCAGCGTCCAGTCACAGCACCACCAGCAGCAGCAGCAACAGCATGGCCCGGGCTCACGGCCGCCCTCCCAGCCGAACGCCACCGCGTCCTCGGCCTCGCCGGCCGCTGCGGTGCCCGCACACTGCAGTAGCCCCTTGCGCGCCTTCAGCCCCAACGCCGCCAACGCTGCCAACGCCTTCAGTAATTCCTTCTCCTTCAGTCCGCTGCAGGAGTCGCAGAGCGCCAGTCTAGGAGGTGCGAGCACGCCCTCCTCGGTCCAACCGCCCCAGCTGCACAGCCAGCCAAGTCCCATGGATCATCGCTCCAACGGACCCTCGCAGCTCGAGCCCGCTGAGCAGCAGCAACAGCAGCAGTCTCAGCCCCAGCAGCAGGTCTCGACCGAGTCAGGCAGACTGCGGAACCTGCTGACCAAGGGGAGCAGCGTCAGCGACGATAGCTGTCAGGAGAACGCCTCGACGCAACCTGGAGGAGCACAGGCTGGACCAGAGGCCGATAAGCCCAGCCAGACCAACAGGATACTGAAAATACTGTTGAACCAGCAGGACGAGGACGATTACCACACGGTCGAGTCCGCTGGACCCAAAGCTATGCGTAACAGTCCCGGACAGCAGGTGCAACCCAAGCACTCACCGCACGAGCACAAGTCGAACGTCGGCACCAGCAACAACATGCTACTGCAGGTAAGCCACGTATTATTTTATCGTCCTTCCTTTTTCTTGCCACGAGACACTTTTTTTAACCTTGGATACTTGCATTTTAGTTGCTGAACGAAAAGAACGATGAAGACGACGAGGAGACGCGCGCGGGCATGAAGAAGAGGAACGAGCTTCTCACGCAGCTTCTCAAGGAACCTGAAGACGAAAAGAAGGTTCTGGACCAGGTAGGTTTCTGTTTACAACGATGCTTGCTTGTGATCCCGCTGTTTCCTCTTGGGGAATACCGAACCTTCTTTTTATCTGCGTTTGCCAGATGGAAAATGATTTTTTACGTCTGCTCGCACAAAAGAGGATTAATTTATTTGAAATTGCTATGTGCGAACTGGCACTCTGTACCGATGGATTCTTCAATTTTATATATTCAAATGTTTCTTCGGGCAACTGAGTCAACTAAGTCGCTTACTTTGATGAATAAATTTTCCTAATGCGATAAAAGCCAACTGCTGGTATTTAATTTGATCATCAAATTTGCGGTCGAGTTTTCTTGCATTATATATAGTCTCGAGGGGCGAGGAGTTGGTCCATGATTAACCTACGCTTCTTTGGGCGGATCTGAATAAGATCATCGTATATTATTTATGCTTGACAAATCTGTTAAATGTTTGAAGTTCAGATGTCTGCTATAATGATACATTGATGTCGTAAATTTTTGAATACTTTTCGCTCTAATGATTTTTGATTCAGATAATAATGTACTATCTTGAGAATGATAACCAGTAGAGTAAATATTAATGAAATAGCTAAAGTATTGAACCTTGTCCTTATTTTAACAGAAGAACCGCGATGACGATCCTCTACTGCGGAGTCTGGGATTCCGCAATAATTCGCCGTCGTCGTCACAGTCGGATCACAGCAGCGGTAGCGTGGGTTTGACCACAGGCCAAAAGAGGCCAGTCGAGGACGGCGAAATGAATGTGGCGGTAAAGCGGGCGATGGATGGCTCGCAAGTAACCTCCACGGCGACCAGTAGTAGCAGTGGCTCGGGTAACAATCCGAGCAAGCTCTGGGAGAAGAATCGGATGCTGGCGTCTCTGTTAGCGAAACAGCCTACCCAGCCGGCAACGATACCTCCCATACCCGCCTCTGTGATATCGGCTACTCCCCAAGACAAGCTACCGCGAGTCTTGGACCGGAGCAAGCAACATCAGCAGCAGCATCAGCAGCAGCAACAGCACCAGCAACAACAGCAGCCCTGGACTAGTATGCAGTCTGTGGGTAGCAATTCGACAACGACAACCGCCACCTCCGCGCGGACGCCCATGCAAAACCAATCTAGACAACTACCTCGTCAGCCAACCAATACCTACCTCACTCACTTAGTAAGTATTATTTTTAACGAACTTTGATCAACATGTGTATCATATTAATGCAATTACTATCCGAACCTAGAAGATAATATCATTCTAAAGTTGCGCATTTGTAAATTGCATGAAACAATTATTATTTAGTATGAGGATTCTTGCTCTCTACATGGTTGAAGCTTTAAGCATTGAGTTTCTAAGATAACGATATTTATCGCGATGTGATTTTCGATAATCCATGGTAATAATTAAAAGTCATGGATGTGCTCTGCGTACATATGATAGTACTTCGATAAAAATTATTGTTATCTAGATAATTAATGAAATATTTATTTGTGGCATTGTTACGACGTTCACTTGTTTAAATAACAATAAAATAGACTAGTAGAGAAATTTCGGAATGTAACATTGAAAATTGTAGTTATATATAATTCTTATTAATTTCAGCAACAAGTTACAAAAATGGAACAGATGGATTCGGATTTTATGGGAAACAGAGATTACAGACAACAAGGTGCAGATCCTTCTGCTTGGGACATACAATCTGCTTTGGATCCAGATCTCTCAGATATATTAGATCAAGTCATAGATATCGCTCCAGAAGGTATTGCAGGTATATATCTACACGAATTTTCTATAATCAATACACATTTCCGTTTTCTGTATAGAACTTCGGGATTGTAATGAAAAAATTGATGTTGATTTAGACAATTCTGCTATAGATAGCTTATTAGATGCGGTACAAGCACAGCGGAATGAGAAGCTGGCGATAAATGCCATACAGGAGTCATTGATGCAGATCGAGACTGCCGTCAATCCCACGTCTTCCAACATTACGATGCCAGGAACTCCTCCAGCTTACTCGACAGCGGTAACTTTACGATGAATCATGTATATCGTTATACTATATGAAAACCCATCTATAACGATTGTTCTCTTACCTAGTTGGCAAATACGCCTGTAACGTCAAGTCATAACTACCAGCCTCCACCGATGTATCAACAGCAGCCGCAACAACAGCAGGCTAGAATGCGATTGAATACCCAACAAGCTGGAATCAGACAAGCTGCAGCACAATTTTCGCCACAGCAGCAACAACAGCAGCAGTTACAGCGTAAATTAATGCAACAACATCAACTGCAGATGAAGCAAAGGTTGTTGCAGCAACAGCAACAACAACAAGTGCTAATATCTTCAAACGCGACAGCCACGGACCAAATAGCAACTGGCATTCATAATATTGATAGTCTTCTAAATAATCTAAATAATACTGTAGCCCCAAATGTTTCACTACAGGTAAATGTGATTTTCATACATTAAAATATCATTGATAATTTATAGTTTGCGTTTATTGAATATAATCATTGTCTGTGCAGCGATCAAGTGTGCCAGATTCACAAGTGTCCCCGAGTTATGGAGGATCCGTCCAGATGCCTCAAGGGCAGCATCGCCTTACTCACTCTTATTCTCACCCCTCCACATTACCTCAACAGTACGTGTCGAAGCTTGATGATATGCATTTATAAAACAAAGTAATATTAATTTTTTTATTTAATTTTTAGCCCTACTGTTAACAACAGTTTCAACAGTGGTCAGCAAGTCTCTGCTGCAGCAAGACTTTCTCCACACTCCCCCGCTGGTATTATGTCCTTTTCGCACCCACAACCACTATCTCCTCGGGTGACGCAACAGGTTAGTCAATTAGAAAAGAAAAAAAAATTCATTCGATAAATAATCAATTATGTTTACGTATTTTGTAGAATCTCTAGTCGTTATAATATGACCCTAAATTCATCAACTTTGATCACTTTTACAGGGAAACTATGCTAGTAGTCCGCGCATGTTCAACGTGAATCAGGTGCGGCAGCAGCAGCAGCAACAACAGCAGCAGCCCGGTCAGCAACCAGGCTTACAGCAGCAGCAGAGATCGATGTCATCGCCGGGTACACCGGTCTCGGCGCGACAATCTCCCTTTCCAGCAGAAGCCTTCCCGCCGCCGGCGTCGCCTACAGCTAGCCAGTTTCCACCAGTTCCAAACTCTAATGTAACGAATCCCTCGGCGCAGTACAGATTGCAGCGCACCACCTCTACGCCATCGGCCACTACGCAATTACCAGGTAAAAATTCAATTTCGATTTTTAGCGATGATAAATGCTAAAAATCTTTTTTGTTTTGAAGTATAATGAAAGATTGAAGATCAAAATCAGCATTATCTTAAAGAAATAAAAATTGAGTTGAATAAGAACAAAAAATCAACTTTAAACAGTTTTTTAATATAGATAATGCTAATTTTAAAGGTGTTTAAGAAAAGTAGTCTTACTTTAACAAGTTAAGTTAGCGTATAGACAATTGTGTAAAACGTATTTTTGTAAACAGCAATGGCGAATAGCGGTGCAAATGTACACTCGAATTTGTTGAAGATTTTCGGCAGATCTTTAGCTATATTTGATTTTTAGTGATCTTATACTTCAACTTAATTCTTATTCTTTATTTACACATACCTATATGTGCTAGTTAATATTTGTCTTCTAGCAGTGCGAGCAAATACACCGCCAGTCGTTCTGTCGAAGAGCAAAGCAGCTAATCGATTAGCTAAAAAAACGCGCACGAAGCGTAGGAGCAAGATCCTAGACACGATTAATGTTGCAGGTGGGGTTGGTTCGCCCTGTCATTATGGCGGTGTGGGCAAGGAGCAACCTCTATTGTCGCCTAGTCATCCCCTCTCGGGTTGCCCTGCAACACCGACTCATAATCAACATAACGCCAACAATACCCAACACTTTTCAAACCATCAACACTCATCTATGTTATACCACAACGCCGCCGGCGTACAGAGTAGTCAGTACTGTTACGATCGGACGCCCGTTAATCTCTATCAGTCGGGGCCCGGGGATGCGCAAGACATTAGGCCTCCGCCTTCCAGTAATCCTGCTAGTCACCAAATAGGTGGTAAGTCATGTGACCTCTTCATGTCATGTGACCATCACTGCGTCATCATCCTCACCACCACGACTGCCCTCACCACCACCACCACCACCACCACTAACCATTCCTTCTGTTATATGACGAATGCCCAATACCTATTTGTATAAAAATAACAGACCGACCAGCATCACCAAATACTCATGTGCCTATAACCTCTCTCTTTCTGTCTATACACCGGATCCAAATTTTATAGATACTCATACCTTAGGCATGGAACCGCTAACAAATGGAGCACAACTTTACTTTCCTTATTCACCCATTGCAAACCGAACAAAATTCAAAAGCACGAGCTTATAATTATGTACTTTTAAGGGGATATTTATTGACAATTGCAAATGTGTCTACTCATTCCTTGTGTCTTAACAATAATGTCTTCTTTGTTCTTCTTTGCTTTTAATCGTCTGATAACGATGTCTCTGTATACCATGCAAAGCAGTGCGACAATACTCGTATTGTTAAGTCTTGTAAATAAGCTATAATTTGTGTTCGTTGGCCATATTTCATTCATCGTATGCACGTGTCTCCTATGAAATAGGTGATGTGTCTTTTGGCTTTCTGGAAAACAATGACAGATTTTAATGAATATTTAAAGTCATATTGACCCCTGACGATAATGTACCGGACGACGATACTTTCTCTCATCGCCGTCGACGTTCGCGTGTTGCATGGCTCATCATTTTTGCAGTTCACCAGAGGCACTTGTGTTTTAACCATTTTCATTGGGAATCATACCTCTCTCTTTATTCACCTTAAACTCATTCGACCCGCAGTTAGTCTTCTTAAATCATTACTGTAAATAATACAAACATTTGTACATTAATTGAAAATTTTATTCTTTGTACATAAAACTGTGTTAATAATAACATTTTCAGATGAAAAGAAAATCTTATAAATATTCTAGGACACCAGAAACATCAATTGTATATTTTTTAATTAGAGTGTCAAATATATAGCGGGGTTATAAATAAGATTTTCTTTTACGGAACGAGACATTTAAGATATTATAGTGACTCTATGATGAATATCGAAATAAATCGTAGTTAATGTAAATATATCATGTTACCTTGTGTAACTAATGCACATATGTGTTACGAAATGAAGCCAAAGGAAATATTTCAGTTATCACGAAGATACGCGGGATATGGTCATATTGTATTTTCTTCATGGTTAAATCTGTATTTCATATCTTTTGCTAGTGCTGACTTGAACAGACCAAAGTCTCGCTTGTGCTCGTGAACACGTGATGATCTTCCATTATTACTCTAGCAAGCAGGGAGGAAAAAGCAAGGAGAAGAAATAGAAGATCATTTTGTTGACAGAATGCTATTTACAGCTTAATCACTCATTCTTGATCACTCTCATGTTATTATTTATAAATGTTCGTTTGTGTGAATTAATGTATAGTCTCTAGGAACAGAAATGTTGCCTTAAATGTCCACGTGACTATTAATACACTGCTAAAGCATCTTTACTCGTATAATATGGGTGTCAATAACTAAGGGGTTTATAATACCAATTTTGTATGCTGTGTGTATGTGAACCATATCCTGCAAACGTTTGCTATTCTAAAAGTGACTACACTTATAACATCGTCTTTTGTAAATTAATACCCTTTGCACTGTTCGAGAACCGAACTTAATCAATAAGTCATCTGTCATCTGGATCGCACTCTGGCTGATTAACGCGAGCCCCCTTTTTCTAATAACGTTATGGCTAAATTGTGAAATTCTGGTTTTTCAGGTAATACAAGTAGTACAGGTGGTATAAACTCCGAGTACGTGCGAAAAGAGTTGAGGACGGTCGTGGACGCGAGAATGCAGCAACAGCAACAGCAGAGGGTACCCAATAATCTGCAGAATAACTTGAGTGCTCAAGTGTCGCAGGAAGACTTGGAATCTCTCGGCTTAACTTACGACATGGCGTCAGCAGGTATGTTTTCATCATTCATTCATTGTTTCTTCTATTACTAATAGCTGTATACATGTACTCTATGACTTGTTCTACACTAATAACCATTGTTTTTCTACGCGCGAGATAGCTTTTTCAGCAAAGGCAGGCTAAAGTTTAGTCTTGATTTATACACGCATATTATGTACATAGTCACAAATACCTATATATACATTATTATGTAAGAACATGGCATATTTCATAGTCTTCTGCTATACACATCCTTCTGAGAAAGATAAAAAAGAAGACAAATTTTACAAACTTGTTGTAGGCGCACATATGTATATGAGAGCTAGGCTGTGAAAAAGTATTACAGGCTATTTAATAATTAATAAAGGAAAAACCGTTGAAGATTTGCGTTAATGCGTTACAACTAAGTCAAAAAAGAAAAGGAAGTAGCGCGTTTTGCGGTACTTTGCCTTTAAAATGCGAATTAGTGAGGCAAAGTGCCTCGTTTACAAAATACAGCAATTGATTTTGGTAACACGTATATCGTTGTCGATGTCCTAACTAGGTGATGCGTTGGTTAGCGATGGCTCTGCCAAGAGTTGGGCCATTGGTAGCACCGGAACCGCCCCCTCGTCCTCCAGGGTAAGAACCCACTTCCGACAATTACTTTACGTATTTTTTGATTTGTATGCTCTCTGTCTTCCCTTTCTGCTTGGCTTCAAAAACTTTATTGTGCACGACATTCAGTTATATAATACATATTGTTTATTTCTTTAAATATTTTTATTTTTATTTTTACTTATATTTTATATTTTTTTCCTCTTACGACAGAGTATCGAGCGTTAAATTATTAGAGAATGATGTGCTCACTGCTGTGCATGATTAAAATTTAATTTCTCGTTTTACATTTCCTCAAATATACATATCTAAATATCAGTATACGTATATACATTAAAGTAGCATTAATTATCTGTCTTTTATTTTTTCGAATTACAAAAACTTTCTCTCTTTCACTCTTTCGATATCCTCTTTGACTTTGTAAGTGCTGCGATTCGAAGAGCCTAAACTTTTGTATGCATATGTTTGAACGAGTGATGAATTATACATCAAAGAGAAAACTAACGTAATTCTGTATACTTGAAGTGTATTTTCAAGCAAGCTTTGTACTAGTACCTTTCTCTCTCATTATATACTTCGTAAAATCGCTATTTGGATAGCAATGCGTGGAGACATGTGGAGCCGCCGCTGCAGCCTGTCACCGAACGATTTTACGTTTACCAAATCTCTTTTTTTTATTACCTTTCTCTCCTGTACTTGACAATATTTTCGGAGAACAGTTTTTTTTTCATTCTACTGTTATACTTCTCAAAATGGTGATGGTGTATTAAACATATATATATATATTGTACGTAGAAATCGCTTTAGTCATTATTTTCGGTGTGAAAATACTGCCATACTCGAATAATTTGTATTACTTCTTTACGGTCGTAATGCTTTTTCACAGTTGAGCAAAGCAACATCTTTGTGCTTACTGTATTACTCTCTTTTTTTCGAAAGTAACTCTTGTTTAATGCATGAGCTCAGTATTTAGTTCTGTCGTATAAATTAAGATTTTACGACTTCATGAAGGATAAATCAATCAAATGATACCAAAGTCCAGTTGCAGAAGATTATTCTGAATAAATCTAATATAATAACATTAATTAAAAAAAAAAGAAAGAAAAAGAAGATAATGCCACAAAAGTCGTCTTTGCTGACGAAAAATGTTTGAATTTTGTGTTACATGATTCTGTGCTGTTTTTATGCTTTGCAAATCAGTATGTAGCTGTTAAATTAACATTTGCGATAGATCTGTTTTTCTTGCGCAATTTATTTTACAATTCTAAACGATTTTCTTAGATTTACGGAGATTTTATTAATACTTTCATTGGTTACATAATCTCTGAGAGACATTTTACATACATTTTTTGAGCAGAAAATCTTGTTTGATGCGTCCGATTAAATAATATATGTGATGTAATTACAGACTACTATGGAAGAGGTGGCCCGAGGTGATCCAAAGTCGTCGTTGCTGCAGAAGCTACTGTCAGAGTGACTGGTGGCTGTCCCCCTACAAAGTAAAGAAGTGTATGTAATATATATTTGAGTTAAGAGAAAACAGTGGAGAACGTGTAAGAAGAGGATATACGCGATAAACCTACATACATAAAAATGCTCTATACGTAATGGATACTATTGTATTATATGTAATACCACGTTAAGACAGTATGCAGATAATGCATGACTAAATGCAATGGAAACTACGCTACGTGACACTCTCACGGATTTTGACGAAGCCATCGTGTTGACATTGATTTCGAAGGACAGTGCGCGTGTGTGTTTTAACGTTTTTGATGCCAGAGAAATGTACAGATCAAATTTGCTGCCCATTCGCGAACAAGAAAGAGACAGAGAGAGAAAGAGAGAGAGAGAGAGAGAGAGAGAGGGGAGAGAGAGAGATTTGATTATACGGTATTTAACGTATAACAACAGTGGCGATACATGCGCGGTACAACGGTAAGGGAACAAAATGTCAGTACATTTTACAAAGCTGTGACAGGGTTTTAAAGAGGAAAATACTTATTGAAAGAATAAAGCGTGATTTTTCGGACGAGCTCCCGGAAAAGGTATATATTCCTTTTCCGGTTAACCACTGTTATTATTTATTATGAAAGTTATGGTCGATTTCCGAGTTGTACATAGAAAAACTATTCATGTACGTGTTGCAAGCAGCCAGATTGAGGAAAGTCTATATTGTACACATAATCTGCGATGGCGTCACGGTATAACACGAGTTTCATTGTATTTAGTATTACTGATAAAAAAACTACGTAGGTACCTCAAAGGTATACTTTATTATACTACTGGCTGTTGAACATAGAATAATTATAGGTTTAATCATTGTACACAGGAAAAGAATAGAGCACTATCACGTTTTTTCTTAATTTAACATCCCGAACTATATTATATTATAAATAATATATTTGTGATTGTAAGAATCTGCAACCAAATTGTGACAAAGAATACTTGTTGTTGTTATTATGATTATAACTATTATATAATAACAATTATTTTATTATTTTATTATTATTGACATCATCATTATCATTATTACCGATATGATTGTTACATTACAAATTGTAATAATAATAATATTAAGATTTATTATTTTATTATTATACTTATTATACTATTACTATTACTGTAATTATTATTATCATCGCTATTTCTATTATAATAATTATAATTAAAATTATAATTAATATTGATACTGTCAAACGTGGCGTATGCATATTTCTACTCCAAATAAGGGTACTTTATGCGGATATATGCCGAGCGATTCGTCTCTCGTATTTGCAATCAAATAAAATGCGTTTTCCGCGATAATGTTAAAGAATATAGAAAAAAAAGAACGTACAGATTTTTTTTGTAAAATAATGTATACCAATTAAGCGCTTTAAGCGCCAATTCTTAACGTGTAGAACAAACAAGGTTGTAGGGACGCACGAAACGAATCGCCCTGTAAATATTTCACATACGTATGTATGTATAAGTTAAATACGAGCGCATGGTATATACACATATGCGTGTATGTATCTAAACATGTATATGTATATGTGTATATGTATAAATATATATATATATATAAATGGAACAAAAATGAAATAAACCTTCTATTTTGCATAGCTCCGTAAAGTAATTCTTCTTTCGGGTCTTAGATGCACACTAAATTACTTATAAAAGATGACATCTGTTGTTAAAAAGAATGCGAAAAATTTTTAATTATTACACACAAGTATGCAGGTCGACATAAGAGCCAGAACACGTGAGAAAATTGTACAATCGTTATATTTTTTGTTTACATTTCTTTGTAATATCTCGAGTCTGAGATTTTTTTTGAGGTTATTATCCTTTGCGTATTGCGAATCTTACGTCAGTCTGTATAGAGAATCATGTATGTGTATGTAATCGTATGCATATATGCAAATTTGCGTGTTTTTTCGAAAATGTATCGATCGATAATCACTAATGGATGAAAATGCATGTTAGGTCAAGCAAGTAACCAGAAACAATGTTGAATTTCGAATTTTAATATTCATTGATTCGTCAGTATCTTCTCTATATAAAATTGAACTATCAGACAGGAAATGCTTTTTTGCACTCGTTTTCTCGCATCAGCGCGTGTGTGATTTTATTTCCTTTTAAAGGCCACCATGTGGCACCCCCTCTTTGTTACTTAATAAAATAAGCAATTTTTTCGTTGAAGTTTGATAGCTCGCTGTTAGTGCCTCTGAAAAATGAAAATCTGTAGCGTGTTTACCTTGTTATTAAACAAGCTGGAAATGTTATATTACTCTTTTTTATAGCTAGTTTTTATATTCTATTCTTGTATAAGATGTGACTATGTTATTCGTACTTTTTTTATATTTGAACGATAATTCACTGAATTCATAAAATACGACCTTGATATTCGTTATTTTTACAAGTAAAGATTTTGATCATGTATGCTATTACAAATACTAGTTACTGACAACCTATTTTAAAGGTTTGAACATGTGACGACGTTTTTACTTGACAATTACTATTATAATCGTTATATTTAAAAATTTACAATAAGTCACTTTAAACCTTTGAAACGGGATATATCAGTAAGTTATTTTTGCTAGGAGATGGCTAAATTAATTCAAGTGAAAATGTTGAGATTCGTGTTTATAAGCTTATTGAATTATCTTTCAACGGTTCTGTATTATATTTTTCCGAATATTCTACGCGACTTGAGCTCATATTACGCGAAATGAAATTACGCGGTTTGAGCGTTGGCGGGTACCCTCTGTTTTTCTTTTCTGAGTCTAGATCCATATGTGGATATAAAAAAATTTTTTGACTTTACATAAGTAAATAATTTGTGCAATAGTTGACAGTTTTTTTAAAAAAGAAAAGTGGTGAGTCGAGTAATCATACCGACGGTTAAGTTATGTTGTAAAGTAAAATAGTAGGCGTTTCCTGTCTGAAATTTCAAAATTTTATACTTTACCTACCGACTGCGTCAGCCGTTTCAATTTCTTTCTACTGTAAATATTTTCTTATATAGTCGATGTGAGCGAAGATGAGTTTTCAGTCCCCGTTCCTCGCTCGGTTGCATTTTCTTCCAACGAAAATCGGTTACAAAAGATACATTATGCGAAAATTTGTCATGAGATGGTTGGAATTATTAGTGTGTATACACGTGTACACGCGCGAGCAGGCGCAACGCTAGATAAGAGTATTTTTAACTATCTTACGTGTATTTAATTTAAAGGAAAAGAGGAATGTCTAAGTGATACATGAAATGAAGGATTGCTTCAAGCGAGTGCGTGCTCGCGCGCTTATTTGTATGTACACTCTAGCGCGTTGTATGCATGGATTATTTATGTCATATAGATGGATCATATGCGCTTTCTGATGACGAATAATTTTACTAATATAACTATACTGATGTCAAGTGTACGTTCATTTTTTTCTTTGTATTTGCGCGCGTGCGTGTGTGCGATGGGAGAGACGAATTACGAAAGAAAGAGACAGAGTTCATTTATAAGAGAGTAGGAGCGAGCGGGAGACCGAGGATGAGCTTTGATATAGAAAGGAAGGGGAGAGACTAAAACTAAAAAAAAGAAATAATGAAAGAAAGTTTATGTATCGACGAATTAATATACGTCCTTATTCGCTGTTAACGATACGTTATTAGGGGATGGTTGTATGAATGAGCGTGCAAAACATGCATTCGTTAAATGTTTATATGAAGAAAGAGGATTCGATGCAGATTCTTTATAGATGCCAAGACTCGTACAGTTTCACTTTAAGTTTAGTAGGTTTTGTATATTGCACAGAGGCGTGCGACGTTCTTTTGTGATCGATCCAAGTCATCGTGTGTAAAAAGATGCATTGTCTATTGCTTCGCACTTGATCAATCTATTTTAATTAAAAAATATGCTGATAAGAAAATATTTGTTTTATTAACATACCTTTTTCCAACATTTTCATGCACATGGCAAACATTTTTAAGCGGTGGTCGTTGTGTAATTGATAATCAATTTGCTGGAAAAACTTGGAGTAATATATCAATGAATGATAAATTTTATTTCATATTATTTTATTCAGTGACTGATACATAACATTACAATTCGGCAATAACATTGTTGCGTTGATAAAAAATAAAATTAATTATCTTTTGACTCAATAAATCTCTATATAAGGCACTATATATCTATTGCCGAGTCACAAATCATATTTGGCAGTCGTTGAAAAGGGGATATTCAACGCGGTATGGCTCATCGCTGTTGTAGCTCTTTCATTATTAAGCGAATGCAGCGGCAGTGTCTATAAATATACATGTATACGCGTCACATTTTATCAAAAACATCGCTTTCATTTATATACATAACTATTCATTTTATCAAAATATATGCGTAGCGCCTCGCGCCGATTAAAGCGCAAACCAGAAATAAAATTTTTATTTTTTTAAACACGGCTAACCGTAGATTGGATCAATAATTTTATAATATTTAATATTACAAAAGCATTTTGGCATATTTTACAGATATGGAAAAGCATTATATTAATATTTAAAATTATCTATATAACTAGCACAGGTAAATGTACTATTAAACTGCATTATTATCGTACAAAAGTTGTCACTGCAGTTGACTTACACCAGATTACATGTTCATCTATTGGCTTTAAATTGGCTAGGACGATGTTCACATTTGGATTAATTAAAAAATTTCTTTATTGTTATTTTACTTTCTCTAAAGCTTGGGATGATATATTTCGTAGGCACAGTGTAGAGAATTTCGTTCGAGCTTATAAAAATATCCAATTTATTTGAACGTTCATAGCTATAGACAATATGCGATTGCTACATATATTCCGGACTTTTTTTTAGATAATATGCGAGTCGTTCGTACAAAGTGAATCGCTACCTTAAAGTTAATTAAATAAACGTCTGTTCTTAAAAATTCTAGGTCTAAAAAGATCGAATTTTCGAATTTGTATGAATAGTAACGCTAGTACCGGCAAAAATGAACTCCAAGATTTTAATATTTCTCAAGCAGATAGCGCTGAACAGAAGTATCGTACTGAGTGCTTTCTCGAGAGTTAATTTTTCCCGGTGCCTTGCTCTCGACGAGCTTTTTGGTACTGATGCAAGGAGGCGAACGGACGCTCCTCTAAAAAATAAGAAAATCAGCACAGCAGGAGCAGCTCCCGCCCGTTTCGTCCAGGATTCGATAGGCAGCTTCGAGCACTCAATCATCCACGTCACTCCTGGTCTTCGATGTGCTTGCGATGTCGGCCCCTCCTTCTCAGATGTTCGGGTACTTGCCTGTTCCCATTAGGTCTGCGTCTTCTCTGTGGATATTGCTGCTGCTGCTGCGGGGACTGTTGGTACTGCGTCTGGTCCGCGTAGGGATTCCTGCGCCAGTCTTGGCCAGGATTGCGCTGGTGCTGGTAGTAGCCGTTGCCCTCGATCTCGTTGTTGGAATCATCCGGATGGTAACTGGCGGTCGGCTCTCGAAGTCCGCCGTGGATGCTGCTTTGGTAAGGTGGTCGAGCTCCTCTGCGATGGGCTGATTCCTCGGTCACGCGTTTCCGGATACAGACCGAGCAACGCGAGACCCGCGACGTGTGGTCGGTCTTGAGGGTCTGCTGCTGGGGCTTGCGGAACTGTTCGTAGTCCTTGATGGTGGCCATCCAGTAGGAGACCGCGGTCGAGAAGAAGTTGCAGCTGCCCTGTCCGCGACACTCGATGAACGGTCGCGCGCGGAACTCCTCGAGGCAGGAGCCTGGTGAGGACAGGGGTTGACCACCTCCCGCTGCTCCGGCGTCGCGATGCTGAAACAGATTTGTTTGTTGCAAAAATTGGCCTATATAGAGGCTAGCTTTATATTGAAAGAAGCTGGGGATTAGTACGGACCATCAGGAAACTGTATCCAGCCCAGAGCTCTTCCCAGCCTCCGGGACAATCGGGTATAGCCATCGACTGGCTGTGCATGACAATGAGGCGCGTCGGTGCTTCGCAGACTGAGCAACGCGATATGTAGGCGCCCACTTCGCGAGAGGGTATCGGAGTCATCGACATCGGCATCTGTTCGTTCGAACTCAGCCAGTAGCTGTAGTCGTTGCGGTTCGCGTAGTCGCACACGTTGTTCAGATTGCATACATTGAACGGCATCACTGAGAACTTCTTCAAGCAACTTCCAGGAGTACCTGAATCCGAACATTATCAGTTGAGTATTTTAAATGATTGACAATGAGCTCAATAATAATACGTTTTCAATGTGATTGAACGTACCTAAATCTTGAGCATGTGCGTAACTGTTGCCCATAACGTGAAGAAGCGAGAAACCATCCCACATTTTCACCGTGTTTCTCGGACATACTGGAATCATCGCGGATTGCGAATGTCTGGCGAAGTAGAATCCTCGATTTTTAGGTCCCGGACCAGGAGGTGCCGGTGCTCCTGGAGCTCCCGGGAATCCTGAGAAAATGTACAAACATAATCGTAAGTATTCTATTTTACCAGATTTAATATCACATTAGAAGATGAATAAAAATATTGGATATAGTAATGACTCACCCTGAGGTCCAACTTTACCAATTGCTCCAGGTTCACCTTCTGGACCATCTGGGCCATCTGGACCGTCGACTCCTGGGTTACCAGGTTGTCCCATCATACCTGTCTCTCCAACGCGACCTGGCATGCCGTCCTCTCCTGGTTCTCCAACTATTCCAGGCAAGCCACGTTCTCCTAGAATTGTCGTGACAATTTATTAATCCCAGTTGTGATTAACGCAAAACTAAAGCTCAATATTATTTTTTATCATTTTGTACCTTGGAAACCAGGATAACCGGGTTCACCCAAAAATCCCTTCAGAGCTCTTGGGCCTGGAATAAAATGACCTCGTTCACCCTTTTGACCCTGCGAATCAAATAAAATAGCGTAGTATTATAAGAAAACTTTCATCAAAATTTGGCAAGAATAGAGGTATTTAAATATTAGAAGAACTTACTTTGCGGCCTTGCATACCACGCAGACCAGGTCTTCCAGCATATCCATCATCTCCTCGTTCTCCCTTGAGACCAGGCAGTCCCATCATTCCAGCAAATCCTTCATCACCTTGTTGTCCTTTAGCTCCTGGTCGGCCATCCAATCCAGGTAGACCGAGCTCACCAAATTCACCCTTGTTACTGATACCCGAATAACCGACATCTCCCTGCATACCTTTAGGTCCTCTCGGACCTGGCAAACCAGGCATTCCTTCCATACCCGGAGCTCCTGGGAAGCCTACGTAGCCTCGTGGACCTAACAAATTTAGTTGGTCGTTGATAATTCAGTCGTTTCAATTTATCAAAAGACATACATTAATAATTAATGTTTCGTTTACCATTGTCTCCTCTTTGTCCCTTAAGTCCAGGATAACTTATTCCAGGTTCTCCAGGCATACCATCTGGACCATCGAATCCGTAGTCTCCTGGGCTGCCCTTGAAACCAGGTCTGCCGTGGAGTCCTGGCCTGCCATCTAGTCCAGGAATACCAGGTTCTCCGTGTTCAGGGAATTCACCAGGCGGTCCAGCTGGACCCTCCGGTCCGACGTCACCGACCATACCCTTTTGACCAGGGAATCCTGGGTATCCTTCCATTCCTGGCATACCATACTCTCCCTGTTCTCCCTGTTTTCAAATGCAAATAGCTATTTTGGTATCTATAATATTTGAAATGATAATACATGAACTTAAAATTTTTTTGAACTTGCCTTTCTTCCTGGAGCTCCCATGTACCCAATAGGTCCTCTTTCTCCCTTTCTGCCAGGCAGGCCATCCAATCCAGAGTCTCCTTCATCGCCGTAAGTTGCATTACCAGATCCCGGATAACCAGGTTCACCCACCAAACCTTTAGGTCCAGGTGGACCCGGTCGTCCTCTGAAACCAGTTGGACCAATGTCTCCAGGCATACCTATTTTTGAAAGGATAGTTAATAATGATCAACTGCAATGTCTGCGATTTATTGTATAGTTAATTATCTTTAAGTATGCTGACCTGGACGCCCCATAAGCCCAGGATCTCCGTCAGGTCCGCGCTTTCCTTTTGGACCATCGACTCCCGGAGGACCCATTGGTCCTCGATCACCCTTGAATCCTGCAAGTCCGTGTGTTCCTGGATAACCCTGCGGACCTTTCGGTCCTTCGTCACCGATCTCTCCCTTAAATCCATCTCGACCGAAATCACCACGTTCTCCCTAATAATAGAATTATTTTTTTTGATCATATGCGAACTTTTACACATTATCAACGATAATATATTCGTTCACTAGAGTTTAAATACAACTAACCTTTTGTCCCTTGGTTCCGTTAGATCCATGATATCCATTGTCTCCTCTAATTCCCTTCAGTCCCATGAAACCATCAATGGACAATCCCTTAGTTCCTGGAAGACCAGGTCTGCCGTCCACTCCTGGTGGTCCCGGAGGTCCGATAGCTCCAACAAATCCAGACTCTCCGAGGTCACCCTGGGGTCCGCTAAACGAGTTCTCGCCCCGTTCTCCTTTCAGGCCCATGAAACCTCTGTCTCCCTTGAGACCTCGCCATCCTGGAGGACCAGGTGGACCCTCGAGTCCCGGTAGACCGAAGTCTCCACGTTCGCCCTTGGGACCATTCATGCCAGGCTCGCCCTCCAAACCTTCCCAGCCTTTTGGTCCAACGTCACCTACTTCACCAATATCGCCATCCTCGCCTGGGGCTCCGAGGAAACCCGGCTGCCCATCCATACCCGTGTAACCTTGAGGACCCGTTTCACCATCAGGTCCTCGGCGGCCCGGTAAACCGACGTTACCACGCACACCCTTCTCGCCATCGAATCCTGGCGCTCCGTCGGGACCTATAATTGTTTTAACAAATTATATTTTTTGTAGCACACTATGATGTTGAAAATATTTTTAATTCTAATTTCAATTATGCATCGCATTGTATTGATTTGCTAAGTATACGAATAATAATAATTATCATTTCACTGTTAAAATCTCCAAAAGTTGTAATACAGTCGAAGCTATCGATATTTCTCAATGAAGCGACGTACGGCATACCTTTGAAGCCCATGTCGCCGATCATTCCAGGCCGTCCAGGAATTCCAGGAAGGCCGGGCTCTCCCCTCCAGCCTTGAATGCTGTCTCCGCGTGGCCCCTTCGCTCCTGGTGTACCGGCAAATCCGGCATAGCCGATCGATCCTCTCTCGCCCTTGAAACCCTTTATGCCTGGCTCACCGGGTGGACCGCGAAAACCTGGCGGTCCGAAATCACCGACATCACCCTCTTCGCCTCTGACTCCCATCTCACCGAGATCTCCGTAGTAAAAGTTGTTGGCTATATCACCACGGTCTCCTTTAGGACCCGCAAGTCCCTATATATTCAAATATAGAATGTTATTCTATAGAAACTCGTATTAAGTAATCGACATTTTTCTTTCTAGTAAAAGTAATTATATCATTGACAGAATGATGCGATGATGCGATGATGATAATGATGATGATGATGAGAAAAATTGTGATAGGAAAAAGAAAGTTGTTATCGATTACTTACCGGCAAACCATCGATACCGGGTGCGCCGGGAAAACCGGCAGGACCGCGCGGACCTTCGTCTCCTGGTACACCAGGGAATCCCTTAATACCTTGGGGTCCCTCAGCTGAGAAACCCATTGGTCCTGGTTCACCAGACAGGCCCATGAGACCTCTGAATCCGGTATCACCTCTTTCTCCCTTGCGACCGTCTTCACCTGTAGTAAAAAAATATTAAAGTTGCAAAACATACGTATGTATGCTGACGAACTTTCATCAGTCAATTTGCTCATACCGTTATCTCCAGGATATCCTTTCGGTCCCACGGCGCCCTTGAACAGAACAAAATTGTGTTGCGAGGAATCACCTTGCTCTCCCTTAGAGCCGGGAGTCCCCCTGTCACCCTTCCGTCCAGGTGCTCCGTTGAAGCCTCGGTCACCTTTGAGATACTCCTTCGGAATCGGCGCTGGTTCTCCTTTCAGTCCATCCATGCCATTCCAGCCATCTTCTCCATCACGACCGGGGTTACCGGGCATTCCATAGTCACCCTTGATTCAAATAAAACCATATCAATCATCGTTTCAGGCTATAAATTCATTTATCTTAACGATATTTGCAGTAAATTTACCTTCTCTCCCTTCGGACCGTCGAAGCCGAAATCTCCATCTTCGCCAGGTCGTCCGCGGATGCCTCTCAAACCCACGATACCTGGGAAGCCCTTATCTCCCTTGTCACCAGGAGGTGATACGTGATATGAACCTGGTAGAATGACGCGACCAGCCGGACCCTTGGGACCTTGTACTCCTCCCATGCCGTGCAAGCCGTTTTCTCCATCCAGACCTGGGGCTCCTTGAGCACCCGGCGTACCCATAACACCTTTGAAACCTCGGGGACCTGGAAGTCCGGGGAATCCCGGAGCTCCGTCGAAACCATCGTAACCTGGAGTACCCAATTCTCCCTTCTCACCCGGTGCTCCTGGAAAGGGAATATTCATTTGGATCTTATTATTTATAACAGAATGTTTGAACGATAATAAATTTGTCATTTTTTTACCTGGCGCGCACACACCGCAGTCGTCACCCCGGAAGCCCTTGAATCCTTTAGGTCCGTCCCAACCTTTTGAACCGGGTATGCCTGGCATACCTGGCAAACCTGGTAGGCCGGCCTCTCCTTTAGGACCCACGATTGGCGAACCTTTGCCAGGAAAACCCTTTGGACCTGTAAGCCGTAAAAAATTGTTTCTTCACTGTTTTGCATTAATCATCAATTTTTACTTTATCAAAGTCATTATCGAAAACTATATACATATATTCGAATGCATTATTCATCAAACTGAACGATCATAGTAAATTTTTGTAAAAATCAGAGTATTGCTCTTTCTCATATTCTCGGGTCTCTATAATATCACACCGCAACGGGCCCCAGGCGTCAAACAACCGGTCTCCGTAAAGATATCTAAACTTGGCCAATAATTACTCGAAAATTCGCGTCGGATAATCGTATCGTAAAATTCAAAAGGTGGTGATTTACCTGGTGCGCCAGGTTCTCCTCGATCGCCCAAGGGACCTTCTAGGCCGTCAATACCGGGGAAACCATCTCGACCCGGTGGCCCGGTGATCGTTATTCCGGGGAAACCTTTTTCGCCTAGAGGACCAATTGGTCCTGGCAGACCGATGGGGCCTTGGTATCCGATAGGTCCTGCTGGGCCTGCAATTGAAAAGGGATATGGGTTTTAGAGCGATTCTATTATTTTTTTTCATTAACATTAATAATGTTTCTTCTGAGAGACAATTCCTTCTAACCATCATCTCCCCGCTCTCCTTTGACGGATGATCCCTTGGGTCCTGGCTTTCCTGCAGGACCTTGAGGACCGGGAGGTCCTGGTGGTCCGATGTATCCGATCTTTCCTGGTAGTCCAGGCGTTCCGGGAGGTCCTGGTTCTCCGGGGAAACCTGCGTATTGAATTAGATTTTTACGAATGAATTTTTCATATATTATAACATTGCGGCGACAGCAATTTAATATTAAAGTTATAGAACTTACCGACATCACCCTGAATACCGATGCTACCCCTGATGATCTCATCGAGTTCCGGTATGTATTCACCTTTTTCACCGGGGGCTCCCTGTCTTCCGGGTGTACCTTGCCTACCTTGATCACCTTGTTCGCCCTTTGCAGTAATAATACCAGCGTCGTTTTAATCAAGATCAATCATTCGTTCAAGCAGACGCGAAACTGAAAAATGGAATCATAATCACCTTAGCTCCCTCGGGTCCCTGTTTGCCAAAGTAACCAGGAGCACCTTTTTGGCCTTTTTCTCCGGACGGACCCTGGGGCCCTGTTACACCTTGTTTTCCTCTCGGACCATCATTACCTTGTTCTCCTTTCGTGCCTTTCAATCCATCACGTCCAGCGTGTCCCTGCGCATGAAATTCACTGTTATGTGAGTAACGAGCGCGCGTGAATATTCATCAATTACAGCGTAATCTCGATTTCTTCTTTAAAACATTGATTCGACTCTCCGAGAAACCGGTATTTCGCGCGTCGACTCTGCAAGACTATTCGAAACCGACTGTATAGTCGGTGAAGCATCGCCGGAGAAACAATTAAGGATCTATATCCGCAAGCGGTCGTCCGCCGCGGCTGCATAATGAGCCGGCCCGGTGTGTTCCATCAAACTGTCCGTCGGATGCAGAAACGAGGCCCCCAATTTACTAGGCGTGCAGCAGGTAGTCCTGGGATAAACTATACGCGGCAGTACGAGAGGGAGAGTCGAATCAGAGAGCTGACTCACCGGCTGTCCTTTGTTTCCCTGTTCTCCTTTGCGGCCGTGTTCGCCGGGCTCACCCTTGTAGCCTTTGGGTCCCTGGGGCCCGGCACGTGTCGTCGTGTTCGGGGGTCTGTGCGCTGCGTTCAAATTCGGCTGGCCCTTTTCACCCCGGTCTCCTTGTTCGCCGAGTTCTCCCTTAAGCCCGGTCACGTCGTCACCCGCGTCACCCCTCAGACCGGGAAGACCTGGAGCACCTGGATAACCCTGGAATTTTTTGCACGAATGGCTTGGCAATTTTGCTTCTTTTCCGAATCATACAATCGAAACGACTATACGCATAAGCTCAAATTTTCACGAGAGTATATACAAAAATATACTCCTCTGTACACGAGCACGCGCTAAGATATTTCTTCAATTTTTCAAAACCCGCCTCGAGATCTCATCCAACAGCGCTAAAAAGATCATGTATATTATATAAGGGGAAAAAAGTTGCCGGCGGCGACGACGACGCTAATGCAGCGCAGCAGAGCAAAGTGCCAGGAGTTATAGCGCGTTCGCGCGACGCTCTCGAAATCCGAGCCTTTTCCGTCGTGGTTCCCGTGCTGCTATGCCGTCGCTCTACACAAAGCGAGGCTACTGGAATTTTCTCAAGATGAGAGATGTGCGAGCCTCAGCGTCTGCTCAGCAAAGACGGAATCGCGTTACTCGCGCGGACTCGTGCATGTGCGGCACGAGGAGACACTCGATTTTATACATATATACATGCCATGTATATGTATGTATTATACGCGCGATGAGCGAAGCAAGCGAGGGTTATCCTCCTCGTGTAACCTACACTATCTCGCGGCTGAACTTGAATCGCATGAGGAAATGTTTGAAAAGCTGGCTTTCTTCATACGTCGTACGTGTGCGGAGAAGTGCATTTTTATATAATAGAGTTTTACGATGCTTCAAAAAAGCCGTCGTGTACTTACGATGTCACCCGTCTCGCCGGGATATCCATTGTCGCCGGGAAGTCCACGAAGACCTTCAGGACCCTTTGAAAAAAATCACGTTCGCATTACGTTAAATTCGAGCAATAATAAAAATAAGAGGACTTCTCACGAAAGTGAAAAAATCACCCACCGGTAGGCCGTCGTGTCCAGCCGTGCCGCGTTCTCCCTTCACCCCCTTGGTATTGACTCCACCCTCGCCAGCGTCACCAGGTGGACCCTTCATACCGGGGTGACCAAAGGGACCCCTTTCGCCGTGAGGCCCAGGGTAACCGGGCACACCGGCTCTTCCGTCCGTTCCATTGCAGCCGTCGAGACCGTCGGGTCCTCTGGGCCCTGTGGGCCCGGCTCGACCCTGCAATCAACGCCGCTGTGTCATCTTCTTTTACTTTACGCGCTCTCCTGATGCGGTTTTTAATTTTTTTTTTCTCCACCGGAGACAGTATACGCCTCGGCCGAAGGTGAAACGCGTTCGCCGGTTTGTATTTACTCGCGCCAGTAAAAAGGCCTCGTAAACACTCGCCGATGAACGCGTTTTACGCCCGGGCTGTGTGTGGCGTTAAATTATATTGCAGGCGGCTCTCCTTTTTTCGGCTTGAGGTTTTTGTGCCGACGGCGTCGTTTGCTTCGACTTTTGTTATTTGGAGATTTTATTCGAAGATGTTTTTCGAGGGGGTAATTGGTACGCTCGTTCCGCGCACTGCGCGAGCGATTTTCTCATATCTCTTGTACGAAAAAATTGGGCATTTTCATTAATCCGGGAATAGAGTAACTTACCGACTCTCCAGCTCGACCAGGAAATCCTTGAATACCCGCTTCACCCTGTAATCAATAAAAAGAGCCAAGAGATCAAAACATCATCCTCGACCGTATCATTATAACGCCGCTTAATGCGCTCCAAAAATTAATGACTCGCGTACATCAAGCTGCTGCGCGAACATCTTTGGGACACCATACGTCGCCCCGAATAATTATGCACAGCTCGCTCCAGCTGTTGCAGACTTTCACGAGAGGATGAAGAAAAAAACGGAGATCCCGCACAAGTGGAGTAAAAAAACAAGGAGGCAAAGGTTCCCTTGACCGAGTTAACGACTTCCGCGATGTATATAGACACGCCTAAACAAATATCCTTGCCCGCGATGCACTCCTTTCGCTGCGTTTTTTTTTGCGCCGACACTCTTCCCACGCGTCGCTCTATACACGCACTCGTCCGGCAACTCGAAGTTGAATTTCACTCGTCGTCGGTTAAATCGGTCTCGCGCGACGACGAGCGAATTTGTTTCTTTTAATTCCGCGTTAAGAACGTTCGCAGTCGGGATTATTTGGCATTTAGTGGCTCTTTGGACTTGTATCTTTATCTGGAACGTGTACAGGATTTTTGGTAGGGTTTAAGTAGGTTTTTTACGGTGTACTTTGTTTTGCATCGGGCAACTCTTACGTGGGCTGTAAATATCACTTAAGAGCGACGCGTGTGTGTATTTCAGTTTAATTTCGTTCGTGTGCTGCGCTTAAGTCGTTTTATATAGGAGGTCGCGCGAATGATTAATTTGTGTATGTGCTCTAGTTTTGTGGCTTATTGAAATTTTCACAGATTTCGAAAGATAAAAAAAGCATCTTTTTTTGGTATATATACATACAGCTGTAAATAACTCGTAACAGTTTGTTCCTCCCTTTTTAATTAGCAATAAGTCTCGTCATTTTAATTGACTTTTGGTACACGACGACACTTTTTGATAAATTCAAATGAACTCGTTACTTTAACTGTACACAGCGTATATATACGAGGAAAAAAGGAAAAACAAGTTTAAGTTATAGCATCGATTTAAGTTAATCGAGTGAATCATTTCTTGCGCAAAGCCTTTTAAATAAATTGGTGAAAGGTATCGACGTGCGCAATATTTCAACTTTACATATGACCAAGCACTCGTTAATTTTTTTAATTTTCGTTCACACGAAATGCAGAGAAATTAAATTTAACAACGAGTAATCGTAAACTGGATTACCCATATCCCGCGCACACGAAGATATAATGAAATTTCAAACGAACTCTCGACTCGCTTCTAACCTCAGCTGCATTATAGTCTCCGTATATACAAAGTCTCTCTATATACATAATTCATACTTTTTATATACAGTTTTCCAACCAGGTCAGAAGGAGCAACAGCACAGGCGATAATCGATATTACATCACAGGCCGAAAGATAACACGGGGCATCTCTCCTCGAACACTCGGCGTGTGTCTCCGAGAATAAAACGAGAATAAAAAACAAAATAATGCATCCAACAGCCAGGTCGAAATCCCGCTATCAGAGTCCCAACATCGAGAACAATCTCTCAAGGGATTACACGGCGGCGCGACGCGTTAAAGGAAGAAAAGAAAAAGAAAAAATTGACGCAACGCGAATAACTGCAAGGGCCATTTAAGGAGAGAGAGCTCGATTCTTCTTCGGCTGATGTGCATATACGCATAACGCTGTCGTGTCACGGTCGCAGTTTTCGGCGCGTGTGCCATTTCTCTTCTTCTTCTTCTTCTTCGCGCTGAATCATCGGGCGCTGGTGCCGCGCGCAGGAGAGATCGGATTAATTGCTGCGGCGATCGAGGCGCGGCGCGAGGCTTGATTAAGGAATTATGTAAAGCGCGAGACCCGAGCGGTCCGATCTCGACGGGTAATTGAATCGTGATGTGCTCGGGGAGCGTTTCCAATGTTCGAGCGCGCTCTAATTATTCACGATTTCACATACCGATCTCGACTGCCCTTTGCGAATATTTATAACCGGGATGTGTGTATGCGTATACGACGCGACATTGCGTGGAATCGGTTTTTCATTTTTTAAGGCATTTCAGGTGTGTGTGTGTGTGTGTGTGTGTACAGTTGCGTGCGGGCTAATTGTGTATGCGTGTATATATAGGGGATAATCACGCGGCGGGGCGAAAATAATTACTTGATTAGCTTGATTTATTCAATTACGCGGCAAATAATCGATATATTGGTATAATGGTTGACTTTTATAATGGCACCAATATCCACAGCCGATCAAGCTTTTAGCGTAACGACTTTTTTAAAGTAAACAATTTTATGTATTCTCGATTAGCCTCAGCCTTCATCAGCCAATTTGTTTCTTACGCAATGTTATAACATCTTCATCTGTTTTTGTTAATATAATTTCATATTTTCCATCAGTTATTGGCAGAAAATGGCGACTCTGCTGAAAATATGCAGTCGGAATCGATCCAATTTCCAATCGAATTGAAAGCTATACCTAAATCCCAGTTTTTGTATTAGAACTTGATTAAATTTTATCTAATTTATATATATATATATATGTATTATATGGTGCGAATGCAGCTATTTCAAGCATGCGACAAATGATACTCCAGATATGCATACGAAATTCAATCCCAAAGCGAGATAGACATTCCTCGTGTCATGTATATATATATATTATTCCGCGAATCGGTCCGAATTCTTCTCGCTTTCCCCACACAGTGAAGAATTACCGCGCATTAAAAGAAAAAAATTTCAATGCGAAGCTCGTTAAAAATCATTTCTGGTCCGTATGCGCATATACCTCGAGGATAATAAAAGATTCGCGCAACGAGAGCAATGTGCGCGGTGCATCGCACACGTGCGGAATTTCGCTATCTGCCATCTCGCGCAAAGTACGACGACGTATGCGTTACGAGAAACGTCGCTGTCGGCCGTATATTTATATACGTCCGTACAAGCGCGCTACGCTTCTTACTCTCCTTTTGTTTTAAACTATTGTAGTTTACATATACAAGCTCGTTGGAAAGCTCGCAGGCCTGTTCGACGCGAGCATTGACATTCGTCGTTCAATGGACTGGGTATACTCGTAGATTTTTAGTTTAATAAACTTCGCGTCGAGTGTATTTTTAAATATCGCGACGCGGCCGTCAAACATGTGGCTTGGATACGATTTTTTTCTACCGCGCTTGACGTTGACCCCGGCAAAAGCGAAACAGCCGCGCAAAGCGAGAAGCACGAATGGAGATGAAGAAAAGTCAGAGATGACGACGTGAGATGGGTTATATAGCTGCAGCGCGAGCGCAATGACGCGTGTTGCGGAGAAAAAGAAGGCTTTTAAAGGAAGTGGCGTATGCGAAGGGCTTCAAAGGAACTGCCCGAGTCGGAGACTGGGAAAAAACATCGCGCTTTCTAATCTTCGAGGTAGAGCTAAATCGCTGCTATGGCTTCTCTTCTCGTTCTTAGCGAGAAGAGAATCTCATATTTCTCTCGCTATAAAGTAATCGCTCGCAGGCTCGAGCTGCCACGTAATCACGAAAATTGGGAAACCAACGCAAGCCAAAATCTATTCTATAATATGTACCAACGACGAAAGTCAAAGCGCAGCAGAATAGGGTATACCGCACGAGCGCCTTTGGAAACTCGAAGCGCGCGCGATATTCCCCAGACGCAGAATCGCAGCAGCGGAACACATCAGCAGCAGCAGCAGCAGCAGACGGAGAAAGAAAAAGCGATATCAGAACATGAGATCACGCGCGCGGCTGGCGCATCCGGTGCGAGGAGGAGCGAGCGCAGCCTCCTCGCGCGAGCTATATACACTGATGTGCTTTGCTGCTGCACTTGTCAATGGGAAGTGCGTTATCGCGGCTGTAGTTGGACGCGTGCGCTCGGCTCTTGCTCGTTTTTCCGCTTCCATGTTATTATTTCCTTTATACATTCATCGGGGTCGATTTACACAATGGCTATCTGCGATTACGCGCCTGCCCATTGTGCGTACTGCCGTCGTGCTCGGCTCGTCGGAAGCTATAGTGTCTTTTCGATAAACGGCGCGAGAGCTTTTTTTTCATATTTCCCGCGCTTTTCCTCCTTTCTACATAGACAATTATAGACCGTCCCCGGACGAGTACCGATGATGGGAGTGGTGTATTGGATCGCGTGTGTATGTTGGCGGTTTGAAAATGTATCTTTTTTCTATACGGCCAAGCTCGAATTTCAGCGGCTGATGTTTGCGTGCACGATTAGTCACTAGCTTTGTCAAAGTACACACGGAATGTAAATCACGACGACGCCAGCCGGACTCCGTATTCGGTAATATTCATGAAAAGCCGCAGGCACGTCGTATATATACACACGGATATATATATATATATATATATATATGTATATATATGCATATACAGTCCCGCAAGCTCTCCAGGTAAAAGAGGGTAAAAAAGCATAGCTGCAACTGCGAGAGGCTCGGGTAATTTGTAACTTTTAACCGGGGGAGGACGCAAAGTCACGCGACAAACTTTACCTCGGGGGGAAGATCCATCACGCGGGTTCGCGGGACAAAGCCGCGCGGCAAACACGTGCTACTGTACCGCAGTATACCGCCGCGATAGTTCGCGGACTCTGTATAGAGCTATGTATACATACAGCCGGGGCAATTTGTACATCTCCTGCTGGCGATTATCGCCCGCGAGAATTGAATTCGATTAGCCGTGGCTGAGCATGACCGATGACGTATAGTAGTGCGCTGTGTCTATGACTTCCGATTGATTGGTATAGACGCTGTTTTTCATGCTACGATGCGAAAAATTGAGCCAGTTCTGCGAAGCTGAAATTTAGATTATATTAGCTATATCGAAAAGCAATCTGTACGTTCTAACGAGACGTTTCCATTAATCATTCGAATCGCATTTATTGAAACATCTCCAATAATCACAGCTGAAAAATGTATCATAAGCTCCGCACAATCAGTCTCGAGCTAAAGCTGCCACGTTGTATATATGACTCGGACACAGTACATATAACATAACGACGCTGCGTAGCCGGTAGAAAATGAAGTGTCGGCGTAGAGGTAAAATTGAATAATGGTTTTCTCTGAGTAGACTGTACGAGCGGCGGGCCAGTTGCGAAATAACTGGAAAAGCTATATAGCAGCCGCAAAGACGAGTCTTTCGCGCAGTAGCGTATAATTTCAGCAGTAGGTATATATATATACTATTGCCGCGCGCGCGGCACTTTGCAATGTACATTCGAGAATGTCACGATCATTATTTCCGGAGTGAGAGAGAGAGATGTGCGAGCCGAGTAGTGATTGCATACGTGCCTCCGCATTAGAGGCCAATTATATGCGTGTATATACCGCGAGCGGGGGCAGATCAGGATCGCGATTGTGACATATCCTCTGAAATTTCGGCGAACGACCGCTTACATTTTGCACTTGTTTGAAAAAAAAAAAAAAATAATAATAAATCGACTATCCCGAGCCTCAACGGAGATGACGACGGGAAATGCGTCGAGGCTCGCCTACTCTTCCGCGGACTGATAAACCGCGAGCGGGTATATGGTCTTCTTTGCTGCATTCTATCGTCTGCATGACACGCGTGGAAACGATAGCGTCGCGCGTTCGGCCGCTCATGAATGGAGGACTTTTCTAATTGAGAAAATTTATCATCGCCGACGAGCCTAGGTAATTTCATACAGCGCCGAGGCCGAATGAATCAGTCGCGGCGCTAATTTTACGCTCCGCGTTTAGGAGACTGGACAAAGAAGCGATTGCCACCGATGTGTAGAATTTCATATATATGCAATCTATTATTCTTCAAAATCCATCGAAATAATCGATACGACAAATTCGATTAATTTCACCGCACTCGGTGTGTACAAGCACGCGAGCGGCAGAGATGCGTACGCAGATTTATCGAGCGGCGTGTCGGCTGACCCACATTTTAAAATAAAATCCCGTTATATGCAGGCCGCCGCAGCTCATTGATGAAATGTTCTGGAAACGCGCGCGTATTATACGAGTGACCGCGGAGCCCGACATCACCGGAAATTCATCCTAACCCCCGCATCTGCAGCAGATAGTCAAAGGCGTCCTCCTCTCTTATCTTCGTTCACACTCGAGTGCGAAAAGAGTCCGTCACGCGCGCGTTTGTCTTCCTCTCCCTCTTTTTTTTTCAATCGTGCGATCCGCGCTTTTTTTTCCCGTCGATATACGTATCCGCAACGGCTGCCTCGCGCGTGCATATATTATATTTATCAATTCCGCTCGTGTCGTGTGTCTTATAATACATCGACGCGCGGCGGGTGTTATCTGCAATTATGCATGGCGACTTTGTTTTCTGCGCTGTATGAAGTAACAGCTGCTCGGGGGTATATATAAATAACTCTGTTTTCGAGCAGTATATTCATTTCCGAGTAGACCGAAAGGAACATTCTGAAACACGTATATACAGATAGCAGATCGTTCGCAGTCGAGGATCGAATCACGAAAAGGAGAGCCCTCGCGGGCTATTCTGAAAAGAGCCGAAAATAGCGACTTCTATATTCCAACGGCAGTAATGCGTCTTGATCAGAGCCGTTGCATACGGTGACAGCCAGAAGGCGCGTTTGCTTAAAAAGCGCGCAACAAGAGCTTCGCGGGCATACATCCGTCGGGCTGCGCACAGGCTTGCGTACACCCACGCATAGTAGTACACAAAACATGCCTTTCTGGAAGGCGCGAAATATATATATATATATATATCTCGATCGGGGTCATTGGCACCTCTCCTCCTCTTTGCGTATACGACATAACCGACAAGTACGCATAGCGAGAAAGAGAGACAATGCAAAGTTGTGGGTATCGTATATATGCATATATACGCGCGCGCGAGAGTGACTTCTTTTATCGGACGAGGGGCTGCACACACACACTCGCGTCGGATGGCCTAGTTCTTCGTCGCGGCAGCCGCAGGGAAAACAAGCGGAAACACGCCGGAACAAGAGCGTCGCCGTTTCCTAGCCTAAATTTAACGCGAACGCGGCCTACACTGCTGCACCAGCGCAGAACGAACGAACGAAGATATCGAAAACTCGGATGCATCTCTCGCTCTCGCGCGAGGCGCCTACGAGGATGCGACTTCCGGGAAGCGATTGCTGCAGTTGACAAAAATTCGGAGAGCCGTATACACTGCCCCCTCCGGCTGCAGCTATACCGCTGCTGACCCTGCGGTAATGACTAGTGGCTGTGCATTCGGTGGAAAAAGAATCGCTCTCGCGAGTGGAAGAATAGGCCTATTTTTATATAGGTCGCGACGCGATCGTTCAAAGATAAATTGTTTATATAGAAGTCCGAGAGATTTTTGTTGTTTACGCGTGTTCGTTTAACGCGATTGCGCAGGGATGTTCCTTTTTTTCGAGCGGGAGTAATCCTATAGGCTTTTTTTTTAAAGAGCGTACGCCGCAAAGTTTGAAATGACGTTGATAAGGGCCGCGACGTAATTTTATGGGCTTTCCCGAGGTGGCGATTTAAAGCTCGCGTATAACGTTGAGCCGGAACGAGATCGATTCGAAATAAGATTTGTCGGCCAATTTAACCCGCGGCCTTTATTATTTTAAATAGGTCACGCTGAAAAAAGCTCCGAGCTTTCAAAACTTGCTACGGAGATCAAAAGTTCTTTTTTTCACAACTTTTCAAGAGCCCCCCCGTGTGTGTGTATACTCGTATAGCTTGCGTTTATAAAAACACGTTTTACAAAAGTTATTCAAAAAAATTTAATTAAAATTTTATATTATCGTTCATACAAGTTCTCTTTTGAGAGAATAACGATCCCTAAAAAAGTCGCGTTCATTGTTCCTGAAATTAATAAGCGCGTAACGCGAACAACTGGACGGTAATGGTCCAATTTTTTTTTAATTTTTCACATTTTATCAGCACTATTATCATTATTATTCTCGCTCGGCAGAGTGCGTAACTCGCAATAAACATCCTTCGTCAGTGCGGTAATTCGCCCACTGTACACGTTATATATATAGTAAGATGCCAAAGAATTGCTGTCAATTAAGAAATTCGGGACGAATTCATTTCTCGGCGAAGACTCTCGTAATAGCAGCCGACCACTTAACCTTTTGCAATCGCGAAATCTTCGGCCAACTCGCGTGTAAACACACAATGTCGCTTATAGTCCATTTGTGCTATTATACTCATTACGGTATATCCTAAAAATAGAACAAACAAGACCATTTTTGTACTGTACGCGATGAAATCTTACGTATAACTCGCTCTATAATAGAAATTACCGGTCAATCATTCGAGTAATACAATTACAATGAAACAATAGATATTTTTTTCAATAAGCCGATGATTCGGAGAAACGATTTTAATCCTGATTTACAGCGATCATCGGGATTCTCAAAGTCGGAGGACGAGGCCCGAAATCAATAAAACACCCTGTAATCTGACGTCGCGCGAAGCCGCTGCAAACCAGAGCCGAGAGACTTTCTAAAAGTGTCCCCGGCGGCGCATTGGATAAAGGTGTAATATAGCGCTGTACGTACGATGCATATAAAGCACGATTTATATACAGACGAACCGTTTGTCGGGCAAATTCATTTTTTTCTCGAACTTGACTCGTCGATGAGGTATGGCGCGAAATTCGAAAATACGAATCTCCAATTTATGGCTGAATGATTCATAAGGCTTTCAATTTTGATTTCGAATAATCCAACGAGCTTTTCATAAAATCGATACAGCAGCAATTCATCTACACCCAGAGCTTATTACGCTCCTATACGCGAATATGATAAACCTTTCGATGATCCTCGCGCAGTCTTATTTCGCTTATCTCAAATCTATCAAAACGGACCTACATAATCGCTCGCACACACATACATAAACCGCGCACACAAGCATACATATATAGATCAGCCGAGCGGAAGACGATGAGGTGCACTTGACTGCAAAGAGTCTCTTCCCTCGTCTGGCGGCGACTGCACACACATATCTGGGTAATTGTTACGTAGATAGGGATCAATGCCAACCGCGCTGGATAGCGCAATTTATCATTAAACGCCCACGATAAATTGTTAAGTCGCGCGCGAGTGGCACACGCACGTATGTACATGCTCACTCGCTCTCTCTCTCTCTCTCTCTTCTATAGGCCAATTTCGCACATTCGGAGAGCTTGCACAATTCCTCCCTCGAAAGAGGACCATGACGTCAGTTTTCCGCAGTGTGCAATGCAGACGACGACGACAGTCGTAAACTCGTTTGCCTTCCGCGCAAACTGATGAGGGTTAATTAAGAGAGAAGAGGACTCGCGCGAACGCTCGCATTTGCATCTCGCTTCTTCTCGATATACATAAAGCTGATTGTGCCTTCTTTTATAGAGCTGCGGCAAAGCTATACATTATCCCCTGCTTCTGCGATAATCAATTCGGATCCGCACAGAGTTCTGTCTCTCTCTCTCTCTCTCTCTCTCTCTCTCTCTCTCTCTCCGGGAAGTGATTAATCGTTCATCGACTGATTAATGGATCGTTTAATCCGGATCGACGCGATGATATTATTCTCACATATATATATGTGCTTAATTAGCCGTTGGAAGATTCTCTCATCCTTGCGCGTCGTCTTCTTATACATATAGTACCGAAATGCGACTCCGTTATGCGTAAGGTACATTTTTATTGGCGGATATCAATCGGATTGATATGAACGCGACGAGCGAGGGAGATAAGTATCGGTGCTTTTGACGAGGAGAACGAGCGTGTTATGGGAGTATTTAGTTCGTAAAATGGTCCGTAAAAGCCGCGATGCGCCGTTCCGCGCGATCGCGCGAAGATTTTTACAGCGTAATGATTCACGACAATTGTCCGCGACTATACGGCTTGCACTTGATTATCTTCACGAGACTTTTATGGATTTCGCCGCAATTGGAATTAAAAGCGTCGGGATTATTTTTATACCCGCTCTAGCTTTTATATGCGGTTGTAATTAACGTTGAATTATAATAAAAAAATAATTAGTACACGTAACTCGGTTAATATATGTAATGTAATCGCGACAATGAATTTATTTACTTTTTCGAAGCGAGCGAAAAACATATAAATTTGTGTGTATAAAATGTCAGAGCGCGCTGGTTCCCGGTGTTTAGAAATCTCTCTTTCTCCCGAACTTATTTCGAAACGAAGAGGCAAAGCCATTAATTTCACGTCTATTTTTCTCCAGAGTCTCTCGAATGCGCTGAAAATATACAGCCGACCTATTAAAACCGACAATACTCTCGGAAGTAATTCGTTTTTTAACTTCGCCCGATTTGAGTAAAAAATTGAATTTTTATTACAATTCCAATTACGTTCATAAAACGATATCCACCGAGGGCATTGGGCTCAATCAATTGTTGAAATAAATCAAAGACAAAGCGTCGATTGAAATAAAAGCGAAGATTCCCATATTATACAACGCGGCTCGACGTCGTATAAATAAATTTACTCGTCGAATTATGCATCAAGGTGCGTCATGCATTTTCAAAACGTCTCTCATCTCAATCAATATCGCGTTAACATCCGATCATCTCTCTCTCTCTCGCTTTTTCAAAGTTCGGCTTGCGCCACCCACGTCGCACCTACGCTGCGACAATGACGCCGATTCTTTACCCTCAACCCAATTCGTTAAACAGCATCTCCATTATTCCTCGTTCCACGCGACGTCTACTGCTCCAGTCTATATTTTCAGAAATATTTTTCCAAAACTTCTCGCGCGCACGCGCACCGCAGATTTCCTCTACACACACAGCGACTACTCCGTTTTTCTCCGCGCGGCAGTATAGTGTAAATGCAATTGAAGCCGGAGAGAGAGAGAGAGAGAGAGAGAGAGAGAGAGAGAGAGCACAGCTGTATGCAATGTGGTGTGGAGAGCCGACGGTGTGGTCCTCGCGAGCAAGGGGGGCTTTCTTTTTTCGCTCCAGTCGAATTCCAGCTCGGCTGTGTCACCGCAAGTGCAAAAAGCTTAACTGCTCGCTTTCTGTGTCGATGATGCTACTGAGCTTTTTTTTTATTACACGCGTTCTTGTGAACGAGCTTCAAGTATTTCCAGCGCTCGTTAAAGCATATTCAGGGATTTTACGTAAGCGCGGGCCGAACTACCGTGTATACGATATAACTCGCGGGGAAAAAAACTGATGGAATTTTATTTTTGTCATCCACGGGGCGAGCGCTCGGTTAATTTCAATGAAAATGCATTATTCGAATTTCAATTTGAAATGAAGCGCGGCACGGAAAAATCGATCTACGTTCATTTACGACAACGGTAACTCGATCCAGCTAGACACGGAGAGTAGTGAATTATTTTCACAGCAGTCGCTACAGAACGAGGTCAAAGGGCCCTCGAGCAATAAGTATGTATACGTATATATCATATTTGCAGTCGTGCGCGGCTTGATGTATACCGCCGATGATATATACAAGCTGCACATCACTCACCCGAAGACCTTTCTCGCCGGTGAGACCGATCTCCCCAGCTTGACCCTTTTCACCCTTGGGACCCTCCGGGCCGTCGGGCCCAGTGTCTCCAGGTTCACCTTCCGGGCCCTGGACTCCTGTGATGCCGAATATTCCTACGTCGCCCTTGATTCCTTTGCAGTTGCACTTGTAATCGTTGCATGACTGGAACAGAAAATATTATATGAACGATTATAATTCGATACGAGCGAATTCGTTTGATTTTGGGATATTAAATTTTGACGCGGGACTGTAATACACGCATGACCTGCTTTCGATATACATATCGGACGATAGGATTGTTCGCCTCGATATGTTACAACTACAGTCTAATCATCGTATGTATATATATATATATATATATATATGTAATTTCGCGAATATAATATCCGCGAGAGAACAAACATTTGCCGCGATGGATTCGCACATAGATGCGCGCGCGCTATTTAAATCGAGCTGATGACAATGACGATAATCATCAGCGAGATGAAACCGTTTCCAAGAACTCACGCGTATATACACGCATTAATTCATGTTAAGTAAGGCTTGCCCAACGCTACATAATGCTCTTGAAAACGAAGAAGAACAAACGCGTGGATGTAAATAATAATAGAAACGCGGCTTATTCATGCACACCCACTGAAATAAATTAATTCTTTTCCAGGAAGCGACGAGATTATTATTGGGAAATATAAGAATTATGACGATCTGAAGAAACCAGAGCGTATTCTATTATATGTATATAGATACGAACGTCGCGAGCGGTAGCTTATTCGTATAGCGTTAATGGGTACAACAACCTCCGATACTTGGCGATTTGCCAGGTGATGTAAAAACTACCGGCTATGTATTCTTGCGCGAGCAACAAACTTTGCGCGCAAGACAAATAATTCGATTGGTTTAAAATAGGCGTGTATAGTCTTAACATACTTTGCGCAATTTCGCAGTCAGTTATATTTAATTTCGTTGAATAATCCTTCCGACCACTGTTTTATATGCTTTGGTAATATCGAGACTAGAATATTTTTCTAGGACAGGTTTTTCTTTTAATCGATGTATAGAGATGGTCGTATTTTTAGTCCTATGGGATTATACGCGGTCTGAGACACAAGCAAGAATTATGCGAGATTAATAAATCGTATATGATATTTCTATTATTACGAAATGATGTATAATTAATATGTGAAAACCGTAGCTATTTTCGTATCCGCTCAAGGATTCGTGTATATACACATCAAAGTGCACGTATATATACGTACCGAAGTCGCGGCTGAGATTCCACAGAAATCTAAATCGGCGAAGCAGAAACCAAATATTTGCGCAATATGTATATATCCAGGCATTTAATTTGCCTCCCGAGTATAATACAACGGGCAAAAATCTATTTTAAATTCTTTAAGGAGTGTATACGCTTGCATCGCAACATCAAAGGGCGCCACACGGCAAAAAGTATAATTCTACGCGCATAAAAATACAGCTCCAGTGAAAATAATCATCTCGCGTGCAGAAGCTCGCCGCAGCGTAGACAAAAAAAGGAGAAAACGCACTCGACTAAGATGAATGACTAAAAACACAAATACATGTATATCGCGCCTATGCTCTCTCTTTTCTTTTATCTCTCCGATCGGCAGCTCCTATATATATATATGCATTACGAGGCTTTTCGAGAGACGGTGCATTTGTTTAGAGACATCAGGAGTCGAACCAAAGTAAGAGAAAAAAATTCACGAGACACACAGACACACATATCCTTGCCATATGTGGCTCTGACTATCCTCTCTCTCTCTCTCTCGTTTGTAGCCTGTATTCGCTTCCGAGAAGCCCGAGAGTCGTTCCCAAGTCGGCGAAGGCGGCGGAAAAAAAGCTGAAAGCGGCTCGATGAAGAGGAGAAACGCAGAGAGAGAGAGAGAGAGAGAGAGAGAGAGAGAGAGAGAGAGAGAGAGAGAGAGAGAGAGAGAGAGAGAGAGAGAAGATAAAGAGACGAAAAAAGGGTATATACAGGAGATGCCGATCCCTTCGGCTCGTCCTTTATACACTATAGAAGCGTCTCAGCTGCTGCTGCTGCTGCTGCTGCTGCGCGTTACATTATACTCTACGACTGCTGGTCCCTCGAGAGACACACGGAGAGAAAACGTGACCGTAAACGGGACATTTATGATTTTACGCATATTTCGCTGGCTGACGTAATTTCCTCGCGACCTCGAACGATCACTGCCTCTGTATATGTGCATAGCTCGTGTGACATAATCCGCGCGCGCGAGATACGTTTTTGCTCGCGCGCGGAGAAGGATATATTTAAACTTTTCTTTCCTGCCGCGGAGCTTTCGTATACGGCTGAATCGAGGGATATCGCGAAATTTTATAGGGGCTTTTTGAAGCCTCGTTTGAGAAACTGCTCGAAATATAGATCAGGGGGGGATCGATATGTTTTCGAAAGGGGAAACATTCACGTATGCGCGAGAGCAAGGCGGCATGGTTTACGGCGTGTTTTCGTTCGCCGCCGGTGGAGAGGCTTGCTTTATACCCCTTTTTTCCGGCTTGGAGAGAGACTTCGAATTCCGGCCTGTAAAGTGTACAGTCTGAGGGTTTATTTTGCTTCTGTATATTTTCGGGCTTTCCGTGCTGTACCTTACATTCGAACTTGCGCGAAAAGTCAATTCGCACAGTAATAAGCAGAGTCGACGACGGCGCATATATATGCAGCTATATATAACAATCGTGAACGATAATTTCCTCTCCCGTTTATCCGCATTTCTTCTCGTCAGGCCGAATGAAAAAGCAGTTGAGCGTATGAGCGCTCGCCGTCGTCTCTGCGTGCTACATCAAATTTATATCCGCAAATAGACCATGACAGCGACGAATTTTCTTCTATATACACGCGTACCGCGCGAGAACTCGATATAAATTGATAATGACGATTTTCAGTTTATATACGTAGGCTATACACACACGTATGTATATATATATATATATATACCACTCGGTCTGTCGCAATTGTTTTTCATCACGAGCTTCCGTCGTGTGCGTGTGGCCGGCGCCATCATAGTCGAGGCCGAGACGAGCTTTTTCTATAATCGAAATGTCCGGGTTTACGCGCAGACAAAGCGGAAAACACGCGTGCCCGCTTTTTATCGGAGTCGCGTATATACACATCGCGCGAGAATCGAAAGGCCGTTTGCACCGAAGAAGATTTTAATGAAAAATATATCGGTACTTATCGAGTGCTCGAAAATAGATTTACTCTTCGCGCAGCTGTTTATGCTCGATGGCGCGTGGATCTCTTTGGGTGGAAATTCGTTTTCTATTATAGCGCGAGGCGCATAAACAATTACTTTGCCGTTCGACGAGTTGGCGCCTGGTCAGTTAGTTCTCTATTAAAACGGCTAAAATTGTAGCGTATAATACCGAGGCTTTACGCGAGTTTTGACCCCTCGTTTCGGACTCTTTTGCTGCGCGGTTAATATGCCATTGTTAACCTTTACGACGCACCTATAGACATTCTATTCGTGGATCCTCCGCTGGGATCTTGCCTGTCAGAACGGAAATATTTATAAGAATGTGTACGAGTTAGTATTGTTGAACCGATTATAGATATCTCGTTGGCCGTACGCTTTAAATAGAGCTCCGAGATTTTTAACGAGTTTCCAACCATTCCGATTACGTACATTGTCTCACTGGAATCTTATAGACTCGGTGATTTTATTTTCGTAAACATTTCCCACTGGCCTCTATACATTATCAAGATTTGTTTTCAGCTGCGCAGTTGTCTATAATACACGCAACATTCTAATCTGGCACATTATTTTCCACTGATTATCGAGAAACCGAAAATCACCTATAAATTCGAAAATATCACGAAATTTCGAAAAAGTATCTTATACAGTAGGTAACTGCTAAGAGCATCATTCAACGATATTTCTTCCTCTCGCGCGCCCGAGAAATTATGCATCGAAAGCGAGAGAAGGAGGATAAGACTCTCCGCTGTGAGATATCCTTATCGATGCTTCTCTCGACGGGGTCGATTAGCATGAGCTGCCGCGCCAGCGTAAAGATCATAGATCTACCTCTACAGGCCGTCTTTCAAGAAGGTTTCGTCCCTACTACCTATATATATATCGTTGACCTTTCTTCCATTATATATATATATTATCGAAATTGCTAATTCGATCAAAGAGATATCGGATTTTTTTTACCTTGTTTATTTAGGCCAGTATCATTATAATTATTTTATCAGCCTTTATTTGGTGAATTTTATATAGAGGTCATTTCGGATAATACACACGATTTCGTAACGAGCCTTGTGCAATCGAAAGAACGTTCTTGACTCTTTTCAATGAAGATCGAAGACGAATTACATAATAACGCAAATACGATCGCATTTTCGTGACGCGGCTCCAAAATATAAGGAGCCGATCTTTTTGAAATCGTCGATTCGAAGGTGTGCAAATACGAGCGAATAAAGCCCGATGGAAAAGAAGTGGCTACTCGAGCGCGCGAGCTAATAAGCGACCGCGCGTTCGAGTGGACACTCGAAAAGCTCCGATAGTACACTTGAATGATACTGCAGGAGATGAAGCGCGGCCGTTCGGCATTGGCATGTACCGCATGTGTGTGATCTGGCAGAAATTGATATGCGGGAATTATCGTTGGAAACACAGAAAAGATACGATGAACTCGCGATTTTTTTGCACTTCGAATTTATATATGTCATTTGCGATACACGCGGCTATATGCTATACGAGCCATTGGCAGCGTTGCATCATTATACCTACGGCTTCTTCGGGAATTCGGTATTTTCGCAAAAAAAAACTCATCGGAATAACGTAAGGAACGATTACCGCGAACAAAGACGCGCGTCAGCCGTTCTCGGTTTATCATCGTAAACTAGATATCCCCGCGTATCATTCCGAAAGACCTACTTTCCATACGCAGGAAAGATTACGCGAACGCGTTTTGCAAGGAAAAACAGCGAGATCGGAAAACAATCGTTCCAAAAGCAACAAGCGCAAGTATATATACAGCTTCGCGATAAAACCGAGTCTTCTCTCCATCAATCGAAGCGTTACGGCATCGCAGCTTAGCGACATTGATTAATCGGCGCGTCGCAGGCACACTCGCACGACCTCGGCACATAGACAAGTGCAAAACCGTGGGTGCTCGTGGGCGGTGGCTACAGTCGTATATACACGCTCTCGTGTACAATACCTCGGAGGCTTCTTTGGCGCACTTGCGCGCGCGCGTGAGACGAGTCATACCGCGGCATCTGCTTCGACCTCCATAAAGCTCGTCCTACGTGCGCGTCCCCGTTTCTTCGGCGGCAGTCTTCTTTTTGCAGCTCGAGCGAGATTCGTTTTCGTCTCCGCAGCGCGGCTTTTACTTTCTTCCACGAGTATAGACG
Organism: Muscidifurax raptorellus; assembly: GCA_020010945.3. Lineage (NCBI taxonomy): Eukaryota > Metazoa > Arthropoda > Insecta > Hymenoptera > Pteromalidae > Muscidifurax > Muscidifurax raptorellus. The sequence continues at coordinate 6,018,945 of CM052078.1, read as the reverse complement.
CGGCTCTAAATCACCCGCGTAAATTGGGTAATTTTTTTTTCTGTGGATTTTTCTCGGCTTCGCCGTACAAAGGGGGGGTGTATATTTCATTGACATTTAGAGGCCGTAAAGTTAAAAGTAAAATATTCTTTTCTGCGGTAGACCCAACGATTTCGCCGACAAATTCTCCAAACGCCCGATAGCATGTTTTCGCATTAAAATCCGCACTCCACATCCGGCTTGCGGATTTTCCTGCGGAATCGAACGTGCGGCTTGCGCGAGGATTTGAAATATTCCCGCTTTCAACGCATTATCTGCTTTGAGCGCGGTTTAATAAACAGCTTTATGGAATAGGGGTTTACAGTGCGCGCGTATGAATTCACCTTCGTTGGCAATAAACACAAAATTGTCGATGATTCTTCGAACGCACAGCGACACTTTGAGAAAATGAACGGGCAACGGTCGGGTCGTAAAAACGCGGTTCGATCCAATTCTAATCGCTCTGCTCTCAGCGGCGCGAGGGAGTCGGATGTCAGAGCTTGCAAGCTCCGCTATTTCTAGCGACACGATACACAAGGTGCGCGCGTCTGGAAACGAACGCAGGGGAGTTTGCCTCCCGTAATCTCCCGATTTATCCGAGAATTAGTTGCACCGCTCGCAAGCGCCGCGCCGAGCCGAAAGTTATGGCTTTTCACCGCCGGAGACTGCTGGGAGTCGAGTAATAAAGTTTTTTAACGCGCGGTACGACTCTTCATATACAAAAGCGATGCTTCATATATATATATATATATATATATATTGTCCCGCGTGCCCGCTCTGTGCATATAGCGGAGTAATTATAGACGCGTGGATCGTTTGAAATTTTACTGCCGCCACTTTTATTCAGCCGAGAAATCAGCCGTATATATATGTAATGTATTTTGGAAAGTTTTCGCTTCGGGAAATATCTTCAAAATAATTATCAATCAGGCTAAATATACACCACGGATAATAGTCGATTTTTTTCGCTCGCAAGTCCTGATAAGCTCGCCTGTAATCGCTTTGTATATGTACATAACAACGGCTCATCGCGAGACACGTGCACACTTAAAAAGCGCATATACGTTTCGGGAAAGTAGGCCGACGAGCTTTCGATTACAAATACCGAATTCCGAGTGCAAACGTATCTCTGCGATCAGCACTCGAGAATAGTATACCAGTACCGGGAAAAATGAAAACCCGAAAGCCGCAGAGAACCGCGTCTTCAATAATACGCAGCTTCGAGTCGAAAAAAGTTTGCGGGCGTGTTGCAGGGCTTCGCCGCATGAAATGTCAAGTGTCAGAGCGGTTGAACTTTGTCGGCGGCGGTCCCGTGCTATTGAGAGAGAGAGAGAGAGAGAGAGAGAGCAGCGCGGCGATAATGCGGAATCGAGGTTACGCAGACTCTTTCGTAAGCGATTGCGTCGTCGTCCCTTAAAGATCTACCCGAAGCGACTCGACAAAGCACTAAATTATTACACGAGACGAGAATTTTTTTAATAACAATTCAAAGAAATACGATTACACAGACAGTTATGTATATATGCAGGATCTGTTTTTATTCTCGAGGAAAACATTCAGTGCTTTCAGTGTTTCTCAATGGAGAGCCTCTTGCGCCGCGGGGTAATGAAAATTAGCTTCCTACATTAGATGAAGATCTCGCGGAGTCGAGTCTGTTAAGTTGAAGTGCCGGTACTTGGCTCGAAGCAAATTATAGCGTCTCTTTCATTTAACCAGACGTTCCGCGCTACACTCTTATCTATCGCTAATTTCAAAATTATTTTCTCTCCTCTTCTCGCGGCGACTCTCGCGTACATCAGTGCATAAAACTCGAGATAATAATCGTGCCAAATGATTACGACGTGTGTCATGCGTGAAATATATATATATGCGTAATGCACCGAGTTAAATTCTGCTTACGCCCTGTTGATATACCGAGAGTTTATCGGCTCGATGCGAAAAAGGCTTCAGGGTCAGATCGCGTCTTTTCCGAAAAAATATAAAAATATCCGAGAGACGCGCGGCGGTTCCAGCGAATTTTTATACAGATAGACTTTACGAGCGCGCGCAGCTTTATACATGCAAACCCGAGTCGACTGAGTCATTGATGAGAATAAATCAGCGAGTTTGTCAAACAAAGGCTTTTTTATGCTCACCCCGAGAGCGCATATGCGTATGCGGCTCGATACGGATTGGAAAAATCGACGATTTGGATGACAGTTACATATTATATTTTACTGCTCTGCGATTATTCGAAAAGTATATATAACATGTCGCAATGTCGCTCGGTGTAATCATCCTCGTCGTTCTACGCATTATTCTCCAATACACTACGAGAACAACATACAAAATTAGTTCTTAACAACCGACCGATGTACACTTTTTATCGCGTCCACAGAGAGCTACTCTGAAAAGTAGCGCGGTTGATAAGCGATAGGCCGTCTCCCGTTTTCCGAGAAAGCGGACAATCGAGTCTGGAAAAAAAATGATACTGCTGTTGTGCAGCAGATAATTAGATTCCCTTCGAACAGTCGGTACATAAAACACATCACTCGCTTAAGCTCCCCGCCGTCGCGTAAAACTTGCAAGCTTCTCTCGGCATTTATGTCCGCCGTTTCGCGTAAACTTGAATTTAACGGGCGACGCAATTTCGCTTGATTGCACGACGTTCTCGGGGCTCGTATGCGTTAAGCAAGAGTTTGTGATGGAAAAAAAGCTTTCGTCGCTCTATTATTAACATCATCACGGAAGAATACAATTCTAGAACACCGCGGCCGCACCGGCCTTGACGTGTTTATACTCTACGGTTAATAGGGCGCGCATGCGCTGGAAAAACAGCGTTGGATGCCTAATTATCTCTCTGACCTGCGCGTCATGTGTCGTCGAACTTCTTCGAAAGAAAACACACCGACACTAAGTCCTTCATACGTATTCCCATGACTATATATGCGATGCGCTCGCGCGATAATCAAGCTTCGTCCTATAATTCAGGAGCTTGCGATAAACTGAGCCGCGATCGATAAACGATCACGAGCAACAGGTCGGCACAGCGGAGACGAAGTTCGCGAAGAGAAGCTCGCAGGGCATTAATCACCGAATCTCCTCGGCGACGAGGACTACTTTTCGTGCGCTGTGTATATAGCTAATCATCGCCGCGCGTTAATCGAGCCGAGCTCGAGGGATATGTAACATCGTCTCTCCGATGCATCTCACACGCGCGCATTAGTGTGTGAAGTATATAAATAATACGCGGGAAAAGGGATCGGACGTAAAAACTCGTCACGGCTATATGCATACGTATATATATATATATAAAAGCGCGCTGCTCTCTTTCTCTCGAAAATAGTAGTTTACAGAGGTGCGGACTAAGAATAACCGCCGTGTTCCTGCATCACGAGGAAAGGGGAAAAAGAGAGCGCGCCGCGTTCCAACGTATATATACTGTGTATAATACACAAGAGACGGCGAGCGCACCTATTAATAGGAGGGAATATAAGAGGAATCGGATTGATTGATTCCGAGATTTTTGCCTCGTACCCCATTGTTTTCGTATGGGCCATCCGGAATTCGAATGTACGTAGTATAAAGGTCTCTTGAAAATACCGCAGCACAATTTATATTCTTATCCGCCCGCGATTATACGTACATATATATTTTTTAAAAAGTTGTAGCAATACGATGATTATGCATATACCGCTTCATTTATCATTGTAGAGAGCAAAAAATCATACCAGCTGAATTTCAGCGGCGAATAGCTTTCCAAACGTCACAGCGAAGGGGTTAACACGAAAACAATATGAAGCCGGTGAGTATATTTAGCATCCTGTCTGTGCTTTGAAAATTAGGCCGCGGAAAAGCCGAATCGCTCGTCTCTTTTACAAACGCGGAACTGGAGTCGCAAGAGGTGAGTTTAGCGCAGTGCTATATAAACGCGAGACTTCTATTCGGAGAGTCGTAATGATTAACCGCCCGTGACGCAGCGATATTGTTTCCGCGTGTGCTTTCAATAGAAGCAATAATCCCTCTCGGCTTGAAAAATGTTGAAAAGTGCGCTCCCCTACATTACGTTATATACGCCCGTTATTAAAGACCATCAACGACGAACTTATCGGGCTAAAATTTAATCTCCAGCGAAAGGTCAAGTCGTATCGGCCCGAGCTTTCGTCGCTCGACTTTTTGATATATACTTATTATACGAATTCCTCTCGGGAGCGAGAGTAAAAGAGACCTCGAATACGTTGTACTATATACATGGAATGACGGAAAAAATAGATTTCTGGCTAAGTTAAATCGACATCTCTGTGTCGCGCGCACGCAATCGGCGTCTTCTGCGAAACGCGCGCCCTTATCTCCTCGATAAACTCTCCGAGGCGCGGTGGTTCGGTTATACTTAATTTTTAAGTTTTTTTTTCATATTCGAGACAGAGAAAAATCTCTGGGTTATCGGGTCGGCCCGGATACGTTATATACTCGTAAACAAAACTTGTTGAGCGTCTCAGCGGTACGTATATATATATACACCGCATCAAAGGGCACTAGAAAGAGAGAGAGAGAGAAAGCTTATCGGCGCTTAACCGCTTCATTCATGCGCGCGCTTCCGGTTAGGAATTATTTTTGTCTGCACTTGAACTCGCCGTTCTTTCTCTCTCTCTCTCTCGATCTGTATACGTGTCTTTCTCCCGCGATAGTCACGAGAATTCTAGGAACGAGGAATCCTTTCGCAAAGCACGCCGGAGATGTGCCGTAATTTAGATAAAAGGATTTAATTGGCTGTTCTCGAGGTTCGATGCGAGAGAGAGAGAGAGAGAGAGAGAGAGAGAGAGAGAGAGAGAGAGAGAGAGAGAGAGAGAGAGAGAGAGAGAGAGTGAGTTGCGGACGCATACATCATGGATATACATATACGGAGGGAATTTATCGGCGAGTTTTAACGACTGATATGCGCGTGCGTTGAGATCGAAAAAAAGCGTGTGACTGATAGCGAGATCTCTGTTATGTGTATAGGGTAGCTTCTTTCGAATTTAATGTTATACGAGATTATTCCCGGAGAAGCGTATCAGCGGCGACGGTTGGATTTTAGAAACGAGAGAGTCGAGGCATTTTGTGATTCACGTCGAATATACGAGCGTATAATTATTTCAAGCGAGATGGACGATTCGTGGCCTGTACAGCGCCAGATTCAATTATAGCCCTATCAAAGTATCGGGACGAGACTGCCAGCGAACAGTTTTATGAAATCGAAGCGCGCATTGAATAATATCAGCATCGCGCTCGTTAAGTAATTTAATCATCGCCGGCTGACCAAAGTCTTACATCTCAATTTGATTTGACGCAATGTATACTTTAGATATGCCGCATATTCTGCATAATATAAGTACTGTACACGGTTCTTCGAAAAATTACCATCTCGGATAATTCACGATCGCCACAGTTTAACGCGACTATTGTCCGGAATATATATATGCAACGATAATATAATCAGCTTTTCAGATCGTAATCGTCAAATACAACAGCTGCGAAATGAATGGATCTAAAAATAGTCAACGCAGATGTATTAATACCTCGTCGCGCGAGCAGAGACCATGAAAATAAACATTTTCCATTGCAAAAATCTATTACATACACGGCCGCTACTCTAGACTTAATGATTTCGCCGCGAGACGACTCCTAGAATAAAAATTTTACTCATCGCGCTCGTAAATGTATTAGGTGTGGCTCGCATAGAACGAATCCAACGAAAAAGGCTAAACACACAATAAAATCGAATCATCTTAATTGAGACGGCATATCCCATAAATCGTGAGCCATTAAATGATTGAGGTATCGCTTTACCATCGAATATATAGCATAGCACAAAAAAAATCGGTATATAAGCAGTGCATATCCCGCAAGGCATCTCAAAAAGAATAAGACCGCTGCACTCGAGAGAACATTAAAAAAAAGCAACAGAATTCGAGTTCATAAAGCCGTCTTTATCGATGCCTTAATCTCCTCCTCTCGCGAGGTATACATATATGTAACATACAAGAGGGCGCCCGGTTCAATTTCGGCCCGAGAAGAAGCAGTGCATCGTCTCGATTCAGGTTATACACACACACACACACATACATAGAGAGAGGCGAAGGGGAAGAAGATGAACGAGGCAGATAGCCGCGCGTTTGAGCGAAAAAAGGAGCGACTCGATATCGTTAGCCGGGACGAGGGCATCCCTAATGAGGGTATCATTTTTCAGGGTCATGCTTCTAGGATCGAGTCGCGTGTCACGACGCGCGACACGTGCTGCCTGAACTCTCGCGCGAGTTTACCTGTTGTCGGCCTCCTCGAGCCGGGCATCGAAATCGCCCACTCGAGAGAATGCCGTCTGCTGTCGGACAAACGCGGAAGTGCCTGCTCGCAACCCGTTTTACACGGATTTATTTATCCGCGCCGAGGAGAGTGTGGACGGAATAGTCCTTTTCATTCCGCGTTCGATCGCGCGCTCTCTATGCTGTTTTTGCTCTCTTCGGATGAGATGCAGCTGTTGCGTGGGCGTGTGTGTATACGCGCCTTGTGGCGTTGGCTTGTGTGTATAGCGCTGATTATTCATTGCTGCTTGTTGAACGTTCTCGCGGAGTGCGCTTTCAACACTTTGCTTATGTATATATATATAGTCTTGAATACAGAGACGCGAGATGCATATAGCGCTCGACTCGAATAGTTACGCGTATATACGTATTAAATCATCCGAGCCACACGCGTTATACTCAACAACTTTATATCGATCGAAATATATGGATCCACCGCCCAGTTATTACAGATGTAACTCGTTGTGTATAGACCGGCATTGTTTGGCTGCGTAAGATAAATAAATATTTTTATCGCTAGCCATACATACCTATACACGGCTAGCGGAGGTAAACAACATCTTGGCCAGGTGATCTCGTGTATATAAATCGCGTGTACAATATAACGTATACGCATCTCGTGCGTCGATCCAGTCGTGCATATAGTGCGCATCGACGCGCACGATAACGCTCGGCGGTTCGTTGACCATTTACAATCGATTTCATTGCGTCATATGCGCAGCCGCTCTCTCGATCCTTATGCGCCTTTTATTTTCCAATTTCCGCGTCGGCCTTGCGCCCGCCGATTATTATCGACTCTCGCGCGTGTACGTATGCAACGATCGCACGTGTAATTTAAAAAGCCATCGTCTGCCGTGCATTGTTTGTTCGGAAATTGGCGTTTTTCGATGCTACGCGCGCGCGCGGCACATAATTTATGCGTTTAATTGGACGGCGCTGGTGGGATGATAATCGCGCGGGTGCGCGTCGAGGTGCACTCGTTAGTTTGATTAACGACGACGAGTACACATGTACGCATGAGTAATAACAGAAGTGTCGAAAAGTCGCGATCGCATTGAGGCACTGATTTCTGACAAAATTAATTATATAAGCGTCGCATGCACTCGAGGAGTGCGATGCTTCTCAGCACGCGTCGTGAGTCATTCGCTGAGACGCGTATCTCTTTGGTACAATCAATCATCGAGCCGAGAGCGTATAAGTATAGGTTCTCCTTTTGCTCAATCAAGCCGTGATTCTTTGTAATGCGGAAGCCATATTCGCGTTTGCTGTACGAAGACGTGGTCCACGCGTCGCTATTCGATTGTTTTCAATGAGAATTAATGCCACGCCGATAGTATCTAATTCGAGCTGTTTGATGAACTCTCGCGTCGCCCCCAACATGGAATTCGTCGAATCCATGCGACTTTTTCCGCTCTACCCATACTTTATATGTATATATATACACGCTCGCGCTCCCATTGAGGTCGCAATCTAATCTGGGAGCTTATGTCGAATCCAGCGTGGATTTTCCTTGATATATACACCGGTCGTTTTGCCACGTGGCCAAAAATAAAAAATAACAATTACACCGGTGTGATTAATGAAAAATCGCTTGGCTCATGATTCTCGTGAATTCAGAGAGTATACCGTTAAGTTCTTCATTAAAAAAAAAAAGAATAGCCTCGCATTTTCAAATTACCCGCACTCATCCCCAATTACATCGAAAAAGCTCGTCACAGCCCAAAATTAGCCTAAACGCAAAATAATACAGGGCCCACATCGCAATCTCGTAACGATATACCTCCCCTTCCCCCCACTCGACGACCGCTACCCCCACCCCATCACCGTCTCCTCCTTCTCCCCCCTCCTCTCAATTGTAAATCATCGAAAGAGAGAGAGCAGCCGGTTTTTATCGCTCACGCACACGCGCGATTCACTACCCGAGCAGAGATGCGCCGATACCGATCTAATGTGCCTTCTCCGCACTCGAGCGAGCCCTTAATGAGCGCGCAAATCGCCGCACTTTGATACCACCGCAATACCGTCACTTATGCCTCGCAAAACGAAACAAAAAAAGAAGAAGAATTATGAATCGCGGCTTTCCGGTAGGAAACGGCACGATCCCTGTACACAACGTGCGAGCTGTGAAGATCGGTATTTACGATAAGCGTAGCGAATAGAAAAAAAAATATCCAGTACTCACCACGGCCTGCGTATAGGGCAGGTGGCAAACGAGGAGGACGACGAGTAGATAAAGGCAGGCGAGGACCGGCAGGGGCCGGAGCGCGCCGTGATCCCGGCGTCGCTTCTCGGCTGGTCCCATCTCGCCCTCGACGGCGAGAGCAGCCCTCCTCGAGTCTCCCTTTGAAAACTCCTCGCGTATCCTAGAGCTCCTTCTCCCTCGAGTCAGCGGCGGCAGCAACGGCGACGACGGCTACGAAATCTTCTCTCTCTTTCTCTCTCTCGGTCGATTCTCGTCGGTCGAACGGCGGCGCGGTGCCGAGCGCACGGAGGATCGTTCTCGATCTGCGGCGCGCGTGCGAGCGCTCGAGTCAGAGAGGCGCGCGCGCGCGTCGGTGTGTAAACGCGATCCTCGGGCTCTGTTTCTCTCTTTCTCCGCGTCGTCGGTCTCCGTCGGGCGGCGAGCCGATGCCGTTCGTTCGCCAGGGCGAGGGCCGGCCGATTGGACGTCCCTCCTCCGCTGCCGGCGCCGCTGCGCTTTCTTATCTCCGTGTATCCCTGCGCGCGCTCTCCTTCTCCGCTGTGCTCCGCTCGGAGCCGCGGCGGCCCACGCGCGAGGAAGAAAGAGCGAAGCGAACCGATAGCGCAGCAGCCGCGCAACAGTCGGGAGGAGACGCGCGCTCGGACTGTTGGCGCGCTCTTCGACGGCTCGGGGAGGCTCTGCTCTCGCTCCCCTACCGCCGCCGACGACGACGGCCGCGGCGGCCCTTGCCGTGCGCGCGTACGTGCCGATGCCGCGGAGGAATCGAGGCTCCGCCTGAGAGAGAGAGCCGCACCGACAGCAGTGAGAGAGAGACCGCCGCCCGCTCGTTCCACCACCGAACGCCGCGAGAACGCGAGAGAGCGTAGTTTTCATTGAGGGAGCTCCCCGGACGGGACGCGCGCCCGGCTGTACGAGCAGAGCAGCCCGATAGCCACTCGGCGGGAGCACGGACTGCGCGAGCGCGCCCGCCGATCAGACCGATCGTCTTCGGACCGACTTTTGCACGGCTTTTCTCTTTTCGCTAGGCGGCCAGTCTCGCCTCAGAGACAGAGGGAGAGAGAGAGAGAGAGAGAGAGAGAGAGAGAGAGAGAGAGAGAGAAGGGACAGAGTGCGAGTGCCAGGACGACGGAGAAGAGATCGGTGCAGCCAACGGGAGAACTCGCGCGTAAGCGCGAACTCACTGCTGGCCGATCGACATGACCCGGTTGGGATTGCGGTGAGTACAATTTTATACGAGCATCTAACTCTGTTCTTCTCTGTCGTCGCCTCGATTTTTCGAGATCGGCAGCGGTCCTTCAAACTCCTGCGAGAAATTATGGTAATTAGCTATCCTCGGCATGCGCCGAATCTCGGTATAGGGACTGGTTCCCGTGCTCTCTTTTTTGCTCGAGGCAACTTGCGCCCCCTTCGCGAAGAAACCCGATTTCAGCTGCAGCCGCGCGCGCAATAATTTTTATCGCGAGTATTTTATTAATGCGCCCGTGACTTAACGGTCCCCTCTCTCTGTTCGCTTATTAAAAATCTCATATATACGCGGTGCAGTTTGATAAATGATGGGCCTGCCATGCAAATTCGAGGGTACAGTTATCATTACAGCGCCGATCGAAATGAAAAATAAGCCTCTTCTCTGCCTACAGGTGCCTCGCATCCCTGCTGTTCCTGGTCGCTGTCGCTAGAGGGGTAAGTTGCGCTTGACGCGTATATTCATCATAAGCATGTACGAAGTCGCTGCACGTGTGCGTGAAAAAGCTCGCCGTGCGCTCGGTTTGCCATCCGCGCGCCGAATGACGATCGCTGCGACGCAGAGCCGCTGATTCCCCCGCCATGCAGCTCGAGAAAGCGCGGGGGAGAGATGGGATCGGATTTCGGAGAGCGAATAGTAGGCAACCGGTTGAGCTTGGGAGTAGAGTCGCTGGAGAACGGTTGCGCTACCGCAGGCGCGGAAGGGGAATCCCCGAGCTGTGCTGGATGATGGGGGAGGGATGTCGGGCGATTTTTTTTGTCGGTGATTACGCTCGCAGGAAAGGATTCGACTGAGCTTGATTACGCTGATGCGGTTGCATTCTTTGTTTTTGTAGTTGCGGTGAATTTACTTGGCTCATTTCGATCGGTTTTTTTCGAATATTCGTGACACTTTTTCTTTAGATTGCATATGGCTAATAAAATTGTTCGAGAAGTTCTAGGTTATTAGAGCAGCAATTTTCAAACCATACGCGAGATGCTTTATGACACTGCATAATGCACCGATGACTCAGATTTCATTTAAGCGAACCTTGGTACATATAGTCGAGGCATATTAACATTTGGAATTGACATTAAACGCGCTTCTAGCACAATGGCATAACTTTTGATTTACGATTCCAATCGCGTTTTGCAAATTTACTTGCCAAGCAGTTCATCAATTTCAATGTTTTTACGTAAAATTAGAAACTTTCTCAAAGAGAAAGCCAAAGCTTTTCACGTATTAGAACTATATCCGAAATAGTAAATCTATAAATATCAATCTCGTGTGGACACCCCTTTTTCCATAACAAATCGCTAAAGCAAGCTCCGTACATCTTTCAAATTATTTTCAAAGGGCCTAAAAGCTGCCGAGCTAATAAATAAAAATAATCAAACTATTTATTCTCTCCGCTTCGCTCGCCTTCGTCTGGCTTTCTAAAAAATTTACGAGCTCGCGCGAAGGCATTAATAAGAACGAGTAGAAAAAAAAAACCGAAAGAATTAGGACTCGGTCGAGAGTGTTGAAAAAGGGCGATCCAAAAATACGATTCAGGCGCGCGACGCTCATCGCGTACATTATTATTATTATTCCACGCCGGTGCGGAGTGTCGGCCGTTTGCTTTGGAGAAAAAATGGGGGATTATTATTATATATAGGCGAGGCATTTTCACCGTGCGGCAGCGACCGGTTCGCCTACGTCCGGGATTTTTCGTTAATTCCTACACCGACTCATTTGCATCGCTCGTCGTGTGCTGCAGGTTTCCGATTGTGTATCTACCCCTTCTCCGCGTCGCTCTGATTTTCTTATCGAGTTGCGGAACGAATTTTTCCTCGAGCCCGGGGTGAGCACCTGCACGCGAATGAGATGCCGTATCGATAACGGTTATTTCGTAACTGTTCGTCGTTATTCTTAATAACTTTGCGTAGTAGCGATTTCTTTTCGAAGATTTTGCACTTTTTTAACGGAATTTCGTTTCGATGCCCCGCGGTCAAGCTGCTTCCGTTATATCGCGATGGAGTATGCGGAAAACGTAATTTTTTTTGCGCGACGATCAAGAATTTGTTGTACATTTAAAAAGCGACTTGAATATTATTCAATCAACTGACGCGAATATATAACGGTCATCTGTTTTCGTCTGGAAACGCAAGCTGCACTCATTTTGATATAGCCGCGCAGGTTTTATCAAACTGTTTGTTCAGCGCGATTGTCAACTCGAAAGAGTGTTATCTCGTATTCCCGAAAGTAAGCATACATGTATATAATTATGAAGACAAGCTTTCGTCAATAAACAGCTGAAAGCAACGAAAAAAAAAATTTCACGCCCGTAACATGAAAGTCTATATAACAAAGTGGAGCACTCGCGTAATGCACCGTCGACAGGCGCGCTGGGAAAAAAGCTCATAGGAGAAAAAGCTGTATAACCGACAGATAATGCAAATGGGTAATGATATTGACCCGATATTTGAGAGTCTCCGTATACTGCGAGGCGTATAATCATTCGGCTCGCCGCGCGCGTGTCCCAGATAGAGACTTTAAACGCCGTCGTCAGCTTCTCTCTCTTTCAGTGGGACGTCAGGGGGGAGGTAAATCGAGATGCGGAGGAAGATCAGAAGGAGAGACGAGGAAGAGATAAACGGCGTCGCGCATCCGCGTAAAGACATCGACGCACGCACACATCAGCCACTCGAAGAAAATCCGCGCGCAATCGCGCAACCGTCGACGAGAAAAACGCGAGATAAAAATGGCCGTTCCAGCTATCTCGGTAACGACGAAATTTACCTTACGCCGATTCCTCGAGCTCAATGGAAATAGGCCGAGCTTTGCGCGCACGTGTTTACGTATGAAATTTCCTGCGCATCCATGCATTCTCGCGCACTCCGAGAGCGCAGCGCCGGTGAAAGTGCTCAGCGATGGGCTCTTTTTTCGCCCTCTACTGCACGGCAGAGCTGATAGCAAAAGTTGCAAGTCGCACGAAATCAGAGATGTTTGCGAAAGCGATCTTTTGCGGAATTAGTCGAGTCTGCGTAGCGCTGCTCGGGTGTCGCGCTGATAAAATTCATTTACTTTTTCTTTTAACTCCGTGAAAATACGTCTCTGTCGAAGGAAAAAAAAACGTTTTCGCCGAATTCAACGCCGCAGAGAGACCTTTTCCAGATTATTTATATCATCAATTACGATCGACCACGGATTAAACGAGCAACGCTTACATCAGCACTGGCCAAGCAACGGCAGCGAATAACTTGTCAAGCCTTGTAAATGTACTATTCGAGCAAGCGCTCGAATGTCGCGTATATGCAGAAAGTGCGTAGGCTGCACGCTCGCCTGCGATTTCAGTGTTCTTGATGATTCGATGTAATGCTAGAGCGGTGTAAAATCACTTCCGATACTTTGAGCTCGTTATCACGAAATTGTTGCCGTCTTGGGCGCATGCGATCGCTACTCAGTGCTCTTGCGGGTTGACCTAAAAATTCATTGCGTCATGTATACTGCCGTCTTCGCAAAGTGCGCGCGAACGAGAGCATCAACTGTGTATTAAATTATATATTTATCGTCTCGCGTGTTAGACACGTTCGCTTTTTGTAATGAAATGAAATGAAGCTAGCTCGTGCGGCAGTTTCGTCGGCGAGAAAAAAAGTGCTGAATGAAGTAACGGTATATAATTGGATAGGCTCACTCTGGCGTAAGAAAGATAAGGAGCGAATTTCGTAAAGATTCGTAATATCTGGTATAGGTGAAGGCCGGAATAAGGGGTCATCGTTCATGAACACCATAATTTGGCTTGTGACCTATTCGAGCGGCGTATCAGTTTCGGATACAGGCAAGCTTTTCCTCTTTTTCTTGATTTTTCATCGAATAATTTTGCGCAGAAGGATTCTATGAATTTTTACCGGAGTTATAAATAATTAAGAATATAAATCATACCGATTTGTTTTCTAGCGCAATACATACAACTACACACAATGGGAGGCGAGACCAGACGAAACGCCGCAACGGGGTGACGTGCCGGGCACCTCCGACGAATACGACTACCCAGACAACTATCCGAGACAACCGCAGCCACCGCCTGTGCACAACCAGAGCGGCAACGAGGGCTACGGTCAGCACGGCCAGGCATGGAGTAGCTGGGAGGAACGGCAGCGCTACGAAGAGCGACTGCGATGGGAGGCACGCCAGAAACTCGAGGAGCGCCGTCGACAGGAATCTGGTTCGCAGTATGGCTCTGGTTCCGGCTCCGAGTCGGGGGCTCGGCAGGAGTCCCAAGACAGATACGGAGAGAACGGTTATCCCAGCAGCTACAAGGTCTATCCGGCTCCCGGATATAATGCCCAGAAGAACTGCACCGGCTCTGGCTGCTGCTATCCCAAGTGCTTCGCCGAGAAAGGTTCTAGAGTAAGTTTTACTCGTTGACATTTTTGACGACAATTTAGCAAAGGATTCTTCATTTAACGCTGTATTCATTGACTTTAGGGACCACCAGGACTGATGGGACCTGTCGGCCCTAAAGGAGAACGTGGTTTTCCCGGTGCCGAAGGCTTTCTAGGATCGAAGGGTGACAAGGGAGATCCTGGCCCACAAGGTCAAAGGGGAATTCGCGGTGAACGAGTAAGGATTGTCTTTTACATGTACACTCTTTACGGATTTGATTTATCGATTGAGACTTCAAAGAACGAATGTTTGAACAGGGAAAAATGGGTCTTCCTGGTCACGCTGGACAAAACGGTGTGCCTGGTATTCCGGGAGCAGCAGGACCTCCTGGTATGCCTGGTCGAGATGGTTGCAATGGAACCGACGTAAGCTTTTATTTACTCAACTTACTGGCGAAGCAAAATTTATTATAAACTTTCTTTTTTTTCATAGGGATCTCCTGGACTTCATGGATTACCCGGAGAGCCAGGACCTCGTGGTTTACCCGGCACTCTGGGAAGCAAGGGTGACAAAGGAGAAGCTGGGCACTGTGGACTTCTTTTAACTGGACAAAAAGGTGAACCAGGAAGCGATGGTGTGCAAGGAGCGCGAGGTATTCCAGGACCTCAAGGATATCCTGGCCAGCCTGGCCAGAAAGGTGAAAGGGGACCAGTTGTAAGTATAAGCATCAATGACTCGGGCATTCTTTATTGTTCAATAAAGCTTAGTTGTGGAATTTTTGTTACCTTTTCCTAGGGATTTACTGGGCCCCAAGGTATCAAAGGAGAAAAGGGTAATATGGGCGTTGGGTTCGAAGGAAAAAAGGGAGACAAAGGTGACAAAGGTGAAGTAGGAC
The DNA here is from genome assembly GCA_020010945.3 of Muscidifurax raptorellus. Taxonomy (NCBI): domain Eukaryota; kingdom Metazoa; phylum Arthropoda; class Insecta; order Hymenoptera; family Pteromalidae; genus Muscidifurax; species Muscidifurax raptorellus. Next base: position 6,003,919 of record CM052078.1, on the reverse strand, counting down.
CACCGGGTGAAAGCGTCACACAACCATTTGAAAGTGGTGGTCAAGAGGTGATAGGACCCACGGGACCATCTGGAGCTAAGGGTGACAAGGTATATACACGTACATGATATCAATTAAAAACTCGATATTAAGTTAATTGTGGATTTATTTAAAATTCGCAGTTTTTAATTGCCAACTAATTCAAGGTAAATTTTACTTTTCAATAGGGTGACATGGGATTTTATGGACAAAAGGGAGAGCCAGGGTACGTGGGCGACCACGGTGTGCCAGGTCTAAATGGTCCAAAAGGAGAGAAAGGTCTTCCCGGAGCACCTGGAATTCGAGTACTCATTGCATTCTACTAGAAAGAAAATTAGGTTGAAAAGGCAACTTGTAAATTAATATTCTATCATAGGGTCGCGATGGATACTCCGGACCTCCCGGACCTCCAGGAAGGAAAGGTGATCGTGGTTACGATGGTGCAGATGGATTGCCTGGACTATCTGGCCCAAAAGGAGATGCCGGATTAGATGGGCCAGCAGGAATACCCGGTATGCGCGGTCCTCCAGGTCCACCAGGCGTAAGATAATTGACATATACAAATAAAAAGGCGTTAAGCTTTTAAAATTTAGTTGAATATATTCAATTTAATTTTAGGGTGGCAAAGGACAACCAGGTCCTCCTGGAGAGAAAGGTCCTCGAGGATATCCCGGACCCATTGGTCTCAGAGGGTCTGACGGATATCCTGGTGCACCCGGTCCTAGAGGTCCACTAGGTCCTATGGGAGGTCCAGGATTAGCTGGTGTACCGGGAACAGAAGGCGCGCCAGGTGAAAAAGGTGCCAAAGGAGAGCCAGGACTCGCTGGATTCCCTGGCGAAGCTGGACCCCGAGGTTTCGTTGGGCCCATGGGCCCCCCTGGACCAAGAGGTCCTCAGGGTGAAAAAGGATTGTCGATTGTTGTAAGTTATCATATTTATAATTATTGAATTGAATCACTTGTTTGTCTGTAATCTATAACAATTATTTTATTATTTTGTAGGGTCCAGCAGGAATGGACGGAGTAAACGGACGAGATGGTATGAAGGGTCAAAAGGGAGAAAAAGGTTATGGAGGATCACGAGGTCGTCCAGGTGATTCCTTAGAAGGTATTCCCGGAGCTCCGGGTGCCCCTGGTATGCCCGGAGAAGCAGGCATTCCTGGTCGAGATGGAGCACCTGGTTTTCCTGGACTTCCCGGAGAAAAGGGTGATGTTGGTGGGAGATGTACTCAATGTCTTCCTGGAATTAAGGGAATTAAAGGTGATCGGGGCCTCGATGGTAGAAACGGATTGCCCGGTGCTCGAGGTCCACCTGGCGAACGCGGATTTCCAGGCGAAGCTGGTTTGGATGGTTTACCTGGTCCTATCGGTCTTCCTGGTGCACGTGTATGTATATTAAATTATCGCTTCTAAAAATATATATATGTACCAGATTTGTTTTAATCCTTTTTATGACTATAGGGAAAAGACGGAATACCTGGTTCTCCAGGACCTCAGGGAGAACAAGGTCGAGATTGTGTCATAACCAAAGATCAATTCAAACTGGAAAAAGGGCAGAAGGGTGACAGAGGTGATGAAGGTAGGCCTGGACCAACTGGACCGGAAGGTCCTGCAGGAGAAAAAGGAAGAGCTGGCAGTCCAGGATTCCCTGGTACAAAAGGAGATACGGTATGGATACACTAAAATAAAAAAATTTAAATATTCACAAATTGTTATGAAGTCTACGAGGACGATTTTTGTTTTTACAGGGTGAACGTGGTCTACCAGGATTAGACGGAATATCAGGAAGACCCGGATTCCCTGGTCAAAAGGGTGAAGCAGGATTAAGCATAAAGGGTGAACAGGGTGATAGAGGTGACAACGGACATGTTGGTCAAAAGGGTGAACCTGGTTTTAGTGGACCAAAAGGAGATCGAGGTACGTTCATAAGCTATATAAATTTCATTATTTTTACTCAGTTCTCCGTATCACACTCATATTCTGAAATTCAATTATAATAAATATCATATTATTTATCATCGATATTTGTGAAGGTACATGTCCACCTTTGAATCTCACGGAAGTAGCGGTTGGACCACCTGGAAATAGAGGTCCAAAAGGTGAACCAGGTTTACCTGGTTATGATGGAGAGAAAGGTGATCGTGGCTTCCCAGGAGATACCGTAAGTGATTTAACAATATTTCTAGACGCGTACAAGTTTAACAGATTGAAGGTATATAAAATTATTTTCAGGGACCTCCGGGACCTATTGGCCCCGTTGGAGCTCCAGGACAAACAGGACCTAGAGGGTTACCAGGACCCCGTGGAGAAAAGGGTATTACCGGACCTATGGGATTCCCTGGTGAACCTGGTATGACAGGTTCTAGAGGATTACCTGGATTTAATGGTCCAAAAGGTGCTAAAGGAGAGGCAGGAATATCAATGAAAGGAAGTCCTGGTTTACCTGGTCCCCAAGGACCTAAGGGAGACAAAGGTGTACCTGGGCCAGTTGGAAAGGATGGTCCGGTAGGATACTCTGGTTTGCCAGGAACTCCAGGAGAGAAGGGTGATTTGGGAGAACCTGGATTGAATGGAATTCCTGGATTACCTGGAGCTAAAGGAGATATTGGACCCGTTGGTCCTCCAGGACCACAGGGTATCATGGGCACACCTGGTACAGATGGATTTAAAGGTAATTTAAAAATAATGTATATATTTTTATTTAATTGTTAAAAAAATTATTTTAAATGCTCTCTATGGAAATACTTAAGGTGAACCTGGATTACCTGGTGAACCTGGAAGAACTGGTTTACCTGGATTACCTGGAGTAAAAGGTGATGTGGGAGTGCCGGGTATTGATGGCGCCAAGGGATTCCCCGGACGTAGAGGACCACCTGGACTACAAGGTAACTTTAAAAAAAACAATAAAGAATCTCTCTGATGCATTTTTTGCCAATATTTCATAAAACTTCATCTCATTGTTATAATTTGTATTAAGGTCGACCTGGTCGAGACGGTGCGCCTGGATTAAAAGGAGACCGCGGTGAAAAAGGTTTGCAAGGCTTTCCGGGTATGCCCGGTATGGACGGCAAGCCAGGTCGTCCTGGAGAATTCGGCCCTAAGGGTGATATTGGTTTCCCGGGAGAACCAGGACCGATGGGTCCTATAGGTTTGGAAGGCGAAAAGGGTGATCGTGGAGATCAAGGCTTTACTGTAAGTGCTTAACTTTATTCCTTGTCAGTAGAAAAAAAACATATTTTATTTGAATTTGCATCAGATTATTTATTTTTGTGGTTTATTTATTAGGGTCAAAAAGGTGAACCTGGTCAAGTTTCGGAGAAGGGACAGAAGGGTGAACCGGGAATGCCGGGTATACGCGGACCTCAAGGACCACCTGGATTAGATGGTCGGGATGGTGAAAAAGGAGACGCTGGTGAACCTGGTTATGGTCGAGATGGCCCCACAGGAGACAAGGGTGAGCCTGGTTTGCCTGGCAGAGATGGAATACCTGGTCCCAAGGGAGACAGAGGCGACATTGGACTGAGTGGCTTGCCTGGCCTAAAGGGTGACATTGTAAGTATCATTTTTATTGTTCAGATTCTAGTATCTGTATTAATACAGTCTTGGCCATAAAATATTTCAAATTTATTTTAAATTTATCTTTTAAATTTATTTTTTTTGAAAAATGTCCATTTATTAGGGATACCCAGGACCTGTAGGAGAACCTGGAATACCTGGCTTAGATGGTATAGATGGAATGAAAGGAGATGTTGGCCCACCTGGTATGGCAGGTTTCCCTGGATTGGATGGAGAGGTAGGGCTACCTGGAAGACCTGGGTTTGATGGACCAAAGGGAGAGCGAGGACCTGAAGGTAATTTTTGGTTCCTGTGCTTGCTGAATAATCTTAGATTTGAAATTTTGCTACATCTAAAAATATTCATTCGATTCTTAGGACTTGAGGGACCACCTGGATATTCTGGGCCTTTGGGCGAGAAGGGTGATCGGGGCTCTCCTGGTTTAACAGTCAATGTTAAAGGAGATAAAGGAGAACCTGGAAGACCGGGATTCCCTGGTCTCAATGGAGAGAAAGGAGATATCGGATTTCCGGGACCAGCTGGTTTTGTTGGTGAAAAGGGTGACAAGGGAGAATATGGTACCCCAGGGTTGTCAGGACTCCCAGGTCCTCAAGGAGAGAAAGGTAAATTTTGTTATACATTTTTCTAGAGCCATAGCTAAATGTACTATCTTCATTCTGTGTACGCTAAGTTTCGATATTAAATTTCATTTTTACAGTCCATGAATCTTAAGTATTGTTCATAACATGTGCGTCAACCTTAGACCCTTGTATGATGCCGAATCTGAGCTCCGAAATTCTAGGTGGTTGTAAAACTTTACGCACTTGTTACAAACTTTACTATATTAACATTATATAAGTCTATATTTATACTAGATTGCATTTTAATAAATTATCTTATAAATTATTTTCTATTTACCCATAAATTTTATCTGCGCAGAAGTTATAATTTTAAATGTTAGGTTGCAGAAATAAGAAGATATTAACTTGTTCAAAAAATTCATTTGCAATCTCGTAGTATCGACGTAACGAATCGAATATTCAACATTGTATTGCACAATACTGGATTTAGAATTATTTCTTGAATGTACACGTTTTATTATGCTTCGTGAATTTATTTTTTGTTTTCTTATATGCTTCTACACATGTATTTGTAGGTGATCGCGGACCAATTGGTCCTATCGGTCCACCTGGATTGACAGTCAAGGGAGAAAAGGGTCTTCCTGGTCTTCACGGTAAACAAGGTAGAGACGGTTATCCTGGTACCCCAGGAGCTAAGGGAGAAAGAGGACTCCCTGGATTACCCGGATTGAAGGGTGATGCTGGATTGCCTGGTACTTTCGGCCCTCCTGGTATGAAGGGTGATATGGGTCTTCCTGGTCCTACTGGATTGCCAGGAAGAGATGGACCGAGCGGTTTAGACGGAATACCTGGTGCGATAGGTGACAAAGGTGACAAAGGAGACCAAGGTCCACCAGGACTTTTCGGTGCTCCGGGACAAAAGGGAGAACCTGGTTTGCCTGGTAAGTTGTTATCTTTGACTATGAATCACACTAAAAGTGCAGTATTAGAATATTCTTTTCATTAAATTTAATTATTTATACTTTAGGTCGCAATGGTTTGGACGGAATACCAGGACAAAAGGGTGACAGAGGATGGGAAGGTAGAGAAGGATTGCAAGGCGCTCAAGGAGAAAAGGGAGATAGAGGATATAATGGTGCAGATGGACAGATGGGATTGGTTGGACTTGACGGAGAGAAAGGAGACAAGGGTGATGCTTGCTTAGCTTTACCTTCGGAACGCGGAGAAAAGGGTGATCGAGGCTACCCCGGTAAGAGAATTCTGCTTTCTTCATACCTTATATACTATGGTCATTTCAAAGTATTTATTAACGATAAAATATTACTATTAGGACCTGTCGGACCTCCTGGGCTTCCTGGTCCTAAGGGTGAGCCAGGTCAGCCTGGGTTCCCAGGAATGGATGGTCCCAAGGGTATGCCTGGATTCTCTGGACCTCCTGGACCACCAGGTTTAAGAGGTTTACCAGGTTTGCAAGGACCTCCAGGACCAACTGGTCTTACGGGACCTGGAGGTCCGCCAGGTGTTCCCGGTGAAAATGGACTTCCATGCGAGGCGGCTCCCGACTATCTCACTGGCATTTTGCTCGTGAAGCACAGTCAAAGTCAATCTGTGCCCGAGTGCGAGCGAGGCCATGTTAAGCTTTGGGAGGGATACAGTCTTTTGTATACCGATGGTGACGAAAGGGCCCATTCTCAAGATTTAGGCAAGTATTTAAATATCCGATGAATGATTTTGGCTACATTTGCCGACCGTTACGTTCTGCCGACTTTCAAAAGATTTCGCATGAAAATCGATAAACTTGTTAGAGCCAGCTCATAGCGAGAGCAATTTTTAAAAGTATATGCGCGAGAGTGTCTATACGTGTGTATGTGTGTATCGGCGACACGCGCGCCTCCGTAAGCCGAGTGTGAACTCGTCCTATAAATCTCATTAATAAACAGGTTATGCTGGCTCCTGCGTAAGAAAGTTCTCGACGATGCCCTTCCTATTCTGTGACGTAAACAGCGTGTGCCACTACGCCAGCCGAAACGACCGGTCTTATTGGCTATCCACTAACAGTCCGATTCCTATGATGCCAGTCGAGGAGACAGCTATTGAGGAATATATCTCCAGGTATGCAAAATGATCACTCGCTTGTTCACGCGCCAGTCTGACTGGTCGACACTGAATGTTTTTATTTATACGAATCGCCTTTAGGAAAAATTTGTGATAACCGCTCGTCATTCGAATTATTGCGTGTATCCAAAAGCACTTCCATTAATTATTATTATTTTTTTGCAATAATCATGCCTTTAACTATTTCTTTTTTATACTTATTTTTTGCCAAAAAAAAATTATTTTTATCACGATTTCATAAATCTTTTAAATTATAGTTATCGCGTTTTGTATATAAAAAAGTATCAAAATCTGTAAATAAAATTATAAAGTAAAGTTCTTTGCCACTCTTAAGAAACGTGATATTCATTAGTAATTATAATTGTGGAATCCGAGGAAGCTATGAAAGTGGAAAAACCCCACAATCTAAACATTAACTGCTTTTTTAGCATTTTTTTTTAATCATGGAGTAATAAAAATCTTTGTAAAATATTCATTGAAACTAGTGCAATAGCGAATGCTCATGCACAATTGACTATGGAACATTATCAACATTGTTTATAATAAATTATCAACATTATAGCTAATAACATGAAAGCTTGAATTTTGTTGTTTACGATATTTCATATTTTCACACAGTCTAATTATTGCACTCATATCTTTTCAGATGCGTCGTTTGCGAAGTCCCGGCTAACGTAATAGCTCTGCACAGTCAATCGCTCAGCATTCCTGAGTGTCCCGACGGATGGTCTGGTCTTTGGATCGGATACAGTTTCGTGATGGTAAGCGATGAGTGCTTTATAAATTGGCGAAAAATTCCGCCAAGTTTTTTTAGCTTGTCAAAGACTAAAACGTTGCATTTTCCGTAGCACACCGGAGCTGGTTCTCAGGGCGGTGGACAGTCGCTCTCGAGTCCGGGCTCGTGCCTGGAAGACTTCCGGGCGACTCCGTTCATCGAGTGCAACGGTGCCAAGGGTCACTGCCACTACTACTCGAACGAGTTCAGCTTCTGGTTGGCGACGATCGAGGACCGCGATCAGTTCCAGAAGCCCGAGAAGCAGACCCTCAAGGCAGGCGCGCTTCGCCAGAGAATATCTCGCTGCCAGGTTTGCCTGAAGAACACGTAATGAGTCGCGACCATTATTTATACGCATATATATACTGCTGCCCCCCTCGACCAAGGACACCACGAGCACAATAACGAGCGCTCCCGATGCACTTGTACGCGCATATTGTTCTCGCTGAACGAGACGAGACGGCTAGATAAACGAAAACCAGCCCCTTCATATTTCAGAGCCCAGTGTTGAAAAAATAAAGTTTGACAAAAGAATTAGCAATCGCAAGACGCGCGCGCGCGAGAAGGAACGTAAAAAAGGAAAACGAACGAGAACGAAAGCAAATTACAAATAGGGGCTTCCCAAAGGAGGCTCCGCACCTCGTTACCGCTTCTCATTTCTGCCCCCACCCTTTTTTATTCTTCTATCTGCGACCCCTTTGACAGTTTCTTCTCACTCCCCTATACTGGATCCACTCGCTCAACGCACCGTTCTTTTCTTATTCATTCCTCTTGCCCCTGTACCCCCCCCCCCGTACCACTTCCGTACCTTTTACCTTACACATTTGACTTTCATCTCTTTCTTCCTTTCTCTCTCGTTATCCTTTTTTCCTTTTGCTATTTTTATAATTACAAACTAAGTGCCTTAGAATATTATTTAGCATGTAAAATAAAAAAAATATATATATATTTGTATATTTATATATCGCGTACGAATCTAGCCAATGAAAAAGAAGGACTAAGTCCTCGCTATCATTCTAACATGCGGACACTGCCTTATCAACATCAAACTATACTGTATATTTTTAATATGACACCAAATATTTAAATACATATAGGTATTTTTGCTACGTAGTCAATGCCGCTGTATATCTTTAATTCTATATACCTGTGATCGAAACGCGCAATGAAAAAAAAGAAGGAAAAATAGCAGAGTTGTGCTGTTGCTCGATTTGATTCTTGTCATTGCTTTTGTGCGCTTCGTACACTCGTTCTACAAGAGACACGCACGCGTTGAGAGAACGAATTTATTTGAAATGAGAAAAAAAAAATTGAGAGGATTGTACCGTAGCCGCAAAATCTAACGTCAAACACCTTTTTACGAACGAAGAAAGATCTATATTTTGTACATTATATCTGCTTCTCTGTTATACAGCCAGTGCCATAATAATTAACGATTAATATTTTATTGTATGCTATATTATTTTCATTTGTGGGCTTCAGTTTTTGGAAGTCAAATAAATTTTGTTCTCAAGTATATACTGCTGAAGCTTCTTTATCGTGCATTTCGCGCATTCGTGCAACTGAAGTTTCGCATCTTTGATTAAAAAACAATATTTGATTTAATATTATGAAAAGATTTTTTATACGCAGATATATATACCTATAAAGTCGTATAATCAACAAAGTCAAATTTCACAAGCCTGTGTCGTTCAATGACAATTTCGGATCACTATAGTCAGTAGTGATTTACAATACGAGATGTTCATTATTTTTAATGTAAAAATACAAATGTTCGACTCAATATATGTGCAAAAAAGCGTATGTATTCGCGCGGTCTCTCTACGAATCACTGCCGGGACTGAATTTGATTTTGTCGACTGTACCGGATATTTGTTTGTGCGTAGTCGTAAACGTTAGTTTATAATGAAGCTATCAGAGATAACCTTTTTTCAGGAGATCTACGATTGTAAAAGAAAGTTATATTATATAATATATAAAGAAAAATTTGTAAATTAAATATTATAAAATAATAAAGTTGCGTTAGTTTATTCACACGTCAACCCTTATTTAAATAAAAAAGAGCCAACCACTGATTGAAAACAGCTCTAAAAAATCTCTCTAACCGCACGCGAACGAGGCGACTCTCAATTAGCCTCGCGGCAATTGCTGAGTTCGCGTTAATGCGCCGTATATCATCATTGATTATAATAATGCCAACGCGAGCGACGGTATAATCGCTCGTGGCACACACACACACACACGCGCGCACTGCACGGGTGCGAATGTTAATCGCGCCCGCATATCGTTCATCGAGCGCAAACAGCGGATCATTGCTGCGGAGCAAACACTGGTTTACGCGCAGCTCAGAGCAGCGCACTCGCATTGCTCTCCGGCGCATTAGCATGTTATTTTTCTGAAAAACCCGCGCAGTTTGCAAGCGCCGCTACAAAGTCGCCGAATCGTAAACACGCTCGGCAAATATTTTGCTGCCGATACTCGTATACCTACACGCCTCGAGAGAAGATCGAATGATGATGACGATGATGAAAAAAAAGAGCCGCAGGCGAGGCGATCGACGACGAGCCTCCGGAACTAACGTGATCGTGCAGACGAGCGACGACTGGCTCCTCTTACTTCTGCGCATTTATTTTAATCGAAATCCGGATAGTCGGCATTCCACGACGAAAATCCGTGTCTCTCTCTCTCTCTCTCTCTCTCCGTGAGAGAGTGTTATACAGTCCCAAGCCCTTGACTCTACGACTGTGACCAGTCGATTATTATGCTCGCACTTTACATTGGAAATGAGTCGAGAGAATTCATGTGTCGTCTTATCTCCATTCTGGTATTCCTCGAAAATAGAAGTACGTTCCACGAAGTTTCGTGCGAGTCTAGCCCGAGGCGTAAGAAGATGATGCTGCTTCTGCGCTGATCATTCGCTCTACAGCCAAGTACGGACTCATTCAAGATCCCCTACCTATGCGTCCATGGCAAGCACGAAGAAATCGGCTGATTTATTTCCCGGGCGTAGCGTTAAAATTTCATTAAAAACCGGACTAGACGCGACCAGACGTATATAGTATATACTGCTCGACGAGTTAACAATTTTTCAGAATATACTCGCATACGCGACAAAACGTTGGCGCAACGTCAGATTCGCAGGACGCGTATATATAAGCTTGTTTGTTTCGCAAAAAGCGCGCGGCTTCGAAAAACGGCAAAAAACGAAAAGTAAAAAAAAAACTATAGCTCGCGCGTGCGATATCACGTCTGTTTAGCACGGCTAATTATAAAAGAAGGCGTGGAGCCGATCTGACCAATCGGACCGGTTCATTCGTCGATCCTCCGGCCTTCGCGCCTCTCGGCGATATCGGCAGGGGAAAGCTCTCCGCGATCCTGCTATAAGCGCCGACGCTCAGTTGATATTCAAAACCGAGCGAGCGCGATCGTTATCCTTTCCGTGTCCACAATTGAGCTGCGAATTATCGCGTCGGAGCTGTTCGAGAAAGTACCGATCGAGAGAGAAGTTTCTCGAGGCTGGTGCCGATCTTTTCATTCGGAGTAACGATCTTTATTTTGCCTGAGTTCGTTCGTCGAGAAGACGAACGTCGAGAAGATTTCTTTCGATCGGTTCTTTCCTTTGCACTTAATTCGTCGAAATGTCGCGTGAAGGATGGAACGTTCAGGCATCCCTGATCGCTAAGAGAACTCACAACCCCATCAGGTCCATCGTGGAGAATATCGTGGTCGAGCCGAATCCTGAGAAGCAGATGATAGCCTTGTCCATTGGTAAGTGATTTTATGTTGAAAATTTAGACATATTATATCAGTGAAATATCAATCGGAGCGCGGCTTACTACGCGCGCTTATGTAAACTTTGTGTAAACTAGTTTTCGAGAAAAACGGCATAAATATTTGGATCTCGAGCTGGACCTGTTGAAGAAGGTGATATCAGAATTATTAGTAGACTGAGAGTGTCATGGGTAGAAATAAAAAATTTGATTGAGCTAGAAGTTCGTAATATGGAAAGCAAGTGATTTAGAAATCTGGAAACTGGAAAGTTCGGCACACGTGTTGACGCTTGAATTCGATTAAGTACGTACGGAAGACTCTGTAATCTTTACCTTCCAAAACAAAATATTTTCATTGGATTTTCTTATAGCACACCGCGCAATACGTTGAGAGAGAAAACTGTCTGAATTTGAGTTAGAGAAGATTTTTTTTAATTTCATGTTACACGAATGCATCGGGTTGTATATTTTAAATCTTTTCCATTAAGCTGGCCCGTGTGTCCCCGACGCTTGAGAAGGAGCTTCAAACTCCCGATGCTAATTTGAATAATCTCTTCGAGTTGCATCCTGTGAATAACAATCGAAAGTATTTCCTAATTGTCTCCCGCGTATATTTCTGAATATTAATTCGTGATTTGAACTTTTGACTCGCCTTGATGAGTTTTGGTGGGTGTCTCGAGGGGTATTATGGGTAGCATTTAAAGTGCATTGAGGTCAAGCGTTGACGGACCCCGCCGGTTTGAAGAGCTCAGCCTCGAGGAGGCAGTCGCCATCTTATTTCTCCTTCTCCATGAAGATGAGTACTTTTTAGTAGCTGTATGGCGCGATAGTGATAGCACAGCATCAGTCCGGCTTCGTCCTTGGGAGAAGCTTCTCGATGCGAAGTTTTGGATGGTGTTGCTCGCCGCCGATGTGAACGTTCATTCACTCCATTGTTTTCAATTTAATAAGGATGATAAAAATTCAGATCCGGGCAATCTGCCTATGCGCTTTTCGTGAAGCTGGTTGGTTCGCTCTCTAGGAGTCTTTCATGAGGCTCTTCAACATTGTTCTTTCTTCTGGTATATTTCCAGCATCTTGGAAATATACCAAATTTTATATTGCCTATATATAGAAGTATCGATCTTTTTTTACGGCATTTACGCCAAGTTTGCATCGTATGAGAGAACTATTTGATCTTTTACCGTCTATATTTATAATATTGAGAATCTTTCGTCTTTCGAAAATTCTCTACAGTGGTTTTCAATTATATATGTACGAGCCGCCTGCATGTGGCGCCGTCAACAATCGTTAATAATTTATTGCATTTTACTTTTGTATATACCAAAAGGGCTTTTAGCTTGTTGATTCCGAGATTAAATAAATGTTACGCCGTAGACATGCAAAATTCGATATCATAATATGCACCGAATATCATACAGAATATATTATAACTGAATTTGACGAATGGCGAAACAGTCGACAGTAAACGAAAGCAGAAACTATTTAATCCCCAACATTATTATTACCATCGAGAAAAAAAGAGTCAAAGGGTTAAGCCACGAGGTGCAAATTCAAAGCCACATGATGGAAATCGGGTTACAGAGTAGATTAAAAGAACAGCTCCACTCGATACTCTGTTTAACGACTCGATTTCAATCAAACGTTAAGCGCGCACTCATTATTAGGGCTGTCGTGGCGGACAAGGGGGGGGGGGGCTTCTTCTCGACTGGAATGTCGGTCTGTTGCCAGCTCTCGCATTCGCCGATGGTAAATGGATGTTTGAGCGGCGCATTAAGCGATGCCCAAAATGTTTTAACTCGCGCGCGCGCGTGTGTATAGGTCGCGATTCGTCCTTATCGATCAATCACGGATAGGGCTATACTGCTGCTGTTGTATACGCGGCTCTCGAAAATGCCGCTCTCGTAGCTCGTGCTTCTTTGCAAATTTGCATAGAGCGCCGAGCTGACGCTCTCAGCTGTGCCGCGTCGGCTTTCGACGTTTCGGCTTGTCTTTGACTGCGTATTATGTAGCTTCAATTGCCTGGGAATTCGGGGTGGAGTATTCCGAATGGCCGAATGGGCATTTTTTTCGATGGTAGCTTCTATGCTCGAATTGCGAAGGATGTTTGGATGGGGAAATTGCTATATGGAATTTTCGTTTTAGATTTTCGTTGATGGGCGCATTGCGCGCGTCTATAAAGATGGAAATGCGTTCGCGACTGCAGATTTTTCGACGAAAGTTGTGTATTTTATATACAACTCAATGGCACTCCGAGAGTCGAAATCTTGGGAGCTGAAATATTTATTCCCTCAAAGCTTTTTCTTGGAAAGAAAGCAGTATTGACTTTCTGTCAAACCTCTGTCTATCCACTTTATTGACTCTTGCGTAGACATGCAAGAGTTTGAAATAAAAATGCGTGCGATAAAATATATACAGATTTTTTTCCCCGTCTACTTATACGTCGTCGCATTTCAAGAAATATTCCGTCAACATTTATAATTTCAAGATATATATGGTAAAATCGAATATTCCTATATCACTTATGGCCTTTAATGCGTAAAACGGAATTATTTTGAAACGTGAACAAGCGATCATTATTTTATAAATTCAATATTCTGTAAAAGCAAATTTCGATCATTAATTCGGGTCGAACGTTACGAATACACGAAATTCATCACGCCTGTGTAACTGCAACATCAACTTAACGTATTTTAAGGTGACCCGACAACTTTTGGAAATTTGAAGCCAGCGAGAGAGGTGATCGAAGCTGTACAGGAGAGCGTCGCATCTCAATCGTACAACGGTTATGCTCCTAGTACTGGTAAGCATTCGTAAACCTTATGCAATAATCCTCGCAGCTTGCGCTGAAAAAACTGCGCGAATCGTATAATAAAACTAACTATTCAAAACGCGTGCATCTATTTAAAATCTTTCGCGCACCCTACTGTTACAGGTTACGAAGAAGCGAGGCGAGCGGTAGCCGAATACAGCTCGACCGAGGACCTCAAAGTGGAAGCCAAAGTAAGTAAATTTCAATGCGAAAAAAGGACGCTTGACAGAAGCATTGTTGTACGCGCGTCTACGCGACTAGACGGGTATAATCAGCGTCGCGCGTTTACGAGGCATTACGAAATATTTCCTCTCTTTAGACGCAACCGCTAACGAGGCGCACGAAGCTCGGGCACTCGAAAGCGCGACCCCTTACACGAGCTTTGCTCTTAATAGTCCTTGAAAGTGCAGGGTGTTAAGACAAAGCGCGGAATTTTTCACAAACTTTCTGTTGCGGAGCTCTTTAGCTCTCCCGCGGCGCATATAGACGTCCTCTGAGAGAGGGGGATAAAAAAAAACGCGTAATAAATGTTTATACGCGAATAAATCCAAGCCGCAGGTGTTAATTTAGGCAGCTTTATTTTCGTCGAATATTATTAAATTTTTTCGCGAAACCAGCCGTATAGCCCGACTGAATCGAAGCTCGTGAAACGAATAGCTCGCACAAAGCCTTCGGCTGAACAATCGTTGAAATATTCAAGAAGTTGAAAAATTCGTGACCTAGAACGTTTCGGAACTGCGGCTCCACTTAAAAGGGTATACATATACGTATACACGCGAGTAGCATGCGTCCTCTCCAGCGCGGATGAAATAATGATAAAGCGAGATGTTTATAACTTGAGAGCCACTATCCATGCCTTGCAACTGCGATATAAATATTGAATAACAGGAAAAGCGAATAACTCGCGCCAGTGTGTGTTCTCTCGAGCGATGCAAATCGCTATGTAAATAAACGACGCTCGCGGTTTTAGAAAGAGAGAGAGAGAGCGAATCAGGTTGAAATTTCACGACAATCTTTGTTACAAAACACTTGCGATCGATTTTCAGGACGTGATCCTCTGCAGCGGATGTTCGTGTGCCCTCGACCTTTGTATCACGGCGTTAGCCCGCGAGGGCCAGAACATCCTCATACCACGCCCGGGCTTTTCGATCTACCGAACTCTCGCCGAGGGACTCGGCATCACCGTCAGGTCCTACAATCTTCGCGTGAGTATAAGCCAATCAACGCTGCTCCGGCGTTTATATACCCGCACCATTGTCTGCTCGCTATGCACAAACGAGATTTTCCCTTCACTCTCTCTAGCTATGTCTCTCTTCATTTTCTGATATCTATTATATATATATATGTTCTGCAGTAAGACAGCTGCGTGTTGTCTTTATACAGGGCAGGATATAGACCTCGCGGGTATTAATATGAATAATTATCTGTTCAGCCGGAGCTCGGCTGGGAGATCGATTTGGACGACTTGGAGGCGCAGATCGACGAATCTACCGCAGCCATACTCATTAACAATCCCTCGAATCCCTGCGGCTCCGTCTTCAGTCGCGAGCATCTACTGGATATTCTCGACATCGCCGCCAAGTATTACGTTCCTATCATCGCCGACGAGATCTACGAACACATGGTGAATGTTTTTTATTTTTAAATTTTTAGCTCTTTCCATCAATGCGGTAGAATATCGATTGAACGCGCGCGCATAACATTTTAGCCCGAATCAATCACTCAGCGTCCGGGAAAATTTGAATTTTTTTATAAAGCGATTTTTCGTCGCGATGCCTTTATACGTATCACGAAACAGCTTCCATATCGAACGAATGGTTTTAACGCGATTATCATCTCTCGCATCGGTTATGGACGAAACAAAAAATTGCCAGCGCGGCCGGCAACGGGTTTTAAAATGATTCTACCGCGCAATTTTCCGGAAAGTGCAATTATACCAGTATATGCGCAAATTCGCATATATATAACGCGCCACGTATATTTTCGTCCGCAATATAACGTGCGGTAGCTCTCGGTACGTTAACCTTTTCTCTTATTGATTCAAGCCAGCTGTTATCGTGTAAAACGTCGGAGGCCCCTCGCTCGGCAGGAAAGATCGTGAGGAAACGGTTTAAGCGTAATCAGTCACGGACTGACGATTCGTATTTTCGCAGTTCCATGCGCCGACGGTCTTCGCGCAGCGGAAATCAATTACAACGCGCTGGATCGATTGTGATTTTTTTTTCTTTCAACACACTATTGCGCTTGTAATAAATAAAACTTTTTACTCGCGCGGTTATCTAATTTCAGCTCGCATACGATACTCTTATATATAAGTATAGATATTGAGGTATATGTAAACGTGTCTTCATTTCTCTGTCTAACAGGTATTTCCCGGACGAAGGTTTTACTCGTTAGCGTCTTTATCGAGCGAAGTCCCTATTCTATCCTGCAGCGGACTGACGAAGAGGTAACATCATTTATTCAGAGCTTTGGCCCGGAAAATGGAATCTTTGTTATTCTGACTTTCAAAATACTGAATAAACTACTCTCGCTTGCGCTGGCGGTATTATATATATATATATATATATACAGAAATAAGGATTTGCTTTTCCCTTTTGAAATATCTAAACAAGCTTTCATTTCATTTCGCCATGAAGATTTCCCCTGATTACAAACGAGAATGATATGTTTCACATAACAATCCGTATATTTGATGCCTGTGTAAAAATAATTTTTTCTATCCAATTATGCATGACATTTTCGATGTAAACGTCAGCTTCGATCGGATTTTCATAAGCGGAAACTGCTAAATGATTTATATGCAACGCGACATACAATAACAAATTACCGTTAAACGAACTGCGATTAAACATTCCGACACTGTTGTTTTCAGGTTTCTCGTACCAGGCTGGCGAATGGGCTGGATCGTGGTTCACGACCGTCAAAATATATTAGACAAGGAAGTAAGTAGACAGGAGCAAATCGAGTTCGCATATCGGAGCGCGATGATCTCAGAGAGAGAGAGAGGGAGACTTATGCGCGCGAGTGTCCCGGTTATATTATATAGTTCACTTCCTCTGGGTCGCGTTGAACGAGACGATTAGAGTAAATTTTCTCGGCGAAATTTTAATTCGTCATTAAACTTGCTCGCCGCGTAACTCCTTCTTTTCCCGTCTTCCTCATCGTCGTTGCCGCCGAGCGACGCTGTTTCTATCGTAGTAATAATTTTGCGTATATATATATATATATATATATATATATATATATATATATATATATATATATATATATATATATATATCCAGCTCTCTCGCGAGAATTAAAAGAAGAGCACCTCTCGAGCGCTCTGTATTTCTCTCTCTCTCTCTGTCTCTCTGTCTCTCTCTCTCTCACTCTCTATCGCTTCAACTTTCCGTAATTAATTTAGGCGAGGAGCGATCGTTAATAACATCAGCTCGAATAGCCTGCGCGAAAATTGCGAAATTCTGGGATAATAATGATTGCTTATAATATGTTATATTCATCTTGTTCGCAGATAAAAAAGGCATTGCAGTGCCTCAGCCAGCGGATAATCGGTAGCAACACTATAGTCCAAGGAGCTTTGCCGAAAATACTGAAAAACACGCCGCAAAGGTTTTTCGACAACGTCGTACAGACGCTGGATGTAAGTGTAATGTATAGCTATAATTTAACGTTATTACATAACGCAATATACACTATAATATATATATATATATATACCCTCCTAATCAATGTAATTATATACGAAGACATGAATTAAAGCGAAATTGCGCAGCAGCAGCAGCAGTGGCGGCGACGGCAAACTCACATAATACAAGCTCTCGCGTAGATGGCGCTAGAATGCGCATATATAATTAACATGCTAATATGATGCATTACAGCACTGCGCTGTAAAGCATTACGGCGAAGCGCGCGCGATATTACGTATAGTTAACGCTTGTATAGTTTGACCCTCAATCGCGCGTATATATATATATATATATATATCGTTCTTAGTCCGTGTTCGGAAATTTCAAAATTTGACAGCGTCAATAGGCGGATCGAACAGTTTGGAAATGCGATCGTGTATAAGCCAGCAAAGGATGTTATACTACGCTCAATATTATAACATAAAAATCAACATGAAAACAAGCGCGTGTATCATTATCAACTTACATACAATACACGTAGCGTTAAATTTCGCCAGATTCAATAGCAGTGGTATATATCAGTAATTATAATTAGCTTGACGACTGCGCGTTTGCCTCAGCGATATTATACACGTCTCGAAATTCATTGCGGCGTTTGCATGCATTAAAATGAATTCGCCCCGGTATATGTATATACATACAGCATCGCGCAGCCGGAATTATACGGCGGCGCATACATTAATTCAGCCTTGTTCAGCGCAAACAACCTTACCAGTTAGCCAAACTTCCATGGGGATGTATGTATACATATATATATATATACGCGTGGCGTGACCCGGCTTTCTTTGTATGCGAACCTCCGTATAATACTGCGTAAACCTGCGAATTATATACCCCGCTTAATTAGCATTCTTTTTTTCTTCAGTCGCGATATTATACACGTCCGCGCATGCCGTTGTCAATTTATGTAATGTCAATTTAATTGAAACGCCTGTTTGGCGTGCACGTTATTGTGTCATCGGATATTTTATCAAGATAATACTAATATGAAATTTACGCTGAATTAATGCATCTATTCAGGGAAAACATTTTAATGCGTCTAATAATTGAAAGCCGAGAGTAATTAATATTGTATTATTTTACATTCGATGGATTTTCAAACCGGTTTAATAACGTATAATAATTCACAAAAAAAAGAAGAAAAAAAATCGTTCCTATACTATAGTGTAATAACATCGTAATTCCGAAAGAATAATACACATACACATGTAAAAACGAAACATATTACAGCCACGGATTGATCGTATACCGAGTCTAATTACGCATACCCCTCCCGCAGTAGCTTCTCTATTACATCATGCAGCGTTACGCTGTCCAACAGCCCCGTACAGGCGCACACGCTGAAAATCCGCGCGCGCACGTATTCTCCGTAAAAATTGCAGGTTTCAGGGCAGGTCATTCGCCGATAGGGCTCTTCATATACCTACATATACTCCGTCTGTCGGCGGAACCCCTTCGCTGAAGCACGTTCGCTCGATGTAACACAATAATTGGCGCGATCGTACTGAAATATCAGCTCATCAAGCAACTGTCCACCTCGTTGAATGGTAGACGGGAGCGAGAGAGAGAGAGAGAGAGAGAGAGAAATTCTGATGGGACCTGTACGTGATGCTTAAAGCGTTCGTTTGCCGGACAGCTCTGCAGCCGATGGAAGTTTTATTGCTGCGGAGAGAGAGAGAGAGAGAGAGAGAGAGAGAGAGAGAGAGAGAGAGAGAGAGAGAGAGTGCGGGAGATCAAAAAAGAAAGAGAGGACTTGGAAGGGTATTAAACAAGATAATGAGGTATAGTGGAGCTTGAAAAATATTGACGTTAATAACGAGGTCTTTTTTCGTCGTTGGTGCGGGTGTATGCGGTTTGCGGGGGTAACGTTGAATTTGGGAGCTTTGTATTATCGAGTTATGTTCGAATTATTTGTCGGCCTTGTTATCTAATATAGTATATAGGTATTATGCTCAACCGCCTCGTAGATATGTATACATTCGTGATTAATCGCATCGGATGCAAAAAAAAGTTGCAATTTATGCAATTGCGATTAGATTACCGCGATCCGGTTTAAAAGATGATTAAGCGATTCGAAATGTTACGTTGATATAACTGCGCCGCGCGTATTGCTTTTTCCATTAAATTAGAATACACGTCCGAAGACGCGAACGTCAGCTTTATTCGAAAACACAATATATTATATCCCAGAAGAAAGGGTCTCATCTCGACTATTGGACATCCATACGTCCAGGAAGCATCGAACATATTTATTTCACTCGAGAGCGACGCATATATGGTATATATATATGTATACGCGGTACCACCATGCGCGCGTACACGGCAAAAGGAAAATCGAACCACAGCGCGGAAAACATAACAAAACGAGAAAGAGAAAGAGAGAGAGAGAGGCAAAAGAAGAGCGATAACCCAGTTTCGGAGAAATGGTTTAGCTGCCGTTCTCTCTCTCTCTCTCTCTCTCTCTCTCATAGTTGTGTTTCGACGTCCTGGAGGGCAGTTATCCGATCTGCTGCTTTCACAAGTATGTAGAATCGCGCACTAACGACTCTGATATGTTATCGACAGGCTCACGCAACGCTCACCTACAATTACATCGCGAAAATTCCAGGACTCAAGCCCATTATGCCAGACGGAGCGATGTACATGATGGTAAGCTATATAGCATATGTTTTTCTCTCTCCTTTTTCTAGTTTTATAGATGTATTTCGGTGTTATATCGATCTCTCCGAGGCGACTTTTGTCTCCACGCGTGTATAATATACTACATCCCGTGCATAATCGAATCTATGATTTACACGCAGGTACACATCGACCTGCCCAGCTTTCCGGAGTTCAATACCGAGCTTGAATTCGTGCAGCGTCTACTCGCCGAGGAATCCGTGTTCTGCTTGCCCGGACAGGTGAGCATTCGATTTTGGAATATTTATTTTTTCTTTTTTTTTCGATCGATCGGCTTTGACGCGTATTTATTTTTCGTCAGTGCTTCGACTATCCTTCGTACATGAGGCTGGTGATAACGGTACCGCAGGATATGCTGGAGGAAGCTTGTCTACGAATCCAAGATTTTTGCTCGAGGCATCACGTGAAAAATTACCTGAGGAATTCCATCAACAGCGTCGAGATCCCGTATTAACCGCGACATTTCGAGACTACAGAGCTTTCGTTTCGTCGAAGACCGGATATGTAAATTCAATCAAGTACTCTAAACATTGCAATAACAATCTAAACATTGCATTTGCAAAATGTGCAGCCTTTAAGATTGAAGGCTTCTCATTATTTCCAGCAGCGATTATGTATACTCGCGATATTACTTTTATATGTACATACGTCGAGTGGAGTTGACATAATTAATGTAAAATATATATACTGAATATATTATAATACGTTATAGTTGGAAAAGCATCAGATTCGATACCGTGCTCAATACTGTATAATAATATATATATATATATACATAACTGGATGAGACTGAAATGTTGAACTGTCGCTTTATATATATAACGGTGTCGACCTATATTTTATTTTATTCTTCAAATAATTGATTAACAACGCCAACACGCTCGCCTAGTACACTTAAACCGATTTATTCTTGTAGTTTATATACTGACATATCGTCCTCTTTTATGTACGCTATCGTGGTGTATGTAGCTTTGATCTTACACTTTGCAAGAGATTGTTAAGCATTTTGAGAATATTACATAGACAATTTGTACATATTATACTTGTATCGTTAATTTAATAAACACTGTAGCTAAACGTTAATAAGTAAGTAAATAATTTGAAAAGAAGCTGCCACATAGAATCGAATGAAAAACAAAAATTAATTTTCCCGCCAACGTCATTAGACGGCCTGATTATGAATTTGATGATCTCCGCATGTTACGAATCTGCCGATACTCGCTTAGTTATAGATTTATTTATGATTTCTTCTTCTTATAACGATCATATGACGTTGAGAAAACAAATAGTGTTTTTGTCTCGCACATTCCATTGTACATTGATCAAAAACTCAGCGAAGAATGAAAAAAATGACGAACGCAAAACTTCGCGCATACCATCAAAGCGATCGAAGAGCCGCGCATGCGAAATACGGCCAAAGATTAGTCAACAAAGCGCAAAGCAATGTCGCTGCAGTACAGCAGAGTCTATATTGAAAATCGAAAGCGGAGAGCTTGCATAGGCCGTGTACCGCAGCGCACACAAAGAGCAACAATGTAACCGCAAGAGAAACACAGCCGTTGCACTGCACAGCTACGTACATATATGCGATATATATATATATATATATATACAAGACAACTAAGTCTTGGGCGCCAAGCCGTCTACGCGCAAATGAATGCACCCGATAACTCGGGGGGGCTTCGCGCCATTGTGCACAACTTGCACTTACTCAAGGGGGGAGAAGAGAAGAGGAGGCTCATTATCGCAGGGCGCATTGTGTCATCTCGACGAGACTGCGGTGTAGGGCAATAACTCGCGCATCGCGAGATATCGTGCCTTTCCCGCGGCAGAGACTCCCTTTTTTTAAGCTCTGGCTTTTTTTCTCGTCGGCGACGCTCTCGCGTTGTATAAAGCCTTTATATGAGGCGCGCCTCGTTTCCGCGGTATTACTCTTGCTTATGACTTTTGCTTAGATGTTTAGGAGGTGATTCTTTAATGTGAACGGGCTTTGGTCGATATTTTGAATAATTATAATCAGCCTCGGTGGCTCTTACACATAGACTTTTGCCTCTTTATTTTTCATTGGTGAAAGTAATTCTCGCGTTATTCGTCAAAGCAAGCTGGCTAACTTCAATAAAGTTTGGCTAATGCAATTTTTGCCTCAGTAGGTCGAGAGGTCGGAAAATTTAAAAAGCCGTCAGTTCTCTTTTGTTGAAGCTCCTCTCCAGCACGTGTCAAGACCAATGCGAATTTTCATAAAACTTTGTGGTTGCGCGAGAGGAAAGTGTAAATGCCGAAGTATATACATATATGTGCTTACTTTAACGGAGCGACGGGGTATAATCTCTAATGGATATCCATTAGATATCGACAGGATGTTAATGCTTCGTGATAATAATTCAACGTTCGCACGCTTTAGACTATATTATATATATATATATATATATATATATATATATATATATATATATATATATATAGGTATATGCGTATGTTATATATATAGGCATACATTATAATCGAAGGTCGATACTGTTGTAAAATAGTATACGCGGCCGCCGTAGTCGGAACGTAAGCTTATACATCGCATTACGTTCATTATTGGAAAATTTGACACCGAACATGCCGTGCACAAAAATAACCTACACAAAGGTATCTTCTATCCGGAAATTTTCCTACACACATTGCAGTATGTTCGGTGTCGAAAATTTCGGTACGATTAAAGTCCTTAATTTAATCGATATAGGGCAAATAAAGCGAAACACGAACGTTTCTTACAATTACTCCTTTCCAAACGGTTGCACCATCCTCTGTATTCTCAACTCGCTCTGCTCGGAATACACCATTTCGAATCCGCAGCATAATTTTCCACGTAAACGCAATTAAGATCGCATCTCCCGCAATCATAATCCAATTTCGAATTCCCGATTAGAGCGCATACAGAAGAACCTTATTCCCATATCGCCCCATCAATAATTCATAAACACAGGGGGTCGTAAAAAAAGAAACACGACCTTCGGCCAAGTACGAGCGATAAAGTACAAAATCTGTGTGTCTGCGTGTGCATCAGGCCAAGCGAAAATCGTAGGCTCTTTGTCATTCCCGGCGCTCGGAATGAAAAGCGAGCTTCGTGCCCGGACTACCTCGAGAGCTTCGTATACTCGATTATTCGGCGGCAGCTGCGGAAAAATAAATAATACGGAAAAATGAGATCATCACCTGCTGCTGCTGCTACTAGCACTCGTCCACTCGCGCGTCCTGAATAAAACTCGGCGAGATATAAAACGATCGATCGAAGCTTTCGATTCGGACTCGCTTAAAATGCATACACGTGCCCGGCGCCGCTCTTGGGATTCAAATTTGAGCTGGTCGATTTACGAGCGCGCACCGCAATCCTCTCTGTCTCTCTATACCGTACGTTTTTGCATAATTTCGTGGCGGTGGCTGTAGTTTACTCAGGACTATTGCATACAGACGTGTGCGATAGTACGGCTAGTCACAGGAAGAGAACTGTCGGCGTGAAATTTTTCGACACTTTCGTGCGACCGACGATTAATTTCATGAAAGAAAGAGAGAGACGTGGAATTTCGACTGCTTTGAATATGTCGTTTGGTTTTAGTGTAATTAAGTGTGTGATGATGCTGTACAGTTGGAATCGATGAATTTTAGCATGATTGCGTGCACGTTCTGCGGATAAGAACTTTTAGTATGGGACGATTACAACTTAAAGTGTGATTGCACTCGCTGCACAATGTTCCATTCGTATCTTTGAATGTATATAATAGCTACACCAATAATTTCAAGAACATTGCATCCACTATTATATCGGTCAGTTGTAGCTTTTGCCTGTCACATATCTCACTATACGATAGAATCGTAAAAACTCGAACAGTCGTTTTTTTTTTAAAGACCCGCTGTTACAGCCTGCGATGATCGCGCGTGTGAGTCACAGCCAATTAAGACAGTCTTTAAAGTTTCCGACTCAATGCGATAATGTCAACGCAATATCACCGATGAAACGTTCATCGCATTCGAATAGCTCGCGTCATTTAAGTTTCATCGTATATAATTTAGCCGCGCCAAATCTGTTCGCCGCTATGCATCCCCGGCAAAGCCGAGCGTATATAACCGCACCGAAACTCTAGATCCCGAGCGTATAAAACATAGATGATCCATATACCGCAAGCAATGAATAGCGTAACAGGCCCTCTGCTCTCGCGGAGCTGCACGATAAATGCAATTACGATTTTATCAGTCGCCGTCTCGCGCGTTCACAGCTGCGCGTTTTGTTACACTGCATACATGAGCTAACAAAGCGGCAGGTAGACGCGCTGTGTGTGTGTGTGTGTGTGTGTGTATGTACGCGCGTGCCAAGCTCGTTCCACGCCGTCGTCGACATTCTCCCGGGAAACCTTTGAGATGGGCGATTAATTTATTTAGACAAGTAGATGCTAAAACGCGCGACGACGGCTCGCGTATATATAGTTATATAGAAGCTGTTGCTGCTCTGTGTGCGCGTGTGTGTGAAGCGACGCGAACCGCCCATGTGCACGTAAACACACCGCCGGCAGATGTCGTGTGGGAAAGACTGTTCAAGATCAGGCTATAACGACGATTCTCTCTCTCTTCATCCCAAAGAATTTTTTGTCGGAGCCGTATGTGAGTGTGTGTTTACAGGGCATTAGGGCAGGGAGCGACGAAGGGTTTGTTAGGCGCCTGTGACTCTTTGTGCAGCATGCTAATGGCCATGGATTTAAAAATAGTCGTCGGTGTGACGTTAACGGGTTGGTTTTTTCGGCATCTGTTGATAACCGAGTTTGTCTTAATAGTCTGAGGAAAGTCGTCTGCAAACGGTCTTGTTTTTCACTTACTTTTTAGAGGAACGTATATTTGGATGTATGAGATATTAATAACAATCAGGAGAAATTGCCGGTAAAGAGTCTCACGTCGGATAGGATTAAAATAATGAGCCAGCTTTTATTAATCGACTTTGAAGCAAGTGTTTCAAATGCCGAGTCAGCATTAATCGGATCACTTTGGCTTCGTAATTGGTGCTGAAACTTGATGAGCTAGAGTAATATCATCGTATCTATGGTTTTATGAAAACGGAAAGACTGAAATTTTTAAAGCCTCGGTAAAATTAAGTGAAAAATTGAAGCGACCAAAACGTAATTTCGTCGTGTCGTTTGTTGCAAAGTTTTACTTAAAGCAACATTCGTTCAAGTGCTTGTGAAATTGCACGAAGCAGTTTCCGCTCGGAGCAAGAAGCAGAAGAAGGTTATAACAATGTTTAAATTAGAGTTAGCATAACCTTTCGTCTTATTTGTAAGTATATATATAAAGTTCCGCGCAAAGTGTTATATCTCCCGCGCAGCTGATTTAAAGTGGATTAACTCATTATAAAATTATCTTTTGTGTTACCGAAGCATTGTTTACTTGAGAGACTCTACTTTTTGCTTCATTCGGAAATATTACTGCAACTGACGGCTTCCACGAAACTTCATTCACTTTGCAAATGTTCTCGCGATGCAAGTTTAAACTCTGGCTTGGCTGTCCACTCCAAAACTACGCTGAATTGCATTGTTGTATATCTGCTTCAACGTAACTAAAGCCATTCAGATTATTTCTTTCTTCTATATTCTCTTGCAGTTGATTTTTAGGACACGTATTTCGAAGTTGATTCATAAATACCGAATGACTGGCGACTATTACGTTTGCGATTGAACGTTTAAATCTGAATCGCGCAACACATACTATTCTCGGCAAAAATTTTCCTTCCGCTTACACTAATGGAGCTCGACGTCGCGAGCATAAATAAAAGCACACGTTGAGTATCATTGGAGAGGAAGCTCTCGCAGTGTCACTCGAATGTATAAACAGCAAATATCCAGGTTAAAAAGCTTTTTCATTCGAGAAGACATTTCGAATAAAAAAAAGTCCAGGTCTTTTCGTGAAAAACCAGGACCGCTCACGGCGGCCTATATATAAATCGTCGATCAACACTATAAAAGTTCTTTGTGCCCTTTATACGATATACGTGAAACTATCTTTCAACGGCAGGGTGAATCCTTCACCTACTTGACTCTCCTGTTTTGCGCCGAAAAAAGCTTCACCTTGGCTTTTATAAGGAGCTTCTTGATAGAGTCACGGAAAAAGATGGAACTGCTATTACGATATGTACAATATGAGACATTAAAAAAAATACAAGGAGCACATATATATAATGCGATCCAATGACCACAGCAGAGAGAATTAATTTACCTCGAAGTCGCTGAAAGCATTTCATAAATCAATTTTGCGCTGGCCTATTTCATTTCCTCGTGCGTTGATTTTAAAAATAGACAAGCCCGCGTTTAATTAATTTTTCCTGCAGCGCCGCAAGAAGAGCCATTGAATTCGAATTCTAAAGCAGAACCCCGCTAATTTCGAACTTCTCAAGGGAAAAAGTTTCAATTTTCCAAGCCGCGCGAAAATCCATATACATTCTCTTCTCGTCACCGCTCCGACAAAATGAAGTTATTTACAGTCGAGTTTTTCGAAAAAAAAGCCGAGCTTCAAAGGCTCTATATCCCCGGCGAAAAAGAGCCTTGTCGCGCGACTCTTTGACCGATACTTCCTGATGACCCAATAAAAGTGTACACCCGACGCGCATATCGAGTCGAAAGTAGATAGAATAGCCGTTTCCAGCTATAAATTTATTTATAGACCGTAAAAAATCTGCGTGACGAAACCCAGCCCACCAGCAAACATATATACAGAAGGGGGCCGAGAGAAAAATTGGAAAAAGGACGTCGACGAACGGTTCAACTATATATATATATATATATATATATATATATATATATATATATATATATATATATATATACGTATAAGTGAGAGAGAACGAGGTACAATACACATATTCCTATGTAGAGGGCGGAAAGCGAAGAGACAGAAAGAGAGAGAGCGAGAGAGAGAGAGAGAGAGAGAGAGAGAGAGAGAGAGAGAGAGAGAGAGAGAGAGAGAGAGAAAGGGAGCGAGAGGCGGAGAGGGAAAACAGGACATCTGGGGCTGCGCGTCGGCGCTCGATTTTCTGCGCGCGGAGTTATCGCGGTATATGGCGTGTGGTGCGCTCGCGACGCGCCCATATACCGAAATGCAGTACGCAGAGACGAGAAAAAGCGCTGGAATGAAAGAATAAAGGATGCCAAGCGATCAAACAGAAGTGGAAATTCCTATCAGCCCCTTTTTTTCACCGGCGAATAAATAAAATGGAATTCGTGTGCACGTACACCTATATATATATATATGCATATGTCCTTTTGCAACTGATGCGCAATCGGCGAGTGTTCGTGTGCTTTTTACTTTTGGATTAGACGATATACGGCTGATCGAGTTTGAGTTAAACCTTCATTTAACATTTATCTTATTTTATCTATAATGCAAGTTATGATATTTTTCGAGCATTCGATACAGATCAGGCAGTTAGATAGCTAGCAGCAATAATGAAATGATTTTATACACAAGTATCTCAGACTGCCAATTCATACGTCGACAGATCCTCGCGCTGAGATGCATATGCACACATAAAAGTGTAATCGAAGAAAATAAGTCCTTCTACCGATAAGTATTCCACAAAGAAATCCAGCACTCGATGCTGATGCACTTTATGCCGTGAAAGCCGTCAACTTATCTCACGTAACTAATAACACCCATATAATACACTATATCGCGACAAAGAAGCGACCGACAAACCACCCCGGAAATCAGTCGAAAAACTGTGCACAATATCAAACGGCGTATAAATCAAGCTATAAAAAAGAACCACATTATATATATATATATATATATATATATATATATATATATATATATATATATATATATATATATATATACCTACAGCACTGTATACTTCAAAATAGAGGAGTAAAATAAAGGAAAATTCACCTTCAGCATCGCAGAGAAAGGAAATGCGCTAGCTGCAACAACGGCGTATAAAGCTATAGCTTATAGGGGAATCCAGCAACAGTTTACACGATGGATAAGGAAAAACTCGATCCAGCGCAGAATCATTGAAAGAGAGAAGAGTAGCGAACGCGCGCATTAGATTGTTCTCCCCTCGATCGAGTCAGTGACCCCACATCGACGGATTTTCGAGGGACTAGATCTCTGGGTCCCTGTGCAGCAGAAGGCAACCCCCCGATCATCCTAGGCACACGCGACTCTCCGACACACGCCCCGTTTTCCTATATAGGCCTCGGGCCGAATGCGCATATGGCGGAAGCGGCTGGTCCCCCCCACATTCTCGTCTTCCCCATCATTGAGCGGTTACTTTTTTTTCCTTTATGCGGGATAATTTCATTTTACTTCAGGTGGGGTCAAGACGCGCTTCTCTTTCACGACGAAGAAAAGCGTTGGCGCGTGTGTGTATTTTTGTATATGTGTATACACACAGGCATAGAGGGGGAGAGGCGCCAAGTCTCTTTTCTGATCGAAAATTGGCCGCTCGTGCGCGAGTATATATAGATTGAGACCTCAATCGTGCGGATATTATCGATGGAAGCTCGATTCTCTCGTGCGCAGCGAATTTTACCGACGAATCGGAACGTTAATTGAACGGTTCTTCTTTTTTTTATACCCATGGCGATGCTCATGACTTGCATTGCGTATAAGCCGCTCTTTATTGTGAGAGTGTGTATACTCGAAGGAATAGCAGTGGGAAAGTTTCGCTGGGAAGGAATGCATTTGCCAAGTGGATATCGATTCAAAGTTTATTCGCTCCCGGGAAAGCGTCGAGTATATATATATATACCTGTTTATACGCTTTGTATGAAGGGCTTTTGTGCAGCTAGCGCGACGTCGACGACAAAGACAATTTCACCGTCACAATAAATAAAGACGAGAGATAGTTGCGTCATCAATTTTGTTTTTTTATCCACTTTCGATCCGCTCATGCTGTTTTGACTTTTCCTGCTGAAACTGCGCGGCGACAATGCCGGGAGAGGTTTCGAGGAGAAGAAAAGAGCTGCGCATCCATTGTGTATACGAAGAGCGACGTGTAATTTATGATACATCGACGGTGTGATACCTGTGTATATATGTGACGAGGGATCAGATTTTCCCATCGGAAGTTGCTTAGTTTGGAAAGTCGCGTATTAAGAAAAAGCTCTATAAGTATTGGAAAATTCGTGCGTATAACGTAGAGAGAATCGGATAAACGCGCGGCTAACGAGTTTCGCAATAAAATGGTTAATTTGTGTATAATAGATATGGCTTTCGAGAAATACGAGATTTTAATTACTTACTCAAGCGCACGAAAGGCCGCGCGATAATTAAATGTCTCTGGTGCGGCTAGTTTGCATTTTAAAATTGCCCTTTATACAAGAGCTCTTTGACCCTTTACACTTTTATTCTTTGTTGTGTCAGTCTTTGTAATAACCTGCAATTACAGTTTTTAGATAAGAAAGCGCAGTTGACTCTCGGCATGCCTTTGTGAAATTCTCGAACACGTTATATATATACTCTCGCAAATGAGCGATATATCTCGATCGTTATATTATCCGCTCAAAGGATACCACTCGAACCTGCGCAATCCTTATATGTTCTATATTTTGCAGAAAAATAAAAATTAAAGAGCAGCTCAGCTCGTCTCTGAAGTTACTTCGATGGTCCGAATTTACGAGAGCAAAAAACAGGCACATGTAGACCTGAAGATATGGTATAAAGGCTTGATTACACGAGTTTGCCGAGCGCCAGCTTAAGCATATTTTCGCGCGATGGAATACAATAATTTCAGCTTAGCTATATGCAAAACGCAGAGCGAGAAGCGAAATAGTTCTTATAATACGCGTAACTCACGAGTCGCGCTACGTCCGCAACGAGTATAGTCGATTACTCGGGTCTTACATAGGATAAGCGCTTTACGTGTGCCGCAATCTCCATTACGAGCAATCATCCCATCATAATAATAATATCCTACCTTCAACCCTATTACTGCAGCCGCGATGCGAATTAACGTGCGAGTGTAGTTTGATAAAACCGAGAATATGTATTGTACGATCAACAAGCCTTCCCCGACTCGTTTTGGTTGAATTACGGGAAAATCGTTCCATATATCTCGTGTCTGGGTTTCAATGTCTCGGTGTGAATATAGAAAAATTATTCGATCAAGCTCCAAAAATGAGAAATACGACAAAGTAAAACAATACGTATATAGCGACATCATCGCATCAACAGAATCCAAAACTCCGCCCGGCGCATATAACAGTCAGCAATTCGTACGGCTTTCGCGTTCAATTCCCGCCTGATGGACGTGTTGTGAAACAGGCCGGAAGTCCGAGCTTAACTCAATGGCTGCGCGAATCCAAAGTCGCCCCACAACTTCAGAACTCAATTAAACAAGCAGAACTTCTTTTTCTCCCTCTCTATCTCCAACGGCCGCACTCGTCGGTTCTCGCGCATATATAATACATCGAAATTCAGCGTTTCTATGTAATATAATATATATATATCGACTTGCGCGAGCGCGAGGAAGCGGAAACAAGCTTGTTACTTTCGGGTTCGCGGAAAAAAAGTCCCCGTGAACTTTCCGTGACTCTATATACATGCATGCGCGGCAGCTTTGCCAAATTGCCAAACTAGCTGCGGGTGTATGGCGCGCATGCATATGCAGAGGCAAAAGTACCCAGACCTCTGTGTGTGTGTGTGTGTGTGTGTGCACGTACTCGACTAGAGCTGTTGGAGTTCGAAGATCCGTGTTCGACTTTAGATTCTTATTACACGCGTGGAAGTCGATGATTCCCTCGTTATTATGTATACATATATATATACAGCTCGCAGCAGACGCATCGGGAGCTTATACACACTCGAGAGAATACGCAGTGGGAAAACATGATGGCTCGCAGTCCAAGTGGAAAATGTTGAAAATTTCAGCCACATAGTCAGATCGCACCGCCGGCTGGGGTTGTGCGCGCGTACGCACACACGTACGAGAATGTAACATGGGAAGGAAGGAAGGGGTAGCTTTTCCGGCGCTGTAGCGTCGCCGGCAAAGTCGAGGGTTGTTGACGCAAAAGAGGGACGAGGAGAGAGAGAGAGAGAGAGAGAGAGAGAGCGAGCGCTTCCGAGCGAGAGGAGAACAAGCTATATAGCGCACACATACGTATATAGGTATATACATACATCAGGCAGCGAAGGAAGTGCGGGCGAGACAGACGAGTAAGAGGGGGTTGCTACTGCCGCCGCCGCCGCCGACAGGGGATGGGATGGTGGGGATCGGCCGGCTGTGTATATACCAGTATGCGGGGTAGGGAGCGCGTACGGCGGAGAGAAGAGCCAAGAGGGAGTGGGGCGCTCGCGCCAGTTCCATCCAACGATCCGGGAGGCTCGTTAAGGTAGTGGTCCGCGCCCCGCAGCCACCGCGACACGACTCTCCGCTAGCAGTAGCAGCAGCAGCAGCAGCAGCAGCTGAGAGAGGGGAGCCTAAGAGAGAGGGAGCGTGTGCCACCTATCGACCGAACGCGTGCCGGAGCAGAGGTGGAGGACCTGCCGCCCTGCTCGCCAGCTTTCCGTACACCAGCCGCTCCTCCTCGTCGCCGTCTTTTCTATATAACGTAATAGCCAAGCGCGCCTCTGATGCGTGCGCGGCTGTCCTGCACTCCCTCGTCGACGGAATTTCCAGCTGCTCCGGACACCTTCGCCACGCATACCCCAGGACTGATAATGCGAGGAGGCTGCGCGTGACTGTGTCTCGTGTGTGTGCGCGCACCGCTGATCCCCCGCACTCTCTCTCTCTTTCTCTCTCCGTTATTCGATACAAAGAGAAATCAAGTGCCCCGCGTGTGTCTCCGCGCATATATAATATATACACATCGATGCGCACCGACGGTCTTTGGCCTGCATCGCCGCGCCGTTCAGTGACATCGCGAGCCGCCGATACCTCTCGAAAGCTCCGAGTCTCCTAGTGTGTCTCCCGAGCTTTGCGCAGTTTTTTTCCTCGGTTCCTTTTTCGTTCATCCTTCCGACGTCTCTGAGAAGAGGAGCTTTCGCCGAGAAACAGAGGTAGGTACACGTATACGTAATTCTCTGTAGTGTACGCATATACATATGTATATATATAGCCGTGCTTGGGGTCATCGCCTAGGGCTTTGTCGTGGGATGTATGTATAGACGGACATCAGGGGCGGCTTTCGCGTTCCCGAAACGTTCGAGCGCACGCACGCGTTCTCATTCAGCGCGAATTAGATGCGTTTGTTCCCCCGCCCCGGTTCGACGATCAAAGTCCCGCGGCGGCGTATATAACTGGCTCTTTCTCGCGTGAATTATCGGAGAACAACTAGAGCTTTCGAGCATCGATGTAATGATCGTCGTGTGTGGTTGCCTAATGTAGGAGAGAAAAAGCGCGTATATTATCGTAGGATGATCGTCATCATCATCACGCGTCGGACAGTAGATAGTGCCCGTGAAGGTACGGCACTGCTTTGCGGGAGGGCTACGGCAGCGCGCGCAAGCTCGTTATTATATATATATATATATAGGTACCAGGGCTGCTGTGGAATACGCAGCCGCAGCGACGACAGGTGCGCTCGGCCCGTAGTATACTATTTGCACGTACGAGCCAGCACAGCCGTGTATATGTTGTTTAGAAAATACGCACACGTATATGCATACACGAGAGCCGCTTGCTTGTTTTCACATAACACACGTATGCGTCGATTTGGGATGGTAACGCGGTTTTTCGTCGACGGTAATTTTCCAGGTCAGACGCGGCCTTGTGAAAAAACAAGACCCCCTGCGTGTATAGGCCGTTAAAAAGGCAAAAGCCGCGTTGCGTATACAGAGCGCGTGCATCGAAGGGTAACGGTCAGACTGCGCAGCCGGCATATATATATTCGCATAACGTCACAGACTCGTGCATCGTCTCGCGGAAGTATAAGTGCATGCGTGCAAGGGGGGAACAGCAGACACGCCGCCCTCGCTTAACGCGATCACGAGGCGGAAAAACGTCCGCACCTGCTCTCTCTCTCTTTCTCGCGCCTCACCTGGACTCTCTTTCTTCGAGTATATACAGTTAGACTATAGAGACAGGTTATTGATTTTGCCGAACTACCTAAGGAAACGAGTCCTCGCCCTTTGCCAGCCGATTCTCGTCCTTTTCCCTCTCTTCTCTCGCGTCTTCCGCCTCTCGCACGCGCGCACACACGGGACGAGTGTATATATATATATATATATATTATATATAAGAGAGCAGGGCCTGCGCGTTGCTGCTCCTGCTCCCCTTCGATTGATCTCGAGCTTTTCCTCCCTCCCGCGCCATGAGATTCCGACTGCCGCCCTTGAAAACTCATTTCTACGGTTATGAGCTGACGATTGCTGTGCGCGGCGCTCTCTCTCCCCGTTTACACGTATATCTATATATACACTAGCGGATAATGGCCCGTCGTATATAGGAGAGACGACGCTGTAATAGGTTATTGCGTGTGGCTGGGGACGGATTTTCGTCGGTGATTTCGCGCGTGGGAGCTCGCTTTTTTCACGTAATGGCCGCTCTCTCGTATATATAGTCGCAATTAGAGAAGAGCTTTGCTGCTCACGCCGATGCAGATATATTAGACTTTTTACCGATTGTCGCTTCATTTGTTTATGAGGTGTATCTTCATCGATCCGTCGCTCTGCAGGTGACGCGCTTGTACGGATAATAACGATTTTACGGAGACGTCGTGAATAAATTGAGGATGTATATTTATAAAATCACCGGGATTCGAAGCGGATAAATATAGGAAAATCAATAGTGCACGCAAATGCCCGACACGGTGGGACGAATAAAAAGAAATTCTTTTTACGAGGAGCATGCATACTTGATACTAGAAAAATGATCTTCTCGTGGGCTCTTAGCTAATTGAATTTTTAACAGGTCATAAATCTCCTTCGAAACCTAGTAATATACTGCGATAAATTCTTCCTTCTCTCCACATTTTTTTTCTCTTAATAATTTCGAAGCGTATACAGACGCCGACGTTTCGATTGAAAAAAATTCAGCCACGCACTCACACATATCCCACGAACTCTCAGCCTCGCGCACCGGTCAACTCTCGCGGGATCATAATCCCCGTACGAGAAAAATGCTTTTCTTCCTCTTCGATCTCTTCTCTCCTATGCCATGCTGGAAAGCTTTTCTTTTCTCTTGCGCAACGTGTATTATAAAGCGCAAGTCACCGGAGGGATCGGACCAATGACAAAGCTATTTGATTAGGATATTCGAATAATTCTCCTCTGTATACATCGTTTCCTCTCCGGCATCGATGTCGAGCTATATTTAATGTATATACGCTCGAATACTATAAATGTTTTACGAAAAATCGAAGATACAAGATTTCTCTTTCGGACGCGTTGATTAGCAGAGCGTGACTTGAATTAAATTTTCGCAGCAAAATAAACAACGTTTCAACTTGTCAAGTTCACCATTTGCAATGGAAATCCCGGTCGCCTTTGTCCGCTCATCGAATAATATCCCGAAAAATATTCCCGCGCAAAATTCTTCGCGTATCGCTCTCGCTGCAGGCGCGGGCGAAAAAAGCTCGATCTCGGCAGAGCGCGCAAGCCCTCGCGAGCTCGCGAACGAAACAATAGATTTTTCCACGACAAAAGAATCGTTAACGCCGGCGCGTGCATCGACAAAGACGGAAAATACTTCGTCCCGCGGAAAAAAGCGCATTAATACGTTGTTGTGTGCACGTGCATATACATAGACATCGAGAGGCCGCGAGGAGGAGAAAAAAAAGCTGCATCAATGGATCAGCGATTTCGCCTTGCTCTTCACATGCAGCAGCCAGCTCTTCGCGCCGTACTATATCTATATAGTGAGGCTTTCGCTCGGGTCAGGTCGGTCGCGATCGATCCCGCGCGTAGCAGCGGCGTATCTCTCGGCTCCACGCCCGAGAAGCAGCAGCAGCAGCAGAGGCAGCATCAGTGGAGAGAGACGCTGCGTGACAAAGTCGTTATAACCGCCTCTGCGCGTACGGCTAACCGGATGGGATATATTTGGCTTATTTGTCTCCTCGCTCTGATGTGTATGCGCACACGCGGAGATGTTACGAGCGAAGAGAGGACAAAAAATTGGAGAAAAAAAGGACGATCATGTCGCGATGAGCAGCGGAAGCCGTTTAACGTCCTCCCTCTCTCCCGAAGCCGCATTAGGTCGCTCATTGCGCTGTACGTATGCGCGTATGTTCGTTGAACCTGATGTATGTAATGAAGCTGTACGCGTGAAGCTTTTCGATCTGCGAATCGCTTTTGAAGTCGCGACGACGAGCTTTTTAGCGATGCTGCGCGTGCCGAATGTCAGGGACGAAGGTTGAGGTCGATCTTCTTATGCCGAAAGTTACTATGCGTTCCAGGGAATGTTGATTTTTACGATTCGGGAAAACTATGTATGTAGTTTCTTCGAGATTTCTTCTTCGCGTGTATAAGTAATACTGCTGCCGTTTCCCGCAAGTTTGAAAAGCTTCGCGGTGTACATACACGTGATGTATAAAGCTTCTGGTTATTTTTATAAATGTTCTTTGGAATGAACGATCGGCTGTGAATGTAACCTGTTCTCATCCATCAAATGCGCCGAATTCTCTATGCGCTGTCTCGTTTATAGTTTTTCTCGGGGAGAAACCGATCTATTTTTAATTTCCACACTCGAAAGTTTATTTGTACCGGTATTTTTCCATGCGTGGATGATTGATCGAAGCGCGCGCAAGTTCCAATTAAGCTGTCTCTATCGTTTTCTCTCCCGCAAGCAGAAGCTTTAGCATCGCTTGCGATCAACCGCATCGATTTTTGACTACCTTATAGCTATATTATAATTATATCCCGCAGATATATAGTCATGAATGTGACTTTTGTAGCTAACGCAGAGGAAGAGAACGAGCCAATGGTTTATATGAAACGGCATCGCAAGCACAACTCCGACAGTTATCGACGCAGTAGTTCGTCGCGTTAATTAAAAATTTTCAGAGCGTTAATTAACGCAGCGCATCAGCCACGGAGCTAGAGCGAAGAAATCGAAAAAGCGCAAGTCTTCTTGTTTACCATCGCGACGGCACACATACGCACATGAAAAGCTCGCTGGCTCGGGAAGAAAAGCTCGCGGGTAGATTCTGCGAATGCCGATGACTCGAGGAAGCTGCTGCTGCTGCAGTCGGAGATCTATATACTAACATTGCGGTCGACGTTCGCGCGAGCGCCAATGTTTTCAGAACGGCTCTAGCACACGGTCTGCGCGACGACCCCGCAGTGCCGTGCGTGTATATATAGCTCTGCGCACAGACCGACGCCCCGCTCGCCGCAAGCCCTTTTTTTACGATCTTCGAGAAGATATTCGCTGTGCACTTCAAAATCGACTTTTATGACGATTCGACGTTTAGGACGTGTTTCTCTGATGACCCAGTGAACTTTGCTGCTCGATGTGTTTTAACAGTGTGGGGGGCAGGTATCGAGGCGATCGCTCTACGGGCTTTATTCGCGGGGGTGTATATACCGCGCCATATGGGCTTGTTTATATATATACGTTTCACGACTTACGTGCGACGTGTACAAAGAAGCGATTTTTAATTTTACGCGAGCTTCTGTCTGCTATACACAGCAGGAATGAGATTATCTCGGATAATTGAAAAGAGAGCTTGCGCGGTATGCGAGTGTAAGAGGTTTTTTGATGTCGTGCATTTTTGAAATTGAAATTTAATACGTAATCTTTTCCGAGAGTGTGCACCGCCGGATGGATTTTCGTTCCCTCGATAATTCAACGAGCAATCCGAGCACCGACGAGGAATCTCATATATTTATCCAACGTTAGTGAGAGAGATTGAACTTTTGCTTGTCCGCAGAGAGCTTTTTGTGCTTCTGTATATGCGCGAAGAAGAATTGATTTTCGTCGATTGTATAATATACATAATGCCCGACGTACAGCGAAATTTCGAGACTTACCAAAGCGTATAGTTACGACAAATTAATTTCGGCAGTCTGAACTTCTCTCCAGCGCGGATATGAGCTACTATATACCTGGCTGTGAAACAGAGAATTGACTTTTCCGCGCGGGGACTTCCTCGTCGAGCTTGTTTTTCCACCGTCTGATGAAACGACGACCTATCGATATAAGCGAAAAGTCGATTCGCTTCGTTTCCCGGAAAAAAGTACGCGCGGCGTCGGCGTCCAGGATATTTATTTGAATATCGAGCCGTTGCTCGAAAGCTCCTTCGTTATATAGGATATATGGCCCGCGGAGAGAGCCGCATACGTTACGCTATACTGTTTGTTTCAATTTCGTGTTCAAGTCGTCGAAAGTGCACTATTTCCATTATATAACCCAGTCTTATATACTCCCCGGGGGATTTATATTTCCCGCGCGTATACATAATGCGTATATATGTATATATACATTCAGGGAAAATCGAATATTTACGCGACGGCTTGGAAAATATTTCACAGAAAAAAAAGCGGATCGCGAGTCTATATACCCTAGCCACTATTGCCTATTGTGTATGTATGTATGTATGTGTATAAAGCGCATACAGACGAGACGGGTCAACGGCAACGGTTCGATGCAACGAACTTCAAAGGGCCGTCGGCCTTGTCACAACGTTCTCTTTCTATTCCGACGTTCATCCGTGACGAGCGCTATATACTCGCACACGTATATATATATATATATATATATAGTATAGCCACAGAAAAATTGGGTCAGAGGTGAGAATGGGAGCGCCTCTGTCGGTGTATATAGTCAAATCCATCATGGGTGATAAAGCACACACTATACACTCGAGCTTGCAAGTATATACTTTTCGGCGGCCACTTGTCTCGCTTATACATCAGCAGCTCTCGAAGCGAAAAAAAAACTTTCGGCGCCTCAATATCGACGATTTAATTACTGTGCGCGGGTAACTCCGCGGGGGGGGGGGATCGTGTACATATAACTCGGTCGAAAGAGATTACCGCGAGAGCGCGGCTTTGGCTTTTGGTAAATAAGTTAGGCCGGTGTGTGTTTGCCGTGAGAAATTGCCTTGGCTTTACTCGACGAGGTGATGAAAAAGGGTTGTGCGTGGAAAATAAAGGAGTTTTACGAGTGTCGGAGGAATGATTTTAGGTGTACTATAATAAATTGCGCGTGGATTGATGAAGTGCTCGTTGTCTTGGTATTTTTTTTCGTAAATTTATATTTGTTGTGAAAAAAGAGAAAGCTTAGGTTTCAAGAAGCATCGGAGAATAACGTGAGAAATATACGAGACGTTCGCCGATAAATATCTCACGTGTATAATTGGAAACACTAGATGCGGCGAGCGAGCTATATATGCGCCTTGATGGCGCAAGTGTCCGCGAAACGAATAATAGCTCGTCAAATATACGATAAACAATTTTGCAAACGGTCCTCGAGTCACTAAAGTGCAAAGGGTCTATCGCAACGTACACTAAATCAAAGCCTATAATAAACTCATTTCACAACCGATTCATACACTCAACTGCACCGGGTACACGTTTATCGACGTTTTAAAAGCTTCGCTTCTGCAAAGTGTTAATATTGGAAGAGCTATCGAGTCCTTTAACCTGAATTTGAATTATTTTTAAAACAGGTCAAGCATTCGAATGAGCTCCAAAGTGGAGTAAATCAATTTTCGTTTCGCAAAGTGCTATTTACACTTGTCACTCGTATATATATACACAATACACAACTATAAGCAATCTTCCTAAACTCCCATGGGCCCTTCCGAAAATAAAAGCTCGACTGCGCACTATCATCCGCTGTAAGCGAGGGCTCGAGCATTTTTGGCACTTGTTCTCCTCCGCTTATAAACACAGGGAGATGGCCGAGCTCTCTCCAATTAACGGGCATCGCTATATATTCGCGGGCAACTGGAGCGCTTCAATTTCGCCGGTATATAGCCGAGTCCTGCACCTTCGAGTGCCGTTTCAATTATTTGCCGAAGCGATTTCGATCCTCCAGACGCGTTCTGTATACTCTCCGCCGCGGCTCCTCTCTCGGAACTTAACCCATTTCAGCGAGCAAAGTATCCAGACATTTGTTAATAGAATATTAATAAGCTCCCGCAATTTGCCGGGACGACTGCCAACTTTCCTCTCGGATAACGAGCTCGCACGCGAGTTATCTTCGGAGTAGTAGCATTTTCTCGGGGGTTATTTTTATGTATAATACGCGTGCTGTATATTGCGAGGGACTCTTCATTGAAATTCGGGCCAGTGCAATTGACTCAGCTCGTCGAGTCCTTTTAATTTGACTTGATATGCGATTATGCTTCGTGGAATCCGGGGCGCCGGCTGCGTGTTTCACGTTTATGAGAGAGAAATGCGCTCACACGGGTATTTGTTTTGCTCGAGATTACAAAAGGAAATCGACTCCGATATATTTACGTTATTTCGCGATGAGTGTGATTACGGTAGACTTGTTTAGTTAGAGAATGAGCCAACTAGGCAGTTTTGGCACGTATAGACTCGATGCGCAGATTTTTATGGGGGAATAGGCAAACTGCCTATGCGCCATCTATCTTCGCCAACCGGAGATTACCGAGCGCCGGGAGAAAGGCCAGTCCAGATAACTGCTCTGTTTCATCAGAGCCACTCACGATATATTATACACGTCTGATCACGCATACGTTGCGGAACTTTTGTTCTCCTCTCGGTAGCATTATGCAGATACGAAAAATCACTGATTATACTCAAAAGAAGCCCGGCAAGTATACCATTAGCCTCGTCGGCGCGACCACAGTAAAGCCATAAATGTTAATACCTATGGCGTGTGTAAGTCGACGTCGAAATTCGACGACGATAATCCGCTTAATTCGCATCGACTCTCTCTCTCTCTCTCTGTCCCTGTATATACATAAGCATAGCCATATAAATCTCACGTCGCACACGCGCATCATCGCGATCTTGCCTGTACGTCCCTCTGCGACAATGCACACACAGACACGTGAGTCTATCCGCAAACACACGTCGGATCGAAAAACGAATCCCGATATATAACGCGAACCGACGTCCAATATAAAACCGCACACGTCCCAGCTAATTAGGCCGGAGAGCCCTGTGCACACATCGGAGAGAAATGCAGCTGTGCAGGAGCGGAATGAATGAGTCGTCGTCGCGTGTGAGGGGCCGAGGATTCGACGCCCCTCAGCGAAATAATGTACGTGTGTATAGGTGTATGGACGACAATGGCAGACGGACCGAAAAATATCGAGCGCAGTTGTCGACGGGACTATAATAAATCTCGAAATAACTCTCTATGTGTGACCGCTGCTTTATATATATATATATAAATGTGTTGTTACGCGATCGCTCGCGCGTCCTTTTCTCTTTGTATATATATATATACTATTGCGAAGCCAGTGTCGACGATTCAATTTCCAAAGCTATTATATTTTGCGGTGCCAGGTTTCGGGGGTCGAAAAAGAAAAAGCGCCACGGCGCAAGCGGAATTGAGTTTGATCGGGAGCGACGTTTGCGTTTTGATTTGGGAAATCTGTACGGGCTTTATTGTTCAGAAAAATATTCGCGATGTGGTTTTTATCTCCGTGGAAGTGTCCGGTGATGTGACGTCTTATGGTCGAGATACCGAGATGAGTATCGCGTTATAATGGAGATCGTGGTCGAAGGATGTTCTGGATTCGTAGAAGTGGGATGATGAATTCTAGCTCGTCGCAAGTCGGCCGGACGATCTGCCTCGACGTGAACTGATGAATGCGAGAACATTTTTGCTTTTTTTCAGATCGATGGCTACACACTATGCAAATTTCAGTTGCATCTCTATTTCTTTATTAAACTTTAACGATCCCGGATCGTATAATCGCCGGCTTCCATAAAACAGCGAAATCGAATGATAAATCAAACGAAACTCTTCGATTGTATTTTCTGCACATACCGCGTGCGACCTGAAAAAATAGCCGGAGAAAAAACAAAGGGAGAAAAAGAGCGAGAGTTAAGCGTCGTTATAAATCTTCCTTCTATGAAAATCCAGGGTGAGCTGCAGCAAATCGATCGGTCCATTTTTCAAACGGCTCGTTTTTCAGAGCTCTCTCGGATCAAAACCTTTTCGTTCACCTACTATATATTAATCCCGTCGCCGAGTCGCGCGCGCGCGCGCGATCAATTGCCGGCTTTTTCACGCTGATTCAAAATGCATAGCGTAGGCCAGTGCGCTGCCAAAACGAGTGCAATAACAACTCTCGAATATATCGCAGACAGAAAGAGTGCAGTGGTCTATAAGGCGATATATGCCATATGGCGAATACTCAAAGGGTCGCGGCGGTTTCTCGCCTCTGGAACTCTCGCGCCTATTCATTGTCCAGCGTCATCTGTCTCCCTCTCGTCCTTTGGCCGTCGCTGTTGCGTAATTGTCCCGGAGAAAAGGCCGCACGTAGGAGTCTGGCTGCTTTCTCACAGGTTCCATATACGCTATATAGATACAGGCTTGAGCGAAGGGGCGGTGGTGTCCCTTGGCGAGGGACGT